>OX401917.1:6799929-8122429 GCA_947859195.1 Drymonia ruficornis
CTACTTCCTTCCCTGCCTTCCACACACCGGCCGAATACTTTTGCCGAATATTCGGCTATTCGGCCAGGAAGGTCGCCGAATATTCGGTATTCGGCGTATGGCCGAATATACTATTCGTTGCAAGTCTAGTCGAAATGCGTACTATAGATGTTTTTTTTATTAGTTTCATGAAGACATGTGCCGCCATCTTGTATGATCTATACAAACTCACAGTTCGGCAATCGACCACCGAACCGCAAGCGCTATTTATGAGAACATAACGCGCTACGACGTAGCACCGTAGCGGCTACGAGCGTGTCTACGCATCTGCTACGACACTTACAAGGCGGGCATAGGCCGATTTAATTTACGATGGTAATTAATATATGCCATACATGGATGCTTTAGTTTAGGACTTATGAATGCACCTAGAACTAAAACTGCGTTCGTTTTAAAATGTAAAGTCACGTGATTCAGCTTGAAGTGTCGAATCAATAAGATTATTCGTTACTATATTTTTTTATTCGCAGTTTTCGCTTCAAACTCATCAACTGTAGTGTTATATGAATAAGCGAGAAGATTCAAACTAGGTGAAACAAGAACTAGGCTCGCAGTCCTTGTGAAGAGGTATTGCTTTACTATTGTCAACCGCAGGGTATCCAGTGACAGACTTCTTTGTTTATATGCACTCCTGGTACTTGCGTGTTTAAAACAATGTATATTCACGTTATTTCATTCGTGTAAGCAGAAAGACATCACGGAACCACAAATTAAGAACTCCGAAATTTAAATGCTTATTAAATTTTAAAATCAATGAATAATCGTAATTTGTTGTTCGGAAACACCTCTCGACAATTACAAAACTTGATGGGCGTGTAATATGTCACATGCATGACGTAGCTGCGTGACGTCATTAGTAGCTTCCTAGCCATCTGTGCTTGACAGACAGTACAATATTGCATAGCAGATATAAATGTCATAGCCTTGGAGCTACTAGCAGACATTGTATTAACCAAATTACAGCCTAGATAAGGCAGGCTATCGCGGCTTAGACTCGGATGGGTGGGCATACCTCAGGTTAATGGTAGTCGGAAGCTTGAAGACTAGTTCTGTCTGGGAGTGCAGTCGGCAAGCTCTTGGAGGAGTATAATACTCGCCACCAAAGACTTTACCAAGACAGAGGGAGACTTGTAACGGTACAAAATAGTTTGTCCTGCTAAATGGAGTCCAAGGGCACAGTACGAAGTCGTTCGCGGAAAATAAAGTTGAAAACTAAACCTTCTGATAAATAAAGCCTTCTTATGTATTTAATCTATACCTTATTTAATATTATAAATGCGAAAGTAACTCTGTCTGTTACGCTTTCACGACTAAACCACTGAATAAATTTTGATATGTTGATAGACAGGACCTTGGAGCAGAACATAGGCTTCTTTTTATCCCGGAAAAATGTCAGGTCCCTGTGAGATTTTAAAGTTAACGCAGACTAAGTCACGGGCAGAAGCTAGTTAGTTAATAATTTTCGAATTGCGGGCTCGATAATGTGTGAATTTCGCTGCATTTAATGAAGCGCTGAGCACAAGTTTGATAATTACGATGTAAGAAGGTTCCATATCTACTGAAACAACACATCAATGCTCACCACCGAGAGTCATAGGAAGACCAAAAAACATGAAACGCTTCGCAGTTGCATATTGAGTTAATATCCCGTTGCCATGACAACGGTCTCGACACGGGCACCGAACCCCGGTACCAGGGGCAGCTTGACACGAGCTATGTACTTGAAGGCTTGCAGCAAGCACGATAATGAAATTTTCCGTTTATAAATCTATAATAACATTGTAAATGCGAAAGTAACTGTCTGTTACGTTTTACGACTAAACCGCTGAACCGATTTTGATGAATTTTGATATATAGATAAACAGGACTTTGGAAAAGGATATAGTCTACTTTTTGTTGCGAAAATAAAACTTGAAGGGGGTCAAATAGGGGATAAAAGTTTGTGTGAGAGACCAATTATTTCTTAAGTTTTTTTAATTTATTTATTTAGTATGGCGATATAAATGAATGCTTAGAGAAAAATAGGCTCCTCGAAGTTCAAATTCTACGTAGTCGAAGTCGCGGGTAACAAGCTAGTTCTAAATATTGTTACATTGGGGCACACTCACCAAGTGCCCTATCGCACGAGGCAACCATGGTTGCGCCACCAGCGGGTGATTCGATAGCCGACACCGAATTGGTTGCTACCAAGCGGACACGTGCGATACCCTCCATACAGCTCTATACATTTTGTTGGTGGAGCGACTGGTTGCGCTACCACTGGTGTCCTCGTGCGATAGGGCACTCGGTGCGAATGTAATTCGTGTCATAGTCCAGTGCGGGGCCAGTGCGGGGTGGCGAACTTCACGTTTTGAAATACGTACTAATTTCCTTACGATGTTTTCCTTCACCGTTCAGCAAGTGAAAATAATTTAAAAATTAGAAAAGGTAATTCGACTACCGCTTGGCGCAGTGGTTCGAACGTAGGCCGCTCGGCTCACTGCATCGTGTGACGCGGGTTCGATTCCCGCCAGAGGCAAATTTCTGAAACGGCCTTTTCGTAATTTGCCCTGGTCTGGGTGTCACTGGGATCGCCCCCAGTCCATTGTACGGTATCCATAGTACAAGCATTGCTTAGTTTGGGACCATACAATGGTGTGTTAGGCCCGTATTAATAAATCGATCTTAAGGTTGACATCGATCTTAAGATGCAGTTTTGACGTTTAATGTATGGAACGTCTGTCAAAAATAGCATCATAAGTTAGTCTGACTATATTCTAATCATAAGTTCCAAACTTTCGCCTTCTGTGTATAATTTAAAACAATCCCCCCTTGTTTCAAGGGGTGGTCTGTGCCCAATGGGACATTAAGACACCTTCAAGTGTCCCTGACAGTGACGTAGCTGTTTCCACGTGACCACACCCCCCGAGCCCTGAGCTCAGTGAGTGGAAGTGTGGACCTGATAGCTTCCACTTTGTTGCGTCATGATTAATAGCTTTGGGGGTTGTTTTTTGTCTGTTTAGGGGTTAATTTAGGGGTTGATAAAGGACTATAGATACTCTCAATAATGACTACACATCTCATGGCAACAATATAAAGGATATTAATATAAGATCGCCAGACTTACAAACAGTATGGTCCCAAACTAAGCAACGCTTGTACTATGGGTACTATACAATGACACCCAGACCAGGGGGCTTACCACGAACTCTTGTTGCGATTCAATTACAGGATCGTTTTAACGTTTCAGCGACTTTTTGTGCACTGACGTACCTTATTGTCATGACAATAAGAAACGTCATTGTCACGTCATTAAAACGTTTCTATAATTGAGTCGCGATAAGAGGTCGTGGTAAGCCCCCAGGGCTAATTACGAGACCGTTTCCGAAATTTGTCTCTAACGGGAATCGAACCCGCAACCTCCCGATGCAGTGAGCCAATGTTGTTAGATTATTAGAAAACAAACTTATCTATTCCGGTGACGGTGTCGCTACTGTCTTTACAAAATCTGTTGAAATTTAAAATTTTCGTCTTAAATAAAGATAGTTCCAGATTTGGCCGCCGGCACATTTAAATTTGTAATGTCGGTAATAAAAGTAATTACCAAAATAGATAGAAACCTTCAATTTTAAACGTTATTTATGAGTAATAAGGTGGTAAATTCAACGCGGTGATGTCGGAACGTAATTTCGGTGTCCCGCGGGGATCGTTAAATGAGTAATGAACGCAAATTACGATATTTCATTATTATAATGAGGCGAAGTGTGCCGAGAGTGTGTAATGGGCATTACATCTTTGTATTTATGTCACCCTGGTCCATTACGACCGTTTTTCCCAAAAGGGTAGGCAGAAAAGTCCACTCAGTCTTTGAAGAAGGTAGAGCCAAGCTGTAGCCAATCGACTGCAACTTATATACGGTCTGGCTCGACCGGTAGTACCACCCTCTCACAGAAGATTGGCGTAAAGCAGCTATGACAGCTGCGTTTCGTAAGATGAGTGAGAGAGCCGGAAGCCCAATCCCCCTTCCCCTCCCTCCCACTCCCCTTCAGGTCGGCAAAGTGCGAGCAATACCTTTGGTATTGCAAGCATCTATAGGCTACGGTAACTGCTTAACATCAGGTGGGCCGTACGCTTGATTGCCACCTCAGTCCTATAAAAAAACTCACACTGCAGTACAATTCACCAATAGTGATTTCGGTCCCAAGCACAGAGTAAAGACTAAAGAAAGAGGTGCCCTTATTAGATATATGTATGAAAAAAAACGTGGTCATTGTTTTTTAATTTTCATTTTTCTATCTACCAGTAAATAGTTGAACTACTAGCTTCGTTTTATGTCGATGTTAGTACTAGGCCGACCACTCGGCCGAGTTGCTTAGGGCCAGTCCCCTTAGTAATTGGTCCATGGTCCCAAGAGCATATTGTCATTTATACCATGGACCTAATTTATACCTAACTTCATTTAAATTAATAAACTATTTATTATTGTTTACCCTCAAAAACGGCCGGATGGAAAATGTATTTGGATTTCCATATTTAGAACAAAAAATGCAAGACGATCGTAAACGGCGCGAGATCTAAAATTGATTGTAATCTAACATTGAAGACGACTAATTTGAAAATGATTAGATTTGCGGAGTGACGCGTTTTTGTATGCCTCCTTAGGATATCAATTTACATAAAACAGTGTCTTAACTTGCTTATAATAGAGGCATCATAGACATAGTAGAAAGATGGATAGTAGGTTATCTTCATAGAAACTCACCGCGCGCGGCTTGTACCTATGTGTGCGTCATGCGTATCTATGCGTCGCGCACGCACACTCAAACATCACATGTATTGTTTCGCACTGATAACCGGGTTTAGTTTTAGTTTGAGTGTGCGTGCGCGACGCACATACAAGCCGCGCGCGGTGCGTTTCTATGAAGATAACTTACTACCCATTTTTCTACTATGTCATAGAGTAGCTTCACAGATAAAATAAGTAACCTTTTTTACAACGCATAGACAATGTTGTTTTCAATCCGGCACGGAAATGAGACACGGTGCGAACTCAATAGAGGCTTCACAGCAAATCCTGGTTTACGATGATAGAATTCCTGGCGACATATCCTGCCCTGGTACCTTCCATACGGATTGGAGTTTATCACTCGCGCTAGATCCCTTGGGGTGTAAGCAGGGATGTTACAACAAGGGTGCTATATCTGTCACTGAAATGCATATTTACACGGTGAAAATAAACATCGTGAGTAAACCTGTACTAAAGCACCAAGCCAACTAGGCACTCGGGTATAAATATCAAATGATAATAAGTCAATGATTCCGCGGTCCGTCCACCACGTAGTGAGCCTGGGCCAATGCCTGGGCACTCCTGAGGGCCTACTTTGTTTCAAACGAAAACGAAATTTCGTACGAAATTCGCGTATTTCCTACTACGTTTCTCATTGATTCCGACATTTCCTCTGAACGAAAATAGTTTGACGTTTAGATTCGACGACGACGAAGACGTCAAACAATTTTCGTTCGTTAGAAGTGTCGGAATAAATGAGAAACGTAGTAGGAAATACGCGAATTCGTCCGAAATTTCGTTTTCGTTTGAAACAGAGTAGGCCCTCTGTGGCAGTAGCTCCCACTACGTGGTGGAAGGACCGAAGAATCACTGTCTTATTATCATTTGATATTATTATTATACCCGAGTGCCTAGTTCGCTTGGTGTGTAGTACGTCTTTTGAAATACATGTGTAATTCTGATTATTTGGGCCAAAATAACTCCATAGAATCTTCCTTCAATTTTAAGAGGAGGGTTCGAAATTTGGTTGATTTTCTATTCTACTTTTTCTTTAAGTAAGTATGAGGACTAGGAATCTTATATTTAGATGTATGATTTTTGACTATATTATCTTGAGTATCTTTAAATCCAAATCACGATTTGATGAAATTTTCTCGATAAAAAAAATTTATGAAATGAGCTCTAATTATTTACAATTTTCCTTGCTACCACGATGTTTTTACGATTTAGATCACGAAATTATTTCTAAAACATAGCAAATAATGATATCTAAACTACCCTTCAACCATATTTTAATTCATGAAGTAGTTTTTTTTTAATTCAAGTAAATGTGGTTTGGCGCTTACGTTGTTTATTTCCGAGCGCGCGCACAATATCGCCATCTCACATTTTAAGTACTTGAACCATCGACGTAATACCATTGAACATGACTGTGGACTACAAACTTTATTTTCCATTCATTTAATCAAAAATAATCCTTATGTGACGGACTTAACGCCCACGATGCACGCATTATAAAAACCGGTCCGAGCCAGATACCTATAACTGCGCCTTCTTTCCCTTTCTAATAGTACAACCTTTCATCCCTTGTGTTGCCAGTTAATATTTATTCGATCACCTTAAACTTGGTACATTTTCATGTTAAGAATAATAAACAATAAAGTCGATTAATGAAATACCTATGGTAAAGTATAAGAATATCCTAAGATTTAAATTTCAAATATAAATAAATATCTGGAAATAAGTACTTACCTTCTTTAATAATTCGCTTGTAATTGTCAGTTCCGTGATGTCTATAGGAATCGTAGCAGAAATAAAATTAAAAACTTGAAACACAGAACGTCAATTTGCGTGACACACGACATTTTCAGCTAATTTTAAATCTAGAGGATTGTGCTGAATTTTCTCATAAAAATGGGTAGAATATGCGTAATGGAAGGGTGTAAAAGCGAATATTATCCGAATTAAGGATTATCTTAACATAGGTAAGTGGGTAACTATGTTTTCCACGTTAAGTACATTTTAGATGTTCGGGTGACATAAATTTCGCTAGTAAAAAGGACTATAATATAAATCTTATTATGTGTCTGTGTTAACTGAGGAATATCGTCCACGGGAACTGTTTGCAGCGATAAAGTCGCGCTTTTCGTTGCCGCACGACTACATCGCTTCTTTTTGAAGTCGGTCGCATTTGCAACGCGCGACAGACCACACGCTGGTAAAACGCGACGCTCACGCCGCGTTGTCACGGCTCGCCGGGCTCGCACACGGCGTTCGCGTCGTTCACACGCTCGAGGAACGCGCACGTCTAGGGCCAGATTAACCCTTTCAGGCAATGTAATTCTCGGGGCCCCTTTCCTTTACCCTTTTGTTACTTTTTAATAGTACATTACTGCCACGGTCTGTAATGAGTGTGTTGCTGGGCGCGTTGTTGATGGCCGAAAGCGCGGCGCAGCGCAGCTCCAGGGCTCCACAGCGCGGTCAGCATTGCAACCCTTGATGGACAATATAAAATAAAGGCCGAGACCGATGGTTTGTCGATTGAAATTGTTTGAAATCGGGACGACTTTTGACTTTACACTTCCCGATTACTCCTAAGCAATAAAAAACAAAAAAACAATTTTGTCTTTTACAGATCCCAGGCGTGTAAATTGGTTACAACAAATACCTATTGGCTACAGAAAAATTACCCAAAATTCCGTCATATGCAGCAAGCATTTTAAGCCGACAGATTATGTCTGTTTACGCCGTTTTATATATAATATATTAATTTTATTTATTCATCGCTCACACCATTATGTAGCGCCATCTTTGGGATTCGTATGTAACCTTTTTGGTACAACTTCGTCTCACGAGATGGCATTGCGCTGCGATGTCTCGGCGACATCGCCCGATGTGCGCCATATTGCTCAGGCGCGCATAAGATTCGCCTTCGCGCCTCCGTCGCGAAAACACGCGTTTTGTCGCGTTCGCTCCGCATTGCGCTAGAGTCTTCTAGCAGCATAAATCGCATCGCCTATACCTATCTTCACGCCTGGTTCTGACACGCAGTCAGAAGACCAGCTTTTTATCGCGTCTCATCAGCGTCGGATGATTGACGCGCCGCACGCGCCGTTGTTTTGTGGACTAGCAACCGTAAACCTCAGAGACTACACCAGCAGTGTTGTTCTGTGCCGTGAATAACCAGAAACCGCCTGCAGCAGCCGCCATAACCCAGGAGTTCGAGTTTGCCGATTTGGTGAGTACGTTTTCCCTGATTTGGTGCTCTCATTTTGGTGTGAAGCCTCTTATCTTTATATATATATCTACCCGCTAACCTGCCCTGGTCTCCAGGACAGGCGATCCACATTTTTACGTGGTTGTTAACATTCGCCCCACCAATGTCCCTAATTTAACACAAGGAGTTTTAAAAGAAAATGCCCTGCCCTCACTGTTCCTTTTCGTTAGCACAAAGGACAATGGGCAAAAATGGTCCAAATGTCCAACACTTCCGAGACCTACGTCACTCGATAGACCACTACATACTGAGTAACTTTTGCAAAGGCAGTTCAACAAAATAGGTTGTCAGTAAAAAATGAGTAGTTTAAAAGATTTTTTTTTTATTTTATTTCACACTTAGTGTTATGTCTTATACATTTTTTTCGAAAGGCAACAATATAAATACACTTTCTAACATTAAATAAAAATAAAAAAAGCTGTCAGAAAGCAAAAAATGCCGTGAAACATATTTTATTATTATTATTGTTACCTGATGATAAGTGAAAAAGTAAGGTAACGCATAGAAGGTACCTGCTTATTTATTTTATAGAAGCGCAACATCGGAAAATACGTAAGAATGCTGCTGTTGTTGTTGTTGTTCACTTTTCATCAGGTAACAAAAATAATAATAAAATATTTTTCACGGCATTTTTTGCTTTCTGACAGCTTATTTTATTTTTATTTAATGTTAGTAAGAGTATTTGTATTGTTGCCTTTCGAAAAAAATGTATAAACATAATACTAAGGGTGAAATAAAAAAAAAATAGTTTTTTAAACTACCCATATTTTTTTTACTGACAGCTTATTTTGTTGATCTGTCTTTGTAAAAGTTATTCAGTATTTAGTGGTCTATCGGGTTACGTAGGTCTCGTCAGTGGTGTATATTTGGACCAAGTCCCATACAATTTTGCCCATTGTCCTTTAATTTTGTCTTATGGTCTAATTAGTTGGATATTCTTAGGGTACCGTACCTAATAAGGAAAAAAAACTAAACCCTAATATGATCACTTTTTTGTCCGTCTATCTGTCTCTATGTCCGTCTGTCACAACTTGCACAGCCCAAATCAAACATAACATGTTAACAGTAGTAGGTACCTTTTATAGCATAGAAAAAGAGTAAGTATAGGAAAGATAAGTATAGGAAAAACCATAGATATGGAGAGCCTAGACAACGTCCAAGCGTGTGAAGTGTCATGTTACTTTATATTGCAAAGTGGCAAAATCTACGATCTTAAATACTATTTTGTAACTTCATTTAGGTTGCCAAGATACAGACAGGCACTCGTGTGGTTTGGCCACCGCAGACTAATTTATTGTACCTACTCATGTTCTTAAGAAAATAAACATCCTTTTCCTTATTTTATTATTTTCCTCACACTCACACTCACACTGTGTTAATGCATGCCTGCTCACATAGCGTTACTGTTTGAAAATGTATACAATTATTCTTTTGAAAAGAGTAACCATTGAGTTTCTTGCCGGCTCTTCTCAATGGAAGCAACATTTCGAACCGGTGGTAACGCTAAAATATTGTTTATATTGACTATTTATAAATGCTCTAATGAGCTTACATGAATAAAAACCTTTTGACTTTGACTTTGACTTTGACTTTTCCTATCATAACAATCTCGGAACAAAAGCACGTTTTCACTAGATGTCCATGGGGACGTTCTCAAAATTTCAAAATATTATGGTCACTCTTGTTGGCAAAGGAAACAACGTTCAGTATGGTATCTCGCTGTCGGCTTCACTTTTGCTGCCAAGTCCTCATTCCAGGTGTTAGAGACTTAAAACTTCCTTGACTTGAACTAACCATGTCTCTCTCTAACTTTGTATTGTCAGTGTCCGCTCGGACTTGTTCGGCGTCGGACCTGTGAAGGATTTTTTAAAAAATATTACGAAAAAATATTACGGTCGTGCCACATTACAGGTACAGTACAGTATTTACAGTCCGCCGACGCCTATGATAAATAAATAAATATCCTTGGAAATTCTTTTACACATGACTACCTGTGGGGCTAACTCGATCACAAAAATGAATCACTTTATGATCATAATATGATTCACCGAAATCGTAAGATGGTTACTCCCAAGCAATTCATATTATGAATCGCAATTCATCTATTTGACAGTTATATGAAATTGGTAATATGGTCCACGAAGAAAGATGAATTGCAATGTTGCAAATTGTCAATGTCAATTTAATGACAAATAGGTCAGAGAGAAACTTATATATAGGAAATAGGTACCATACCTATTTATCATAACCTATGAAGATGTTTATTGTTTTTTATGTATTACGAAATATTACTTAACATGAACATCAAGAGTCTCCACGACGACCCCTCAACATGCCAACGCAGGTGCCTAAGAATCCGGCACCGCTGGGAGAAAAGCACGAGCTTTCGCGAGTTTATCCGCGGGATTACAAGCCATCGGGTCCACGAAAACTCCAGTGCAACAAGGAGAGCTTCATCACGGTGGAGGAACGAGGAAGCCAGCTAGTCTAAACAATGTGGCATCGCGTCAACGAAACCCTACCAGCTGCGCGCTGCCATGTGCTGAATTTTAACCGGAGGGTGGTTTGTTTCGACGCTTCAAAGGTCGGTTGCAGGGCACGAACAGCGTCATGACACCGACTAGTTATAGCTACGTGTTAATCGTTATGACCGTGAATGTGTAATATTGTTATGTAGGTATATGTTTGGTTTCCCGAATTATAAATAAATAAAATGACTGAATTTCTTAAGTATCTCGAATACCTACCCTCACTATAAGCAAGAACATGAAGATTGTAACAGTGGCTCATACTAAACAATTACCATCTTGTGAAGGAAGTTTATCACAAACAAACTTTCGGGAAGAACATACCTACCTAATGTAATTTCATTTCATAGGTATTAATTTTATTTTCAGGTAGGTAAATAACACTGCTTTTCAATAATTTTAAAGATGTTACTATACCTTATAATGTATTTTATGTACGTATCTAATTAATGTTTTTACAAAAGCAATTATTCTTAATAAAATAAGATCAAAATAAATTCAACCATAACTTTATGGATTTTATCGTTTTTCTATAGCAACCTTGAATACCATGGCTCTAAAGGGCTTGTATCTAGGGCAGTAAAACAAATTTAAAAAAAAAAGGATTCAGATATGAAATTGTCTATGGAGCAGAATTGCTCGTGAATCGCGGTTCATCTGTGCCCATATTACCGAAATTAGATGAAATGCAAAACGGTTCATTTGATGAATTGGAATTGCAATTCATAAGCAATATTGCATAGTGACGCAGTTAGACCCGCAGATCCCAAACTAAGCAGAGCTTGTACTATGGAAACCAGATAACTGATATTACTACATATACTACTTTTTGTTTGTAAATACAAACTAAATATACACTTAATTACACCTAGACTCGGGACATGCGGACATGTTCATGCACACAAATGCATGTCCTGGGCAGGAATCGAACCTACGACCTGCACTGCAGCGTGATTTTCGTTTGCTTTTCCTTGTCTTGTGTAATTTCTTTTCATCTCTTGTCATTTTGTGTCATCTCTTGTCATTTTGTGTCATTTCATAGTTATTCGTGTCATTTCTGTAAAAACTCCCTATTTCGCTTACTGTTATATACTTGCAGCATGGTCTTGGGCCGACAGTGGGAATACATTGCTTGTCAAAACAATGGAGTCGCTTTATTGCGTTTGTTGTAGGTATGGATGGGCAAGTAATAAATATATCATACATCAATAAATTATCGTAAAAAATAACATTACAATAGGATAGGAAAATGTTTGTCCGTCCTATTCAATCTATTATATTATAAACGAAAGTAACTCTGTCTGTTACCTTTTCACGGCTAAACCGCTGAACCAATGTTGATGAATTTTGGTATGGAGATAGACTGGGTCTTGGCGGAGAACATAGGCTACTTTTTAGGGTTCCAAAGGGTGCTAACGGGACCCTATTACTAGGCCTACGCTGTCCGTCTGTCTGTCTGTCCGTCTGTCAGCGCGGGCTGTATCTCACGAACCGTAACAGGTAGAGAGTTGAAATTTTCACTGAATGTGTATTTCTGTTGCCGGTGCAGAACAAATACTAAAAATATAATAACATTTAAAAATAAATATCAAGTCTCAAACTTGATATTTTTGATGTGTTTATTCTACGGTGGTACGGAACCCTTTATGTGCGAGTCCGACGCCTTCAGATCTTATGAATGTTTTCTTGAAATAAATATAGTGTATTTTAAGTAATTAACTGGCCAACCCTCAGGTCCTACCTACCATGTTAGGATCTTTTTCGTTCTAGCGGGTGTAAACCGTGATTTAACGAGTTAATGTGATAATTTTTGTATTTAAATTATTCAATTCAATGTATTTGTTTCAGACATAGTCCAATATTGATTATTAAAATTATTATAATTTCACAATAAATATAAAACAATAAATAAAAGTAAAATTAAATTTAAAAAAATAATAATTATTATTTTTGATTTTTCATGTTTTATCATTAAAATACAATATAATATAACATAAATTAAAATAAAATAATAACCTACCCCTAATTAAACAAATACCGTCCGCGTGGGATACTGGCTGCATGTCCTCCCTGTATTCAAGCTGTTCCTGTTGTCAAGCGAATTTTTTGAGCAAGGAAAGAGCCTGCCCTCTTGTCACCTGTGGCGGTAACCAGTCTAAGGGTGATTTTGATAGATAAAAAAATAAAGATAAAAAGATAAACAAAAAATAAATGCATGGTTAAATCAATAAAATTAATAAAAACTGAAAATTAAATTAAAAAATAAATTAAATATGGTAAAAAAAAATATTATGACACCGCTGATGACTTCATGATCGGCATCGAAGTTAAGTACCAAAGTATTCCTTTGCCTACGAAACATGAAAAAGATACTCATATCCGGCAGTCAGTCACTGACACAGAGTATGTACATTTTTACCCGACTACGGTGGGCGGAGGGTTATGATTTTGACCGATATGTATGTATGTTCATCTGCTCCCGTATAACGTCCAAACTATTTTTATCATAATAATTTGACTAATGAGATATCGTTGGACGCGTCTGGATCGTCCGCTGGTTATAGGCTATTATACGATCGAAATATTGTTATACGTATCTATCAGCATATTGTAGGTATCGTTTGTCTTCTTTTGACTTTGTCTTCAGCAATAAAAACAACATAGAAATAAAATTATTTTTTTCAAATACACTCGACATAAAAATCCCATATAAAACGAAAAAAATATATTTGAATATTTTCATCCATTTCATCTATTTTAAAAGGTGCACTGGGACATATTATTTTAATTGTACGAATTAAACAATATTGTTCCTTCAAAAAATAACTATACTATAGTCTACTCCATAGCTGTTCTGTCCTAGCTAAGCGAGAGGGATATATCCTTCGGCAGCTCACGCGACGCTAGCCACACCCCGAAACTAAAATTCATTTTTTTCTTGTATCGTCTTAAGCCACCACAAATATAAACAAATCAATAAATTCCCTCGCGCGGTGATATCTCCGCATCGCGTGACCATGTCTGTGGAACACGCGGCCGAATAACTCGACAACTTCACGAGACTGTAATGGATGTTTCATTAAAACTTTAGCGATATCGTCGGTGAGCGAAAAATGTTGACTCGGGACAAACTCGTGCCTTGTACAGGGATCAAATTTAATATTTGTTCGTTATATTTTATCCTGTTATTTTAAATCTTTTGTAAGTAAGCAGCTTACTTCCTAGGCCTTAGTTAAATACCTCAAGCCAAGCGACACTTAATTATTTTTCTCATTTTTAGGGTTCCGTACCCAAAGGGTGCCAACGGAACCCTATCACTAAGCCTACCTACGCCATCCGTCTGTCCGTCTGTCCGTCCATCTTTCAGCGTGCGAACCGTAATAGGTAGAAAGTTGAAATTTCATTGATTCCGACATTTCTTACGAACGAAAATTGTTTGACATCTTCGTCGTCGTCGAATCTAAACGTCAAACAGTTCTCGTTCGTGAGAAATGTCGGAATCAATGAGAAACGTAGCAGGAAATACGCGTATTTCGTCCGAAATTTCGTTTCGTTTGAAACAGAACCCACTGTTCTTGGGAATGTATAGGTATTTTCTGTTTTTAAAAAGTTTAACCAATTAACTGACGTGTGTCATTCTCCTGCATCTGCTTTGATGCGTGCTATAATGGTTACCAGCTAACAATAGCTAGTTCAAACGTCCCCTAACTTGCTGCTACCAATATTCCATAACCTACTGTTAATAGTTAACGCGCCGGCGAAGACACGCGCGATCATAAACTGTGAACCGATAACAGTTAGAACGTACAACTAACGTTTAAACACTAAGTAGAGCTTCAAGGGGCCGGGGTAGTAACACCCTCTCACAGAAGATCGGCGTAAAGCAGCTAGTACAGCTGCGTTTCGTACGATGAATGAGAGCCATAAGCCCAACCCCCCTTCCCCCCTCATTCCCACTCCCCTTCAGGTGGGCAATGTGCGAGCAATGCCTTTGGTATTGCAAGCATATACAGGGTTATTGGTAAAACACTAACAACCTTGCAGGGGCGTATTACTGCCATTAAAACAACAACTTTTGTTCTATGACTTTTTACAAAACAAAAACAAATTAACAAAAAATCACACTCTAAAATGTATGAAACAAGAAAATATGCTCATCTAGAGGATAACCGTGGTCCGTTTAGGTACTTTAGGGCAAAATGGAATACAACCACGTACCATAGCTTTCCTCTAGATGAGAAAAAAAAATCATACATTAAAATGTATGTTTTTTTGTAATTTTGTTTTGTTTTGTAAAAAAAGTCATAGAACAAAAGTTGTCGTTTTTGATGTCAGTAATACGCCCCTGCAAGGTTGTTAGTGTTTTACCAATAACCCTGTATAGGCTACGGTAACTGCTTAACATCAGGCGGGCCGTACGCTTGATTGCCACCTGTCCTATTTAAATAAGTACAGACTCGACCTATCACGAAATCTGGGTGTAAAGTATGACACCACTGCCTACCCCGAGGAATACACGTATGAAGTTTATATTTACTACCAGGATAACAGAGCGGGCCAGGATACCGTGGATGTGATTCGCAGTCCGCACCGCAATCGATAGCACACCAGACAGTGCGGCGCCGGAGGACCGCTGTTTACATAAAGAAACATGATAGAGGAGCCCATGATGCTAACTGTGGATTTACTGCAGCGTCGCGGAAACCTATTAATAATAATATCCTGGGACATTTTTTACACACGGCTACCGGATCCCAAACTAAGCAGAGCTTGTACTATGGAAACCAGATAACTGATATTACTACATATACTACTTTATTTGTAAATACATACTTAATATACATTTATACACCCAAACTCGGGACATACAGACATGTTCATGCACACAAATGCATGTCCCGGGTAGGAATCGACCTACGACCTGCAGCGTGAAAGGCGCCATCACGCCAACCACGCCACGGGCCCGTCAAATAGATAGGCCCGTAATTAGATTTGGTAGATTAGATGATAGGAAGAATAAATGGTCCTAGATGTTTCCACTTTCAGCGGGTCCCCCACCGCTGAAAGTGGAAACGTATACATATAAATTTCAAAATGTAAAAAAAACAATGACATGGAAGTCCTCAGGTGTGTCAGATATTGATATTTTTCATGCTGCAACAGGATAAATTGGAAAAAAAAATACTCGAGCGCGTCAGATTTTCAGCGGGGGTGGTTAGTGAAACTTACAGATGCTCCCATTTCTAAGACTGACGATCAAATTAGCAAAATTGACACTTTTGTACACTTCTTAGCTAGTAATGAATCCCCCTTATCTTAATCTGACGCGCTCGAGTATTTTCAGATGGTCTATTTTTTTTTTGGTTCCCCTGAGCGTACCCCCCATATATTAAGGGCTCATACTGGTTGGAGGTTCTTATCAATATGTAAGGTATCTCCCTTATCTTAATCTGACGCGCTAGAGTTAATCCAGAAAACCCTTCTACGGCTCCCCATCTATGAAGCTATCATATTGGAAGCCTATTGCTTACTGTGTTATGGGTTCCTGCGAATTATGCGACAATGTTACCGATATTCACAAACTGTGTATCAACTGCTTCTATTTCATGATATCCTGGTAACTGTAATGAGATAGCAGCCGATTTATGTTCCAGCGTATCGCGTCCTGTGTTCCTATTTAGAGCTCATTGAACAGATTTAATGGCTATAACTCTTTGCTTTCATTATAGCCTGGTACGCTATTAAAATAGATAATATTGTAACGCCTATTTAGCGATTTAAGGTAGGCAGAGGTAGGCCAATGTGCCCACAAATTTTACATTCTCGAACCCCTAAGGCCTGTCTCAACATAGAGGGTGTCCGCAAGTACCGCTTACGTTCTGAACAGGCCATACCTGCGTTTGCTAAAATTCCATGCGATTAAGTAATATCCCGTGTGTTATTTTACCCCATCACCCACACATGGTGTGTTATGGGGAAAATATTCTAATTCCGCCGACGGACACGCCATAAATCAAATTAAATGATTTTGGGTCGATATTTTTTTATTTTGGCTAATTATTGACAGCTGTCACCAAAAATTTACCCATTTTTATGCAACGTGCAGCTTGGTCGATCCCTTTATCTACGAAATATGGGTAGTTTACACCCAGCCTGTCAGGATACTGTGATAGAATTATGCATGAACGTAATACTTTATATTATGTGATACCCCTTTTTTCATTTCACCTGTAAAGGGCTAAAATATTTGTACAAAGTAGTCGGTCAGTCCCTTCCGTTTGTCGCTTCCGCTTGCCAATAAAACGTTAATGTTGTTTAGATAAGGTTTATATTCGCGTCAACCTCCTCAATGTGGGGGTGAACGCTGACCCAGTGCGGACTGAGTGTCTGTTCTATTCTGTCTAGTCTATTCTTTGGCTTTTTAGGTTTTTACAGCGTTTTCAAATGATCAAAGATTATAAAAATAGTTGAATGTTTAACGATACCTATTTTAGAAGCATTTGAATATCCTAAATTAAGTACATTTTCTCGGTATTGGATTGAATGGAAATATTTTATCGTTATTTGATTCTGAGAACGAATCAATACGACTCCCCGAATCGACGACACGCAATGATATTAGAAATAATAAAATACGACAAGCGAAAGAAACCGAATTCGTTTGTAATTTAATTCGTGTCTAAAAGTAAATTTTATTCTCAGACACTCGTCTCTCACCCCGTTTTGCGAGGATAAATCAATAAAATTCCTTTGTTCTCACTTTTGTGTTTCACGCCATCTAGTGAAGTATGATGGTACGAATTATTCAACTTAAATAAGAACCTTTTTGGTGTATTTGTACAGCGACCGATAGATGGCGGTTTTCTCAAGTTCTAATTATTATTTTTATTTTGTTCCAGGTACCCTACTTCTTCAAGAAGCGGATAATTTTGCTCATAAGTAGTCGATACAATTTAATTTAATTATCATAAAGCCTACCAAGTTGGTAAGTTTAGTATTCTTTTAATCTTCCGTAACGGTTGGTACACGCTTTAGCTCGTAATGTTTCCAATCGTAAATAAAGTTAACGAAACAACTTTGTGCCGGGTCTTCCGAATCACTAATAAGTTTTCTTTGAAGACTTTGCGAACTAAAGTAATTTACATACGAAATGCCTACCTACGATAACAACATTTTTAACTTCTGCAAAACGTAGCTTTAACGTTTTTTTTTATTTGTATCATTGGTCACTAACGCAAGTGCTAATTTACTTATTTATTTATAACTCTTTGCATTTTAATTAAACAAAATAACATGAATTTACAAAAACACAAATGTCCAGTAAAAAATGCCAAATTAATATTTGGCATCCTTACTCGAAATCAACCGCGCAACATACTTTTCGAAATGCTCCAAAAATTTTGGCAATTTCAAAATCGTGGGCTGGCAACATTTATTGCGATGACGTCACTGCCGCCAGTTCAACGACATTACTTTTTAATGAAAAACGACTGTTACATCATTGGAATGTAATTTTCTGACGGCATTAAATCGTAAACGAATTTTTAATGGATCGTTTATATACCATTATCATAATTTCTACTTTTTAAAAAGTAAGTTTAGGGTGCATAAAAAATCCATAGATTGAAATGGCGTGAAGAGTTTTTTAAACCGACTTCATAAAAGGAGGAGGTTTTTTTTAATAAGCATAAAACTTATTCGCTATTAAATATCACTAACCAGTACCTACCAATATACCCCCGAGGATACTTAAGATAGGATTTTTGCAGTATATTTTTTACTTAGATCATTTTTAGTTAGAATTAGAAACACTAGGTAGCTGTTGTACATAAGCTCAGAGTACATTACTATAAAAGCAGTGGTAGCCGATTGGTTAAGCACGCGTCTTGCGGGCTCAAGGTCCTGGGTTCAAACCCTGGCTCACACCTCTGGATTTTTCGAAATCTATGTGCGAATCATAACTTTAATATGATTATCACTTGCTTGCGGTGAAGGAAAACATCGTGAGGAAACCTGCATGTCTTTAGACATGTGAAATCCACCAACCCGCACTGGGCCAGCGTGGTGGATTATGGCCTGAATCCCCCTCGCATTGAGGGGAGGCCCGTGCCCAGCAGTGGGACGTTAAAAGGGCTAAATTATTATATTATTATTTTACATTACTATAAGCAACACAGCATATAAACGCTTCCAGCCGTACATTTATAATTGTAGGACAATACGTAGATTTAGAAACCTTAACGACATCCACAGAAGACCGGAAGAGGTCTATTCTACCCTAACACAGGGTTTATCGGACCCTGCAAATAATTACCTACTTGATTTTATAATCTTTTTATCGTCCCCATTCCGCGATGCTCGGGATGAACTGTCGTCGGAACAATGGCGCCGTCAGCGAATAGCGGGGGCCATAACATTATAATCTCTGAATAAACATTGTGCGTGGATTGTAGTGAGAGCGATGCTATGTGGAGCGATGGTATAGATACTTACTTATTAAGTGAGTACGAAAGTTATTTTGTGCTCGGAATAAATTGAGCCAGAATGAGAACAAAATAAGGGGTCTTTTTACGTGCCGTTTTAGTAAATACTTTAGTACAAATAAACAGATAACTCTTTACTATAAAAAATAGCTGTCAGTCTTGAGGTTGAGACTAATCGGCCGCTCGGATCACCGCACCATGTGGTGGACAGAATTTCTGAAACGGGAACCGCAGTTCCCGTTTCAGAAATTCTGTTATTATTGTTACTCACTTTGATATAGGTACTTAATGGTTTTTCTATCAAAAAACTAATTAAAGACAACAATGAAATTAGTGTGTTTGTCTGTCAAAAACAAATTACCTATAAAGGGTGTATTAAAGGTGTCTGGGTGTCACTTAGGAGTGAGGCGTATTTAGCATAACAGCTAAATAAAACAGGTTTCTTACAATAACAGACTGTCACCTGTGACAAACAAACCGAAAAAACAGCTACTGCTCCACGAGATAACAAAATGCCTTATACGACAGTCACAAGCTTTTCTTTATTCATGCTAATGACAATTACATTAGTTAGAATGAGATAAAAAATGTTACGCTGTGACACCCAATTACAGTCGTCACAAGCTCTTTCCTTTTCTAGCATATGTTTAACACCTTAGTTAGAAAGAGAAGTACTCTATGGAAGGAAGTATGTGACGTAGTTGGGCTGTTATTGCGATCGGATACACATACATCTTTATGAAATGACTATTCGACCATTTATATCATATCGTGTAATCCAGAATAAAATAAATATTATTTTAATTCTTGTTGATCAAAATTGAATAATATATTTATTTAAACAAAAATAGGTATATTAGAATAGTTATAACAATAGTTTAGATTGTTTTTAGTACCTACGATAAAAATCAAGATTTTTTTATTTTGTATACAATTATATTACAACGCTAACCCACATGATATTGTTTTCCCCGCTATATTTATCACCTAAAAACAGGCTGTGTGCACAGTAAACAGGTTTAAAGTTTTTATCTTTGTCACTTATTAAACGACCGGGCGACTATAGACGCCTGTCACAAAATATCCTTAAACGTTAGGGTGACTAGAGAAGCCCAGCGAACTTGTAATAATTAAACGCATTTTTTGTGTTGTCTGTGACCCCGGAGCTTTATGAGTGTTATACTAGATGGCTCTCTATTAAATAACGTGTCTATGGGCCTATGTCATTGGTCGTTGAGTGGAGCGTCGATATAGCAGGAGTTGTTTACAAATGAGTACTGAGCTTTATGAGTGTTATACTAGATGGCTCTCTATTAAATAACGCGTCTATGGGCTTATGTCATTGGTCGTTGAGTGGAGCGTCGATATAGCAGGAGTTGTTTACAAATTAGTACTCTCAAGTGTGTGGGTGCGTCATGCTCGCCGCCGCCGGTATAATGTAAACAACAATTGATTTATTATCCCATTGTGTTAGTGTTATATATTAAAAGAATGCTGAAGATTCATTCTTTCCGATTATCTATAAATTAAAAGCATCCACAGTTTGGTAAAAAGTGAAAAGTGATGTGAAAGTTTTCGTGACAGTGGGCAGGCAAAAACTTTCTTTTGTGTGTGCATCATTATTAATCATATTATATTTCCGGATTGGATAGTCAGATTCTAATTGGAAAATAAGGTAATTATGAACAGGCATTTTTTAATTTGCTGTAACAGTTGTAGTTTTTTTTTTAGAAAATACGGTATAAATCGGAGCGCTCGCCAAAATTTTCGCCATTTTCGCGAATTTTGACGGGTGGACGTTCAACCACCCCAATATTTTGACAGATAAACGTATTATGATAGGACGTTTCAGTGGTTTGGTAACAGAGAACATAACAGTTTGCTCCCAGTTCCCACGTAGTATGAAATAACAGACTGTTATTTTATAACAGGTTTTTGGAGCTGTTATATATATGGAACAATAACAGACGGAGCAGGTATGCGATTTTAGCTGTTATAACCCACTCCTGTCACTAAGATCGCCCCTAGTCCATTGTATGGTAGACATAGTACAAGCGTTGCTTAGTTTGGAACCATACATTTGGTTTGTAAGTCTGGCGATATTTATTTATTTATAGATACGCCACAAAATTCATCGCTTCCAAATTGCATTCTGTGTGCGACGGCCCGCGCCGCGGGTCATTCCCGCCCCATCGCGGCGGCCATCAAACGCACGCGGGGGGTGAATATGATATACGACCCGGCGCAGGGTTGCCAGATCGACCGTGCTGTTCTCCCATCGAACCGGGGAGAAACGCGGTCATATGTGCGACGGTTTGCGACGTTGATTAGTGGTTACTATAGTACATACTTCTGTGGATGTTGTTTATGTTAGAAATTAACATCATACCTACATATAACAAGTGTCAATAGCAGTAACTGACGACCGCTTTAGTAGTTTGAGTGTTGGCCGCTCTGCTCACTGCATCGGGTGGTCGCAGGTTCGAGCCCCACCAGAGGCAAATATCTGAAACGGCCTTTCCTTAATTCGCCCTGGTGTGGGTGTCACTGGGATCGCCCCCAGTCCATTGTTTAGTAGCCATAGTACAAGCGTTGCTTAGTTTAGGACCATGCAGTTGGTGCGGTTGTCTGGCGATATTTAATTTGGCTTTAAATGTGGCTTTAAATAGTCCACCCTCATAACTTCACACTTCCATAAGGTTCCAGGTTTGATCCCACCCTGGCTACCAACTATTGACGTGAGTAACTTCTAACGTGGCTAACAGTTGTGACAGCCAACCTTACATTGCAAGTACAAAAATATGGGTAACTTCTCTTATCATAATTTTTCTCTCCGCAGCCCTAGGTAACTCATTCTGTGCTCAATAAAACGCAGCGCACCGTCAGCGAGTTGTAGAGGGCTCTCTATTGTCACCAGTTATTAATTCACTCGGCGACGCCTCGAGTGCCTCTACAAATGGGGGGATTAGAGGCAAACCATGCCTTTTTAACCTCAGATACAAAGGGTCTTGTCCATTGCGTGAAAATACAATTTTAGTCGTGAGGAAACCTGCCCGTCATTCTAAATACGTGTGAAGTTTGCTGACTGCACAGGACCAGTGTTGTGAATCTACTATTGCTCGAATCCTCGCAGTGAGGGGGATGTAGCCTATATTAACAATAGACTCACCCCCTACAATGGCACCAATAACACCTTCAGCCGAAATGATTGAACACCTATGTTTTATCATCCAAGGTTTTATCCAAATTCAACAAAAGTTTTGGTTAACAAGTTTTATTAACTTACGGCACCATGTAGAGACGGCGACTCGCACTTGCCCCGTCGGCAGAGTCTGACGCGACAGAACGAATCATTAATTTGGTCGCCAGGGACACTCCCACTGGTCGTAAATCGAACAAGGCCATGCTCACAATGGAATATTAGATATTACCGTTTGGAAATAGCTTAATAACAGCCACACCCGTCTCGATGTGGATGTCATAAAAGGCGACTAGAGGATTAACATCAGGGATACGATAAAATCCCACTTATCCCCGCTTTACTAACCAAACCATGTCTTCATTCATCGTCTAAAACAAGAGATAATATTCAATTTCAGAGATAAATTCTAAATTTAAAAAGAATATTCTCTTTTCAAAATCTTTTTAACAAACTTTTTGCTTGACACGAAAATGTCCTCTAGAAAGAAAAAATAATTATGTTCACAGATAAAAAATATCGCGAGCAAAATCTCAAGTGAAATGTTACCAGCGTAAAAAACTACCCCGAATAGGCGGGGAAATGAGGCGGCACTTTCCCTCGTTATAGAATCCCGAAGAATTTGGACAAAAACCAAGTAACTCTTGCCGTTAACAAACCTACAAATAACTCTTATTATCAAAGAATAAGGTTCAATATAGTCGACAAATAGTTTTGGCAACAACAAGAAAATCCTTCAATAGTTTGCGATGTCCCTTGCTACATTCGCCAATACTTCATTAGGCTATCGGAAACCAACTTACTTTTGCAAGTAGTCAAAGTTATAACAACCCTTAGGTTGCAGAGATAAGGTATAAAATAGAGAAATAATAGTTTGAAGGGGCGTAAAAAGTATCTTGGTAAAAGTGACGATGTTTTTTGTCTGTAGTCAGTCAATTTGAAGTTTTTGCAAAACTCACGATGATTCGACGATAGATTTTGATGAAATTATTTGAAGGCAAGAGGGGCAGGCAGGAGACAACGGCGAGGTAATGACAAGGCTACCACAATTTAAAAAATCTATTTACTTTCTTTGTATTTGGAAAAAAACTCAATAGGTGCGTCCACAAGTCTTGAGCCGCCGCGCGGCGCCCGAGCAATCAATTAGTCTATTGCTATTACACCGAGTGCCCAGTGCGGGGTGGGGAATGTAACACGCGTCATCCTATTTGACTCATTGCTCGCGACTACTAGTACGATACTTGCCGGTGTTTTTGTCTTATTTCTTTGTATAGCTCTGTCTCTTTCTGTCAGGTATTGGGTTCTTTCTGTCAGATGTATGAGCCAGAGATCGGTCCGAATATGTGCTAGGGTACTAGGAAAGCATATAACTAAAGAGCTTTGAATGGATCTCACGAAGCGACTTAATTTGGTTTCCTCGCGTGTATTTTTTTTTTGTTTACACAGAATGAAGTGATAGCCCATACATGTAATGTAATGTAACGTCACGACTTTTATCCCCATTCGGGGGTAGTTAGAGGCTTGAGTGGCCATACACCACCACATTATGGAGGTATTAACCAACTCAAAGCCCACATTTCACTAGATAGTCAGAACCTAACGTGCCAGGTAGTGAACCTTGTCGCCGTATATACAGGAAGTGACTATTACCTAATCTCGAGGGATAGGTAGGTTTCCTCATGATGGTTTCCCTCACCGTCAGCGAACTGTAAATTATGCACATAGATGAAAATTCATCCATTGTTGCATGCCCCACCGGGGATCGAACCTGGGACCTTGTGATTGCTAGCCCAACCTGTTCACCCCTAGGCTACAGTCGCTACTACAGCCCATACATATGAATTAAGATCACGACCCGTTTACCAAAGGGGTGGGTCAGAGGTATTCCAAACATTGGAAAAGATTTGTAGTGTTACATGAAACGTGTTGCGAAGTAGCGTAGTGAATTAATTTCGTATACCTATGTCAATACCGAAAATCTGAGTTTATCCGGGATTCGAACCTACGAACTGAACGGATTCGAACCTGAAAACTTGATAACCACACCTAAAAATAGTAATAGCAAAAAAATTTTTGCTACAACAAAATACTGACTACGGCTACGATAATTCGTAGCTCGCTACGAGAGCTACGGGCTACGGCGCTACGTTTACTACGTTCGAACATAATTACTATCAACCGAATTTAGACTCCTTGCAAATAGTTATAGAGTATATTTTTTCTATAATACGATTTCGTGTAATTTTGTCAGTGCTACAAACTTTTTTCAAATGTCAGTGTCGCTACTGTCTTTGCGAAAACATTAGTTCCGGTTTTGTCCACCGGCACAGTTGTTCGTGGCGCTGCTGTAGTAGGGAGAGACGTGACGTCACAAGGCCATCGACCCCGCCCTATATTTTAACAACACCTTATATTGAACACTTTGATGGAATACATAAGAGTGCTATTTATGTCACCAGACACACCCGTCGCATGGTCCCAAACGGTAACAGACTGGGACGGTCCCAGTAACACCCAGACTGGGGTGAGCTAGGAAAAGGCAATTTATTTTGTTCTGCACGGGAATCGAACCCACGACCCTAGTAAATATTTTAAAAAAGTAGTATACGTACAAAGCAAACGAAGGAGTTTTCATCGTAACGTACCAGGGAAGCAGATCGGTAGAGGAGGTCGCACGCCCATTTACCGGCCACCCATCCATTGCCCGAACTGGGCAAACGTGGCTTTAATAAACTAGCGAAGGATGTTCCCACTGTTGGAGACGGGCCTCCCCTCAATGGAAGGGGGACCTAGCCTAAGCCTCGCTTCACTAAGATAATTAAAATAATTGTTCTAGTTCCTGGTCTAACCACAACGAACTAGTTTTGCGGTAGTTATATCCGTCATATTGTTTGAAATACTCAACCTGTAAACATTATTACGTAGGGCTTAGGCTTTATGATTATTGGTGTCATTGCCCACTGAAATAATGAAAAAGTATTATGACAGGTGTCAGATTAGCATAGATAACAAAACATACAGATTATAGAGCAGAATGAATGAAATATTATTCTAAATTCGAAATTAGAACGAATGGAAATTCGATATTCTCGAACAGAAAATGGCCGAACGTTTCGGATGCAGTCGGAAAAATGGCGCGCGCATGCGCTCAGCGCCGCTCGATATATGCACCCCGCCGCGCTCATACGATAATCTCACTGTTACTGCTATCAATAACCGCGATTATTACAACAAATAGTGTTTAACCACTCTCACAGATCACACCGACACTACAATAGTACACTCCGAATCGATATTCTCAACATAACCTGCAAAAAAAAGTTAGTGACAAAATACAGTACAAATAAAGGCGTAATATTCTTGAATTTTCTTGGATTCTTCTTGTGGTGTGTTGAATATGCGTCACTAGGGCCTGGTTGTCCGGACTCAGCAGTAGCGGGCACGTACTGCTGTGACAGGACAATATGGCTATAGCGCGCGCCGTGGACGGGCGTCTGCTGGCGTGTGAGGCAGCGTGGCCGAGCGCCGCGCCCCGCCGCCCCCCGCGCACGCGCGGACGCCCCCCTCGGCCTGCACCCTCAATGAACGCCCACAATCAGCTATCGATTTTCCAGTAAAAAAAATGGTTTAATTCATCACGAGTTTTGGGGTTGACTGTACCGAGGTTCAAGATGGTAAGAAGATTCTGAGTTTACCAATTCTTAGTTCTGAGGGTAGAATGTTTACTGTCTATAATAAATTAACTAGCCTCGTAGACAAGGTCTTCATTTCATACGAGGAAAATCGATCGCTATTTCAAATATTTGAAAAAGGAACATTCAATCATATTTTCTCATTCGGTCTTTTCTCTTTGCTTTTACCTTTTTTTCTAGCAAGGCATTATCAGAGGCATTATGCCATTGACATCATTAGGCATGTCATTTTCAAAGCCTGAACTAACAATCCCATTAGGTATGTCTAAGTACCTACCTATCTATGAATAAACATTCAAAAATTATCCTAAATACCCACTAGAGACAAAAATGATATATTCTTGAAGAATAAACTTAGTTTTTTTATATTAACCAGATGACTGGATACTTTATATTCTGTGAAAATGGAACCATTCATTGTATACTTGTATTTCCTTACAAGAAAACTAGGCCTTGGAATGTGCTTCTGTTTGTTTTACACTATTTTTTAAATAAACCCAGACATCGACGCGACATCCTGTGTGGTCGCAGACCAAGCACCACTTATACTATGGGTACCTTACAATGGTCTGGGAGCGATTCCAGTGACACCCAGACAAGGAAAAATGTCGAAGAAAACGTGCCTCGACGAGGCAGAATACTGGAGGTCCTTCCGCTTGCCACCTGATGTGCTGCGCTCCGTTGCTCTTTGGCAAATCTTAAGCTTGGACTTTTGTTGCTCTGTTAGTAAGCACGTTTGAGCACTGTAGCACTGTACGCCACTGGAAAATCGCCCTCTTAGGTCTTTACATAAAAAATATTTGGCCAGTATTACAGCGCATATGTTTAGGGTTCCGTACCCAAAGGGTGCCAGCGGAACCCTATTATTAAGACTCCGTTGTCCCTCTGTCCGTCTGTCTGTCTGTCTGTCAGCGGGCTGTATCTCACCAACCGTAATAGGTAGAGACTTGAAATTTTCACAGAATGTGTATTTCTGTTGCCGCTACAACAACAAATAAAATAAAATTTAAAAATAAATGGGGTCCCCATACAAAAAAAATAATATTTTTGACGTTTTTATGCTACGGTGGTACGGAACCCTTTATGTGCGAGTCCGACAAGCACTTGGCGGGTTTTTTATATGTCAAATTATTAGGTTTGTTAGGTGTACCTAATCATTAAAGTCCGGAGTCCGGAGTCCGGCTGACCTCCGGGGCAGGGCGAGCCCTCAGCTGCCGGCCGGGTCAACGACCGCTCACCTACATAGCTCACGTGATTTTAGCATTATTAGTATTGATGAACTAGCATAATGCATGGTAGCTTTTAGCCTATTCGTATTCGTAATGTTGCTGAGTTTGGGACCAAATTATAGGTAGGTACCTAGTTTCTTTGTAGGTACCTAACTTAAACTTTTTTGTAAATTCTTTGGTACCTACTGGTAGTCGCGTGTCTTGGAGTGAGTGAGAAAAATCTGCCAGGTAGGTACCTAAATGGCAAAAGCTTCGCCTTAACACCATACCATCATTGGTGGAATGACGGTTTTCGGTAAACTCTGCCTACCCCATTTGGGAATTATAATACAGGGTGATACAGGTATAAAGTATTTGAAGGCATTTTCCCGCAAACAAGTTCAAAAATATATTTTTCCTTCTCTATGCTTTCTCCTGCCATGTTTTTGCCCATAGAACGTAATCGTTTTACGTTCGCATTTTTCAACAAAAGTAAACCACCTGTCAAATGACAATAATGAATGTAACAAATAAACTTATTATTGAATTAAGTGTTGCGATCTTTGTTATTCTTATGGATTTATGCATTTAAAATATTTTTATAAGGTAATTTATAACTATCACCTCCAGTACTGCGAATGCTATACTATGCAATATGATTTTTGTCTATTGCAGTATCTATTTCAGCAAAGTTACTTGATAAATACCAGTTGTACATAAAAAGCATAATGTATTATACTTATAACAAACACGCCATATCGGAATTAATTCACAAGTACCGTACTACCTACGTCATTCAGTATGAAATATGTATTTTTAACGACCGTCTCATTTAGGGAAGCAAATGTGACGTTTTAATACGACCCTGGACTTCTATTATCGCGGATAGTGCGGAGAAAGCGGTCGAAAGATCCCTGTATTATGTCCAAGATAAATGGTTGGCCCTGATTTATAGTTGGAGCTCGGAATCCTTACAACGCTCCCCCAGCACACTGAGCATCTATCAAACTTCGTGAAGGCAGATTAAGAGTTTTGTGTTCCTTAATTTGCGTAAATCCTTAAGCTAAAAGTTTTTAATGTTGGAAGATTAAAGTGTTAGCGGAAAAATGAATTCCCATCATTCTAGCCAGTAGACTGGAGTATTTTTTCCTTATCTTTATTACGGTTCAAAATATTTTTTTTATCATATTTAACTAAGATACTACGTTTTTTCTAAATGAAGTATTCAATTAAATACATCGGAGCTGAGAGAGTTTCTTATAAATCTATCTATAAACTGCTCCTCTGGTTAAACGTCCCATATTCAATTAAATTGCCAAATAAATATTTGACGTCTGAAACCGCGCGCGAAGACCAGGCGCCCAAATACACAAAGAGCTAAACACACCCTTAATGAGCGAACGAGACGAAAATATGAAATGGCCTTAAGCAAAACCAGGATAGCTATATTTGTAGTGGAGAGGGACAGAGACATATGAATACGGGAAAAACAATGGATAAGAAGGAGAGGCAAATAGGCTCGTGGAGATAAAATGCGCAACTCGTAGGAGGGTAATATTTGTGGAGCAGCTGTAGGAATAAGTTTATTTTCAATAAAATAAAAGCTTTTCCGGTACCGCTGTGCGCTTTTCTTTTAAATGCGACCACACTGAATTTTAAAAGGAACATTATTATTCGAGTTTTATATGTTTTTTTTATAATTCCGAGGTGGCAAACAAGCGTATGTGCCGCCTGGTGCTAAGCAGTTACCGTAGCCTATAGATGCTTGCAATAGCAAAGGCATAGCTCGCACATTGCCGACCTGAAGGGGAGGGAGCGGAAGTCCTGTTTATTAGTTCCTTTAGTTACTTCCTTCTTACATTTTGAGTCAACAAAGAAATACCTAGCTTTATTTAACCTTTTTAAAAACTCTCATAACATAACTTTAAACACAGTCGGTTTGATTTTACAACACTTTTTTCACGACTTACCCATGTGTGCTTAGCTTAAGTGCTATTGAACCAACTTTGAAAAATTTCTAAATTAGAAATAATTAACACAACGAAAAAAGAGCTGTTAGCAATATCGTCGTCATCGTCGAAGTCGTCTGTTTTGCCATTGACTGACTTATTTCATATTATTAGCTTGAAAAGCCTGCCGAAGTTTTTAAATCAAAGGCTTGTGAAGTTGTGTGTGACTACAAGACTACAACGTAACGTACATAGAGTACATAGGTAGAGTAACCATTATTTGCACGAACATCTAGAATGTCATGCTAAATTTAAAAACATGATGCTAACTTGAGAGGCAAAAAGAGGAAGATAAAGTATCTTGTCCCCGTTCTGTCAGTATGGCTAGGTACCTCATGCATATTCATCCGACTCGCTCGTGCGTGCTACACTGTGTAAATATTTTATTAATTTTTATATACATTATGTATTTTCACTAGATCTGGTTCTGAGTAAACAAACTGTAATGAATACAAATGGTTGGGAATAGCTTTGTCGCTTTATTATTTATCTTAGTTCTGAATAATAAGTAAGTAGGTTATTTATGTCATAGTAAACAATATTGAGATTTAAATAAACACGTATAAGCAAGAACACGTGCTATGTATTTATTCTATCTCTCAAAGACGGATAAACGTTATTTAGTTTTCATTCGCACGGTACATATTGTCTTGAAGCGAATGAGTTCAAGTGCATTCAGCTGTAGAAGGTACCCTCCGTGATTATGGTCATTGGGTCACTGTGTATTTTACAATTCAAGTATTTATGAAAACATAAGTGTCACCATCAAATTGTGGACTATGGAGTGAACTGTGGACTAACTAAGACGTACAAAATGCGAATTTATTATCTCAGATCAAACGTAACTATTAACGTTCTAGCGTTATTACTTTTTAACTGTCAAATTAGTTACTGACTGACGCGATTGGTGCGTTCCATTCACTGTTAATTTTGTTATTTTCGTTATTTTTGTCCACAAATCACGTTCCACTCGCACCAACTTGTACTGAAAGTGATCATTATTATCGTTTTTAACACTTTTTGTGGACGAAAATAACAAAATTAACAGTGAATGGAACGCACCAGATATATGACGTAATGAATGACAGATTTAGAACCATAAACAAAGCTATTATTGGCGCGATTTCTGTTTGTTTATTTTGTTATAATTTAATTAATTGAAAATATCGACGATGTTCGCCCTAGTCGAAATGTAAAAATAATCTTTTAATACAAAATACGTAAAAATAAACTATTGTGTCATAGATATTATTCGTATTAGCGGAAAGCTGGCTGAATAAACTGATGTTGTTTTGTTTTTTCCGTCTTTCAATTCCAAAGTGAAAGCGTCGGTCAAGCGAATCTTATTCAGCATTTATTACGTAAAAAGTTTAGTTTTAAGCGTGATATTGTTGTGTACGGCTGTGAAAATGATGGGATTGTATTCCAGCGGGGCGCTGGGTGGCGTGGAAGTGCTGGATGGCAGTTTGGTGGGAGGCGAGCTGACCGCTCACGTGCTGAGCGCGCAGGCGGCCGCTCATGCCGCCGCCACGGCCGCTGCGGCGGCCCACCAGCAGCACCAGCACCAACAGATAGCTGTTCAACAAATAAGTAAGTGTTTCTCAAATCTTTAAATTATTCCCACTTTTAACACATTTTCGCTGAGCACCCGAATTTCCTGTTAAAAAGCAATTAAATAGTGTTACAAACAGTTTTGTTTACAATTTTATTTGTAGATCATGCAGTAGTAAGTGATCATAAATAATATCTTGATAATTTTTTAAGAACTGGTTTAAAATTTGAATTCACCACCTATATTCACAATGGAAACAAGGTTTTTTACTAGAAATGATTGTCAACTTGGTTATTAGAACACTTGTTGATATTCTTAAGTATAATGTAGTCTAATATGAACATTATGAAGCAAAGTCATGCTTGGCAGTTATGAAATATTTGTTGGTGAGCTGTAAAATGTTTGTCAACTACCTGTATATTATATTTTTGAAGTTTCTCTATGTAGAAAGAACTTTAAAAACTTAAAATACCCGTATAAATAGTACCCACAACAAAGGACAGTATATCAAACATATTATTGACTGTCTCTTATATTCTTCTATGAAATTGAATAAGGAGAGGAGAGTCACACAATTTAACTTAAGGATGCGTTTCCACTGACGCAGAGCTGGGCGGAGTGGACCATGAATTGGCCAATGACAGTACTCGCAATCTCCACTCCGCTCTTGGCCCATCACAGTTGGACAATCACAGTGCTCATCTCCGCTTCACTTCACCCAGCTTCACCCAGCTCCACGTCAGTGGAAACGCACCCTAAGTCTTGTTTCCAATTAAACCGACTCCTACCCAACAGAAACGTCACCATCATCAGGCCGTTCCACTCCGGTGACCGGCACCGCCAACGGCACGAACACAACGGTCACGGGCACCACGTCCCCGTCGCCGAGCAAGCTGTTCGTGGGCGGGCTCAGCTGGCAGACCAGCTCTGAGAAGCTGAGGGAATACTTCGCAATGTTCGGACCAGTCACCGACGTGCTCATCATGAAGGATCCCGTGACACAGGTGAGAGAGGAGACTGGTGGGAAAGGGATGGAATGCAATAGGAATCTTTACCAGCTATCTTACATGTCATTATTAAAATATTAATATTACTTGTGAAGTCAAATGCAAAAGTTTATAGCAAGCGAATGGTATCTGTGCGTGTTGGTTGGTAATTAAAGTTGACTTCCATGGAACCTAAGAGCTAGTTCACATTAGGCGTTTTGAAGCGCGCGCCGCGCGTCCTAAGAACGTTCGATTTCGGTGTAAACATTAAGCCGGGTCCAAATACCTATAATTTGCCCGATCCGATCACCGTATCCGTATCGCCGACGCGTAGTATGATCGCATATGTGGACGGGTGATGATACGCCGGTATGATACGGCCCGAACCATGTCGTGATACGGGGCTTGATACGTGATACGCTGATACGGATACAGTGACCAGATCGGGCAAATGATACGTATTTGTACCCGGCTTTAAATGCGCGCTTCGGTTTTGTTTATCATAGTTCTGTGTAATATAGCTCTTATCCATCTTGAAATACGGCGGTATGCGTCGTCGCGCGACTTCTAGTATGCTTAACATCCATGGCAAAATATTTTTTTAGGCTAATGTACACAGCGGGCGACGACGACGGGATCAGAGCATAAAACTGGGCCAAAGGGCCACCGTAGACATGCTACTTTTTGCATCGGCAATCGTCGATTTTGCGACTGCATCGCGTTTATGCGACTGCGGTCGGACGCAGCGACTGCTCCGATGCTAAAAGCGACTAAATCGCCAATGCAAAAAGTAGCATGTCTGCGGAATCCCTAAGTCGCTTAGCCATTGCCATTGAGGTGCTATAGTGTTCGACCCTCTGATTGGTCCGACTGGCTGGTCGGCCTCTGATTGGTCGGTCAGAATCAATCTACCAATCAGAGGGTTTATCACTATAGCAGCTCAATGGCAACGGCAGTTCAATGGCTTAGAAACTTAGGGCCCTGGAGTCATTTGAAAATGTTATCTATGTCGCGAAAATAGAATCCATAATCGCGCAGGTGCCGCGACCACGCCGTGCCGCGCGTGATTTGTTTCTAGTCGTCGTGACGCGACGCGCGTGACGTCACGACATACGTCATGGTTTTGTTTTTCCGATATCTTATTGCATTCCATACCAATAATTTTGTAGCATTGATTAGCGCGAACTTGAACCTCAGATCAAACAAAAAAGACTAAGACTTGAATCGACGAAACATGTACACTGATTTATGACGTCTGCATATTGTGCTGACAAAATATACTAGAGACAGCATTATAAACAGGTGTATATGTTCCGTGTGTGCAAATGAGAGGTAATAATGAAGTCTTAGCAACATTCAATATCCAATTAACAATGGCGTCACAGACTCAAGAGGTGACATAAATAAATTAGGCATAGATGTGATGATACTATAAATATCATATCCCAGTGGTCGAACGCACGTCTTGACACACAGGGTGCAGGTTCAAACCACGGCTCGCACCTTTAAGGTGGGCTAGCTAGAGAGCTGAGCACAAATTCGTGTAGTGTGGACCGACTTGCAAGCCTCGAATAAGCGCGCTTCGAGCATGCCAATCCCTGTGTGTTCGTCATAAAACCGACAATGAGAATCAATAATAGGTCAACAAATCAACAATAACCATTCCTTCCACTCGACACCACCAAAACGACACCACCGGTGGTGTCGTATGGAATCTCTAGTCCATACGACACCACCCTAGTGATGTCCAGAAACGCGTGTTTTTGACAAACAGCTCCCAGTTCATTAAAATAAATAAATAAATATCAGACAACATCACATACATTGATCCGACCCCAAAGTTATTATTTCAAGTTATCTATAGTTAAACGATAATTAATAAAACAGAGTTTATGAAATAAATATAAACTAAACTAACTAAACTAACAGATAAATATAAACTTTATCAAATGACATACCTCATTAATGAAACTGCTTGAACTTAATTGGAGTTTTCATATCCACAACTTTGTATGTAGGTAACCTCACTAATAGTCGGTGGTGTCGTATGGACTAGAGATTCCATACGACACCACCGGTGGTGTCGTTTTGGTGGTGTCGAGTGGAAGGAATGACAATAACCAACACTATAGTTAACTAAGCTTTCTTATCAATATAGTTTTGAAATCATCGAAATCGGTCCATCCGTTGCGATTTTCTAACACATTTTATATAATGTGCGGCATGTGCGTGTGACGTCACACGGGGCCGTCGGATTGAAGGCGCGCTGTACCCGCGCCGGCCCGCGCCGGCCCGCGCTGCCGTTCATTACAAAGCGCGCGTGGCTCAAATGACGTCACAACAACCGCGCGCGAACTTCGCTAGTAATTTGGTCACAGCTTCGTCAATTTTTGTCGTAGACCAAAAATGTTTGCACTGTATGTAATGGATTTCTTAGCTCCATAAATCTGCTTTAAAACTAAATTCGTTACGGGTCTCAAATAAATCAGTGTTGCTAAGACTTCACCATAAGTAACATAAGCAGTTATTAAAGTTAATATTTGTTCCTAAGACGGCGTGTAGGCAGTTACAAGACGGATGCGCGAACTATCGGTCAGTTCTAGCACAAGACGTTCTAGGTAGTTGGAGTAGGCGCGTGCGCAGGTATTCGTGGAGGGGAGTATGTGCAGATTTACATATCTTTGAGGGTAGGTTAGGTTAGTCTCAATATTGAGATCGAACTTAAGATGCTGTTTTTGACAGATGTTCCATACATTAAACGTCAAAACTGCATCTTAAGATCGATCTCAACAGATCCATGTATTTATGCGGTCCTTAGTATACTGAATAACTGATGGCCGATGGGGCAGAAAGGTTCTTGAGTGGCGAGTACGTACCGGAACACGCAGCGTGGGTAGCCCCCACAAGGTGGACCGACAAACTAGTGAAGGTTGCGGGAAACCGCTGGATGCGAGCACAGGACCGGTCGTTGTGGAAAACCTTGGGGGAGGCCTATGTCCAACAGTGGACGTCTTATGGCTGAAACGGTAATGGTGATGATATGCCGGAGCGTAGATCTACGCGAAACTAGATAGTTTTTCTATTGTGGCTGGAATATCGGCATGCCAGCTTCTAAATTATATTCTGAACCCTCCCTCGCAGTAAGGGGAGGCCATCGTGTAGTCATTTGGAAGTTACACAATTGCTGAAACACACCTAGTATAAGCATTTAACTTAGTTAGAGGGCCTAATCCCCCTCGCATTGAGGGGAGGCCCGTGCCTAGGAATGGGAAAATCAATTTCAAAAATATGTTTTCTGCACATACCCCTTGAATATCTGCTCACATAGTTGGGCTATGGTTGTTCCAGAGTAACATAGGTACACTAATAACCATTACCATAGACAAGATCGGCATGCTAGAATCACTAACATAGACTCGTTAGGCATAGACTATGGAATTTTGTTGATTAAACACTCCTCTCTGTCGTTTCTCGTCTCTATTTTAAATCTATGGTAGTTCCCCTGTCAGTGTGGCAATGATTATTTTCTACTGTTTTGGTAGTTTTGCTATGGTATTCTTTTTGATCACAACTTTTAAATTGAGTAATTCACTGGATTGACCAGATATAAAACGTGTAGCTTATTTGGTATTTTGAGCATAGTGTATTTCAATACATTTTTTACTGTAATAATATATCGATCAATTCATCTTTTATGTTGTTAACTTGTTGTTATTGCGAATTGAATTATTATTTGTAAACATTGCAACACTGACTTACTAACCCTTTATCTAAAATAACCTATAAAATCTATTAATTAATTGAATAGCAAAAATCACAGAAAGTATAGATTGATAATAATTATCTTTGGTAGTAATAAGTAAATAGCTTTTCACTGAGGTAACACATATGCTCTGAAAAATGGTAGTTATTGTACAAAAGGTGTTATGCTCGGTTAGAATGACCAGTGCTAACGAGAATTATGTTTTTCTGGCGTAAATTATTTGGATCAATAATGTGGCCATTCTATAGAATTGCAAAATCTAGTACGGTCGCCTATTCGTTTATGGTAACATTACTAACATAAGCTGGGTTTCCTTTAATATTAACACCAATAATTAAAAGAGCTCAGCTTATGCTGGAAATGTACATGATTACAAAAAGGATGTTGTCAGAGAAAATCGCTTTCAGCGAGAAGTGCTGCTATTCTGTCAGCATATAAGTTCACCATTATTGAGATAAAAATGTAAAAAAAAGCTACCATTTTGGTAGTTTTTCCACGTCTATAAAATGGCCACCCCACTAACTCAAACCATAGAGTATATAGTAACCAATACTGACGGTCGCATGAATTGACATGTAAATAGGAGAGGGTATTTTATACCAACAGCATACAACTATCTCTAGTTACTCGTAATTTATGTACCTACTTGTCTATGGTTTAATCTAACTTGATAATGAAAAAATCTATGGTGTATATACTAAATTAAACAAGAATTGAAAAACATCAGCATGTTTGGTGTGAGCGGGATGAGGGCGTAGACAGATAATTATAATGCCTTCTCCCTCTCTTTTATTGATTGCTACATTAGCTAGAATTTTACGACTATGGGGCCAACATTTTCAGATGACGTCACTAGGGTGACGTCATCTGTCACTTCGCTTTTGTCAGTGTCACTACATGCTAGTTATCGCGAGGACGAAAGAGAAACTGAACTGTCAATGTCTATGTCACTCCACAGCAAAGTGGCGCCGCTCTGGTGGCAAATAAAATCCTGGATGCCATTAGCTACGTAGACGTTTTTGACGCAATTTTAAAACGGAATTGGTAATGCTATATAACATAGTGTTTATGAAATGCATAGTTATATTACCGTTAAAATACAAAACGCTCAATTATAGTGTATTATATTATGATTTTAATTATTATTTATTTTTATCCTTTTCTCTACTCTGTGTGCGCTCTAATTTGTTTACCAATAGTCGGTTGAATGATATATTATCTGATTTGAATGTAGATCTCGTTAACAGTACCTAAATATAGAGTTGTATCCCTAAGTAAATACTACCCTACACTAAAATAAGACAAGGAGCATTATGCTTTAGTAAATAAAGTAGCAACCCTATTTGGATTTTCTGATTGGCAATACTATCACGAATAGACAATTTTTTATTTCGTAAAAACATGAATAGTACTTTTTTAGTTTTGGTGATTGGCAACACTAACAGATAACGTATTTTTTTGAATTCGTATTTTGAATTTAGAACTATTTCAAACACAAAATAGTTTTTATTTTCTGCATTTTGGTATCACAAAGTATCTTTAAAACTACAAATGAAATAAATAGCTACAATCTTTAGTTAAATCTTTAGAACACAAATAGTATTTTCCTCTATAGATCGTACGATAGCCTCCTCGCTCGGACTTACCCACCCGTGGACTGACTGACGCGCCGCGCGCAGAGATCGCGCGGCTTCGGCTTCATCACCTTTCAGGAGGCGTCGTCAGTGGACAAGGTGCTGGCCGTGCCCGTCCACACGCTGGACGGCAAGCGCATCGACCCCAAGCACGCCACGCCCAAGTCCGCGCCGCGCCCCGCCAAGACCAAGAAGATATTCGTCGGCGGCGTCGGCCAGGACACCTCCGCAGAGGAGGTCAGGTCATATTTCTCACAGTTCGGCCTCGTCGAGGACGCCGTGATGCTGATGGACCAGCAGACGAAGCGCCACCGAGGCTTCGGCTTCGTCACCTTCCACTCGGAGGAGGCGGTGGAGCGAGTGTGCGACATACACTTCCACACTATTAAGAATAAGAAGGTGGAGTGTAAGCGCGCGCAGCCCAAGGAGGCGGTGGCGGCCGCGCCGCTAGCGCTCGGCAAGCGGCTGGTGCTGCGGCCGGGGCGGGGGCTGGTGTACGCGGCCGGCGGGGTGGGCGCGGTGGGTGGCGTGCCGGCGGTGGGCGCGGCGCACGCGTACCGGTACGCGCCGTACGCGCTGCCGACGGCCGCGACGGCCGCCACCATGGTGGCGCCGCCGCAGCCGCAGCCGCAGCCGGCGATGCCGCAGTTCGGCGCGGCGTACTCGCTCGCCGGCGTCGACATGTCCTCCTTCCAGGGGGTCGACTGGGGCGCCATGTACGGCCTCCCCATGTACATTTAAACGCGGTGATCGAGCGATCGACATGACCCCACCCGCCTACGAGGTTAGGTTTTAGCTCGGCTAAATATTTTATTTCTATAGAGTTCCTACGTACTTTTTTTGTTTGTTTGTTTGTCGTCGGTATGTTAAGGTGTTCGTCTTGCCGCGTGCGTCGCTGTGGCCGCGAGAGGGAGTGATCAGTATTCGATATTTCCTAGTTAAGTATGTTTATTCGGCTCATAAAACTTAGTAGTTAAGGCAGTTACAAGCAATAACTTTGCCCGATGCGGGCGTCAAAGAGAACGCATTTGATAATTTTTTTATTAAAAAGTTAATTTATTAAGGCGATTTTGGTAGGTGACGCTCGGACGTATAAAAATATTTGACGGTTGTTTTTTATTCCAATTTTTATTTTTAATTCCGAAGGAGTTTTCATTTTATTTAACACGATGTTTTTGGAGAAAGTCGTCATTATTTTTACGATACGAGCGCCGTCGCGTGTCGCCTTAACTTTATATTAAGGCGAAGATCTCAAATAATTTAGTTGCGAATTAAAAAAAAAAAAACACTAATCTTTTCTTATATATTTTGTCTTGGATCTGTAACTAGTTGTATCTGTAGTTGATAGTGCACGTTTGTTTGGCAATACTTACGTTAAATAATAATATTAGTATTTATAATACTTAACATGACTGTATTTTTATGAATCTCATACGCAGCTATGTATTTTTTTTTAAATAATAACATAGTTATAATATATATTCAAATGCGGTAACGGCGGCGCTGTGTGATTGCACAAAACAGTCTTAAAACATTTTCTTGTAGAAAAATTAAAGAAATGGTAGAAATTTGAAACACATCAGTATTATTATAGAATAGTGCCATTTCTTATTATAATTACAATTTGTGCCAAATTTACGCTCATTTAACTGTTAACTTATTTTTTTAAAACAAATCTACCAAATTACCTGGCAACATTATTGTCTATGGCTTCATAGACTAGGGCTGGTCCCGCTCAAAAAACGACAGTCTTTCACACGGCGTCGCCCGCGCTCCACGTCTGCTCACGACATCATACATATCTGACACGAGCGGAAAGCAATCTCATCTTACATAGTATTTTATGTATTTGATATACGTAGTGTATAGCGACGCGGTGCGGTTGGTGGCTTTTGAATTGACACGGTGACATTGAAAATTTAAAAAAAAAACCGCATTGGTAAACTAATATCGTTTTACATCCAGCCAGTCAGTTACTTTCTTAAGTAACACTTTTAATATACCAGAATTTCCACTAATTTGAAAATCAAACTACCGTCTATTTGTAAAAGATTTTTAAAAGTAAAAATGCTTTCAAAGTTTACAATATTTCTTGTTGCAATTCAAAGATCGCCATCGCCACCACCGTCAGCATAGTTCGTACTAAAAATATAATTTAGTTTAGCGTGTATGAGAGAATGACAACTAACACCTCCCGAGTGTAACGTGACAATAAGCTAAGAGTTAGGCCGCCGTAGATTGTCATGGCCGCGCGGCTTCGCCTGCTGTGTTTAGTAGTAGCTCACTGGTATCGGTGGTAGTCCCATGATGGGCGCCAGTAGTGGCGCTGCGGACAATTTTGGACAAAACTGACTTAACAAAGAAATACATTTCACTCATTCGTTTGAGTGAGATGCTGGGTTGTTTGGTTTCGGCTTTTTTAATTCTAGTTTGTCGATTTTGACGAATTAAATAGTGGGCGTCTTGTAGCATTCCTTCAGTACGTTGGTCACTGCTTGTGATAGCTAGCGCGATGAGATGTAGTCGTCCGTTCCCAGTAGTCTTACCGAATCTTACCGGTACGACTATTGGAAACTAACAGTCTTACTGATTAAGACTACGCTTGACTCTCGATGTGACGTGTAACATGCAAGACTCATTTTAGTAGCAGTCTCTGGATAGGTGTCGCATGTGAGAAAGAAAGTATAAGTCGCTATGGTGGACGCTTTTATGGGCGCTACACACCGACGCTGCCATGGTGCAGGCTGACCATTATTTGTCGCGTACGTAATAGATGTCAATTGGTCCCACGATGGGCGCCAATTTTTTGCGGAATTATATTTTTACCAGTGACCGTTTTCTCTGTGGGTGACCGGGTGTTAAGACAGTTTCGTTCAAAATTGCAACGATTATCTCTCAAATTTATTACGTCCTTATTATAAATAAAATCGTACTTAATTTAATGCGATTCGTAGTTGTTAGACCCAAAGCAATACATTGTGATTAGACGAGTATTAGTAAAAGACAAGTGATGGTTGTGTTCGTGCAATTCGTAGTTTTAAGGCGACGCTACTCGGACATAGTCCCCTAGAGTGCTGCTCGCGACAGAGAGGGACGGAGCTATACGAAGATACATTTGTATAGCTCTGTTTCTGTCCACTCAGCGCTTGAGTCGTGATCTGACACTTTATCCTTACAGTATTAATAAAACCCGTGATTTTTTCATTCATTCGTTCTTTTGGCGATATATATTTTTTTTACTTCAAAACAGTACATATTTCCAAAATAAATCTCTGATGCAGAATACCTTTAAATAAATCAAAAAATATTTGTGCGAAAATTAAGGCTCCTATCTAATTTATATAATTACCTACTTACAGAGGAAATATTTGACCCAAAAATATCGGCTAAATACATTTTTAGGTCAAAATGTACTTAACTTTGGTTTACAAAACTGAATTTATAGTTTCTAATATTTAAACATATTTACTATGGAAATACTTAAAATAAACCTATTTTATTCGTTTTATATTTATCAATTCCTTAAGAATAGTTAAATTCAATATTTTGGAAAGCAGTTAGAAGGATTGAATATTAGACAACCCTCTAAAAATACTCAAACTTTATAAGTAGTTATGACAAATAAAAAAAAAACTCTTAATCCTAATGTCTATTACTAAACTCGGACCGAATAATGATGATTTTTTGACATTTTGTGCATCTATTGACAGCGAATTTTATTGCTGTCACACTCAATAGTGATGTCGTGACAAAAATAAAATGTTGCTGTGACAACAACGAAGTGTTGCCATTGCCGGCACTCCGTTATTATTAACGAACCTCGATAGACGTGTAAGATGTCAGGAAGGTCATCAGGTTTTCAGTCTCGAGTGAACGGTGACAAATAAAAACGTATATCTTATCGTCTATTACTAAGTACTTAATTATCTTTTAATAATTAGCTGTATCGTGCTTGGTTTGTAAAACACGGGCGAGGCCGCGCGGCGTACGTAGCGCAGTATGCATGTGGTAGCTTAGTCGGCTACATTCCCCCCGCCAGCCGGCGCACAACATGTAACCCTGGCGTGTGGAGACCATAGACAGAAATAATAGTACCTACCATAAACTTGTCATTTTAAAAATAGAACGCAAAAATTGCCTGTGGTTGAGTATTTTTTTAAAGTTTAATGACTTATCTGAACCAGTGACATGCCCAGTTCTTTTTGTCGCTTTCCACACGCCACGGCTACCGAATGCTATAATTCACATATGTATTCACATACCTTACCCTTTATATTATAGCAGTATTGTTAGTGTAAGTAGGATTAGAACCTCCTGAGATTAATCGGGCGGGCGGGCGCGCTTCCTCGTGTAAGCTGACGCGAGCCGGTAGGAACTGGCTGGAACCGGTTCAATGTGGTTAACACCTAGTTGGAATGGTGTTATGGAGATTAATTTGAAGGAAACACTATTCACGGACTAAAAATTAAAAGACAGATAGTTCCGCGTGCTGGGGATTTAAAAAGCAAATGCAAACGTTTCAAAATCCTCCTTCCCATTTAAATTTCAAGACCTCTTAGGTTATTTATTTTTAATTTTGAAATGACACGAGTACTTAAGTAAGTGAAAATCTAAGCACAGTACTTACTAAGATATTTATTTTTAAATGTAGGCTTTAGATACTTACTAATTTAAAAATAGTCAACTTTGAGGGTAGTTTAAAACTGGTGACGAGTAACCGCGCCCGCCGGCTGAATCACCCGGCAATTACACCTTCTGTACATTAGCAATTGTTCTTTCCTAAAACAGTATTAGAATGGTTGATATTACTATTATTGTGATGTTTCTCACGCCGTCGCCGCCGCCGTTCGCTTCGTATCTTGCCAAATTAGATAGATTTGGGCGCGGCGAGTGAGGGTACACGCGCGCGTTGGACGAGTCACGCAAAGTTGGTATGTAACATTTTGATTTCTTTTCGTCCGAGATATCTTTAACCACGTCGTAATCTTGCCAGACCATATGAAACAATTGGGTTTTTGTAACTTTATAGCATGCAAAATTAATTCGATATTTTCGAATTTGAATCGATTATTCGAAATTTGAAACTGACAATTTAAAACCTTATGGTTATCGCGTACGTCCGCGTCTCCCGCGTGTTCCCTCACTAGTGTTGTGTAATGTACTTAATTTTTTATTTCTATCTTTCATAATATGTACTGTTCGAACCCTCGCCGGTGTCGAATGGAATCCCAAAACACCCTTGTCATAGTTACACATGGTAACAGGTCGCCGACGTCCGTTGGACAGTTTGAATTTGGAATGACATGATTATTTAAACTATTTGTCTTTGAAAAAACTTTAATTTAAAAAGAGAACTCGCGGTATAGACTTTATTTTGTTTAAATTAAAGGTGAAGGTAGAATAGCTTGTATAATTATGTCTGCCTCCGGGCGTCGGCTGTAGGCTTAGCAAGTAGACATATAGATGGAGTTTGCCCGTTGTAATGGAGCACTTAGTAATACCTGATGTGTCATTACATTGATATATTTAGAAATTAAAATTGTGTGTTTTATTTAGCGTGGGACTTCCTTTTGGGTTTGGTTTGTCTTTTGTTTTCTATTTTTTCATCTTTCTAGATAGTTTGCACGTTCAAGTAGAATTAGTTCACAGGGCTGCCAACCTCGGCTTTGAAACTGTGATTTAGGGTGGGGATTAGACCCGTCAATGGCACTAATACTCAAATATTTTTCTAAATTGGCGGCCCTTAGTGTTTGATTTTAGCCCCAGGTTGGGCGCCAACTAAACCTCTATGCTAACTGTATAGGAGGGTGGGACGTATGGTAAGTGGATGTTCTGAAGAGGCATGATAGCAGTTGTATATTATATTGTTACGCCGTAGTGTAAACGCGTCTTAACACTCGTGACTAACTGATACTGTATTCACGGAGAGGCGCACGCGCACTGACGATGTTTTGCTCAATAGGAAAAGTCATCGGTGTGCGGCTACAAGCATGGTTGGCATGAATGAATACGTAAAAGATACAAAATCTTAATCTTCCATACAAAATATTTTTCACTGTCAATTCTTTAAGGCGTTTGCCACACGTTGGTTGTGATGCGTGCTATTAAAAGGTATTTCTTTTAAAGATACAAGCTTTAAAAGAAATATACTGTACGTAGACACGTAGTTTAGACCTTTAGACGCTTCGCTTCAGGCCTACGGTCTTCCTGGTACAAGATATGTTTTGCCAAAAAACAGGCCAAAATTTAGCCAAAATAACTTATGTTTGCTCAACAATCGTTCTCTATAAATTGGAAAAGTCGCATTAAGGAACGGCGGTAAAAATGTGAAGCGATCTCGTCGCAAAAACGTGTGGAACTATACGAAAGAAATCGGCACCCAAAGTTGACGTGAGGACCGATTCGGGACAATTGTCGCCAAAGTTTGTTTTGGCAAATCAAAAATGGAACATGGAGTCGACGCTGCGACGATGCACTGTTAGAAAAAAAGAGATATTTAGCCAAAAAGCAATTATGCCAGTTAGCTTAAGAATGTGACAATAATAAGACGGGACGTTGCCAACTAGGACGCTATTTATTATATTCGGGATACTGAATGATGACGATTGACACATTGCATCAGGTTTCGTAAATATTGACAGTCAATTTAAAACAATATAGGTAATGTACTATTTCGTAACCGTCATTATATTGCCGTGACAACAATTTAGCAACTTAGTTGCCAGTCACCAGCAATAAGATGTTCATTGTTGCTTGACAAGAGTGCAGTTTCGTTGGCGATTTGGGACATCAATATGACAATTTATCATTCAGTGTCGCGACTTATTCTTATCACTTTGTTGCCATAAACAATACATTCCTCTCTAGTCATTTTTGTGTAATATTTTTTTTTGTTTAAATTTGGCGGGAACCTGAAATACATACAGAGTCTTATCTTGCTCAATACTTATTCTTGCCTAGTAGTAGTTCATTTGTATTGATAAAATAAGCTTGACGCAGTAGTGATGTGCCATACACCACACCATAGCACGCATACGGTAAACTAGTGATGTGCTTGTTAGCTCCAGGCCCACTGGACCAAAAGATATGTAAACAGCATTTGAATAAATATATTATATATTCTTAATTATGTAATAATAATAAGATATACATAAAATATACAATTTTTGGATTGGTATAATGTTATAACATAAAATAAAAATAATATTGTGTGTTGTAAATGTATGGCAATGCTAGAGTAGATTTGTAGTGTAGACATTTTGAAGTTTTACATACATTAATGAATAATATGACTAACCGAAAGCAATAACGTTAATATTATTACAGCACGCGCGCGCTGCGGCGTGCACGGGGTCGGCAGAGCTACTTGGAACTAATATTGATTTAGTGCGATGTGAAGTACTTAGTCCCAGTATTCTTTGTAAAAACAAAATAAATGACTGACATGGCTGGCGCACTCTTAACTTTGTAATGTATAAACTACGTAATTACTAGACTTCATCTACACAAGAATGGGATATTACAATTTGCTATTATGAAAAAAATGTGTCTGAATTATGATGATCACACATAGCCCTGATATTTTACCTTTAATTTACCGTAACAATATATTAAGGGCTAAAAATAATTAACAAAAAATATGTAAGTACTTCCACAACGTACTAAATCAATAAGTAAACAAAAATAATTAAACTCGGCTAAGTATTATAAAAGAGGGGCACGGCAGCGCGCGCATCATGTTAGATGTATTACAATTATACACACTTGCATACAAATACAAATATTTTTGTATAATAGGTATCTGTGTAATCGTAGTGTGTTGGTAATCTTGTATTTTAATAGGTTAAACGTGGATACGTGTTTGGACTAGTAGACATTGTCTACGTGTGATAAAAAGCAGACTAAACATTTATTAGCAAATACATTAAAAAAACGGAATATATCAGTTTTCTTACAATTCGTCTCAACCCGCCATTTTGATCTGTCTACCTGCACAGTGACGTCAAAATGTCGTACCACAGACTAAACACGTGTCTGCCGGTTAATCGTTATATAATTATCGTTCACGTTGTTGGATTAAGCGACAGTATGTGACTCGCAATGTTTATTGTGTAGGGCGTTTGCGCCGACGCTTGAAGGCGTGCGGCCATGTTTCCATAGACTTTTGATTTTTGTTTTTATTTTTGGCGGGTGATTGTGGGCTGGCGTGCTGTCTTTGTGTGATAAAGAATATTACACGGAAGTTTTTGAACATAATTGTAACTTGACAAACTTATTTCCAGAAATTCGTTGTCTAATAAAAGGTAGTCAAAATAATATTATTGTTGTTTGTTATAAAGATAACACGCCACACAACTTTATAACCGAAATTTGGCGGTAATATGGGTCGTTCACGTGACTTTTATGTACAAAATACATTTTATTTGATGGACACAAAGTGTTTGAGAGTAATTATTATTTTCTGTTATGTGTATCGACCCTTCAGCTACATGCACACTCAAGATGTGTGTCGAAGAGGACACAAGAACCCACCAATAACATCACTTTAACATAAAGTGCTACTATTGGTGGATTTTTCCCTCGCTCCGGTTTACTAGCACGCCATTGGTGGAAATGTAATCTTGGTTTGATTTTTTCGTCGCAACTCCGCGTAGCAATGTATCTACATTCCTTTATGTATATTTTGAACGAATTATTGCATTTTATTTATTGGTAGTTAATTAATGATATAGTTTAGAGACGACTAGTGATGGGCTGTTTTTATTTAATTTTTCGTATCCACCGGCTATTCAGGTTTTCTTGGTTTATAGGGGGCGCTGTAAACACTTGAGTATTTGTGAAAGACATCTTTCAGTACCTATATAAATCCTAAATATTTTTATTATTTACGTGACATTTACTTTTTATTTTAAGAAAGAATAAAAAAATACCTTAATTAAAATTGGTATATTGTTACTAGCGCCTTCTATCGATCAACGAGTGAAACCGTCATAATGTGCAATCCAATTGATTATTGTGTATGTTGAGGTGCCCCGTAGTTAAAGATTGGGTTTGGGTATCTGTAGATTCGTAGCGTTACTATCAGTCTACGATCAGCTTTGCTGCAAGGAGTACTTAATGAATGTGTTTTTATTATTATGTAGATTAACGCCTTTTTATATAAGAGGTGTTTTAAGCTATAGTCTGGTGTGTGCGGCTCTAGCTAGTGGTCGCTGTAGCGCCGGCCGCGCGCCTCCTTCAGCCATTGCGATTATGGTTCATCTTCACTTAGTGACAAGTTTTAGAGAGAAATAATAAAAATGGTAACACAACACAGCCGTATTTTCATTTATTCCGCTTTTACGTTAGACATTTTGGTAACCTATTCGTTAGATTTTATTACTATTGGTCTCGTAGACATAGAGCTTTTGGTCCCACGTTGGGCGCCAGTAAGTTTTCCTAGTCGATTTTTTTAAACCCCAGTCGGTAGTTTCTCATTTATACGTATTAGTCAATTGATTTTAACTAAATTTTAAGTTGTACGCACTGTATATACTTAACATTTAGTTAAGTTCAAGTTAATGCGTGTAGATGTTAGTAATGTATGGAGATCCAGCGATGTTGGACATAGATGCATGACGTCATGAGGAGGTGTGTAGCGGTGGAGTGTGCATGCCTCGGTGTCGTCGTGGCGCCGCCTCACGGGACCCTGAAGACGCAAGACTTCGTAAATTTCGTTTTCTCGTATACGGTGAGACAATACTGAAGTTCCAAGTCCAATCTGTCGTCAATCGACAAAGATGGCACCAACCGCTAAATATACAATTTCATTCGAAATTCAATTGATTAAAAAAAAGCCGAAGCAGTCATCGCGGTGTTCATTTAAAATTGACGAATGATTGGATTTTTGTTTTTATAGGTTAGTTTTATATGAGGGCATGGTTACAGATTTTAGTGAAGTGAAGCAAACAGCTGAACCTATTGCGGAAAATCCTCTCATACCTATCTAATATCTAACTATCCCTAACTCCATATTGTAGAGGATATATCACGCTCGCCTGCGCTTCAGAAAATTTGAATTTTATTACTTTCTGATATGGTGCGGAAGTTATTTGAAATCCTTTATCTTCACAGTTGATTGCTCCGCTAACTTGGTACTATGTATACAAATCAGTATTGTCATTCATATACCGAAGCTGTTGGAAATACTCGCTTAGTTTTTATTATTTACTAGTCCATGCCCATCTCCAGTAAAGTGCATCCCAGTAATTAGTCGTAGCTATAGTCGTGGTACGAACGGTGCTGGGTTGGTCGTAGTTTAGCTGAATGGTCGATCCCAATTTGGGATACTGGCGGGTTTTGTATGAGTTTTCAAAGTTCAGGAGAATCTTAACGTTTTGTATATTTTTACATAGACCGTCGACTATGGCTAGCAGAGGACAACGAAGCTATGTAATAAAAGTAAGTGACGTACAGCGAACCTTATTTTTTGCGTAGTTTTGCCCCTCTGTTGCTACAGAGCCGCTTGTCTATTGTAAAGTGGAAGATGCGAAACGTTATGGTTTTAATAAACTTATCGAGAGTTGTACGAGACTTAAATGGTCACCGTTTACACTGCACTCTTACTATTGCCAGCCATTTTGAGAAAATGTGCACTTTATTGCTTTTACAACAAGTGTTGTGCCAGCAAATAAATGTTGCGCGTCAAGACTTGGCTGATGTTCACAGAACAAGACTTGCTGTGTCAAAGTTGATTATTCTTTGTTTCGAGTTTAGTTGAAAATGAGGATTGTGATGTAAAAAACTTGGGAGCTTTTTCGATCTCGTAGCGTATAGTTTTTTTTTAAATTAAATTGTAGTTTTAGAATCGTCATATCAACAGAGAGACACTCGAGACACAATCTCATTGTGCCTTAATAGTTTGTTTTTATTGCTTTAAAAATAGTAAAAATCTTTTTAGAGTACGGACCAAAAGTTCAATTAGTTGGAAAAAAAATATACTTAAAGAAATAAATATTTTTTGTACCATTTATTTTTCCGTTAAAAATGTGATTGAGAAAGTTTTTCACGATTTAGCGATTTGTAGTAGGTAGTTACGTAAACAAGATATACTTACGATGAACGTAGGAACCCCGTTTCGTAGTAGTACAAAGTAATTTAAGTATCTGCGTAATGTTGAAATGTCTTCCTTGATAAATAATAGACTGAGAATTTTACTCTGTACATGGATTGATGATTCGTTTACACATTACACGTCTAGACTGGAAGGATACAACACTTTACTGTTGAGTGTTGTCACGGCAACACTTAGTACCATTCACAACCATACTAGGGAAACATTCGCTACTCTGTGACAACAACTATTTTAGAAGTGGGATGTGTTGAATGATCATCATTTCCTAGTGCGAGTTTAGTGACCCTTGTAATATTTGATTTAAATATCCCGATACGCTGGGATGCACTAGATTTTGTTTAAAAATTGTAAAGAGCACTTATTTAGATCAAGAATAAAAACCGTTAATCTAAACATAATTTGACTCTAATTTTCGCGCCATATTCTTCGAAGTGGCATTTCATCGTCAGCTTTCCCGCCTATTTTTTTTTTTTCTTTTGTAACAAGCAACGATATCGAGTCTACAGGAAACTGGTCTGAAAAAGTGCATCTTTTTGTAATATTCGAGAGTAATAATAGTTCTCTCATCGTAGTTGAAGTGTTCAGTAGTGATATATTATGACCCCAGTACAATGTTTCAATGTACGGAGAGTGCCTATTGTGTGACAATATCTGCATCACACTTTTATTAAATTTTGGTTGGTCACTTGCAAATACGGTAACACTATTTGGTGACTCTTTTGGCATATTTCTAAAGTTAAAAAGAAATAGCCGATTCCGAACTGTTTAGTGTTGTGTTTATAGCTGTCACGATGGGTTGCATTAATTTTGGACTGTAATAATGGTCAAAATAGTCATAATTATCTAGAATTTTATGGTAGTATTATTCGGAAAGAGTCATATGCAGTCAAAAATGCTGCTCTTATTATTTTTTTTATTTCTCTTATAACATTAGTGTACACTTTGTAAAGTGACCGAGTATATTTTTGGAAAGTCTGGAGTAATTATTGGATTTAGTTTTTACATAACTAAGTAAATTGAATTAAGTAGTCTAGTCACGACAGAAAATTGTTAAATTGTTTATTTTTATTATTATTTTTTAACAATAGATTAGATATTTTTTTGGTATTTTTCGCTTTTTAGGACTCCTTTATATATACTTTTTGAATAGAATTTAACGCCGCCTTTCACGCCTGCCTGTGATCAAGTATCCAGGCAAAGGTGTCATAAAAAGCGAAAATCGTTGTTACTATAAAACATGTAAATATTTTGTTAGCTGTAAGAACTGTTACTTACAATATCTTGTGTATGTTATTCATGTACTGAATAAATCTTAGTAAGGTTTAGATACTAGGGTATGTTTATCTCTTTCTGTCGTTTGAAATTTTCGATTTTTGAAAGTAGAAATTATTATACTCCTTTGATTCGCGGGTTGGTGGACTTGAGCTGCATATAAAATAAAAACTAGTTGTGAACGAATGACTGGCAAGAAAAAACATTGCAAAAATTCGATTATTAAAAAAAAAAACTACCAAACGGCTCTGGTGGTTTGAAATGGAATGACATGAACTTAATGCCAAAAAGTTAACAGCTTAATCTTGGCATGATTTAAGATGATGTGGTCATCGTTGTCTTAAAATAAGGAGGTACTTAATTTAATTATCTCGAGTCCACTGATCCTCGTTTAGTGATTAAAATACTTATCTAAAAAATAACAAAAGTGCCCCACGAATTTGTATTACGTAAGCTCATCAATCTATTTACTTATACATAAATAATTAGGCGAGTAGTTTGTGATTTGTGACGCATTGACGGAATGTATAGATTTTTTACTATTATCTACTTACATTTGACAAGTCTACGGTATCGTGCGGCGGGAGTGACCGTTTGAAGAAATTCCTATTTAAAAAAAGACGTTAAAATATCTACATTAATAAAAAATACTATATGCGGGTGGCAGTTGCGGCGACGTCAGTTGTCGCCGTCAGTTTCATACAAAATTGTCACGATGACATGTGCCGCGACGGCACGACGGCACTCAATTCTATGGGATTGACGTCTGCCGCCTGCCGTCGGCCGTCTGCCGCCCGCAACCAACTTCTAACATACAGCTTTATTTACGTTCAATCAAGTCGCAGCCGAACGATAATAAATTCAATCTAACTGCCATGATCTAATCTTGATGTTATTTATCAAGAGAAGGCGCCTTTTTGCTTTATTGGTGGCTGCCGTGCACTCTCCGCTAAATATAGCGGATAGACCCCATTAAATATGATAATTACAAGTTCTCTAGCGTCAGTCTTCCCTTTCCCATCACTGATCGAAGTTTGTGATCCGTTTCTCTTCAAATCGGTCACGTCGCCTCATTTATTCGTAAAAATATCTAGTCATTGTAGTTTTTTAATTGTGAAGAGGAATTATTATAATGTAACTAAGAGTTTCATCGCTTCTAATAAGTAATATATTTATTATATTTTACCGATGCAGGCCGCTCGCCCGGCGGTGTCGTCATTCAAATTGAACAAAACGTTTAATAAATGGTTTACATTCATTTTTGTGGAGTTTCATTTTGTAATATCCTGGCTCTCTGATGATAGAGTTGATAGAAAGTTAATGTAGGTAGGTACACGCCCGTTAGGTATAGACTAATGAATAGACACCCATACATACACCTCGACCCTTAATTGGATTAATTAACAAAATCTCATTGATTCTGGCGCAAAAAGCTAGTTTCTAATTACTGCACTGGTAGCACATCCGGACGTGACAAGACAGGCGAGAGATAATCGATTTTGTCTTATTCTCCAATGTATTAAGAGTAATCTGCTCGGTGCGACATATGTCATGTCTTGGCGTGTGTGCTGACCCTGTATTTTATTCTACACTAACGCCATTATGACGGCAGCCACAGTATTTCCATATTAAAAATATAAACAAAGGTCTGACCATCCTCAGTTGGTACATTAATAGGATACACGCGCCACTGGGCCAGTGGAGCGTATATAGACCAGTGGCACTGGCCTATACGCCTCGTACAAGAGAAGGTCGTTTATTCCGAGTAGTAGATTAGTAGTTCGATTATCGAAATGTTCGGACAAAAAAATTCCAACTAGTTCGACTGTCTTGGATGATCGAACTACTTGGAAATAAATATTCCGATTAGTTCGACTGTCATGGATGATCTACACTACCTACCCCCAAATCCATAGAGATTTTAGCCAATTTACAATGGTTTTAAAAAGCACTTTAGGAACAAATGTGATTTGTAATTCAACTATAAGTCGATCATAACTTGCTATGAATTTGGGGGCCCCCCCCAAAGCTAGTAGTAGTAGTAGTAGTTAGTCTACAGCTAGGTATACTGTACTCTCAGCTACATACAGCCTATAAATAGTCGAGGAAAACGGAGAGCAAAGTGACATTGAAGCAAGCGACCGAGCTCATAGGATTGAATGTAAGTACCATTACCATTACTGAAACCAAAAAAGTTAAATAATCGAACTATTAGTAAAAGTAAGACTAGATGAAATAAATGCAATTTAACCCCATAAGTTCAGGTAATATAACCTGTAACAATTCAAAAAACTTGATTTTCCCTAGAGTCACCGCTGGACAATGCCCACAATGTGGTGGTGTATGACCACTCAAGCTTCTGACTACCCCCGAATGGGGATAAAAGTCGTGACGTTACATTTCATTTTTCATTTCACCGCTGGAAGGAAGAAGGGCCACGCGAGATACTAGCCATCCAATGATGGTAATTAACTACGACTAGGGACAAATGATTGCTAGGACTTGAGTCAAATATCGAGTGGTCACGCGAGTACGCAGAAAGAAAGGAAGGAAATGAAAGGTTCAGGAAAGCAGGAAAATCTGAAAGCGGGATCAGTAATAGGAAGGGACTCACGTGCTCCTGACGCCTTCGTCTCTTCGGCCTTCGCAATAACGAAGGACTTCATATAGGGTACCTAGCTTCGTGTAGGTATAGAACATATTACTTAATAGGTAGTTATTTCTTACCGCTGATTTGCCGTGGTACCCAAAAGTTCCACTGTAAGGATAAAAGTCTACCAACCCGCAAATTACGGAGACAACAAATATTACTGTTTTCAGAGGAGAATAAATTATGTTGCTTAGATTCTTCCGTAATAATTCTATTGTAGGTACATATTAAAACATTTCAAACACTAAACTGAAATCCTTCAAAGCATTACAGTGCGGTTTGGAGGCGGCTCACGTATCGCCATGTTGGTTTTTACTTTTTCTAAACAATCCGGGCGACGCGCATAAATAATTGCGCGGGAAGCCGCGGACGTAAACTTTTTAAAATATGTTTTTAATTTGGGAACATGCGGGGTGTGCGTTCCCGTTGCACGCTAATATCACGACCGTGCTTAAATTATCCTGAACAAATTATCGCGTCGCGCTAATGTTGCTTTCAGAGACAGTAAGAAAAATGTTTTTTACTTTAGTTTTTTAAATTAAATATATAGTTGTATCAGTAGTACGCGATATGGCTTATTGGCTAGCCAATAATCATGTGAAAGATAATATCAGGAATACCTATATAGCTTTTCCGCGCATTTTTTATGGCAATTGTTAGATGAATGGTCAAAATAATTCACGTAGTTGCCAGCGACTAGCGTACGAAATACTCAAGTTAGGATACTGGGCAAACTACTGGGACATTTTCTGCTAGAACAATCTATCATCCTTCATTTACGCCGTGTCGGCCACGAGCCATGAGCCACGAGTGCCACGACTCACTACTATTAGTTATCGGCTCTTGCCCAAAATGTGCTTGCTTAATGACCGTATAACGGAAACGCACGTCGCAAATGGTCCCACAGATTACGGAAAAACTCCTTTTATTCGCGCGCCCCGCGGCAGCGGCGTTCACCGTACGTATATGACACAAAATAATATCCCACGCGACCACAATCCAAATTATTTCCAACACGCTTTGTCTCTCGAACATTTTTTCTAATTTATGCCCTTTGATGTGTAAAAAAATCTACGAATTTATAGGTTAATTTGTGGTAGCGCGGGAATTTTGTTAGAAAAAAGTTGGTTCTTTATAGGAGAAGAATTTTTCATTTAAAATAGGGAATTTAAAAATCAAACTAGGTACCTACCTACCCATGCTGCGGTGAATAGGTACACTAAAACCACCACACGCCCCAATGTGGGAGGGATTCGCAGTAGCGTTAAAAAAACAGATATCTAAACATTTGACCTCCTATCAAAAACAATAATTCAAATTCTCCGCACGATTTCCCGCGCTCGGTCCCCGGGCCCGCCGCCTGACATTGACAGTTGCACAATTTTTCCCGCGCACACCACAAGCAGTGCTGCCAACCATGTAATACAATGTCGCCGAAAAGAATCCACTCGTGTTGAAAAAAGGGCAAGGGATTTTTTTTATTGTCATTTCAAAGCTATTGAGGGAGTTGATTTTACACACAAGACACTTAGATATTCTCCACTCTAGAGACTTATAAAATATGTAGGTATTTCTTCTTTTAAAGTTTTTCCCAAGTTCTAGGTATTGTAAGCGGTCTAATTTAAATTTATCTAATCCCCGATATTCTCAATACAGGACGACTCTACTATAAATCTAGCTAGTCTATGGCACAAGTAACACAGCTTAGATAAAGAATGTAGGTACCTACCTGTAGATTTGACAAGCGCGTAGGTACACCCGTAAGGGACCAAAGATGTATAATCCTGCTAAATTACGCTTAACTCTAATGTCTATGAAACGTGATCTGACGTATACTACTTCTAAATTTGTTGGGTGATGCTTTGTTTGGCTCATCCTGGACCAAAGACCTACCAAAAGTTTGAGCCCAACAAACTTAGGGCGATACGCAGAAAGTGACAAAAGATAGTACGTCTATCTCTTTCACTCTTAGGATATCGGGCGTAAGCATGTCTCGCTCAAGCACGGTATTATTATTACCTTGTCATCTCTATTGATGCTTTCTCTATGTAACACAGTGAGTGCACTGTGGCGGCGCGCGGCGCGGATTATCTGCGTTTATACGCCATTTGTTCTGGCGTTGTTGACGTCCATTGTGTTGGCGACGCGGCGAAGTAAAATTAGTAGTTAGACCACTGAAAGGATCATTACACTGTGGCTACATACATACATATCTGTAGAGGGTCCGCTATCAAAGGTTTTGGATACCAACGCTAGGGGCGCTGTTCAATTTTAAAAAATCGCCAGACAAACACACCATTTAGAAATTTGCCTTACCGAAATTTGCCTCTGGCGGGAATCAAACCCGCAACCACTCGAGTGCAGTGAGCCGAGCGGCCTACTCTCGAACATCTTAAATTCTAGTGTCATATAAAATGACAAATACGCAGACGATAAAGTACACAGCTTACGAGATTTACACGGATAAGTAATACCTAGATAAGTTTGTGGCACTGTACCTCGGTTTGACGAAAAATATACTTATTTGATATCGAGTCATTTATTTGCGAAACTACAAGTTTTCATAATTAATTTCAACGGTGTTCAGAGCAAGCAATAATCTGTATTTAAAATAAGATGAGCACATGAACCGAAAATCCCTGAGAGGTGTCAGAAGAGCATCAACCAACTGATACAGTTTTTTTCTTAACATCTACGTATTTACGAAATGTAGGCATTAAAAAGTTGGTAATTAAATTGTAAATAGCACAATTTGAACGCATGATTACCTACAATAAATCATCGGAGTGTGAAGTCCAAACCTAGAGCGATGCAACTAATCTGCCGTCAGCTGCGTACAGCGCCATCTGTCCGCGATTAATCACAACTGCCCGCGCTTGAAGGATTGTGATGGACGGCAGCACGGCTTTAATTAATTAATTGCTAAAATAAAACACACCATCACGCCTGTATACCTTGAAGCGGTAGGCAGAGATGCACTGGAGTGACCTGAATTGTCGTCAATGGTATTTTTTGTGCCATTGTGCATGAGATTCGCACTTGAAATCCGAAAATCCATGAGATGCGAACATTCACACCTTTGTGTTCCAAAGAAAAAAGCCGAAGGTTAATTAATCAATAGACAAGATAATAACATGAGTCAACACGATTTTTGGGTCTGGCTTCTGCATGTGAAATTTTGGTTTCTCCTATGTCACAAATAAAGGAAAAAACATTTTTTCTGATTAAAGTTTGCTTTTGTAGAAACTACTTAGAGCAATTTTTCGAATTTTCAAGAAAAAATACTGATTTTTATGCTTTTATTTTTCATTACGATTAACGTTTTTGCTGAAGATCAAAGTCTTTTTAAGTCAAGAATTATGATAAACAATAGCATATAAATGTAAAATAACAAAAACAACGAGTGTAATTTAAGTTTTATGCATAAACAATTAAGAAATACTAATTGATTAAGAAATAGTACATTATAATGTGTCATATATTGTCATAAATGGATCCCGTTCCCACCCTTTAGGTACGGAACTCTTAAAATTGCGCTTGGGCCACATGCGCTCTTCAATCAAAAATCAAAATCAGTGTCTTAATTTAGACCGCAGACTATTGTTAACTGTAGGTACCTACACCCGTAGGTAAATACGACTATAATTTATTACCTATCTGAAGTCAAATCTCTTGAATAGCGCCACCGCACGACCGGATTACATGGTAATTAACAATTATTGCTGCGTTTTGTCGTTTCCCGCCGTTTTCCATTAGCGGACATTTTGTCGCGCCGCGGAATGGCCGCCGCTAAATGACCTGTGAACACGATAAGCGGAGGGCGCGGACACAGTGGCGGCGGTAGCGGGCAGCGGGCCACTTCTATTTGTTTAGCATCATTTATGTTAAGTTACCCACGTTAATATAATAGCCTAACTAATGGGCCTATTACTAACCGCGGCGGGGAAGTACCACCCTCTCACAGAAGATCGGTGTTATTTAGCTACAGCTGCGTTTCGTACGATGAGCGAGAGAGCCGGAAGCCCACCTCCTCCCCTATCCTCAGACCCACTCCCCTTCAGTCAGCAACGTGCGACATCTTTGGTATTTCAAGCATCTAAAGGTTGCTTAACATCAGGCGGGCCGTACGCGACTAGCACAAGCACTAAGACAATATACCTACATCTCAAGGTTTATGTTTCACCGAGTCGATCTCTTTTCCATATAACAGGAATGAATGAGATTAGACAAAATATTTTAACTAACATTCGGTCTTATGGCCGGCTGTGCTAGGCCTGCTGAGCTGCTTTCGAGATCAAACTGTTACAAGTGTGTTACTCCAGAGCAATAACCTGCTTCTGTACCCACCAAATGTTATCAAATCTATTCAGCCGTTTTGCGTGTTATCAATCAAATAAACAAAACGATCACTTCAGCAATAAGTTATCTTATCGTTTAAGTTCCGAACTTGGATATTGTTAATTTTGTTAATTGTTTGTCGCCGCTCGCTCCGCTCGTGCACTGTACCCTCGGCGCGATCCCCGACAGCGGAGATGAGAATGACGCCGCGTCACTTATCGGCGTTGTTTAACGGCGCGCGTCAACGCCAACGCCACTGAATAAAACGCGATTTGCTAAATTTAGGATGTGTGGGTTAGTGACTCGTGATTTTGAGATTCGCAGGGTCATTTGGGGCGGTAATGGACTGGGGGCGGTCCCAGTAACACCCAGGGCAGAAGAAATTATCATTTCCGGCTACGTTTAACCTGCAAACCAGTGCCCACCCGATCCATTGAGCCAAACGGTCTAGTAGCTAGGCTCATACGGACTACGCAAAACCTAATTTCTGAATTTTAATTAGAATAGGTAGTTACTTATAAAAAAATAAATTGAAAATGCCCCTTCCTTCTACTCATTTGCTAAGAAATCCCTGAAATCCTGTAGACAATTTCCAAGATTCCTGTACCTATGGTTTGGTTAGTTCTTATATGGCACCAACAGATGGGAGTAGCTGCACTTACGTTTTGTTATTTCATTCTTTTCATAAATAACAATTTGCAAATCTCGCATGAAATGAGATTTGTTCAATGAATAGATAAGGTAAATAAAAACATTGAAGAAGATGATATTTATATTAGTTTATTTCACAATGTGTAATAGATCTTATAAATTAATCTTGCCCATAGAATAAACAACTAAACGTAGTTATAATTAAAGATGTGATAAACGGCTTTATATTAAAAGCACGTTGTTACGCTTGTGCTTGTTTTTAAAAGTGCTTTTCTGCTTTTTTTAATTAAACAAAAATTCGTCCGTCAATAAACGGACAACAAAAGCAAAATGCTTACTAAACATAAGTTCAAGCAAAAAGCCAAAAACTTACGCGCTGAAAAATTTATAGTGAGTCTTATGTGCATGGAAATATGGTTTTTAATCTAATATAGTGTATTATAAATTATTGCTTTTTATGGGTAAAGAAATAAGGTTAAATTTAATTAAATATTGATTTGAACTGTATTGTCATACAAATAAGGTTACTTTTTGTATTTTTTTGGAATTTCTTTCTCTTTCTTGCTGTCATTGCTTAAAAGCAACACGCTTAAATTTGTAAGCGCGCTTACTTAAAAAAGCGAACTTTTCAAACGGCTTTTCGTTTAAGCACCCACTTCTAGTTATAATGACACCAGACGTCAGAAGAACCAGCTGATTTCCTAACCTTATAAAATATTTATAAACAAAATAGAAAATAATATTAAATAATAACACAATGCGGTACCTATCGCGACTGTTTCAACCAGTCATCACCATCCCCAAGAACGCCAAGATAAAGAACACAGAAATAACATGTAAAAGTCAAAAGGCAAGTCGAATATCGCTATACTATTATTCTAAAACTTTTCAATCAACACCGGTAGCTTCTAACATGTTTTATGTCCCACAGCTTCTATTAGAATGTGGTTTAATCCGACCAACGAGCTCCGGTCTCTTCACAATCTTGCCGGTCGCGAGACGAGCGTTAGACAAGCTAGAAGCACAGATTAAATCGTGTATAGAGGCGGCGGGTGGTCAGAGAGTGTCTCTGCCGGCTCTGACCGCGGCTAGTCTGTGGGAGAAGACGGGCAGGCTTGAGGAAGTGGGGGCGGAGCTGATGAGGCTCGAGGATCGACATAGGAAGGAGTATTTATTGGCACCGGTGAGTATTCAACTTTACCACAGTCATTCTTCTTGTTATCGTATGGTTCCCTGGTACCTGGTGTCCCAGTTGTTCAAGCCGGGCGGCCTCTGACACGGCTTAACGACTGCCTAGATGACAACAACCGGGACTGACTTTTTAGTGCCCTCTAAAGCATGGAGGTGCTAAGTTTAAATGCCACTAAATGGTCACCCATCTCTGCCTGATTTTTCCAAACGTTGGTTAACCTCTGATTGCTTACTGATCAGTGATTGCAGCTGATTATGAGTGCCTCATCACAGCTAATGAAAAGTAATAGGATAATGAATAAACTAGTCTCTGACTACCCCCGAATGAAGATAAAAGTTGTGACGTAACATTTATTTATTTTTCATTTCATTTATTTTAATGGTTGTTTTTAATGTTTTGATATGATTTTTAAGTAACATGTTTTGTCTATCTAAAGTTCACCGCTGGGCTTGCCCACAGACTATTTCATATAGCTTCTAGTTGGCTTGCTGGAGTAGTACCTACAGTAGTATGCTAAAGATTGTATTGCCGTGAACATACAACACAGCTAAAACAAAAGTACCTTTTTTTTTAATAGGACTGCGGTGGCAAAAAACGTACGGCCCGCCTGATGTTAAGCAGTTACCGTAGCCTATAGATGCTTACAATACCAAAGGCATTGCTCGCACATCGCCGACCTGGAGGGGACTGGGATGGAGGGAGGGGGAGGGGGGGTGGGCTTCATGCAAGCTAAGGTTTATCTTGGTATGGTAGTTTTTGATTGATCTGTATATTGTTGAGAAATGAAGGAGGGTTAACATTTGTTTCCAGACCCACGAGGAGGCGATAGCTGATCTCCTGGCCGACGTGGCTCCCCTGTCCTACAAACAATTGCCGTTGTTATTATATCAGGTATTATAACTATTTTCATATTGTAAATTCAACTTCATACCTTTGCAATTTGCATACATTCCACTTCCACAAGACAGGCTTGTCCTACACTAGTAGCATAACTGGCAGTGATAAGACAAAACGCGAGATAAATAGATTTTGTCTCATTATCTCCTACGCATTAAGTAAGAGAGAGAGAGAGAGTGTAGTTACTCTCCAGTAATAATAATATCCTGAGACATTTTTTACACACGGCTACCTGATCCCAAACTAAGCAGAGCTTGTACTATGGAAACTAGATAACTGATATTACTACATATACTACTTTTTTATTTGTAAATACATACTTAATATACATATACACCCAGATTTAGGACATGCACACATGTTCATGCACACAAATACATGTCCCGGGTAGGAATCGAACCTACAACCTGCAGTGTGATAGGCGGAATCTTACCAACCACACTAACGGGCCCTTCAAATACAATACTTACTCAAAAGATATATTGGGTTTGATCATGTACGATCAAACCCAATATATCTTCTGAGATATATCCACATGATTATTATGCCCTACACTTTTGGTAAAAATTCTCGGCTTTTCTCGTACGTTCTCAGCAAGAACGTCTGCGTCGTTTTGCTTGTTCGTCAGATAAGTAACAAGTACCGCGACGAGCACCGTCCGAAGCACGGGTTGCTGCGCGCCCGCGAGTTCCTGATGCTGGACGCGTACGGCGCGCACGCGGACGAGCGCGGCGCCGGCGACATGTATCGCACCCTCACTGACGCCTACTGGGATTTGTTCAAGAGGCTCGATCTGCCCGTGTATAGGGGTAAGCTAATGGAAATCCGTAACGAATTTAGTTGAGAATGCAGACTTATAGAGCTAAGAAATCCATAACATACAGTGCAAAAGTTTTTGTTCTACGACGAAAAATGACGAAGTTATGACCAAATTACTATTAACGAAGTTCGCGTTCGGTTGCTGTGACGTCACTTGGGCCACTCGCGTTTGTAGTGAATGGCGGCGCGGTGCGGGCACAGCGCGCCTTCAAGTCGACGGTCCCGTGTGACGTCACACGCACATGCCGCACATTATATAAAATGTGACCGATTTCGATGATGAGGGAAAACATCGTGAGGAAACCTACCTATCCCTCGGGATCAGGTAATAGTCAGTTCCTGTATACACGGCGACAAGGTTCACCACCTGTCACGTTGGGTTCTGATTATCTGGTGACAGGGCTTTGAGTTGGTTGATACCTCCACAATGTGGTGGTGTATGGCCACTCAAGCCTCTGACTACCCCCGAATGGGGTTAAAAGTCGTGACGTTACGAAAGCTTAGTTTTAACTTAGTATAGTGTTGGTTATGAGTTGATTTGTTGACCTATGGTCTGATTTTTAGTTGGACGAAGCCAACTGACAGCTATAAATGTCACTGTTCTATGAATTTGAACCTTATTTGTTCTATTTATATCGAAAAGTGACATTAGCACCTGTCAGTTTACTTCGCCTAATTAAAAATCAGACTTTAGTATTGATTATCATTGTGTGTTGTCAGTGTCAGCCCCGGCGGGGGACATGGGTGGGTCCGTGTCGCACGAGTGGCAGCTGGCGGCCGCGGCTGGCGAAGACCGACTGACAGCCTGCACATCCTGCCGCCGGGCACAGCTGGCGGGGCAGGGGGAGGGGGAGGGGGGCGCGTGCGGCCGCTGCGGGGGGGACGTGCTACTCACCAACAGCATTGAGGTACACATGGACCAATTACTAAGGGGACTGGCCCTAAGCAACTCGGCCGAGTGGTCGGCCTAGTACTAACATCGACATAAAACGAAGCGAGTAGTTCAACTATTTACCGGTAGATAGAACAATGAAAATGAAAAAACAATTACCACGTTTTTTTTCGTACATATATCTAATAAGGGCACCTCTTTCTTTAGTCTTTACTCTGTGGAGGTACATGATCATCATGTCAGTAAAAACACGGCCACTGTTGGACATAGGCCTCTACATAGATTTTCCATAATGCCTGGCCCTGTGCCCAGTGGCGTAGCTTGCCTTAGACGGACCCTGTATCACAATTTGTTGGGGGGGGGGGGCAAATAAAGGGTAACGATTTTTCGCACACGTTCGGGGCCCCTGTAGTCCGGGGGCCCCGTATCATTGATACGGCACTTGCATCCGTTGGTTTCCCGCGACCTTCACTAGGTCATCGCTCCACCTTGTGGGGGACCCACGCTGCGTGTTCCGGTCCGTGGTCCGCCACTTAACAACCTTTCTGCCCCATCGGCCATCAGTTCGTAATTTGCCCTGGTCTCACTAGGATCGCCCCCAGTCCATTGTATGGTGCCTTAGTACATACAAGCGTTGCTTTGTTTGGGACCATACAGTGGGTGTTTGTCTGGTGATATGGATGTTCTTGCAGGTGGGCCATACGTTTATATTAGGTACTAAGTACAGCGAGCCGCTGTCAGCCCACTACGCCCCTGCCAGTGGGGCTTCAAAGCCCATCATTATGTCTTGCTACGGGATTGGAATTACCAGGTAAGTTTCAACCTTATTTCATGAAAATTAAGAATAATTTATAATACTTTAACAGCAGTGGTAGCCGATTGGTTAAGCACGCGTCTTGCGGGCTTAAGGTCCTGGGTTCAAACCCTGGCTCACACTTCTGGATTTTTCGAAATCTATGTGTGAATCATAACTTTAAGGTAATACATATGCTAAACTGGGTGGGTCTAAGTAAATGGTTTGATAAATCGGCTGGCTTATGTGCAATATAAAGTATACAACATTAAACCTCATATGGTCGGGAATAAAACGGCTTAACCGATTTATTTTAAATGTTACCAAATTTTGTAGAAATCGATTTCAAAATATGAAATTGTCAACCTAAATCGTTAATGTTATCCAGAGCAACTGAAAAGATTTACGTGAAACCTATACCAAAAAAATTGTCAAGACTTGTTTAAGAATCCGTGCATCAAAGATTTAAAATTAGTCATTTTATTTAAAAAATAATCAATAATAAGCTTAAATTTGCTGGAAACGTCACAGGTCATCATGGCTTGGACACCTATTTGTTCCCGGTCAGTGCCGCGATGACGGCGTCAAAGGCTGGACGTGCGCACAATTTTTTGCGTGAAATTCGTAAAAATGTTACGTCTTCTTAGCTTTTTATGAATTAAATCACGTTTTAAATAGTTTAAATATAATATTGAACACATTTTTTTGAATATTATATGCTTACATATATTTTTAAATTAATGTTTATGCTAGTTATGAATTTTGAGGTCGTCATAGATTATGAAAATAAAAATGCTATATAACGGTAAAGTGTGATGTTCCTCTGAATACTATTGGTACCAAGTAGGTTGAATAATTATTATTATAATTAGGTAGAGTTCATTTGGTAACTAGTTATTGCATTGTAATTATTTTAATGACTGATTTGGTTAAAAGGATTTTAATTTAAGTACAAATTTGATATTATTTTTGGAATTCAAGATGGTGGCCACATGTTATGTAAAATTTGGATGATGGGTGTCATGTAAGGGTTTTTTGGCGGATACTAAATATAGACTTGTTTTTTTTTATATTTAAGATATTATTATGTAACGTCACTACTTGTATCCCCATTCAGGGGTAGTAAGAGGCTTGAGTGGCCATACACCACCACATTGTGGAGGTAACCAACTCAAAGCCCACGTGGTGAACCTTGTTGTGTATACAGGAACTGAATATTACCTAATCCCGAGGGATAGGTAGGTTTCCTCACGATGTTTTGAATTTAAGATCTTTATTGGAATCCTGCGGGCTTACCACCACCTCTTATAGCAGTTTTGTTTAACGTTTCAGCGACTTTTTGTGCAATGACGTTTCTTATTGTCATGACAATAAGGTACGTCATTGCCTAAAAAGTCGCTGAAACGTTAAAACGTTCCTGTAATTGAATCGCAATAAAAGTTCGTGGTAAGCCCCTTGGCCATCTTTTGTTTTTCATTAGTTTCCTAGTCTTTTCTTGTGTTTTCTTTTTAATTGACTTCAAAAAGGAAGAAGTCTCTCAATTCGACCGTATATCTACGCATCTCTGCCTGACTTAGTTTGCAGCTGGCTATGAGCGCCTCAGTTAATCGATTACCAGTTGCAACGAGACCCGATTCGGACTCGTGTTAATTCTTGTAGATTTTTGTCGATTCTTATCGATTCCTGCCTTTTCTTGATTTGTTGAAGAAATGACAAAAACTGACAAGAAATTATAAGAAAAGACAGGCAATGACACAAAAACACAAGAAATGTCAAAAAACAACACGAAGTGACAATAAATTATGAAAAATGGCAAAACAATCCAAAAAAACACAAGTTATGACAAGAAACGACAAAAGTTACCAAGAAAAAATGAGTAAGAATTAGAAAGACAATTAATTACAAGAAAATGGAAAAATGACAAGAATATACAGGATGAATTTTTCAAGCGTGCGTGGATGGCCAAATCCGAAACTATTAGGAATAGCGAAAAATACTCAAAGGAGTCTTGGGGCCGATTTTGATGAAAAGTAAAACTACATCATTGGATTTTTCAAAAAATAAAATTCTTAACCAGGAATCGTGCTACATAGTTAATTAAGAAAAAAAAACCACACACTGTATAATTACACCATTCGATAGTGCCGCTGATAAGAAACCAATTCTGGGAAGTAATGACATACGGCAAACTTGAAGAAAGTGTTGGATTTTAACAAACTGCTCCATATTTTCAAGTTGTCTTTAATAAATCATACGTAAATACCTTTAGCTTGTTCGAAATTATGCTCCATATTTTTTTTATTTATCCTCGCAACGCAGTCATCTTTACAACATTATGTTCTTATTACAAATTTTCAATCATTTTTGAACAATTAATCAGTTTAGGTTTAATAGGTTACCTACCTACTTAAGAGAAATAAAATAGTATTTTTGTTTAAAATGGGCTCTTTCCTTATGTTTGCCGTATGTCATTACTTCCCAGAATTCGTTCCTTATCAGCGACACTATCGAATGGTGTAATAATACAGTATGTGTTTTTTTTTATCAAAATTAACTATTTCGATTCCTGGCTACGATTTTATTTTTTGAAAAATCCAATGACGTAGTTTTAGTTTTCATCAAAATCGGCCCGAGACTCCTTTGAGTACTTTCCGCTATTTCTCATAGTTTCGGATTTGGCCATCCACGCACGCTTGAAAAATTCACCCTGTATATTCTTGTCATTTTTCCATTTTCTTGTAATTAATTGTCTTTCTAATTTTTACTCATTTTTTCTTGGTAACTCTTGTCGTTTCTTGTCATAACTTGTGTTTTCTTGGATTGTTTTGCCATTTTTCATAATTTATTGCCACTTCGTGTTGTTTTTTGACATTTCTTGTGTTTTTGTGTCACTTCCTGTCTTTTCTTATAATTTCTTGTCAGTTTTTGTCATTTCTCGAACAAATCAAGAAAAGGCAGGAATCGATAAGAATCGACAAAAATCGACAAGAATTAACACGAGTCCGAATCGGGTCTCGTTGCAACTGGTAATCGATTTACTGAGGCGCTCATAGCCAGCTGCAATCAAAGTCAGGCAGAGATGCGTAGGTGGCATTTGAAGTGAGCGTATCCGTGCATCGGAGGCCATGTAAAAAGTCGATCCCAGTTGTTGTCATATAAGCAGCAGTCGTTAAACCTTGTCAGAGGTGTTCGGGCGGCTTGAAAAACTTTGACACCAGGTTGTTTACTAACCATTCGATAAGAAAAAGAGCTGTATATCGTTGGTGATAAGGTACAATATGACTACGAGAACCTTATTTTAAATGAAAAACACTTCACCCTTTTTTATTACGTCATAGTCGAGTAATCAACCGTTTAAAACGGATTGTTCGAGGTTCATGTTAGTTCTGTTTTTTTTTTCAAAATTAAAAAATAAATAGCAATAGGTTTAATCGAAACTCATAAATTAATGTCCTGTAATCTAAATTAATTAATTGCAGAGTACCATCAAAAGACTATATGCAATTTAAATTTTAATCAATTCATTATACCTAGGAGTTTTAGAATAATCTCGATGGAAGACCGGGACTGACATGCAATGGACCATCACGTCAGGCCAGGTGAAAGACCCCGTTTCACCTAACAAAATGAAAGCCCGGCCATGACTTCGCGCGATGGCAACGGACGACGCGTTTTTTGCTAAAATGTTGCAAACGAAACAAAACGCTGTCGCCCGTCGCGCGAAGTCGTGGCCCAGCCCTGAGCCTTAAACTCGGGGCACCCACCCATCTAGGAATTTAATTGGCAAAACCGAAGATGATCCATGATCAAATCAAGCTAAAGATTGAGATGGTCGCCCACCTTCCGTCCGGAGTGCATGTCTTTTAGTTGCGCTCCGCGAAATAATTGCTAAATATTAAGAGACTCGGTGCGATCATCTTTCAAAAACGGCATCTCAAGTTCGATCTAATTCTTGAGATCGATTTATTAATACGGGCCTAAATAAAAGTAGGCAAGATACGAATTTAGTAGGTACATGTCACTTCTGTTTTTGATTTATCATGTCGTCTTTTTTATGTGTCGTGGCGTCTCGAAAATTCTAAATTCAAAAAATTAACTTCGCGGTGTTCGAGCAAAAAGCAGTCAACCTCGAGCTGTCAGTCGCAATGGTTCCAGCCTTAATATGATTATCGCTTGCTTACGGTGAAGGAAAACATCGTGAAGAAACCTGCATGTCTTTAGACATGTGAAATCCACCAACCCGCACTTGGCCAGCGTGGTGGATTATGGCCTGAATCCCCCTCGCATTGAGGGGAGGCCCGTGTCCATCAGTGGGACGTTAAAAGGACATTATTTTTTATTTATTTTTTATAATACTTACATTAAACTATTGACGAGAAGTTGAGAAATAGCGAGATCAATAGTGTAGATACGATTCTTGCAGCAAAATTAAATCATTATACAGATATACACGGTACTCGAGTTCCAAGAATTATTCCGACGAAAAATCTTGACAAGTACTTGCACAATATTAGTAAAAAAACACATTTAGTTTGTTCTCAATTCTCTGTCTTCCTCTTGCCAGCTACAGGCGAGAAGTAATCATAATAATATAACGTCACGACTTTTATCCCCATTCGGGGGTAGTCAGAGGCTTGAGTGGCCATACACCACCACATTGTGGAGGTATTAATCCAACTCAAAGCCCACGTTTCACCAGATAGTCAGAACCCAACGTGACAGGTGGTGAACCTTGTCGCCGTGTATACAGGAACTGACTATTACCTGAACTGACTAGTATATTTATATTGTTTTCAGGTTACTAGCGGCGAGTTTAGAAGCGTTGTCGAGCGAGAAGGCGCTGCGGTGGCCGCGGACCATCGCGCCCTACACCGCCATCGTTATAGGACCCAAAGTACGTAAATAATACGTTTGACGGACCCGTTGGCGTGGTTGGTAAGGTTCCGCCTATCACGCTGCAGGTCGTAGGTTCGATTCCTACCCGGGACATGCGTTTGTGTGCATGAACATGTCTGCATGTCCCGAGTCTGGGTGTAATTATGTATATTGAGTATGTATTTACTAATTTAATGTAAGTTATCTGGTTTTCATAGTACAAGCTCTGCTTAGTTTGGGATCAGATAGCAGTGTGTAAAAGAATGTCCCAGGATAAATAAAAAAATAAATATAACGTCACGACTTTTATCCCCATTCGGGGGTAGTCAGAGGCTTGAGTGGCCATACACCACCACATTGTGGAGGTATTAACCAACTCAAAGCCCACGTTTCACCAGATAGTCAGAACCCAACGTGACAGGTGGTGAACCTTGTCGCCGTGTATACAGGAACTGACTATTACCTAATCCCGAGGGATAGGTAGGTTTCCTCACGATGTTTTCCCTCACCGTCAGCGAACTGTAAATTATGCACATAGAAGAAAATTCATCCATTGGTGCATGCCCCACCGGGGATCGAACCTGGGACCTTCTGATTGCTACCCCAACCTGTTCACCCCTAGGCTACAGTCGCTGTATAATATTATTTATTTTAATATAGTATAGTTTGATAAGCATACAGTTGGTGTATTAGTCTGGCTATATTTATTATAATAACTAGCTGTGCCCGCGACTTCGTACGCGTTAATTTTACAAAAACATTACCTGCAATAATCCCGAGGTTTTTTTTGTTTCCCGCGGAACCATAATTATTTTTCGAAAATAAAAGCAGCCAAAGTTACATCTTGTAACATGAGCTATCTGTCGTCATCTAATGGTCACAATCGTGTATCTGTTTCCCGCAGGAAGGTTCCCGCGAGTGGTCCGCCCACGGGTGGGAATCCGTCCGCGGCGTGGGCGAGCGCGTTGCCCACGCGCTGGGCGACGCCAGTGACGTCATCATCGATGATCGACACAACCTTACCATCGGGAAACGACTCATGATGGCCGACAGGTATTGTAGAATAACAATGTTTAGGGTTCCGTACCTAAAGGGTGCCAGCGGAACCCTATTACTAAGCCGCTGTGCGTCCGTCCGTCAGCGGGCTGTATCTCTCGAACCGTAATAGGTAAAGAATTGAAATTTTCCCAGAATGTGTATTTCTGTTGCCGTTAGAAATAAAATGAAATGTAAAAATAAAGGGAGTCCCATACAAGAAACTTGATATTTTTTACTTTTAATCTACGGTGGAACAGAACCCATTATGTGCGAGTCCGACACGCACTTGGCCGGTTTTTTGGTAACTGATTGCTACTGCCAATGTTTTTGTTCCACTATACATTTTCATTGCAAATTGAACCGTAATTTTATGTAGTTAAAGTGTAATTTGCAGCGGCACACTATATATTTTTTGTTTGGACTGCCGATATTTTTTTAAGTCGTCCACTAAATATTTACATTGAACATTAAACTTTAAATAAGTCCATGTATTTAAATTTCAAATTGTAACAGCTTGATAGACTGATATTTTTATATTTTTTTGTCCAGAATGGGTTACCCATACATCATAGTATGCGGCAAGGCGGCCACAGAGACACCAGCGCGGTACGAAGTGTACCACAGCACGCCCGACACAGACGTGTCCGTGCAACTGATGACCATAGACCAACTGACAGATACCCTCACGAGGCAGAGGGAGACGGCATACCCGGCTATAGAGGGAGAGGGTGCTGAAATAAATGGTTAAATAAATTAAAAATGTTGTTTTATTACATCGAGATAATGTGAGTACTACGTGCTAGAGCAGACTCGGCGCGTAATTTAAACGTATTTTATTGCGGTTACACTCGGTTATTCTAATTATTCTCTCACACATGCTGAGTATTCTACCTGCGTGTGACGTATGACGATAGTTTGATATGTCGTGTAGTACCTATTGGCCGTTTTCACATTACACGGCACGGCAGCGGCGACGGCTGTCACTGAGATATTTGCGGGGTTTTCATTGGTCAGTGACCAGTTGTCATTGGTTACTGACCAATGAAAACCCCGCAAATATCTCAGTGACAGCCGTCGCCGCTGCCGTGCCGTGTAATGTGAAAACGGCCATTCTGTCGATGTTTTATTAAGTGGAATATGTAGTGAAAGTGAATATTGAGTGTTGAAAGTGTAAAGTGGTGTTCAATTTATTAATTCTTTTTTGTAGCTTAGAGGTCTAAAAAGGAACATCGTTAACGAACGAATTTGATTTCTAAACGAACTTGAAACTTGTCAAGTTGGCATTCTTTGTTATTTTGGCGTTCATTCTCAGGGTTGGCAGATTGGGGGCTTTTCCGCAATTTTGGGGGAAAAGATCAGTCTTGGGAAATTAGAAATCAATACCTATCTATGGGGAATTTTCGACCTATGTTGAACATGTCTTTAACAATTTACGCCTTAACTTACTTATTAAACGCTAATTTGTTGAATCAGTGTCAATATGACAATATTTTCAAATAAGATTATTTATTTATAGAAAGAAACAAAATTAAACAATTGATGTTAGATACTTAAGCGTTTAATGACAAGTTTAAATTTAACGAATGTCTTTGAAACTGGGTATAGGTGAGACTCGAGTCTTTTGCAACACAAGATATAGATGTATCAACTTTGCACTGGATAAATATTTTGCAGAATTTTATTCAACTTTGGATGTAAACGAAGTGTCGGAGAATTTGAATTGATTTTGCCAAGATGGTAAATTGAGTACCTAGTTTTATAAACAATAAAATATAAGTTTGTTTTATTTACTGTTAGTAATTTAAAAAAATGGAGTAAAAAGTACAATCATATCATTTTGGGGAAAAAATCTATGAATATGGGGAGAATTCACAATCTCGCTTTCGATCTACCGACGGGCTAGCGATGTGCCGAGTACGCTATTTTTGGTACTCGAGTATTCTGGTACTCGTTAAAAAAAGAATCGAGTAAGTACTCGAGTCAGAAGACTCGGACAGGTACTCGAATACTTGTAATGAGTACTCGAGTACTTAATAGGACTCGAGTACTTTTGTATTATGTATTTTTAACCACTCAAACGTCCGAGTTTCACATCTAATTAGTGCGTTGTACTTGCACTCGTGAAAATTGGAGAAAATGGCGAAAATGTAGGCGAGAGCCCCGATTTATAACGTATTTTCTAAAAAACTACAACTGTTACAGCAAGTACTCGGAACCCGTATTCGAGTACCGGGTACTCGAGTTCTATAATCTGAGTACTCGAGTACCCGAGTACTTACTAAGTACTCGAGTCAGGCTGTACTCGGCACATCTCTACGACGGGTAACGATGATTAAAGTTTTTTCATTTTATGGAAGTTTTGAAAAAACAAACAACAATATTTATGTATTATCAACTTCAAGAATTAATTTCTTTCTTCTAAATTAATATCCTAGGTACTAGGAAAACCATGAAATGGTTTTAAACATTCACCATGACTGGAAGTTAGCTAGTTAGTGTGATTTCTAAGAATTAATCTTCAATGGGTGTGAACAAAAACTTCACCCTGCCCCTATCGGTTAGTCTATTTATAATTATTAAGTTAAGGTACCTACAGGATATTTTTTTATTTATTTGATGAGTTGAGTATAATTTCCAACGTAAAGGTAATTTATTAAAATACTTTGAATACAGTCAATGCTTTATTTTTTAAGTAAGAGAATGTTTCCTTTGAGAACCTACATATACAATTTTGCTTTTATTAATATTTAATTTGAAGGTACTGACTGTCTAACCTCGACCTCTCTTTCCAACCTGTATAGCTTTAACTTTATCTACATGCTATCAATGTCTCTAGGTCATACTTCCCAGCTGTGATATATCATATGCCTGCCCATATTCCTCTGACGCGAGTACTCTAACATTGCCAACATGAAACAAAGAATCGTCAGAATCGCTGATCTACCCAAATACAGTAATTCCAAATTGAAAAATGTGACTATCAAAGCGTCAGTGTCGATAAGATCGCTCAGACACGGCAACAACAGACACGGATACTTCTACATGGACCTGCGCGACGACTCCGGGGACATCCCCGCCGTCGCATACACCAACAACGAGCCCTGCGACAACCAACTGCACCTCATACAAGATAACAGAACTTATATGATAACCAATATTTCACTGACAAACAAAAACTACGGCTACCACATTACTTGGAATAAGAAGGAGATCGTTTTGAACAATAATACTGTTGTTAAATTATGCGGTAATGCACCTAAAGTCGAATGGCCTCTGACTCCTTTAAATAACGTCTGCCGTCTAGAAACACAGGCATTCTCCAATATTGTCGGATTATGTGCAAATGTGAAGGAGACAGAAGTAGTTTGCGGTGAACCCACGAGGAGGGTGACGCTAGTGGACGAGACACACAATGAAGTGACACTCAACGTATGGAATCAGGAGACATGGCTCTTTGACGAGTTGGACCTGAACTGCCATCCAGTGGTCTTTGTGAAACGTGCCACCCATCGTATGTGTAGGTTATGTTGGAGCAACAGCAAGCACTGTAGAGAGTGTAAGGGAGCCACATACATGTCCACAACCAGGTACCTGCAGCTGCTGCACCCCGATGACCCCAGGGCTGCTGTAATCAGGAGTGCAATACAGGTATCCTATAATGTTGCATTGTAATTTTAATGCAAATTATTTATTATGTCGAAGTATTTAGCAAGGTAAAAAGGTCAAGGTCAAAGCCAAGTCAAGTTCATCCTAGGTCAATTGTCATTCAATGTCAAAAGTTACTTGAGGTCAAAGGTCTTTTGAGGTCAAAATCACCCCGTGTCCTTTACCCCACCCCTATACTCAAACCTAAACCTAAATCTAATAGCGTATAGCTACAGCTAACCTAAATGGTTGTTTGTAAAGTGTTTGTAAAATGAAACAATTGCAGAACAAGCTGTTGTTTTTATATGAAACGTTGGTTATAAACTAAAAGTTTTTTGGTTAAATGGCAGTGAACAGTTTCTAATTCATGGGACATTTCTGCTTTCAGAGATTTCAATCGAGGAATGTCACCAAGGTGCCTAGTCTGGAACTGGATCCAGATCTCAGAATGACGATGACTGCGCTGAATCAAGAAATCGAGTGGAGGCCTATCGTGATCGGAGGCGCTGTTATACCACGACGCACGCACGCATACTGCACCCCTTCCAACATCAGAAACACCCAGAAATATCCAACAATAGCTGATCTAGCCAGTGTTACTGAACCCTACACCGTGTCAGTCATAGCTACTGTCACTATCAAATCCATCAGATTCACAAATGAAGACGTATACTTCTACATGGACCTACGCGATGAAACCAGCGAGATAGTAGCAGTCGCCTACAACGACGCTTGCGTGAAATTCCAGAACTATATAGAAACAAACAATACGTATCGTTTTACCGGTTTCACTCTGCGTGAGTCTGATGGACTGAACACGAGTATTCCTCATAAGAAGATGTTGGTTTTAGAACATGACAGTGATGTCAGATTGTGTGGAAGCGCCCCGAAAGTGGAGTGGCCTCTGTCACCTTTAAATGTCGTTCTTGCTGAAAATGGAACTGAATTTTATCATGTCTTCGGACTATACATCAGGATTAAAGGGAGGATGGTGACTCTTATTGACCAGTTGGGCAGAGAAGTGTTCTTGGAGGTGCGCGATGAGTATGCAGCGATGTTGGAGGCCCTGGAGCTGAGGTCTCGTCCAGTGGTCTTCGTTAAGGATGCCAGGATGGCAGGTGACAAATGTGAAGGCAACATGATTCTGGTAGCTGGGAAGTATGTAGAACTGTTGGATCCAGATGACCCGAGAGCGCGCGGGATTCCAGAAGTGTTGGGTGTTCCAGCGAGATCAAGCTATGAGTATTTTTGTTCTGTGAAAAATATTGTGTTTATGACTTTTACAGCTGTCATTGTAACTTTTATTATTGTCTATGGTTATATTCAGTGGTTAGAAGGAAAGCATATTAGTATAATACAGTATGTTATTGATCTTTATACTGCGTAACTAACCTATACTTAGGTAAGGTTGCTTTAACAGTTTTGTACTACTTCACGAAGCCAACTAGGCACTCGGGTATAAATAACAAATGATATTATGTCAATGATTCCGCGGTCCGTCCACCACGTAGTGGGAGCTACTGCCACAGGAGTGCCCAGGCATTGGCTTGGTGGAGTAGACACAAAATAAACCGAGGGAGATACAGAGAGAGATGAAATAAATGTGAAATATAGATCTAAAACAAATCCAACTAATTTGATTAAATATGAATTGAATAATGTGTAAGTATAAAGTAAGTTTTTAAGAAATAAACTTGTTTTTCCGAAACTTGTTTCCTTGGATTATTACGAGTAAAATAGGGAATGAAACATGTTTTTTCCGGTTACACCAAGAAGCCACCACTTTACTGATAGGGTTTTGCATTAAGACCAAGGTATGTGCTTAACGTCTTGAAAATACCTATAGATATTTTACTTGACACTGGCTAAATGCGAAAAGCACAGCCCCGGAAAAAATAATATGTATTGTTTATGGTTGGTTCTGTCATTCATCTTTCAGAAGAATTGTCTAACTACCCGCCAAAGAAATGTCTGGCGGGCGAGTACGGACCACACAGTACTTTGTGGTACGGACCACTCTGTGCTATTTTTAGTATATGCGCGCACGCGCGCGAATTGATCTGCCTAACTACCTACATTGCTAAAGTTATTATTCAGACTTCAAACATGAAAAAAAGCATCGTAAAAATCGCCGATCTATCCAACTTCAGCAAGTCCCAATTGGAAAATGTGACCATCAAAGCGTCAGTGTCGATAAGATCGCTCAGACACGGCAACGACAGACACGCGTACTTCTACATGGACCTGCGCGACGACTCCGGGGACATCCCCGCCGTCGCCTACATCAACAACGAGCCCCGCGACAACCAAGTGCACCTCATACAAGATAACAGAACTTAAATGATCACCAATATTTCACTGAAAAACTCCAACAAATGCTACACCAGTATCCCGAACGAGAAGGAGATAGTTTTGAATGAAGAGAGTGTTATAAAATTATGCGGTAATGCCCCTAAAGTCGAATGGCCTCTGACTCCTTTAAGTGAGGTCAACAATCAAGACGACAGGATATTATTTAATATTGTCGGATTATGTACAAGAGTGACGGACACAGAAGTAGTTCATGATGAACCGACGAGGGAAGTGACGCTGATGGACGAGACACGCAGTGACGTGGTCCTGAACGTGTGGAATTCTGAGACGTCGCTCTTCGACGAGCTGGACCTCAACTTCCATCCAGTGTTCTTCGTGAAAGACGCCAGGTTCTACAAGTACCGGGGCATTATCACACGTCTCACAACCTCCAGGTACCTGCAGCTGCTGCACCCAGATGACCCCAGGGCTGCTAAGATCAGGAGAGCAATGCAGGTATATGATTTAACTATAGCAACAATGAGCAGGTAGGATGGTGTGTAGTTGCAAACAAATCATCAAATTCTTAATCGTAAAATATATTCGAATAGGTAAAAAGAAAATCTCAAACTCGTTGATTAGGTATTATTTGACAAACATATTTATACGGCCAGTATTAATTTACGATCGCGGTCTTGACGCTGTGCGGCTTGAACGACACTGGATAGATGGCGTTAGTATCACGCAACAAGCTACTTACCTACATGTCCCTAGCGAGGATCTGGAATTACTCAAAATGTAACAGTAGACACATTCTGGCAACACCGGTCCTGTCCTCTACATGTACATAATACTCGGGGAAACCCCGGCATAGAGCAGCGAGCGCCTCTATCGGTTTGGGTTGTATGAATGTTGTAGGTGTATGGTGTCTGAGGGCCTACTCTTTTACAAACAAAAACGAAATTTCGGACGAAATTCGCGTATTTCCTAGTACGTTCCGCATTGATTCCGACATTTCTTACGAACGAAATTTGTTTGACCTCTTCGTTGCCGTCGAATCTAAACGTCAAACAATTTTCGTTCGTAAGAAATGTCGGAATCAATGAGAAACGTAGTAGGAAATATGGGAATTTCGTCCGAATTATCGTTTTCGTTTGTAAAAGAGTAGGCTCTCTGGTAGGTGAAGTACCTCGTACATACCTACAATCAGCACAAATATGTTTTTGTACAAAATAAATATTTACCAATTTCCGATAAGTACTTCATGATCCGTGCAAACATATATTGGGTAGGTAGGACTTAGATACAAATAAATATAATTGAAGTGTCTGTTTATAATATCAAAATAACAGGTTTCTAGTAAATTCATATAATATTTTTTTTTATTATAAACATAACGAAAAAGCAATAATTTTCTTTTTTGTCTGTCTATCTGTATGTTACATCATCATCATCATCTCAGCCGAAAGACGTCCACTGCTGGACATAGGCCTCACCCAAGGTTCGCCACAATGGCCTGTGTGGCGCTGCCCGCATCCAGCGGATTCCCGCTCCTCCACCAGGTCATCGGTCCACTTCCCGCTCCTCCACCAGGTCATCGGTCCACCTTGTGGGAGGTCTACCCACGGCTAGCGCGCCGGTGCGCGGCCGCCACTCGACAACTCTTCTTCTGTATGTTTGTTTCGGGTAATCTCCGGAACGGCTGAACCGATTTTGGAGGGACTTTCAGTTGCAGATATGGTGTTATAAGGAGTAATTTAGGCTACTTTCATTTTGAAAAAATATTTAGGGTTCCGCGTAAAAAAAACCCTTAACATTCGGCTAAACACGGGTAATATTTTCCTAATCTTAGGTATATAAAATCCATTTCATTTGTTTGTTAGGTACCTACATGATTAATACTGCCGTCATAAGGAAAAAGGACGTATCTGACATTTTTTGCGAAATTGAGTTATATACATTGTCGGAATCAGGAAAAAAAGACGCATATGCCAGTATTTTTTTATTTTGGCTTAAACCTCCGCAACCCTATAAATCTGACTTTTAAATAAGACGCATCGCCTACATGTCATAATATTTACTAAATAGGAAAGACATTTCTGATGTATAATAAGTTGAAGAGACGCATTTGAGCAGAACCGCCTTATTTATTTGCAAAATATACGGTAAAACCATAAAAAGGAAAGACATTACTGCATGTTCATAAGAAGAAAAGACGGTTCTGCTTAGTTGTGCCTTTTCATCTTAGTATTATAAAAACAGGTAAGCGCAAGTGGCAGTTGCGTCTTTTCTAGTTAGTATTGCTAGTTGTGCGGGGTGTAGTGGGGTTCGCGGCGTGAACTGTGCAGTCAGTTGCGCCCAGGCAGTCTGGACGTCCGTTTCAGTTTGGAAAAATGAGACGTAATCGTTGGGAGAGCGCGTTGACCACTGTCTCGAGTGCCGAACGCGAATCGCTGATTATAGCGAGACTAGCGCTTCCACACTCTAACGCGTATTTTGTGGCTCGGCATATGGCCAAAAGTTCAACCTGATAGACCGTGCAGTAGGACGACAGTTTGAGCTTGAGTGACTTGGTCTCGGTTTCACTATTCCATATTATGGATAGTGAAGGGCCGACCTGTCGACCGAACTGCGCTGCATACGTTGGTTGTCACATCTCGCTGATCCATCAGGCTTATGAACTTGTGGTCCATATGTTTTGCCGGATGCGGAGTACTCCTGTATGCCAGTCTGCCCTCAACTTCGATGTCTCCTAGCTCTGGTCGGGGTACTCTCCTCTTGGCCTTGTAAAGGGTGGCCGCTTCGCGTACACGAATGTCGAGGGGCAGTAGCCCGATCAGAGCGAGCAACGCGTTTAGGGACACTGTTCTCTAGGCTCTGCACATCTTTAGCGCAAAGCCCCTTTGGACAGAGTTCAGCTGCCTCTGGGCAGTGATCTTGTTTGTCGATGACGACCATGCACTGGCTGCATACAGGATGATGGGCTCAATGGTGGCAGTGTGGATCACCCGGATTACTTCCGGGTGAAGACCCCAGCTGATTTTAGCAACCCTGGCCAGATGTTTGTAGACATTCAAAGCCTTTCTGCAGATATTCGCAGTGTGGCTGTTGAATGTCAACTTGTGGTCTATGGTGAGCCCCAAGATTTTAATTTCATTGGTCATGCCAATATCACTGCCTACCATGGTCAGCAGGGGGGTGTCGTAGATACGCTTTCGTGTCACAACCATCGCGCTTGTTTTGTGAGGTGCGAACCTCAGCTTATTCCTGACACCCCATCCCCGCACATAGGCGAGAAGGGGGTTGGCTTGCCTCTGTATGTCCAGTGCTTTTTTGGGCTGAGTAGTCCTCCGTCTCCAGGTCTCTCGGGAAGAAGACCGTTTGGCAGACTCTTGCTGCCCCAATATAGTGCCGTCTTTCGCCAAGGGAAATGGTCTTCTTGCCTTCTGGTAGTGTTCTTTATGACCCTGATGGCTTCCGATACGGTTTCCCTATCTTGTTTTTCACAGAATCCCTACCAACTCTTGATCTGAGCCTTCTTGGCTTCTTCCTCGTACTTTCCTTTTGCCTGCAGGTACAGATACTGCTCGGTGACGAGAAACTGGTTACAGATTGTCTTTTAGAAAAAAAAAGTATTATAAATTGCTAAGTTAAAAGGAAGTATCTAACCAGAAACGTCTTTTCATTGCAGTATCACATATTTTATTGTATTTTTATTGCTAAAAAGAAAAAGAAAATTTAATTTATTTAATTCATTAAATTAATATTACTAAATTTGTGTCCATATTTAAATAGATTGAACCTATATCCACCCTTTTACACTACAAAAATTTTTAAACTTCAAAAATACTTAACATTTTTTTTCTCCGTTTTTTAGTTTTGTTAGTACGTCCTTTTTAATTATGACGGCAGAATACTATATCGACGGTAAAAAGTGAACCTGCTGTAAACCGCACCTAGGGTAAAAAAAATATTTCATATTTAGAATCAGAAAAAAATACTGCGTCGAACGGTCCTATTACCCTAGCTCTACGACCTCTAGAAATTGTTGTACAGCAACAAATTTACCCTCATTTTTCAAAAAAGACAACTGTTTACTTGTTGTAAATAGCATGAAAACTGCATTTTTCTATCATTTGGTATTTACACCAATTTCCCTTTGGCAAATAATGTGGTCTTTGTAGTTACAGCATAATTGCTTATAACATTACACACATACATTTTTGTATAGATTTATGTCATTTACGACAAAAAAAAAAGTAATTACACCATTTTTGCGTAACAAAAAGAAAAGTGTTGTTGCTGTAACCTACACAAACATAGACTAAAACTAACTTTTAGTAACTTTTTGGTGTTCGGCTTAATAAACAATAAAAAAATACATATTGGTTCTAAAAATGACATTTTTATAGGTGCCATAGTTTAGGAGATATGATTTTTTTTTCAAAATTCCAAATTTGTTTAGGCTCTGGTGAACATTTTATATTTTGTGGGTTACAGCAGGTTCGCTTTTTACCGTCGATATTGATGAGTACCAATTTATTTATTTATTTGGGAAATCAAACAATTGTACATTATGGTATTTGAACCACAGTTTTAGGTAATTAGGTACAAGCAGGACAGACAAATGCACAATCATCTACATTTCCTCAGATAGCACACTATGTTAAATATAATTATTATTTAAATTTGCATCACGTAGGTACCTACTTATCTAAATGTGGGTTTTCCTGTATTATCTGGCAGCGCGCAACGTACAACCAATCCATTGTTTCGGCTGTACATTGCGCGGTGAGTCATTAAAATATCAAGGGTACAAAGCAAATGCACCAAAATGGGGTTAATTATCAATGTTATAAATAAATGCATGAGTTCATGCAGATATGGGTACTATGGGTAGGTCGCACAAAGGTCGCATGTTAGATAACAATTAAGTATTATAGTCAAACAAATAGCCGTGACGTCACACGCTCCTCTGCAGGTTCTCCCCGCCCCGCGCCCCGCGCCCTGCGCCCCGCGCCCCGCGCCCCGCGCCCCGCGCCCCGCGCCCCGCGCCCCGCGGACCAGTACCTACAGTACCTACCTCTTCGGGGTTCAAGCGAGTAAAGGCGGATTTCTCTATAAGCCAAGTAGGCCCGGGCCTAGGGCGGCAAAACTTGGCGAAATTTACAAAATTAATGGAATAGGGAAATCAATATGCTATGTAATTTAATTTGGTTTGGCAGTAGATGCGGCTGTTATTTTTAAGGCCATCTCGCAACTAAAAAAATATATAAAAAACTGAACGCCAAGACCGCGGGACCATGTCTCAAAATAAATAAAAAATCCTATCGGGGATTTAGTACCCAGTTTGTACCTTTTGTACCTTCACCTCAGGAATTTGTACCTCCGAAGTCTAAAAAGTACGAAGGATTTTAGTTGGTCCCGCCATCTTGACGTCAAGATGGCCACAAGGAAGCGCTGCTTGCAGACGGAAAATTCTGACCTGGGGATTTAGTACCTATTTAGTATTCAATTATAATATCCAATTTTCAACTTCCTAGCATCAACCGAATTAAAGTGTGTGGAGTGTGTTGGATTAAAGTGTGTGTGTGTGGAGTTGAAAATGGTCCCGCCATCTTGACGATTCGTTAAAGTGCTGTAAACATAATATGAAAAGCGATATATTTCCTTGAAAGTTAAATATCCAGATTTAGTACCTCCGACGTACTAAATCATATCTAATTTTCAGATTTGTAAATAAGGCAGGAAAAAAGTTATACACGATTATTAAGTACTGAAGTAAGTCGTCCAGATAGTTTTTTCAATATATGGGTTTCACCATGTTCCATTTTAATCTCAAAACGCCCCTGGCTTGTAGATAGTATTGATAGTCGTCCGTCTCATATACTTTGCAATCACAGAATTCATAGATTAGTATGGGAGATACGACTCTTATAACGTAGTGTTTATAAATAATAATAATATCCTGGGCCATTTTTACACACCTGATAATGCTACCTGATGCCAAACTAAGCAGAGCTTGTACTATGGAAACCTGATAACTGATATTACTACATATACTACTTTTTAGGGTTCCGTACCTCAAAAGGAAAAAAACGGAACCCTTATAGGATCACTTTGTTGTCCGTCTGTCAAGACGTGCACAGCTCAAACCGCTGGAGTTACAAACATGAAATTTAAACAGTAGGTACTTTTTACAGTGTAGAAGAAGAGCATAGAAAGAATTTTGGAAAATTTCACCCCTAAGGGGGTAAAATAAGGGGTGGAAGTTTGTATGAAAGTCCCTCATTTCTGTAGTTAGAGACCTGAAAATTTGTATTTAAGCTACTAATTACAAATAAAAAATATTATATTCAGCGTTTTCGAAAATTACACCCCTAAGGGGTAAAAAGAGAGGTGGAAGTTTGTATGGGGTACGAATACAAACGGGTAATGGGGTACGGAACCCTCAGGGCGCGAGTCCTACTCGCACTTGTCCGGTTTTTTGTTTGTAAATACATACTTAATATACATATACACCCAGACTCGGGACATACAAACATGTCCATGCACACAAATGCATTTCCCGGGTAGGAATCGAACCTACGACGACCTGCAGCGTGAAAGTCGCCATCGCGCCAACCACGCCACCGGGCCCGTCATTGTATACATGTATGATATTGTATTGTACGTCGTAATTATAATTATATTTTCCCACTTTGCAGCGAACGAGGCGACTGGCGAACAGTAAGCATGCAGAGTGCGTGGAATGCGCGCGCGCAATATAGGCACAGGCACCTACCTACATTGCTAAAAGTTCTAACTTCGAACATGAATCCAAATATCGTAAAAATCGCAGATCTATCTCACTTGAGCAAGTCCCGATTGGAAAATGTGACTATCAAAGCGTCAGTGTCAATAAGATCGCTCAGACACGGCAACGACGGGCACGGATACTTCTACATGGACTTGCGCGACGACTCCGGGGACATCCCCGCCGTCGCATACACCTACAGCGAGCCCTGCGACAACCAACTGCACCTCATACAAGATAATAGAACTTATATCATCACCAATATTTCACTGGTAAACTCTAACAAACGCTACACCACTAAAGAGAAGGAAATAGTGTTGAATGATAAGAGTGTTATAAAATTATGCGGTAATGCCCCTAAATTGGAATGGCCTCTGACTCCTTTAAAGGAGGTTTACGACCGAGATGAAACGACATTATTCAATATTGTTGGATTATGTACAAAAGTGTCGAAGACGGAAGTAGTTCATGGTGAACCGACGAGGGCAGTGACGCTGGTGGACGAGGCATACAGAACAATTGTATTAAAAGTATGGAATTCTGAGACGTCACTCTTCGACGAGCTGGACCTCAATTTCCATCCAGTGTTGTTCGTGAAGGACGCCAGGATCCACAAGTACCGGGGCACCACGAGTGTGACGACCTCCAGGTACCTGCAGCTGCTGCACCCAGATGACCCCAGGGCTGCTAAGATCAGGAGAGCAATGCAGGTATGCAATTAACATTGAAACTTATTGACAATTATAATGGTATGGTAGGATAGTGTCTAGTTGCAAACAAATAATCTAATTATTCTATTGCAACCTGTTGTAGAAAAAAAATGATATTTTTTCCACCCCAACCATGATTTTTTCGACCCCAACTCATTGAAATGGTGGTCAGAGGTCAGAGGTCTCGTAAAAGCTAGTGTTCAAAAATCACTTGCTTTCTTTGATTGGTGTTTTTGTGTACCGGTTCTCTTTGTTACTGTCCGAACGTGAATGTTCATGTAACATGACGGTTTTACTGAGTTTCAAATTCAACGGAAATTCTACTTCCAGGGAATTTTATCGAGGAATGGCTCGGAGGTACGTATTGTGGAAGGAGGTCGCACACCCGCTGGCTACCCATACTGCACCCCCGCTCACTACACCAGAAACAATCAGAAATATGTAACCATAGCTGAGCTAGACAGAGTTACCATCACCGACAACATAACCCTTATTGCAACCGTCACTATTAAATCAACCTCATACATAAATGATAAAAATAAAATATTCTTTTGCATGGAGCTTTACGACGACTCCGGCGAGATCGTAGCAGTCGCCGGCAACGACGCTTGCGTGAAATTCCAAAACTTTATTGAGAACAACAAAACTTATAGCTTCACTGGTTTCACCCTGAGAGGGTCCAATAGAAAGGCAACAAGTGTCCCCCACAACAAGATACTGTGTTTGGAAAATGATGCTGATGTCAAATTGTGTGGGATCGCGCCGAGGGTGGAGTGGCCTCTTTCGCCTGTAACTGTGGTCCAGGCTGAAGATAAAACAAAATTTTTCCATGCCTTCGGACTATACACCGGGATTCAAGGAAACTTTGTGACTCTTGTCGATCAGTTGGGCAGAGACCTGCTCCTGAAGATTGGGGATGAAGATTCAGCGATGTTCGCCGCCCTGGACCTCGAGACTCGTCCGGTGTTCTTCGTGAAAGACGCCGTGAGGTCGAATATAAAACATGAAGGCAACAAGATTCTGGAAACAATCTCGTATCTAGAACTGCTGGATCCAGATGACCCCAGGGCTTGCAGCGTCACGGAAGTGTTGGATGATGCGGCCTAAACCGGCGTGGGTGACGCAAAACCGTGTCACTTTTGCTAATCTGACGATTTGAGCGTAACCTTTAGGGGATGGGAAGGTAATAACGTTGCAAATAAAAAGTAAGTTTAAAAACTAAAACCCGACTACTGAAAAATCGCGCTCTAAAAAGTATGAAACAAGAAAATATTCTCATCTAGAGGATAGCCGTGGTCCGTGTTCATATGCCATTTGGCCCTAAAGGACCTACACGGACCACGGCTATCCTCTAGATGAGAATATTTTCTTGTTTCATACTTTTTCGAGCGCGATTTTTCAGTAGTCGAGTTTTAGTTTTTAAACTTACTTTTTATTTAATTATTTTGGAGTTATAGGTAACAATATATATATTTTTGAAATGTGCTCATCAAGCTCTTTCATTTGATACCCCACACGGTTTTATTAAAAAATGGTTTTATTTTAGTTCATGACATTATGTCCTCTAGAGGGCGCCATATGCAATTTTATGTGACGTCACATAGCCTATAACCAGCGCGCCCTTAAGCCGCTTCTAACGATACCTCATTTGTCAAATTACGACGAGTAGTTTGGAAGTTAGGTGGGAACAGATGCACATACATACATACATACATTCATACATACATACATACCGGTCAAAATCATAACCCTCCGCCGTAGTCGGGTAAAAAACGATGTCTTTTCCTCGGGTGGCCGACACGGAACCTTGTGGTACAGTTTGCCCATGACCACAGATTAGATAGAACGTAGTTAAATGTTTACAACCCGTGACTTAGATTTGCTTTATCAAGTTTATTTTTAACCCCCGACGAAAAAAGAGGGGTGTTATAAGTTTGAAGTGTGTATCTGTGTATTTGTGTATCTGTGTATCTGTGTGTCTGTCTGTGGCCTCATAGCGCCTGAACGGATGGACCGATTTGGATTTAGTTTTTTTTGTTTGATAGGTGGGTTAATCGAGAGTGTTCTTAGCTATGTTTCAAAAAAATCTGTTCAGCCGTTTGAAGACCATCAGCTCTTTTCTAGTCGATGAAAAGATGTAAACAACTTCCACACGTCTGATCGATACGAAATTTGAAATTCTGTCACTTGTCAATGATATTTCAAAGTATGGTAACCTTGACCTGATGCGCAGGCACCATCAGAAGAACTCCTCAACGGTGTACGGCATCTACCTTGTGTTTGGGCTCACACGATGCGTTTTGACGAGTACATACTAATAAAAGCTGAGCAGTTAGTACACCGCACCGGTAATATAAGTTTAAAAAGAATGAAATAAAAATGAAATTAAAAATTTTAAAACCCCCGACAAAAAAATACCTCTAAAAAGAAAAAAATAATATCTGAATATTTTCACCCTAGCGTCGTTGCGTCGGGGGACCGCTAAGTACGTCGGTCAGGGTCATAACCTACAGGTTACCCGAAATTAAATGTACTTAGCGGTCCCCCGACGCAACGACGCTTGGGTGAAAATATTCAGATATTATTTTTTCTTTTTAGAGGTATTTTTTTGTCGGGGGTTTTTTAAATTTTTTATTAAATTTTTATTTTCCGACTTTCAATTAGGTAAACCGCACCCTCCCACCTCCCCGCGCATACCCAAGGCGCGGCACCGCACCCGCGGTATACCTAGTAATATTATCTATACTAATATTAATATAAAAAGAGAGAAGATTTGTATGTATGGACGTTTGTAATGAGTAAACTCAAAAACTATTGGACCGATTTCAAAAATTCTTTCAACATTAGAATGCTACATTATCCCGGAGTACGCTATATTTATTATTACGTAGGCTTTATTTATTTATTTACGTAGGCTATATTTTTGGGATCCAGGATACGGGATACGGGATCCGGGATCAGAGATCCGATTTTTTAAAATTTAAATTCTACGCGGTTGAAGTCGCGGGGAAAAGCTATATTACATGTTTGATTATTGGTACCAGCGGGCTTACCACCACCTCTTATAGCAGTTTTGTTTTAACGTTTCAAATGCGTTGCAGCGACATTTGTGCAATGACGTTTCTTATTGTCATGACAATAAGGTGCGTCATTGCACAAAAAGTCGCTGAAACGTTAAAGCGTTCCTGTAATTGAATCGCAATAAGAGTTCGTGTTAAGCCCACTGTTAACTTCGACTATGCCGGTTAAGTAAGTTTAGTTTGGTTAGTTATTATTATTGTTTATTTAATCACTGAATGTTTGTCAATTATCTTAGTTTCTATGGAGACTATACCTACTCTGGTGGGTAGGTATGTATTTGGTGATAAATATGTACAGTCAGCAACGAAAGTCGCTGAACATTCTGAATTTTTCAAATCGGTTATACTCTTTATTCTACAAACGTTGGTAAACCTTTATAAAACCAAACATTAGCAACATGTCTACATTTTGTTTCGATAGAGAAACATTATGGATTTGATGCAAAACAAAACTGTGCAAGCTATTTGAAAAACTGAGAATGTTCAGCGACTTTCGTTGCTGACCGTACTTAATACATAATATATTTTAGTTTTCATTCAAAAGGATTTTCCTTTTTCCCATTTGTAACCTTGCGGCGACCACAGCCAGTCCACCAGTGGCCGGCCACTAGTGGTAGATGAAATGTTTCATACAGAAACTGGAATATCTGGCATATCAGAAGACTTGTCTTACTCAATAAGACTACGACACCGAATATCACCGCCAGATAAGAGCGGGGGCCGCGGAGCCGCCCTCCTCCCCTGCGTCCGATATTCCGTCCCGTTACGAATTTGAAAGTGTTGTGCGAGGCCTACCTCTTAATAAAGCTTCCGGCGAGGACAAAATATCTAACAAAATGATCAAAGAAGCGTGTAAATCAGCCGGCGACTCAATGCTATTTGTCTTCAATCGTTGTATTGCCGAAGGTATTTTTCCGCGGATATGGCGCCGCGGTTTCATTAGAATTATTCCAAAAAGTGGGGATAAGCCCCCTGACGACCCCAAGTCCTATCGCCCAATAACGCTGCTTCCCTCGTTAGGTAAGCTATTAGAACGACTGATCGTCCCACGATTGCTCCCGGGCGGTCCAAAATTCAATCTATAACATTTCGGTTTCACTTCCGGTAAATCTACATTTGACGCGGCTATATCGGTTAGGAAAACGGTAAATTCATCTAAGTTTGAATACGTGCTAGGAATTTTTCTAGACATTTCGGGTGCATTTGACAACGCATGGTGGCCGATGTTACTTCTCAAGCTAAAAACGCGGGGTTGTTTCAGGAACATCTATTCACTCATTTACACATATTTTGTACACGGAATAACAACACTCAGACTTGGGCATCATGCTGTGTCGAAGGCACTGACGTTGGGATGTCCTCAGGTATCGGTTCTAAGTCCATACTTGTGGAATGTAGGCTTCGATGATTTCCTCGAGTTACCACTACCATCGGGTTGTTCATTAACTGGATGCGCGGATGACGGTCTCCTGCTGATTGAATCAAACACTAGGGCCGGACTTGAGAACCTAGCGGAGTCTTGTCTGCGCTTAATTTCTGAGTGGGGTGAACGAAATCGGCTCACGTTCGCCCCCCAAAAAACTTACCAACTCCTTTTAAAAGGGTCTTTGATAGCGCCACCACGTATTAGGTTTAACAATGCAACAATTAAGAGGAAAGAATCGGTTTGCTACCTCGGACTAGTGTTAAAAAAGAATTTCCCGTTTATCGAACATATTAAAACTGTCGGTGAGAAAGCTAAAAATATTTTCTACGCGTTAACAAGAATATCTACCGCGACTTGGGGTCTTTCCTTCGATACGCTAAAGATTATATACGGAGCAACTTACGTAGGCTGTATATGTTACGGCGCACCGGCGTGGGCCGACAGGGCCACGATAGAGGCGGCACGGCGTAAATTACTTCAGAGCCAACGCTTGGCGTTAATTTTTCTGTGTAAAGCTTATCGCACGGTTAGTACCGAGGCCCTGCCGGTACTCGCAGGTGTGCTCCCAGTAGACTTGGAGATTCAGAGACGCGCGGCTATGTACTATTCCACTTGAGAGAACATGAACACCGACTTCCTAAAACCGCGCGACCGCTCTAGAATCATTAGATTATTTAATCCAATATCCGTCGTTTTCGAGGATCTTCTAGCCGAATGGCAGTCCAGATGGGATATAAAATATCAAAAATAGATTAGGTAATTGTGTTTGTAAAAAAAATGTGAAAAATTGCGCAATGATGACATTGACTGACACTGGGAATAACAATAGTTTTCATAAACATAAAAACCAAAGAGGATATAATTACTACGTATATCAAAAATATTAATGGTAGGTCAAACCATTAGACAAGTTTAGAAAAAAAACAACTTTGTTCTGAGTAGGTTTTAAACTTTGTTGTCGAACAGAACATCATTTTCTATGCAACTGTCTGTTCTATGACTTAGTTTTAAAACGTAAATATGTGCTTGCAACACGTTAAATGAATCAATTTCAAAACAGGTTAACCTTTTCACTCCCCGACTACCTACCTATCGAATATCGTTATAATTTATGATAAAGTATTAAAATAAGACGATTTTTTTTATTTTTTTCAATATCCTAACTCGGCATTATAACTAGTAAATTATGATATTTTTTTTAAAAAATTACCCGACTACGGCGGAGGGTTATGATTTTGACCGGTATGTATGTATGTATGTGCATCTGTTCCCGCCTAACTTCCAAACTACTTGTCGTAATTTGACAAATGAGGTATCGTTAGAAGCGGCTTAATGGCGCGCTGGTAACGGCTATGTGACGTCACATAAAATTGCATATGGCGCCTTCTAGAGGACATAATGTCATGAACTAAAAAAAAAATTTTTTTTTATGAAACCGTGTGGGGTATCAAATGAAAGAGCTTGATGAGCATATTTCAATAATATATATTGTTACCTATAACTCCAAAAAAATAAATAAAAAATAAGTTTAAAAACTAAAACCCGACTACTGAAAAATCGCGCTCTAAGAAGTATGAAACAATAAAATATTCTCATCTAGAGGATAGCCGTGGTCCGTTTAGGCCCTTTAGGTCAAAGTGGGATATGACCACGGACCACGGCTATCCTCTAGATGTGAATATTTTCTTGTTTCAAACTTTTTACTGACAAGGCAAGGCGTAATATCGTCATACGTGTGTGCGTGTAATGTGTATGTACACGGCAAGGCGTGGTTTTACCCGGCCTCATTTCTTTGTTCGCAAAGTACCTACTATCTTAACTTTGATTGGATCTGAGGGTAGAACAAGTTTTAAAATATAGTAACTAACACACCTGAAGGCCATCTAAAAGTAGCCACAGGCTACTTATAATAATAACAATAACAGAGGCTATAAAATCTTGAAATAGGTAACACGTTAGTCGGCGTGCTTCACAGAGCATAACTGGGTAGCTAGTATTAATTAAATGAGCAGACAACCTTAAAAGACTAATTATCATTATACAGGGTGAATTTTTCAAGTGGGCGTGGATGGCCGAACCCGAAGTAATGATGAATAGCGAAAAGTATTCAAAGGAGTCTCGGAGCCGATTTGGATGAAAACTAAAACTGCATCGTTGGATTAAATGCGATACGTGTCGCTGATAAGGAACGAATTCTGGGAAGTAATGACATACGGCAAACTTGAGGAAAGTGTTGGATAAACTACTTCATGTTTTCAAGTTGTTTTTAATAATCATACGTACATAACGTACATTACCTGTACCTTGTTCGAAATGATGCTCTATATAATGCGCAGCGCAGTAATCTTCACAACATTATGTTCTTATTACAAATTTTCGATCATTTGACCAATTAATCAGTTTAAGTTTAATAGGTAGGTAACTTATGGCCGGCGCAGACTGGGGATGGCAGGGCAGGGCATTTTACACAATAATTCAAACCCAGCTGAAAATTGGTAGGATTGTTCAAAACACTATCATAAATGAAATCTATAAAGTGCTCATCGATCTGATACCTGGAAAAAAAAGATTCTGGGTCAAAATTCACAAAAACGGGTTGTTCGCGATTTTCAGCAAAACGGTAAGTTTTAACTAAAATTAGTTCAGACAAAAATTGTAGATCAGATAATTATCTATACAAAGTGTCTAAATACTTAGTACAAGTTTATACGTTACAAGTTTTATATTAATAGTTTGCAGCCATAAATTAAATATTTGTTTTGCATGTACACCCTGACCTATGTAAATTTTTGCCAATAAATTATATACACTTACCGGCACGGAATGTGGGAAAAGCTTAAAATTTACGATTAAATTTTAATTATGTATTTTCCATGGGAATTTTCATAACGAAATGAGGACATCAAGCTTTTACAACAATTTTAAGATGGTCATTTTCGTTTAATTAGGTATTGGTGGCTTTTACTTGAACTTTTAGTAGAAATACCGATTTTGACACTGAAGATTGAAAAAATAATAACATTAAGGTTTTTTTTAAATCGTTCTGTAATTTAGTGCACGTAAAGCGATGGTTTAGGGCCCTATTAAAATCAAATTTATGCGGGTAAGTAAACATTAGGTAATTTTGATCATCCGGTTATTCCCGGCGACGGGCTCGTTAGCGTGGTTGGCGCGGAGGCGCCTTTCACGCTGCAGGTCGTAGATTCGATTCCTACCCGGGACATGCATTTGTGTGCATGAACATGTCTGTATGTCCCGAGTCTGGGTGTATATGTATATTAAGTATGTATTTACAAATAAAAAAGTAGTATATGTAGTAATATCAGTTATCTGGTTTCCATAGTACAAGCTCTGCTTAGTTTGATATCAGGTAACCGTGTGTAAAAAATGTCCCAGGATATTATTATTATTATTATTCTGAGATCAACAAACGTAACAAAAAGATAGGGAAACACTGATTTTACCTACCATCATCTACCAACATTTGTTCTTCAGTATGACCTGCAACAGTATCAAAAGACTAGTCGCTACATTAAAATGCCTAGAAAGGGTGGTTTGAGTTGCATATTAGATCGGTAAGACCGCTTTACGGAGTTCGACATTTTGCAAAATTATTTCCTCACAGCATTGAATGCAAGCTAGTGGCTCCAATTCAGTAGACACATCAATTTTTGTATACAAGCGATTAGAAGAGAGATAGGAGCAGTAAATTAACACAATCGTAGGTCAGCATTGTGCCCAGGTTACCTCAGACATCACCAACTATTCGATCTTAGATTTTCACGAAAACACGCCTATAGATAAGTCCTTAAATGGGGTAAAGTGTTATTCTCCGATGAGTGTAGTATCATTTAACGGACTCGAGATGTACTTCTAAATGTGTATAGTACCTACAGCAATAGATCGATTCGGTTCCATAACCATAACACAAACCTTCAGTGATTGTTGTGGTCCGTTATGGGGTGTTGAGGAGTAACTTCAGAGACCCCTATGGTGTTCACTATTGTCGTTTAATGTCATAATGTGACTGCATGCATACATTGACAAAATATTTAAAAAACACAATTAACCGTGAACAGGCTTCATTGCACACGATACATGCATTCTAATTCATGTTAACGCAGAAGTAAACGCATAAAATGTGACAATACATTTTAAAATGATATCAGAGTAAAATAAACTGCATAGTATGCGGGCAATCCTGACTTGAATCTCAAAGAACATGTCTATGACGTGTTCAAAAGACTTGTCAGAAGTATTCATAGACCTTCAATAAGACTCTTAGAGCTAGGACATTCAGCGGTAGCGCTTTGGCGTGGCTTTCCACAAACGAAGCCCAGTAACATTATTAAAACCATATGCCACATCAGTGGGTAGTGATAGTGCTTAGAGCAATAAAAGGTAGCACCTGACACTAGACAAGACATTTTTAAGTACCTACTCGTCATCAGAAAATTTAAGCTACATCGCATTAATTTTTTTTCGTTAAAATCGCATTATTTTCAGTTATGCTCTTTTTCCAACCAGGTACCTAATTTTTTATCCATAATTTGAATTAATTTCACTGAGAAGACTGATTCGTACGTGAGTCTCATCAGAATAAATTTATTTATTTTTCAATAATTGATTCAACATCGAATTTAGATCTTGTCCCACTTTCTGTGCCGGTAAGTGTATTTATGAAATGTGCTCATCGAGGCCTTCAATTTGATACCCATATTGTAATAATTGTTTTTTTCACGTTTGAAATGGAGCCATAAGCCGCCATATATTTTTTTTTTAATAATATTCCCATTGTTACCCGGAATAATGTAAGGATTCTAACGATACCCCATAAATCCAAATCTGTTCAGGGATTTAAAAGTTATCGTGGAATAAGGAATCTCAAATACAAATTATTTTTTATTTTAATTTGTATGGTTGAATTATCAACAAAATAATAAAAAAAAAAATACAAAGAAAAAATAACCTAACTATCTACTAATAAAAATCACCCAACAATCCCCCTCCGATGTCGGGCGGCAGGGTGCCCAGAACGCTGGCAGCATTGCCGCGTTGGACTGCAATGCTGATATGTTGGCCTAAATAGTTGCCAGCGCTCTGGTCGCCCACAGTCTCCACTAGCCGTTTGGAGATCTCTTTATAGATCCGGTGGGCCCCAGGCCCCCACGGACCCAACGTTTCTACCCCAAACGACTCAAATATGTAGCCTGCGCTCAGGGAACTATATTTGCGGCGTTTGAGGCACTCTGCAGAGAGAGCAATGTATGTGAGACCTTATTCCACGATAACGATAAGTTTCGTCTGCATAATGTGTATGACCACTCAGGTTTTGGAACCTGACAACAACAAACAACGCAGAAAACGCTTGAACGATGGACTGGGGGCGATCCCAGTCACACAGATCGTGGGTACTTACATTACGAGTCATTCAATCGTGTCTTACGTACGAATATGACAATTTTCCAAGGTTGCCCGCTGTGTCTCGCGCTCAGACCGTGTGCACTAGTGCATGCGCGTCCGTCTATTGCTGAGACTATTAGACGAACGACTGTCGATATAGGTAAGTATATAAGTACAGCGCACGTGGTGTCGTGGCCATAGCCGCCGCCGCCGCGCCGGTGGGACGCGCGAGCAGCGAGCAGCTCCCTCACAGCTCATCGGAGAGCCGCAGCACAGCACCGCGCGCCGCCAGCCTGCGCCAAAGTACGTGCACACCAGTCCAGTCATTTAACAATTAGTATCGTAGGTCAGGTTTTGGTATGAGCCGTTTGGGCCCCGGGGGGTCCGCCGCGACGCGCCGCGCAGCGCCGCCGCCGCCGCGCCGGTCCGGCTGTAAATAAGATTGGTTATATACCTGACCTCTGATATTTTTACCAGACTTCAAAAAAATGGAAGGTGTTTGTTTTTTATGTATGTTACCGTATATTTCTGGCGTTTATGAACCGACTTTTCCCTTTTTCTACTTTTATTTGGTAGGTGTAGTCACCTTAATTTTTTATGGGACCAAAACGAAGACTCAAAAAAATCCTTGAGGACCTACTAAAAGGCCTGAATTTCTCGAAGGGATAGGCAGAGATGATAAAATAGAATTTATTATTCCTGGCCTTTTAGTACTCTTGGGGTTTTGGAGAAGGTTTTTTTTAATAAAAAAATAAATTGATATTCAATTTCACGTATTTTTTACCTACTATTCATAGTTTCGTGGTTCCCCTAATATGTCTTTAACTATAAGCAGATATACCCGATATTCAGATAGGCAGTGGCAAACAGACAGGGAGGCAGACAGCTAGGCGAGTAGACAGATATACTGGCAGACAGGCAAGCCGACAGGATGGGGGCTCCGTCGGACGACGCAAGTCCGCTCCTGCCGGAGTTCTACGCAGGCCGCTCCATGCTGGTCACAGGCGCTACTGGCTTCATCGGCAAGGTACGTTGTAAGCTGCTGCTGCCCTCCTGACTCCTAAGTACAGCAAGACATGGCAGGACGGCTGCAACCAGCGCATGCTGAATTGAGTCCGTTTGCGGCAAGCACATTTGTTATGAATATCTGTAACTTTTTTTTTTTACGATGGCTTGTTGCAATCAAGATTTTCTTTTTTTCCTTCTTTCAAAATATGAAGGATAAACTATACTGTCCGTGTAATAATTCTAACCTACCTACATTCTATTCTATATGAATCTAACATTATTATTATTATGCAGTTAATAGGTATTATGCGAAAAAAAAGACACGACGACTGTCTGCGGCGAGCACAACCAGTGTATTTTTTGTATTAATTTTAATTAAATTTTTAACACAAATGAAATGGCTGGTTTTGTTGGTCGCAATAAAGGTTGTTTTTGTTTTTCGACAAAGAGTGGTCTTATAAGTAGAACACAAGTTGTATTACTAGAAGAATGTTCCCTGATTTGTTTTCTTGTCTCAGTGGGGGGATCATTTTGTTTAGGGAATGTGGGTTTGTTGGGTTAACTAGGGAGATTTATTATTACTGAACCCGGTCCGCCGCCGCCGGCAGGTGCTGGTGGAGCGCGTGCTGGCGACGTGCCCGCGCGCGGCGCGCCTGCACGTGCTGCTGCGCGGCAAGCGCGGGCTCGCGCCGCACGAGCGGCTCGCGCACCTCAAGCAGTCGCAGGTGACCCTGATCCGTCCAGCGGAACACATCCACATCACCCGCCGCAGGACATAGCTCTCGCAGCGACCCCCACGCGTATGGTTACACGCTCACACATCCACACGACATGCTCGCCCCCTAGATTACATTTACATTGGGACCATCATCAAATTGTATCCACCAAGTATTGCCATCCTTTACGGCATCTGAAAAGATCACATATGCGAGCTTGTGTGCTCTTCTGGTATGTGTATCTCTAGGCAGGTAGTTCGAAAGCGCACTCAAACTCGAGCTGGCTCTAAAGTGGCGATCTGTTTATTTGATGGGTCGAGTGGCTCCCCGCAGGTGTTCGACGGCATCCGAGAGCGCTGTCCCGAGCAGCTGGACAAGCTGCGAGCAGTCTCCGGAGACGTCTCCCAACCATACCTGGGACTCAGCGAAGCGGCCATTGAGGAGTTGAGAGAGGTACCACTATGATAATCTCCAAGCCCGCACTGAGTGTATTCGATATAATGGCATTAGGCTCGTCCCCTATTCCACTGGATTTTTCCATTTTAGCGGAAAAGGGAAGATTTTCCTGCCAGGCGGGGGGCGGCTGCTATGCCCTACTGCCCCTAATAGTTATGTTGTTGTCTTCTATTATTTCTATGCATAATCTAATCGCATGTTGTACTGGTGCGATGCACTCAGCGCCATCTGTTGGTGGAGTCGTGAATGCGTGGTATGTAGCGAGATGCGCGGGCGCTCCACCATCATTGGTGTCATATGGATGGATGCAATGCACGTTCACTGGCCGCTCCATCCGGGCGAGGTGGTGTAATCGCTGGTGTTGTCCAGGTGTCTCTGGTGGTGCACTGCGCCGCCACGGTCAAGCTGGAGGCGGACCTGGCGACGGCCGCCAAACAGAACGTGGCCTCCGTGCTGGCGCTGCTGGACCTGTGCGACCGCCTGCCCAACCTGGAGGTGACTACCTTCCGACCAGCCTTTTACTCCTTCTTGCATAATTCCCATTTCAACATCCAACTCATGTTTTACTTTTCTGTAATAACACTAATAACACGTGTATTCGGTGAATACTTAAATATCTACTTGTAAAGTCTCCATGAAATATGGTGGTGTGGCTATACCTACGTGTTCTGGTGGTGTGCAGGCGTTAGTCCACGTGTCGACGGCGTACAGTAACGCGGAGCAGCGCGTGGTGGAGGAGCGCGTGTACCCGGCGCCGATGGAGCCCGGCCGGCTGCTGGCCGCCGCGCGCGCGCTGCCGCCGCACCTGCTCGACCACATCACACCCAGGTCAGTCAGGGGGTGGCCAGCTCTCATACAGACATGACACGCTTCACACCTCACTGTAGCAGACCAACAGACTAAGTTTTTATTAAGTGACCCAACCAGTAATCAGTGATCCATTTGGCAAGTAAGCAAGGAAAATGATTTGTTCAGGCGACGACTTAGTTTGTGGCTTGTGACCATTTCACAATCAGCTATTGTAGTTAAATTTAGTAATATTAATTCCAGGTTGATATTCCCGAAGCCAAAAACGTATATTTTTACGAAAGCGATAGCCGAGTCAGCGATCGAACAGAGGCAGACCCGACACTACTCTGTGGCTATCGTGAGGCCCTCCGTAGGTAAGCCTCCAGTTGCATCTACTCGTAGCACTATGAATCCTTTTTTGCGTGTTTCTGACTCTGAAATCTAGTAAGTAACTCTTTTTCAAGCAATAAACATTGTTATAGCAAGAGCCACGGCAATAAATACACAGTTGGATAGCTAACCCCAATTCCAGTGATATCGTCCCACCGGCACCCTTACCCCGGCTGGATGGAGGGGCTGAGCGGCGCGCACGGCGTGGTGGTGGCGCTGGGCCAGGGGGTGCTGCACACGTTCCACAGCGCGGGCTCGACGCGCGCCGACGTGGTGCCCGTCGACATCGTCGCGGACACGCTGCTGGCCGTCGGCTGGGAGACTGCCACCGACATGTGAGTGCGTGATTCTTGGAATCAAATTGGAGAGTAATGTCTTGATCGTTTAGCATCACTCTTGACTTTGGATTTTCTCGTTTCGTTGCCGGAAAAACTTGGGTTAAGACCAACGTGTGGACTTAGCCTACTATCATCGGCGACTGTATTATATCGTTGGATGAATTCCTGGCATTATAGGCAGTCCTGACATCACCAGATAATACTAAGCGACGAAGACTACATGTTAGGTTACCACTCAGTTAGTGAGTGGTATGACGAGTGGTCTGTGTGCATTGCGCAGGAGTCCCGAGGTGCGCGTGTACAACTGCAGCTCGCAGGAGAACCCGACGCAGTGGCGCGCGCTGGTCCGCGCCTGCGTCGCGGCGCTGCGCACCCATCCCTTCGACCGCGCGCTCTGGTACCCCTTCTTGCTGCTCACTGACAACAGGTGGGCCATCATCTTTATCACCAACTATCTCTTATTCTTTCCCTGCCCCATTTTTTCTTTGTACCTATGTGGCTCTGACTGATTACCGATTGTCATCCCTCTGAGACTCAACAAGTGGGACTTTCCATAACTGAGTGCAAGACTCGTTTTGTTGTTTATATCTAACTGCTGAGTACCCGTAATAACTGTCAAAGATCTTGAATGTTAGAAAGGCAACCGGGATCGACAGATGAACGTGTCCTTCGAAGAGTGGTGGAAAACAGATTCTATAATTTCGTCATGATCCTACCAATCCTACCTACCTACCTACCTACTTCATCTTAAACTGACGGCACACACAATGGCCGTTTTTCCACTAGCCGGCACGGCACCGGGCACCGGCATGGCGGCGGCTTTTTCATTGGTCAATGACCAATGATAACTGCGCAAAACGCCATCGCCATCGCCATCGCCATCGCCATCAGGGCACCGGCTAGTGGAAAAACGGCCAACGCCACTCACACTAGAGCCAGTGACACGAAATTTCGGCGCCAGCCATAGTGACGACACTTTATAGTCGAGGCATCTTGCTTAGAACTTGTTCAAACTGTGGTTACAGGTACCTGCACTGGATACTGGAGTTCCTGCTGCAGACAGCGCCGCTGTACGCCGTCCAGTACCTGTTACAAATATGTCGCTTCAAGTCACAGTGAGTACAAAATACTCGCTCCTTTCAGATTTCCATTCCAGTTCAAAATTAATACAATACCTCAACCTCCTTCTAAAGGATTCTGAATGTCAACTCAATAGTCCGACCTCGACGTGCTTTAGCGAATCCGATTCCATTACGAAATTAAGTTTCATCTCCTCTTTCAGACTGAACCTAATAACGGTGAGCCACCGTCTCCGCGCAATGAAAGCCGTGCTCAACTACTTCGTTCGCAATGAATGGTACTTCTCCACTGACAACGTGCGCCGCCTGCGCACACGACTGTCGCCGCATGACAGAGCCATCTATAATCTGGATGTTAAAACTGTTAAGTTAGTGTACGCTTACTTAGCTTTGTTGCTGAACTATGTCGCTGCGGTAATGGATCAGTCATGCTCAATCTAATGTCCTTGCTTGCGGTGGCTCTGTGGAGCGGGTCACCCTCTTCCCTCTAAAATGGTTGAGGAGAGTGATGCCGCTGCTCAAGTCATGCTCGGGTTCCGGACGCCGCTTGCGAGGACTGGTCTGCCCTTTTTTCCTCTTGACAACATTGTTCCTTAACTTTTAGGTCTGTTAAATTTTCATTTAAGAACGGATGGCATCACACCAAAGCAATCGTTCTCAATATCAACCTTTTGATTTTACTGTAAACTGGGAGTAGGCATGCACAGCTTTCTTGGCTAGCTTTTTATTTATACACCTAAATCTGAGTGAGTTACGGCCGAATACTCAAAGGTTACTTAAATATTTAAGTTCCACTTAGCAGTTTGAGACGACGTTAACTGTCATTTTTTTTGTAAGGCGCGTCGAAGTTAGCTCTCAAATTTAAGTTATGTACGAGTATTTGGCCGTTAGTTTGTTAATATCGAGTTTACCGTATTTTGGTATTTTTAATAATAATAATATCCTGGGACATTTTTTACACACGGCTACCTGATCCCAAACTAAGCAGGGCTTGTACTATGGAAACCAGATAACTGATATTACTTCATATACTACTTTTTTATTTGTAAATACATACTTAATATACATATACACCCAGACTCCGGACATACAGACATGTTCATGCACACAAATGCATGTCCCGGGTAGGAATCGAACCTACGACCTGCAGCGTGAAAGTCGCCTCCGCGCCAACCACGCTGACGGGCATTCATAATGTGTATGTTGACTTTGACTTTTATCGATCGACCTCTACTAACGACATCTAGTGGCAGGGAAAACTAAACTTATATTAGAAGATGTTAAGCCGGAAACCCAGCGCGGCGCACGGAGAGGCTACGCACGAAATGACGTCATCCATACATTTTCTTGCAAAACGTAGCCGTGGCCGTGTGCGTGGCCTCTCCGTGCACCGCGGTGCACCGCATTTCCGCCTTTACTAAATAATATTGATCCATGCAGATGGGACGAGCACTACGTGAACATGGTGAAGGGCGCGCGCAGGTACCTGCTGCGTCAGAGTGACGACCAGCTGGAACACGCCAGGCGGCATATGGACAGGTACCTCACTTTCTTTACATTTTGAGTCTCCATATGTGGACGCTCTTCTACATATATGAAATCAACATTTGAATGCGACATGGATCAAACGGATATGTTGTAAGTAGGTATATTTTTTATGCAGAATGAATTTTCTGGAACAAACATTCATTCAGTAATAGAAATCGGTTTAGGTAGCTATGTTACCTCCATAATAATTATGTTCCATTTTCTCTTAATACTAGTGTAGTTTCACTTCCCTTGTGACAGCCCTCTCGACAAAGAAATTATAAGTTACCGAACAGGTACTTTACAGTTCGCTTACGGTGAGAGAAAACATCGTGAGGAAACCTAACTATCCCTCGGGATTAGGCAATAGTCAGTTCCTGTATACACGGCGACAAGGTTCACCACCTGTCACGTTGGGTTCTGACTATCTGGTGAAACGTGGGCTTTGAGTTGAATTAATACCTCCACAATGTGGTGGTGTATGGCCACTCAAGCCTCTGACTACCCCCGAATGGGGATAAAAGTCGTGACGTATATTTCATTTTTTTATTTCGTACTATAGGTACATATGTATGTACGTATGTTGTTTATTTTTATTTTTTTATAGGTTACGGTTTGTTCACTACTTCGCCCTGCTGTGTATATTCGTGCTGTGCTGCAAGTTTCTTCTAGCAATCATGTCTGTATGCACCGGTACTGAGATGGAATAAAGTCCTAATTATTTTTAACGTGATGTTATTTATTTTCCCTTTATTACTTCAAATGCTCATAAAAACTTGCACATGGTATTTGTTGACCTCGAAAAGGCATAACCCAGGGAGGTTCTGTGGTGGGCGATGAAAGAGAGGGGTGTGCCTGTGAAGTATGTTGAGTTGGTTCGTGCCATGTATAAAAACCCGGTCACTCGAGTGAGATCTGCTGCTGGGGTAACGGACGGATATGGAGTAGCAGTCGGCTTACACCAGGGATCGGCCTTGAGTCCATACCTCTTCCTGTTAGTTATAGATACTTTGACATCGGCCCTACAGGAAGAGGCGCCCAGGTGTATGCTCTTTGCTGATGATATTGTACTGATCGAGGAAGATGGTGCGCTGTTACAGAGCAAACTAAGAGATTGGCAGCACGCACTGGAGACTGTTGGCTTGAAAATCAGCAGAACCAAAAATGAATATTTGTTCTGTGATTTCGGCGGTGTCTCTGGTGCAGTGCCGATTACAATAGATAACAACCTTATATTAGTTTGCTCTGACTTCAAATACCTAGGTTCGTTGCTCCAGCATGACGGAGAAGTTGATCGGGATGTAAAACGGCGAATCATTGCTGGCTGGCAGAAGTGGAGTTACTGGCACTACATGCGACCCGAGAATGCCGCTAAGAATAAAAGGGAAAATCTACAAATCGATCATAAGACCTGTGATCATGTACGGCTCGGAATGCTGGGCGGCTAAAGTGCGTGAAGAGAAGCGTCTCCACTCTGCCGAGATGCGAATGTTGAGATGGATGTGTGGAGTGACGCGAATGGATAAGGTGAAGAATGTGTATACAATATGTTAAGAAAACCCTGTCCGAGCCGAAACCGATAATTAGGTTTCCCAATCACATGACCAAAAAAAATATATTCATGATAGTAAACAATTAATGAAAATTTAAAATGCCATTTTTTTTGCCTTTTTCCCACAAAAGGTAGCTAATTTTAAAAATATGACAACACCGTTACCGGAAGTAATTATGTTCGATCGTGTGGTGGCACCTCTGACCACAAAGTATGTGATGACGTCATTTTATGAAAAAATAATGTAAACGGGGTAATTGTTTTCCAAAAAAATATGGGAGGCCTTTGCCCAGCAGTGGGACACTTAGGCCTAGGCCGCACCGCGATTATATCCTCGCGGTTAAAACTGCGTTAAATGTGTGTCCTATGGAATCATATGAACCTATCCGCACTTGCGGTTCATATGATTCCATAGGACACGGTTTTAACAGCGCGGATATAACCGCTGTGCGGCCTAGGCCTTACTATGCTAAAAAAATAAACAATGGTTTTTTTTTTACAAAATTCGAATCTAATCTCGATACCCGACAATACGTTTTCGGGTCAGACAGGGTTTTCTTAACACAATGTATAAGAGGCAGTCTGAAAGCCTATAACAGATAAGGTAAAAAGTAGAGGTTGGAATGGTTTGGGCACGTGATGAGAAGAGATGAAAAGCATGTGACTAAACGGGTGCCGAATATGAATGTGGAAGGATACAAAGCGAGAGGAAGACCCAAGAAAAGATGGATGGATTGTATAAAGAGTGATATGAATGAGATTGGAGTGGATGTAAGTATGACAGCAAAGCGCGTGAATGGAAGAATAAGACACACTGCGCCGACCACAGATAATGGGATAAGGTAAGGCAGATGATGATTACTTCAAATCAAATAAAAAAAATATTCATGTAAGCTAAAAAATATATATATATATATATATATATATATATATATGCTATATATATATATATATATATAGCATTTTTTTTTGTTAGCCTATAGGGCTGTCCCACTCCTGGGCAAAGGCCTCCTCTTTTTCTTTCCACACCACTCTGTCCATGGCAATTAGCATTTATTTATAATTAGTAAATAAAAAACCGGCCAAGGGCGTGTCGGACTCGCACATAAAGGGTTGTATAAATAACTAATTCTATTTTTTTTATTCACTACTCACATAGCGTTGCTGTTTGACAATGTATACAATTTTTCTTTTGGAAAGAGTAATCATTGAGTTTCTTGCCGGCTCTTCTCAAGTGAAGCAACATTATGAACCAGTGGTAACGCTAAAATATTGTTTTTTTATAATTTATAAACACTAAATATAGCGTACATGAATTATTTATGTTCAAATAATGAGTGTAACAAGCCTTTTTATGTGAATTATTGTACTGAATCAACTCTACTACTACGACTAGATTGACCTGGACTAAGAAAATTCCCGTTATAAGCATAAAAATAAAATAAAACACATTTTTATGACTAATATTCAATATTACATTGAGTTACACATAAGTCGTGAAAAACCTACACATTTTGACTAGGTAGGTAGCAGTTGTCACCGCCTGCCCCCATTGTCTATTGTTTGTTCCACACACAGGTATCACCAAATGTCAGGTTTCACTAATTAGGGGTATTAGGGATTAAGGATTGGGTCTAATAATTGTGTTGTTATTGTAGAAGGGTCCGACTACTCGGCGACGAGTGGGTTTGTGGACGACGACAAGCGCTCCCTGTATCGCTCCTTATTATTACAACTCGCGGTTTCCGAAGTGACTGTAGGAACTCATAATAATAGTTAGTAATGTCTGAAAGTTGTCCGAAAGTGACAATAATATAACTACGCTTCATACAACTTCATAATATTAATTCTAATTATTTCGTTAAAAGGTAGTAACGTCATGACAAAGAAGTCAAGGGTTATGTCCTTATCATTATTTTATCCGTTGCTTAAATAAGTGCAAAATAATTCTTATCATTTTGTTACCTAAGTGGGTTTTTAGGGTTCCGTACCTCAAAAGGAAAAAACGGAACCCTTATAAGATCACTTTGTTGTCCGTCTGTCTGTCTGTCTGTCCGTCTGTCAAGACGTGCACAGCCCAAACCGCTGGAGTTATAAACATGAAATTTAAATAGGAGGTAACTTTTACAGTGTAGAAGAAGAGCATGGAAAGGCTTTTGGAAAATTCCACCCCTAAGGGGGTAAAATAAGGGGTGGAAGTTTGTATGAAAGTCCCTCATTTCTGAAGTTAGAAACATGAAAATTTTTATTTGAGCTACTAGTTACAAATAAGAAATAGTAATTTCAGCGATATCGAAAATTCCACCCCTAAAGGGGTGGAAGGGGTGGAAGATTGTATGGGAGTTAAAAAATGTTTTGAAGCTAGAGACCTGGAAATTTGTATTTAAGCTACTAATTACAAATAAAAAATAATAATTTCAGCGTTTTTGAAAATTCCACCCCTAATGGGGTAAAATAAGGGGTGGAAGTTTGTATGGAGGTCCCAATTTGTACGAAACCCTCAGGGCGCGAGTCCTACTCGCACTTGTCCGGTTTTTGCTATATCGAATCAAGTAAACACTCTCAGGCAGGGATGTTATGGAGCTTCGTAACCGTAACCGAAATTATCGAATATCCGAAATAAAAATGTATCCGTATCCGTAACCGAAACCGATATAAAAGTTTCGAATAATTTCGGATAAGGGCGGATTCTATGTTATGACAGGTTTTTGTTTTTGCCCGGCCGAGCCGACACACAAGCCGCGCGCGTCCCCTATATTTAGTGGTATACCGATTCAATTATTAGTATTATTATTATTAAAAAATCGAATATCCGTAACCGAAATTATCCGAAACTAGCGGATAAACCGAAATAATTTCATATCAGTAGCCGTATCCGAAACCGGTATAATATTATTTCAATATGCGTATCCAGATCCGAAATTTCATATCCATGACATCCCTACTCTCAGGCGATTGGTCATCATTACAATATAGGTAGGTAGTAGTGAGACGGCTCTCCCTGCGGACTGGTCGGTGTGGCAGCTGCCCTGCGTGCGAGCTACACTAGGGAACCGTTTTTTGACACTTCACACCTTCCCTACTAAAGGTAAAGTACCTACCTGTTACATAATTATTATTATACAGGGTTATATCCTCTAGATGAGAATATTTTCTTGTTTGATTATTTTAGAGTGTGATTTTTGTTAAATGTAAAAGTAATGTCATAGTTTCATTTAGCTATAACTTTTTTTCAATTAAGTTTATGCAATTTTTTTTTTTAATACGTGATGATATAAATAGACTTTTTTAAATTATTCCTATTAGGTTTTGAATATGATGTCCTTCAAATGATGGCCTCCAGCGTCACTGCGAATTTGAGCTCTTTTTAAAGCATGTTCCATCACACTTCCGGTGTTATGTTCTGAATTTCTTGACGAATATTGGTGTTTAGGGCTGATAAAGTTTGTGGCTTATTCACGTAAACTATCGACTTCAAATTACCCCAAAGAAATAACTTGGGACTGGTCAGATCAGGCGATGACCTTGCGGGTCAATGCAAATTGGCAAATCGGGAGATAACGAGACCTGAAAAAATTACATTCAATAAGGTCATGGAATCACGGGCTGAATGTGCAGCAGCACCGTCCTGTTGGAACCACATGACGACGTTCCCATCCCTATTCAATCAATTTGGGTTTCAAAATAAGCCACACACATTGTCAGCCCTAAAAACCAATATTCGTCAAGAAAAACATTGACGCTGGAGGCCATCATTTTCAGAACCTAATAGGAATAATTTTACGAGTCTATTTATATGCATTCCAAAAAAAACATAAATAAATCATCTATGTGCATTATTTACAGTTCGCTTACGGTGAGGGAAAACATCGTGAGGAAACCTACCTATCTCTCGGGATTAGGTTATAGTCAGTTCCTGTATACACGGCGACAAGGTTCACCACCTGCCACGTTGGGTTCTGACTATCAGGTGAAACGTGGGCTTTGAGTTGACTTAATACCTCCACAATGTGGTGGTGTATGGCCACTCAAGCCTCTGACTACCCCCGAATGGGGATAAAAGTCGTGATGTTATATTATTATCATCATTTAAAAAAAAAAACTAAATAAAACTGTCATTACTTTTGCGCCACTCTGTATTAGCTTTTGTAAAACCTACTCAAACTACCTACCTACTCAAAAATACCTATCTTCGAAAGCTGAGAATTAATTATGTGAACTGTGTGTGCGTTGTGTGCAGTATGTGGTGCTGGTGGTGGCTGGCGCTGGCGGCGCTGGGCGCGGGTGCGCGCGCGCAGTCGTCGCGCCCCGTGTGCGCGCGCGACGACCACACACAACGCTGTGTCGTGAGCGGAAGCTCTGGAAATAACTACAATTTTTTAGTGAATGGTGAGTATACAGCTACGTTGCATTTTATTTCATGAAAGAGAATACATACCTAGCATAGAACCGGGTGGCCATCAACATTATTTCATATCGATGTTTGTATCGGTTGTCCTCAGATGCATATATTACGTACGAGTATACTGAAGACGGCTACTTGGCTTTGGATTGTGGGTCGGGCATCCCCCTCGACGAGCCGGCGCTGCCGCGCTTCGAGCCCGCGCTGCGCGTGCGCGAGGTGCGACTCCGCTACTGCTGGCCGCGCGCCGGCTCGTACGCGGCCGCCCTGCGCGCCCTCAACGTGACCGCCCTCGACCCGCCGGCCCCGGGGGACGACCCAGCCACCCCGACATACTCCATCGACCTGCGACTAAGTAACCTAGATAATTTCAATGCGAGCGTGCTAGCCGAGATGCCGACCCTGCGAAACCTGACTATAGCTTCTATGAACGTCACCGCCGCCGACCTCGCGCTGCTGCCCGCCGGCCTCGAGCGGCTGGGGCTGAGCAACACGAGGACCGGCCGCGTGCCTGCCGCCGCCCTCGCGCGCCTGCCGCACCTCACAGAGCTGGGGGTCCGCAACGACGACGATCCCGTGCTGGTGGAAGTGGATGCTGCGCGCAACCTGACCTCGCTGACTATAATCTCGCCCGCCACACTGGTGAGCCTGTCGCTGCCGGACACAATCAGTTCGCTCGAGTTGAGAAACTGGGCGGTGCAGCGGCCGGAGCCGTGGCGCTCGTGCGCTGGCCTCGAGCGGCTGGTGCTGGAGGAGCCGGTCGCCGGGCCGCTGCCGGACGGCTGGCTGGCCCGCTGCGGGCGCCTGCGTCGACTGCACGTGGTCCGCGGCACGAATCTGTCGCTGGCGGCGGGCGCGCTGCGCGGCGCCACCGCGCTGGAGAAGGTGACCCTGTGGCGCAGCGCACTGGAGGCGCTGCCAGCGGGGCTGCTCGACGACACGCCGGCGCTGCGCTCGCTGCACCTGCAGGGTAGCCGCCTGCGCTCGCTGCCCGGGTGAGCTCTATAAGTTTGTCGTCGTCCTCCATCCGAAGACGTATATTGCTTTCCGTATTCTGAAGGTACGTCTCCGAAAGCGGCATAAACTCGGTAGGTATAACGCGTTTTCGACAACCAAATACATAGTGATAATGAGTGACTATGAACTCGTGTTCAATACATGCAGTGATGGTTGGCTAAGTAATGGTTGTTGTTGTAACCCTGTTTACTTGTTGTTTGTGCAGAAAACTTTTCGAGAAGTCCCAGTTTCTGAGCGAGTTGGATCTCTCTAGTAACAAACTGGAGGGCGCGGCGCTGGATGCGCTGGGTGCTGCGACGTCACTGAGCGTGCTGCACCTCGGCAACAACAGGGCGCTGGACGCGTGCGCCGAGCACGACGACGACGCACAGGGTGAGCGCGCTCGAGCTGATCGATGCACTCGCCATGGATATCGACGTTTCGTGGAAGGATTAGTTTTCTCTCTCGTGTTGTGGGCGTTCCGTAGGTCTTCAACACTGTCCAGCAGCTGCAGTGATCTTGAAATAGTACCAGACCACAGTACCCAGTGCGTGTCGGTGGTGTGACCACTTGGTGAATCGTAACGTACTAATTGCCGATACCGCCGAGCCCCGTCCGATTTCGGCAGTTCCAATTCAACGCTTTGTACTTTGTATTTTTTTTTATTAAATGTTTCAGACAGATTTACTAGGTAATTACTTACTATTTTTATTGTCGTCAAGCAGGATGGTCGCCCCTGCACAACTTACAGAACTTGACGGAGTTAAACCTCGCCGGCACCAACACGACGCGCGTGTGCGCCGACTGGCGGCGGCTGCCGCGGCTACACACGCTCAACCTCGCCCGGACCCCCATCACTAAGCTCAACGTACTGGCCTTTATCACTGTTATTTTATTTTAGGGCATCCGCAGACTTGCTAGTTTTAGCATCGGCGACCGGCGATTTTGTGACGTATCGATGCTGCGTCGCGTTTCTTCGATCGCGAACGAGCGAGACGCAGCATCAAAATCGCCGATCGCCGATGCTAAAAGTAGCAAGTCTGCGGAGGCCCTTATGTAGGTATTTCATAAGTACACACACAAAATAAATTTAAATTTGAAAAAATAATAGGACATTTATAACAAAAAAATACCTAAGAAAAAAGGATAATAAATTAACTGTAGTACCTACCTGGGAATTTAGTTTTTCAATTATTGATTTGTTAGATAATGTTCCCAAAGTAAGTAGGTAATCAGAATTCCATGTAGATGTGATGTCATGGTTAAAAATATTATCAATGAGTTCGATGTCACTTATATAATTTATACGATATGTCACCCTGTATACCTACTACTTATATCTCTTTCAGTACATCGATCTTCAGTTCGACACCACAGTCGACATCACAGTCATACTACCTAAAGTCGAGTTATCTATTGGCCGCGAGGACTATGAGAGAATTGCCGCCGCGCCCGCGGGACCCACGGTCACCCTGCAGCTGAGCGGGCTGCTGCGCTGCGACTGCGAGCTGTACTGGGCGGCGGCGGCGCTGCGCCTGCCCAACAAGCGGCTGCGCGAGACCGGCGGGAGCTGCGAGGACGGGCGGGTGCTTAGCGACGTGCCGCTGGACGAGCTGGTGTGCCGCGCGGGGGAGCCGCGGCCCGTGACGGCGAGCGCGCCGGACAGCGCCACGGCCGGTGTGTTGACCACGAAACCCGCAGATCCCCGGAGCTTACCGGACGACGTGTCCGGAAGCATGTCGTAGGGCGTGTTGGGAGGCACGAGGTGGGCGTACCACACGTTCGTTTCGTTCGCATTTCGGTCCATTTAATCGCATTTTCTTATTCTTTCCAGGGATGTTATGGAGCTCCATAACCGTAATCGAAACTATCGGATATCCGAAATATAAAATATCCGAAACCATAACCGATATAAGTTTCGAATAATTTCGGATAAGGGTGGAGTCTAATATTTGATACATGTTTTAGATGGTTCGTGACTAGACAAGACCTAGAGGAATAAAAAAACATGTTGGTGGCGACATTTTCAAAAAAATAATTTAGAACGTCAATAATTTGACAGGTGAGACAGGTGAAAGACCTTGACGTTTTGTGCAATGCACATTTATATCCTGTAGCGCATGCGCGAATGAGAAAACAAGTGAATGAGTTGATTTTTTGTACTAGCGCGCGTCACCGGTTAACATTTACGAGTACTTAGATCAAACTCGTACTCTGATTAGAGTCAGCCGTACACTTAACACATTGTGCCGAAAAGTTGACTTAGATTTGTTTACCGGTAGCATTTCTAATCTTAAAAAGACCCTTCGTAATGATTTCTTTGAAGTGTGATGTACTGTTTCGATATTCTTGCTTGTCTATCACGTTTATTATCTTTTTTATATAACTTCTATCTCATTTGTTTTTACTTACTTATGCTAATTTTCTCGATTCCTACTGTAAATTTCTTGTTAAATCTGTCTACCTTAACCTGTTAACTTAATTCTACCTATTTTTCTGCTATATGAAAGCTAATAATTGGCCTTACTCCTTATTCATCTGTTTGTTCTATTGTATATGTCTAGCTGTAAGCTTTCCAAAAAGTATAAAATAAAATAAATAAAATAAAAGTGTTGTGTGTAAATTACTAAATAAATTATGTGTGCAAAATCAAATATCCGTAACCGAAACTATCCGAAACTAGCGGATAATCCGAATAATTTCATATCCGTATACGTATCCGTAACCGATATAATATTATTCCTATGTCCGTATCCGTAACCATATCCGAAATTTCATATCCTTAACATCCCTAATTCTTTCGTAACTTTTTGACTGGTTAAGTGTTTGAGCTCGCTTGCTCACCACTACTTATTTCAATAGCCCGACATTCCCCTGCGACTCGCCACTATACGCGACGCGTTGCTTCAACGACCGAGCGTAAGTAAAAGGTCCATGCCGCCGAGTGATAAGGGCTAGCAAACGCGCCAAGACAAGGCCTTTGTCATGCATTATACCGCACAGAGTTACTCTCTCGCTTACTTAATGCATATGAGAGAATGATACAAAATTGATTTATTTCGTGTTTTGCCTTGTCACCGCCTGCTGTGCTAGCAGTGCCAGTACCAGTGCTGAGGTGGTTCGAATTTGAATTTAGAGTATCTAACTCTTTATTTGTATTGTAACACCTCCGTGAGGGAATCAGACATTGCTGCAATGACCCAGCCGCCCCACGGCCGCCAGGCCCCGGCAAGCTTAAGATTTTAGGATATCCGCACCAGCACTATCCAATAATAACATAATTATGAGATAGAGCTCGCACTCTTCAACTCGGTGGGCTACCGTCCGCGCCGCTGCTGCCATCTATACGCCGGTAATGAAACAACACGCTATATTTCAAATGTTTATTTCAAAATTGTAAACAATGCCAAATTAACAGTCAAATTTTCCTGTAAATTGAACTGTATTACTGTGTCATTAAAGTTTACATTCGACGATAACATAACTCTACTTTATTTAGTGCAGTTAGTACCATTGAATATGACTAGAACCATAATTTGTGTTGTGTTGACGCAATAAAGTCGATAATGGTGCAGAGTCTATTGGTACTGGCCATCCTTTTCATCGCAGTAGCGATTAAGCAGGACAGAAGTATTTTTGATGTGTCGAATTTGTTAATATTAACCAAGGATGTTATGGAGCTCCATAACCGAAACTAACGGATATCCGAAATAAAAAAATATCCGTAACGGTAACCGATATAAAAGTTTCGAGTGATTACGGATAGGGGCGGAGTCTAAATGATACATTTTATGTCAGGTTGTTGTCTTTGCCCGGCCGAGCCGACACACAAACCAAGCGCGTCCCCTACATTTAGTGGTGTGCCGGTTCGTTTATTTAATTACATATTTGTATTTTATTTTTAATGTAAAAGATATAAATAAATCGTTGTATTGAGTTTGAGCTAACAGTTAATAAATGGTGCGTTCCATTCACTGTTAATTTTGTAAATTTCGTTATTTTCGTCCACAAATCTCGTTCCACTCGCACCAACTTGTACTGAAAGTGATCAAAATTATCGTTTTTAACACTTTTTGTGGACGAAAATAACAAAAATTACGGTGAATGGAACGCAGCATATGTGATGACACTTAAGATAAGAATACAAAAATTTGAATAAAATATTGAATCTTTATTAAATCATATAAATTTCATTTTGCAAAATAAAATCAATATTATTGACGAGCCCGCTAGCGTGGTTGGCGCGGAGGCGCCTTTCACGCTGCAGGTCGTAGGTTCGATTCCTACCCGGGACATGCATTTGTGTGCATGAACATGTCTGTATGTCCGGAGTCTGGGTGTATATGTATATTAAGTATGTATTTACAAACAAAAAGTAGTATATGTAGTAATATCAGTTATCTGGTTTCCATAGTACAAGCTCTGCTTAGTTTGGGATCAGGTCCAAAACAAAAAAAAAATGTCCCAGGATATTATTATTAAGCTGGTCAATACTCGTATTAGGGATGTTATGTAGGTATATGAAATTTCGGATCTGGATACGGATGCGAATACGGATATAGGAATAATATTATACCGGTTACGGATATGAAATTATTTCGGATTATCCGCTAGTTTCGTATAGTTTCGGTTACAGATATTTTTAAAGAATTATAAAAAGGTAATATTATTATGTAGAACTCTCCAATATAATGGTTTTGGTTTTAACATACAAGAGATTACTGTTTGAGATTAAATTCTGAGATTGAAAACGTACGCACCTTGAGGCTCGTTCAAATACAAGAAGTACAGTGGTAGCGGATTCCGCTTACATATAAACTGGTCTGAACTTACTCTAAATGACATATAACATGTAAGTATATTGCTATCAAAATATATTGCTTCTGTTAACATACAATTCAATATTGTCCGAGCGATGACAGGAATAACAAATAAAGGTCAAGACACGGACGTCAAATTATCGACGCCCAACAGAGTGGGACAGAGCTATACTGATAAATCTTTGCGTCTCCTTCTCACACACTAACCATTCCCCTACAGTTTGTACATCATTATATCCATCCCGCTCTGTCAGGTCGTCTGTGCGGCTCATGCGCGTCGAGTCCAACCCATAGCCGGACAATATCAATGGATAATGCTTAAAATTAATCTTATTTATAGTCAAGTCATAATTATTAAAGAGGTTATAGTTACGTGCAATGTATACGCGGCTCATACGAGTGAGGTATTAATAAAACACAAATATAATGACTATAAATACATGTGTTTGTTCTGTGAAATACACGTAGGTACATAAAGAAGGTACTCCTCCACCAAGCCAACTAGGAACTCGGATGGGAAGCAGCTTCCCGCCCGCCACACCGCCCGCACACCCGCCACCGCCTGCGGCTTCCCGCCCGCACACCGCCGCCGCCGCGTGGTGCGGGTGACGTCACATTTGACAGGTTCCTAGTTGGCTCGGTGGAGTAGTAGTGTACGGTACACACGAGCGGAGCATCCACATCGGTCTCACGATCAGTCGAGCAACAAATCCGATGGTTACATTGAATACCGGTCAGGAGGTACCCCCTTCCCCCTTCGACCCCCTCCCTCCCCCTCTAATCTCACGTGAGATTTTCAGAAGCCATATTAATTGGAGAAACATTTTTTACTTAATTTAACCCAATTTTCTGGCAATTTTACTCTGTTCGTTACGGTAAAAAAATACGTGAGATTTTCCGAGACCCCCTCTCTCCCCACGTGAGATTTGGCTCGACCTCCTCCCCCCCAAAATGCCTCACGTAATTTATGGACGCCCCCTAAGCTACCATGCGGCATGCAATAAAACTAAATAAAATAATTTCGAAGAACTAAAGAAAACAATTATATTCTAGGTGTGTGAGCTAGATGGCGTTACTAGTAACGTAAACGTAGACAATTGAGAATCATGTATTTATTATTACTAGTTCTTATCTAAAGAGCTCCACCGCATCTTTTATAACGCTGTATACCAGCCATGGATGTTTAATGGTCGAAGATACCAGCAGTCAAAATAAACCATAATCAAAAAAGCCAGTCCCGACAATAGTTTTGTTGGTACGTACTGTAAAATGACTGTCTATGGTAGGTACACAAACTGTATTGCCATCCCGCTCATGGTCGTAATGTATGAGTAAGACAACAATATTTTTACAACAGTAATTAACTTTGTCATTAAACTAAAATTAAAACTAACAATACCTAATTCTACAGATGTACAAAAATGGCTCTCAGACTCAGCTGCTTATAGAGATTCATTACTTAGATTAATATTGCTTTAAAAGTATGGCTCATATATTCAATAAGTGTCGCCAGACTCCAGACTGTATGGTCCCAGAATAAGCAACGCACCGGACCGTGTTTTTTACCAGACCAGATTAATGGTCTTTTGCAGAAAGGTCCAGTCCGTAGCACCCTCAACCGACGGCAGTGCATGAGAAGTTGTATGAATATGGATGAAGCAAAAGAGGTGTGTCAAAAATCAATAGTCTCTGCCTACCCCTATGGGATACGGGCGTGAGTATAATATGTACGTACAGAATTGGCCGTAAGTCGGAGTGTGTGTCACTGGTGTCGCCCCCAGTCGAGCGGTGCTTAGTTCGGCACCATACAATTGCTCTGTTAGTCCGGCAATATATTTATATTTATTTACAATGACGGTTTCACAAAGCACTATTCTACTGCTAAATGCTTGTGCATTGGAATCGTCTATAAAGGGGGTAGCAGTGTGTTTTAAAATGCTACCAGCACAATGCGATTAAAATATAAATAGGACGGGCTCTCGGCTTACTTCACTCATATAAAGTATTGTACTTATGAATGAAGTTAGCCGAGAGCCGTACCAAGTTCCAGTAGTGACGTCACAACATGGCGCTAGGCCAGGCCTATTCTTATTTTAATTGCATGTCAATCACACGGCGTCCTTCCCTTGCGCCGCGTTCACCAGCTGCCCGTCGCTGTTGAGCTGTGCGTCGAGCGCGCCGCCCCCGCCCCCGCCCCCGCCCTTGCCCGCCGCCCCTCGGGCCGCCCCGCCGCCCCTGAACTTGCCCAGGAAGGTGAAGCGGCGGTCGCGGGGCGCCACGGCGCGCTGCAGCCGCTCCCAGAACTTGGCGTCGTGCCGCTGCAGGTACGTGTTGGTGTCCAGGTACGCGCGGATGTCCTTGTCCAGCTTCTCGTCGCCGATGACGTCATCGTCCAGTATGACCAGCACGACCCGCGGCCGCCCCTGACATGACATGAAATTATATTTATTGCTAGAAATATGGTGGTGGTGGTGGTGGTGATACATATGCTTGATGAATCTAACCGGCCAAGTGCGTGTCGGACTCCCACATAAGGGTCTCCGCAGACTTGCTACTTTTAGCATCGGCGACCGGCGATTTTGTGACGTATCGATGCTGCGTCGCGTTTCTTCGAGCGCGAACGAGTGAGACGCAGCATCAAAATCGCCGATGCTAAAAGTAGCAAGTCTGCGGTGGCCCTTAAGGGGGTCCGTTCCGTACCACTGTAGTATATTCGACTACTGATTAACGTCAAAAATATCAAGTTTTTTGTATGGGACCGCCTTTAACTTAAAATTTTATGTTATTTATAGTATTTGTTGTTGTAGCGGCAACTGAAATACCTACACTCTACATCTACCTATTACGGTTCGTAAGATACAGCCCGCTGACAGACGGACGGACGGAAGGACAGCGTAGGCTTAGTAATAAGATTCCGTTGTCACCCTTTGGGTACGAAGCCCTAAAAATTTGTGTCACATATTTCGCCGAATGCCCCGACATGCAAATACACAGTTGGTTCACAGTTATTTTACCTCTGACATTTACCTTATTTATTTATTTTTGAAAAACGTAGTCGATATTAGGTTTTTATAAGTCATGTAGCCTGTAGAATAAAGTATAATCTACAGTTCATGGTCTCAAAAGCCAAGTGTAAAGGCTGACTTTGCGTTTTACATAAATACAATGAGGAACGTCAGAGGTAAAATAACTGTGAACGGACAGTACTCCACCAAGCCAACTAGGAGCCTGTCAAATGTGACGTGCTTGGTGTAGTAATAATAGAATTGTGCTTAAGTACCTCCTTGAGCGCCATGCAGTGCGCGGTGCGGAACTCCATGCCGGCCCAGGCCGAGGCCGCGAACTGCTTGGAGAGCACCACCAGCGTCTTGCGGGACTGCTCCACGGAGCGCACCACCTGCGTCGGGATCATGTCGCCCACCACCCAGTCGCGGTAGTGCACGCACACCCTCAGCCTGAACTCCGACTCCAGCCGCGGCATCAGCTCGTCCTGGACGAACGCGACGTCCGAGTGCGAGTACGCGACGAACACGTCGTACAACTTGTCGGCGTCCAGTATCTCTTCTGTGAATAACCATTTCAAGTACCCTCGGGACGTGAGGTACACTAGGATCTCGTAGTTGTAGTAGTAGACGAGCACGGCGAGTGCGATGGCCGCGACCACAAGCGCCAGGAACACCGCGCCGGCGACCAACGCCGCGTCGCGCGCCGCGCACAGATCATCTGCCTCCACCTCGAACAGTCTCCTGCCACTACTGCACTTAATATCCGCAGTGTCGTTGATGTTCTGCCTGGACTGCAGCATGCGGATGTACTCCGTGTACTCGCACTCGCACTCCAACGAGTTGTTGGCCAGGTACAGCGTCAGGTTCGAATCCAGAATGTACTCCGGGACGGTTTTAAGTCGATTGTTCCGTACATCCAATTCTCGCAGATGCGGCTGCCTCATCAACTTCAGCTCTTCCAATCCTATACCGGACACGTCCAGGCTGTACACGGCTGCCGGTAGTTGCCCGAGTCCCGTGATATCGTCCAACTTTAATTTGACACGACTGAAAGGGAAATTCGTAGAATTTGGTAGTTTGTTCGGTAGACGATCGCAGGTCAGTTCCAGAGCGTCGGCGGCGGGTCTGGAGAGGCAGGAGCGGCAGCGGGCGGGGCAGTCGTCGCGGGGCAGGTCGCAGGTGAGCTCGTCGGGTCGCAGGTCTGCGACCCGCCGGTCCTTCTTGTCGGGGGGGGAGGCGCAGGCGGCGGCGCCGAGGTCGATGCGCGGGAAGGCGTGGAAGAGGCGCGCGCCGCGCAGCATCAGAGTGAGCGAGTAGGCGGAGCAGTCGCAGCGCAGCGGGTTCCCGTCCAGCAGCAGCGTGGAGCGGCGCCGCTGCCCCTCCCCCTCCTCCCGCGGCGGGTAGCTGAACGTGATCGTTGTGATGTTGTTGTACCGCAGGTCTACCACGTTTTTGTCGCTCAGAAACTGAAGTTGATCGCTCTGCGGACAGGGATGTACCTACCAATATATATTTTCTATCATTTTCAATACGATTACAAACGAAATCACAAAAAATTCACTCGCTGAACGGTGAAGGAAAACATCGTGAGGAAACCTGCACGTCTTTCAAGGAACGGTCTACATTCACCGGCCAGCACTGGGCCAGCGTCGTAGACTGTAGCTCGAATACACGCATGTAATGTAATGTACCCGATATAACAGCAAAAGCTCGCCTAAAATACATCGGGATAATGTGGGTGTCCTGCTCTCCCGCCCCCCACCCTCCACGCTCGCCCCGCGTGCACTCACCACGAGTTCCGTGTAGTTGTTGTGCGAGAGGTCGAGGCTGGTGAGCTGCGTCAGGAGGTCGGTCCAGTCCAGGAACACGTGGCTGAGCTGGTTGCCCTGCAGCAGCAGCTCCCTGGCGTTCACCAGGTCCTGGAAGGGCGACATCTGGCCGGGGTTCTTGTAGCCTGCTTGCTGCAGAGAGATGCGGTTCCGAGCCAGCGACACGGAGTGCAGGGAGCCCGCACCCATGAAGGCCTGCGCCGCTATCGTGTGGAGCTCGTTGTCATCCATCGACAAGCGTCTGAATCCTGTGAGGCCCGAGAAGATACGGCTGCGGACAAACGATACATAAGTACGTACATTATTGTAAAGTCTACTGACATTACATTTTGACCAATGGGAAGGCAGTCTGCCGTGCGATAGACCCTCCTATTGACAAAAATTGTTAGGTTTGGCGATATTTAATTATTCACAGCTAGCAATAGGCCTCCGCGTGGTTTCCCACAACGACCAGTCCTGCGCTGCTCGCATCCAGCGTTTTCCCTTATAGCCAAGGATGGCAGACGCACACTGGCAAACGGTCCACCTGATGGTAAGTGGAAGCCGCCGCCCAGGACATAACACCTTAAGGGGAGCAGACGTAGCGCGATCTTTAGGGCCACCGCAGACTTGCTACTTTTTGCATCGGCGATCGGCAATTTTACGACTGCATCGCGTTTTGGCGACTCTCTGCGGTCTGACGCAGCGACTGCTCCGATGCTAAAAGCGACTAAATCGCCGATCGCAGATGCAAAAAGTAGAAAGTATGTGGTGTCCCTTAGGGACCTGTAAACATGCCCTTTGAAGAACCCCATGTTGAAGGAAACACTTCGGGAGGGAGATCCTTGCACGTGCGCGGGAGGAATGCTCGCGATGCGTACATTTGTGGGGTACCAGGCATCCAAGTGTGGGTGAAATGTCATCGTCCCTTTTATTCTCATTAATATAGGAAGTCTACAAAGAGCAATGCGTATAGTTTTTTTCACAGGACTGAGGTGGCAAACAAGCGTACGTCCCGCCTGATGATAAGCAGTTCCGTAGCCTAGATGCTTGTAATATCAAACTGCTCGCACTTTGCCGACCTAGTGGGAAGGAGGGAGGGGAAGGGGGGATGTAGTCTTCTAGTGACTCACTCGGGCAGCACTTGTATGTGATTCCTGTTGAGGTTGAGCTCGACGAGGCCTTTGAGCGGCAGGAAGAGGTCCGCGGGCAGCGCGGCCAGCTGGTTGTGGCTGATGTTGAGCGCGGCAAGCTTCACCATCCCGGCGAACAGCGCGGGCGGCAGCGCGCCCAGCCGGTTGTGCGACAAGTCCAGCGCCTGCAGCTGCCCGGAGCCCAGCAGCAGGCGCGCCGGCAGCGCCTGCAGCCCGCAGTACTGCAGCGACAGCGTCGTCAGCGCAGACATGTTCGCGAACGTGAGGTCCTCCAGGGTGAGGTTCGCTAGTTTGTACTGCTGGAATGTGACCTGTACGAGACAGTAGTATTTCATTAATAGCAGAGCCAAGCTGGTTGATGTCATTAATGGAAGATGGTAGACCCAAGCTGTAGCCAATTGACTTCAGCTGCGTTTCGTACGATGAGTGAGAGAGCCGGAAGCCCAACACCTCATTTCGTAAAAATATGATCACTCGCTGACCGGTGAAGGATATAATCGAGAGGAAACGTGCACGTGTTTTGAAAGCGTGTTCCATTCGCCGACCACCACTGGGCCGGAGTGTGGTGGAATAGGGACCGAAGCCCCATCGCATGAAAGACTAATTAAATGGCGCCATACACCTGACTGCTTGTCGACAGCTCTAGAGCAGTTGGTTGCAGTCGACCTGTTTCAATACAAAATTGACATTCACCGTACACGGACCGCTCAAGCAGTCGGCGGGCGGTCGATGCGGTCGACTGCAACCAACTGCTCTAGAACTGTCGACAAGCAGTCCGTGTATGGCGACGCTAAGTGTATATTGGCAATGTGCTCTCTATTACATTGGCACCGAAACACCATCGACAAAGTGTGGAGGGACCCTGCGTCTGCCACTTCGAGGACGTCTGTTGGCTTCGTCTCCAAGCATTTCTACCTATAAATCGCTACGCTTCATGTATGGAAATGACATAAGCCACGTGATCTACTTATGGACTTGTAATGTACGGCCATACATTAACGGCCTGGCCACGACTTCGCGCTTCAGCGACGGACGAAAGCGCGGGGACACCAAAATGTTGCATGACGCCATGAGCTGCCGCTCTCGGACTCTCGGTGGCAACGCGCGCAATGCTACATTTTAGCACCCCCGCGCTGTCGCCCATCGCTGAAGCTCGAAGTCGTGGCGAGCCGTTAAGCGTAGCGATTTGTAGAAACGCTTGTGGATGAATCCACTTGTCTTCGGGGGCTGGTCTAGCATCGTCGAGGATGTGTGTATATTGTGGTGTGTAGTATACTGTGTACTGACTTTCTGGAGCTGCGTGCCGGTGAAGACGCCGGGCCCGAGCCGCTCGAGCGGGTTCTCGTCGAGGTACAGCTCGCGCAGGCGCGGCGCGGGCGCGAGCAGGCCCGGCGGCAGCGCGCGCAGCTGGTTGCCGTTCAGGCTCACCTGCTCCAGCGACTCCAGCCCTGGGGGGGGGGGGACGAGTCAGCACTCAGCACATGCCCTGCCACGTTCTGACTATCAGAACACAATCAGAACTAGTGGGTTTTTTTAAAAGACTAACGTGGCAAGCAAGCGTCCGGCCCGCTGATGTTAAGCAGTTAGCAGATGCTTGCCCGCTCTTTGCCGACCTGCAGAGAAGTGGGAAGGAAGGTGGTGGGGGGGTTTAGGCTTCCGGCTCCCTCACTCATCGAACGAAACGCTGCTGTAATAACTGCTATACGCCGATCTTCTGTGAGAGGGTGGTCGATCAGCCGGTCGAGCCAGTCCGTACCTATATGACCTGCTGTCAATTGACTACAGCTTGGCTCTACCAACTCTAAGGGCCTCCGCAGACTTGCTACTTTTAGCATCGGCGACCGGCGATTTTGTGACGTATCGATGCTGCGTCGCGTTTCTTCGAGCGCGAACGAGCGAGACGCAGCGTCAAAATCGCCGATCGCCGATGCTAAAAGTAGCAAGTCTGCGGAGGCCCTAAAGTAGCTTGGTGTAATAGCGGTGTCACCTTGGAAGGTGTCCCGGTCGAGGGTGTCAATGCTGTTCTTCCAGAGCATCAGATGCTTGAGGCGTGTGAGGCCGCGGAAGGCGTCACGCGGCAGCGCGGCCAGCCCGCCGGCGGCCAGCTCGAGGAAGGTGAGCGCGGGCGCGGCGGCCAGCGCGCCCGGCGCCAGCGCGGTCAGTGCGCGCGCCTCGTTCACGCGCAGCTGCCGCAGCGCCGGCAGCTGCGCCAGCGCAGCCGATGGAATGCGGCTCATTGAGTCTAATACAATACATTCTTTTATTAAGACTGTATACGCACCTAACGAGGCATGTTTGGAGGCTATCTCCTCTTAGACGAGTGGGGTAAACATTTTGACAAAAAATATCACCGTATTTATTGAACCCTCATCTTTAATAAAATAAGCAGGAAAAAAACGCTACATGCTCTTTTACTATGTGATAACAAAAAACAAAGTGAAGCTGTTTTCGTCTTACTATCTCCTTCTAAACGTCTTGGAATTTTTAATGATTTTTTTCTCCAAAAGATGGAGAAAGATATTACCTAAAAAAAAAGTTAGATTTTGGTTATGCAATAGTTTGTCACGTCACAATTAATTATTTTCGTTATTTTCGCAATGAAAGTGGACGGGGTTTGTGCGCTCTCGACCAATCCAGACGGCCAAACCGCTCGGCCGGGAAACGGGGCCTTAATATCGCTACACGAAAGGCTATTAGTCCACGGTGCGACTCGAAAGTAATGCAGCCAGTTAGCGCCGCCGCCCGCCGACTGCTTGACGCCAAGCAGTCGCGAGCTGTCGACTGCAACCAACTGCAATAGAGCTGTCGGTTCCGACAGCAAAATGCAGTCCGTGTATGGCGGCGCTTAGTGTGCGGTCCGTGATGACCGAAGCAATCTTTTGCGTGATAGGTTGATAGTCTTGATGGATTGATTGATTGATTGGATTTAAGTATACTCGAGTGTAACTTCATTTATTTATTGATCCTTAGGGCCGGGCCCCATTAGCGCGTTGCGTTGCGTCATCGCCAGATTTTGTACTGGCGCATCATCCTCCCCCGCTTCGTCGCTCGCCCGTCGACCCTTTGATCCGTTGCGACGCAACGCGCTAGTGGGGCCCTTACTTGTTTGCTTGATGAATGATAATGGCTGATGTCAGTGAGCCGCGCGACCGTCTAGCTATAACGAACCGTGCGAACTGATATAAATGATTGCCTAAATCGCGAGGCTCACGTAAGTTGTCGACGCGGCAGAATGTGCGAGTTGCCTCGTACATGCTCCCCCGCCGGAAAATATGGAAAGTTAGGGCCTCCGCAGACTAGCTACTTTTAGCATCGGCGACCGGAGATTTTGTGACGTATCGATACTGCGTCGCGTTTCTTCGAGCGCGAACGAGCGAGACCCAGCATCAAAATCGCCGATCGCCGATGCTAAAAGTAGCTAGTCTGCGGAGGCCCTAAGGGCCTAGTGATGAAGAGATGCTACAAGATGATTGATAATGCTTCTTTCTACACTCGGCTGTGGGTGTTTCTATAATTATTGGGACTGGGAACCAATGTAGTTCCCATCCATAGATAATCCGTACATGCCTCCGACCCATCCAATTATCACAACTCACATGCTTCATAGAAGAGCAGTACTTCTGGCTGCGCGCCGGCCAGGTGCTCGGGGCGCAGCTCCTCGCTGGGGTTCTGCAGCTTGAGCGTGGTGACGTCGCTGGCGTTGACGGCCGCCAGCAGGTCCGGCAGCAGCGCGGGCGAGCAGCGCGTCGTCTTCACGTACGGCAGCTTCCCGCCGGACGCCAGGTCCACGTGCGGCAGCAGCTCGCGCGGCACCGTCTCGCCCTACAGCACACAGAAGGTATATTCATACATTCATTGACGGGCCCGTTAGCGTGGTTGGCGCGGAGGCGCCTTTCACGCAGGTCGTAGGTTCGATTCCTACCCGGGACATGCATTTGTGTGCATGAACATGTCTGTATGTCTGGAGTCTGGGTGTATATTAAGTATGTATTTACAAATAAAAAATTAGTATATGTAGTAATATCAGTTATCTGGTTTCCATGGTACAAGCTCTGCTTAGTTTGGGATCAGGTAGCCGTGTGTACAAAAATGTCCCAGGATATTATTATTATTATTATTCATTTATATATCAGTAGTAAAGCCAAGCTGTAGCCAACTGACTGCAGCGCATATACGGGCTGGCTCGACTCCCCTTCAAGGGTGGTAGTGCCCCTACTATAACCCTCTCACAGAAGATCGGCATAAAGCAGCTATTACAGCTGCGTTTCGTACGATGAGTGAGAGAGCCGTAAGCCCAACCCCCTTCCCCTACCTCCCACTCCCCTTCAGGTCGGCTACGTGCGAGCAATACCTTTGATTTGCAAGCATAATAAAGGCTACAATAACTGCTTAACATCAGGCGGGCCGTACGCTTGTTTGCCACCTCAGACATATAAAAAAACCAATAAGGCAATAGATCTTAGCAATAGCAGTGCCAGGACAGTGGCCGGACGCTCAGTTTGAAACTCGAATCTCTTTTTCAAATATCTCTTGCTAAATGGTAAGGAGTTCTCACTGCCACCCGCACTTTGCCGACGCAGTGTGGGAATGGGCCCGGTAGACGGGGAGGCGAGCGTGCAATTCGTGGATTTGCACGAGCGTCGTCCAAACCTAGTAGATTCGGTAGATGACATGATAGGAAGAATACATTGTTCTAGATGTTTCCACTTTCAGCGGTGGGGGAAGCGAATACATGTTTTTTTTTTTTGTATAAAAAGCAATGACATAAAAATACTCAAGCGTGTCAGATATTGATACTTTTCATGCTCCAACATGATAAATTGAAAAAAATAATTACTCGAGCGCGTCAGAATTTGTAAGCATCTATAGGCTACGGTAACTGCTTAAAATCCTATATAAAAATAAAAAAAACTGAGGGGGTGAAAAAGTGAAACTTCCAGATGCTCCCATTTCTTAGACTGACGATCAAATTAGCAAAATTGACACTTTTGCCACTTCTTAGCTAGTAATGAATCCCTCTTATCTTAATCTGACGTGTTCGAGTATTTTAAGATGGTCTATTTTTTTTTTGTTTCCCTGAGCAAACCCACCAATATTAAGGTCTCATTTTTTTGAGGTTCTTATCAATATGTAAGCTATCTCCCTTATCTTAATCTGACGCGCTCGTGCAAATCCAGAAACCCCTTCTACGGCTCCCCATCTACGGTATGTGTGATGTGGTAGCATACCCGGCAAGTCACTTCCACTCCGGAGTTGGGGACCGCATGGACGAACACTTGCGCGCCGTCGTTGTCCCCTAGCTTGTCCTCGCACTCGTAGTTCCAGCCCTGCAGGTCGGTGCAGGTGCAGTGGGGGGTGGTGGGGGGGCAGTAGGCGCGCGCGCCGCCCGCCAGCGCCGCCAGCGCCCCCACCATGAACCACCACCGAGCCATCTCAACTGGCATCCATCTGGAATAACAGACATGAAGATAGGTACATATCGACTAGGGTTGATATCAGAGTTGCAAAAAAAACAGGAAAACCATGAAAACTGTTTAAAACGTGTTTAAGGGCCTCCGCAGACTAGCTACTTTTAGCATCGGCGATCGGCGATTTTGATGCTGAGTCTCGCTCGTTCGCGCTCAAAGAAACGCGACGCAGCATCGATACGTCACAAAATCGCAGGTCGCCGATGCTAAAAGAGCTAGTCTGAGGAGGCCCTAAATCATTGTTTTATAAAAAAAAACATTGATTTAAATCAGAACGAATAAATGACCGTGTTTAAAACAAGGTGTTTTTTTTCGTAACAACTCTGGTTGCTATATTTGGGCTCCAAATAGGTATATCTGTAATCTTTAAATATATATTTTTAAAGCCAAGGATGGCACACTGGCAGACGGTCCACCTGATGGCAAGTGGAAGCCGCCGCCCAGGACATCTGCAACTTAAGGGCAGCAGGCGCGGCGCCGACCTTTTAGATAACTGTAAAAACGCCCTTTGAAGAACCCCATGTTGTAGTGCATAGGAAAGACTTCGGGAGGGAGATCGTACCACAACTTGTACGTGCGCGGGAGGTATGCTCGTGTCGCAATGCAAGTACATTGAAATGAAATGAAATGAAATTTATTCACGTAAATAGAGTACATTTGTTGTTATTTATCTTGTTTAACCTTACGTCTATTTAGCCCATTTGCGGGATATCAGGCATCCAGGTGGTGTGGATGGAATCTCTCCCAGCATAGTATACATATAGTATGTTTTTTTAAACTTGTCCTATTTGGTAAGCAAAGATGGCGTCCAGTGGGGCGATTGCGCAATTTTTTTGTCAATGTTTCAATTGGTTTCGTATATAATTGACACAGGATGAACGAAACCAATTGAAACATTGACAAAAAAGTTGCGCAATCGACTATAGTCGATATTGATGCGATATTCGCTATTATTTTTTTCCTAGATCTATCTATACTAATATATAAAGAGGGAAATGCTGACTGACTGACTGACTGACTGACTGACTGACTGACTCATCAACGCCCAGACGAAACTACTGAAGTTAGAGACATGAAATTTTGATAGTAGATATATTTTGTGACGTAGGCAAGCAATAAGAAGCGATTTTGGAAAATTCAACCCCTAAGGGGGTTAAATAGGGGATGAAAGTTTGTATGCAAGTTCGTCATTTTTCAAGTTAGAATTATGAAAATTTGTATTGAGGTGTCTTTTTAAAAATAAAAAATATGGTTTTCGGCGTTTTTGAATATTCAACCCCTAAGGTGGTAAAATAGGGGATGAAAGTTAGTTGGGAAGTTTGCATAGATGTTCGTCATTTTTGAAGTTAGAATTATGAAAATTGGTGTTTAGGTTCCTTTTTAAAAATAAAAAACTTGAATTGCTGTGTTTTTGAAAATTCAACCCCTAAGGGGGTAAAATAGGGGACGAAAGTTTGTATGGAAGTTCGTCATTTCTGAGGTAAGCATAATGAAAATTTGTGTTTAGGTTTCTTTTTACGTATTAAAAATTATAATTTCATCTTTTTTGAAAATTTAAACCCTAAGGGGTTAAAATAGGGGGGGAAAGTTTGTATGGAAGTTCGTAATTTTTTGAAGTCGGAACTATGAAAATTGATGATTAGGTGACTTTTAAAAGATAAACAATATTAATTTCAGGGTTTTTGAAAACTCATCCCCTAAGGGGATAAAATAGGGGATGAAAGTTTGTATGGAAGTTCGTCATTTTTGTAGTTAGTATTATGAAAATTAGAGATTAGGTGTCTCTTAAAAAAAAATTATACGGGGTATGGGATACGGGATTTGGGATATGGAATACGTGATACGGGATACGGGATACGGGATACGGGATACGTGATACGGGATACGGGATACGTGATACGGGATACGGGGTGTGAGAGACGGGATACGGGATATGGGATACGGGATGTGGGATGCGTGATACGGGATACGGATACGGATACAGTTACGAGATACGGGAAAAGGAAAATAGGGGCATGGGATACGGGATACGGGATACAAGATACGGGATACGTGATACGCGATACGGGGTGTGGGAGACGGGATACGGGATACGGGATACGGGATATGGGATACGGGATGTGGGATGCGTGATACGGATACGGATACAGTTACGAGATACGGTATACGGAAAATAGGGGCATGGGATACGGGATACGGGATACGGGATACGGGATATGGGATACGGGATACGGGATACAGAATCAGGGATATGAGAGACGGGATCCGGGGTATCCAGGAACGGACGGGATTTGGGTTCCAGCAAAAGGAAACGGAATTTTTTAAATTTATATCCTGCGCGGACGAAGTCGCGGGCAAAAGCTAGTATTGAATAAAGGTGACAACCCTAACACGTAATCATGAATAATAAAAACTTTGTAGAAGTGTTCGGCTTATTAGCTAAACAGTAGGCAAGGCGGTGCGGGGGGAGGGTCGGCGATTGCATCAAGCGAAGCGAGGCGCCTAAATTTAAACCGTATTTTTTTGCGATTACTCCTAAAATATTCGTTAAAATCATATGGTGTAAAAGGGAAAAATAATGTGCATGAAATGCATAAAGCCTCTAACTTATTTAAAATGATAAGCATTAATACCGTATTTATGTAAATAGCTTTCCAATTACCGCTTTATAATTTCCCATTTTTTAAAGTATTAAAATGGATATAGTATGTTATCCTTAAAAGATAGACATATTCCATCACGGACTTTTCTGTAGACCTATATAAAATACACAATTCCACCATAGATCATTTTGTTATATCACAAAGGGTTTAGGCAGCGTGTTCGTTGAAAGCTCGCAGACTTATTTTTTTCCGACACCTCCAACAAATATCATTATATTTAGCCAATGTATATAAAATCTTGACCAATTATATACTAAAACCTTCCTCGAGAACCACTCTATGCATTGGTATAAAACAACATGAAAATCGGTGCAGTAGTTTTTGAGTTTATCGCGAACAGACAGACAGATAGACGCGGCGGAGGACTTTGTTTTATATAATATGTAGTGATAGTGAAGTAACACCGGTACCGGTACCGCAAGAGACTATGACAAGGCCGGTCGCACCATCGCTTGCATAATCGCGTTAACAGACCGTCAGTGCCCGTGACTGGTGACTGGTGGGTGATCGGCAATAAACTATTAGTTACGGCGCATTGTGCCACCTGCCAGCGGAACTAATCAATGGATTTTCCACGATCATAAAGTTCATCAAGAAATCATTGGAAGTCGTTATTGGTAAGTATAACAGCCAATAATTCCATTAATCACATTGCTATAGCTAGTGTTAAAGGTTATCGTCATGACAAATGACGTCAAGAAAACGTCGAGGGTTTTCAGAGAGCGATGATAAAACAGTCTTTGAAGCAGCTATCATATTTGAACTGACATGTGGTGGCCATTCCCTTCCCAGACCTCCCCCTCCCCCCTCATCCCACCACAAATTGGACCTACATTCCTACATTATCACGCGTATCGTTAAAAATCGGTCAGAGTGGCGGAGGGTCGGTATGAGTATTGAGGCGCTCATGGCCAGCTGCAATCACTGATCGGAGGTTAAGCAACCCTTGGCAAGAACAGTCAGAGATGGGTGACCGTTTAGTGGCATTCGAACTGAGCGTTTCCGTGCTTCGGAGGGCAGGTAAAAGTTGGTCTCGGTTGTTGTCATCTAGGCAGCACTCGTTAAGCTTTGTCAGAGGCCTTCGGGCGGCTTGAACAACTTTGACAGGTTGGCCACTAACTATACGATAAGTAGGAGGTATGAGTGTACCTTGGTGACGTCACGTCATGTCCAGCAGTGAACGCGCCCCGACTGACGGTTGGATGGATTGTAATTTATGGCGGGAGCCTCTCAGCATGGAACTACGCAGAAAGTCGTTTATTTTTAGCAGATCACTTACCATCTGCTCTCAGGCCTATGGAATGCGCGGATATAAATTATGATTTAAAATTAAATTTGTTTGTTACAAGATTTGGAACTCCTAAAGGATAAGTACGTAGGTACTTAGGTACTACTCCACCAAGCCAACTAGACACTCGGGTATAAATATCAAATGATAATAAGTCAATGATTCCGCGGTCCTTCCACTAGGCTCACTACGTTGTGGACGGACCGCGGAATCATTAAATTATTATCATTTGATATTTATACCCGAGTGTCTAGTTAGCTTGGTGGATTAGTAACGTATAGTGCTGTATCTACTATAAGAGTATTGAATTTATTAGGAATTTAAAGTATGAATAGCTGTTTAAATTAGCATCTATCGATTTAATATGACCAGGCGTCCAGCGGGCGATAGGAGCATGATCGACAATAATAATATCCTGGGACATTTTTGTACACACGGCTACCTGATCCCAAACTAAGCAGAGCTTGTACTATGGAAACCAGATAACTGATATTATTACATATACTACTTTTTTATTTGTAAATACATACTTAATATACATATACACCCAGACTCGGGACATACAGACATGTTCATGCACACAAATGCATGTCCCGGGTAGGAATCGAACTTACGACCTGCAGCGTGAAAGGCGCCTCCGCGCCAACCACGCTAACGGGCCCGTCAAACAACAATAGCTCTCCATTCCACGCACAATCCTCTCTTATTGCATGAGTCGCTTACGACTTTATCACTTGTGAAGTGAATTAACACCGGACTGTAAGCCGAAACGACGCAAGCGGCTATAGAGTATTATTACGATGAGCATCAACTAAAAATGTGATAATTTAGTTATCAAATGGCCATGTGTTATTCAGCGGATAAATGGCAGAAGTGCTTGTTAAAACAGCACACCTCGGAGCTCGGTCACTCCGACCGAAACCTTATTATTTGATTTAGAACCATACAAAACAGTCAAAAGAAATTCAACTCAAAAAGAAGAAAAGAAGTCAAAAGAGATTCTGAGGGCCTACTCTTATACAAACGCAAACGAAATTTCGGACGACTTCCCATATTTCCTACTACGTTTCTCATTGATTCCGACATTTCTTACGAACTAAAATTGTTTGACGTATAGATTCGACGACAACGAAGAGGTCAAACAATTTTCGTTCATAAGAAATGTCGGAATCAATGAGCAACTTAGTAGGAAATACTCGAATTTCGTCCGAAATTTCGTTTTCGTTTGTAAAAGAGTAGGCCCTCTGCTGTCAACATTAGTGAAGTGAATGCACGGACATAAAAAACGTGAGCGAATAAGTGGTGGTCGATTACTCGTCGATCACAAACACTTTTCCCTTATCGCAGTGGTGGAGGTGGCAGGTGTCACTTTTATAACCAGCTCTCTTATCTATGACCTAGCGGCTAGCTCCTAGCCACTTCTATGACATATAAATATAGTGGAATGTTTCGAATCTGTTTGACTGCTTTAAATATCTCCGATCAACCCCTCTGGGACCCTGCGAGTAGTATAGTACTACACAAATGTATGAAACAATAATGTATATCATTGTTGGTGGAGTTAAATAAGGGATGAAAGTTTGTATGTAGGTTCGTCATTTTTGCAGTTAGAATTATGAAAATTTGTGATTAGGTGTCTTTTAAGAAATGAAAAATAGTAATTTCAGCGTTTTTCAAAATTCAACCCCTAAGGGGGTAAAATGGGGGATGAAAGTTTGTATGGAAGTTAGTCAGAAGTAGTCAAATGTGACGTCACCCGCACAAAAAGGCGGTGTGCGGGCGGTGTGGCGGGCGCGAAGCCGCATTCCAATCGAGCTCCTAGTTTGCTTGGTGGAGTGGTATATTCATGAACCAATTACTAAGGGGACTGGCCCCCAAGCAACTCGGCCGAGTGGTCGGCCTAGTACTAACATCGACATAAAACGAAACGAGTAGTTCAACTATTTACCGGTAGATAGAACAATGAAAATGAAAAAACAATGACCACGTTTTTTTCATACATATATCTAATAAGGGCACCTCTTTCTTTAGTCTTTACTCTGTGGGTATATTCGTGCAAGTGGGAGTACTGGCATTGCCTGTACAGTGGCACGTGGTAATGCTCCTTTTATGACGTTATTAGCGCGTATCGCCGCGGCCATCGCATCGTTCAAATGACCTTCACCATCCTTTTGAAGCGAACCTGCCTCGGGGATTGAGCATTTTGAATTTAAGGAGTGTTATCTGCACATCGACACACAAACAACATCTGCTTTCAAATGTGAATAACATAGTTCGGACTACACCACCAAGCCAACTAGGCACTCGGGTATAAATATCAAATGATAATAAGTCAATGATTCCGCGGTCCTTCCACTACGTAGTGGGAGCTACTGCCACAGGAGTGCCGGCATTGGCCCAGGCTCACTACGTGGTGGACGGACCGCGGAATCATTGACTTTTATCATTTGATATTTATACCCGAGCGCCTAGTTGGCTTGGTGGTGTAGTAGATTCCTACTATGTTATTCACATATTAAAGCAGATGTGTCGAGCTGATAACGGGGGCGATGTTGGGACAATGTCTCGTTTTCTTATCGTTGTGCGGGGGGAGGGACGGCGGGGGAGGGGGCGCGACAGGAAGTCTACCTACTCAGGAGTCCGACTACGGGATCCCATCAAGGGAGACCATAATACAGGGTTATTGAAAAAACACTAACTACAACAATAATAATACATTATTGTTTGATACATCTTAGAGTTTGATATTTTGTTAAATGTACTCATAGAACAGAGTTTTTGTTTATGGTGTTAGTAATACAGTCCTGCAAGGCTGTTAGTGTTTTACCAATGACCCTGTATACCTAACCCAATACAGTTGTTATTCTTTGAAATAGCGAGTGGCGGAGGAAATGCGTGATAAGTACCGGTGCGGAGACGGAGAAATGTGGGGGAGCACAATACATCTGTCAACGCTCTTTACATACAAGCGTGATGGTTCTCTTCGGGATGTGCAGTAGGTATTCCCGAATTATTTCCACATTGTTTGAACTAAATGAACGAAGTGCTGCTGTTATTTCTGTACTGATGAAATGTGAGTGCGATTGTGCGACGCAGTTGCGCCAAATAAAGTACAATCAACAAATTCAACTCGCGACCCGCCATATGGCTGATTTTGCGCAGCACGTAGGTGTAATACCAGCCCCCCTAGACAAGTATAGAAAGGTGGTAGAGCCAAGCTGTAGCCAATTGACTGCAGCTCATACACGGGCTGGCTCGACCGGGCTAGTACCACCCACTCACAGAAGATCGGCGTAAAGCAGTTATTACATCTGCGTTTCGTACGATGAGTGAGAGAGCCGTAAGCCCACCCACTCCCCCTCCCTCCATCCCACTCCCCTTCAGGTCGGCAATGTGCGAGCAATTCCTTTGGTATTGTAAGCATCTATAGGCTACGTAACTGCTTAACATCAGGCGGGCCGTACGCTTTTTTGCCATCGCATTCCAATAAAAAAAAAGTGTCTTCGTCTAAATTATTTTCTACAAATCGCTACGCTTAGGGCCACCGCAGTAGCATGTCTGCGGTGTCCCTTAAATGTATGGAAATGACATTACAAGTCGATAAGTAGATTACGTGACTTATGTCATTTCCATACATGAAGCGTAACGATTTGTAGAAACGTTTGTAGTTGAAGCCACTTGGCTTGAGGGGCAGGCATACGGTCGAATTCCTCTTACATACTTGGTGTAACCAGTTTCTTGGGTCACGGTTCAATTTTATTGGCCGTGTATAGGTACATGAACTGTGCATACACGATAGCCTACTAATATAAAGGGAACAGCAACTACAAATACAACCGACAATGTTTGTAAACAATCATGGCGGCGTGTAGAGATGTCCCGAGTACAGCCTGACTCAAGTACTTACTCGAGTACTTGGTAAGTACTCGAGTACTCGAGTACTCAGATTATAGAACTCGAGTACCCGGTACTCGAATACGGGTTCCGAGTACTTCATGGTTTTCGAATCCTAAGTCGGGTACTCAAATAAATAGAGGTGAAATCAATAATTTGTTTATTTTCTCACTGTACTGTATTAGTGTTATATATTTAAAAAAATGCGGTGATCAGCCAAATCAGGGTAGACTGAAAACCGACCCCTCATAATGGGATAAGGCTAGGAAGAAGAAGATATATTTTCTAATTGGAAAAACAGGTAATTATTAATACATATTTAAGTAGACTTTATACAGGCTTTTTTAATTTGCTGTAACAGTTGTAGTTTTTAGAAAATAGAAAATACGTTATAAATCGGGGCTCTCGCTAAAATTTTCGCCATTTTCGCCAATTTTCACGAGTGCAAGTACAACGCACTAATTAGATGTGAAACTCGGACGTTTGAGTGGTTAAAAATACATAATACAAAAGTACTCGAGTCCTATTAAGTACTCGAGTACTCATTACAAGTATTCGAGTACCCGTCTGAGTCCTCTGACTCGAGTACTTACTCGATTCTTTTTATAACGAGTACCAGAATACTCGAGTACCAAAAATAGCTTACTCGGCACATCACTAGCGGCGTGACGTTTCATTTTAACCAGTACGAAGGCATTTTACACTGTCAGTGTAGTGGTTTGCGTCGAGCGAGGCTCACTGCCCCGGCTTTTGTATGGAAATGACATAACATAAGTGTGTGTGTGTGTAACGTCACGACTTGTATCTCCATTCGGGGGTAGTCAGAGGCTTAAGTGGCCTTACACCACCACATTGTGGAAGTATTAAACAACTCAAAGACCACGTTTCACCAGATAGTTAGAACACAACGTGACAGGTGGTGAACCTAGTCGCCGTGTTGACATAAGTCACGTGATCTACTTATCGACTTGTAATGTCATTTCCATACATTTAAGCGTAGCGATTTGTAGAAAAGAATTTAGACGAAGCCACTTGTCTAGGGGGGCTGGACTGGGTGTCACTGGGATCGCCCCAGTCCATCGTTCTACCTATAGTTCAAGCGTTGCTTAGTTTGGGGCCATAAATGTGCTTCTCAACGATGTTTACTTACACCAAGTGATCAAGTTGTATAGTGCTAATTACTCAATCATCGGCCGCCAGTCGCAGTATCATTTAACTGTCGGGTTTAACCGTTAAGCTTGCGTAACACCCGGATCCAATTGTAACTACTGTGTTAACTAGACGATCTGATCTCGCGGCCGATGACCCCACCCTCGCTAATTAATCAATGAAGCCTGATATTGTTGTTTATTGAGATGGAACAAACTCAACTATGTATTGTTGTCCTTCACGTGGTCGTTACCTGTGAGCAGGACAACAATATGCTCAGTTTGATATTATTGATATCAATTCTGTAGAAACAAAGTAACAACCACAGAGTAAAGACTGAAGAAAGATGGGCCCTTATTAGATATATGTATGAAAAAAAACGTGGTCATTGTTTTTTCATTTTCATTGTTCTATCTACCGGTAAATAGTTGAACTACTCGCTTCGGTTTATGTCGATGTTAGTACTAGGCCGACCACTCGGCCGAGTTGCTTAGGGCCAGTCCCCTTAGTAATTGGTCCATGGTAACAACATATTTAGATTTTTTTTTTCTGATAATCCAATAATTACCTTGTTCAACATCGGACCCTAAAAAAATATAGGCTTGTTTTTATTGAAGTATACTTAGAAAATAAAATAAATAAATACAACGTCATGACTTTTATCCCCATTCGGGGGTAGTCAGAGGCTTGAGTGGCCATACACCACCACATTGTGGAGGTATTAACCAACTCAAAGCCCAAGTTTCACCTGATAGTCAGAACCCAACGTGACAGGTGGTGAACCTTGTCGCCGTGTATACAGGAACTGAATATTACCTCATCCTAAGGGATAGGTAGTTTTCCTCACGATGTTTTCCCTCACCGTAAGCGCACTGTAAATTATGCACATAGATGAAAATTCATCCATTGGTGCATGCTCAACCGGGGATCGAACCTGGGACCTTCTGATTGCTAGCCCAACGTGTTCGCCCTTAGGCTACCGTCGCTTATAAACTACTTACTACTTAGTACTTAGAAATATATAGATTATACTTGTTAACCACTTTATTTGTATGGATATACGAGTACATTCATATAGAAAGAGGTGGCAACCCTTACGGGGCATTTCCACTGAACAACATGAGAGATGTCTTTATTGTTTTGAGCACCTCACCAAGGTTTCTGACTGCCAGACACGCACAAATATAGAACAGAGTGCATGATGAACACCAGATGAGTTGCGTCGGCTCGAAATAATTAATAAATATCGCCAGACTTACACACCAACTGTATGGTCCCAAACTAAGCAATGCTTGTACTATGGCTACCGGACAATGGACTGGGGGCGATCCCAGCGACACCCAGACCAGGGCAAATTACGAAAAGGCCGTTTCCGAAATTTGCCTCTGGCGGGAATCGAACCCGCAACCACCCGATGCAGTGAGCCGAGCGGCCAACGCTCGAACCACTGCGCCAGGCGGTCTCCAATGCACCCGACAAGGTTTAATGTAATACAGCTACAGACTTGGATATGTAAGAGCTATCTAGGAGCTAGTGTCGTTACCTCACTGCTAGCGGACGGGAAATCCGTGTTCACAGCTTCCTGCCATCGCACACCGACCGAGTTTTTATAGTAAAAAACTAAAACCCGACTACTGAAAAATCGCGCTCTAAAAAGTATGAAACATGGACCAATTACTAAGAGGACTGGCCCTAAGCAACTCGGCCGAGTGGTCGGCCTAGTACTAACATCGACATAAAACGAAGCGAGTAGTTCAACTATTTACCGGCAGATAGAACAATGAAAATGAAAAAACAATGACCACTTTTTTTTCATACATATATCTAATATGGGCACCTCTTTCCTTAGTCTTCACTCTGTGGTATGAAACAAGAAAATATTCTCATCTAGAGGATAGCCGTGGTCCGTGGTCGTATGCCACTTTGACCTAAAGGGCCTAAACGGACCACGGTGAGAATATTTTCTTGTTTCATACTTTTTAAGCGTGATTTTTTTTTAAAGTAACATTCCGCTACCGATACTCCATAGGATTTTACGCGAATACAAATTTTAAATATAGCGTCAAAGCCACCCTGGCCATTAAACTATGGACCTGAATAGTACAGCATTCAGCTTATTTGATGCCTAACAGGACTACTAGTAGTTAATTTTAGTTGATGTTATCAATATATCTGTTTAAGTAATGTAAATAACTGTAGGTAATCTTTAAAAAAACGAGTAAAAGTACTGGACAACCTTGGTTCGCGGCTTTTGTTAAATTCCGAGGAAATGATTATGAACATGAATTAAACATTTACAGAAACGTGACGAATTCTGTGAAGCCAGTAGAACAGCAGTCCTCAGCTGTGTTTGTTTTATTAAACCATAGAGCAGCTTAGTAAACATGCTCATTAATCACATTCCCATAGAGTATAGATAGGTGCGCCCAATAGGCTAACTCCAGACTTCAGAGAAGTGTAATTACATTCAAGCCCTGGAATTGAACGATGGCCGCTGTCATCCAGAAATTCGTAATCTTATAGGAACGGAGCTGGACCGACTGATGTCAGGATCCAGCCAACACGGTGGCAGTCTGTCTTAGGCTAAGGACGGAGTTCACCAACGCACTGACGGACCGTTTTGCGGTTAATGGACTGCCACCATCACACAATCACCTTCAAACAATCAGTTACTGTCTGACGGACCGTTAGAGCTATAACACTCCGGGACGCCAGGCTACGACGACGTCGCCGTGTTGGTGAACAAGTCGATGGAAGGCAGTTTAATCTCACCTGTAGTAATTGTTTACTAATTTTGCATCCCGCTTCAAACTCGAGAAGTGTGAGCGAGACAATGCTACTAAACGGAGTCTCATTAACATTTATTAAAACGAATAAAGCGTGACCTATCAAGCACATCAACGAGAAATTACCTCATCGTCAGTATACATAGCATGATCGACACGAACGATTACACGCGATTACCGCACAAAGCACGCAATGTATAAGAAATAACGAGAATTTATAACAATTGATGAGCTATCCAACTTATCATAGTACACGTGTGACGCATACTTCTATCAAACATGAAGAGCTATTTGAGATAATTTCAAAGAAACAATGTGCGTTATGAAGAAACAGAAAAATAGCATCAATTTTCCTCCTTCGAACTGGTAGTCGGTGGGCTGTTGATCCTGAGGTCCTGGGGTGGGAAGCCCAGGTCATATAGTCATGTACGACCAGCCCCCTTGACAAGTGGCGTCGTTTACAAGCGTTTCTACAAAACGCTACACTTAAATGTATGGAAATGACATTAAAGTAGATCACGTGAATGTCATTTCCATACATGAAGCGTAGCGTTATGTAGAAACGCTTGTTGACGAAGCCACTTGTCTAGGGGGGCAGGGAATCAAACCCCAGATCGTATAACGTAGCATCTAAGTCCAGGCTCATTTGTCTCGGCTTTCAAGACTTGAATCTCAGGTACAGACACATAACAAGTAGAGTACTGCGTTTCAAAAAATAATGTAGATGAGTTCAAAAATAGTTAACGATGATGTGATATCCTCACATGGGCCCCTAGCCAAGTTGCAAACAATTTGTTTCTATTCTCTTTCTCCAATTGCGAACGCCTTAGGAACATACCCATACTACGTGTGACCCATTTTATAAAATTTATTTTTTAAATCGTTAAAGCTGTGCACCCGTATCCCGTACTGCGTACCCGTATATCCCGGATCTCGTTTTCCGAATCCCGGACCTGAATCCCGGACCCGAATCCCGTATCCGAATCCCGGACCCGAATCCCGGACCCGAATCCCGGATCCGATTCCCGGACCCGAATCCCGGAAATCCCGTATCCCGGATCCTGTTTCCCGGACCCCGTTTCCCGGATCCTATTTACCGGACCCGAATACTGGACCCGAATCCCGGACACGAATTCCGGACCCGAATCCCGGACCCGAATCCCGGAAATCCCGTATCCCGGATCCTGTTTCCCGGACCCCGTTTCCCGGATCCTATTTACCGGACCCGAATCCTGGACCCGAATCCCGGACCCGAATCCCGGACCCAAATCCCGGACCCGAATCCCGGACCCGAATCCCGGACCCGAATCCCGGACCCTAATCCCGGACCCTAATCCCGGACCCGAATCCCGGACCCGAATCCCGGATCCAAATCCCGGATCCGATTCCCGGACCCGAATCCCGGAGCCAAATCCCGGATCCGATTCCCGGACCCGAATCCCGGAAATCCCGTTTCCGGATCCTGTTTCCCGGACCCCGTTTCCTGGATCCTATTTATCGGACCCGAATCCCGGACCCGAATCCCGGACCCGAATCCCGGACCCGAATCCCGGAGCCAAATCCCGGATCCGATTCCCGGACCCGAACCCCGGATCCGATTCCCGGACCCGAATCCCGGACCCGAATCCTGGACACGAATCCCGGACCCGAATCCTGGACCCGAATCCCGGACCCGAATCCCGGACCCGCATTCCAGAAATCCCGTATCCTGGATCTTGTGTCCCGCATCCTGTCCAGTCTTCCCCTGCCCCTGTGACCAAGCGTGATATTTTAAACCCTCCCCCCATGAACGGGTTACGTAGTATGGGTACGTTCTTTAAGCGTAAGACCACGTGATTTAACGATGAAATTAGACATTCCCATACATTGTTTTAGTTTTCTATCAGCGTTAACGATTGTAGAATGTCAACTTGGCTACAGGCCATGATGTGTGTGCGCATGTGCTCTGTGACGTCATCACATCGTTCCCAACGATCTCCCCTCCCAAATCCGGGACCTCACGAAACGTGAGAATTTTTAGATAATAAATAGACGCAAGTGTTTTTGGAATTCTTATCTATTTGTGCGAGCGTAAAAACTTCTAAGCCGATATCAATGGGGTTTTCTCTCACCAGACAAGACAGGATGGATAACATCGTGCACTTATCCCCACTAGTGGGGATACTTAGGTAGGAGTAAGTGAAGGTTAACGATTAACGATTCATTTTAGGTCTGCAACTGAGTCGCAATAGACGCGCTGGTAAAGGGCTGGGGCCCTACCACCACCTCTTATAGCAGTTTTTTTTTAACGTTTCAGCGGCCATTTGTGCAATGACGTTTCTTATTGTCATGACAATAAGGTATGTCATTGCACAAAAAGTCGCTGAAACGTTAAAACTTTCCTATAATTGAATCGCGATAAGAGGTCATGGTAAGCCCCCAGGTCACCACTCTGAAACATTGCGGAGTGTCAAGCCGCCATTGTTGTTGAAAAAAGGGGGCGTCCATAAAATACGTGAGGCATTTAGGGGGGGGGGGGAGGCTGTCGAGACAAATCTCACCCAATCTCACGTGAGGGGAAGAGGGGGGGGTCTCGGCAAATATATTATCGTTTTTTTTACCCCAAGAAAGTGTATAATTGCGAGAAAATTGGGTTAAATTAAGTAAAACATGTTTCTCCACTAGAATCTGTTTATTTTGAAAAATCTCACGTTAAATTAGAGAGGGAGGGAGGGGGTCGAGCCAAATCTCACGACATCTCACCAGGGAGGGGGAGGGGAGTGGGGTCGAACAATCACAAAAATCTCCTCAGGTAATTTATGAATGCCCTCAAATATGTAACTTCTATAGTCTATACTAATATATAAAGAGGGAAATGCTGACTGACTGACTGACTGACTGACTGACTGACTGACTCATCAACGCCGAGCCGAAACTACTGAAGTTAGAGACATGAAATTTGGATAGTATATATATTTTGTGACGTAGGCAAGCAATAAGAAGCGATTTTGGAAAATTCAACCCCTAAGGGGGTTAAATAGGGGATGAAAGTTTGTATGCAAGTTCGTCATTTTTCAAGTTAGAATTATGAAAATTTGTGTTGAGGTGTCTTTTTAAAAATAAAAAATATGGTTTTCGGCGTTTTTGAATATTCAACCCCTAAGGTGGTAAAATAGGGGATGAAAGTTAGTTGGGAAGTTTGTATAGATGTTCGTCATTTTTGAAGTTAGAATTATGAAAATTGGTGTTTAGGTTCCTTTTTAAAAATAAAAAACTTGAATTGCTGCGTTTTTGAAAATTCAACCCCTAAGGGGGTAAAATAGGGGACGAAAGTTTGTATGGAAGTTCGTCATTTCTGAGGTTAGCATAATGAAAATTTGTGTTTAGGTTTCTTTTTACGCATTAAAAATAATAATTCCAGCTTTTTTGAAAATTTAAACCCTAAGGGATTAAAATAGGGGTTGAAAGTTAGTATGGAAGTTCGTCATTTTTTGAAGTTGGAATTATACAAATTGGTGATTAGGTGACTTTTAAAAGATCAACAATATTAATTTCAGGGTTTTTCAAAATACATCCCCTAAGGGGGTAAAATAGGGGATGAAAGTTTGAATGTAAGTTCGTCATTTATGTAGTTAGAATTATGAAAATTAGTGATTTGGTGTCTTAAAAAAAAATGCGTTTTTGAAATTATTCGTGGTATGGGATACGGGATACGCGATATGGGATACGGGATTTGGGATAAGGGATACGTGATACGGGATACGGGTTACGAGATACGTATACGGATAAGGGTTACGGGATACGGGATGTGGGATGCGTGATACGGGATACGGGATACGGATACGGATACGGGATACGGGATACGGGTTACGGGATGTGGGATGCGGGATACGGGATACGGGATACGGGATACGGGATGTGCGATGCGTGATACGGGATACGGATGCGTGATACGTGATACGGGATGTGGGATGTGGGATGCGTGATACGGGATACGGATACGGAATATGGGATATGGGATGTGGGATGCGGGATGCGGGATGCGGGATGCGTGATACGGGATACTGGATACTGGATACTGGATACTGGATACTGGATACGGGATACGGGATACGGGATACGGGATACGGGATAAGGGATACGGAATATGGGATACAGAATCAGGGATATGAGATACGGGTTCCGGGATATCCAGGATACGGGATTTGGGTTCCAGCAAACGGAAACGGAATTTTTTAAATTTATATCCTGCGCGGACGAAGTCGCGGGCAAAAGCTAGTATATTATATAGAGACTAGCTAGATAGGCGAGCTGTTATTTATCGATCGAGCGTTAATTAATTGCCCTTTGTTATTGTGGGTGGGTTGGGTACCTACAATGATAATCATCATATTTGACCTTTGTGAAAGCTGCCTTCTAGCCCTTTACAAGTCCTATTCATTAGTTCAATAAATAAGTGAAGGTCCGTGGGATGTGCTTTACCTGCGTACCTATCTAAGTGACGTATATAAAAGCAACATACTGGTCGATTCCATAATTCGACCTTGAGACTGACTACTCGTATAATATTGTAACGATGATCTGTGATGTATGAATATAGCATCTCAATGCTTTGGGACGTGAAACTTTAGGTACATAAAGTGAAATAGAGGATAGGGTGGGGTACGAGTAGAGGCCAGTCGGCATGGCCGGGGCCGGGACCCACCGGGACTGTCCCGGCATGCGAGTACATACTTATACAGGGTGAATTTTTCAAGTGTGCGTGTATGGCCAAATCCGAAACTATGAGGAATAGCAAAAAGTACTCAAAGGAGTCTCGGGGCCCATTTTGATGAAAACCAAAAAAAAAAAAATGCGTAGCCAGGTATCGAACTAGTTGAATTTGAACATACTGTATTATTACACCATTCGATAGTGTCGCTGTTAAGGAACAAATTCTGGGAAGTAATGACATACGGCAAACTAGAGAAAAGTGTTGGATTTTAATAACTGCTCCATATTTTCAAGTTATGTCTTCAATAAATCATATCATACTTGCATTACCTGTACATTGAAATAAATATTGAATTGAATTGTACCTTGTTCGAAATTATGTTCAATATTTTTTTAATTTACACTCGCATCGCAGTCATCTTCACAAAATTATGTTCTAATTACAAATTTTCAATCATTTTGAACAATTAATCAGTTTAGGTTTAATAGGTAGGTAACTTAAGACACATAAAATATAATTTTGTTTAAAAAGAGCTCTTTCCTTAAGTTTACCGTATGTCATTACTTCGCAGAATTCGTTCCATATTAGCGACACTATCGAATGGTGTAATAATACAGTATGTGGTATTTTTTTTCAAAACGAACTAGTTCGATTCCTGGCTACGAATATTATTTTTTCAAAAATCAAATAATGCAGTTTTAGTTTTCATCAAAATCAGCCCCGAGACTCCTTTGAGTACTTTTCGCTAATTCTCATAGTTTCGGATTTGGCCATCCACGCACACTTGAAAAATTCACTCTGTATGCGCCGGATCTCGGCATTTCCGAAAATGTCCTAGAATTCATAGTAATGCTTTCTGTGAACAAATTAGTCTCATGTCATGTTCAACTTATGGACGAAAGAAAAGGAGCTAGAAAGACGGAATTAATTTTACAAATACTTAAAAAAAATTGGACGGAAATTGACGGAATAGTCCTATAGTAATTGCAAAACGAATTATAAATACCCATGCGTAGGTACCTATCTAGGGTCGGTATATATTCCCTGGTGACCTGTTATACAGGTTTCTTGTAAACCTATAACACGCTCGAGTTCTCACTATGCAGTTTGTCTGCCCGCCAAGACAAGTGGCTTCATCTACAAGTGTTTCTACAAAACGCTAATGTATGGAAACGACATTAAAAGTCGATAAGTAGATCACGTGACTTATGTCATCTCCATACATGAAGCGTAGCGATTTGTAGATACGCTTGTCGACGAAGCTACTTGTCTAGGGGGGCTTGTCTTGCAACTAATTTTGTCCACTTTTATATCACATCGAATCTATTGTCAGAGAAATATATAAAAATTGAATTAATTTAGATAATAATTATTAGTAAATAATAAATAAATAAAGAATCTTGATTCAATACATACCTAATTTATTTTATTAATTTGATTTTGTTTTTTGTCCCGGAATTTACGCCATCTAGCACCCTAGCAGGGACAGGTAGGGACTAGGGATACGAATTAGCCTAATATAATTCAATCAGGGTTGCCAATTTTTTATTGGAACAGTAATAGTACATTTGTGTTTTGGGTTAGTAGAAATGTGATAGAAATACAGTAAACTGGACAGGACATAACATAAATAAAATCCACTTATATTATAAGAGGATTTTATTTTTTTTGTTCTGTAAAGGTACATAACTTTTTTACTTCTTGATAATGCAATGGAGTCGATTTACTGGAAGAGTAAGTTTTAATCATACTTGTGTTAAGAAACAAACTTTGAATCGCGCGGGATTGGACAGTGCGGATAAGTTCTAAGAAATAAAAGAATGCCTGATGTCAAGGATGGCAGAACACAGCTACAGATAGATAAAACAACACTAACCTTAGTTGAAAACCCACAAACACAACACAAAAACACGTTTGATCATACAAATAAGTCAAAACACAATGTTTTTGAAACAATTATTACGAATTATAGTTCGTAAACACAGTATACTCCAAACGACACAAGCGCTCGTGGCGGCGCGCCGCGGTCAACTGGTTTCGTAATTTTTTTTTGCGAAATCAAAGTTGCCAGATGTCAAAGTTGATATGTCGCCAAAACAAACAGTTATCAAAACAACAATGTTATTGTGGAAATACCAAACTGAAAAACCTCACTGTCCTATCGCGCGTGATAAATATAAAAGGTTAACGTCACGACTTTTATCCCCATTCGGGGGTAGTCAGGGGCTTGAGTGGCCATACACCACCACATTGTGGAGGTATTAACCAACTCAAAGCCCACGTTTCACCAGATAGTCAGAACCCAACGTGACAGGTGGTGAACCTTGTCGCCGTGTATACAGGAACTGACTATTACCTAATCCCGAGGGATAGGTAGGTTTCCTCACGATGTTTTCCCTCACCGTCAGCGAACTGTAAATTATGCACATAGATGAAAATTCATCCATTGGTGCATGCCCCACCGGGGATCGAACCTGGGACCTTCTGATTGTTAGCCCAACCTGTTCACCCCTAGGCTACAGTCGCTTCAATATAAAAGGTATTTATAAATAAATCCATAGGTATTTCCATAATTTGAGCGGGAACTGTGGGAAATATGAAGGCAGATTAAGAGATTGCGAAGATTAATAGGAAAAAATATAGTTTATGCAAATTGGTGCTGATTCTATTGGTACTTGGTGATTCGTGAATTAAAACTTGAATAACTATCTTTGTTGCTATTCTCACGCCGACTTACGCAAGGAAGCGGCATCATTCCTGAGAAGAATCCGGGGCAGTAGTAGGGAGGCAGGTAAACAGACTACGTCAGTCGTTCAATTTGAACTGTCTCTTTTTATGTATGTGTTACAAACACTATTGCCATAAGTAACACCTTTACTAACACCATAATATAAAAACGGCCAAGTGCGTGTTGGACTCGCACATAAAGGGTTCCGTACCACCGTAGAATATAAAGAAACATCTCCAAAAATTTAATATTTAGAACACACGTTGAAGTCTTTTGTATGGGGACCCCTCTATTTTTAATTTTTATTTAATTTTTAATATTTGTTTTCGTAGAGGCAGCAGACACACATTCAGTGAAAATTTCAACTCTCTACCTATTACGGTTCATGAGATACAGCCCGCTGACAGACGGACAGATGGACAGCAGAGGCTTAGTAATAGGGTTCCGTTGGGACCCTTTGGGTACGGTACGGAACCCTAAAAATGTGCTAAATAAACACAATTATTTATTTTATTCTGTTCGTAATCGCTAAATTAGACATTTTTCTACTTTTCCACATAATCCCCCTCAACTAGGTCAAAATCAATACATCTGGCAACACTGTCTGATTTTAGTGGTGTTCGTTCGTATTGAATACGGATATAACAAAACACGAGCTGCAAAAACAAACATCAACACTTTTATTACGAGAGAGTTAAAGTCCATATTCGTGCATTTGTACACAATTATAACTGTGCACGTTGTCGATCGCATTATAGCACTTGCTGCTATTGCAATAAGGCTGGAATTTGTTAAAACAACGGATAGAGTCAATTTGCTAATCGGTTTAGCAACACTTTGCGTGCAGTGATTTTGTACCTATTCTTATAGTGGTTCGGTTTAAATTCGTTTGTGATTGTGTAATTTAAATTGGGGCCGCGTCAAATAACGAGTTTCTGGTGATGACCCTGTCTGTTGGTGGCGCATGCGCATGGCGGCCGGCGGGCTCCCGCGCGCCCTCGTCCGAGCACATCCAAATTAAATACATTTACCTATAATGATGTGATGAATATTAATTAGTGATGGGCCGAATATGGTTTTTACCGAATACGAATATTCGGTAAGATTTGGCGCTTTGCAAAGTTAAACTCCATTGTATTAGACTTCGCTATTATTAATTAAATATTTGCTATACGCCTATTTAGAATATTAGTTGTACTTACATGTCAACATTAACATTGCATAAAAGTGGAAAAAAAATATTTTCTCTATTATCCCAAATATACTAATACAAATCGTCATTTTTAAAACTTATTAGGGTAGAATTATATTATGATATTATGTGATTCGGCAGAAAGTTCGGCATTTTAGCCGAATATCCGGCATACATGCAGAAAACAGAAAAAATAACAAATATTCGGCCCATCCCTAATATTAATGACGTAAAAACCTAATGTAAGTAAATACACGTTTTATCGATAAAAAACCACTTCGGTATTTTACCACAATACTCACTACTTTTCACGATCAACCATACTCCATAATAGACAATAGTAGGCGTATAGGTCCACCACGAAGCAAACTTAATTGCGACGATGATGTCGCTACTGTCTTTGTGAAAAAATATTTTTCTTTACGCCAACGTTAGTTCTACTTTTCGCCACCGGCAAAGACTTATGTTGTGTGTAGCGTTCATAAAAAAAGTCCTGTTATTAAAGATTAGCATTTTTATTACACAGAACCGGTATTTGCGCATCATTTAGGGCCTCCGCATACTAGCTACTTTTAGCATCGGCGATCGGCGATTTTGATGCTGCGTCTCGCTCGTTCGCGCTCGAAGAAACGCGACGCAGCATCGATACGTCACAAAATCGCCGGTCGCCGATGCTAAAAGTAGCTAGTCTGTGGAGGTCCTTAAATACGACTAACTTACATACTACTCCACCAAGCCAACTAGACACTCGGGTATGAATATCAATAATAATACGTCAATGATTCCGCGGTCCTTCCACCACGTAGTGGGAGCTACTGCCACAAGAGTGAGGCATTGGCCCAGGCTCACTACGTGATGGAGGGACCGCAGAATTATTGACTTATTATTATTATCATTTGATATTTATACCCGAGTGTCTAGTTGGCTTGGAGGATTAGTACACAGGGCCGGATTTAGGGGAGGGCATTCAGGGCAACTGCCCCGGGCCTCCACAAAAGAGGGGCCCCCACAATAGACTCCGAAAAAAAAACAACTGTCATAAAATTTTCAAAAATGTAAATTATAAAAAAATAAGCAAAACCGTCTATCAAAGCTATCTCTCCTGAGCATTAAAAGTATTTAAAATTGAAGTGATTTACTTCAGGAACTGGATTTCAGCGAAAATTTTGTTGAAAAAGGCTCGGAATTTTCCGTTAATGAACGGTAAATTCCGACCTTTTTACGCTTAAATTTAATTTCAGATAATTCTTGTTTTTGAATATATTGACTGTGCGTTTCGTTCCAAAAATTCACTTGTTTTCACAATAAATTATTTATTGAAAAACTGGACTGAAAAAAAAAATTTGGAAAATAATTAGAGGCCCAGGGGCCTCCACTTTTTTGTTGCCCCAGGGCCTCCAAACCTCTAAATCCGGCCCTGTTAGTACACTATAACGACCCGAGTCTCCACAGGGTTAGCAGAAATAACTAACCGTTGAACTGAACATGCAATATTATAAAAAAAAAGTAGGAAACGAACCTGAAACCAGCTCATGACTTGTTTAATACATAATACATTGATTTACCGACCTAACGGTCCGTCAGTGTGTTGGTGAACTCGGCACTGTCCGTTACTGGATCATTATAAACTGCTTTATATCGTCCAGTTAACACATGTCCGTCTCAATTAATCTGAATGATGACCTATCAGCTATCAGCCCCTGACTGCGGGATAAACCCATTACTCATATGATACGTATCATCATTAAGTATATACATATATAGCTCATAACAATAATAAATAGATAACTACAGCACCATACTCTAACGGTATGTATCTATAATACCTACTATTAGAACACATTTCATATTATAAATCTATCTTTATTCTATACTTTCTGTGTCTATACATATCAAATTCAAGCTGAATGACGACTGATAAAGGTGGTAGAGCCAAGCTGTAGCCAATTGACTGCAGCTCATAAACGGGCTGGCTCGACCGGGGTAGTACCACCCTCTCACAGAAGATCGGTGTAAAGCAGCTATTACAGCTGCGTTTCGTACGATGAGTGAGAGAGCCGTAAAGCCCACCCCCCACTCCCCCTCCCTCCATCCCACTCCCCTTCAGGTCAGCAATGTGCGAGTAATGCCTTTGGTATTGCAAGCATCTTTAGGCTATGGTAACTGCTTAACATCAGGCGGGCCGTACGCTTTTTTGCCACCGCAGTACAATAAAAAAAACTAAAAAAAAAACTGATGTATCAACGCACAGCCTAAAAACCACTGGTCACATGAAATTTGGAGGGTGTGTTCTTTGTGAAGTGTAATGTAAGTTTTTTTTTTAATTCTGTGCGGAATAAGTCGCGGGCAGAAGCTAGTAATAAAATAAATAAAAAGTTTTTAGGTATTTCCATTATTACAAAGTTGTTGGAACACGCCTTATATTAATACTAGTAACAAGAGCTAAAGTTTCAAAATTTGTATACAGGGTGTAACGGATAGGGTACATCTGGCGATGGTGAAATGTAATCTGGCATAGAGTTTCCGTTACACCCTGTACTAGGGACACGGAAAAGTACTCGATACCACAAAGTATCGATACTTTTCCGTGTCCGTATCAAGTGGTCGGCTTCTTTAGATGATAATTAGCTAGCTCAGAGGTGGTTCAGAGGTGGCTCAGAGGTGGCTCAGAGGTGGCTCAGAGGTGGCTCAGAGGAAATATAAGCAAGTGGCGTGAAAACGTTGACACGTTGAATACGAGTTGAATTCAGTCATTATTCCGTATCGAAAGGGTGCCAACGGGACCCTATTACTAAGCCTACGCCGCCGTCCGACTGTCGGTCTGTCCGTCTGTCCGTCTGTCCGTCTGTCCGTCTGTCAGCGGGCTATATCGCACGAACCGTAATAGATAGAGAGTTGAAATATGTATATGTATTTCAGAATATGTATTTCTGTTGCCGCTACAACAACAAATACTAAAAATAAAATAAAATTTAAAAATAAAGGGGTCCTCATACAAGAAACTTAATATTTTTAACGATTTTATTCTACGGTAGTACGGAACGCTTTATGTGCGAGTCCGACACGCATTTGGCCGGTTTTTTTCTTTATCTTACGAACACCGAAACCGATAATTTCAGAATTGTCACCCTTTTTGAATAGATGTAGGGTAGGTAGTGTAGGTACCCATTCCGTTACACCGTGTGAAGTGTAATGTATACAGGGTTATTAAATAAAAAAATACTTACATCCTTGCAGGGATGTATTACTGGCATCATAAACAACAACATTTGTTATATGACTTTTTTCAAAAGTAATACAGCCCTACCCCCCTTTTCCCATCCCTCTCTCCCACTCCCCTTCAGATCGGTAACGTGCGAGCGATGCCTTTGGTATTGCAAGCATCTGTAGACTACGGGAACTGCTTAACGAGAGGCGGGACGTATGTTTGTTTACCGCCTTAGTTGGATAATAAAATATCACCAACCCGCACTGGTCCAGTGTTGGACTATGGCTATCCCCCTCGCCTTGAGGGGAGTACGCCCGATATAAACATCATTGGCGGAATAGGATTCACTGCAGGACACCTCGGCACCCCTTTGGGAGTTTTACTTACTTTTTACCTAATTACATATAAATAATGAATTACACAAGACCGACTCGAACCTAGGACCTATGCTTAGAACTCTTACAAGCCAGCACTGCCATTATTGTTTAATCCAAAAAACAAACCAAAATATACTTCTACACAAAAAGGGTTGCCCACCCCGTACATTAAATATTAAAACCCCAGACAGTGGGCGTGAACCACCCCTGTTAATGGGCGGGTTCGCCCCTCGCCACGCCCCCCAGGCCCACCCCTCACCCTCAGTCGGGTCGCGTCTCTCCTAGTGAAAGTGTCTCTGATCGTGTCTGTTGTGTTGTGTGATTATTGTGCCACTTTGCGTTTTGTCGGAGTGTCGATTTTTTACGCCTTGAAACACACAGGTAATGTATTAATTTCCCTTATAGACAGTCAAAACTAAACGCAACGCTATGTGAACCGGGATTAGGGGCGAAAACTGGATAATGCGGGCGTCAGAGATAAGCCCTGTACGCTGTAGGTACCGTGCCGTATAGCCCCGCGAGTACTAACCGTTGGGGCATCATATCCGGTCAGCATTGGTCAGGTTAGCCCCTGCATCATCGCCAAACACTAAGCACTAACTACACTTACACAAAGTAACTTCCTAAGCATAAACTAAGTAGGAGGAAGAATTAACAAGCTTTAAGCCTTGTTTCCCGTTTTTACCGGATCCCGGATCCCGTTTGCTGGATCCCGTAGCCCGGATATCCCGGGTCTCGTATCCCGGATCTCGTATCCCGGATCCCGGGTATCCCGGATCCCAAAAAATATAGCCTATGTTACTCAGGGATAATGTAGCATTCTAATGGTGAAATATTTTTTGAAATCGGTCCAGTAGTTTTTGAGTTTACTCATTACAAACATCCAAACATACAAATCTTTTCTCTTTATAATATTGTTAGTATATTAGTATAGTATAGTATAGATATAGATAAATCGCGTAAGTATCAATTTGTTCCCCGACTAAAGTTTCAACGGCGTGTTCAGTTTTATCTATGGTGAAATTGACATTTAAAATTAACTTCACCATAGAATCTTGTCACATTTTGTGAATACATAGATAACTATTACTAAAAGTATTTTAGCAAACATAGTATTTACAAAATACTAAGATACCAAACAAAAGGTATTTAAATACAAGATACAAGATTACTTTTAAAAAAGTATTTTAGAAACAAGATGAAAATACGTATTTTGTCTTTTGTATCTGTATTTCAGATACTTGTATCTTAAATAAGTCACATCTCTGATAGAGTCATAGTTTAAAAGGATGCCCATGATTTCAAATTCACCCTGTATAACGACCATGTTGTAGACCATAAAATTTGCATAAAATGCATCGCTACCTCAATATTATCTATGGCAGCGATTCATTTGAGGTGTGTTATTGATTCGCAATAACAGGGGCAGTAGTGTATGTTCCGATGATTCTTTAAATGTCCCACTGCTGAGCACAAGCCCCCTTATTTCAATATCCGGCCACGCCACGTGCACAGATTAGAGAAGTTGACAGATATAGTCTTGGCAACAAACGAAGTGAAGCCAGGTAGCATTATATGTGTGCGTGACAACTAGGAGCGGCACTAGGGAAACATACATTTGTGTGCGTGTAAAGTTGTGTAGTTATAAGGCGAGATTGTATTCGCTTTTATGTTTTGTATTTGCTTTGGTGGCTTCACTTTCGTGTTCTATGCGCTCCATCTGTAGCTCCTAAATCTGTGGCCACGTGTATCTCCGTCACGTCTAGACTACTGAACCAATACACATTCTGATGTCGCGGTCTCAAAGCTTCGTGTTTTCGCGAGGATGTTATAATTTTACGACTTTATTTTCATGAGACGGATATAGAAACATTGAAGATTATTTTAAACTGATTTTATTGGCTACCTACTGCGCGGCGGCCGGCGGCGGCTTCAGATTCCAAGGATACTATAAAACTACTTACCTATAGTACCTATATAATCCATTAATTACTCCACACGTAAAGGGGGGGAGGGGGTCGACGAAATGTGACATTGTGTGACAAGGGGGTGGGAGAGGTCCTAAGTTCTGTGACGTCACATTTAAAAATCTAATATATCTAAGTATTAAAACCAAAATTTTAATGTTGAACGAAAAATTTTGAAAATTATAAATTTATGTGACGTCACACAGGGAGGGGGGGGGTCTCGCAAATGTGACCAGCTGTGACAAGGGGGGGAGGGGTCTAAAAATCATGAAATTCGTGTGACGTAATTAATGGATGGCCCCTAAGTTATTATAATACCCTACGATAAAAACCAAATACCTAGTACTTAGTAACTCTCTCCAAGTAAGGCGTGCGGCATCCCAAATAATTATAAATCAATAAACGATAGAAGGCCCTCGACTTGAAGGTGCTAATAGATGGAAGTTCACCATACTAATCTTAATCGCGCAAGTAAAATTGTATTGTTGTTAAAGTTAAGCGGCAGTTGCTCCTGGTGAATATAGTATGGTGAAACATCATTCACGTGTGCTTATAGCCTGAGTCCCCCTCGTCTTGAGGGGAGGCCTGTACCAAAAGTATAGAAACGAGTCACCCCATACTGTGTCCGCGCCTCCTGAAACTAAATCGATTCCTCTTGTGTGTCATAATCGATTTAAACGGTTTAAAATGTGTTGACAGCCCTATCTGCGACTACCAAATACAGTTACCAACATTCAAACATTCAGATGACTCTTATCGACATAAAAATAAAGTCTATTATAACTTTTTGAAGTGCAGAAATAAAATTGTAGCTTATTTGCGGTTATGAAAATATAATTAATTACTTTGAAAGTTCTTATTCATTAAATGATAAGGTTCAATTTAATGTGCGGTGGGTTTCTCAGGTGTATAATGTAAAGTTGTGAGATGTTGGAAGTAACTTATTTTTGATTTTGGAACAGCGGGATGTCACTTTATGTAGGGTGACTATGCCTTTGAAAACCGTAATTTTTTACCGGATTCAGTGTCGCATGTGAGGTGGCTATCCAGGGTTCTATTCCTGGGTTGGGTGGGAACAGATGATTAATATTTTCTGTTTAGAATTTCTACGGCAATAGATTTGAATAGTTCTCATGTCCTTTAACATAAAGCGAAATATCATATCGGTCTACATTAGCTGGATCTTCATGTATTTTCGCATGCATCTTTCTTAATAATTTTACAAGCGTAGGTACCTACTTCTATTGCCAACAATATCCTGTAAATATGTGTAACATACGGTCCCTACTGTCATCTGATCTTGTCACCTGTACTGTTCGTTTGATCACCGCGACAGCGCCGCGTGACGTCATGCTCCCCCGCGCCCCGCCCACACCCCCTGCTGAGCGAATCACAAAGTAATAATCTTGAGGTAAAATTATTATATTGGAAAGACGTCGACTTGTCATCTCATTTGTTGGATGTTCGACTGACTTGAGAAAAGCGAAGTTTTTGGGATGTTTCCAAATTAGGAGGGCAGCACACGGGAGCTATTATATTTACCAAAACACACTGCTTTCAATAAAGCAAGTGGCGATTTAAAAAAAAATATCAATAATCGATGTAAAACTAAAAAGACAAGCCTGCTGAGTATCTCGCCGGATCTTCTCAGTCGAGTCGAAAAAAAAAACATTGCCAATAATTTGATTGTTTTTGTATTGGAAATACGATTTATATAAACCTATTAAATTAAAATAATATGACATTTCCGCAAATTACTATCATTGCCTCCGAAACTCGTTAACCCTTCCGCTGCAACACGACACTATCCTGAACAAATAGTGACACATCGGGCACTTGATTTAATGACCACTTAGTAAGTCCAACCAATGCATGGACGGACAGGATCCGCGTGTTAAGAGACGGTCTATGGTTCGATCGGTTGCCAAATTATTGCGTCCGACTTCGTCCGTCGTCCAATAACTTAAGTCGAATATTTTATTAGCTTGTCCTATGACCTCCACCGCCTACGACGAACCACCACCGCCCTCGGTGGTGGTTCGTCGGTGGCCGCTGGGCTCACTGCATCGGTTGGTTCCGGGTTTGATTCCCGCAAGAGGCAAATTTCGGAAACGGCCTTTTCGTAATTTTCCCTGGTCTAGGATCAACAAGCGTTACTTAGTTTGAGATCATACACTTGGTGTTATTCTAAGTAGTATAACACATCAACTATGGTCCCAGTCCCAAACTAAACAACTCTACGGACAAATCAAATGATATAATAATAGTATCCAGGGACATTTTTACACACGGCTACCTGATCCCAAACTAAGCAGAGCTTGTAATATGGAAACCAGATTACTGATATTACATATACTACTTTTTTATTTGTAAATACATACTTCATTTATATATACACCCAGACTCGGGACATACAGACATGTTCACGCACACAAATGCATGTCCCGGGTAGGAATCGAACCAACGACCTGCAACGTGAAAGGCGCCATCACGCCAACCACGCCAACGGGCCCGTCGTTGATATATCGGCGTAGATATCACCACGCCACCTGTAGCTCATGACACAACCCGTCCACTGCCGCCGCTGGGCGCCCGGCGAGGGGCGAGGGGCGGCACGGGCCACTCGGGGGCGCTAATCAAATACTGGCCGACGACACTCAACCTAATCAGTGGCGACATCTATCCGCACCCTAACCAAGTGTTACTGATACGATAACTGTTAACCCTTTTGTATGTACACCACACCTGTTGTCCCAATGGGGTAGGCAGGGTTGTGTCATGTGTGTATTACCACAGAATAGATAAGGAGTACAGAAGTTGCACTCCTTTGATCTTGAAGAAAGCCGCCATTTTAAATTATTATTATTACCTAAACTTGCCGTGCCCGACCGCGCGCAATCTAAATTGTGCCTTGACGCAACGCGTTAGCGTATATAATTCGCCGTCCCGCTGCCGCACGCTGCTGCACGCTACTTAACCTTCAATCGGTAGGGTTGTCACAATTAATAAAAATAAAATAGTACCAACATTTTTGTATTTAAATGTTAATTAAAACTATACATTTTAAAAAATTACAGTTGTTGCACTTTAATGTAATGCCTTCGATATTTTTTGTCTTTAAAATAGCGGTTATTAAATTTAATGGCAGCATAAATGCGAAATCTAACAAATAATTTAAAAATGTAGTCTGAAGGGAAGCATGGACCTGCGGGGCTATTATATAACTCAGTTGACAGCTCATAGTGAACAACTATAGGCAAAGTTATCATCGATTGGCTGTCAAACAGCTAGTTTCGTATTACCTATCTCCAGTTATCAACTGAAATGACGTCATCTCGGTGATGGTCACCGGTGTGTAGTTTGACAGAAGTTTTTGTATCGATAAACCAACTATTGGTATTACGTAAGGCAAATGGACATCAAAACGTTAGTCACTGGACTTGTCAAAGAGGTTCGCGAAAGCAACTACTAAAGGCTGGTGATTTATAAGTTTTCAGTGATCATCACTATAAACTGATAATATTAAAAATAAAGAGAAGGGGTTTATAGCGTGTGCGATATGCGGATATTTTTTTTGGAAGGATTACCTAATTGTTTATTTGGTCAAAGCAAGAAATGTTTATGGGTCAAAGGTAATAGGCAACCATAGATTTATTATTAAGTAGTTCGCTATGAACGCAAATTTGGTAAGTTAAATTAGTAGGTATACCTATGCTTAACCTACCTTATACAACAAATACCAATTTTATGTCATTCTCAGTTACCATCAAAGTTCGGTGTACAACCGAAGCGAGTTATCAACTGAGTTATGTAATAGCCCAGCTGGAGTGGTGAAATTAATATGTTTTAGTAAATTAATTAGCGCATATAACAGCACGCAATAGCATGGGAACAATACGCAATAGCATAGCATGGATGCATAGTAGAATATCAAGCAACAGCAAGTGCAAGTCGCTCATTGAGTTATGACCGTTAACCTTGAATTTATAGTTCTCTCACTCGCTTTTTCCGCCGGTGGCAGAGTGCTCATAAAACGCTACGGCAACTAGTATCTACTTATATCGACTTAGGTAAGTGTCTAATACGAATATAGGTAAGTAGAAAAACTTGCAACACGACGGATCTCGTCAACTATGAAAGGAATTAAGGTAGGTAGGTATTCCGTAATCGATGCTAGTAGGTATAACGTGGTATAACCGTAAAAAACTGTCATTTCATTCTGTTCCAAATTACATATTTTCGCTTCAATTCCACTATTCGATCCTACCTCTTGTAAATAACGTCTACTGCACTGAACTATGAGCTTCTTTTTATATCTAAATAACAAAATAAAACTTCAATTAGCTTCAATTACCTTTCACAATCAGCTGGCAAAGAAAAAAATGTCAATTTGCAGTTTCTATAACTATTTAGACAGCCATATACGCCACAGTTCGTCTTGCTCGTCATTTTAAATTTTAAAATAATAATTCCAACGCGAGCGACCAACCAAAAGCGCGCGAAACGTTATAGCGCGTGTTCACGCCAGGAGCGCGGCAGCCATATTGAATTGCGTACAGACTTTGTACGCGAACCGATCGGAGCTAGTTCGACCGAAACCACAGAGTGACTGAGGCCTGGTATTACGCACAACTTCCAGGCACTAGGTACTTCGAATGTTAAGTCTCAACTCTGACAGCGAACATGAATTGGTGAATCAACTTATTATTAGGTATATGTACGTAATTCCAGTACGAAATAACAATTTCGGTGCGATAACATCGTTCATAATAAAAATAAATATTTTTTATTTTTTATCACGAAGTAAATATTTTTTATAAAAATATCCGCCGCCGCCCGGCGCGTATCATGTGCACAAACATAGATTACTGTGTGCTAATTGGTACATATTTACCTTTAACAAACTTTGTTTGACAGTTGAAGGTTACGGTTGTCCTAGGGGACCCTAGGAGGGCTGTGGGCTGTAGTGGACACCCCTGACACTCGTTCCATACAGCAGCTAGGCTCACTCCAGCTAGGAGTTTTCTTCAGGCCGTCAGACCTTCGATATAGCAGTCAAAGTCAAATCATTTATTTTTTAGACCTATGAGAGTACTTTTCAAACAGAAGCACGAATACGTTTGTGCGAAGTATAGCCGGACACCGACAGCTGGCTTGGCCTGCGAAGAACCGGACAGGCTCAGTTGTAAATACTGTTACTAGCGAGCCAAGATAGCGCTGCCGACAAAAATTCACCAGTCTGAAAGGATAAAAAAATGTAAATGTAACGTCACGACTTTTATCCCCATTCGGGGGTAGTCAGAGGCTTGAGTGGCCATACACCACCACATTGTGGAGGTATTAACCAACTCAAAGTCCACGTTTCACCTAATAGTTAGAACCCAACGTGACAGGTGGTGAACCTTGTCGCCGTGTATACAGGAACTGACTATTACCTAATCCCGAGGGATAGGTAGGTTTCCTCACGATGTTTTCCCTCACCGTCAGCGAACTGTAAATTATGCACATAGATGAAAATTTATCCATTGGTGCATGCCCCACCGGGGATCAAACCTGGGACCTTCTGATTGCTAGCCCAACCTGTTCACCCCTAGGCTACAGTCTGAAAGGATATCAATGTTTAATAACTATAATTTCATCAATAATTACAAACTGCGCCGATATCGCTCGCGGCTCGCTCCCGACGGAGTTGTTAGCTCGACGCAAAGTCGGGGCGCAAACAGAGCGCTTGCTCTTTTCATTACAAGTCGAGGGGTAGCGCTGGGAGCGACAGGGTACCGTTTAACAAACATTTTATGAATAAACTAGCTTAGCCCGCGTCTTCGCACGCGTTAATTTTAGAAAAAGATTACCCGCGTTTAAGCCCGAGTGGAATTTAAGGGTTTTTTTTACGGAACCTGATTTATTTTTCTTAGGTTAAAGGTAAAACTCCTTATAACATCAGATATGTGCCAGTGTAAGTCCCGTCAAAATCGGTGCAGCCGTTTCGGAGATTACCCGGCTTACAGACAGACAGACTCGCCACCAGAACTGACTTCCCTCCGTCCGTACATTCAATGTAGTTAAAGCAGATAATTCTATTTTATTTCTTTGTATAGAATAGATATGACATCTGATAATGTATGCAGTATTGTTGTGACAATAATGTTGCTAGAAACTGATTGTAATTTAACGATTAATGTTAAAATGGAGGATTATTGCTGGTTTTTCTAGTGTTAATAATATTCAAATGTTTATCAAACTAGTTAATAAACGGGAAGTAGCTACTTCGGATAAGGTTTTTGTACTTATAGGTATGTATTATAAATAAATATAATCTCCCGGGAATAATTAATTATTTATTTCAAAACACTGTTTTTTAACTTCGTTATCCACATAGTTCCTGGAAGCGGTCTGGTTGTGTGCAGATAACATATGTACTAGATTAGTTTGTTGTATTTTATTGGAATCATTCATTACGCATCTCTTAGTTGTATTCATGGTTTTTTTGTCGTTGACAGAATAATAATACAAGTCCGGACCATTTGTTTCGTTCATTCGTTTCTGATATTGTACTAAAGAAATGTGTTCAAACTCAAAATTCGAAGCTCAAACGAAACGAAATGTGGGATTCGTACCGAATTTGTAATAGCGGCAGATGCAGTTGGGCCATCGACGACGAAGTACGAAGTTCATACGAAGTATCGTATGGCCGTTTTCCGTGAAACCTCGGTGTCAACTTTTTTGTCTTTTCTTGGCTGGTTATCAATTAATATTCTCTGAAAAATATCTGAAATCGCCTAGTCTTAGTAGAGACCTATGGCCGCTCCTACCTATCCCCAAACATGCGAAACCAGTCCAGTCTTTGATTATTAACTTGTCTAGATATAGTGTTCGAGCGCCTAAACGCCAAAAAAAATATCAGCCAACTGTTGGCTCATAAGCTGATAATTACAACGGAAAATTTTAAAAAACTAAACAAATTACCATCATCGGTCTAAGTAAAATTGAAATACAATTTGTTTAAGAAACAATTAAATTAATAAAGTGTACATTTATCCTAAAATGTACCGCCATTTGACGCCATGTTTACAGGGTTGCCTGTTCATTGAATTTAAAATTCCCTTGTGAGCGTTACCTTATTTTAAAAAAATGTTTTATCATAATCCAAAAAGCATTATTTCGGATTTTTAAGCCGCCATATAAAGTATTAAATACGAAATAATAAAAATTTAGTTTACCTATTTTAACTAGTAATATTTTACCTAGTAGGTATACCTAGTAATCCATATGCGCATACGGCTAGTATATGAATAAAAATAATTAAATGAATTTAAATTTAACATAAAAAAATATAGATACCTCAAAATCAAAACTCTTTTCCCCATCTTTTGAAATATTATATTAAAATATTCAAAAGCTGGTATCACTCAGAACGCACCGTCAGTGACGCAGAGACAATAGTTTACTCATACTTGTGTGCGTGACACGCACACAGCGCTTTCAAATCTGGCCTGTTTTTTTCGTTGCGATTGCAGCGCAACAGTCCATCTAGACAAGTAAATAATCAAAGCAGTCCAGTATTTATCATCACACATGCCACTACACTCCACGTGTCCTCGCCGGCGCCGGTTGCCCCAGCATCAGCGGGCTCCATGCTCCATGAATAATTCCCGCGGCTAATTGCACCGCTGCTAAGTGGCTTACAGTTCGTGATGGGGTATCATGGGGCTTGATCCCTGTTAATGTTTTATCTCTACAATAGATAAGTACTGCAAATAAACTCGGTGGTATCTTCAGGGGTGGATTTCCCTATAGGCCGAGTAGGCCCGGGCCTAGGGCGGCAAAATTTCGGGGGCGGCAGAACTTGGCGAAATTTACAAAACTCAAAATTATCTCAATCAGTATCTAAACATACTGGTTGATATAATTTTATCATTTACAGACTTTCTTGATTTTCTTATATTAATTCTTATAGGTACATTATCATGCAATTTGTAATTTGTCGTGCTTTACAGGGAGTAGTGGGGCGGTTATCTTCCATAGGACTCGGGCAGCCAGCGTATCAAATCCGCCCCTGTGTATCTTTGCTCACGTAATTAATATTATGCAACTTTTTGGGATACCTACTGTAACAGTTATTTCCATGTTATTCCTAACATTAATACATTGTTCAATAGTTCTCATTATTATGTTTAAGTGTAAAAAAATCTATGACAACAAAATCGCATTAAAAGTATTTAAACCGGTTTATTTCGTCCTGTCCGAACAGATAGGTCAAATGGTCAAACTATCTCGTCGGGGCAAACGAAACACAAATTAAAATGCAACGCAATGCGGCGATTAATCCAGCCATTAATAATTCACAAGTGTTAATAGTTACATCGCGGGACGCCCCGTCACAGAGGGCGCTGCTTCTGTCCGGTGCCCGGTGGTGCCCGGTGCCCGGAGTTGTAATCTGTGCCCGGAGTGGCCCGTGGCCGCGAGGGAAGGGTTATTATTATAGTCGGCTTTGTACTCTGCACTGATCATTTTGTAAATATTTAAATTAAATACGGTTTCTAACCTGCCTCTTTAATGAGGGATGTTTTAAGTTACAAGCATAGATCTATGAACATCTCGCGTAAGCGCTTCCAGCCTTTTGTCCATAGACGAACCATATAAAGGACTGGGTCTAAGCTACCAGGCCGCGTTGCTATTACATCGCACAGCTCGGCCGGTGACGTCATCACAGTAGGCGTGGCTTTAGTCAGTGTGCTGTTGGCGTTCGTCCTGTGCAGACGTCTTGCCAACGTTCGCATCCCAAATATAATTCTATTCGACACTAGATGGCGACCCTCGGTACGTTTTTTATATGAACCTACACTTAGTGACATCTAGTGTGAAAAAGTTAAACTACGTACTAACATCGAAATAAAACGAACCCAGTAGTTCTGCTATTTACCGGTAAATCGGGGGGGGCGGAGCTTTTAAATTGCCTCCTAGTTTTTAACCCCCACCACCCGCGCCACCCCGCGCAAAATTTCCACGCGTTGTTTCATAGGGAAATCTAATTAGGGCACCTCTATTTTTAGTCTTTACTCTATGCTTTTGTCTGAGTATTTGCGAAAAATCCTACTTACTAATAGGTACACTATTATAAATGCGAGAGTGTGTGTAAATGTTTTTACCACGTATCTCCATAACTACTGAACCGATTTAAATGAAATGTGAAATGGAGATAGTGTAGGCTCTGGAATAAGACATAGGCTAATCCGATTTCCTCGCGGGCGAAGCCGCGGGGCACAGCTAGTGTTCTACTTGCTTTAACTTCACTGTGTGCCCGATACGCACTTGAACGGTATTTTGTTAAAAAAGGTAAACTTTTAAACAAACTACTCCCCGGTATTGTAACCCCAGAACTAATACATTAACGCCCCCGCTCTGCTCGTTAGCTAATTGTGGGCTATTGTGACGTCACACACAATGCCCACCTGTGGGGTGACGGCGGTGTGTTTGAAGGATGATTTTGAAACAAATGTTATATATTCCTAATAAAAGTCCGATTCTGTGTCGTGTCAGTCAGGCATATTATACAGGGTTAAGTTATAAATACTAATAACCTCTTAAGACTAGATTTCAACTAGGTTTTTTAGGGGAGAAATTGGGCTTCCGGCTCTCTCACTCATCGTACGAAACGCAACTGTAATAGCTACTTTACGCCGATCTTCTGTGAGTGGGTGACATTACTCCGGTCGAGCCAGCCCATATTGAGCTGCAGTCTATTAGCTACAGCATGGTTCCTCAACCAATACAACACAGATCTACGACTTCTTACAAAACTAATACACACATAATTGGTACATTTACCGACAGATTCCGTTTTCGTTCAGTATAAATTTCTTATTTTTTATTAACCTATTTCGTCCCACTGCTGGGCAAAGGTCTCTCCCATCCACCTCCACCGATCTCTGTCCACAGCGACTCCTTGCCAGTTCTTTTCGGAGGCGTCAAGATCGTTGCGCGCGCCATCTCTTTCTAGGCCTGCCGCGGCGCCGTTTTCCATATTCCGGAACCAACTCGGTTGAAACTTTAGGTAGGTAGGTATATTGGGTGAAATCGAAATCGTGGGCATATTTTAAACGGTGATTCTACACATGATTCAGAATATGGGAATATTAATCAACAAATCAATTGATAAAAATGTATTACCTAGGTAAGGTATAGCAGTTAAATGGTTTGCTTATTTGCTTACCTGAGCAATATTTTTTATCAATAGATTTTTTTATTTGTTTTCCCAAAATATTCTGTATCATGTGATGAGTCATATTTTAAAATATTGCCCACGATTTCGATTTCACCCTGTATATCGTATACTTAAAATGTTTTATTAAATTAAAACCCTGTATAACAAATAGCGTAGGCTGCAATCCGTGGCGTCCATTCCGTCGCGGCGCGGGGTGCTCCGCTCCGGGGCGGGTAATGCACGTTAATATTTAAACCGTCTGTTAGCTCTCAGGTCGGGAACTCCCGCGGGACCGGGGATGCTGTTCATCTCCCTAGATACAGTAACATTTGTATTAAACCATAGCCATGTTCGGCTCTATGATAGTGTCGAAACGCCACTATGACATGACAGACTTCACGACGTCGCTATGACTGCGTCCAGATAGAGCGTCATGACTCCGCTGGATAACCTCGGGACGACACCGCAATAGACGCGTCGCGACGCACTACCAATGCGTTGCGATGCCGCGATGTCCCAATATACGTGACATAATGTCCTTGACAGTCCTCTTGACGCCACTATGAAACAGTCGCGATGGCACTATGCTGGCGTCATGGACCGTCACTATAAGGCGAACAAGCATAAGCAGTTACCGTAACATATAGATGCTTGCAATTCCAAAGGCATCGCTCACTCATTGCTGACCTGAAGGAGAGTGGGACAGAAGGATATGGGAGGAGCTCACGGCTCTCTCGCTCATCGTAACAAACGCAGCTGTAAAAGCTATTCTACGCCGATGTTCTGTGATACATTCTGTGTTACTGCTTGGCTTTACCACCAATAAAAGATGATCTACTATAGCTATAAAACAACGTAATAAAGCATTAACACACAGTATTGTCCTGGGGCGGTGGCGATGTATTGGTCTGGGGCGCGGCGCGTGCCGGGCGGGCGGCGGGCGAGGGGCGGCAGAACAAATACTCAATAAACTAATGAGCCCTGTCATCGACACATCGTTACAACACACCTGCTGACGTCATTGCGCACGTCATAACATGTACCTACCTGATGATCTAGCTATATCAATCGACGGCAATAAAAACGGTCAAGAAAACATGACGAGCCCGTTGGCGTGATTGGTTGGTTGGTTCTGATTCCGCCTATCACGCTGTCGTAGGTTCGATTCCTACCCGGGACATGCATTTGTGTGCGATAACATGTGTGCATGTCCCGAGTAGAAGTGGGTGCTTAAACGAAAAGCCGTTTGAAAAGTTCGCTTTTTTAAGTAAGCGCCTAAGCGCGCTTACAAATTTAAGCGTGTTGCTTTTAAGCAATGACGGCAAGAAAGAGAAAGAAATTCCAAAAAATTACAAAAAGTAACCTTATTTGTATGACAATACAGTTCAAATCAATATTTAATTAAATTTAACCTTATTTCTTTACCCATAAAAAGCAATAATTTATAATACATTATATTAGATTAAAAACCATATTTCAATGCACATAAGACTCACTATCAATTTTTCAGCGCGTAAGTTTTTGGCTTTTTGCTTGAACTTATGTTTAGTAAGCATTTTGCTATTGTTGTCCGTTTATTGACGGACGAATTTTTGTTTAATTTAAAAAAGCAGAAAAGCACTTTTACAACGACTTTTAAAAACAAGCACAAGCGTAACAACGTGCTTTTTATATAAAGCCGTTTATCACATCTTTAGTCCCGAGTCTGGGTGTAATTATATATGCATTTAAGTAGGTATGTATTTACAAACAAAAAGTAGTATAATATGTAGTAATATCAGCTATCTGGTTTGGTAGTACAAGCTCTGCTTAGTTTCGGATCAGGTAGCCGTGTGTAACAGAATGTCCCAGGATATTTATTTATTTAAGATTGTGAGGAAATCTGCACGTCCATCGTTAAAACGTGAAGATCTCCCACCCGCACTGGGCCATCGTGGAGGGACGCTCAAATCCCCCTTCCATCCCGGAACGTGAAACAAAACTGATTTTGTATTAGGTAATATCCTGGGACATTTTTTACACACGGCTACCTGATCCCAAACTAAGCAGAGCTTGTACTATGGAAACCAGATAACTGATATACTACATATACTACTTTTTTGTTTGTAAATACATACTTAATATATATACACCCAGACTCGGGACATGCAGACATGTTCATGCACACAAATGCATGTCCCGGGTAGGAATCGAACCTACGACCTGCAGCGTGATAGGCGCCCGTCAAGGGAATATTGTGTCTGTATTGCAACACCATTGGCGAGCTTTGGTTGCATCGCAGAGCACGTCTGTTCACCTCTTCAGAGAATAACAGCGTAATGGTATTTAATATCGGGACAGACAAAACAACATTATATTCTAGTCAATATTTAATCTTCAAACAATGCAGGAACAAACAGACGTACAGCCGTGACGCAATATCCGGGGGGCGCCGCTGCTTCCGGCCCCGCCCCCGCCCCGCCCCGCGCCGCCGCACCGCCCCGCCCCCCTCGCCGCCCCTAAAGGGTTAATATTTCATGTTCCATAGACGTGCTTTACCAGACACACGGACAGTCAACAGGCAGAGTCAAATGCGTAAAATGTTAAGGTGGTAAAGCCAAGCTGTAGCCAATTGACTGCAGCCCATATACGGGCTGGTTCAACTCGGGTACTACCACCGTCTCACAGAAGATCGGCGTAAAGCAGCTATTACAGCCGCGTTGCGTACGATGAATGAGAGAGCCGGAAGCCCAACACCCTCTTCCCCTCCCTCCTTCCCACTCCCCTTCAGATTGGTAATGTGCAAGCATCTATAGGCTACGGTAACTGCTTAACATCAGGCGGGCCGTACGCTTGCACCCCTTACCACAGTACTATTCTCTTCTTTAAAGCCGCTATACGTCCCACTCCCGAGGGCCTACTCTTTTATAAACGAAAACGAAATTGAACGAAAATTGTTTGACATCTTCATCGTCGTCAAATCTAAACGTCAAACAATTTTCGTTCGTAAGAAATGTCGGAATCAATGAGAAACGTAGTAGGAAATACGCGAATTTCGTCCGATTTTTTTTTTTCGTTTGTTAAAGATTAGGGCCTCTGGGCAAAGGCCTCCCTTTACTTCTCCACATGTCTCTGTTTTGGGCCATTTCCTGCCATTACGTTCCCGCAAGTACCTAGTATTAAAAAAATCTTTGCCGATACCGACAATATTGAAATCTCAAATGTCAAAATTACACCTTGATTGTCACGTCGCCGGTGTATTGTTATTATAATCCTGCACGCGGCGCGCGGGGTGAGCAGAATTTATAAAAATCGGAAAATCAACCCCCGGCCGCCGCCGCCGGCGGGATCAACCAGATTTAGGAATTAGATTAAATTGATACAAATATTTGTGTTCTACAATCGGTTTTCGTACCTGTTTTAATTTAAAATACCGAACACGGATTTGAGCGTTGGCTGCTTGGCTCACTGCATCGGTTGGTTGCGGGTTCGATTCCCGCCAGTGACAAATTTCGGAAACGGCCTTTTCGTTATTAGCCCTGGTCTGGGTGTCACTGGGATCGCCCCCAGTCCATTGTACGGTACCCATAGTACAAGCGTTGCATAGTTTGGGATCATACAGGTGGTGTGTTTGTCTGGCGATATTTATGTTTTATTTATTTACCCAATGAAAGGTACCTTGTTTACCCACTCATTTAAATCTAAATAATGCCAGAATTGGAAGCTGGGACTCCACATATCATTCTTTCTAAAAGCTATTTTACAACTATTATACCCACCCACCTGTTCTCGATAGTTCAAAAACAAAACAGTAAATCCCCGCCCGAGTCGTTGCAATCGCTTTATTATCCCGACAATCAGGTTAGTGTATCCCGCGGTCCCGGGACTCGGCGCCCCGCGGTCCGGGAAATGAGGCCGGGATCCCGCTTCCGGCGGCGGGCGCCTCACTAGCGACGCTGCTTCCACTTTCCAACAACATTCCGAGATAATCATGTCTTAATCTGTTTTGATTTTAAGTTTTATTTTAAGCGACTGTAGCGTGAACAGGTTGGGCTTGTAATCAGAAGGTCCCAGGTTCGATCCCCGGTGGGGCATGCACCAATGGATGAATTTTCATCTATGTGCATAATTTACAGTTCGCTGACGGTGAGGGAAAACATCGTGAGGAAACCTACCTATCCCTCGGGATCAGGTAATAGTCAGTTCCTGTATACACGGCGACAAGGTTCACCACCTGTCACATTGGGTTCTGACCCACTGGTGAAACGTGGGCTTTGAGTTGGTTAATACCTCCACAATGTGGTGGTATATGGCCACTCAAGCCTCTGACTACCGCCGAATGGGGATAAAAGTCGTGACGTTACATATATCAAGATGACAAACGTTTACCAGTTTACGATGGATTTCGAAAGCATTTCTAAGAACAAAAGTGATTTGTAATGCTATTGCAAGTCGATCATAAATTTGGGGGTTAGTCTTCCGGTCACTGGAATCGCCGCAGTCCATTGTACGATACCCGTAGTACCTACTGCAAGCGTTGCTTAGTTAGGGACCAGAATAATTACAGATATACCTAAGGGGGCGTCCATAAATTACGTGGGGTGATTTTTGAGATTTTTCGACCCCCCCTCCCCCCTTGGTGAGATTTCGAGAGTTTTTGCTCGACCCTCCTCCCTCCCCCTCTAATCTCACGTGAGATTTTTCAAAAGCTATTTTCTAGAGGAGAAACATGTTTTACTTAATTTAACAGAAAAAAAGTTAAAGTAAAAGTTAAGTTTAGTTAAAAAAAAACTTAATTTAACCCAGTTTTCTTGCAATTTTACACTGTTTCTTGCGGTAAACAAAATTACGTGAGATTTGCCGAGACCCCCCCTCTCCCCCACGTGAGATTTGGTGAGATTTTGCTCGACCCCCTCCCCCCCATAAATGCCTCACGTAATTTATGGACGCCGCCTAACCTACTAAATAATCAATTTAAATCACAGTATCGGAGGGATTGCTCTAACTCCGGCCCATACCTCCACGCGATAGTCCATGATGCAAATAAATTAAAGCAAAACATATTGATTGCTTATCCGGCCACGTTTCACGGCTTTCTATCGCGGGCGGGGTGAGCAGAGTTCATGGTAGTACCTTATCATTAACATTCACGACGAGCTGCGTGGTACAAGCGAGGCGCGAGGCACGCGGGGCAGGGTCCCGCGGCACGGATTGTGAACAGGACCCTCCAACCCCAATTAATCTCACGTGTGATTTTTCAAAAGCCACATTTTAGTGCAGTAACATGTAATTTAACCCCAGTTTTGTCGCAATTTTACACTACTTCTTGCGGAAAAAATAATTGAGAAGGTGAGATTCGGCTGTTTCCCCCCCACCCCCGAAGACCCACGTAATTTATGTACGCCCCTAAAGTCCTCTGTCCGGTAGATTTGTATTAAGTATATTGTATGTAAAAAAATGTATACCTACGATTATTTTGTCCTTGTTAATTGTTACTATCAACCGAATAAGGGTCACCGCAGACTTGCTACTTTTAGCATCGACGATCGGCGATTTTGATGCTGCGTCTCGCTCGTTCGCGCTCGAAGATACGCGACGCAACATCAAAACAATTGCAAAATCGCCGGTCGCCGATGCTAAAAGTAGCAAGTCTGCGGGCGCCCCAAAAGATTTCAACGCACGGAACCCATGTTCCCGCGAGCCACTCGCGCTGCCGATATTTTCATAACACAATTGATTCGCGACGCGCCGCGACGGAGTGACTCTCAATCAGTAGTCCTATTATCCTCATACCCGGAGCCATTGTAACCAAATTGCTGTCATTAATATTGGAATAATTCCAGGAACATCCCATACCAAGCGGTCTATGTACCGTGTGTACGGTATGGTGTGGAATCGATCCCGTGACGCCCAGACCGGGGAAAAATATGAAAAGGCATTGGAAATTTCCCCGACGGGAATCGAACCTAAGCCTCTCCAACCACTACACCAAACCAAACGTCAACAAAGAAGGTAACTATACTCAGATTTTTTATTTCGTGGACTAAAATGACAGCTTTTTATATCAAACGTAAAATTAATTTGATCTGTTCATCATGAAGAATGTTGTTTTTATGATTCTGGTTCAAATTAATTCTATTTTATTTACTAAAAAAAAAACAACATACTCATAAAAAATAGATTTAATTAAAATATATATTGACATTTATAGCTGTCATTTTAGTCTACGAAATTAAGAATCAGTGTATAGTCTATTAACGTCAACGACGTCAACAGCTTTCGAGAGAGCGAATCTTGAGCGAATCAAACTTTTCATTTTTCATAATAGACAAAAACAACCCCCAAGAAATAATAAAGCCAGAATTGGCAAGTAGATTAGGCGCGAGTCAAACCGCCGACACGTCGCGTCGCGACGACAAATCGCATTAAATCTGATTGATTTGTAGACTAATATCCGCTGTTTGAAAGGGGCGTGGGTTCGATTCTCGGCGCGCGGCGGGTTTTTTGAGAGTCATGATTTGAATTCGGTTATCACTTGTGTACGTGCCTACCTACTTTTGTATCTGTGAGCGACATGACAAACAGATATTAATGTACATAGTAGAATCACGCCATAAAACGCAGTCCTTATTAGATATTCCGTGGTGTTAATTCGTTTAGTCGTCTTATACGCGTGTATTCCTTGATGGGGTAGGACAGACTAGTACACACATTGTGCCAATGTAATAAGGGCGAGCCTATTGCCATTATACCGGGGTAGTACCACCCTCTCACAGAAGATCGGCATAGAGTAGCTATTACAGCTGCGTTTCGTACAATGAGTGAGAGAGCAAGAAACCCAACCCCCCTTCCTCTCCCCCCTCCCCTTCCTCTCCCCCCTCCCCTTCCTCTGTCCCGCTCCCCTTCAGGTCGGTAACTGCTTAACATCAGGCGGGCGGTACGCTTAGTCACACAAAAAAACATCGCACAATGAGTACGGGATTGGGGACATAGTCCACCACGCTGGCCTATCAAAACACGTGGTTAGTCCTATTATATGACATCATTATTTTATGACTTTTCTGACTAGGTAGTAGGCATGGAAATAATTACTACTAGAGATGCAACGGATATCCGGCCACTATCCGGTATCGGGCCTATCCGGCCATTTTTTTTTTGGTATCCGACCGGGCGCCGGATAGCTCCCTACCCACTATCCGGCTTCGGCTGGATAGTTTAAAAAATTATAAAAGTCAATAGAAACACAGCTTATATTTAATATACATACAAAATTGACAAGCAAATAAGTACTTAAAATCAATAAGAGGTGAATCGCGATTAAAAAACACAAATTTTTCAGCATTAGTAGGTAATAGACGCCTTCGCTTAATTTTGTACACAAGACCCTCTTTCGAAAAAAGTCATGCGCTGTAGACACTACCGCATGGCGGCGAAATATATTTTTACCCGACTACGGCCGAGGGTTATGATTTTGATTTAGCATATTTGTCAAGAACTGGATGTCGTATCGACATCCAGTTCTTCAGTCGACGAACAGTTGACACCAACTATCCGGCGGCCAGATATCCGGCTATCCGACCTATGCTTTGGCCGGATATCCGGTATCCGGCTATCCGGCCAATTCACTATCCGTGACGTGCCCCACACCACCCGGCGGCGGTGACGGTGTGCGCTCGGTGTGGCGGGCGGGGAAGCCGCATTCCATCCGAGCTCCTAGTTGGCTTGGTGGCGTAGTACTTCCTTCAATGAATTTTTCTTTCACTGTTATTTCATCTGAGAATTTTCAATCAATGATTCAAATTCACAGTGAATGTCCTATAACATTCCATCCCATGAAGTCGCTGATCGACGATGATGAAACCCGGACAGTACTAAACAATTACTGCCAAAATACAGATGTTAGCCAGTTTACAATGGGCTTAAAAGGCATTTCTAGGAACAAAGGTGATTTGTAATGCCAATACAAGTCGATCTATCTTTCTTTCTATAAAGTGTGTTGTAATGTTGGCAGTGCGCTGCGTGGCGATGAGTGGAGAGGAGGGTGCGGCGGGGGCGGGGGCGGGGGCGTGAGGCGATGGCGCAGCAGGGCCAGCCCTACCCCGTGCCCTGGGGGCTGCCCTACCAGCACAGGTAACCAGCGGTGCCCCGGGGCACCCTGTGATGGCGTGATGTCATCCAATAAGACCAATGGCTACGTCCACATCAGGCGCATGCCTCCGCGAGCACTCAGTGTTGACGTCAGAACGAATAGATATAATGTCATAACATGAGTGCCCGGGCGAGGCATGCGAGGCATTCGGACGCACCAAATGACCATAGCTCCTGTTAAATAGTCAATTAAACCTCTATTCCCAGAGAGGCCGCCACTCCGAGCAGCTCGGCGCGGTTCGAGCACGCACACTCACACGCGCAGCAAGTGTACACACGGCCGCACGCGCACACCACGCTACTGGACCAACCCCAAACACACACACAGTATGTATTGTATAGCGACATCTGTTATTGAAAACTAGCAAACTTAATAAAGATGCTTGACATTAACTTTTATTAACTGATTCACTGTTATTTAGATGTAAAGGCGAAAGCGACGACACGAGGTCGGATTACAGGGAACATTATACAGGACATCTTCACAGGTGTGTAATATACAACATACATTACTAATCAGATTCTATTTACAATGTGAGCTACAATATTTACTTCGTCAGCTCAATGTTTGTGTGTCAGGGTGTGTGGGAAGTGGGAGCCTGAGTGGTGTGTGTGAATGTGTGTCAGCGTGCTGCATGTTGCAGATGCAGTGGCTACAGCAAGTGTGTGGAGGAGAGCGCGGGCGGCGGGGAAGAGGCGCGGGAGCGGGACGAGCCCGTGTCCAGCTCGGCGGAGCACCTCCAGCACTGGGACGAGAAGATCGGTACGGTACACTAGTGAAATCTTAACGCTAGGGCCATAAGCCATAAAGCAGGCAGGCAACTCAGTGCCTGTTCTCACCAACAGTTCTATCTGCCAGGCATAGCTGTCAGGCAGATCTGTCGGGAAGATCCGTACGTGTATGCTTAGCTATTGGGACGACCGTAGCCCTAGGGTATATCATAAGTTCTGTTATAGCATAAGCCTTGTGCAAGCCATGCTGGTTTGAGATCAGCAAACAACCCAAGTTTCCCGCCTGTGTTAGTCAGGGAAGTGTCGAAACACAATGAGCAGATGAAACGCATCCATTCTTCCGAAGATGTTTATAATGTGGTGTGTCCTCCAGTGAGCAGCTCGCTGTGCTCGGGGGGCGCGACCTCGTCCCGCGCTGACACCGCGTCGCCGCACCAACACGTCACCACCACACACGCTGGTAACCACCTTATGAACACTATCTTCTTATAGTATAGCCACGTCCAGATGTCTCACATGCCGCGCGAGGCAATTTGCCTCAAGAAGTTTAACTTGCCTCGCGCGAGGCAAATGCGCGTCCTGCCTCACCTGAGCGCTGTCATTTGCGTCGCCTAGTTTGGCATAGTCATGAGACAGAACCATGTCAAACGTGTCAAACTGATTGGACGGGTATACCCTTCTCTGTCTAGAGTGTAGGTTGCCTCGCCTTTTGCCTCACGCGGCATGCGACTGAGGCAAACGTCGTGCTTCGCGAGGCATGTGCATGTTGTAGACACGCCTTGTTAGTGGCCAACCTGGTGTCAGAGTTGTTCAAGCCGCCCGAAGGCTTCCCGACTGCTGCCTAGATGACAACAACCGGGTCCAACTTTTTACGTGTCCTCCGAAGCACGGAGACGCTCAGTTCAAATGCCACTGAATGGTCACCCATCTGTGACTGACCTTGCCAAGCGTTGTTTAACGCTTGGCATAACGTTTTTTTGTTTCCTTCGAGATAATACTTATTGGAAAAAATAATTTTCCCTCCAGCCCTCCAGTGTGGGGTTCAGCTGTTAGCGTTGTACTTGTGTATGGTCAGGCGGCGGCAGGCGCGGCGCGCTGCAGCTGTGGCAGTTCCTGGTCTCCCTGCTGGCGGAGGGCGCGCGCTGCGTCGCGTGGACCGGCCGCGGGCTCGAGTTCAAGCTGCACGAGCCGGAAGAAGTTAGTAACAATTAAATCAAATCAAAAGTTTTTTATTCATGTAAGCTCAATAAAGCGTTTATAAATAGTCAAGATAAACAATATTTTAGCATTACCACCGGTTCGTAATGTTGCTTCCATTGAGAAGAGTCGGCAAGAAACTCAAAATGGTTACTCTTTTCAAAAGAATAATTGTTGTATACATTTTCAAACAGCAACGCTATGTGAGCAGGCAGGCATTAACACATTGTGATTAAAAAAAAAACTAAATTAGGTATTTAAATCATGAACGTAACAGTAAACGTAAAAATTCTTTGATTTTAATAAACAAAAAAAAAAGAACTAGCCTAGAAAGCTGTGCATGCCTACTCCCACTTTACAGTTAAACCAAAAGGTGAATATTTAGAACTATTGTTTTGGTGTGATTGATGCCTTCCGTCCTCGTAACGACATCTATATTTAGCGCCTGGCATTATGTTTCAGACAGGGGTAAATAGATGGCGCTTAATAAAACCACTGTTCTTCATACAAGTCTGAATCACGGTTGAAGAAGACTCCCAAATAAAAATTAATCTCCGCACTACTCTACCAAGCCAACTAGGAACTCGGATGGAATGCGGCTTCCCCGCCCGCACACCAACCGCACAGCCGCCACCACCTGAGGCTTCCCACCGAGCACACACGTGACGTCACATTTGATAGGCGCCTAGTTGGCTTGGTAGAGTGGTAGGGACTAATATACTTACCTATTGTAATGTTTGTGGCGCAGGTGGCGCGTCGGTGGGGCGCGCAGAAGAACCGGCCCGCCATGAACTACGACAAGCTGTCGCGGTCCCTGCGCTACTACTACGAGAAAGGGATCATGCAGAAGGTCGCCGGTGAGACTCACGCCCACGTTGTCATGTCCGGGGCCTGGGGATGGGTTTGGCATTGAATAGTATATGTATAAAGTCCTTTTGAGTGGTTTTTAAATTAGGCTAAACGTCATTTGGCATCATAGTTTTTTTTATAGCACTGAGGTGGCAAACAAGCGTTCGGCCCGCCTGATGTTAACCAGTTACCGTAGCCTATAGATGCTTGGAATACCGAAGGCATTGCTCAGTGCTCACACGTTGCCGACCTGAAGGGGAGTGGAGGGGGAGGGAGTTTGGGCTTCCGGCTCTCTCAGTCATCGTACGAAACGCAGCTGTTTACGCTGATCTTCTGTGAGAGGGTGGTTTTCCCCGGTCGAGCCAGCCCGTATATGAGCTGCAGTCAATTGGCTACAGCTTGGCTCTACCACCAAGAAACTGACTGCGTTCATCGCGACCACTGCCTATCCCTACGTCGTGCGAGCGTGACATAGACCTGCCTCCACTCTCCAGGGGAGCGCTACGTGTACAAGTTCGTGTGCGACCCGGAGGCGCTGTTCAGCATGGCGGCGCCGCGCGCGCGCTCGCCGCCCGCCCCCGCCGCCGCGCCCGCCCCCGCGCCGCCCTACGACGTGCTCTCCCAGCTGTACGGGGGGGTGGTGTACCCGCAGTACCTGCAGCAGGAGTACCAACCCCGCCGGTACTACCACCCGCACCTCACGCACTATGATGCGTAGGATACAGACTTTGAAGTTTGGCGTCATGGTTGGACACTGTCGGCTTACAGGAGTAACAGTGGTGGGAGTGTGAGGCGGGCCTAGTCCCATAAAAAAAGACTAAAGCTAAGATAACATTCAAGACATTAGGATATTAGGTAACATTTTGTTCACGTGTACATTAGAATGTGATGATTTTGGTCAGAATATTAATTGTTTCAACCGATTAATACATTTTACAAAACGTAATGAAATAGGCTGGATACCCTTAAAGAATCAGTGATAGAAACACAAAAAAATTGTAATTGTGCTACAAGATTTCGATAATAGATGGCGCTGTTTTCAGTTATTATAAAATTATTACATATTTTCAAAATTAATGACAATTAAACTCCATCAGAATAAAACAAAGTTATCAAAAGGTCGATTATATTTCTATGAAATTTAAGTAAGAATAATTTTAAAAATTAATTTAATAATTGCAGTAAAATGATTTATTCTAGTCAATAAGTGAGTCTGTGCAATATTATATTAAGTGAAACGTAGTGATATAGCTGTACGGAACTGTAAGCAATCTTGTGAATAAAATAAGTAATATTAATTAAAATAAATAAATAATGCTTTCACTACCTATCCACTGAACAAATGGTGCGACATCTCTATGTTGGTACACAGAAGAGAGTTAACAGCACTCCTCGATAGATGGCGCCTAACACCAAACGCTCCAGAACAACTTTAACATGGTTATAATAAAATGTAATGTAACGTCACGACTTTTATCCCCGTTCGGGGGTAGTCAGAGGCTTGAGTGGCCATACACCACCACATTGTGAAGGTATTAACCAACTCAAAGCCCACGTTTCACCAGATAGTCAGAACCCAACGTGACAGGTGGTGAACCTTGTCGCCGTGTATACAGGAACTGACTATTACCTAATCCCGAGGGATAGGTAGGTTTCCTCACGATGTTTTCCCTCACCGTCAGCGAACTGTAAATTATGCACATAGATGATATGAATGATGATGAATAGATGGTTATAATACCTAATATAATTTTATAGGAGAGATGTGGCAAACAAGCTTCTGGCCTGATGTTAAGCAGTTACCGTAGCATATAGATGCTTGCAATACCAAAGGCATTGCTCTCACGTTGCCGACCTGAACAGGAGTGGGATAGAGGGAGGGGAAGGAGATGTCGTTGGGCTTCCGACTCTCTCGCTCATCGTAAGAAACACAGCTGTTATAGCTGCTTTACCCCGATCTTCTGTGAGAGGGTGGTACTACCCCGGACGAGCCAGTCCGTATATGAGCTGCAGTCAATTGGCTACAGCTTGGCTTTACCTCCAAAAATATCGTGGTTCTCTCTTAGCGCGATATCGCACGAGGCAACCATGATGGCGCCATTAGTGGGCGATTCGGTAGCCGTCACCGAATTGGTTGCGCTACCAAGCGGACACCAGGTGCGATATCCTCCATACAGCTCTGTACATTTGTTGGTGGAGCGACTGGTTGCGCTACCACTAGTGTCCTCCTGCGATATAGCCCTTATAGTCGTCGTGAGGCTCTTAGGCGAAGGCTAGACGTAAAGTATATATTGTGGTCCGTCAGTATGGTACATAATGATGGATGTCATTCCATCGACGCAGGCTACACGTTCAGTATTTATTCCGTCAGTATTGTGACGTAGTTCGTACAGTGCAGGCGTCAATTGAAACACGAAAGCTTGGTATGGATATTACCTTAGCGCTTGGTTTAATCCGCAATCTGAGAAGACATGTCCACTCTATTGCTTTCGCGACACGGAATGCCAAACTGTCATTCTGGAATTGAAATTCGTGGTAAATACTGTCATCCATCAGTATACTAGCCTACACGATCAGTTTGGACCACGGTTTTTGGTAAATAATGACAGACCACAGTATTTACTTTACGTCTAGCCTTCGCCTTATAGAGTTGTATATTGTGTCTCGACACATAATAAAAGACAATATAATATTTACAAACAGTTTATTCTCAATCGTTAACTGAACGGTCGCGATGTAACAACTAATACATCTAATTCAGTACACACGACTTTACTCGTTAACTATACCTGCGGCTCGTTATGATGGCCGGTTTTGACATGTGGGAAGGATGAACTTTATTATAATGGAATAAAATTTATTTTCGCATTCATTTTTTGACATTCTTATTTTTTTAAACGGCCGATCTTATTCCGTTATAATAATAATAATAATAATATTTATTTATTGAAGTAACTAGGATTCATTAAAAACGATGTTAGTATCAAAATAACAAAGTAGGTATATAAATACAATAAATAAATAAATATGCAAATCACTGCTGCACCATCCCATGCGAGACGGCGCAGCAGCGATTTACTTATGCAACAGTCTTATTATCCATTATTCAAGTTTAAGCCGTCTTCGGCAGAATAAAATCTGTTTGAAAAGCGGCGATCAAAGTTCCTAAAACGCCTGAATATAATCCCTCGAGGCCATAAGTTCTCATTTAAGTAGATCGATAGTTTAGATTCAGATACAAAGAATTTGTATGCTTTATGCCCCCTTTCACTCTTCATAATTATCTTATCCAGTGACACAGTTTCCTGAGTCTTACTACGAATGTATTGAGTTATATCCTCCTCCGTCGTATCATTATGAATGTTCGTAATAAATATTGGAACATTCTTTTTAGCCGCTTTGAAGTTGCATTCCGCATCTCTCGCTGTGCCCGGTTTGCCACGGTATCGATATTTGGGTTGTTTCTTACGATAGGAAACTCTTTGCCATCCGTCGTGCTCATCATTTACAATCGCTATTGGGGATGAAATATTATGGCACGGTGCATCCAGCCCGCGCTTCCCTAATACAACGTTGTTGTTTATCAAGTTATCAGTGGCGATCGGCTGATGCGCTGTATGCACAACTAAACTTGGACACGTTGACGACACCATTGTACCTGCTACGTTCATTTCGCGTTCGCATCCTCTGACTGCCTCTTGACGCTTCACGGCGGACGCGTTGCCCGCTGCTGAACATTGCTGCATACAAGCTTCATGTTCGAGTAGTTTCTCTTCTACCTGCACAACGTCCCTGTATTGTGTTTGTTTATTATTCAGATCACTCTCGCTATTGTTATTACAGGACTCGTTTAATGATAAGTTATGCATCTCCTTAGGTCCATCGTCTAGTAACCGTGCGCCTCTGTTTTTATTTACTTTAGATGCAGACGAGGGATCTAATGAAGAATTCTTTGTGTGTAAAATGTCAGCTTTTAATTCCCTTAAGTGATCTAGCGTCACATGAGTAGACTTCATCTCGTCAATTGTATTTTGCATTCGTAAGAGATCCTTCAGAAGCTTCGTACAGTCCAGGTGATCAAATGTGATAGGTGGCAACTTTTCTAATAGTCTGGCTACAAACACTGGAATTTCGTCTGGATCTGCAGATTTAAATAAGTTTATGATATCTGCTAGATCACGCTCCTCCTTACCTTTGCATTTTCGTGTAATTTTACGCAGATCTGTTGGGATTGAATCAAATAATAGTGCTTTCGACTTTTTTTTTCTTCACCAGTAAATCCCGAGATACAGATACGCACCAAACTCATCTCGGCGATCACGGAAACTTTGTTTTGGATGTACGATAACATCTCATCGATAACGATGTTACATTCGTTACATTTTAGAACATTCCTCATATTTAATTTTATTACTGAAAAAAAATTATTATTCATTTTCTGCCCCCCCCCCCACATGTCAAACCGGCCATCGTAAAATGCCGCTACTGTAAGTGTGGAGTATTCTTGTAGGAGGTAATCTTTAGAACTACTGACCCGATTCTGAAAATTCTTCTGTATGTACTACACCACCAAGCCAACTAGGCGCTCGGTTATAAATATCAAATGATAATAATTCAATGAGTCCGCGGTCCGACCACCACGTAGTGGGCCTGGGCCAATGCCGGCACTCCTGTTGCAGTAGTTCCCACTACGTGGTGGAAGGACCGCGGAATCATTGACTTATTATTATTATTATTGATAATTTATACCCGAGTGCCTAGTTGGCTTGGTGGATTAGTATGACTGTTTCACGCGGGCGGAGCCGTGGTGCTCTCTTATAGCGAGGTGTGTGTACTGAATTACATACATATTTTATAATCATTAATACTCACATCGTATAAAAATGCGTTCTACATAAAAATACAAAACAAAATATTGATAATAATAAAATATATAGGTACAGTAGGTTCCTATAAAATTACATGGCTGCAAGTAAAAATGTAGGTAAAACTAGATGTAACTGCCCCCGACGTGTATTTTAACTAGAGATGCAACGGATAGTGATTTGGCCGGATAGCCGGATACCGGATATCCGGCCTAAGCATAGGCCGGATAGCCGGATATCCGGCCGCCGGATAGTTGACGTCAAATGTTCGTCGTGCTAACCGATATCCAGGTCTTAACAAATTTGCTAACAAATATAATATCAGCGCCGTGCAGTAGTGCGTACAGAGAAATACTTTTTCCGGGAGAGGGTCTTGCGTTCGAAAATTATCGAAGCAGTTTATTGCCTACTAGCTGTGCACGCGACTTTGTAAGCGTAAGTTTTAAAAAATATTACCCGCGTTTAAGCCTGCTTGAATTTAATGTATTTTACGCGGAATCCAAAATATTTTTCTAAAATAAAAGTAGTCAAAGTTACTCCATATAACAACAGCTAACTGCCAGTGAAAGTCCAATCAAAATCGATGCAGGTGTTGCGGAGATTACCCGTAACAAACATCCAAACAGAAAAAAAAATAAGTGTTTTTGTACCTAATATACATTTAGTAATAAACTGTTATCTTTAAATTACTAACAGACACTTAAATTTTATTGATTTGTAAAGATAATGCTGAACAAATCGTGTTATTTAATCACGATTTACCTCTTACTGATTTTAAGTACTTATTTGATTGTCAAGTTTGTAAGTATACAAAGATAAGCTGCGATTCTAATGACTTTTATATTTCTATATGTATCCGGCCGAAGCCGGATAGTAGGAAACTATCCGGCGCGCTGCCGGATATCAAAAAAAGTAGCCGGATAGCCCGGATACCGGATAGTGGCCGGATATCCGTTGCATCTCTAATTTTAACCGACTATAAATTAAATAAATGTTGTATTAAAAAAGAGACATCAATAGGTAATGATTAACGACTTTTACATAAAGATAATCGCCAGACTTACACACCAACTGTATGGGCCCAAACTAAGCAACGCTTGTACTATGGGTACCGTACAATGGCCTGGGGGCGACCCCAGTGACACCCAGACCAGGGCAAATTACGAAAAGGCCGTTTCCGTAATTTGCCTCCGGCGGGAATCTGACGGAGTGGGAAAGATTAGTTTTTTAAATAAAACTCTCGTTTTAAATGGGTCAAAATACAGAGTGGCTAGTTACTGACCGTGGCCAGTTACACCTAGTTTTACCAACATAGAAATATAAATGTGAATAAGGCAGTTCGGCTTCGTCCACTGACCTTTCGTCATTTACTATTCCAATAGGCTGTCTAACAGCTGATCTTACCACAGAAAGGGACGCAGCTATACAAGGTAATAGGACGCATTGTCAGCCGCCTTCTCTTTCGGACACAATTCAATAGGACCTTGATGGACTAGAGAGAATAATTTCATAAAATATCGCAGATTATTGCTAGTACGGTGGTGATAACTGTAGACATTTGTAAATGTTTTACATAACCGATTTCATAAAACAATCTCTCAACTATAAGTGGCAGCACGCTATGATGGCCGTTTTGGCATGTGGGAAGGTGGAGAAAATGAATCTTATTATAACGGAATAAGAGAGGCCGTTTTGAAGTTTAAGAATGTCAAAAAATTTATGCGAAAATTATAATAATAATATCCTGGGACATTTTTACACACGGCTACCTGATCCCAAACTAAGCAGAGCTTGTACTATGGAAACCAGATAACTGATATTACTACATATACTACTTTTTTATTTGTAAATACATACTTAATATACATATACACCCAGACTCCGGACATACAGACATGTTCATGCACACAAATGCATGTCCCGGGTAGGAATCGAACCTACGACCTGCAGCGTGAAAGTCGCCTCCGCGCCAACCACGCCAACGGGCCCGTCAGAAAATGAATCTTATTCCGTTATAATAAGGTTCATCCTCTCCACCCTCCCACCCTCCCACACGTCAAAACGGCTATCATGGCGTGCCGCCACTTGTAAGTATATTATTATCAATAGTAATGGCTATGTCACGTGGTCACGTGAAGATGCGACTCTTGTAAATAAAATATTGAAGACCAAATAACTTTCAACTTAACAACCAACCACTTTAACAAGTTATGGCCGGCGCACGGAGAGGACGGCAGGGCATGGCATTTTAATTTTTATCAATCGAATTTAATACTTATCCAATCGAAATAAGGTATATATTTCAATGCTCGGTGATCGACCTCGGAGCATCGCGGACCATTTTCTCGGTGCACCCGCTGGAGCACCTTATTTCGATTGGATAAGTATTAAATTCGATTGATAAAAAATAAAATGCCATGACCTCCCGTCCTCACTGTGCGTCGGCCATTAGGCTCATAAATGCATCCCAAAGTTGTGATCGATTTTAAGACGCGTTGACGTTTAATGTATGGAACATCTGTCAAAAACAGCGTATTAAAATCGATCTCAACTTTGAGATGCATTTATTTAAACTAGCCATAATTTGATTAAACGTGTATTAAAAAGTGCATTGTTTTACATTGCATTTCGACAAAGTATCGTGATTCAAAAGATCATGAGAATCGCGTCGTTTCTTCGTGACCGCGGAGATAATTATAAATTCAGCTAAAAAACTTAATTCCAAAATAGTCAATGAGATTTTTAACTACAATAATCTATAAACATTAATTTAAACAATTGATAAATCCATTTTCATACTAAAACAATCCCTATATGATTATTAATTATGACATAAACTTTAAAACGTAATTATATTCATTTAGCAACAATACAAATATTATTTACATCTAGACTAGAACACCAATTGGATTGCATTAACACATAGGTTCGTATTAATAAATGGATCTCAAAGTTGAGATCGATCTTAAGATGCAGTTTTTGACAGATGATCCATACATTATACATCTAAACTGTATCCTAAGATCGATCTCAACTTTGAAACGCATTTATTAATACTGGGGCCCTCCCACCACGTCTTATAGCAGTATTGTTTTAACGTTTCAGCGACTTTTTGTGCAATAACGTTTCTTAGTGTCATGATAATAAGGTACGTCATTGCACAAAAAGTCGCTGAAACGTTAAAACGTTCCTATAATTGAATCGCGATAAGAGGTCGTGGTAAGGCCTCTGGTCATAGAATAACACGGTCGCGAATCACTACCCATAAAGATTATCACTTGCTTAACGGAGAAGAAAACATCGTGAAGAAACCTGGGGGCTTACCACGACCTCTTATCGCGATTCAGTTATAGGAACGTTTTAACGTTACAGCGACTTTTTGTGCAATGACGTACCTTATTGTCATGACAATAAGAAACGTCATTGCACGAAAAGTCGCTGAAAAGTTAAAACAATACTGCTATAAGAGGTGGTGGTAGGGCCCCTGCACGTGTTTTGAAACACGTGTGAAGTTCACCAACCAGCACTGGGCCGGATAGTACATCAAATATACATTTATTGTCAACAGTAATGTTCAGTCATGCTTTCCGCAATCTCTCGATAGATGGCGGTGGTCCGAAATCCTAAATCGCGGTATCATTGTTTGCGACTGGCTTGCATACATTTTGTGCTTTTATACAATAATATTCTCAAGTGTAGTGCCTTTTTCGATTTCTATAAAAAGAAAAAGTATAATAATATTTGGGCAAATAAGTGGCCCTAATCGTGGGCTTACACCTCATTCAAGAGGTAGATTATTACTTGGCACGCTTGCCCCTAGAATTGGGGCAATACACGCCAACACATTCTTCCCCTACTTATAACATTTATATAACACATTGAAGGCAACATTTCAACCTTATTGACTTAAAACCTTTATAAATAACAGTTTGTTCACTCACTCACTTTACATCAAGCGTCGCAGTGTAGGAACGAACTGCAAATAAATAAAACACATAACATACCTACATAGGTATTTAATCCCACTCATTTGCCTAACAGTGGGCAACTGTCCGATTAATCTCAACGGCTGTAATAACACCATTAAATAATTAAAAGCTAAGGCCAGCACTGGTCATCCACCCCACTAATTTGCCCCAAAATGGGCAATTGCCCAACTTGTAAATTCTAGCATAACCTAAGCCAAACAAGCCAAGGTCAGTAGCGAAAATAACTAGGCAACTTAAGCCCAACAGTGGACAAAATTACTCACGAGTGGGCTACCTCCGCAGATGCACGACCACGTCGCGTAGCGTCAGCTTGATCCAGTCGTAGGTCGCGAACGATATTCCCACCGCGATGGGGCCCTTCACCCAGTTCATACTGAGGCCCTTGAAAAAACCGCGGACGCCCTCCGTTCTGTGGGCAAAAGTAAAAATGTAGTAGGCAAAATTAATTATGAGGTGGGCAAATTAATTATGAGGCGGGTAAAATTAATTATGAGATGGGAAAAGTAATCATGATGCGGACAAAATTAATTATGAGATGGGCAAAGTAATAATGACGTGGGCAAAATTAATTATGAGATGGGCAAAGTAATTATGAAGTAGGCAAAGTAATTATGAGGTGGGCAAAGTAATTATGAGGCGGGCAAATTTAATTATGAGATGGGCAAAGTAATGATGACTTGGACAAAATTAATTATGAAGTGGGCAAAGTAATTATGTGGTGGGCAAAATTAATTTTGAGGTAGGCAAAGTATTTATGAAGTGGGCAAAATTAATTATGTGTCGGGCAAAATCGCCAATGGGCTTAGGACAATGACTTGTACCTGTAGACGGCGGCGAGCGTGTCCCGGATGGTGTTGCAGGGGTAGCTGCCGTCCTGTCGGCGGCGCGCCGTCTGCATGCGCCGGCGCACGATGTCCAGCGGGTACGACGTAGTCTGCGCCAGCGCGCCCGCCGCGCCGCCGAACAGGACGTTCACCAGCGGGCCCTGCGCCGTGCCGAAGTACTCTACCACGCACCATCAACAACACACTTTAGTACCACCCAGTTGTGACGGGCCCGTTGCCGTGGTTGGCGTGATGGCGCCTTTCGCGCTGCAGGTTGTAGGTTCGATTCCTACCCGGGACATGCATTTGTGTGCTGGACATGTCTGTATGTCCGGAGTCTGGGTGTATATGTATATTAAGTATGTATTTACAAATAAAAAAGTAGTATGTAGTAATATCAGTTATCTGGTTTCCATGGTACAAGCTCTGCTTAGTTTGGGATCAGGTAGCCGTGTGTGAAAAATGTACCAGGATATTATTACCAGGAATACTCATACGAACCCGCTCATAGACAGCTGTAATCACTGCCCCTCTAGCCAAGTGGCTTCATCTACGAGCGTATCTACAAAACGCTACGCTGAAATTTATGGAAAAGACATTACAAGTCGATAAGTAGATCACGTGACATGTCATTTCCATACATTTCAGCGTAGCGTTTTGTAGAAACGCTTGTAGATGAAGCCACTTGGCTAGGGCGCCAGGGCTGACTCACCTAAATATTTATGCTTGAGTGAGTCGTATGTGAAGAAGGAGACGCCCGCGTATGGTATCACCCCTAGCACGGTCGCCGGGTAGCCTCTGCCAACGAAACACAAAACATTTATAAAATAAATAATTAAAATAAATGAGTTCCTTCAACCAGTTTCCCTTGAGATGTGATGACTCGGTTAGAGTGTAGCCTTAGGGGCGCAGTTAGTTTTAGGTTTAGGTGTAGGTTTAGGTTTGAGTATAAGGCTGGGGAAAAGGACACGGGTCGACTTTGACCTTGAATGACCTTGACCTTTAACCCTGAATGTCCTTTGACCTCAAGTAACCTTTGATATCGAATGTCATATGACCTCGAATGAACTTGATATTTGACTTTAACTTTGACCCTGACCTTCTTACCTTGCTAAATGTTTGGACACGTTCGGTTAGGTTAGGTTAGAACAGTGACCAGCCAAATAGTACCCGTTACAGTTATTTTTAAAAACCTCATGGTCTTGGTCCGTGACCTACGGATCAAAGGTCATTCAAGGACAAAAGGTCAAGGTCAACTGTAAAGTTCGTTCGAGGTCAAATGACATTCGATGGCAAAGGTTACTTGAGGTCAAAGGTCATTCGCGGTTAAAAGCTCGAAGGTCATTCGAGATCAAAGTCGACTCGTTTCCTTTTCCCCACCCTCCTACTCAAACCTAAACCTAGACCTAAACCTAAACCTAATAGCGCCCCTAAGGATACACATTGACCGATGACTCTGGTGCAGTTTAAAGCTTCCACTGAAATTCGAGTGCTCCATTTCTTTTTCCATTCGGATACAAAGATCTTATTATGAATCGAGAGTTCTAGAAAAGTCTGAGAAACCGAGTGTTCTCTTGAAGTACTCGATCCTGACCGGAACCTTCGCATTTGAGATCCAAAGTTTCTACTAAACACTGTGCTGTACCACTCCTCCAAGCCAACTAGACGCTCGGATGGAATGCACCTTCCCCGCCCGCACACCCGCCACCGCCTGCGGCTTCCCGCCCACCACACCTCCCGCACACTGCCACCACCTATGCTGCGTTCCATTCACCGTAGTTTTTGATATTTTCGTTCACAAAAACTGTTAATAACGATAATAATGATCACTTTCAGTACAAGTTGGTTCGAGTGGAACGACATTTATGAACGAAAATAACGAAAATTACAAAATTAACAGTGAATGGAACGCACCACTTGTTGTGCGGGTGACGTCACAGCTGACAGGGGCCTAGTTGGCTCGGTGCAGTAGTACTGGGCCACTCACCGGTAGAGAGTGCGCAGGCCCTCCTCCCTGGCGACGCGCGTGAAGACGGCGCGCAGCGTGCTGTACTCGCGCGCGTTGGTGACGGCCATGCGCGCGCGCGCCAGGTCCAGCGGGTACGTGGCGCTCTGCGACGTCACGCCCGCCAGCGACCCCGCCGCCAGCAGCAGCAGCGGCTGCTGTCTGCATGCGTGCCATATGCAATGATCAGAAGATAATCAGAGAGAGGGAGGAGATCAAAAGATAGAGGAGGAGAAGATAGTGAGATAGAAGGTGAGATGACAGTGAGATACAGGGGGAGGAGACAGTGAGATAGAGGGGAAGGAAACAGTGAGATAGAGGGGGAGGAAACGGTGAGATAGAGGGGGCGGAGACGGTGATATAGAGGGGGCGGAGACGGTGAGATAGAGGAGCAAGAGACTGAGATAGAGGGGGAGGAGACATTGTGATAGAGGGGGAGGAGACTGTGAGATAGGGGAGCAGGAGACTGAGATAGAGGGGAGGAGACATTGTGATAGAGGGGGAGGAGACTGTGAGATAGGGGAGCAGGAGACTGAGATAGAGGGGGAGGAGACATTGTGATAGAGGGGGAGGAGACTGTGAGATAGGGGAGCAGGAGACTGAGATAGAGGGGGAGGAGACAGTAAGATAGAGGGAGAGGAGACAGTGAGGTCGAGGAGCAGGAGGCGGTGAGATAGAGGGGAGGAGACAGTGATATAGAGGGAGAGAACACGGTGAGATAGAGGGGGAGGACACGGTGATATAGAGGGGGATGAGACTGAGATAGAGGAACAGGAGGCTGTAAGATAGAGTTGGAGGAGACAGCGAGATAGAGATGAGAAGGATGAGAGATTGTAGTGACTGACTTGGCAGTGCCTGGCGTGTCGACGCCGAGCGCCTTCTTCCACTGCTCGTGCGCGGTGAACTGGATGGCGGCGTAGGGCACGATGCGCGCCATGGTCGCGCTGTTGCCGCGCCACAGCGCCGCCGCGCCCTCCGCGCGCGCGCTCGCGCGCACGAACTCCACCGCCGCGCGCCACGAGTACGGGGTCTGACTGCGACACGACCAACTATACCTACTGCTCCACCAACACAACTAGGAGCCCGTAGGCCCGCCACACACTCCCACCACTGTAACTCCTGTAAGCCAGGATCGACAGTGTCCAACGATGACGCCGAGGTTTGACCCTCGACGAGTCCCGGGGACAAGCTAAGTTGTCTTGGAACCCGCACGAATTTAATCAAAAGAAAGGATAGGAGGAGTTGGAAGAAGATTATCCACTTCTAACTACAATTAGCTGCGTTTTCCTGTCCTTTGCTGTGGACTGAAACTGCTAAGAGCACCAAATATCTTCTCTGATTGAGGGAGGTAGCTCGCAGAACATTCTGGCTTAAGACTATACGACGGTTCTCAACATGGTGGACTGGTCGTACATTGGAGGAGGCCGATAACCAATCGTGAACGTAAACTGAAAGCAATACCCACGACGTCTGGAAATTGATCTTGGTGCGGTCCAACGGCGCTATGGCGGTCTTGGCGATGGCGCCGGCCGCCGCGCCCGCCACCAGGGACGTCCACACCGCCACGCCGTTGGGCAGGTGGCGGGGGTCGTGGGTCTTCAGCGACGGGGCCTCTGTGGGGGTGGTATTAAGCTCTTGAACAAAGCTGATTATTGCACTCTAATATTATACTGACCGCGACCGCTTATGAACTGCTTTCGCTTAAGCAGATATTTTAGCTGCGTTATACGTACGATTAAAGAGCCGGGAGGCTAACCCTCCCCCCTCTTTTCTCCTCCTTCAGTCAACGAAGTAAACTGACAGATGCTAATGTCACTTTTCGATATAAATATATAGAACAAAATAAGGTTCAAATTCATAGAACAGTGACATTTTCAGCTGTCAGTTTACTTCGTCTAATTAAAAATCAAACTATGGTGAAAACCCGGTATACGGCGAACCTCACCTAAGGGGCCATCCATTAATTACATCACACGTAATGGGGGAAGGGGTTGACGAAATGTGACATTGTGTGACAAGGGGGGAGGGGTCCTAAGTTAAGTGAGATCACATTTAAAATACTAATATATTCAAGTATTAAAACCGAAATTTGAAATGTAAACGAAAATTTTAGAAATTTTCTGAAAATTGAAAAAAGTATGTGTCGTCACACAGGTGGGAGTCTGGCAAATGTGACCAGCTGTGACGAGGGGGAAGGGGTCTAAAAATCCTGAAATTCGTAGGACGTAATTTATGTATGGCCCCTAACCTCTCATGGGCGCCGATACTAAGCCAAATGATAAATGAATGGTCAATATTCATTATCGCTGCCAAATACCGAGTGAGAGTGTAGTACATTCCTTGGCGGAGCGTCACACGTCGCGATAACAGATATCTCTTGCGTACTATAACATTAACCAAATGATTTGCTTATCAGCTTGATAATGACCTGTTACAACCGGCCTCCGAACCCGTCATTCAATAATCATATCTCATTAAAATATCATTTTTCTATAAGATCTTTTTGCCGCATGCACAATAGACACAATTATTTTTTTATCACTAGCTGTAGCTAGCTTCGCCCGCGTGAAAATTGGATTAGCCTATGTCTTATTCCAGAGGGCCTACTCTGTTTCAAACGAAAACGAAATTTCGGACTAAAGTCCCGTATTTCCTACTACGTTTCTCATTGATTCCGACATTTCTTACGAACAAAAATTGTTTGACGTTTAGATTCGACGGCGACGAAGACGTCAAACTATTTTCGTTCGAGTAGGCCCTCAGAGCCTACACTATCTACGTTTCAAATTTCATTATTATCGGTTTAGTAGTCATGGAGATACGTAATTGATGGAATCAGGCTATCTTTGCGGAAATCCATTGTTAAACAATTATAGAGAGGGACCTACCACTCACCCTCGGAATTGTCAACCGGAGATACGTGGTAACAAACATTCAAACACACACTTACTTTCGCATTTATAATATTAGTACGATAGGAAGTAGGATAGGATGTAGCCCAAAGTACTAATCTTCGACAAGAGGAAAACCAGCTACTATATTGTGGACCAATGTCGAAGACATGAAAGCCCTAAACATCGCACAAACGACAACCCAGGATCAATTATCCTGGCGCCTACGTACAAGGAGGCCCGATCCACATGAATTGGGAATGGGGCGGGAGAGAGAAGGAAGATCGTGTAGGCCAAAGGACTTATAAATACCACCCTATTTCATTGTGAAGAGCCGGCGACAAACTCAAAGGTTACTGTTTTCGTAAGATACTACACGAAGTGCCCGGTGATTCGGGACTCAAATTGCCCAAAGTACATAAAGTTGCCCAAAGTACATAATATTGCCCAAACTACATAATGTTGCCCAAATTACATAATGTTGCCCAAGGTACATAATGTTGCCCAAAGTACATAAAGTTACCCAATGTGTTGCCCATATAATCTGTGCACTCACCATGGTGTGCGGTTCTCTCTTCATGCAAGAGGGGGACACGCGCCTCCCCCACCGCCATCGCTGACGTCACGAGCTCAGCCAATCACATCACACCTCGCACGCTACGAACAAAACAGGGAAAACTTCAGATACTATTTGTTTTTTTCTTCTAAATCTACTTAATTAATTTAATTACCTTTTTATATAGGCTTATCAATTCAAAATATTTCTAAACACTAATTAAAGCAATGCATAAAAGTTAAGTAACGTCTAGGAATAAGCCTGTAATTGTTAGGCAGAGTGTTATTACAACATCACACCTGTATTCCTGGAGGGGTAGACAGTTGTCCAGTGATTGTTCGGCTCATATCTGCCATTGTCCACTCACTCAAACATAAGGAGTCGTGGCCAACAACTAAGTGTTATTGTACATAATCCATAATCGCTAAGTGAGTTGTTATTGTTTGTCTAGCGATGTTTATTATTAACTCATTATCGTCTGCCAGGTTAACGCTTACCGCGATATAGTGCGGTCAATAATTTCCGTTGATATGCGGCTAATAACACACTAATAACACGCTAATAATACTGATATAAGTTGTCTTTATACATGCGTTGAGATGTTGCAGACACAACATCTAAAAACATTTGATATCTAAAAATATTTATGTATTGCTCATACATTAAGGCCCGCTTCCCGGCCGAGCGTTTTCGCCGTCTGGATTGGTCGAGAGCGCACTAACCGCGCCCACTTTTTTTGCGAAAATATCGAAAATCATTCATTGTGATGAGAAAAACTATTGCATCACCAAAATCGAACTTAATTTTTTTAGTTATTATCTTTCTCCATTTTTGGTGAAAAAAAAAAATTAGAAATTCCGAGCCGTTTGGAAGAAGATACAAATTTAAATTTGAAAACTGCTACATTTTGGTTTTCGGCTCTCTAACTCATCGTACAAAATGCAGCTGTAATAGCTGCTTTACCCGGATCTTCTGTGAGAGCGGGTGGTGCTACCCCAGTCGAGCCAGCCCGTATATGAGCTGCAGTCAATTGGCTACAGCTTGACTCTACCACCTTCAAAAAAAACCTTAGTCTCTACCTGTCTGTCTGTCATTGTTGTCCATGTGTTAGACACATAAAATTTTAACAGTAGGTACCCCTTATAATTTAAGAAGAAGAGCATAGGAACAGAGATGGTCACGTAGAGAGGATGAGTGAAAGTCGATTGTCGAAAGACATATACGGAGCGAAAGTGAGTGGATGCGTCGGAAGAGCGCGCCCAAGGAGAACTTTTCACGACCAGATTAATGGTCTCTTCCAGAAAGGTCAAGTCCGTAGCACCCTCAACCGGCGGCAGTGCATGAGAAGATGTATGAATGTGGATGAAGCAAAAGAGGTGTGTCAAAATCGTAGCATGTGGCAATCTATAGTCTCTGCCTACCCCCGTGGGATACAGGCGTGAGTATATGTATATATATATGTAGCATAGGAAGGATTTTTGAAAATTCCCCTCAGTCGGTTAAATAAGGGGTGAAAGTTTGTATGGGGCTCCCATATTGCTAAAAATTAATACAGCATTTTTGAAAATTCTCCCCTGAACCTTGAACCCTCAGGACGAGAGTCCTGCCTACACCAGTTTTTTTGTCTTTATTGTATTATGGTGTCATTATTCACAAGGAAAACACAGCTTAAGTTAAGTTTGTATACCAACAGAATTGGCACAGTTGTCCTTGTTTATTTATGTATTTATTTGAGAGGCTATTTATATTATTATAGGTGTACCCAATGCGATAATATAAGTACACATTAGTTACACAGCAGTTATAAATCAGTTACATAGTTACTGCATGCACGACAAGTAATTAAGTGTCACCTTCTGGAATTCCATCAATGTACAAATTTTGATGTTACTATTGGTGCGTTCCATTCACTGTTAATTTTGTTATTTCGTTATTTTCGTTCATAAATGTCGTTCCACTCGTACCCACTTGTACTGAAAGTGATCATTATTATCGTTTTTAACAGTTTTTGTGGATGAAAATTGCAAAAATTACGGTGAATGGAACGCAGCAAATATTGTGAATAGACAGTCACACAGATACAGTCATAGGCACAGCTAGTCTTTATAATTTAGAGAGAATAGTACCACAGTACTGTTCTTATCAGATAACAGATATCATCTGTAATCACCCCCAACATTTACAGTCAAGGTGATAATCATAAATAAATATCGCCAAACAAATATGCCAACTACACTCCCAATCTAAGTAACACTTGTACTTTGGTACTTATGGCTACCGTACGATGGACTACGGACATCCAGACTAAACAGTGGTCTGGTGTAAGCTGTGGTCTGGCCCAGGCAGTGGTGGGCTATACTAGGACTAGAATGGTGTGAAAGAGAAGCATATGCCTAGCCATGGGGTGATAAAGAAAGAATATGGGCGAAAATATGAATTCAGTATATTATTTCTAGCATTTTGAAGCTACTTGTACTATGTTTGAGTTTGTTGACCTCACAACACACCAGTCGAGTCTTTGTTTCTAGTGGGTTGTGGAGAGTGACACAGCAAAACACCGATCTTACCTACAATACAATTATTTATTATATTTAATTATTATACCTAAAGGTTTCTATTGTTCTAATAACCATTTTTATGAAGCAAACTAGGGTAATAAACGGGTGTACGTAAACCTTTATAATTTTAATTTGGCAATTAAAGGCAGGTACAAAGTCTAAATAATAACCTTGAAGCTATAATGCTAGGGCTGTTAGAGCCACACACGGCGTAAATAACCTAAATATAGACCTATAGTATGATTTTCCACACGAAATAATAGGCACTAACCGAGAAAATAAATAAAATGTTCACACATGTAAATTCTTGAATCACTTTTTTGCACAAACTGTATTAACCGCGTGTTGAAATGTAAATATTGATACTCTATTAACACTTATTTGCTCGATAAAGTGTTCTGTTTATTCAATAATTTTCTTTCGTAAAGAAAATCGTGAAAAACATTTCTCACGTTCACGTAACTCGAGTCGAACTTCGTACATGTCAAACTCAAATGACATGACATGTGACATTAGTGACGGTTCAGTAGTGGGTTGACTGGTGAATATTAAAATTACTACCACTCACGTTGCGAAACTACCAAAAAAGTTCGACTTATACAGTAACGTTATAGTTTAATTTGTGCGTTACTTACTACATGGTACTGCCTCCTGGACTGATTCAGACATGGGTAGACTAACTTCTTAAACATTGAACGCATGCTTATGAACCAAACTTGAATAAAAATATTTTTCATGATCAATTATCAAGTATCGTACTTATGATTATTGAACTGATTGAGCTAACCAAATTACAACAAAATATTTAATAAATAAAATCATATTATCTTGTTAAAATAGTGTTTAATAATAAATGTTATAAATTATATTTTTCACACAACAATTTCACACACGCATGATCATACAGAACTAGCGAAACTACCACATGTAGTACCTGGCAACCCCGAACAGTGCACAAACAAAAGTAAACTTTAGTACATTTCATAATAATGCCTTCGATCACTTAGCACCAACCATTCATTAGCAAATCAAGGAATGAAGATCGAATAGTTTGTTAAAAAATAATTAAAAACATTTTGCATTACATTTTGCAATCATCGCCGAATTAAATACCAACATACATTTAGTGTTAATGAATAATTAACCTGAATAATATCAGGGAGGCTGAACGCCACATAGCAATACTGCAATCGCAATTCATTTTTCTGATTTTCTAGCAAAATCCTTAGAAATTCCGCATAATTTCGGTAAAACGTTCACGAATGGAGTAAAATGTGTAACGATTTTGCGGAATTTTATCGAATAGTTGCAGAATTGCTAGGTCGCCGTCATAGACCCCCTAAATATGGTTAAAATTCAATATCCACGAGAATAATTCGAAATTTGTAGGCACTAAATAGAAAATGGGCTTGAATTTATCAATCGCTCAGCTCATGGTCTGAGTCGCTGTCGTCTCCTCCCCGGATGGTCCTCTTGGTCTGTATGTTAAGGTGCTTCTTGCGCCCCTCTACGGGAGGCACGAGGAGGTCGCCGGAGTACTCGATGACCTCAGCCCTGTTTCATTAAATAAACATATAGCTATACTGGTCTAGACAAGTGCTACAAGCATTTCTACAAAACGCTACGTTTAAATGTATGGAAATTACATTAGTCGATAAGTAGATCACGTGGCTTATGTCATTTCCATACATGAAACGTAGCAATTTATAGAAACGCTTGTAGGCGAGCCACTTGTCTGGGGGCTGGTGACCTCTAGCGGAAACACAATAAACAACGACACCACCAAGCCAACTAGACACTTGGGTATAAAATATGAAATGATAATAAGTCAATGATTCCGCGGTCCGTCCACCACGAGGGAGCTACTGCCACAGGAGTGCTGGCATTGGCCCCGGCTCACTACGTTGTGGACGGACCGCGGAATCATTGACTTATTATCATTTGATATTTTATACCCGAGTGTCTAGTAGGCTTGGTGGATTAGTATAGTTCGCGACAGGTCGAGATGACATTCGGGTTATGAGCTTTTTGCAGAATAAAATACGAATCAAAATTAGCAGGACCCGCAACGCAACAGAATAATTTAATTTAATAATTTTGTGGGCGATTCTAATTGTTTATCGGATCCTGCTAATTTTGATTCGGATTTTATTCTGCAAAAAGCTCATAACCCCAATGTCATCTCGACCTGTCGCGGACTATACCAATGTATCGACCAACACGTTGGCCAACACGTCGTCCAACTAGCCGCTCACCTGGCGATCCGCCACTCGAGTATTTCCGTTGAGAAGTCATCCCTATTGCCAAGGTCTGTGAACCCAACTATGAAGTCCCTCGTCTTATTCTTCTTCACCAGCCCTATGGTGGGGATCACGCGGATTTTCAGACGACCTGAAAACCAGAGGAGTAATGCTAATATTTTACACCAAAATAGGGTGGCTTATCCTCAGTCGGACCGTTTTATGCTGACCTTCGGTGTCAATAAACAAAGGTTGACACTGAAGGTCCACTTAAAATGGTCAGACTGAGAATGAACTGTATCATCCAAGGGCGTCGCCACATAGTAAAGACTAAATACACACACTGATCGCTCAAATACAATTCGTTAATAACAGTGTCATGTTAAAGTGTAGCGTGTCTTGCCTTGCTTATTTCGGAAGGCAGCACACTGGAGCTATTGTTTACCAAAATAAATTGTATTAAAATAAGTAAATGGCGATTTAAAAAATATATTTAAATTAAAACAATGTAAAAAAGACAAGCCCGCTGAGTTTCTTGCCGGATCTTCTCAGTCGAGGTCGCGTTTCCGATCCGGCAGTAGAATTTAAGAAAAAAATGTAAAATGACAATTTGTAAGTGCCCCCGTAGGCTTAAACAAAATAAACGTTTTGAATCTTTGAATCCAAAGAAAGAGGTGCCCTTATTAGATATTTGTATGAAACAAAACATGGTAATTGTTTTTTCATTTTCATTTTACTATTTACCGGTAAATAGTTGAACTACTCGCTTCGTTTTATGTCGATGTTAGTACTAGGCCGACCACACGGCCGACTTGCTTAGGGCCAGTCCCCTTAGTAACTGGTCCATGGGCGTCGCCAAGGGGAAGCAGGGGGAGGCAGCTACCTCCCCCTCTCCTATAAACTAGGTAAAACACAAGGGCAGTAGTACAACTGACCTATGAGTTCTATAGCCCTCCCCCCTCCTCCCCCCGCTCGATGTCTTCGTTGGACACCACTGTAATTGATGTCCTCATAGCCAACTGCAATCACTGATCGGTGAACGATCGGTCATGCAATGCTTGGCAAGGTCAGTCAGAAATGGGTGACCTTTTAGTGACATTCTAAATGTCTCCGTGCTTCGGAGGGCACGTAAAAAGTTGGTCCCGGTTGTTATCATCCAGATTCTAGGCAGTAGATTCAAAGATTCAAAACGTTTATTTTGTTTAGGCCTATGGGGGCACTTACAAATTGTCATTTTACATTTTTTTCTTAAATTCTACTGCCGGATCGGAAACGCGACCTCGACTGAGAAGATCCGGCAAGAAACTCAGCGGGCTTGTCTTTTTTACATTGTTTTAATTTTATTTTATTTTTTAAATCACCATTTACTTATTTTAATACAATGTAGTAGTAGTCGTTAAGCATTGTAACTCTGATACTAGGGTGGCCACTAACCATACTATAAGAAGAAGGCCACTCTCGATCGTGATTCGTGGGTTAGGGGCCATCCATTAATTACGTCACACGAAATTCTTGATTTTTAGTACCCTCCCCCCCTTGTCACAGCTGGTCACATTTGCGAGACTCCCCCCCCTTCCTGTGTGACGTCACATATTTTTAACAATTTTCTGAAATTTAAAAAAAAAAACGTATACAGTTAAAATTTCGGTTTTAATACTTGGATATATTAGATTATTAAATGTGACGTCACTTAACTTGGGACCCCTCCCTCCTTGTCACACAATGTCACATTTCGTCGACTCCCTACCCCCCCTTTACGTGTGACGTAATTTATGGATGGCCCCTTACAGGCGTCACAGCGGTGGGAGTGTATGGTGTCAGGAGTAGACGTGTGTCGTTACAGTATTTTCACGAAACGTAACGTAACCGGTTACGTCGAGGGCGTCACCGGTTATTTAATAGGTGATTTTTGTAACTGGTTATTTTTGTAACCCTATGGTTTTCGTCACTACTAGCTTCTTGTATACTAAAATACAAACACTGTTATTTGTTACTTTCAGATGTCTATGGGTGACTGGTGACATAATAACTATGATGTAGTTGGGGCTACAGCTAAATAACCTGTTACAAATATCACCAGTTACTCGTTCGTCGCGTAAACAGTGATTCGGTGAATTAGCTCGTAACCAGTTAATGTGACCGGTGACGTGAAATAACGCTCACGCCTAGTCAGGAGCTGACCTGTGAGGAAGGGCGCGCGCTCGGCGTCCAGCTTCACGAAGCGGGTCTCCACGTGCTTCTTGGCCAGCAGCTTCAGGTGCATGTCCACTATCTTGCAGCGCTGGGTGTCGCTCCGGTAGAAGTGACACACCACGTTGTCGCTCTTGTTACATATCGCGAAGAACTCCTTCTCGCCGTCTATCTCCGTGTATTCACCGTGACCCTGATGGACAAAGCGAAATGAATACCATCGCTAGATAAACGCACCAACGGTATGGACCCAAACTATAGGTAACACACAATGGACTGGCAGTAACCCCAGTCTGGGTCTTGGGCTTCCGGCTCTCTCACTTATCATACATTACGCAGCTGTAATAACTGCTTTAAGCTGATCTTCCGTGAGAGGGTGGTACTACCCCGGTCGAGCCAGAGACGTATGTGAGCTGCAGTCAATTGGCTACAGCTTGGCTCTACCACCAAAGAGAAACTATTGCAAACTACAGTAGTGGCATTTAACGATGGCCAGTTTGACATGTGCGGGGGAAGAACCTTATTATAATGGAATAAGACTGGCCGTTTTCAAAAATAAGAATGTCAAAATGAATATTACATTATAATAAGGTTCATCCACGAACGCAAATACATACCTGGACTGTTCACTACTGCATTATGCATTATTTATCGCGACTATTGTTTATATGATAAAAAAATAGTCATGATAAATAATAAATTAATTTATTTGCTTGATTTAAAAACCACCAATCACTACCCAACAATAATATTATTTTGGCATGGCAACTCGGAGTGAGAGGGACACGGTCCCATCTGGGGCCACTCGCTCGGCTCGTTTTTCTGTCTACAGAATTGTCAAGGTATAATAGACCTTAAACCAGGAGAATAAAGTTGAATTTCTTCTTAACCAAAAACTCAACTGGTTTATCCTGTAGTAATAAAAGATCCTTGGGTTCATCCTTTCCCCGTCCCACATGTCAAACCGGCCATCATAACGTGCCGCAGGTATAGCTAAAAATTCTATAAAATTGGTGGTAAATCTCTACTTTGGTTATTACTTGCAATAAGAACCTGGCTGGAAGGGTGTGCTGTACTTATTATATACAATTATACATACTTATATTATTGTTGTATGCAGTACCTGTGCCAGCCACTCCTGCTTGAGCTTGGCCCTCTGCTTCATCTCGGCGATGCGCTGCGCTCGGATCGCCTCCAGGTCGCTGCTGTCCAGCGTGTCCAGCCTGCCGTCACACTCAACATGTATAACTAAACCACTTATCATACAAATATTATTTTATTTAGTTATTTATTTATGAAAGTACGGGAAGCAAACAGTTATATAACAGATTAATCTTGGATTACTTGGAAGATAAAATTAAATCAGCTTGGGACCGATCGCTCAAATTTACTTCGTAAATAACAGTGTCATGTCACAGTGTAGTGTGTCTTGCCTTGCTTATTTCGTAGGGCAGCACACTGGAGCTATTATTTACCAAAATACATTATATATGAAACTAAGTGGTAGCAAATGAGGAGTCATACTTCTCCAGCTCGCTGTCCAGCTGCTTCTCCATGGTTTTGGCGACATGGTGGAGGACCTGCTCCATGGTCAACGAACTCTAGAAATACATAAACAACATTTAAAAGGTATTTTAGACTATAGCCTACTCACCTATAGAATTCTATGTATCATTCTAGGTGTTATACAATTTAGAAGATATAGTCCATGTAGGCCATTGCGGAGGCGGAATCCAACAACCTTCGGAAGTTACCCACGAGAAAGTTGTATAAAAATATTTAGTTAGGTAATGTGCATAATTTGGCTTTTTAGATATATGTTACAGAGCCTAATACGACATAGAAATCCAATAGATAGGATTTCATGTCGTTATAGCTATTATTTAGTCAAATTTCAGCTGATGGCCGATGACCTCACTTCAGCCACACATGGTCGTAGATCTAACAATTTTTGTGATAATTACCTTTTAACGCCTTCGGAAACACTTGGAATAGATCAAAGATACACAAAATTCACTAGATATACACTTTTCAAATGGATATAAATGGAATATTAGTAAAATTTTGTTTTTTTCTCACAAACAAAACCACCGATACAGATAGTTTCAGTGTGACCATCCTTAAATCACAAATCCTACCTTACTTTTCTTAAAAACCTGCCAATCCTGCCAAACTCTGTACTGAAAAATTCCAAAATCTTGCCAACTTTATTTACCGTTGTATTTAACCAATAAAATTAAAAAGCAGCATATATTATATGCTTTATTTTTATCACATTCAAATTAATCATTGCAGTAAGCATCATCTTCTTCATTTTCTTGTAACGAGAATGCTGAAATACAAGCTTTATGAGAAAATTCTTATTTTTAACTTCAAAATAAGTCCCCGAGTACACATGTTTTTTGCGCGAAGAACGGAATGACAAAATATATGGTTGGTTTATGTTTAGTTTTGACGGTTGGATGTTATTACAATCGTATAAAATCCCATAAAATATAAGTTTTTAGTATTTTGAGTTGCCATAGTGAAATTTATTTTTAATACCCCAATACTGCCAAAAACTGCCTGTTTTATAAAACGTCAACCGATCATGCCAGAGGCTAAAATAAGAAGCTAATCCTGCCAAAATTGCAGGAACCTGCCACATATGGTCACCCTGGATAGTTTGGTTCGCTTGTGATGTGATATGACAGCCGGGATAGACAGCTGGTGTTCTGTCAGCCAGTGATGAAGTATTTTATAATGTCACATTATATTAGGGTTGTCCCTATCCCAATAAATCTATCGATATATTTCACCCACATACCTACATTTTCATGGTCGTATCTAATCTGTGAAATGTGTACAGTGCACCACTCATAACACCAGTGCTTTTCCGTGGCCCTATTTGTTTAGAGAAAAAAAAATGTTTTATTAATTCAATAATCCGTAAAGCTCATATTCTATTTGACATATCTCTTTAAGCAATTTAATCCGTTCTCTCCCGGCAATCATAAGGCATAATAAAAAAGGCATCATATAAAAAAAATTATATTAACAAAAATCATTTAATCAATACACAGGTTCTTAAATTTCTATTACAGCTACACATAGTCTCACTCATATTATAGTTCTAACCAGAAAAATAACAAATATTCCTTAGTTAAGGCTAAGAAAATCTACATATATGACAATTATTAGGATAAAAAGATGGCTAGCTCTGTTACTTTTCTGATTTAACTTTACAACAGGAACATAGATACAATAATTCAAGTTCATTCACACCATTCACACATTCAGTGTAGTTGAATTACTTAGCGATAGAGCGGCGGGATTCGTCATATAAAAATGCGAATTAAGCACGATTTGTAGCTTCTAACAAAGCTGAATAAAGCAGGCGATCCTAAAGCCGGGTGTCATGAGCGTGTTTCGCTCTACACACTACACAAAACATTGTTTCTCTACATAAAAACAATGTTTTTGCTTTCCATGCTCGATGGAAACATCAACACATTTTCCCCCCGCGAGGGTGAAGAGGGGTGAGGTATCATTTAAAAAATAAATATCGACAAGATGTGGAGTGAAACAATGTTTTGTGTAGTGTATCGAGATCAACACATGCAAGAGACGCGGCGTTGATTCTTTTTAACCCTTGCATTTTGAGGGAACAAAACGGAGACGATATACATTTTTTTCGCAATAAATGGTACCAGCCATTATCTCAGATGTATTAAAAAAATAACAATAAAGTCAATGAAATAAAACATACCTTGTTCCAAAAACGTTAAAATCGAAAACTAGAAATAACTTACTTCTAATAGGCGGCAGCATGTAATAGATTCATACCCGACCAAAGGAATTAGATAACTATGTACATCCAATAATCTAGATTCCCTATTGTTTATCTTCGCAAATGGAACATTTTTTATTACATCATAAGATACCCATGCGTGACACAATCCCTACATATTCCGTATATCATAAGAGATTAAATTATCAAAAATTTGTCGAAACAGCTTTATACATCCTTAACCTAGATCCGGAAAGCGCCGCCAATATACTGTTGCCATTCAATTGTACCGAACAAATATCCAACGCGTGTTCCGAGGCTGGTAACGACATAGTCCTCACACCATCTAAGCCGTGCAGGTATAGGCTTGAATCGCTTTCAGAGTGAGCGGCCACCCACGTCGAGCCTGGGGCTTTTACCCAATTTACTCTAGACATTAGGGTTGACTGCGCCGATCCCGAAAAAGTATCTTCAACATCAAACAAAACTTCTCCACTTGGCACACTAGATTTCAACCTGCACAGAGTCAGTTTCGATCGATCTACGCCATTAACACTCGGTCGTACTGAGATTAATGCTCTATGGGACTCATTGTCGTAGCTTAAGCACGTGAAAGGTCCATCTATGGGTAACGCTCGAGCTTCCCACTGTCTCATATTTGAGACCCACAGCCAACATGTATTTAGATGACAGGAAAGTAGCCCAAATTCCGTGGAACAAAGTGATACGACTGGTGACATATCACCGGGTGCTTGTAACGTTTGTATGTGAGTGCCAAGGTTACGGAAGTCATATTGACGGATCATACCAGCAACTCCACCCACGTAAAACTCATTAGTCCTCATGTAGTCCCAAGAACATGACCAGAGAGGAAATCCAGAATTGACAGTCATACTTGGTATGCCTCTTTCGACTATTCTGGCTGAACTGTCCAAGCCTACACTGAGAAGCAAGTCTCTTGGTTGAGAGTAAGTAAGATCTCTGATCGGTTTTGGGTGTAAGTGTACAAATTGGCCGAGTTTATAGTCCACACAACTGACTTTTCTGATACCGTAACCAGGAAACAAATAGTTCGTGCTTTTCTGTGAGACATAAAACTCGTAAGTCCTGCAATTGTACGTTAAAACCCGACAGCCTCCGTCTTTGCAAATTTCCAAGTTTTTCTCGAGAGCGAATCTCCAAGACTTACGCACAGGCGGGTCTTTGTTCACTTGCGACTTCATTAGCGTACTTCTTAAAACCTCAAGCTGTAAAACACACGCCCGATGCGCTATTTTACTCTTCTGCAACTCCAACTCTGTTCTACTCTTTTGCGCTTGCAAGTTCTCCACTTCCTTTTGTAGCTCCGTTATTTGAGAAGTGTCAGCCGCCACTAAACGCCTCGCATAAATATATCGCAAGTCTTTTAGTGTTGCTTTGCTTTTGCAAGTTGGACACGATCTTTCTTTAGTGGCCTGTGCTTTTAACCATCTCTCAACGCATAGGGAACCAAATAAATGTCCACATTTTAAAGCTACAAGTCTATGTTCTCCGGAGTTACCCCAGGAGTCCAAGCAAATGGGGCAGGTCTCTCCATCCATATCGTCATTTTTCGGAGAACATAGTTTTCTGACTTTTGCTGGAGGTTCATCATCACTGTCATCTTGTTTGCATACTCCAGGTAATGACATAGGATTGGAGTCTTCATTGACTTGATTAGAATTGCTGTCTTCATAATTGGCTGAATCTCTGGTGTTTTCTTCTACATTACTTCCACTATAGTGTGCACCTCTTTCATAATTGAGATTGACTGTAGAAGCAGTAGAATCATTGGTATTGTCATTGTAATTGTCAACTAAAACATTATTAACATTAGGTTCAATATTGATTGGCTCGGTGTATGTCTCGGAGTCAGGTAGCTCATGGTCTTCGTATATGTCAGGGTCGAGAATATTAGGGCTGCCCCGAGATTCAGGGATGAGGATACTAGGGCTGGCTCTGTCAGGCGATTGATTCTGACTCATTTTGAAACATTGGGAGCATCTGAAAAGAGGATATATTAATATATTATACATTTATGAAAACATAGATTAAAATATTGGGACTGCATCATGATAGCTAGTTACCGTACCTTTGCTCGGCTTGGATAAAATAAATCTCACAACCACAGTTCATCATTAACAAGTTCAGAGGCTACAATATTATTACAGGATTTATTTATTTTATCCTATAAGAAACTCAAAGGAGTTCGACGTTGAAAAGGGTTGGTAAGGCTGCATTAGTGGAAAATACGAATTTATTTCTTTTTTATTTAATTCTTTTATCGATATCGATAACAAATATGTGTACAACCTTGTCAGCTGATCGCTACGCTGCTAGCTCTTATAATCGAAACTAAATTATGTACTCAAATATATAACCAAATCGAAATATTACGAATCACACATTAATACAATAATGACTATATCATTAAAACATAGGAACTCTCTTTTAAAAATGATAAAACAGGTCAGAGCGGTCGAAAACTACTTACAAACTACGATGGGTAGGCTTGATTTACTGTGTATTTATTATAATTTCGTCCTATTATCACAAACAATACCGAATGCCACTACTATTATACCAGAAATATGATGAATTTTGAGAGCTTGATGGCACACAAAGATTTTAATTAAGAATATTTTAATATTTCGCTAAAACGACAAAAATATCATAAAAATCGGTATTACACTTTTTGACAGTTTGATTTGATTGACTGCAGTCAGTTTGGCAGACGGCCAGTTTTAGATGAAAAAATCTAAGTCTATGGTCTTTCGTTATGTTCGGATCCACAGATTACGTTCGTGTTCGGATACAAAACTTCCAAGTAAAAACTATAATTCAATGGGGTTGATTCAAAAGTAGGTAGGCACTTATAAACTGGAAAGAGAATTTAGGAGATTAGTGATTTTATAAACTGCCTATTTCAAAATGTTATTGCTACTGCACAAAAAAGGTGTGTTTGTTTGCGACTGTATTTTATTCAATTTTATTGGCCAAAACTAGAATTGTGTCAACATTTCAACCAATTGGAACACGTTTTGGAAATACAGCCAATAAGAATATTTGAGATTATGTTGGTAGCATGACATATTTATTTTTGTTTCCATTTTCCATCCCATCTGTTGGCAGCATTGCAGTGACAATATTTCACTGAAACGGGGAGGTGCAATGTCTGCTCCCGTTTTCGATTTTATCAATTTTTAGACGCGTCGAGCTTTTATCCGTGACTTGTTTGTGTAAAATTATATAAGTCAGTAGTGATAAGTGTAATAAATGCAATAACAATGGTGATGGACAATGCGTGACCTGTGAAATTGTGTTTTACAAGCTTCATTATCCAAGTCGCTAATGCCAATGGCGTCCAATCCCGAATAAATATTGGAAATGTTTGTGTGAAAACCTGAAATATTTTGGATAACACGCTCGTGATGTGTTACGTGACCGGTCAGTATATAAATATTAAAAAAATATATGTGCAAATAAGCGCAGCCTATTGATTATTTAGTTTTTACATCTTATGTTTTCGTCATCGAAAATCATCTAAAAATCGTCGTAAATATATGATTGCGGTAATACGTAGTGTGTATGTAGGTCGCCTGTGCTGGTTGTTAGTCAATAGCCGCGCTGCACGGCTCGGGGCGAGCGGTGTTGACATTTTAAAGTGTGATAGTGTCGCAAGCAGGAATGTGGGTCAGTCAGATGGGGTCAGATGCGCGCGCAATGACGTCACGGCCTCCCCTAAACCGCACCCCCCAGCATTTCACTTTCGGCACAAGTCTAAACATACGTTAAATAGGGCGGCTAGGTCATGCCGTGCTAAATCTGAAAGGAAGGTACTTTCCTATTTTTAGTCTGTTTTGTTTATGGCAAAAAAATATTATTGCCTTGGAGCGAGCACTGTTGTAATTTTATGCTCTTGGGTTACGCATTATGGCCCTTTATGCATTCAAAAACAGGTCTTATCTGTAAAATATTAAGGTCATTATCTACAAAGAGCCTCACGATTGTAGGTATTCACATTAACCAAACCAATAATAACTTGTGAAACAGTATTCAAAATGTCATATTTGTTTGTAACAATATTGCCAGTCAATCACATCAACTGTATGAGTACTGTACAATGGAATGGGGGCGATCACACTAACACCCAGACCAAGCCAAATCATGAAAATGTCAGTTCCAATGGCATGCTTCAGACTAACGATTATAAAGAAGGAAGTTATCTTCTGACTTGTACAACACTATGTCTGACATAGTGGTTGGAGGAACCTACCTCATAACCGAGGGGTTATGGGTTCAACATCCTGGCCATCGATGTGAGCCAATTCCTAGCTAAAGCTTTAGCGTAGTTGGAGAGGCTAAACTGGTCATGTGATAAAATCATATTGCTATTAATATAAAAACTAACACATTATTATCATATTTTATGTGTAGTGTTCAATGTGTAGGTAAACTCATTTACAAATATTTACAATTGTGATTGTGTGTTATCAGGGCTTATAAGTGGCATTATAGCCAATCTAGTTCAATAGTTGTCAGATTAATGGCTAATCTTGCCAATCACTGCACACATATTTGACCAAGCTACCGGAAAGTGTGCAAGACAGCTTGCAATATCGTTATCATCATTAATTCAGCTTATAACTGCACATGCTTTATGCATCTTCACCAGTGACTTATCTATACATATAATAATAATGTAAAATTGGTCGCGTCTGTACATTCGAAATATTTGGGAAAAAAATAGTGGGGGGGACTTAGATGGACCAGCAGAACTCATTTTTATCATTTTTAGAATTTTTGTCTGTGTGTATGTTTGTATGTTTGCTCAGATTTTCGAAAGAGCACAACTTCGAATCCACCGGATGGATTTCAATGAAATTTTGCATGGATATGACTAATATTCTAACTTAACATCTAGGATACTTTTTTTTTCGATTATGTTTAGGGTTACCACAGAAAATTCAAAAAACGACTTAAAAATTCTAAATGTTTGAAAGAGCACAACTTTGAATCCACCGGATTAATTTCAATGAAATTTGGTATGGATATGGCTTATAGTCCAACTTAACATCTAGGATATTTATTTTTTCGAAAATGTTTAGGGTTGCCATAGAACATTTGCAAAACTAAATATTAAAAATTAGTTTTGTGTTACATAGCTTATTCAAACAAAAGCCATTAACACGTTTTAGAATTTTTAGGGTTGTCACAGAAAATTCAAAAACTATCTAAATATTCTAAATATTCGAACGCGACCAACTTCGAATCCACCAGATTGATTTCAATTAAATTTGGCGTACATATCAATAATAATTCAACTTAGCATCTTGGATAGTTTTTTCTAAAATATTAGGTTGTAAATTTTTATGACCACACAGAAATTCTAGCCAAAAATAAGTTTAAGTTATTGAAATACGTCTATTTAGAGCGGAGCCCTACGGAGCCCTACGTTGTGTGTGATCCGACACTATTTGGACTAGATAATCTTAATTTTAATAATAATAATAAATATTTTATTGCTGCGTTCTTCAATCTTAAGTTTAGTTTTTCTTAACTAGATGTCGCTATACTTAAAATCAGACAATGCCTGCCTTGCACCCCATGGCAAAATTTAATATCTTCCTTGCTTCAAGAAATTCATTTTTTTTATTCCTAATTACGTATAAAAAAACATTAAGCGGGTCTTTGTATCACGCGAAATTTTAGAATCTCTGGAATTCATCTCCACAGTACTAATGCCGTAGGGAAGCTACCTACCTAAGAAGTAAGTCTAGAGGACCTGCTGATTTTGAATTAAGTAGTAATAGAAACATAGACATTGGACTCTGAACTCCAACCCCTCAGTAATGATGCTGCTGGGTAACTGCCTGCTTAAACCATAAATCTGGAGGACCTGCTTACGGGGAGGTGGCTGGGTTGCGCTTCCGGCTCTCTCCCTCATCATACGAAACGAAGGTAAATTAGCTACTTGAATGCCGATCTCCACCTTACTGGTCAGACTCTACCACCTTACTGGTATAGACTGGTACAGATAGACAGCCACGGACAGACGAACTCAGACTGATGCAGACTGACGTAATTCAGATTAGACGATAGACAAAATTATATTTAAGGGCTTCACCGACTGGACGCGGACGGAGTCGCGGGCACAGCTAGTTAATAATAATATCCTGGGACATTTTTTACACACGGCTACCTGATCCCAAACTAAGCAGGGCTTGTACTATGGAAACCAGATAACTGATATACTACATATACTACTTTTTTATTTGTAAAATACATACTTAATATATATACACCCAGACTCGGGACATACAGACATGTTCATGCACACAAATGCATGTCCCGGGTAGGAATCAACCTACGACCTGCAGCGTGAAAGGCGCCATCACGCCAACCACGCCAACGGCCCCTTGTTTCCATACTTACCAAATTGCTTTCAAATCTGTCTCACCATTCTTGTATGATGTTCAGTCAAACTATAATCTGTCCAAACGCTTGTGGCATGCGGGACCATAAAACGTGGTATGGAGTAGGGCATATTGCGTGCTCCCTTGCACTTAAGGGTCTAATGGATGGGCCCATAAGTGCAAGTGAGCGCGCACTATACTCTGTTCCATGTTTTAGGCGGAGCGTAAGCTGAGACGCAGATGGCGCAACGCAGGACAGAGCAGGGCAGCGCATATTTTGTAATGCATGAAAGTACTAGGAGCTAAATACTAGGGGCCGAATGGGGATAAAATTCGTGACGTTACATATAGTTACATTACTAGGAGCTGCGTCGCACGCGTCTGCGCCGCAGCGTACGCAGCTCCTAGTACTTTCATGCATTACAAAATCTGCGCTGCCCTGCTCTGTCCTGCGCTGCGCCGTCTGCGTTTCAGCTTACGCTCAGCCTAATGGTGCTGCCTGCCACAAGCGTTTGGACAGACTATAACAAACACTTAAAAATATGTACTGTATTGTGTTTTAGTGTGTGCGTGGTCGGGCACGGCGGCGCCGGCGGGGGCGGCGCGGTGATGGGCGGCGCGCAGGGTCCATGAGCCGGCTGCTGTGCTGCGTGTGCGCGCGCAGGGGCGACATGGGCGCCGCGCTCTCGCTGCCGCACGAGGGCGACGCGAGCACGGGCGGGGGCGCTGGGGCGCCGCCCACCATGGCCGACGTCATCCGCGAGCGCAAGAAGAAGGCGGGCGGCGCCGCGCTCGGCACGCTGCGCCGCCGCATCGCCGCCGCCGCGCGACGCCCGCGTGACAACCGACCCGACAGAGGTACCACACCACACTACTATTCCACTCGACGACAAATGCTGGTACTACTCCACCAAGCCAACTGGACACTCAGATATAAATATCAAATGATAATAAGTCAATAATTTCACGGTGCATCCACCACATAGTGAGCCTGGGCCAATGCCTTGCCACCCCTGTGGCAGTAGCTCCCACTATATTATACCCAAGTGTCTAGTGGGCTTGATGGAGTAGTACACTACACACAACTCGACGACAAATACTGGTAAAGAGCAACGCGATACAGCCACTCATTCGTTGAATCGACTACCCGCCTCTATCAGCCGGGAGACGTCCTCTACTGGGCATGGGCTTCCACACATCACGGTCGCCCGCCACTCGCATCCACCGGCATTCCGCGACGCGTGCGATGTCGTCAGCTACCTTGTGGGGGGGTCATCAACTGCCTGCCTCTTAATGAACAGGCAGTCAGTTGATTCAGCAATTGAAATTATAAGATTGACACGACTGTCGAGAGTTGTGACATCGTCGCAGCGACATGATACCGCTATGACAAGCGACATAAATAAATAAATATCGCCAGACAAACACACCAACCGTATGGTCGCAAACTAAGCAACGCTTGTACGTGCTTGTACTATGGCTACCAAACAATGGACTGGGGGCGATCCCAGTGGCACCCAGACTAAGGCAAATTCCGAAAATTTGCCTCTGGCGGGAATCGAACCCGCAACCACCTGATGCAGTGAGCCGAGCGGCCAACGCTCAAACTACTGCGCCAAGCGGTTGTCGCTACGACATGCATAACGCCGCTATGACGAGCGCCGTGACGCTCACGTCATGTGCGCGTATTGTACGTGTACATGTGCCGTCGCTACACTACGTTCCATTACAAAAATAATGGAAGTGGGGTCAAAGACTTCTAAACTCAAGTGGGGCGAAAATGTCAACTGGATGGATCCCGGAGGATGGAAAGAGGCGCCGCGGCAGGCCTAGAAAGAGATGGCGCGACGATCTGGACGCCTTCGAGAAGAACTGGCAAGGAGTCGCTGACAGAGATTGGTGGAGGAGGATGGGAGAGACCTTTGCCCAGCAGTGGGATGATGTAGGTTAATAAAAAAATAATAATGTGTGGTCAGGGTGCGAGCACGCGCGGTTCATCCGGTCGGTGGTGAGCTCGTGGCGGCTGGCGGAGGTGTTCCTGCTGAGCGCGCAGCTGGAGGCGGGCGCGGCGCTGCGCGACCTGGCCACGCAGGCGGAGCTGGCGCGCGAGCCGGCGCGCGCGCTGCACGCCGACCTGGCGCGCGTGTACCGCGAGCGCTGGGGCTGCGACGTGGAGCTGGTGGGCGGGGGCTGGGCGCTGCCCGCGCACCGCGCCGTGCTGCACGCGCGCTGCGCCTACTTCCGCGACCTGCTGCAGCGCTACCCGCCCGCGCCCGGCGCCTGGCGCGTGCCGCTGGACGGCGCGGCCGCGCAGCTGTCGCGCGACCAGCTGGAGGCGTGCGTGCTGGCGCTGTACGCGGGCGCCGCAGCCGCCACCGCCACCAACACACGACGACACTGCACCAGTCAGTACACTACCCTATACATCATCTTGGTCTTCTGCGGGTAGTGACCGCAAGTCTAAGTGGCGCATGTATTGTGTGTGGGAGGATAGGCTTGTCTTCGCCAGGCAGGTCGCGACTTCGTGACGTCACTAAAGTTGCACGGTGAGCCTAGTTAGTACGCCCGGCAGGTGACCACCCCACTGCACTCGGAGGTACATGCCATTCCTAGTAGGGGCAGGCAAAAGTATCTTGGTGTCCTTTGTCCGACACCCGTCTGGGGTACAGGAACAGCGGTACTGCCGAAAATGCATTTCACTTGAAGCCTCTTGGGGGTCCATACTCACTATTACTGGATTCTGGGGGTTCCACGAATTACAGCGAGTATCAGTGGACCCCCCAGACATGTCACCCAATTTTGATAATTCGTGCAACATTAGTAGAATACCCATTTTCTAATAATTTAAAAATGATATTGTATTTGTGACAGAGTGGGAGCGCGGCGCGAACGCGGACGGGGACCTGGACATCATCAACGTGGATAACAACACGAGTGAGTTGATGCTATGACATCACTAGTATCTCTGTGCTCTTCATTCAATGATCCAGTTCATGGCTAGAGTGGGGATCGGTATTTCGAAATGCACTGGTGATATTAATTACAATAAAGTACTATTGTATTGTATTAAACCACGTACCGGATGACGCAGCGTGGGTAGACCCCCCACAATGTGGACCGACGACCTGGTGAAGGTTGCGGGAATCCGCTGGATGCGGGCAGCACAACACCGGTCATTTTGGTGAACCATGGGAGAGTCCTATGTCCAGCAGTGGACGGCTTTCGGCTTCGGGATGATGATAACTTAATTCTAGCAATGTAAAGCCCGCTAAGTTTCTTCTTACCAGTCGAGGTAGAATTCCGACCACAGAGTAAATACTAAAGAAAGAGGTATTAGATAATATGTATGAAAAAAAACGTGGTCATTGTTTTGTCATTTTCATTGTTCTATCTACCGGTAAATAGTTGAACTACTCGCTTCGTTTTATGTCGATGTTAGTACTAGGCCGACCACTCGGCCGAGTTGCTTAAGGCCAGTCCCCTTAGTAATTGGTCCATGATTCCGACCCTGAAAATACTCGAAAAATTAATGAAATATGACAAATTAAACTTAGATTTTGAGCTTGACTGACCACGAGTTGTTGACGATGCCCATACGTGAGTGGGTAGTGATGTGTTGTGTGTGTGTGTGTGCAGCGTGCGGGCGGGGGTGCGGGTGCGGGCGGGGCGGCGCGGGCGGGGTGGACGCGGGCACGCTGCGGCGGCTGGCGGCGCTGCTCGGCTTCTCGCTCGACTCGCTGCACCAGGACATGCGCTACCTGCTCGACTCCGGTCAGTACCACACTACACTACGCTACGCTACACTACATTACGCTACACTACACTACACTACACTACACTACTGGCGCCCACCGACCACTGACCCCTGGGCGCTGAGGCCATCCCTCATCATCATCTGCCTTACCTTTTCCCATTATCTGGGGTCGGCGCAGTGTGTCTTATTCTTCCATTCATCGCGCTTAGCTGTCACACTTATAATCCGCGACAGGTCGAGATGACATTCGGGTTATGAGTTTTTTGCAGAATAAAATCCGAATCAAAATTAGCAGGACCCGATAAACAATTAAAATCGCCCACAAAATTATTAAATTATTTTTTTCTGTTACGTTGCGGGTCCAGCTAATTTTGATTCGGATTTTATTCTGCAAAAAGCTCATAACTCGAATGTCATCTCGACCTGTCGCGGACTATACATCCACTCCAACCTCATTCATATTACTCTTTGTACAATCCATCCATCTTTTCTTGGCTCTTCTTCTCGCTGAGACCTTCCCTGTGGGATGAATAAGCACTCAAATATAAAATTCTTTATTAAAATTTTAATTGCATTTCTAGAACAACCATACTTTGTAATGCTAATGTAAAACTTTTTTTAAAGTACCTAAAGGGTAGAGATTTAGAAAATTCCGGGAATCTCTGATTTATTCATGTTTTCTACGGCAAAGTGAAGGTCGCGGGAAACCGCTGGATGCAAGCAGCACAGGACCGGTCATTGTGGAAAACCTTGGGGAGGCCTATGTCCAACAGTGGACGTCTTTTGGCTGGTATGATGATGATGGCAATAGTTACGTGGTGTGTTATTGTGTGTGGTCCGTGCAGGCGAGCTGGCGGACGGGCGGCTGGAGTTCCGTCTGTTCGGGGGCTGCGGCGCCGCGTACGGGTTCCGCACGGCGCTGGCGCTGCCCTGCCACCGCCTGCTGCTGGCCGCGCGCTCGCGCTACTTCCGGTACGTACCGGCTGGTGCCGGCCCGGTGCGGGGCGGTGCTGGGCCGCTGTGGTACAAGTTTTCACTCTGACGTTGATAACTGTTCCGTTCAGAGGTTCAGAGTGAACCGGTTGCAACTTTTTAACTATCAAAATCGATGGTTAAAAAACGCTCTGACGTTTAACTGACGTATGTCACTCGTCTTAGGACCGGGCCCCATTAGCGCGTTGCGTTGCGTCGTCGCAAGATTTTGTACTGGCGCATCACCCTCCCCCGCTTTGTCTCTCGCCCGTCAACCCTTTGATCCGTTGCGACGACGCAGCACAACGCGCTAGTGGGGCCTCGCTCTTAGTCGACAAATGTGTTTTTGAAGTGCGAGTGAACTATTTTTAAACTTATTTTGACTCCTTAATTAATAATTTGATTCTTTATATCAACATGGTAGAATATTTTTGATATTTTCGGAAAACCATAGAAGTTTTGCGGTTATAAAACAACCGTAGTCGTTCCGTACCTTCGAGCGAGTGAGATAAAAACCGACAATTGCGCACTGAGGCCTGTATTAACAAATCGATTTCAAGATTGAGATCGAACTTGAGATGCTGTTTTTGACAGATGTTCCATACACTTTAAACGTCATAACTGCATCTTAAGATCGATCTCAACTTCGAGATAGATTTATCAACACGGGCCTGAGCTCCTGAGCGCGGTGCTGGTGTGTGTAACGCGCGTGTGCGTGTGTTGCAGGAGCGTGATGTCGCGTCGCGCGGCGGCCGCTGCCGGTGCTGGTGCTGGTGCGGGTGCTGGTGCTGGTGCGGGTGCGGGCGGCGTGGTGGCGGTGTGCGTGGACGAGTGCGTGCTGCCGCGCCGCTTCGCCGCCGCGCTGCTGCACGCTGCATACACCGACCAGGTGCGGGACTACACCACACACCACACACACACACTACATACACTACAAACTACACACTACATATGCAGTGATAGATTTTCCATTAAAAAATATAGTGAAGTGGAAACCTACCTATCCCTCGGGACTAGGTAATAGTCAGTTCCTGTATACACGGCGACAAGGTTCACCACCTGTCACGTTGGGTTCTGACTATCTGGTGAAACGTGGGCTTTGAGTTGACTTAATACCTCCACAATGTAGTGGTGTATGGCCACTCAAGCCTCTGACTACCCCCGAATGGGGATAAAAAGTCGTGACGTTATATTATTATTATTTATAGTGAAGTAGATCCATTTATAGTTAGTATGATGTGACTGTGGATGGCTCGTCCGCATAGATAATAAAAAAAGAAATCATGCTGTCTATGAGCGTTCTTCACTGGCCGACACGGCCCGGCAACGACATTTCGACACAATTTCGTAGAATTATGCGTTCACTGATGTCGGTGTCGGTGCGCGGCCGGTGTCGGCCAGTGAAGAACGCTCTATGTGTACTTCTATTTTGTTTCGGTTTGTGGTTTAAAGATTCTATCTTTATTGTTTTTGTGTAGAAATCAGACTAAATTTATTTGTTGGTTTTCATCCAATTTGACAAATTTGGTCTGTTTTTTTTTTGTATCTACTTGTGTTTATATGACTGGATGCTACCGAAATTAATAATTGATGGAATCAGGCGTAACTTTGCTGCAATCCATTGTTAAACAATTATAGAGAGGGACCGACCACTCACCCTCGGAATTGTCAACCTCCAATATTATAAACCAAAAAATGAATTGATCGATAATAGAAGAAGCCAACAAGACCTAACTCCCTGTCAGTCGAGAGTATGTCTGTCATGAGTCATGGACCCTAACAATTAGCAATTCTCCGCAGACAAAGCGAATCCTAAATAAATTCGACACGTGTTTCGCCTCTAAACGAGGCATCCTCAGGAAAGCTGGACTACGACCGAGCTTCTATTATCGATCAATTCATTTGGTTTATAATATTGGAGGTTGACAATTCCGAGGGTGAGTGGTCGGTCCCTCTCTACAAATGTTTACCTAAATTAATTAAAATTAATGTCTCAAAAAATGCACATAACTGAAAAGTTATAATTACATCCATGATAGAAGTTGTCGTTGCGTAAATTGAGTGTGTGATGACGTCGGTGTCGGCAGGTGGACCTGAGCCTGATCGGGCGCAGCTCGTCGTCGCCCTCCTCCACGCACAGCGGCGGCAGCGGCAGCACGGTCAGTACACACACTACTACTCTACCAAGCCAACTAGGCACTCGGATATAAATATCGAATGATAAATAACTCAGTTGTACGGTGTGTACACTTGGGTTGTCCGGTTGGTCGGGAGTACAATGCGAAAGACCGCCGGGAGTTATAAATGTTATATTTGTAGTTAAAGATACAACCGTGACGTTCGATCGTCCCTTGGTAGCGCTTGTGTCGCTGTTAATATCGTACTACTATGTGTAATGTCTAAGGCGCGCTATATAACGCGGCCGTAGCGCAGCGTCTTGCTGCGTGCGCAAATTCATGCACGATCGAGATCGTACATCCGTACATAAATGATTCCGCGGTCCGTCCACCACGTAGTGGGAGCTACTGCCACAGGCTTTTTTTTTTTATTGGACTGCGGTGGCAAAAAAGCTTACGGCCCGCCTGATGTTAAGCAGTTACCGTAGCCTATAGATGCTTACAATACCAAAGGCATTGCTCGCACATTGCCGACCTGAAGGGGAGTGGGATGGAGGGAGGGGGAGGGGGAGGGGGTGTGGGCTTACGGCTCTCTCACTCATCGTACGAAACGCAGCTGTAATAGCTGTAAGTGCTCAGGCATTCAGCCAAAAGATGTCCGCTGTTGGACATAGGCTTCCCCCAAGGTTTTCCATAACGACCGGTCCTGTGCCACTTGCATCCAGCCTAGTTCATTCGAGTAACATCTGATGTGAAATTGTATTGTGTGTGTGTGTGCAGGCGTGGGCGGGGGTGGGTCGCGGTGGTGGGGGCGGGGGCGGGGGCGGCGCGCGGCCGCTGTCCACCGCGATGCTGGACGACGCCTTCCAGCTGTACGAGATCGCCAGGTACGACACTATATACATCTACAGTATCTACACTCTTGTTTGCTTGTCATATTTAGGGTTTCGTACCCAGAGATTGCTAACAGAACCCTATTACTAAGACTGCTGTCCGTCTGTCAGCGGGCTGTATCTCACGAACCGTAATAGGTAGAGAGTTGACATTTTCACAGAATGTGTATTTTTGTTGCCGCTACAACAACATATACTAAACATAAAAAAAATATCAAAATAAAGAGGGTCCCCATACAAGAAACTTGATATTTTTTACTTACTTTTCTCTTCTTTGACGTGATTATGCAAGTTTATGGTCGGTTTCCATACAAAAGACTTCAACGTGTGACTCAAAAGTTCAAAATTTTTGGGGAAGTTTCTTCATATACTACGGTGGTACGGAACCTTTTGGCGAGTCTGATACGCACTTGGCCGGTTTTTACAGACTTCTAAAAGGAGGAGGTTCTTAATTCGAATGTGTTGTTTTCTCGTATGTTTGTCACGCGATTTTTGTGATATTTTTACGACGCTGAGATAGGTGCTCTCGCGTTAGCGGTCGAACGCAGACTGAGCGATTATTGAACTCTGCGAAGTTTTGGTGGGACTCGATTCGAACCAACTTGGTGAATCTATTCTTCGTATGTCGCAGAGTTGGGCAAAATTTAATTGCGATTAATTAATTGCAAATTGCATGTGGTGTCACAATTAACAATTATTTTTGATTTGTTCGTCAATTATGAACAAATCATAATTAATTGTTAATTGTGACGTCACATGCAATTAGCAATTAATTAATTGCAATTAAATTTTGCCCAAACCTGGCATGTCGATGGCGAGAGTTTACTCGCACGGGGAATACTAAAGTGCGGTAGCGTAAACAAAACAGAGGCGCTGCAGTTTCCTTTTCTCGAAGCGTTTCTGCAAGTGGGAATCTAGTTGGATGGGATGTGTGTCTGTATAGCTATGTCTTCACCAGTGCGCTTTCACGTTCATCTTGCGCTTTCATCTGACGCATGCATGAAGCGCCATAGCGCATGCAATAACGCGTGCGCTATTCTAGCTCAAAAACAGCGCACGTCCGTAGCGCACGCTGATCCGCCACCGGTGGGTTCGCGTGCAACATTCCGTGCGCTTTACATACAAAATGGCGGCAGATAAAGTTAAAACATTGAAATTATGAATGTATTCTTTCGTAATTTTTGTTTCGTGTCTTCTAAACATCGTTTATCCAGATACTCTTTTATCTTAATTTTTTTCCTTGTAGTTCATACTAAATATTCCTCACAAATAGCTACACTCGTTCATCTTGACGACCGACCAGGACGCACAGGTGTAGACACTAAGCTGCATGCGTCATAAGGCAATCAATATTGCACGCGCTTGACGCGAGATGAATTGAAAGTTGAAGACGCAAGATGAACATGAAAGCGCACTGGTGAAGACATAGCTTATGTCGTCCTATGGTGTGTGGCAGGTTCCTGGAGATGCCGATAGTGGTGCAGGGGTGCGAAGACGCGATCGTGGAGGCGCTGAGCCCCGACACGCTGCCGCACGTGCTGCGCTGGGCCGCCGCGCCTCACGCCAGCCACTGGGTGCATCGGTCAGTACTGGGGGCGGGGGCGCTAGTGGAGGCGCTGACAAACTTTGTATATTTCGTCGCTGGTATATCTGGTCCCTCTCGTCTCTAAATAATAATAATAAATTAATTAATTCATTTCAGGTATGCTCCCATAGTTACAATACTTATAAAAATAAAAAAATCATAAAACCCACAATGGTGGGCGCGTCTCTAAAAAAAAAACAAAAATTTTAAAAATAAAACGAGTGTAAAGATAAAATAAAAATAAGACTACACAGTCCGCAGCGTTTTCTTATTTAATATTTTGATCGCGGTGCACCGATATCCAACATTTGAAAATGGGATTGTCCGGGTATTCGGACAGCGTGCAGAGAATCCCGTTGCCAGACCCACGAATTCGAGACCAGTAGCCCGATTCTCGTAACCAAAATCGTAACGATGTTTCAGCGATATAGTCGTTGATAGCCTTTTCGTTACGAAAAAAGGCTATCAAGGACTATATCGCTGAGACATCGTTACGGTTTTGGTTACGTGAATCGGGCCACAGAGCGCCGCAATCCTCATCCTTCTGATGGCAAAAAAAGTCAACAATCCTCTGCTAAGTCCCTCCAAGCGAGTGGAATGCCGGCTATAGTTTTTAATTGAATTTTTTGTGATGTTTTGTGCAGTCAAGCGATGCGGTACCTCCGCGATGAGTTCCCGACGATAATGTCGCACGCGGCGTGCGGCAAGGTGCCGCGCAGCGCGCTGGCGGAGGCCCTGGCCTCGCCCTTCCTGCAGTGCAGCGAGAGCCAGGCGCTGCGGGCGCTGCTGCGCTGGGGCAGCGACCAGCCCGCCGACCGCAGGGGTCAGTACTAGTCACTAGTCACGTCACTAGCCTCGCCCTTCCTGCAGTGCAGCGAGAGCCAGGCGCTGCGGGCGCTGCTGCGCTGGGGCAGCGACCAGCCCGCCGACCGCAGGGGTCAGTACTAGTCACTAGTCACGTCACTAGCCTCGCCCTTCCTGCAGTGCAGCGAGAGCCAGGCGCTGCGGGCGCTGCTGCGCTGGGGCAGCGACCAGCCCGCCGACCGCAGGGGTCAGTACTAGTCACTAGTCACGTCACTAGCCTCGCCCTTCCTGCAGTGCAGCGAGAGCCAGGCGCTGCGGGCGCTGCTGCGCTGGGGCAGCGACCAGCCCGCCGACCGCAGGGGTCAGTACTAGTCACTAGTCACTAGTCACGTCACTAGCCTCGCGCTTCCTGCAGTGCAGCGAGAGCCAGGCGCTGCGGGCGCTGCTGCGCTGGGGCAGCGACCAGCCCGCCGACCGCAGGGGTCAGTACTAGTCACTAGTCACTAGTCACTAGTCACGTCACTAGCCTCGCCCTTCCTGCAGTGCAGCGAGAGCCAGGCGCTGCGGGCGCTGCTGCGCTGGGGCAGCGACCAGCCCGCCGACCGCAGGGGTCAGTACTAGTCACTAGTCACGTCACTAGCCTCGCGCTTCCTGCAGTGCAGCGAGAGCCAGGCGCTGCGGGCGCTGCTGCGCTGGGGCAGCGACCAGCCCGCCGACCGCAGGGGTCAGTACTAGTCACTAGTCACTAGTCACTAGTCACGTCACTAGCCTCGCCCTTCCTGCAGTGCAGCGAGAGCCAGGCGCTGCGGGCGCTGCTGCGCTGGGGCAGCGACCAGCCCGTCGACCGCAGGGGTCAGTACTAGTCACTAGTCACGTCACTAGCCTCACCCTTCCTGCAGTGCAGCGAGAGCCGCAGAGACAGAACTAGTCACGTCACACCGAGACCGAGATGTCGGTCTCGCCCGTTCTCGGTTATTTACGTCTCGGTCTCGGCGAAAATGTTAGGAGAATCTCGACCTTAGCTCAGACTGCGCATAACTAGAGGATTTTAATTTGTTTTCGATTGTGATCGGCTTAAACCGGTCTCGCTGGTGCCGTACGGTGCCACAAATAAAATATTTTTTTTTTTTTAATTTGTATGACTGGGCCGCGTTAATTTTATCTTCAAAATGTTGGCATCATTACCCACGACTATAGAGGACCAAAAAATTGTCGGGTAAAGTGACATTTTGGACATTTGACATGACATATCTCGGTCTCGGTCGGACCATAGTCATTCGCCAGCCCACTTTACCACCGTGCGCCATACTTCCGGATAAAAAACCTATGTATACATGTATGTATGTAAAGTGACTGTGTGGTTTTCTTTTCGTGTCAACAGTGCTACTATTGTTAGACCTTCACAAGGTATTTGACCGACTTTGACTGTGTGGTGTGGTGTTAATATTACCTACTTGTGTTGGTGTAGAGCCGAACGTGGTGTGGCACACGGCGCACTCGGTGTCGCGGCGCGGCGGGCGGCGGCGCGAGCTGAGCGACGCGCTGCTGCGCGACACGCTCGCCTCGCTCGTCGCGCTCGTGCGAACTGAGCATCTGCCGCCTGACACTGAGCTGCTGCACCAGGTACGCACTGTACTGTACTACCAAGCCAACTAGGCACTCGGATGTCAACTGTACTGTACTACCAAGCCAACTAGGCACTCGGATGTGAACTGTACTGTACTACCAAGCCAACTAGGCACTCGGATGTGAACTGTACTGTACTACCAAGCCAACTAGGCACTCGGATGTCAACTGTACTGTACTACCAAGCCAACTAGGCACTCGGATGTGAACTGTACTGTACTACCAAGCCAACTAGGCACTCGGATGTGAACTGTACTGTACTACCAAGCCAACTAGGCACTCGGATGTCAACTGTACTGTACTACCAAGCCAACTAGGCACTCGGATGTGAACTGTACTGTACTACCAAGCCAACTAGGCACTCGGATGTCAACTGTACTGTACTACCAAGCCAACTAGGCACTCGGATGTGAACTGTACTGTGCTACCAAGCCAACTAGGCTCTCGGATACAATGCGGCTTACCAAGCGCACACCGCCACCGCCGCAAGGTGCGGGTGACGTCACATCTGACGGGCGCCTAGTTGTCTCGGTTGAGTAGTACCTCGGAGTGACACTTCGGTTGTCAAAATTCTTCCGTTCAGAGCATAGATTTATTATTAGCAGATACGAAGCTATTGTTTATGGTATACATATTTGATGTAAATATGGACCACATTAACGAAAACATATCTGTCTCATTCTTACTCGTGACAATTTAGCTATGTAAAACAGTACAGTATATGTCATATATTTCTTTTTTCCGGAAGTTTTTGGTTAGTTCCGTCAGTAAGCCGCCTCCCTGAGGGCCTTTTTGGACCGACATATTGGGTTGTCGGCTATGGTCGGGTCACTATGGTTAGTACTTCATCTGTCATGTCAGCGTCTTATACAAATTATTTTAAATTTTACGCTGAACTGTGTGTATTTTGTGACTCTTTATTATATTACTAGCTTTTGCCCGCGACTTCGTCCGCGCAGAATTGAAATTAAAAAAAATCGGACCCCGGATCCCGTTTCCCGGACCCGGATTTTGTATCCCGGATCTCGTTACTCAGGTTCCGTTGCCCGGATCCTGGATCCCGTTTTCCGGATCCTGGATCCCGTTTTCCGGATCCCGAATCCCGTATACCGAATATCCCGGATCCCGTTCCCAGATTCCGTTAGCTAAATCCCGGATCCCGTATCCCGGATATCACGGATCCCGTATCTCGTATCCCATATCCCGGATCTCGTTTCCTGGATCCCGTATCCCGGAACTCGTTACCCGGATTCCGTATCCCTGATATCACGAATCTCATATCAAATATCCTGAATTTCTTATCCTGGATCTTGTTTCCCGGGTTCCGTATCCTAGATCTCGTTTCCCGGATCCCAGATTCCGTTTGCCGGATCCCGGTTCCCGTATCCCGGATATCACGGGTCCCGTATCCCATATCCCGGATTTCTTACCCCAGATTTCCTATCCCGGATCCCGTATCCCGGATCTCATTTTCTTAATCCCGGATCCCGTTTTTTCAGATCCCAGCTTCCGTTTGCCGGATCCCGGATATTTTTTTATTATAGGACTGCGGTGGCAAAAAGCGTACGGCCCGCCTGATGTTAAGCAGTTACCGTAGCCTATAGATGCTTACTATATAAATATTTTCCTTAAAGTATAACCAGATTTTTTTTATTATAGGACTGCGGTTGCAAAAATACGTACGGCTCGCCTGACGTTAAGCGGTTACCGTAGCCTATAGATGCTTAGTATATAAATATTCTCCTTAAAGTATCGACCTATATTTTTTTATTATAGGACTGCGGTGGCAAAAAATCGTGCGGCCCGCCTGATGTTAAGCAGTTACCGTAGCCTATAGATGCTTACTATATAAATATTTTCCTTAAAGTATTAACCAGATTTTTTTATTATAGGACTGCGGTTGCAAAAATGCTTACGGCCCGCCTGACGTTAAGCGGTTACCGTAGCCTATAGATGCTTACTATATAAATATTCTCCTTAAAGTATCGACCTATATTTTTTTATTATAGGACTGCGGTGACAATAAAGCGTACGGCCCGCCCGATGTTAAGCAGTTACCGTATATGATGATAGATGCTTACTATATAAATATTTTCCTTAAAGGATCAACCTACATTTTTTTATAGGACTGCGTTGGCAAAAAAGCTTACGGCCCGCTTGATGTTAAGCAGTGACCGTAGCCTATAGATGCTTACAATACCAAAGGCATTGCTCGCAAATTGCCGACCTGAAGGGGAGTGGGATGGAGCTTTTGGCTCCCTCACTCATCGTACGAAACGCAGCTGTAATAGCTGCTTTACGCCGATCTTCTGTGAGAGGGTGGTACTACCCCGGTCAAGCCAGCCCATATAATATGAGCTGTAGTCAATTGGCTACATAAAAAAAGTTGAAATCCATATTTTTTGATACGTAAAAAGAAACCTAAACTCAATTATTCATTCGTGTTATTTATTACCTCGGAAATGACGAATTTCTATATGAACTTTCATCCCCTATTTTACCACCTTAGGAGTTGAATATTAAAAAACGCCGAAACCCATATTTTTTATTTTTAAAAAGTCACCTAAACACCAATTTTCATAATTTTAACTTGAAAAATGACGAACTTGCATACATACAAACTTTCATCCCCTATTTAATCCTCATAAGGGTTGAATTTTAAAAAAACGCCGAAACATTTTTTTTTAATAGATACCTAAACACTAATTTTCATTATTCTAACCTCAGAAATGACGAACTTCCATACAAACTTTCGTCCCCTATTTTACCCCCTTAGGGGTTGAATTTTCAAACACGCCCAAACCCATATTTTTTTATTTTTAAAAAGACACCTAAACACTAATTTTCATAGTTCTAACTTGAAAAATGACGAATTTGTATACAAACTTTCATCCCCTATTTAATCCCCTTAGGGGTTGAATTTTCAAAAACGCCGAGACCCATAATTTTTTATTTTTAAAAAGACACTTAAACCCCAATTTTCATAATTCTAACTTGAAAAATGACAAACTTGCATACAAACTTTCATCCCCTATTTAATCCCCTTAGGGGTTGAAAGTTCAAAAATGCAGATTTTTTTTATTTATAATACGTAAAAAGAAACCTAAACACAAATTTTCATTATTCTAACCTCAGAAATGACGAACTTCCATACAAACTTTCGTCCCCTATTTTACCCCCTCAGGGGTTGAATTTTCAAAAACGCAGCAATTCAAATTTTTTATTTATAAAAAGGAACCTATACACCAATTTTCATAATTCTATCATCAAAAATGACGAACATCTATACTCACTTCCCAACTAACTTTCATCCCCTATTTTACCACCTTAGGGGTTGAATTTTTCAAAAAGCTGAAAACCATATTTTTTATTTTTAAAACTTCACCTCCACACCAATTTTTATAATTCTAACTTGAAAAATGACGAACTTGCATACAAACTTTCATCCCCTATTTAACCCCCTTAGGGGTTGAATTTTCAAAAATCGCTTCTTATTGCTTGCCTACGTCACAAAATATATCTACTGTCTAAATTTCATGTCTCTAACTTCAGTAGTTTCGGCTCGGCGTTGATGAGTCAGTCAGTCAGTCAGTCAGTCAGTCAGTCAGTCAGCATTTCCCTCTTTATATATTAGTATAGATTTAGGATTATTAAGGAAAAATCAATATAGTTTAGTGTTGCGTTAGGGCATGCAGTTCTGATTCTCTAAAGAATTTCGAAGGATTGTCATTTTTCAGGTTAGTTGTGTTATTTTCATATTTAAGTGTATTTATAGTGTGTGAAAATACCTTTCGTGTACATTATATTAATTTTTAATTGAGTTCCCGTCTATAATCGTACTCTCGAATTCATATTTTCAAATAAAATAGAACTAACCATTAATGTAAGGAATAGGGAAGATACGTGACGTAGAACCAAATGAACACTAAATTTGTGCTCCGCGCATCGCTTTTGCGCACAACTGTCATCGACAAATTGTCATCAACAATGTGACAATTGCCGATAGACAAGGGCACAAAGATGCACCGGAATACTTATACGAGCGAGACAGCCTAGCTCCTCGTAGCGTTGCTCCGGCCGCCCTCGGTATGCCTCGGTAGTAGGGTAAACCGGGGATAATTGAAACAACATAATTTTTTCGATTACCTACTGTAATATACTAGTGAAACGAACGAGTGTCAGACAACAACTGCTTTATTATATATAGCTTTTGCCCGCGACTTCGTCCGCGCAGAATATAAATTTAAAAATTCCGTTTCCGTTTGCTGGAACCCAAATCCCGTATCCCGTATCCGTATCCGTATCCCGTATCACGCATCACACTTCCCGTATCCCGTATCCCGTATCGCGTATCCCGTATCCCGTATCCCGTATCCCGTATCCTATATCCCGTATCCCGTATGCCGTATCACGTATCCCGTATCCCGTATCCATATCCGTATCCCGTATCACGCATCCCACATTCCGTATCCCGTATCCAAAATTCCGTATCCCGTATCCCGTATCCGCATCCCGTATCACGCATCCCACATTCCGTATCCCGTATCCCGTATCTCGTATCCCGTATCCCGTATCCCGTATCCGTATCCCGTATCCCGTATCCGTATCCCGTATCACGCATCCCACATCCCACATTCCGTATCCCGTATCCCATATCTCGTATCCCGTATCCGTATCCCGTATCCCGTATCCGTATCCCGTATCACGCATCCCACATCCCACATTCCGTATCCCGTATCCCATATCTCGTATCCCGTATCCGTATCCCGTATCCCGTATCCCGTATCCCGTATCACGCATCCCACATCCCGTATGCCGCATCCCGCATCCCATATCCCATAACCCGTATCCCGTATCCCGTATCACGTATCACGTATCTCATATACAAAATCCCGTATCCCATATCGCGTATCCCGTATCCCATACCCCTAATAATTTTCAAAAACTCTATTATTATTATTTTTTTAAAAGACAATTAATCACCAATTTTCTTAATTCTAACTACAAAAATGACGAACTTCCATACAAACTTTCATCCCCTATTTTACCCCCATTAGGGGATGTATCTTCAATAACCCTGAAATTAATATTGTTTATCTTTTAAAAGTCACCTAATCACCAATTTTTATAATTCAAAGTTCAAAAAATGACGAACTTCCATACAAACTTTCACCCCCTATTTTAACCCCTTAGGGTTTAAATTTTCAAAAAAGATGAAATTATTATTTTTAATACGTAAAAAGAAACCTAAACACAAATTTTCATTATGCTAAACTCGGAAATGACGAACTTCCATACAAACTTTCGTCCCCTATTTTACCCCCTTAGGGGTTGAATTTTCAAAAACGCAGCAATTCAAGTTTTTTATTTTTAAATATGAACCTAAACACCAATTTTCATAATTCTAACTTCAAAAATGACGAACATCTATACAAACTTCCCAACTAACTTTCATCCCCTATTTTACCACCTTAGGGGTTGAATATTAAAAAACGCCGAAAACCATATTTTTTATTTTTAAAAAGACACCTCAACACAAATTTTCATAATTCTAACTTGAAAAATGACGAACTTGCATACAAACTTTCATCCCCTATTTAACCCCCTTAGGGGTTGAATTTTCCAAAATCGCTTCTTATTGCTTGTCTACGTCACAAAATATATCTACTATCCAAATTTCATGTCTCTAACTTCAGTAGTTTCGGCTCGGCGTTGATGAGTCAGTCAGTCAGTCAGTCAGTCAGTCAGTCAGTCAGCATTTCCCTCTTTATATATTAGTATAGATATAGATATAGATAGGTACCTTCACTCACAATCATGATACTTTATAATTACCCTCAACACCTACCTATGATATCTATGTACGTCAGTCTACATGAGTGACTCATCGTTCGTAGCTTCGTTGGCCATGTTCGGTTATTTGGATAAAAGCGAGTGACGCAGTTATGACGCCTTAAATAATTTCGCACCAAAAACTGAATTTACGATTTTAAATTGATATATTGATTTTACGTCCTTTTAAATCGTGTTTTTCACAGTTTTTATTATATTATAAGAGTCTAACTTAACTGTTTAAGATTTTTAAAGTCTATTTATTAAACAAAATATTGACGGTTTAAGTAGAAAATTGACAAAGGGTCATCTGAAACAACTTGCTTCTGGGGGTTTGAAACGTTTCAACCGACCCGTCGTTTCAACCGACTTCTGCTGTTTACCCGGATACAAATAAACCTCCGCCGTAGTCGGGTAAAAAGAAGGTTTGAGTTTTTAGAGTACTTATCTATGTTTGTAAGGTTGTATGTATCTTTCATTGGTTTTCTTTCTAATTAAAGAATTTTGAGGCCTTATGTTATTAGTGATCTGCGAGCACCCACTCGGGAGCCCTCCCAGCGGAGTGATATAATAACAATGCAAAGGGCGTACCTTGCAAGGCGATACGTCGATAAACTCGCTAGTGTGACAGGATACTTTTATATTATACATTATATTAGTGGTGGTACACAGTTAAAGTTATATTGTTACAATTGCCCCCGGTCTCCCCTACTGGCATGGCCGCAAGCATCTTATCGTGTCACACACATCTATTTTGTATTATTCATCTCGCTCTCACAAACAATGCGAAGCAAATAATAGTATTAAATAAATTTTCGCTGCACTTTCGAGTGGAAAGTAATTCCGTGTGATTTATTTTTTGTTCCTGAATTGTTAAAACAATTCCTGAATACACGGGATGGCATTTTAATGTATATTAATTCCAGGAAACTAAAAACAAATATGTCAGTACTGATGTGCGCATGACGTGCATTCAAATTGTTGTTCCGCGCCCGACTGAGTCGAATGTTGATACGGGTCTCGATTTTGTGGTGCTGACAATTTTGGACCGGAACCAAGTCTATACTATTTCTTAATGTCATTGGAACTAACAAATATTTGCTATGTTTACATAAAACCGTAGTGCTGTTCTTATAAGTTTTGTTTCAAAGTTATCGATACAAATTCTATTCACCTACACCTTGGGCCGCGCCGTCACCCCGGGGTGACCACAAAGAAATTATTTTTGTTTTGGAAGGTGCGTGACTGCGCCGCCTTAAATTTGTTTTATAATATTTGTCATCACTACTCACGAACATAAAGATGCGCGACAGAGATAACAAGTAGATTTATGGATAGTGAACATTTTAAATTAAATGTGGGATTTGCTAAAACGGCTTAAAGAAGTTAAAATAGAGTTTATTCAAAATCTCCCGATTTCGCAAGATTTTTAGCTGATAAATTTGACGATTTTTAATTTTACGCTTTTGCTACACTGGGCAGTGGTAGGTAGGGATGATGGCCGTGTATGCATGAGGCTCTCCACACGTGCATATTTTCGTGGTAAAGTTGAAGCGCCAACAAGGCCGAGACATTGAAATTCTGGTGGTCTCTAACGTTAAATTGCGAACCCCGAAGAGTTGCCATGTGAAAATGACTTTACTTGAGCAGCAGCGTCACTCTGCACAACCATTTTAGAGGGAAGAGGGTGACTCGCTCCACAGAGCCATAAAATAACATAATAGTCATAAATAAAAACATAATTTTGAACTGCCTACCCCCGATTAACGTGATATTTGTGCTGCGGTCTCTTTCCCCCCTTCATGACACTTGACTGACCGACTCGTTTGGTACTCTCGTCGTCGCGGTGCCTCCTGTGTCTAAAAAAACCTTAATCGCACGAAATCTACTCAATCCATTGTGTAATTGTGTTGTGTGAACTGGATAAACCCAAGTGAGTGCTCTAGTGATGTGCCTGCGCAGAAGAACCTGACGATCCAGCCATACCACCCTGGAAATGCACCCGCCTCCATCGTGTCGTTAATGTACACGCTTGACATTGACCTGAGCCTTACAGATTTGTCTCCCCCCTTTTTTGCCTTATTTGATTTAGCCCAGCATAGCTGAACCCACAGATTAGAGAAGTTGACAGATTTAGTCTTGGCAACAAACGAAGTGAAGCCAGGTAGCATTATATGTGTGCGTGACAACTAGGAGCGGCACTAGGGAAACATACATTTGTGTGCGTGTAAAGTTGTGTAGTTATAGGGCGAGATTGTATTCGCTTTTTTGTTTTGTAATTGCTTTGGTGGCTTCACTTTCGTGTTCTATGCGCTCCATCTGTAGCTCCTAAATCTGTGGCTGAACCTACCTAATCAGGACCCAGCACTTTTCCCGCGACATGATCGAGTATATCGATATGGATACTATCGACTAACTAAAAGTACAACACTATTTGTTGTGCGCCATTTTGGACGGTCGTGTGCTCGGGTTTGGCTACAGATGACGTCACATAGGGCTCGTCCTTTCTCTCTTAGGTCATTGGTTCAGAGGCTCAGAGCGTTGCAAACGGTTGTACTATAAAAATCAATGGTTAGAAAACGCTCTGACGTTTAACTGACGTATGTGCTTTTGAACTGCAAGTGAACGATATTTTAACTTATCTTGACTCCTTAAATGATAATTTGATTCATTATAATCAACATGGTACATGATTTTTTTTATATTTTCGAAAAACTATAGCCCCCTCAATATATAGAGATTTTAGCCAATTTAAAATGAATTTCAGAAGCATTTTTGGGAACAAAAGTGATTTGTAATGCCATTGCAAGTCGATCATAATTTTTTATAAAGGGGGTAGAAGTTTTAAAGTTATAAAACAATCGTAATCGTTCCGTACCTACGAGCGAGTTCAAAAACAAGCAACAACTGTACTACACCACCAAGCCAACTAGGCGCTCGGGCATAAATATGATTATAAGTCAATGATTCGACGGTCCGACCACAACGTAGCCTGGGCCAATGCCGGCACTCCTGTGGCAGTAGCTCCCACTGCATGGAAGGACCGCGTAATCATTGATTTATTATCATTTGATATTTATACTCGAGTGGCTAGTTGGGTGTGTGTGTAGTGTAGTGTCGGGTGTGTGTCGGGTGTGTGCTGACAGTGTGTGTGTGCCCGCAGCTGGTGCGGCGCGGCGTGGTGCCGGCGGCGGAGGGCGGCGGCGCGGCCGCGTGGCTCGCGCGCGGCAACTACCGCCCGCCGCGCTGCTTCCTGCCCTACCTCGACGAGATCAAGGTACGAACACAACACTACACTACATTACACTCTCATTTTTGAGTTGCTAGACCAAAATGACAGCTTTTTATGTCAAACGTAAAGTTAATTTGATTTGTTCATCATGAATAATGTTGGTTTTATGATTCTGGTTCAAATTTATTGATCAAAAAATATTTTAATATGTTGCCGTTATTTAGTTTCAACAAGGTTTACCAACATTTGTAAAATAAAAGAGTATTGCCGATTTGAAAAATTGAGAATGTTGTGTTGTGTTGTCTTGCAACAATAATATATCAGTTGTGTTTTGTATTTGATCGTCGTTTTACTTATTGTATAATGCGCGGACGACTGGGGGCGATGCCAGTCACACCCAGTACGGGGGAAAAACGATGAGATTATCGAGATTTGAACCGACTACCGACAATGGAAAATTTTGCCGGTATAAAGGACACCGCAGATATGCTACTTTTTGCATCGGCGATCGGCGATTGCGTCGCTTTTAGCATCAGAGCAGTCGCTGCGTCCGAACGCATAGTCGCCATATCTCGATGCAGCATCGATACAGTCGCAAAATCGCCGGTGTTTTGCGGTGGCCCTAATATGATCGGCGAGGGATGTACCGTGTTCGTGACGTGGCGTGACGTGTCGGCAGGCGTTGCTGGAGGGGCAGGCGGTGCCGGCGGCGGAGCTGGCGCGCGCGCGCCGCGACCGGTACCTGCACCGCATCCCCGACACGCTGTACATGGTGGCGGCGGCGCGCGCCGGCGGGGGGGTGGCGGAGCCCGCCGCGGCGGGCGCGGGGCCGGGCGCGGCGTGCGCGCGCGCGTGCGTGTCGCCGCGCGTGCTGCACGCGCTGGCGCGGCGAGCGCGCGAGCTGCGCGCCGCGCCGCCCGCCATGCGCGCGCTGCAGCTGCACGACACCGACACCGCCGCCGTGTATAAACAGGTATACAACACACACTAACACACAACACACTACAGACAGAGGTTGGACGCTCATCATAACATAAGACTGGACAGTTAGAGCTGTCACTCGTATATCTGTTACATACTGTTTTACTATGTAATACATTTTGTGTATCCACTAATATAATAATAATAATAATAATAATTCATTCATTTCAGGCTACTAAGCCCATAGATACATACCTTACAAACTAACATACATATATTATTAATCATACAATATAAAACTAATTTGACGGTGTTGGCGACGGCAGCCTCCCCCGAAAGCGCCTGAACGCCACACCTTTCGGCCAGTACTGTTCCTGCATGAAAGTGGCCAGCTTATCAGTGGGAACCAAGACCACAGACGCCTTAAAACTGGCGTTGTGACTCGAGCTCAACAGCTGTACTCTCAATGAGACATTGCTCTTCATACGGATGTACTCAGCAATGTCCCCCGCAATGTAGTCATAGCCTGTCCTATTTCTATCGATCACAAACTAGTAGCCATATGTTTATTATGAGTACCATACAATGGAGTGAAAATACAATTTTATAAATTACCCGACGGGAATTGAAACCACGACCAGTGAAGTAAAGTTTATATGTAGACAATTCGACTAACAGTCTACATATTATAATTTCGAACACCAACCTCGAATAAGAACTTCTACATTTTTACTAACAATACCATTACAGAACCCTTTCTTATGGCGAAGGCTAGACGTAAAGTATATGCTGTGGTCCGTCAGTATGGTACATAATGATGGATGTCATTCCATCGACGCAGGCTACACGTTCAGTATTTATTCCGTCAGTATTGTGACGTAGTTCGTACAATGCAGGCATCAATTGAAACACGAAAGCTTGGTATGGATATTACCTTAGCGCTTGGTTTAATCCGCAATCTCAGAAGACATGTCCACTTTATTGCATTCGCGACGTGGAATGCCAAACTGTCATTTTGGAATTGAAATTCCAGGCAAATACTGTATCATCAGTACACTAGCCTACACGATCAGTTTGGACCAAGGTATTTGAAAAATAATGACGGACCACAGTAAATACTTTACGTCTAGCCTTCGCCTATAAATTAATAACACTAGTATGTGAATTGATGTTAGTGTAACTCTGTGACTATCGTGACATGAACCGATGTAGTTGTATGTCGTAGTGTGTACGTGTCGTGTTGTGTTCAGATCGCGCTGCGGGCGGTGCGCGAGATGTCGCTGCCGGACGCGTGCGCGGACCTGCTGCTCGCGGACCTCGACCGCGACCACGACCAGGAACACGACCGCGAACACGAACACGACCGGTCAGTGGGAGAAAACCACATAACACATTAGAATAACCCTCCTTACACACGAAATTGGGTAAAACTAGATCGACAATAATCAATGCAAAATTTAAAGAAAGGACTGGTTTTTGAACCTGATGACTGGTTATATTGGTGGCTTTATTATAGTTTTTGTTTCATGGAAGTACACGAAATGATAATGTTTAAATGCAGAGATTTTAAAGTAGACAATAAAAACTTTTGGTCATCGATATGAACTAAGCGTTTTTTTTTTTAATATATTTTTTTACGATAAATGTTGTTCTAGTACCAATTTTCGATGTGCACTATATTCAGGGACACCTTGTATATTTTTTTAAATCTTTTATTTCTGTAGGACAGAAATATTTATACTCGTCAGCATTGTTCAATACTTATAGATATCGGAGTGTGTGTATGCATGTGTATGTGTGGTGTATCGCAGGGAGCGCGAGACGGAAGACTGGGAGTCGAGCAGCGGCGAGCGGGAGCGCGAGCGCGAGCCCGAGCACGAGCACGAGCACGAGCGCGAGCGCTGGCCCGACGAGCTGTCCGCCGCGGACTGCTGTCGGTGCGTGCCGTACACATATACACACGTTTATACCCAATTATTAGCCAAAAAAACTATATAATTTTATTTATTTGTTGCTATTGAGCTACTGTGTACTGCGTGCTAGAGCAGACCCCGCACATAACTAAGCTGGGCGCTGTGGTTGCGATTCACTCAGTCGTTCTACTCTCTCACCCGCCCGCGCACTTCCTGCTTGAGCGGGGCGCGTGACGTTTATTTGACGGGACACCTCTATTACGTGGTAAATTTTAACTCGATGCATAATTGACTAACCCCAAAATGTATAGAAAGTTATGCTTACACTTACACTGCTATTAGAAATCAGAGTTCTTCCGAGAAATGAATTGTAAATCCATTGCAAATAATCTCTATAAATTAAGTTGAAATTTGGTGTAGTAGTACGGGTCAGTTGAGTGTAGGTGTGGTGTTGTTTGCAGGGCGCTGGGCGGGGGCGGCGGCGGGGGCGGGGGCGGCGCGCTGGGGGCGGCGCGCTGCGCGTCCAGCGGCAGCCTGCGCGCGGCGCCCGCGCACCACGCAACACTCGGTACGCAACCGCTGCACTACAAATACACCCCTGTACATATACCTACATACACCACCTACCTACCTATACAATATGTTAAAAAAACCCTGTCCGAGCCGAAACCGGTTTTAGGTTTCCCAATCACATTACTAAATAAAATAAAATAAAATATTCATGATAGTAAACATATTAATGGCAATTTAAATCGCCAATTTTTTTTTGTCTTTTTCCCTCAAAATGTAGCAAATTTAAAAAATATGACAACACCGTTACCGGAAGTAATTATGTTAGATCGTGTGGCGGCACCTCTGACCACAAAGTATGTGATGACGTCATTTTATGTTTATTTTTTTTAAAATGTAAACGGGGTATTTGTTTTCCAAAAAAATATGCGAGGCCTTTGCCCAGCAGTGGGACACTTACTATGCAAAAAAATATGTTAAAAAAAAATTCAACAAAATTTTTTTTTTTTTTTTTTACAAAAATGGAATCTTATCTCGATACCCAACAATACGTTTTCGGGTCGAACAGGGTTTTCTTAATATGTTGTATACCTACCCACTCCCCTTCAGGTCGGCAACGTGCGAGCAATGCCTTTGTTATTTTATTTTATTTGTCCCCGGGCAGAGGGCGCGCGCGCGGGCACGTGGCGGCGCGAACCACGGCCGACAGCCGCGCTACACCGGTCAGTAACATACACTATACTCTGACTTTCATTTACCAATTCCATTGACCATATTTGTTGGAGAGATTTGATCCTTACAATTGACCCTATCGATTGATGCCATAATAGTACAGGTGTTATTTTTCGGATTTTAGCCGGTTAGATTCCCTAGTGTGGCAAGCGAGTTCTCGAAAATCTTTGAATGCAGATTTGTTTCTTTAAAAAATTAAAAGAATGTTTCCTTTGTGTAAAATTTACTATCACCACTATTTAGAATACTTTCCCTCCAGGTGGCGTTAGGAAATTCCAACCTGTATAGTTATGTGTTGTTTGTGTTACAGACAGTCGCTGGGCGGGGCGGGCGCGGGCGCGGGTGTGGGCGGGGCGGGGGCGGGCGCGGCGGCGGCGGGCGGGCGGCTGTCGGCGTGCGTGCCGGACGTGGCGATGGCGCCCAACGCCAACACGCACCTGCTCACCGCACGCGACTACTTCCGCCACGCGCCGCCCTGGGGTACGCACACGCACGCACGGGGACACACACACACACGCACGGGGACACACACACACACGCACGGGGACACACACACACACGCACGGGGACACACACACACACGCACGGGGACACACACACACTGTTTCCTGGCATTTAACATGGGCCAACGCAACGAAATACGAAAACTACGACGTTATTTGATTAATAAACTGTTTTTCGCGCCTTTCAAGGCTCAAATAACTCTTATCCACCAAATAAATTTTGCATTTTGACAGGTTTAGTAACAAGTGAAGAAACAGCTGTCATAAGATGTATTTATCTGGTGGGTAAAGGTTGTCTGACGATTCTGAAACAGACGTTAAATTACATAAAATAATTATTATCAAATGATTCTGTTTTGACATGATCTATCATTTCGTTAAATAAATGAAACTGGTTTGTCTATTGCTAGACATCCACCAGTGTCTGGGGCGAACACTAGACAAAGCAGTGTCTGACACTTTTATCACTATTTATGGCAAGACACCACGATACTTGACACCAGTTCTGTCCGACAATCGTCAGTATCCATCACTATAGTCTGATTTTTAATTAGACGAAGTTAACTGACAGCTGAAAATGTCACTGCTCTATGAATTTGAACCTTATTTGTTCTATTTATATTGAAAAATGACATAAGCACCTGTCAGTTTACTTCGTCTAATTAAAAATCAGACTATAGACATGTCGTCCACACCCACCCATCAATATCCAGTCCTCGGTATGGTGCTTGTCCCGTTCCAGATTACGGCAGCGGCGGCGTGCTGCAGCTGGACCTGGGCGACGGCGCCACGCACACGCCGCGACCAGGTGAATGACCCCGCCACTAGCCGCGCCCACAAGCACCGAGCGGACGCACACACTAGCAATCATTTATCTTTATTTATTTATTTCCATAACACTATCTACAGGATGAATTTGAAATCATGGGCATCCTTTTAAACAGTGATTCTACACATGATTCAGAATATTTAAAGAATATTAATCGGCAAATCAATTAATAAAAATATATTGCCCAGGTAAGATGTAGCAGTTAACTGGTTTGCTTATTTGCTTACTCGGGCAATATTATTTTAACAATTTTTTTTTTTTTGTAAAACATTCTGAATCATGTGTAGAGTCGTAGTTTAAAAGGATGCCCATCATTTCAAATTCACCCTGTATATTTATGACGTTCTGTCTACGTCAAAACTACGCTCGGTCGCATCGCTCGGCTTGTGTAGACGCACCTTTTAAACCTATTAAATATACATTACTAGACCACCAAGCCTACTAGACACTCGGGTATAAATATCAAATGATAATAAGTCAATGATTCCGCGGTCCTTCCACCACGTAGTGGGAGCTACTGCCACAGGAGTGCCGGCATTGGTCCAGGCTATTTATTATTATATTATTTCTGGAAACGATAGCCCATATTATAAATACCTTAACATACATATTATATTAAAAATAACCAGGGTTGTTACGAAAAATCACCTTGTTTTAAACATCGTGTTTAAAACATGTTTTAAACTTTTAAGACATGTTTTAAACACTGTGATTTATTCGTTCTGTTGTAAATCAATGTTTTAAACAGTTTTAATTATAAATTTCCTGTTATTTTGCAACTTTGAAAATAACTATGCCCGAGTGCCTAGTTGTCTTGGTGGTGTATTACAAGTGCGTGTTGTCGTATTGGTATTATAACGTATTGTAATGTATTGTATTGTATGGTGCAGGGTCTCGTGCGCAGCGCGCGGGCAGCTCGCACGGCGGCCGCCCGCACAGGGACCATGCGCAGGTACACATACCTTCATATTCACTTCCGTTAGCTCCACCAGCTAACCTCCTACTAACAGTAAGCTCACGACTAATGTAATGGAATGGGCTTAGGTTCAAATCCCGGCTCGAACCTCGAGGTTTTTCAAAATGGAGGGAAGACCCGTGCTCAGGAGTGGGCCTTATACCTTAGTTAGGGGGTTAACTAAGGCAGCTAACAAGCGTACGGCCCGCCTGATATTATGCAGTCACCATAGCTTGCAGATGCTTGCAATACCAAAGGCAGCGCTGGCACATAGCTGACCTGAAGAGGAGTGGGATGAAGCGAGGGGGGAGTGGTCTTTCGGCTCTCACTCATCGTACGAAACGCAGCTGTAATGGCTGCTTTACGCCGATTTTCTGTGCGAGGGTGGTACTACCCCTGTCGAGCCAGCCCGTTTATGAGCTGCAGTCAATTGGCACGGAACAATTTCATTGGTGTGACATTGAGACGGAATGGGACAGCGACTGTAGCCTAGGGGTGAACAGGTTGGACTAGCAATCAGAAGGTCCCAGGTTCGATCCCCGGTGGGGCATGCACCAATGGATGAATTTCCATCTATGTGCATAATTTACAGTTCGCTGACGGTGAGGGAACACATCGTGAGGAAACCTACCTATCCCTCGGGATTAGGTAATAGTCAGTTCCTGTATACACGGCGACAAGGTTCACCACCTGTCACGTTGGGTTCTGACTATCTGGTGAAACGTGGGCTTTGAGTTGGTTAATACCTCCACAATGTGGTGGTGAATGGCCACTCAAGCCTCTGACTACCCCCGAATGGGGATCGTGACGTTAAAAATACTGTCTGTTCTGTCTGTCTGTACTGCTTAATAAAAGTCGTGACGTTACATTTTTTTGGGACGGAAGTGTCCGTGCGTGTATCGGTTGTGGTAACGTGTAGTGTAGTGTCGTGTTGTGTGCAGGCGATGTCGTGCCTGCGCGTGCGCGCCGACGAGGACGAGCTGCGTGCCGCGCTCGAGCTGTCCGTCATACGAGGTTAGTACCAGCACCAACACCACCGAATTCTCTTGTTCCTAAGGTACAGTCAGCAACGAAAGTCGCTGAACATTCTGCATTTTTCAAATCGGTTATACTCTTTATTCAAAAAACGTTGGTAAACCTTTATAAAACCAAACATTAGCAACATGTCTACATTTTGTTTTGATAAAGAAAAATTATGGATTTGATGCAAAACAAAAGTGTGCAGGCTATTTGAAAAACTGAGAATGTTCAGCGACTTTCGTTGCTGACCGTACGACCGAGACCAGTTTTTTATCTCGGCGGACACTGAGAAATGACAGTTCAAATTTTCAAAATGTCACTAGCCGATTTTTTGTTGTCCTCTGTTTAGTCAAACAGTAAATTAATTAATCGATTAGGTGCAGTGAAATGAGATATTGTTGATATTTGTAATTTTATCACTACATATTATAAAACAAAGTCCTCCGCCGCGTTTGTCCGTCTGTCTGTTCGCGATAAACTCAAAAACTACTGCACCGATTTTCATGCTGTTTTTACCAATGGATAGAGTGGTTCTCTAGGAAGTTTTAAGTATATAATTTGTCAAGTTTTTGTATATATTGGCTAAAATATAATGATTTTTGTTGGAAGTGTCGGAAAAAATAAGCCGTCTGGGAGCTTTCAACGAAAACGCTGCCTAAACCCTTTGAGATATAACAAAATGATGTATGGTGGAATTGTGTATCTTATATAGGTCTACAGAAAAGTCCGTGATGGCATATATCTATCTCGGATAACATACTATATCCATTTTAATACTTTAAAAAATGGGCAATTATAAAGCGGTAATTGGAAAGTTAACATTAATTTTTATCCCTGGAATAGGTTCCCATGGGTTGCGGGAACGGGATCAAAATTTTATGATTACTTTTGGTCGCGATAACCGACATCCACGCGGGCGAAGCCGCGGACATCAGCTAATAAACATATAATTCTGCCGTAACAAACAATATTTATTTAAATTTAAAAAATCAAGCCTTTGTTGGACCCAGCTGGATTGAAGTCAGTCCAGCAAAAATCCAGCTGTATTGAAAACAGTGCTTGTTTGCAATCCCTAAATTTGATGTTTCCGTGCAGCGTACTCGTCGCTGGGCGGGCGTGGGTCGGCCACGCTGCCGCTGGCGCCGCGCGCCGCCCGCCCCGCGCCGCCGCCCGCCCCCGCACCCGCCGCCCCCGCCCCCGCGCCCACCGCGCCGCCCGCCCTCACGCACCATACGCTCGCCAGCCGGTCGCGGTCGAGCGCGTCGCCGTCGTCGCTGGGCGGGGGCGGGCGGCGCGGGCAGCCGCACACGCCGCCCCCGCCGCTGCCCGCGCCGCACCTGGCGTTGACCCGGCCCGCCGCCAGCAGGCCCGGTGCGAGTGCTGGTGCGGGGAGTGTGAGCCGCAGCCCGAGCCCGCGCGCCAGCCCCAGCCCGCGCCGCTTCGACCTCTGCCTCTACCGACCCGACGCGTACAGGTACACACGCACACGCACACACACACACACACACACACACACACACACACACACACACACACACACACACACACACACACACACGAACACAGCACACTTCTCAACAAACTAACGCATCGACTATACAATACAATATGTTAAAAAAACCCTGTCCGACCCGAAAACGTTTTGTTGGGTATAGAGATTAGATTCCATTTTTGTAAAAAAAAAACATTTTTTTTAAATTTTTTTTTAATTTTTCAAAAAAAAAATAATTCTTTTTTTTGGCATAGTATGTGTCCCACTGCTGGGCAAAGGCCTCCCATATTTTTTTGTAATACAAATACCCCGTTTACATAAAAAAAAAATTTCATAAAATGACGTCATCACATACTTTGTGGTCTGAGGTGACGCCACACGATCTAACATAATTACTTCCGGTAACGGTGTTGTCATATTTTTAAAATTACCTACATTATGTGGGCAAAAAGGCAAACAAAATTGGCACTTTAAATGTTCATTAATATGTTTACTATCATGTTTTTTTTTTTATTATTTTATTTGGTCATGTGATTGGGGAACCTAATTACCGGTTTCGGCTCGGACAGGGTTTTCTTAACATGTTGTATGTTAAAAAAACCCTGTCCGAGCCGAAACCGGTATTTAGGTTTCCCAATCACATGACCAATTAAAATAAAATAAAAAAATATTATGATAGTAAACATATTAATGGCAATTTAAAATGCTATTTTTTTTTTGCCTTTTTCCCTCAAAATGTAGCAAATTTTAAAATATGACAACACCGTTACCGGAAGTAATTATGTTAGATCGTGTGGCGGCACCTCTGACCACAAAGTACGTGATGACGTCATTTTATGTTTTTTTTTATGTGAACGGGGTATTTGTTTTCCAAAAAAATATGGGTGGCCTTTGCCCAGCAGTGGGACACTTACTATGCTAAAAAATATTACCAAAAATAAATTATGAAAAAAAGAGAAATTTTTTACAAAAAAAAATAGAATCTAATCTCGATATCCAACAATACGTTTTCGGGTCGGACAGGGTTTTCTTAACATGTTGTATACTCGCCTGTTTGCTCGCATAGCCCTGCGAATTAGTAGGCTGAAGTGGCAGTGGGCGGGGCACATAGCCCGAAGAACTGATGGCCGATAGGCCAGAAGGTTTTTGAGTGGCGACCACGTACCGGAACATAAAGTGGGCCGACGACCTAGTGAAGGTCGCGGGAAACCGCTGGATGCAAGTGGCACAGGACCGGCCTTTGTGGAAAACCTTGGGGGAGGCCTATGTCCAACAGCGGACGTCTTTTGACTGAAATGATGATGATGATGATTGTGTATTGTATAGCAATGCAAAGCAACGCACGTGTGACCGTTTAGTGACAATTTAAATGAGCGTCTCCGTGCTTCGGAGGGCACATAAAAAGTCGGTCCCGGTTGTTGTCACCTAGGCGGCAGTCGTTAAGCCTTGTCAGAGGCCTTCGGGCTGCTTGAACAACTCTGACACCAGGTTGGCCACTAAACATACGATAATAAGAAGAAAAGTATTGTATATTATATTGTGTGTGTGCAGGCTGGAGCCGGGGTACGGCAGCTCGGGGTCGGGCAGCCGCGGCCACAGCCCCAACAACTACGCGTGAGCCGCGCCCGCCGCACCGCACGCACCGCACGCACGCGCCGCGCACGCCACGCACGCGCAGGTACTATTTATTATTGCTATATCGGGCACATTCCCACATAGTGCCAGGGTGAGTATGATGGACCACCTTAAAATGTCGGAATTTTAAAACTCCCTTTGTAGGAATAACTGCGCTACAGTGAAACGACTGAATATTAAAACAACGTGAAAGTTTCCTTGCGATGTTTGTTTTCCGTTCAGCAAGTGATAGATACTCTTAGGCCCGTATTAATAAATCGATCTCAAGATTGAGCTCCAACTTGATATGCAGTTTTGACGTTTAATGTGTGGAGCATCTGTCAAAAACAGCGTCTTAAGATCGATCTCAACTTTGAAAAGCATTTATTAATAATACGAGCCTTAGTTAGATTCGCACATGAAACCTGAAAAGGTCAGAGGTGGGAGCCGGGGTTTGAACACACGTATTGCAAAGCGTGCCTTCGGCTATTAATAATAATAATAATAATTTAGCCCTTTTAACGTCCCACTGCTGGGCACGGGCCTCCCCTCAATGCGAGGGGGATTCAGGCCATAATCCACCACGCTGGCCCAGTGCGGGTTGGTGGATTTCACATGTCTAAGACATGCAGGTTTCCTCACGATGTTTTCCTTCACCGTAAGCAAGTGATAATCAAATTAAAGTTATGACACATTCGGCTATTATAACACATTAATGTTAATATGGATATATGGAGCAGTGAAAGGGAGGCCTATGCCCAGCAGTAGGACCCTTTACAGACCATTAAAATGTGTATCCATTATAATTTACAGAATGAGCGCACTCGCGCGTCCAACCGGTCCAACCGGTCGCAATCTCACCGGCGAAGAGGCCGGACACGCGGCGCGCAGTGACTCGGACAATGAGCGAGCAAGCGAGCGGTCGCGGTCGCTAGTTGAACGATAGTGCGGTTGCAGTGGTTTTAACGAATAATGGTTCCAAGCGTCGTTGTCCTTTAGGCTGCTTGTTCAGGCAAGCTGTGCGAGCGAGCGGAGCTAGCGAGACATAAGTTACGTCAAATCACTTATGAATCGACAGAATTCGGCACCGGTTAGATATGCTTCCACTGAAGAAAGCCGACGACAAGCTCAGTAGAAAACACTTGATATACATTCATAAATATTTAACTAAGTCAAAAGCAATGAGCTCAGGCGAATGCTTCGCGAAATTATAAACAGGTGTATGTTCGCTCGCGCCGCTCGCTCGAATAGCTTCGCGCACAGCCAGCCCCCCACTCCCATGATCTCAAAATTGTATGACTATGTATGATATAGAGTTAAATTATTTGTATGACATCATACAGATATAAATAAAATTGTTATTCGTATGAATTTTCTTGAGATATTGTATGAGTTTTACGTGCGTAGTTATAACATCACGCCTATGCGACCCGAAGAGGTAAACAGAATAAGTCTGCCGGCCGGTGGTACTTTGGTCACAATGTGACGAAGTGAGCCTAATAACCCGCGTAACATTCATACAAATAATTTGTATATGTTTGGTATAAATATTACATTATAAATATAAATGTAAATAAAATATTATTATTATAAATAAATTAAATACAAGTACGCTAGTATGAATATTCGGATAGTGGTGTGTCGAGTATACTCGAGTATTTGAATACTGGAACTTGGCAGGTATTCATAACCCGACCGAGTATATCACGTGCTGTGCACTCTATACTCAGTTACTCGATTATATTTGGAACGCGGCACATCACTAATATCGATTTTTAAAATATAGTGCCAAGTATCTATTCTAGGAATACAAATGCGCGTCCCGGATTCGAACTTCCATTTTGTAAAGCCATAGAACTAAATAATTTTAATTAAAAATGCTTATAATGTCATTATTTTGCAAACCTTCTAGCAAACTCGATGTTGCTGCGCTGCTAAAAAGGCTCCGGCAAAGTTGTATCAGATTTAATTAGAGTCAGTTCAGACAGAGCGGAAAAATGCGCGAGCAATTTACTGGTTCTGAGGGACTAGCCAAGTGGCATGAACGCGAATCGAATAGAATAGAACAGACTTCACAATGTATGGAAATGTCAAACGTCGCTATGTAGATCAACAAATAGTTGCTATGTAGATCACGTGACTTATGTCATTTCCATACATGAAGCGTAGCGATTTGAACGAACGCTTGTAGACGTCAGCCACTTGTCTAGCCCTTCTGGTCAGGAGTTGTGGTGACCTTGTCCGGACCAATACCAATGAGCATCCAGTACACCGCGCCCGCGCACATCAGTTATCTGAAAAGTGTGCATTACGAATTAATATACATAGTATATCGGACATCAAGAGGAATATAGACGGACCACACTAAAATTCTTAAAATAGATACTTTACTATGTCTATATAACAAGTTGGAGGTGTTAATAGAATCGTTCAATCATTGTAAATATGAATATACAACCCAAAATGCGACGGACAAACATACAACACCCCTCCACACGGCCGGGTAGACAGGGACACAGATATGGGGCCATCCATTAATTACGTCACACGAATTTCATGATTTTTAGACCCCTCCCCCCTTGTCACAGCTGGTCACATTTGCGAGACTCCCACCTCCCTGTGTGACGTCACATATTTTTTATAATTTTCAGAAAATTTCAAATTTTTTCGTTAAAAATTCAAATTTCGGTTTTAATACTTAGATATATTAGATTTTTAAATGTGACGTCACAAAACTTAGGACCCCTCCAACCCCCTTGTCACACAATGTCACATTTCGTCGACCCCCTCCCCCCTTTACGTGTGACGTAATTAATGGATGGCCCCTATGCGAGGATATAAGATGCATTCTCATCAAGCTAATTAAGCTCTGTCCATTTTCATCTTGTGGGTGTATTCGGTGTGTTTGTCCGGCGATATTTATTTTAATTTTTAATGACATTTTGTGATGAGCACCGCTCCGATGTAATTGCAATGATTGATATCAAAGTCATTCCGATGTCGACCAATCAGCACTAAGACGCATCTCAAAATATATCTGTCTCCCTCCTACGTTACGACTTTGAGGAAGATAGCAATACAATCAAGTTGACAATCAAGTATCCAACATGATATTGTTTAATTAATGATCATACATGAACACATAATTATATATTGTTCAATAGCTCTTGCCATACGACCGATGTACGAGATATTTTAATGATATTGACAGAATATGTACACACTACGGGCCCGTTGGCGTGGTGGCGCCTTTCACGCTGCAGGTCGTTGGTTCGATTCCTACCCGGGACATGCATTTGTGTGCATGAACATGTCTGTATGTCCCGAGTCTCGGTGTATATGTATATTAAGTATGTATTTACAAACTAAAAAGTAGTAGGTATATGTAGTAATATCAGTTATCTGGTTTCCATAGTACAAGCTCTGCTTAGTTTGGGATCAGGTAGCCGTGTGTAAAAAATGTCCCAGGATATTATTATTATTATTTATTATTACTACGTTCGTATTTTTTATTACAGGTTGATAATTCAACTGTTACTTGCTTGAACGTAAATTATTCATTTCTGATAAACATGTTTATAGCTTGCCTTGAAGGAAGCTGATTAGTTTGAGCATAAAAGTTCAATTGGTATGGATGTTACAAATAATCCGACTCGAAAACTACAAAAAATCTGGGTATATTTGTACACTCCGGACGTGATGAATATAATTTTTGCTTTTAGACTTCACTTTTTGGACCATCCTGAAGATATTTTGCTAAAAAAGTAGGCATTTTGAAGAAAAGACAATTAATTTCAGTGGTTTCAGCAGATTATTTGCTTAATAATAACCAAAGTGAGTAACGGTTTTATTGCCTTTCTTATTCTGTATTACGAAGAATATTCTGACAATATCATTAAAATAGGTTTCCTAAGACTGACACTGAACGAGCACTCGATGGAGTCAAGACATACATTCTAGATTTTGTTATTATGTACATAAATAACTAATTATTAAGAGATTTTATAATACAAGGATGTTAATTATATAATTTACTTACTGCACATATTATGTACTATGCGATTAAAATAGGAATAGGACCGGCCTAGCGCCATGTTGTGACGTCACAACTGGAACTAGGTACAGGCTCTCGGCTAACTTCACTCATAAGTACAGTACTTGGTACCGTACTTTTATGAGTGAAGTTAGCCGAGAGGCTGTCCTATTCTTATTTTAATCGCATTGTACGGTCAGCAGAATGGACTGGTTGTAGGTCGCGGTTCCGTTCTGTCGACCGTACCTCCTTTCTGTTTCAATATTGTATAATTATATAATTAATGTTACAACAATTGTTTCTACGTATGTTTGCGTTCAGTTGTTGATAGCATCACGCGCGTGTTCGGAGCGGTCGGCAGAGGTGCTATAGCTCGGGTAAATTAAAATTTTAAACTACAATCTATGGCCCGTATTAATAAATCGATCTCGAGATTGACATCGAACTTGAGATGCTGTGTTTGACAGATGTACCATACATTAAATGTCAAAACTGCATCTTAACCTCAAGTTTGAGATGCATTTATTAATACGGGCCTAGGAGTCTGATCAGAATGTGTTCAGCAGTTTTCGAGATTAGTTCAAAGGACGACAGACATGTATATAGTGATGTATATAAACAACTGAATACACGCGATAATTCCAGTATATAGTATAATGTAAGAGAAGGCGATACATGTGTAAGCACGACGACCAATGAGTGGAGGCGAGTTGTTCAACTAGTGTGTCATTTGGCTACTCCTGCCGGCTCTGTGTTCCTGTTGTCACCGGGCGGATATACGCTTTATAAACACCAGTAATAGAGTTCATTATCGTTCTATCGCAATTAGTGATGGGATGTTCTCGAGAACATTCTCACCCTTGGAAACTTACTTTTGAGAATTTTTGAGAATTTTGGGTGACGTTATCCTAACTTTCAATCTTAAAAACAATTAAAACCAGCATACTCGCATGTTTAATGAGGTTAATACTAAGTTTAACATGCTTCAGAAGATAAATTCTCGAAAATTCTCACGAGTAAATTTCCGAGGGTGAGAATGTTCTCGAGAACATCCCATCACTCATCGCAATGCCAGGACTCTACGCGAAAATAGTGTAAATTTTATTTCCAATGCGTTGAGTCATATATTTTACATTCGTAATATTTAATCAATGTTTTTTTTAATATTACTTTAATCAGACATTACGGGGATTCCCCATGCATAGTAATATTAGTAATGATTTGATACTTTGATAGTTCTGAGAACAGGCTAGATGTATTTTCTGTATGAGAGTGACAAAGATAAATATTGGGTATCTCGAATATTTTCGTTCAGCGCGTAGCAAAAACTTGTTATTTTATGGTACTGCGTAGTGATGGGATGTTCTCGAGAACATTCTCACCCTCGGAAACTTACTCGTGAGATTTTTGTATTTTGGATGACGTTATCCTAACTTTCAATCTTAAAAACAATTAAAACCACCATACTTGCATGTTTAATGAGGTTTATGCCAAGTTTAACATGCATCAGAAGATAAATTCTCGAAAATTCTCACGAGTAAGTTTCCGTAAGTTTCCGAGGGTGAGAATGTTCCCGAGAACATCCCATCACTAGTACTGCGTGCGTCAGAAGTTAAAATATATGAACAGATTTAAACACTTTTGCTAAATTTAGTGCGTTGTTTACTTTTATTTCGGAGAATATTATGATGCTTATTTAATTTCACTTACAATGATTTTTATTTGGAACAAAATCGGCGCATCACAAACTGTAGTGTGGATTTGGGGCAAATAGTGACTTTTTAAATTCTATAGACAATAATTAACTGAGAGCCCGATTCCAGCCCTGGATAGTACTAACCTACTATATATATTTATATATTTGACGGGCCCGTTAGCGTGGTTGGCGCGGAGGCGCCTTTCACGCTACAGATCGTAGGTTCGATTCCTACCCGGGACATGCATTTGTGTGCATGAACATGTCTGTATGTCCGGAGTCTGGGTGTATATGTATATTAAGTATGTATTTACAAATAAAAAAGTAGTATATGCAGTAATATCAGTTATCTGGTTTCCATAGTACAAGCTCTGCTTAGTTTGGGATCAGGTAACCGAGTGTACAAAAATGTCCCAGGATATAATAATATAATATAATATAATATTATAAATGCGAAAGTGTGTGTGTGTGTGAATGTTTGTTACCACGTATACGTACGTACGTTTATAACTACTAAACCGATTTTAATGAAACTTGAAATGTACATAGTTTAGGCTCTGGAATAATACATAGGCTAATCATACACATCGATTTCCACGCGGGCGAAGCCGCGGGGCACAGCTATTGTTGTATAAAATAAAGTTTATATTCGCTGAGCGGTGATAATGGGAACACAACATGTTGCAAGCTAGTTGTATTTGTTTAAATCGTTCGTAAATAAGGTCCTCCGTGTTTTATATTGTAATGTACAGCGCCGTCATAGATACAATACTCGTGTAAGTATTCATTATAGCAATGCATTTGCGACGACAGCTTTACATTATCGTCACGACAGATTCATACTAGTGATAGGCAGAGGAGTTTGTGTTATGTCCCTGTTACACATCATATGTGTGAACAGGATAGCGATAGCTTGAACTTGACGTCGCATCTGCATAAACGTATAGTTCAAAAGACTAAATTATTGTTTTAATACGATTTGTCTTTAGAAATATGAAGTCATATATTGTGATACGATTTTGTATATCTAACTTCGGATGATACAAACTTATTAGTGCTGGCGGTGGCGCCACTGTCTTCGTGCGAGTTTAAGTTTTGATAGTGAAGTCGTTGGTTCCGGTTTCCGCCACCGGCATAGATAAGTTTGTGGTATTATTTTGTGACAAAAGACAGGTAGTTCTGTTGGTTTGTTGTTGGCCGGTCGTTGTTATGACAGATTATTATGTATAAATAAAATATTTATTCACAGTTCACTGCTTTTATTAGATTCCCCAAATGTATTAATGTAAACGTAAAAATGTTTTACGACATCTAGTGGCCGAAGTGAACCGTCAAAGGGAAAGGGGGGAACATAAAGGCGGAAACCCGCCGCGGCGCACGGAGAAGCCACGCCTCGCGTGGCAAGAAAATGTATGCATGACGTCATTTGTAGCGTGCTCTCCGTGCGCCGCAGTGGATACGATTGCATACATTTTCTTGCAAAGCGAAGCTGGACCCACGTGCGTGGCCTCTCCATGCGCCGCGGTGGGTTTCCGCCTTAATTGTAGGGCTGGGTAAGTCCAAGTGAAGCGTGATGTCACCCGCACCATGACGTGTTAGGGTCAGTTCAGACAGAACGGAAAAATGCGCGAGCAATTTACTGGCTCCATTGAAAATAGGACCGTATTACTATAGCCTAAAGTCAGCTCGCGCATGCTCGCCATATCATTTAGAAGAACAGATTTACATACAAAATATGTGAAAGGTAACAAACAGTTATCAAATGAAACAACTCTTTAATTATATTTATTTATTTTATTTGTTTAGCGTACAATCTACTCTAGCACCAGCCCCGCGCCCCTCCCCGCCCCCCCCTCTATGTAACTGTACATAATATACACCTTTATACAACCACAATTCCATTCAACACGCGACACGATGTCGCATTACCTAACAAAGTTTGAGCAACATTTAGAATCGACAAAAATATGTTTAAAATGCCTCAAATTATTATAATTACATAATTGATCCGTCAATTTGTTGCTATTTGTCACACACTATACAGAACAACAAAATATGACACAGAATATAATAATAGTTTTTAATTTTTTTAGATACACAAAAGTGTCAATAATTTCAGTTATAAAATGTTATATAACACATTCAAACAAGTTATATAACCGCAAAGGCAGCACATATAGTTATTGTATATATTGTAAAAACTAATGTATCAATACACAGTATCAGATCTTTTTAAACATAACAAAATGATATAAAAAACATCAAAATCCGTTTGGAAACTCATGCGTAGTCTCAACGTCTCCCTAGAGCATCTTATCTATCTATCTTGCGTATCTTAGATATGATCTGTGTCGGGAGGGGCGCGCGTTATATCCTAGCAAGCCGCTATGCTATGATAAATTACATTTAATATTTATTATACACGCGTGCAGATACATAAACTAATAAAATATCAACTCTTGATTCAATCAAATGGGAGCATTCATAAAGAAATATCAAAAATAAAATAACCGGCCAAGTGCGTGTCGGACTCGCAAATAAAGGGTTCCGTACCACCGTAAAAATTCTTGGATGGGGACCCCCTTTATTTTAAAATTTTATTTCATTTCTGGTATTTGTTGTTGTAGCGGCCACAGAAATACACATTCTGTGAAAATTTAAAGTCTCTACCTATTACGGTTCGTAAGATACAGCCCGCTGACAGACGGACGGACAGCGTAGGCTTAGTAATAGGGTCCCGGTGGCACGCTTTGGGTACGGAACCCTAAAAAGGGTACAATGGTTGCCTATGAAAATTGACAAGTGAAGAGCCAAGCTGTAGCCAATTGACTGCAGCTCATGTACGGGCTGGTTCGACCGGGGTAGTACCACCCTCTCACAGAAGATCGGCGAAAAGCAACTATTATAGCTGCGTTTCGTACGATGAGATTGCCGGAAGCCCGACACCCCCTCTCTTTCCCACTCCCCTTCCGGTTGGCCAAAGTGCGAGCAATGCCTTTCGTATTAAAAACAATAATTAATGTATCTACACACATATACAAGCCAACATTTTTAATTACTACTTACATTGATATTTATCTACAGAAGTTAGTTTGTGACTGGTAGCGCGATCTCTGCTGAGCCTCGTGAAGCCGCGGCGTGATGATACAGAGGCTATTTTGTACTTATAAAATAACTGCGTTAACGCAATTTTGAAATTGGTTTAACATTGGTTCAACATAACAGTTATCTTTTAACCAAATAAAGTAACTCGTAAATGCAATAAGTAGATGATATTTTTAAGTAGTTATTCCTCTCACTGTACCAATGGTCTCGGGATCGATTCCCGGCTATTCAGAAATAGCTTCTGTTACTTACCCAATTTGGGTGCACTGGGACCGCCCCATTACTTAGTTTGGGGCCACAGTTAATGTTATTGACTACTTCAAACTAAGTTAACTGTTAAGTTAGCCATGTAACGTGATGTTAACTTATAATATTGTTAGTATCCAACGAGCTATAAGAAACATCCTATACAGGGTTATTGGTAAAACACTAATAACCTTGCAGGACTGCATTACAGACATCATAAACAACAACTTTTGTTCTATGACTTTTTATAAAACATAATAATTGGTCTGATAAGCAGTGGTAGCCGATTGGTTAAGCACGCGTCTTGCGGGCTTAAGGTCCTGGGTGGGTCCTCTGGATTTTTCGAAATCTATGTGCGAATAATAACTTTAATATGATTATCACTTGCTTACGGTGAAGGAAAACATCGTGAGGAAACCTGCATGTCTTTAGACAGGTGAAATCCACCAACCCGCACTGGGCCAGCGTGGTGGATTATGGCCTGAATCCCCCTCGCATTGAGGGGAGGCCCGTGCCCAGCAGTGGGACGTTAAAAGGACTAAATTATTATTATATATATATTATAATAATTGGTCTATGGTATATAACCACGGACCACGGCTATCCTCTAGATGAGAATATTTTCCTGTGTCATAAATTTTTAGAGCGTGATTTTTGCTAAATGTGGTTTTGTAAAACGTCATAGAACAAAAGTTGTTGATTATGATGTCAGTAATACAATCTTGCAAAGTTGTTATTGTTTTACCAATAACCCTGTATACCTATTCGTCTTTATAAGTTTAGCCTCCATTTTATGTAACAATCCTTATATCTATGGAAAACATTGATTGGTAGTGCCATCCAGAACAAGCACTATTCATAGACAAATAATAATTTTCTCTAACCATTAATATTCTTGAAGAGATAAGATAATTAGAATTTTTAGAGATTTATTTCAATATTTTCGTTCAATGGAATTCTTACTACAATACTTTGCCCGAAATTACTGGTGGTAGAACTAAGCTGTAGCCAATTGACGGCAGCTCATATACGAGCTGGCTCGACCGGGGTAATACCACCCTCTCACAGAAGATCAGTGAGAAAGTCGAAAGCCGAACACCCCCCCTTCCCCTCCCTCTGTCCCACTCCCCTTCAGGTCAGCAACGTGCGAGCGAAGCCTTTGGGATTGCAAGCATCTATAGGCTACGGTAACTGCTTAACATCAGGCGGGCCGTACGTTAATTTGACACCGTAGTCACATAAAAAATGAAGATTACTTATTAGTCTCCTCGAGACAAGGGGGGTTCAATGAGAGTGGTAAGAATCCAATTGAACGTGCCTAACTACAATATATTCTCTACGCGTCGGTAGCGAACATAATGCTCCAACGAACCAGTATACTCGCTCCAACTGTACTTGATATTTTAGTAGCGCTACCACGAGCTTCACGCGTCCATACTCTACGATCTTATGAGCGAAACGGTCTGGGTTCGAGTCCTATCGTGGCCAAGACTTCTGACATGGGTATCTAGTACAAGCATGTAGCTAAGGGCTAGACGAATGGTATACTCCGATTTTTAATTATGTTGACTAAAATGACAGCTATAAATGTCAATTTTAATTGAATCTATTTATCATGAGTGATCTTTTTTTTATTCTTTAATAAATAAAATTTAATTAATTTGAACCGGGATCTTAAAAATAACATAATTCATGATTAACAGATCAAATTAATTTTACGTTTTTCATAAAAAGCTGTCATTTTAGTCCACATATTTAAAAATCAGAGTATAGGATAGTCAGCAAGGCCTGTCGAAGTTTATGATAGCTTTGCATTTACGTAGTCGTCAGCGAGTGGCGCAAACGTGTAAACTCGTGGTAGGTGCAGCACTCGGTGTATGTACTCCGCTGGTAGTGATGTCCTACAGGTCTGTCTCGGAGGCCTGCGCGTCCAGCCAGTGCCGCTGGCGGCGCGCCCGCGGCGACCTCTGCAATACAACATTATCTTTAAAACGGCTGCACCGATTTCTATCAAACTAGCGGAGAATTATCTCGACGATGTGGGCTATCAAATGAAGGAAACCGCATTGAAATCGGTTAACTTATTTGTGAGATACGATGCCATATAAAACCCTTTAGGGGCCATCCATTAATTACGTCACACGTAAAGGTGGGGGAGGGGGTCGACGAAATGTGACATTGTGTGACAAGGGGGAGGGGTCTTAAGTTTTGTGACGTCACATTTAAAAATCTAATATATCTAAGTATTAAAACCGAAATTTGAATTTTTATCGAAAATTTTTGAAATTTCTGAATATTATAAAAAATATGTGACGTCACACATGGGTAAAGGAAAGAAGAGACGTTCTTAGTCGTTAGACGGCCGACCACTCGGCCGAGTTGCTTAGACCCAGTCCCCTTAGTAACTGGTCCATGTTGTACCTTGTGCGAGTCGGCGCGCGGGCGCTGGTCGACAGGGGCGGCGGGTGCAGGCGCGGCAGGGGCGGTGTCGTCAGGGGCGGCGGGCGGGGCGGGGGCGGCGAGCGCGTCCTGCAGCGCGACGGCGGCCTCCATCTCGCACATGCTGAACCGCGCGCCATCACCACACAACTCCTCCTCGTCTATGTCTGCACACAAAACAAACATGGCTTCAACTTAAACAAAAATATAAATACATGTACAACAAAAATGTACAAACAATTAGGGAGCGTCCTTAAATTACGTGAGGCATTTAGGGGGGGGGGGGGGAGGGGAGGAGGGGGTCAAGCGAAATCTCAGGCGGGAGAGAGGGGGGGTCTCGGCAAATCACACGTATTTTTTTTACCTCAAGATATAGTGTAAAATTGCAAGAAAACTGGGTTAAAAAAGTAGTCCATGTTACTCCTCTAGAAAATAGCTTTTGAAAAATCTCACCTGTGATTAGAGGGGGAGGGAGGGGGTCGAGCAAAATCTCACGAAATCTCACCGAGGGCGGGAGGGGGGTCGAAAAATATAAAAAATTACCTCATGTAATTTATGGACGCCCCCTTATCTTGAACTTGTGTCGCGTCGTTTATACACTGTATACTGAATACTCGATTATCTACTTGTCTACTACTACTACTTCTCTACTTACCTTATCTACTTATCGATTGTCTACTTGTGTCCAATAGGTACTAAGTTGGTAAATAATTTATTTATGTTTTAATGATTAACATACCTACTTAAAATACATTCGACGTACATATGTATAGTTCGCGACAGGTCGAGATGACATTCGGGTTATGCGCTTTTTGCAGAATAAAATCCGAATCAAAATTACCAGGACCTGCAACGCAACAGAATAATTTAATTTAATAATTTTGTGGACGATTTTAATTGTTTATCGGGTCCTGCTAATTTTGATTCGAATTTTATTCTGCAATAAGCGCATAACCCGAATGTCATCTCGACCTGTCGCGAACTATACCTGCCTACATTTTCAATGATATAGGGCCCAAGTCGCTTAGCCATTGTGGCGCCACTGTGGCGTTTTAATATAGTGACCATTCAAAAGGTCGATCACTATAGCAGCTCAATGGCAATGATCAAACGACTTAGCGCCCTGGCCGCGGGCCTCCCCCCGGTGCAGGGGGGGGGGGGTGTACTGACCGTGGTACGAGAAGAGGTGTGGGGGCGGGTGCGTGCCGCGCAGCGCGACGGTGTCGGCCTTGAGCCGCGCCGCGTGCCGCCGCAGCCGCGACTCGCACTCCGCAGACCACCGCTCCGAACACACCCTGGTAGAATTCAATGGCGGTTAGTGAGTGGGTGATGGTGGGTGAGTGGTGATGGCGGGTGAGTGGTGACGGCGGGTGAGTGGTGACGATGGGCGAGTAGTGACGATGGGTGAGTGACGACGGTGGGTGAGTGGTGACGATGGGTGAGTGACGACGGTGGGTGAGTGGTGACGATGGGTGAGTGACGACGGTGGGTGAGTGGTGACGGTGGGCGAGTAGTGATGGTGGATGAGTGGTGACGGTGGATGGGTGGTAACGGTGGATGAGTGGTGACGGTGGATGAGTAGTGACGATGGGTGAGTGACGACGATGGGTGAGTGGTGACGGTGGGCGAGTAGTGATGGTGGATGAGTGGTGACGGAGGATGGGTGGTAACGGTGGATGAGTGGTGACGGTGGGTGAGTAGTGACGATGGGTGAGTGACGACGATGGGTGAGTGGTGACGGTGGGCGAGTAGTGATGGTGGATGAGTGGTGACGGTGGGTGAGTGGTGACGGTGGGCGAGTAGTGACGATGGGTGAGTGGTGACGGTGGGCGAGTAGTGATGGTGGATGAGTGGTGACGGTGGATGAGTGGTGACGGTGTGTGAGTGGTGACGGTGGGCGAGTAGTGACGGTGGGTGAGTGACGACGGCGGGTGAGTGGTGACGATGGGTGCATGATGATGGGCGAGTGTTGGTGGTGAGTGGTGATGATGGATGAGTGATGTTGGTGAGTGATTGGTGATGGCGGGTGAGTAATAACAGTGGGTGAGTGGTGACGGCGGGTGAGTGGTTATGACGGGTGAATGGTGACGGCGGGTGAGTGGTGATGATGGGGAGTTGTGACGATGGGTGGGTGGTACTGACGTGGCGTGGTGCTGCAGCCAGGGCCCGGGCGACAGCAGCGGCTCGCCCAGCGCCGCCTGCTCGCCCTCCAGCCGCGCCAGCAGCTGCCGCGCCACCGCCTCGGCCGCACTCCGCTGCGGGACACATACACATACACCATCAGTCTGTCCCATGAACCTAATACTAAAGAAGGACTGGGTCTAAGCAACTCGGCCGCGTTGCTTAGACATCGCACAACTCGGCCGCTGACGTCATCACAGTAGGCGTGGCTTAAGTCAGGGTTGCCAGACCTCCTGATTTTCCAGGAGATTTCCTGATTTGTCTGATATTCTCCTGATCTACTGATTTTATTATTAAATCTCCTGATATTTGTGTTTTGAAATAAATACATACCTACATACCACAAGTATGCGTAAAAAGGAACGTATCTGAGTCTTCTGACTGAACTACCAATTTTTAATAGTAATAAGTTTATGGAATAAACACTCCATATCATGCTCTAACTCAATTGGTTAAGGGTGTGTTTGCAATAAGCCTTTATCGATCGCCGATTCTTTAAAATTGTTGATTATTGCGCAAGCGTAAGGGAGAAGGGACGTCAACGCAAGTCGCAACGCTTCGCGACTAAACTTTTGCGGTACTATAAAATTTGATTTATATTCCAAAATACATTTAAATTTTGCTTGTAATAGCAGCTGTCGTTTGTTTTTTGATTGGATCAAGTGAAGACTACAAAGCAAAGAGTACTATACTTATAAAATAATATCTAGAGCGAATAGTGATAAAGAATTAAAATAAGGAATTTTGTTTGATTTAATCGTTTTGAGTTTAATTTAAAAAAAAGTACTTATAAGTATTTTATTGAACTCCTGATTTATCAGATCAATCTCCTGGTTTTTTTAAATCTCATTTCCTGGATTTTGAAATTTTGGTCTGGCAACCCTGGCTTAAGTCAGTGTGCTGTTGGCGTTCGTCCTGTGCAGACGTCTTGCCAACGTTCGCATCCCAAATACCTATAATTCTATTCGACACTAAATGGCGTCCCTTTGTACGTCATTTTTTATCATCCTAAACTTAGTGACATCTAGTGTAAAAATTTAAACTACTTACTAACATCGACATAAAACGAAGCGAATAGTTCTACTATTTACCGGTAGATAGATGCCACGCATTTCTTAACCCCCACCACCCGCGCCATCCCGCGCAAATTTCCACGCGTTGTTTCATAGAGATATCTACTAAGAACATCTCTTCTGTTTAAAATCTCTATGGTCTGTCCCTAGTCCCGTGTGAGTGAGTGAGTGTGTCCATGGACTCACCTCGGGCGAGTCCCCGGGCGTGGTCTCGGCGAGCGCGAGAAGCACGTCGTACGTCTCGAGCGCGCGGTCGGCGGCGCGCAGCGCCAGGCACACCGCCACCGCAGACGACTCCTGCACCGCGCACGCGCAGTACAACCTGACCACATCACCATCATCATCATCATCACCATCACATTGACGCGAGTTGAAGCTTCGAATTTTTACATAGTTCCGTGGTAAATTAGTGTCAATATCATGAAACGAAGTCCGAACGAAAATAGAAAACATAATGAGCCAAAATTTATTTCAAGTTATAACGGACTGGCATTACAAATCACTTAAGATTTTTTTTTTAAATTATGTTTCGTTAGCAAAAAGCGTACGGCCCGCCTGATGTTAAGCAGTTACCGTAGCCTATAGATGCTAGTTCCTGGAAATGCTCTGTAAAACCATGTATATTTGTTTGGACGGGAATTGAAGTCACGACCCGAGGCAGTGGGTCGCCTACGTGACCTCCATTATCTCACCATTGGTGACTCACAGACAAAATGTGACATATTTTATAAATTAATAATAGTAAGATATGAGTCCAGTGTAGTCATGCGGTGTGTAGTGTGGTACGTAGTGTAGTGTGTGGTGTGTGGTGTAGTGTAGTGTGTGTATATATGTGTGTGTGTGTGTGTGCGTGTGTGTGTGTGCGTGTGTGTGTGTGTGCGTGTGTACCGGTGCGCGGTGTCGGTGGCGCGCGCGAGCGCAGCGCGCAGCACGCGGCGGTCGGCCTGCAGGCGGGCGCAGCGCGCGCGCCACGCCGACACGTGGCTCGACAGCGCCGACCCTGCACACACCACAACACTACTTGTAGCACGCGATATACACACACGGCCCCGGCCCCCCACAGACAAGGCCCGCTCATATGCCGTGTGTCCACTGGCAAGAAAACTTGCACAAGTTAACTTGCGCAAGCGACTTCCAATGTGTAAACACTCACGCAAGTGGACTTCTGCGACTTGCCGAACTTGCTGCAAGTCCCACATGTACACGGTTGTGTAAAATTGCAGTCAGTGGAAACACGTCGGCAAGTGACTTCTGCAGGAAATTGCGGAAGTTACTTGCCAGTGGACACACGGCAATAGACAGACGGCCCGCTTGCAGAAAAATGTCCGACACGGATTCCGTGTGTGAGAACTGGCTTTGAAAGCAGTAGTTATAGTCGGCTATAATATTATTAAATCAGATTATTTTTTTTACTGATTGCAATTTACTGATAATTAATCCGTCCGCCAAGAAATTATAGTTTGGTATACAAAACGCAAAAGAGTTTTTAACGACTTTTTTTATTTTGCTTGCGGTGAAGGAAAACATCGTGAGGAAACCTGCATGTCTTTAGACATGTGAAATCCACCAACCAGCACTGGGCCAGCGTGGTTATGGCCCGAATCCCCCTCGCATTGAGGGGAGGCCCGTGCCCAGCAGTGGGACGTAAAAGGCCTATTTTTTTATTTTTTAACAATTTTCGTTCGTAAGAAATGTAGGAAACACGCGTATTTCAATTTCGTTTTCGTTTGAAACGGAGTAGGCCTTCAGGGGCGTAGCTACCGCCGTATCAATGATACGAGGCCCCCGGGCTACAGGGGCTCCGAATGTATGTGAAAATTCTTCAACCTTCATTTGGGCCCCCCAACAAATGTTGATACGGGGCCCGTCTAAGGCAAGCTTCACCAGTGTGTAGTATGTCCCTCCCCCCGGTGTGTGGGGGAGGCTGTGCTGGGTAGGTACCGTGGTTGTCGGCGGCGGCGAGCGCCTCCCGCAGGTCTGCCTGCGCGCCGACATCCAACGCCAGCCGCTCCGCCGCGGCCGCGCACCACCACTGCAACATACAACATCATTTAAACTTGCAACGAATATTCGGTTACTATTCGGTATTCGGCCTATTCGGCTACTTTTATGCTATTCGGCCGAATACCGAATATCTACATTCTATTCGGCCGAATATCGAATACTTAAGAATATATTGATTTATTTTTATATTTCTCTGGAGGGATGGATGGAAGCGGCGTTTAAAAGAGATATGTGGAGTGTGTTGGGGAGACCTTTGCCCAGCAGTGGGATAATGTAGGTTAATAATATATAAAAAATTTCTTATGATCATTAAAGTAGTCACAGGTTTATAATCAACTTCTTTAATACAAAATTTAACAAAAAAAAACCAATTAAATTATCGTAATCAAAATTTAGAAGCGTTAGATTATAATGCAGAAATACCAATTTTTTTTGCATTTTCGCGAAGTAGTAACTCAAGTAGTAACTCAAGTAAGTACTCCTTTTTTCTCGTAGACCATGCCAGCTTCAGGGAAAAGACGCTCTGAATAAACACTACTTCCTTCCCTTCCTTCCACACACCGGCCGAATACTTTTGCCGAATATTCGGCTTTTCGGCCAGGAAGCTCGACCGAAGATTCGGTATTCGGCGTATGGCCGAATATACTATATATGATATTATCAGAAAGAAGAGCAATGTCTCATTGAGAGTACAGCTGTTGGGTTCGAGTCACAACGCCAGTTTCAAGGCGTCTGTGGTCTTGGTTCCCACTGAAAAGCTGGCCACTTTCATGCAGGAGCAGTACTGGCCGAGAGGTGTGGTGTTCAGGCGCTTTCGGGGGAGGCTGCCGTCACCAACACCATCAAATTAGTTTTCAGCTTGTATGTTAGTTTATAAGGTGTGACCTATGGGCCTTTGTCGCCTGATTATAGACGAATAAATAAATAACATATGGAGATTATTTCGTGGGCGACAAATCAACTCAAAACCAACAGTAAAGTTAACACTAAGCTTTCTCAACAATATAACTTTGAAATCATCGAAATCAGTCCATCCGTTGCGATTTTATAACACATTTGAATTGTGCGGCCGGCACGTGTGACGTCACATCGGCTTAAAGCGCGCTGTGCCCGCGCCGCCATTCACTACAAAGCGAGAGTGGTCCTCGTGACGTCACAGCAACCGCGCACGAACTTTGCTAGTAATTTGGTCATTACGTCGTCAATTTTTGTCATAGAACAAAAATCTTTGCACTGTATGTTATAGATTTCTTACCTCTATAGATCTGCATTCTATACTAAATTCACTAGGTCGTCGGTCTACCTTGTGGGGCCTACCCACGTTGCATCTTCCGGTATCATTATCATTAAGAACTCTTAATTATAAATCGTAAATTCATGGCGGTCGACATGTTATCCACCATCTGTTAGTGGTCCTCTAGCCAACAACATAGCAACCGCCAATAAAAGTAGTGACTATGATAGTATTACCTCTTCATTGCCAATCTGGTGGCTGGAATCGGAATCTTCAGTCTTCCGGAGTCTCACACGAGATGCTATTTTGGCTTGACGAGATTCACAGCGCCCTGGAACATGTTAGATGTAGTTTTTATGATGTTGTTGACTTTAGTTGTTAATGGGGCTGCAACCAGTATACAGGGTGAATTTGAAATCATGGACATCCTTTTAAATTACGACTGTACACATGATTCAGAATATTTTACGAAAACATTTTTTTTTTTTTTAATATATAAATAAAAATGCTCGATTAAGAAAATAAGCAAACCAGTTAACTGTTATACCTTATAATAATAATAATTTAGCCCTTTTAACGTCCCACTGCTGGGCACGGGCCTCCCCTCAATGCGAGGGGGATTCGGGCCATAATCCACCACGCTGGCCCAGTGCGGGTTGGTGGATTTCACATGTCCAAAGACATGCAGGTTAAGCACGCGTCTTGTGGGATTAAGGTCCTGGGTTCAAACCCTGGCTCACACCTCTGGATTTTTCGAAATCTATGTTTGAATCATAACTTTAATATGATTATCACTTGCTCGCGGTGAAGGAAAACATCGTGAGGAAACCTGCCTCACCTGGGCAATAAATTTTTATCAATTGATTTGTTGATTAATATTCCCTAAGTATTAATAATAATAATAATATCCTGGGACATTTTTTACACACGGCTACCTGATCCCAAACTAAGCAGAGCTTGTACTATGGAAACCAGATAACTGATATTACTACATATACTACTTTTTTATTTACTTTTTTTGTTGTATTCTGAATCATGTGTAGAATCACCGTTTAAAAGGATGGCCATGATTTCAAATTCACCCTGTAGTATAGTGTTGACGTACCAGCTGATCCAGTGCAGAGTGCGGGCTGGTCGGGGGAGCCCCTCTCCCGCGCGCAGCTGCCGCCGGCGCTGCGGGCTCGCGGCGAGCGCTGCCACCTGCACACACCAGCAGGTCAGGCACGAGACACAAGGACAACGAGAGGATGGGTGCGCGACTTGGCACCACACACTTTCGTACTTCGGAGAGCAAGGTTGTCATTACACAGCTGGCTTGGAGTGTAAACTCGTGAATTGAAATTTATAACTCGATTTCAAAGGTTATGTATTAGAGTAAAAATTATTCAAACATTATGTCACGCATTATGTCACACCGAGTTGCTCTCTCTTCTTCATAATGCATAGGAGAGAATGAGACAAAATCGATTAATGTCGCGTTTTGTCTTGTCACGGCCGGCTGTGCTGTGTGTGTGTGTGTATTTGTGTGTATGTATTTGTGTGTGTGTGTGTGTGTGTGGTCGTGTGTGTGTGTGTGTGTGTGTGTGTGGTCGTGTGTGTGTGTGGTCGTGTGTGTGTGTGTGGTCGTGTGTGTGTGTGTGTGTGTGTCCTGTGTGGACTGTGTGTGTGTGCGTGTCCTGTGTGGACTGTGTGTGTGTCGCCTGTGTGTGTGTCTGAGTGTGTTTGGTGTAGTGTCCGTACCTGGCGGTGTGGAGACACGGGTCGGAGTCGCGCTCGGACAGGTTGAGGCTGGTGTCGCAGTTGTCGGTGGCGTCCGGCGACTCCACCTCCACCCGGGGCTGCTCCACCCTGCGCACACAGCAGCTAGTACAGTCACCGGTTCCGTGTGGGGACGCCCGAGCCCCTCTGACGTGGTAAAGGCGGCCATCGGTTTGGTTTTAGCGGGTAAGAATACTATATACTCCAGAGGGCTTACTCTGTTTGAAACGTAGTAGGAAATACGCGAATTTCATCTGAAATTTCGTTTTCGTTTGAAGGAGTAGGCCCTCAGGCCTCTCCCACAAGAGGTCTGGGCCTTATTTATCGAAGATTTCAAAACAAAACGTTTAATTCTTCTTCTTTTTAAAAACGCATGGCTCCCATCGCTGTAGACGATGATTTTGCCAATGGACTGGGCTGACGATAGCTGTCACTTCCACTTCACTTCTGTCAGTGTTAATGGAATTGTTAGAGCGAATTGGACCTACCGACCAATCAATCTCCTTTGTGTCTTCGTCACTACGTTGAAATTAAGGTGGGAGTTGGTCGAGTGTCGTCGTGACGCTTGAACAAAGTAACAAAATGGACTCGCAACACGCATAATTCAACGAACAAAATGTTCTGTCAATTCTTGGGGGAGGGGAGGTAACCACTACATTAAAATTGACGCACACTTACTCAAAACATTTTGTGTCATTATAAACGCACACGTAAATAAATGTGCAACACTAGTATATTTTACGCACACTAAAAGATCTAATACGTCAACATACAAAATTTTACTACCGTAGGACCATCGGTGTAATAGGGTGAATACCACTATCGATATTTCTAATTAGCTATATCGATAGTTTCATATACTCATTATTACATTTATAGCTGTCATTATAATCTACTGAATTATACTGAATTATCTCTACTGAAACAGCTGAACAAGAAATAATGAGTAACTCACGAGGCGTAAATATTCAACGGAAACAAGATGATTCCGGGTACATCCCAATTCAGTTCCTTGAAAATGAGATTATCTAAAAAATAAGTACCTAATGTTCCCAAATAAGCTGTTTCATCCCCCCCCACTCCCACTCGACCAGCGCCATCTGCTGCCACTGGCCTGGCTGATATCTTTTGTTAGGTAGGTACGTATAAACGTAATAGGTATTATTATACTAATGTCATCATCATCATCATTTCAGCCAAAAGACGTCCACTGTTGGACATAGGCCTCTCCCAAGGTTTATTATACACTATATATATTATATTTTTATCGATACCGGTCTGCAATCATAAATAAACACTACTACAACACTGTTCAAATCAAAAAGTTTATAGTAAAAAAACATTCTTGCAACATTCACTAATACGACTGTATAATTTTGATACTTGATTTATTATTTTCCATATTATTTATTATTCATAATGCAAGCGCAAGCACTTTTAAGTTTTCTTTGATGTTGGTCAATAAGATAATATTTGTTATACATATATTTATGCCATATGTGATTCATCGCCTCAGTAGCAGACGCTGCCTGCTTCTGGGTCATATGGACCCGGAGCAGTGTCAGGTTCGATTCCGTTTATCAAGATCAAGAATTTATCGAGATCGTATTTATCTGAATTGTTTCGATAGTGGGTGTTTTTGTTGCAGCATGAGTTAGTTATTTTTTTTTGTATTTTAGGAAAATAAAACAAACATATCATAGCTACTGCGTTTTTTAATTTTTTTTTTATTTTAATCTTGGTCTAAATATTCCACTCCTGATAAATCCTGATAAATATTGGCGTGGGCCTGCCGCTGCCTCATCAACTCATCATCATCAGTCTCCACAGCATTGCTGTCATCTTGAAGATTTATTATTAATCGATTAATGTCATCGTAAAGAGCAATTTTCGACTATTCTTCTAACGGTACCTGAAAAATAAAATAATTCAATAAAAGATAATTTCTTTAATGCTTTAAGATTATTTGTTTATTTAGTAATTAAGTAACGATGTTAACTGACAAGCAAACATAGAAAAATAAAGCAACCTTAGTTTATGTATATTGGTCGAGATGAAAGCAACACATAAAAATAATACCAAGTATCAAGTGTGTTCAATCGAATGTACCTCTAAGCGATCAATGTATATTTACTGAAAAACCTGTAAACTGAAGCTTTGAGCCTGCCTTTGTATACAATAAACACATTATTTAACTTAAAAACTGTAAAATAAACTGCTTATATACCTATAATATCAGCGGTTCTTTGGTAAACATGGTCGAGTTCTGACAAAATATTTTGCACCTCAAATTCCGCGAGACACCGCCTGTAAGCTTTGTGAATCACCTCTCTTGTTGAATTACTAATGATTGATTCATTGTAAATCGTTTTTAACGTCCTGCGACTGGTTTATCACCGCGTAATTCAGTATTTATCCGTTTGTTTACAACGTTCAAATACTTGACAATTATTTGACAAATAAAAAATACAGTTGCCAGGGTAGAAAAGATTCGTCTATGGTCACAGTAGACTATTCGATTAATTCGTACTCGATTAATTGTATCGATAATGTTTTCGATTCTTATGACATTTAATATTTTAATGAATTTAATAGAAAAATTGCATTAATTACATCAAAAATACTTACATATGAAATGTTACCCCATCTTTTTGTATATTACTATTTTTTGTAATTTCTTTGCACATGTTTAATGGGACAATTCGGCATTTTTCACGGAGCACCTTACACCGCGAAAACGATACTTACTCTGATCAAATCGATTTCGAAAACAGTTTTTATATACGTGTCAGAGATTTTTGGTCTAGTACCTATAAAAAAAAGCTAGAGGGGAAGATCATGCGATGCGCATCCTGAGTTAATACATCCATGTCGTGACGTCACGACGTCACAACGACATCACGACGGCACTCAATTCCTATGGGAATGACGAGTGCCGCCTGCCGCCTGCCGTCTGCCGCCTGCCGTCTGCCGCCCGCAACCAACTCCCACCTTTAGCAGAATCATATTGGGCCTGACTCAATGGAAAGAGGCCATTAGGAAAAAAAACCGAATTCAATATCTTCGGTTTAAAAAAAACTAATTATCGCCTGTCAAACTCAGAAGTGTCAATATGTCAAATGTCAATGTCAGTCCACGTCACCGTGGCGCCGCCCTGGTGGGTAGTATAATCCTATATCATTACGTATGTAGTAATTACCGGATGTCGTCGTGCGCGCTGGTGTCGGTGGAGTCGTCGGGCGGCTCCCGCTCCACCTTCGACTCCTGAGGAGTCGGCAGCTCCGAGGGGCTCAGCAGCGATGACGTGTCGTTCTGGAAGACCAGGTCTAGGTCAATACGTGTTGCCACCATACGGTTAAACCTATCACCACCCAAAGCAGAGTTCTGAGGGCCTACTCTTTTACAAACGAAAACGAAATTTCGGACGAAATTCGCGTATTTCCTAGTACGTTTCCATAGATTTATATTGGTCTAGATGGATTTGGTGTAGTTGTAAAATGCGGCAACGAATAATGCTCATATAAATGAGCATACGAGTCCAACTTGACGTAATCTCGTAGCAACCACTCTGTCACACTGATCTGCCGTGTTGACATTTTTCTTTAATTATATTTAGATAGTAAAATGCCGGCCTGCGCCGTAAAATTATGCAGAAACAATCAATCAAACAATAAGAAAGACACTGGGATCACATACCATCAGTTAGTATTGCATAATATCCTAATTTCAACGAAAAATAACACCAACAATTAAAATGTCAAAGAATATAAATTACACCGTTCAGTGATACCGCGTAATAAAACTTAATTTCCCCAAGGTTGCGATTTTTATTTTTCTGCAAATAAATAATTATTTTTATACAATGTGTCTCAAAAGTACGAAATAATACTACAGGTACGTATAGGTCAGTTGATATGTAGTCCGATATGTTCTAGCAAACTATACCTACCTCTTCTAGTTTCTGAGCTATTGGAGTTCAAAATTGTTACCAAAACTTTTGTATTGCGACCCTTAAAAAATCAGCTGGTTGTGTAAATAAGCACACTTCAACGTGATTAAGGAGTGATAGATAGGACACATGTTTTGTACCTACTAACATAAATACTGAAATATGGCAAATCAAACACATTTATGGTACCTATGTTTTATATCATAACGTTGAGTAGGTAACTAGTAGGTACCTAACATAATACATCGAGTTTAGTAAAACTTAGACACCAAAATGTTTGTTTTCCTTGATCTTGCATGAAAAAATATCTTCTTAGCTCAAATTACTAACTCGTAATTTTCTATTCAATTACCAAAGGGCTAATAATAAAACAATATGCCACCATTTAAAAAATAACATAGTTAATTAAAAGTAAAAAAGCTAAACAACATTTAATTTACTCAATTCAATAATTTTCACTATTTTTAAAATAATATCTTTGTAGGTAGGGACAGATTTCTTAGTCACATCTAAAAAGCCTCTGATCTTTATTCTATGATAATTCCATTGTCATGGCGGTAAATATGTAAACATGGTGGCCATTTTTGGGGAGGATCTAATTAGATTATCGACCAATGACAAATATCTTGAAAATGGCGGAAAATCCGCGATTGGTCGAGCTCAATATGAAGCGGTTTCCTTTGACAAAATGCAGTTTAAATGCAGGTGGTTCCGCATGCAATTTTTGTTTTATTTTAGTTCAAGCCCTGAATTTCAGGGTATAAATCTTTACTTATTGTGTAAATTCATCATCGTGCATGAGTTGCGTCATCATGCAATGTGATTGAAAAAAGTAATTTAACTTCTTCTTAGTGGAAAAACATAATAAATAGCGCGCATTGTAAATTTCATAATTAATCAATTGCGTGGTTTTGGGCCTGTTTCAGAATCGTTACGTAATCTTTATTTTCCGAATAAATTTATTATTTTGACAGAACCGTAATGGATCATCGTCATTTTGGTTTTTTTATTATTATTTTACGGAACCCTTCTAAACTTCTAATAATAATTGTAAGTTCGTAGTAAGTCTTTCAGTTACGTAAGATCTGTCACGTTATCTCGTTGCTTGTTAAAATGCCGGGTCGCGATCGTGGTAATAGTGGAGTGTATTCTAATTGTTTTTTTATGAAATGATGATGTGTGTTGGTGCTGCTGACGGGAAGGTGCGACAAGCTCGGGATCTGTACCGGCGGCGTTTTATCCAAGGCCGGCCGCCCGCTGATCGACGCCAGTTGCCATCCTATAGGCTATACCTGCTTTCGAAACCTATGCCTTCGATCTCAAAGCACTGGTAGCTTTCACTCGTCGTCCACTTGAGTAGGACGACATAATACCTACTCACGCCGGTACGGAATTAGAAAACCAGATAAGTACCATCATTTTCGCGACAATCCGCGAACTAGTACACGACGAAGTGCTACAGTATTTAGTGTAGGTACATCACCATTTCGTGTGACGGACACTGAAAGACGATGGCCAACATCCTTACCACTTCCAACGTGTACAAGAACTTACACCCGCTGACTATCAGCCTAGAATTCACTTTTGCAGGTACATGACTAGCGTTCAGGGAGACCTTGAATTGTCAGCGAGGGTGTTGTGTTCGGACGAAGCGTCGTTTACTGCAGTAGGTACGCCTTTGCCTATCCCTACGCGGAATACAGTCGTGATAATGGTATTTAGTAGGTAAACTGTATGTAGGTAGGTACTTTTAATCTGTTGATAAACCTGAATACCTACTCACCGAATTTTAAACACCGACCGTGTTATCACAATAAAGTTAAACTAGTTTTGAACGCGTGTCTAGTCAAGTTTTCCTTGTTAATTTTGACATAACTCGTCTTCATTTAACGTTTATTTATTTTTTAAATAACACGGTAAAACTTTCTATCGATTTTTTTATGAGTAGGCCTAAATGAAACATAATAATATCTTGCCGTCGGCACCGCACCGTACGCGTGTGAAGGCGCGCGGTCGCCGCTCTGCGCAAGCGACACAAGTAGCCGCGTTTTGTGTTTGTGTGCACGACGACCGGGGGCGGGGCCTAATACAAAGGGAGGCCGCAACGAAAGATAACATAGGAGTCGTTGACCTAAAGTAAATAGCCGGAGTTTATTCGTGTAGAAGGGCTGGCCTAAAAAAAATCTGAAAAGTAATTTTTAAGATTTGTATGCAAAATAAGGTGTATGAATTCGGACTTAACACTTTACCGGGTAGTTCTTTGCTTAATACCCATGCATACCCCGGAGTATTATTTCGTACTTTTGATACAGATAGTATAAGGTCGTAAGTTATAAATAGATATTTTGCAAGGAACCTTACTAAATGCTGAAGATGATGTAACTACCATAAAAAAAAAAAAAAAAAAAAAAAAAAAAAAAAAAAAAAAAAACGCATGGTATAAGTATTTTCGATCGGTTGGTTCAGCTGGTTAGTAGCTTTAAAAATTATTTGGTAACGACTGATTCAGTCAAAGGAACCCGGCTTTTTGGCGGGAAGTGGAAAAGTCATGTTGTCATTTTTGTTTTAATTTCTAAAACTTGTGTTTTCGTGTATTATAGTGTGTAATATTGGCGGAATATTAACCATTATATGGTCATAAATGTGCGTGAGTGTGGGCAATTGGAACAAAAGTGATGAAACATGATTTTCGGCTTCTCCCAAGAAGTCTAGTAATTTGTCAGTAAAGTATCCGCCACTTTACTGATAGGGTTTGGGGGGGTAGAAATAAGGTAGTTATAAGGTAGATTTAAGGTAGTTATAAGGTAGAATTAAGAAAAAAATGTAATAAAAGTATACTGATGTTAGGCTCCAAAGGGCTAGTTCCCAGGGGCCGTAAAACTAATCTTATAAAAAAAAAAAAAAATCAAAGGAACCCAACATATTTTTTTTTGTGGTAGGTATCATAGAGAACTTAGAGGGAAGAGTTGTTCTTTTTTAAAAACTTTTATTTTTTAATTAATGGCCTCTTTCCATTCGGACCCAATGTGATTCTGTCAATGTCAACGTCTTATTAAATTTACCTATGAAACAACGCGTGACAATTTGCGCGGGTGAAGGGGTCGTTGAGGACAGAGATAGGTGGAGGAGGATGGGAGAGACCTATGCCCAGCAGTGGGACGAAATAGGTAAATAAAACATGGGAAACTTTTTTTATATACAGTCTACTAGTAAGTACTTAGTTGCTGTTTTGATGTAAGTAGCTTATAAAATACATAAGTTAACAGTCAAATAAATGTCAAATGGTGAATGAATGTATATGAAAATATTTATTTCCCACATTTAAATAATCAGGTTTAGTGGAGGGGCGTACATTTTTATCTCTACCTTCATATACATTACATTTGACTGTTCACTTATGTATTTTATAAGCTACTTACATCAAAACAGCAACTAAGTCCTTACTAGTAGACTGTATGAAAAAAAGTTTCCCATTTTTTATTTACCTATTTCGTCCCACTGCTGGGCATAGGTCTCTCCCATCCTCCTCCACCTATCTCTGTCCTCAACGACTCTTTGTCAGTCCTTCTCTAAGGCGTCAAGATCATCGCACGATCTCTTTCTAGGCCTGCCGCAACGCCGTTTTCCATCTTCCGGAACCCACTCGCTTGAAATTTTAGCCCACTTGTCAGGATCCATTCTATTCTATGGCCTGCCCATCTCCACTTAAGTTTGGTAGTATTTGATTCATGGGGTAAAAGTTTAGAAGTTGACCACACTATTTACTCATGTTTGTGTGCGTTGACGCAAATAGTTACACACATTACAATATTGAGATTGCCGCATTCAAGGAGCTATATTTCTTAGGAAGCGCGGAGTCTTCCTAAACACGTCACTGTACGTTTCTCATTGATTCCGACATTTCTTACGAACGACAATTGTATGACGTCTTCGTCGTCGTCGAATCTATACGTCAAACAATTTCAGTTCGTAAGAAATGTCGGAATCAATGAGAAACGTAGCAGGAAATATGGGAATTCGTCCGAAATTTCGTTTTCGTTTGTAAAAGAGTAGGCCCTCAGGTCTCTTCTGTAGCAGTCTATATTTGCGACCTTGTGCTTTGGAGGCTTAGGCTCGTTTCAATGCATCTCAAAGTTGAGATCGACCTTAAGATGCTGTTTTGACAGATGTTCCATACATTACGTCAAAACTGCATCTTAAGATCGATCTCAACTTTGAGATAGATTTAATACGAGCCTAGGCCATCTGATTAGTGAGACTGAGTACGTGAGAGTGAGATGTATGTATGTCCGCGGTTTCGTCCCCCCCCCCCCCCCTCGCTCACCTGCTCCGTGCGGGACCGGTCCGCGTCGTGGTCCAGCTCGCCCGCCGGCTGCGTCGTCGACTCACACTCGTCTGCCAGGAGGGGAAAACAAATGAGATCATCACATATCACTTGATTCATGTTTGATTCGGTGACGTTAGCTGTCACTTCACCTCTGATGGTGTCCAACAAATACAAATTATCGCGACACACACGTACGCACCAGTGGTGGTGGTGCCTAGTTGTGCCGTATTGATCTGCAAAAACTCCACAAGAAAAGTTGAACGAGATAAATAAAGGGATAAAAGTCTCTTGAGACGTCACAGTAGGTAAAGAATGTTGCACGCTTTTCATACAATACGAGGGACATGCGTCATCTATTTATATCTATGTCTGTGGGCGCCACCTTAATGGCATAAATTAGCATGGATGGAAGGATGAACCCTCACCGGAGATCTCTTCTTCGGGTATGGCGCCGGCGTGCTTGTCCTGCGCGCGCCGGCGCACCAGCTCGGCGATGACACCGTGCAGCTCCGCGAGCCGCGCGTCGTGCGCGCGCGCCGCCGCCGCCGCGCGCGCACGCTCCGCCGCCAGCGCGCGGGCCAGCGCGTCCCGCTCCGCGCGCAGCGCGGGCACGTCCTCGCGCCCGCTGGCGCTGCTCTGACTAGCTACCTGGTGGGCACATAATATGGACATATTCATCATCATCATCATCACTCTCATCATTTTTGAGGCGCTCATAACCAGCTGCAATCACTTGATCGGTAAACGATCGGAGGTTGGGTGACCATTTAGTGGCATTTGAATTGAGCGCCTCGGAGAGCATGTAAAAGGTCGGTCCCGGTTGTTGTTATCTAGGCAGCAGACGTTAAGCCTTGTCAGAGGCCTTTGGGCGGCTTGAACAACTCTGACACCAGGTTGGCCACTAACCATACGACAAGAAGAATAACATCCACTGCTGGACATGGTTTGGCATGGAACGGACACTGCGAATTAGTAGGCTGAAGTGGCAGAAGGCGGGGCTCATAGCCCGAAGAACTGAAGGCTGATGAGGCAGAAAGGTTCTTGAACGGCGACCACGTACTGGAAGACGTAGCATGGGTAGGCCCCCATAAGGTGGACCGACGACCTAGTGAAGGTCGCGGGAAATTAACGGATGCAAGTAGCACAGGACCGGTCGTTGTGTAATCCTTAGGGGAGGCCTATATCCAACAGTGGACGTCTTTTGGCTGAAATGATGATGATGATGATGACTGGACATGGTACGCGCTCACAGTCAGTCAGATTACTAACAGACGGCCCACAACATGTGGACCACCAAGAATGTACGATATACGATGAAGACTTCAAGGAGATAAATCAATGATTGTCCCTACTTATGATGAGTATTAACTCGTAGGACCAGATCTGAAAGCGACCTTAACTGAGAAGAGTATTTTTAGCAATTCGTCAAGTTAGTCACCACCTACCAACACATTGATTCCGTTCTGGCCGGCCACCGGCGGGGCCGTCACTGGCCTCAGGCTGGAGTACCTCCACGAGGACTCCCGGGACATCTCCTCATCAGCCACGTTCGGGCAGCACAGGTACCAGCTCCGACTCCTCCGCACCCCACTACTGGTATCCAGCTGGTTCAGGGGCAACCTCCCCACCAGCTCCAATTCCGCCAATAGCGGTTCCTTCTCCTTTGGCTCGGGCATCGGGAAAGTCCCAGCAGTGGAATACGTATCTATCTTTCTTGCATTTTCTGGAGTGCTGTACTCCGGGAGACTCCATTGTCGTCTGTCTCTTAGAGGGGGAATTTCTCGGATTCCGCCTTCGTTGACCACCTCGTTGGATTCCACGTACTCGCTCAGTTCGTCTGGGTTCTGTTGGGGTTCCTGGATTGGATCTGGGTGCCCGTTCTTGCGCTTCAAGCGCTCCAAGTCGGCGTAGTAGTAGGCGGTGGAGCGCGGCGGCTCCCCGCCCAGGGTGCGAGTCCCCGCCACGGTGGGGATTCTCATAACATTTTAGGGGAGATTACCCACTTTTTCGTCCACTCGCGTAGACATGTTATTGGATTGGCACTATTCGTTGTATTGTTTTATGGATGGATATAATTCACATTGTTCTGAGATTTAGAAAACGGTCACAAAATATGTGTTACATTTGTGCAACGGTAATAGGTCATAATGTAACGAAAATAATGAAGAAACGGACTATTTCCAGTTGGCAATAACAGTATTTTTTTCCTTATTACAGACACTTTATCTGAATAGTATGTAATAATTATATGGTATTGGTTCATTTGTGTGCATGAACATTTCTGCATGTCCCGAGTCTGGGTGTAATTATGTATTTACAAAAAAAAGTACCTAGTATATGTAGTAATATCAGTTATCTGGTTTCCATAGTACAAGCTCTGCTTAGTTTGGGATCAAGTAGCCGTGTGTATAGGAATGTCCCAGGATATTTATAATGGTCATAGATCTCGGGATCGTCCTTCATACCAAAAAAATAACAAACAATATCGCAATTTCCCGCATCTCCCCGCTAATTGCGGTTCGTATCGTGCCCAGTCCCCCCCTCCCCCTCCCCCCGCTGACATCAAGCGTCATTTGTCCCCCCCGGGACCCTCGTAAATCACTCACGAATGTGACTTCCCGAGATGCTCACAGATGTATTTTTTGTTTGTTGCTTTCTTTTGAGATGAAACGAATATGTAAGGGGGCGTCCATAAATTACGTGAGGCATTTAGGGGGAGGGGGTCTAGCAAAATCTCACTAAATCTCACGTGGGGAAGGGGGGGTCTCGGTAAATCTCACGTAATTTTTGTTTACCGCAAGAAACAGTGTAAAATTGCAAGAAAACTGGGTTAAATTAAGTAAAACATGTTTCTCCTCTAGAATATAACTTTAAAAAAATCTCACTTGAGATTATAGGGGGAGGGAGGGGGTCGAGCAAAATCTCACCAAAAGGGAAGGGGGGGTCGAAAAATCTCAAAAAACACTTCACGTAATTTATGGACGCCCCCTAACTTATTCTTTCTTTGTATTAAATTCGTGCGTGTTTCAAGTGCACTGCCTACCTTTCCTGTCTTGACAAGCGTGTTAATATTCTCAATAGATCCAGTTATCGATCCTGGGGGCTTACCACGAACTCTTATTGCGATTCAATTACAAGAACGTTTTAACGATTCAGCGTCTTTTTGTGCAATGACGTACCTTATTGTCATGACAATAAGAAACGTCATTGCACAAATGGCCGCTGTAACGTTAAAACAAAACTGCTATAAGAGGTGGTGGTAAGCCCCCTGCATTGTTTCGTCTGCGAGGCACAGGCTATCAAAGACGCCGTCCGAATGAAGTAGGACAAAGGAAGTCCAGTTTATGGTTAGCGCGATTTTGGTCATCTCTGCTAACCATTTAAGGCAGCGGGCGTGATGATACGCCGATGAGTCATAGCATGCATTTATAATGGAGGTTTTAGTGCAATTAATTCGAAGTGACTGTCTTCAAAATGTTTATGAATAGTGTTGCAAAAAAACAGGAAATTTAAAATTAAAACGTGTTTAAATCATTGTTTAAAACATTGATTTAAATCAGAATGAATAAATCACTGTGTTTAAAACATGTTTTAAATGATTAAAACATGTTTTAAACACGGTGTTTAAAACAAGGTGATTTTTTCGTAACAACCCTGATATGAATTAGGTAATATCATAGATTTTAATAATAATATTAATATCACCGGTCTCAATCTATCGTGATCGTTCGGACGAAGGTGGTAACCGGATCGTACCGCCCGCCTAATGTTAAGCTGTTATCGTAACCTATAGATGCTTGCAATACCAAAAGCAACGTTCGCACGTTGCCGAGCTGAAGGGGAGTGAGACAGGAGGGGAATGGGGGGTTGGGCTGACGACTCTCTCATTTATCATACCAAACGCAGCTGTATAGCTACTTTACGCCGATCTTCTGTGAGAAGGTGGTAGTACCCAGCTAGTATATGAGCTGCAGTCAAATGGCTATAGTTTAGGCCCACCACCAATAAAATCGTCCCTGTAGCCCGATTCACGTAACCAAAACCGTAACGATGTCTCAGCGATATAGTCGTTGATAGCCTTTTCGTATTATGAAAAGGCTATCAACGACTATATCGCTGAGACATCGTTACGGTTTTGGTTACGTGAATCGGGCCACTGAGGGCCTACTCTTTTACAAACGAAAACGAAATTTCGGACGAAATTCACGTATTTCCTACTACGTTTCTCATTGATTCCGACATTTCTTACGAACGAAAATTCTTTGACGTCTTCATCGTCGTCGAATCTAAACGTTAAACAATTTTCGTTCGTAAAAAATGTCGGAATCAATGAGAAACGTAGTAGGAAATACGCGAATTTCATCCGAAATTTCGTTTTCGATTGAAACAGAGTAGGCCCTCTGATCTCATTGTCCACGGGTGCAAAACCACATTCTTCCCCGAAATGCACGGTAACTGCTCCATAACTATAACGCCATGAAATCACAATGACATAGAAAATTCTGAAAAGCAAAGTGCAATGAAACGCGGCTACAAAGCGCTGGAGCGGAACTGTCCATTAGGAGCGCTCCACATGGCACGCGAGCTGGCGCCGCGCCAGGTGAGGTCTACGAACGGCGGAATATGTGGCTACTGCTTTATGATCCATAAACGTACGTGTTTTTAATGGCAAGTGCTAGCCGGCTTCGGTGTACTCCACCAAGCCAACTGGGAACTCGGATGGAATGCGGCTTCCCCGCCCGCACACCCGCAAACCCGCCACCGCCTGCGGTTTCCCGCACGTCAGACCACCGTCTTTTTGTGCAGGTGACGTCACATTTGATAGGTTCCTAGTTGGCTTGGTGCAGTAGTAAAGGGTGGAATTAGGAAAAAATCCTGACAAGTGCGGGTAGGACTCGCTATGAGCCATACTCTCACCCTTTATTTTACCTCCTTAGGGGTGGAACTTTTCTTAGTGGATGACTACGCTTTAATTAATAACTATCGCCAGGCCAGCCTTTTTTTTATAGGAGTGCGGTGGCAAAAAAGCGCACGGCCCGCCTGATGTTAAGCAGTTACCGCAGTCTATAGATGCTTACAATACCAACCTGAAGGGGAGTGGGATGGAGGGAGAGGGAGGGGGGTGGCCTTACGCCCCCCCCCCTCCCGCCAGACTTACACAAAATGTATGGTCTCAAATTAAGCAATGCTTGTACTTGTACTATGGCTACCATACAATGGTATGTGGACGATCCTCTGGCGGGAAGCGAACCCGTAACCGATGCAGTGAGCCGAACGGCCAACGTATAAACCACTGCGGCCAACGGTCGTCAAAAGCGGTGTACACTGTCAAAATGTCATTCAGGGATAAATGGTAGTCGGCTTCTCTGGCGTCCCCAGCGGGGATTGAACCGTTAGCATTCCATGGAGTGCGGGTGGTGAGCGACTCACGGCTCCGGTACCATTCTGCATAAATGGTAGTGAGCGATCACGGTGCAACTCACATTATGAGTACTAGAGTGGATGCTCTGGCGGCAGGACCTACTGTCGATGGTCCCTGACGCCTCGTAAGGGGTTGCCAGGTATAGTGTGCCTCTTTTGTAACCTTACGGTTGGTAAGGGGGCATAATAAACTGTTTGGACACACGGCATACCTTTCCGTTCTTTCCTTTTGACTACGGATCCCTAAAGAAAGGATTTGTGAACAAAATACAAAGCTGGTGATCCTTTCTAAAAATTGGCTCAATTACGTGCGGTTGTTTCATCTTAATTTGTGAATGAGTGGGTCACAGGGGGGGGGGGCTCTGCAGCCCCTAGCGCGGGGGGAGGGTAATACAATCAGCACGTTGCGCCGCAAACATCACCCGTTACAGGGTGTGGGCCCAGTTGGATAGGCGGAAGCGATTTGAAAACCTCCCCTGTAATCCTGCTTCCTATCCTACTAATATTATAAATGCCAAAGGAAGTGTGTGTTGGTGTGTGTGAATGTTTGTACCACGTATCTCCATAACTAGTAAACCGATTTCAATGAAAATGAATCGTAGATAGTGTAGGCTTTGGAATAAGACATGCAATTTCCAGGCGAGCGAATCTTCAATATGATGGGAAAGATAGTCCTTTGTAAAAAATTTGGGTATTTTGTTTAAAATGAAGTGGCCATTGCAATACCACAACACTGCACTGCACTGCGTTCCAAAACAAAAATAATGGACGTCTGACGTGGAATAATGACGTGGGGTTCCGAAGGATGGAAAGCGACGCCACGTCAAGCCTAAAAAGCTATGGACGATCTTGAGGCTGTGAGAATTGTCAAAAAGTCTTGATGACCGAGATCGGTGAAGACCTTAGCCCAGTGGGTCGAAACAGGTTAAAACAGTTGTAACACAATGGATCAAAATATTGTTTTTACGGCGAAGGCAACATTTTGAATCCAAAGCGGAATGAAGAATCCCTAGCTTAGCGAGGCATTCTAGAGTAGAATCCTGAGCGCAGGGAGATTGAAATGACGTTGACCGAGGAGACATATAAGTCGCGTATCAATAAATGCGTCTCAAAGTTGAGATCGATCTTAAGATGCTGTTTTGACAGATGTTCCATACATTAAACATCAAAAAAGGATTGAACAGGTTGGGCTAGCAATCAGGAGGTCCCAGGTTCGTTCCCCGGTGGGGCATGCACCAATGGATGAATTTTCATCTATGTGCATAATTTACAGTTCACTGACGGTGAGGGAAAACATCGTGAGGAAACCTACCTATCCCTCGAGATTAGGTAATAGTCAGTTCCTGTATACACGGCGACAAGGTTCAACACCTGTCACGTTGGGTTCTGACTATCTGGTGAAACGTGGGCTTTGAGTTGGTTAATACCTCCACAATGTGGTGGTGTATGGCCACTCAAGCCTCTGACTACCCCCGAATGGGGATAAAAGTCGTGACGTTATATTAATTTTTTATTTTTATAAACATCAAAACTCATCTTAAGATCGATCTCAACTTTGAGATGCATTTATTAATATGAGCCTTAGTTTTCATGTTCAACCTCCGTCAGTGGCACCCCAACGTTGTCGGATCGTTCCGGGGGCGGCGAATGGCAACGAGGCGGCACGAGGGAGGTTGGCCTTGACCGACCCAGCTGAGCGCATGGTACGTACGTATCGAGACATTTTGTACATTCCTTACCGATCGCTACAACCTCTCTACTGGATATACAGGGTTATTGAAAAAACACTAACACACTTGCAGGACTTTATTACTGACATCATAAACAGCAACTTTTGTTCTATGACTTTTCACAAAACAAAAATAAATTTAACAAAAAATCACTTTCTAAAATGTATGAAACAAGAAAATATTCTCATCTAGAGGAAAGCCATGGTACGTGGTTGTATTCCACTTTGCCCAAAAGTACCTAAACGGACCACGGTTATCTTCTAGATGAGCATATTTTCTTGTTTCGTACATTGAAGAGTGTGATTTTTTGTTAAATTTGTTATTGTTTTATACAAAGTCATAGAACAAAAGTCGCTGTGTTTGATGTCAGTAATACAGTCCTGCAGGGTTGTTAATGTTTTTCTAATAACCCTGTATATGTATAATAGAATTTATAAATTTGAAAAGAGAATTTTGTTTTTTTTTTCGTACGGCCCGCCTGGTGTTAAGCAGTTACCGCAGAGATGCTTGCAATACCAAAGGGATTGCTCGCAGTTGCCGACCTAAAGGGGAGTGGGACGGAGAGAGGTTGGGCGTCCGGCTCTCTCACTCATCGTACGAAACGCAGCTGTAATAGTTTCACGTCGATCTTCCGTGAGAGGGTGGTACTACCCCGGTCGAGCCAGTCCATATGAGCTGCGGTTGGCTACAGCTTGGCTCTGCCACCAATGCTGAATATACCTATGCTGCTTTTGCTTTAAAGTTGTGAATTGCATAACCTTGCCGAGACCTAGCGTTAGGTCCCTCGGTATCGATTTTGAAAAGGTATTACCTAACTTGGAACTCTTTAGACTCGTTGTCAAATCTGGACTTTATCAGTCGAGTAATAAAGTTAGAAATAGTGGTGTACCATCCTGACCTTAGAAGTTCAGACAATATTGTTACATAATGCGGTGTATATTGTGTTTTTGGACAAACTACTTGAGAACAGAGAAGATATTATTAGTAGCCCGTGGGCTGGCTCGACCGGGGTAGTACCACCCTCTCACAGAAGATCGGCGTAAGTAGTTATTACAGCTGCGTTTCGTACGATGAGTGAAAGAACCGGAAGGGCAAACCCCCATTTCCCCTCCCTCCGTCCCACTCCCCTTCAGGTCGTAACGTGGGAGCGATGCCTTTGGTATTGCAAGCATCTATAGGCTACGGTAACTGCTTAACATCAGGCGGGTCATACGCTTGTTTGCCATCTTAGTACTGGGAAAATTCTTAATATTTTTTACCCGACTACGGCGGAGGGTTATGATTTTGACCGGTATGTATGTATGTATGTATGTATGTATGTATGTATGTATGTATGTATGTATGTTTGTATGTATGTATGTATGTATGTATGTATGTATGTATGTATGTATGTATGTATGTATGTGCGTCTGTTCCCACCTAACTTCCAAACTACTTGTCGTAATTTGACAAATGAGGTATCGTTAGAAGCGGCTTAATGGCGCGCTGGTTATAGGCTATGTGACGTCACATAAAATTGCATATGGCGCCCTCTAGAGGACATAATGTCATGAACAAAAAAAAAATTATTTTTTAATAAAACCGTGTGGGGTATCAAATGAAAGAGCTTGATGAGCACATTTCAAAAATATATATTTGTTACCTATAACTCCAAAATAATTAAATAAAAAGTAAGTTTAAAAACTAAAACCCGACTACTGAAAAATCGCGCTCTAAAAAGTATGAAACAAGAAAATATTCTCATCTAGAGGATAGCCGTGGTCCGTGTTCATATGCCATTTGGCCCTAAAGGACCTACACCGACCACGGCTATCCTCTAGATGAGAATATTTTCTTGTTTCATACTTTTTAGAGCGCGATTTTTTTCTTCATCAAAAACTTCTGTAAGAATCCTCACCACATGCAAATCCATATTTTGATCGGAATTCATGAAGAATTCCACATACAAACGCCCACTTATGGCCAATATTTGTGGCCAAGCCCAATCTTATTTGTTCAGACTTGAAGATAAGTTGGTAGCACTGTTTGTAGTAACGGCCAAATATGGGCCAAACTGATGGCAATTACAAAGAACTTCTGTGCACATGAACACATGTGGTTGCCTAATTGGGTCATTTGCTGGTAACTCGTGGAGTAAATATTGATTTTTGAACGCTCCAGTAGAGATAACGTATCTTCACGCCTTTTATGGATGTGCCGACAGTGGTGTATGGAAAATAAAAGACATCATCACCAAGTTTTCTGCGGAGGGTAGGCTATCACTAATTCTCAGGGCTATTTATTTGCAGTCTTGCCCAAATTAGAAATAATAAAGCGTCTAGCTTTAAGCAACTCTCGGGATCCTGAATTCAGAATTTCTAGCCGTGTCTTAAGATCCTGTTCATTCGGCTGCAGCTGCCAAGCGACTGCGCAGTCCGTTGCAGTCGGCGTGCAGTTTCATGTAGTTATTTTGTTGCAAATCGCAGACCTGCAGTTTTGCAGCTTATGAATAGATCCTAACTAATATTAGGCAAGACAGTGCATTTTCTGTTGGTATAATATCGCCAGACTTAAACACAATCTGTGTGATCCCAAACTATGCAACGCTTGTACTATGGGTACCGTACAATGGACTGGAGCGATCCCAGTGACACCCAGACCAGTAGCCCGATTCACGTAACCAAAACAGTAACGATGTCTCAGCGATATAGTCGTTGATAGCCTTTTCGTATTACAAAAAGTCTATCAACGACTATATCGCTGAGACATCGTTACGGTTTTGGTTACGTGAATCGGGCCACAGGGGGCTTACCACGACCTCTTATCGCCTTTCAATTATAGGAGCGTTTTAACGTTTCAGCGACTTTTTGTGCAATGACGTACCTTATTGTCATGACAATAAGAAACGTCATTGCACAAAAAGTCGCTGCAACGTTAAAACAATACTGCTATAAGAGGTGGTGGTAGGGCCCCAGGGCAAATTACGAAAAGGACGTTACCGAAATTTGCGTCTGGTGGTAATCGAACCTGCAAACCCGATGCAATGCTGCCGATCTGTTTTTCGACTCAACTATCATCGTTAACTTTTAACATCACTTTTAAGATAAACTGCCCTGATTCAGCTAGCTCGTTACATCACACCGCGGCCCAAATTAAAGCTCTTTAATCTTGTATCATATAAATCATCGCTCCTCTTGCGCAACACCAAACAAAGATGGCTGCCAGGTTACATATAACCTAATTATAATCGTTGCTGTGAAATTATGGCTTCCTAAAGCCGGGTCCAAATATGTATCATTTATTTGCCCGATCCGATCACCATATCCGCATCGCCGACGCGTATCATGAATTCATGATACGCCGCTCTGATACGATACGTGATACGGCCCGTTCCATTTCGAGTCGGTTTTTGACAGATCATTAAAGGAGATACGAATAGGCACGGTTTTGACTTTGAGGATAGGACAGGTATGACAGGTAGGTATGATACGGAATCAATTAAAGGCGTCCATAACTAGATACGGAGCTTGATACGGTACGGCGAATGATACGGTGATACGGGCGATCGGATCGGGCAAATGATACATATTTGGACCCGGCTTAGTCCCGTATTAATAAATGCATCTCAAAGTTGAGATCGATCTTAAGATGCAGTTTCGACGTTTAATGTATGGAACATCCGTCAAAAAAGTATCTCAAGATTGATCTCAAACTTGAGTTTTATTTATTAATACGGGCCTTAATGTGGCTCCAAGACGGCATTACCAATCACTTGGGACCCGGTCACTCCGCTAGTCCGCTAACATTGTTTAGGACTTAGGTCATTTCGCGATAATGAAATAGGTCACTTGGCGACCTTTTTCGTCTCACTTGGCGCTGGGTAAACACCTATATTACACATACACTTTACACACATATGCGTGAAACTAACCTAATCCCTGTGGAATGTAAATGTAACGTCACGACTTTTATCCCCATGCGGGGGTAGTCAGAGGCTTGAGTGGCCATACACCACCACGTTGTGGAGGTATTAACCAACTCAAAGCCCACGTTTCACCAGGTAGTCAGAACCCAACGTGACAGGTGGTGAACCTTTGTCGCCGTGTATACAAGAACTGACTATTACCTAATCCCGAGGGATAGGTAGGTTTCCTCATGATAGTTTCCTGTGGACACGCACTTAAATTAATTTGCAAAAATGCGTAGGTTTTTTAGTGGCGATGCAGGAAGGGTGGACCGACGATCCAGTGAAGGTCGCGGGAAACCGCTGAATGCAAGTGGCACAGGACCGGGCGTTGTGGAAAACCGTGGGGGACGCCTATGTCCAGCAGTGGACGTCTTTAGCTGACATGATGATGATGAATGCATAGACACAAGAAAAGCGAGGAAGAGGAAGACCTAGAATAAACTATATGAGCCAGATTCAAAGGTCAGTGTCATGTCATATAAGGTGGGGGAAGAGACCGCCATAGACATGGAGAGATCTCCATTAGCTACAAGGCCGACAAGGGTCTTCGGATACTTCTAAAAGAAGACACAATTAACGTAAAGATCCACCTAGCCAAATAGTTTGGCAAAAGAGTTTGCCTATACCTAGTAGCTAAGTTCAACATCATCATCTCAGCCGAAAGACGTCCACTGCCAGCAGTGACATAGGCCGTAGGACAGGACCTGTCCTATCTGCGAATCTTGGGGAGGCCTATGTCCACATCCTGATGTGGACATAGGCCTTCTCCAAGATTCGCCACAATGACCGTCCTTGCGCTGCACATATCCAGCTGATTCCCGTAGCTAAGTTCATTGCAATTTATTTGGTGTTCGGGGACCAGAGAGCAAATCCTGGAAGAAACATCTTATCATCTGAATCTGTTCAAGAAATTCTGACGTAATAAAGATCGTATCGAGATCCAAACAAGATGAAAGTGATCCCCAATCGGTGACGTCATACCTCCCCTCCCAATGGCGACAGGGGGGCGGGCGTTTAATGGCCGGTATTATTACTAGTGTATCATCCCGGCAGGTTGGTGGGGTAGCCAGAGTTGTGAGTATAGACCTGAGAGCAATGATAGCTCACACAGGCTTTGGAATTAAGGCTCGAACCTCTTACTAAGATTATAACTTGCTCCACGGTGAAGTGGATATTTCATAGTATTGATGAGATTTACTTGGTTGGGCGTAGTGATGGGATGTTCTCGAGAACATTCTCACCCGGAAACTTACTCGTGAGAATTTTTGAGAATCTTATATTTTGGGTGACGATATCCTAACTTTCAATCTTAAAAACAATTAAAACCACCATACTTGCATGTTTAATGAGGTTTATGCCAAGTTTAACATGCTTCATAAGATAAATTCTCGATAATACTCACGAGTAAGTTTCCGAGGGTGAGAATGTTCTCGAGAACATCCCATCACTAGTTGGGCGCACACGCTCAACCAATCTTAAAATCTATGATTGATGAATTATTTTAGCAGATATACCTAGTACCTCTTAGGGGGTGTCCATGAATTACGTGAGGCATTTATGGGGGGAGGGGGTCGAGCAAAATCTCGCCAAATCTCACGTGGGGGAGAGGGGGGGGGTCTCGGCAAATCTCACGTAATTTTTTTACCGCAAGAAACAGTGTAAAATTTGCAAGAAAACTGGGTTAAATTAAGTTTTTTTTTAACTAAACTTAACTTTTCCTTTTACTTTTTTTTGTTAAATTACTTAAGTAAAACATGTTTCTCCTCTAAAATATAGCTTTTGAAAAATCTCACGTGAGATTAGATGGGGAGGGAGGGGGTCGAGCAAAATCTCACCAAGGGGGGAGGGGGGGTCACCTCACGAAATCTATGGACGCCCCCTTAACATTGCAGTCACTAGACTTGTGCACAGCGCACCAGAGCGAAATTCACACATCTGCTATCGCACTCGAAATGTTTCATGCGTAGGTATTATTCATCAGAAGATGAGCGGTATCAGCAATACGGTCATGGGGCCATCCATTAATTACGTCACACGTAAAGGGGGGGGGAGGGGGTCGACGAAATGTGACATTGTGTGACAAGGGGTTGGGAGGGGTCCTAAGTTTTGTGACGTCACATTTAAAAATCTAATATATTTAAGTATTAAAACCGAAATTTGAATTTTTTACGAACATTTTTTAAAATTTCTCACAATTTAAAAAAAATATGTGACGTCACACGTCGTCACGCTTTCGCAAATGTGACCAGCTGTGACAAGGGGGGGAGGGGTCTAAAAATTATAAAATTCGTGTGACGTAATTAATGGATGGCCCCCATGTTTCCAACATAACTTTCCGCGCACGAGTGAGTCGTACTGTGTCCATAGACTCCGTTTAGTAGGACATTATATTTGAGACAGTCACATGTGTCCCTCTTTCTTTGTAATGTATTTGTTTCATAGTATGTCCCTGTCACTGCCGGCTGTGGCAGACAGGTGCGTAATTTTCAAGTGCCCCCCCTCCGCCCCCGTCGCCGGGTAGACGCGGGGAGGGTGTGACGTCATCAATCGAGAGGGTACCTGTTTGGTCTGTCTGTGACGCACGGAGTCATATTATTACGAGTTTATTATTAGCTGTTGCTTAGGAATGTTTTACAGGGTATTTATAATGATGAAGCGACTGTAGCCTAGGGGTGAACAGGTTGGGCTAACAATCAGAAGGTCCCAGGTTCGATCCCCGGTGGGGCATGCACCAATGGATGAATTTTCATCTATGTGCATAATTTACAGTTCGCTGACGGTGAGGGAAAACATCGTGAGGAAACCTACCTATCTTTCGGGATTAGGTAATATTCAGTTCCTGTATACACGGCGACACGGTTCACCACCGGTCACGTTGGGTTCTGACTATCTAGTGAAACGTGGGCTTTGAGTTGGTTAATACCTCCACAATGTGGTGGTGTATGGCCACTCAAGCCTCTGACTACCCCCGAACGGGGATAAAAGTCGTGACGTTACATTCATTTTTTACCCGACTACGGCGGAGGGTTATGATTTTGACCGGTATGTATGTATGTATGTATGTATGTATATATGAAGTATGTATGTATGTATGTATGTATGTATGTGCGTCTGTTCCCACCTAACTTCCAAACTACTTGTCGTAAATTGACAAATGAGGTATCGTTAGAAGCGGCTTAATGGCGCGCTGGTTATAGGCTATGTGACGTCACATAAAATTGCATATGGCGCCCTCTAGAGGACATAATGTCATGAATTTTAAAAAATACATTTTTTAATAAAATCGTGTGGGGTATCAAATGAAAGAGCTTGATGAGCACATTTCAAAAATATATATATTGTTACCTATAACTCCAAAATAGTTAAATAAAAAGTAAGTTTAAAAACTAAAACCCGACTACTGAAAAATCGCGCTCTAAAAAGTATGAAACAAGAAAATATTCTCATCTAGAGGATAGCCGTGGTCCGTGTAGGTCCTTTAGGGCCAAATGGCATATGAACACGGACCACGGCTATCCTCTAGATGAGAATATTTTCTTGTTTCATACTTTTTAGAGCGCGATTTTTCAGTAGTCGGGTTTTAGTTTTTAAACTTACTTTTTATTTAATTATTTTGGAGTTATAGGTAACAATATATATATTTTTGAAATGTGCTCACCAAGCTCTTTCATTTGATACCCCACAAGGTTTTATTAAAAAATGTTTTTTTTTTAGTTCATGACATTATGTCCTCTAGAGGGCGCCATATGCAATTTTATGTGACGTCACATAGCCTATAACCAGCGCGCCATTAAGCCGCTTCTAACGATACCTCATTTGTCAAATTACGACAAGTAGTTTGGAAGTTAGGTGGGAACAGATGCACATACATACATACATACATACATACATACATACCGGTCAAAATCATAACCCTCCGCCGTAGTCGGGTAAAAAGTATGAAACAAGAAAATATTCTCATTTAGAGGATAGCCGTGGTCCGTGTTCATATGCCATTTGGCCCTAAAGGACCTACACGGACCACGGCTATCCTCTAAATGAGAATATTTTCTTGTTTCATACTTTTTAGAGCGCGATTTTTCAGTAGTCGGGTTTTAGTTTTTAAACTTACTTTTTTACTTATAATGATCATATTGGGGGGCCTTAAGTTCATCCTATTAAAAGGTACCATGGGTTGAATGTGTGCACATCTATCAACCCCTTCAGGAATTACAGGAGTTTTTAAAGTCAAAAAGATTTTCACTACAGTAGCGGCACGCTATGAAGGCCATTTTGACATGTGGGGCGAGGGAAAAAATGAACCTTATTATAACGGACTAAGAATGACAGTTTTAAAATTTAGGAATGTCAAAAAATGCATGCTAAAATGCTAAGGTTCATCCTCTTCCCCCTCTACATGTCAAAACGGCCTTCATAACGTGCCGCTACTGTAAATGCATAATATATGAAAGTATATAGGTAAGTACATAATTACGGTACTTATGACAAAAAAAGCAATTTTTAACATTTTGTCTGTTTGTTTGTTCCAGCTAATCTCCGAACCAACTGAACCGATTAGACGGGACTTTAATATCGCCATACTAACACAACTAACTGTGCAGTCCCGAATTCTGCATCCCTTATGCTACTGGTGCTTATGGATTGGAGCGATCCTAATGCCTCCCAGACTGGGGGCGAACCCAGTCACACCCAGACTGGGACAAAATAAAAGGAGGCCAAATACAAGCAAGCAAGAGATCAAGGAGTTAGATATATCTAGATTACACATCTAGTTAATTAGGTCAGAGGTTAGTATGTTATGACTAGCTCGTTAGGAATAGATAGCTGGAATCATAGATGACCTCAATAGCTAGCCAGTCAATACCTATTAGAAAAATTTGCAGGGCTAGCATGCACCGCAAGACTTTTCTCACAGATTATGTTGAAATTGATGGAATCAGGCGTAACTTTGCGGAAATCCATTGTTAAACAATTATAGAGAGGGACCCACCACTCACCCTCGGAATTGTCAACCTCCAATATTATAAACCAAATGAATTGATCGATAATAGAAGAAGCCAACAAGACCTAACTCCCTGTCAGTCGAGAGTATGTCTGTCATGAGTCATGGACCCTAACAATTAGCAATTCTCCGCAGACAAATCGAATCCTAAATAAATTCGACACGTGTTTCGCCTCTAAACGAGGCATCCTCAGGAAAGCTGGACTGCGACTGAGCCAAGTCACTCTCTTACTTAATGTATAGGAGAGTGTGAGGCAAAAACAATTTAACAAATGTCTTGTCTTGTCACTGCCGGCTGTGCTACCACACAACTGCGTGAACACAACTTAAATTTAAGTTGTTTATTAGGCTGCTGTATACTAAGTTCAGCTAGTAATCTGTATCAGATTATTATTAGACCTGTTAGCTCCTCCAACTAAGGTAAAGCTGGAACATAGATCTACACAAGACAATGTATTTTCTATTGTGTCTGGAATTAAGTATAGTACGTTTTTTTATACTTGTCCTATTTGGTAAGCAAAGATGGCGTCCAGCGGGGCGATTGCGTAACTTTTTTGTCAATGTTTCAATTGGTTTCATTCATCCTGTGTCAATTATATACGAAACCAATTGAAACATTGACAAAAAGTTACGCAATCGCCCCGCTGGACGCCATCTTTCCTTACCAAATAGGACAAGTATAAAAAAACGTACTATACATCATACCATGAGTTAGTGGCCATATTAATTAAAATATTGTCTGATTGCATTTCATTTGCTGTTCATAAGTGGATGTGGGTCCCATTTATTGGAGAAAATTTCGAAAATGACTTTTTCGTAAATTACCCTGGTCTGAGTGTCACTGGGATCACCCCCAGTCCATTGTACGGTACCCATAGCATAGTGTTGGTTAGTGTGGGACCATCCATTACTTGTTTTAACTATATGAGCAATATTGAAGTACTTGGACATTTAGAGCAGGCAGGATATTTTGAGAATGGGACTTTTTGAGAAGGCGGGATGTTTTGAGAATGGGACTTTTTGAGCAGGCGGGATGTTTTGAGAATGGGACTTTTTGAGCAGGCGGGATGTTTTTAGAATGGGACTTTTTGAGCAGGCGGGATGTTTTTAGAATGGGACTTTTTGAGCAGGCGGGATGTTTTGAGAATGGAACATTACGATATGATACAATAAATGCATTGTTAAATTGTGGGTTTTCTCAGGTCGTGTAAAACGCACCAGTTATATCTTCCCTATTGTGTTCACTGAACCATTGAAAACAAATTCATGTATAATCAGTACAGTGCTATTTATAAAAACAAAGACGTCAAGGAGATTGCGGACAATTTGTGTCGATGTATCCGATTTCTGAAGGACATTCTTTCTGCATTCAATCACAACAACAAAACTTAATTTAGTTTGGCCGCCATTGTGATATTTAAAAATAAACAAAAGCAGAGGTAATCAAAACAATACAGGCAGATTATACCATCGGCGAAAGTAAATGAATTCAAAAATCGAACGAAAGCCGGTGACGTCACGGTGCAAGTAGAAGTAGAAGTAATAAAATGTAGGTCAGCTCAGCATTACCGTTGCACAAACTATTATGATTGATTATAGTTACACGTAAAGTAGGCCCAATAGTGGGCGATATCATTCCCACAGCACTGAATCCGAGAACACAGCGTGAAGTTACTAAACCGCCACTACAACGATATAAAACAACACTTTTTCTTATTACGAAACGCGCACTTTGTAGTTTTCACACTTATAACTGTAACTATTGAGATGGTGCACATGTATCATAGTTCCAGATGTTGGAAATGGTATTGTTTTTCATCGATTTATTGTTTTGATGTTATTTTCAAGTTTATTATTTGGACGTAAACACGCGATCGCGAGCGACCGCCGCGTGACGTAGAACGCCGCGGAATGGCGCATTTCGTTCGTGTTGCCATAAAACGATTTTATTTTACTCACGAGTCCTACGACGGACATACGATTGACCTTTGATTTAATTACGTACCTATCTCATTTACAACTGAAACACATAAAAGAGCAAACCATCAATAAGAAGAAAATATAATATTGTTGGTGGACTGCAAAAATGTATAAAAGGAGCTATAAATATGGGTAATTGACTTTAAAAATAGAGTTACTCACTGTTAAAAAAGATATCAATTATTATTATATAATTATAATTAAGTACAAATAAAGGATAGAATAGAGTTATTTCTTATATTTTTTTATTACAAAAAATACTATTATCTATGTATTTCTTCATAAAATACTATGTAATGTACAAATTGTCAACAGGTTAAATAAAATACTGTTACACGCACAAATAACAACTACTATTTCATATATAAGAAATAAGTATTTTCAAGATTTTTTTACCCACTTGCATTAACAAAAGAATCAAAATATATTTTAGATTTCCAATGTTTAAGGAAATTTCTTAACCATGGCAACATTTCGCTAAATGTCATTCGATCACGGAAGATGTTAGGGCCCTACTATGATTACCGATCTCGATTGCAACTCGAACAAAACTCACTTAATAAAAAAAGTAAAACAGCACGTATTAAGTAGGTATTAACTAATAAAAAAAATGTATGCATAAGAATATCTGCTTGCGTCCATTTCAAATGTCCCAATAAACCAATCGAAAACGTATGAAAAGAACCGGATAGGGGTCTACTAGGTACAAGCTTCATATCCATATCACGAGTGAGTTGAGTTCCTTAGTGCCTACCACTCGTATTGAAAGTAGGGCTGACACCACCCACACGGAATACAATGAATGATTAAACTATAATAAATAAATACTGCGGTCGCTGCCATCTTGGGACCATTGTATATTGGCGCCGGCGGCAAGGAATCGTTACCTATAGTAAATCGTTTTTCATAGTTTAGATCGCTAATAAATAGGCTCGCCCACTATAGGTACCCACATTGTTCGTTGAAATAGACGGCTGGTAGTAGTTTATTGATACTGAGGCTTCGGGTTTACGTCACAGGCTATGCTGTTATTAAGAAAATAATCTCATGGACAATACTACGTGATTCTGCTCGGCTTACTGCGCCTTGCCGCTCTCGCTGCGGTTCGATTCTCGTCGGGGCATTCGGAAACAGCCTTTTTGTAATTTGCCCCATTCCCGGTGTCACGGGTGGTGGTGATTTCCATAGAACAAGCGTTGTTTAAAAGCAAGCGATATTCATGTAGATAAACAGTCTGGAGTGGATTCGCTTATTTCGCTTTCTATGACAAAATACACCCCAATTACGCCCTGTATTCACCGAAGGAGTAGGCAGGGGGGCATTGTAGTGCGCACATATTTCGCTGATAGTATTTTCGTCACAGTCATTCGGATCAAAATACCCAATAGGGGGCGAGTCTATCTCCATTATACCGGGCATAATGCCCCTCAGTTGAAGTGTTAGGACGTAGGACGAAGTGTAACACTTTCGGTGGGAGCTGCACCCACTCCGAATGCACTCTTGAACATCTTCGAAGTTTCCGGTACAACTTACAAGGCTATTTCAGTCCAATAGCCAGTTGAAACCCAAACAGACTGCCCGCTAATGCGCCCAAACAAACAAACACTTCAGCCGTCATGTCTCAGGCGACCTCGCATCGCACTCACTAATATTTAAAGCTATGCTGTAATGGCGTCATAGCCTTCACCTTGACGCCTTAATAGGATACTGCTATGCACATACACTAATCAATATGTCAGTACAGCAGTAAACCGGTAGGATAGTCTCTGACAATAAACCTGCGTAGGTATTTATTTTTTAATTTGTCAAGTTCAGAAGTGAGTGAGTTAGAGGCCAAAGACGCGAAACTTATAACAGCCCTTTTTGCGTCTTAAGTAAAAAAAGTCTATTATGTAGTTTGGAAATTCAGTTATAAATGCATTCGCCAGCCCTAAGTGGGAGCCAATAAGGGCAAAGGAAGCGTCGCGTTCCGCAAATAGCAAGCTACCGATGCGTTCCCGAGCGATGTCAATAAAAAATAGTTTCCTGGCTTCCGCGGCCATTCATTATGACTTATAAATAAATAATTGATTCGGAGTATCATGAGTTGGAGCTTATTCTTGTGAGTTCAGGAAAATATAGATTACGGTTTAAGTCTAGTGGAAACAGACTGGAGTTGGCGGCGCTGAGGAGACGCTATCATAGTGGTGTCGCGATTCTATTATAGTGGTGTTGAGACGCTGTTATAGTTGCGTCGCGATACTATTATAGTGGTGTTGAGACGCTGTTATAGTGGCGTCGCGATACTATTATAGTGGTGTTGAGACGCTATTATAGTGGTGTTGAGACGCTGTTATAGTGGCGTCGACATACTATTATAGTGGTGTTGTACGCTGTTATAGTGGCGTCGCGATACTATTATAGTGGTGTTGAGACGCTGTTATAGTGGCGTTGCGATACTATTATAATAATAATAATAATATCTTGGGTCATTTATAACACACGGCTACCTGATCCCAAACTAAGCAAAGCTTGTACTATGGAAACCAGATAACTGATATTACTACATATACTACTTTTTCTTTGTAAATACATACTTAATATACATATACACCCAGACTCGGGACATACAGACATGTTCATGCACACATATGCATATCCCGGGTAGGAATCGAGTTACGACCTGCAGCGTGAATTATAGTGGTGTTGAGACGCTGTTATAGTGGGGTCTCGATACTATTATAGTGGTGTTGAGATGCTGTTATAGTGGCGTCGCGATACTATTATAGTGGTTTTGAGACGCTGTTATAGTGGCGTCGCGATACTATTATAGTGGTGTTGAGACGCTGTTATAGTGGCGTCGCGATACTATTATAGTGGTGTTGAGACGCTGTTATAGTGGGGTCTCGATACTATTATAGTGGTGTTGAGACGCTGTTATAGTGGCGTCGCGATACTATTATAGTGGTGTTGAGACGCTGTTATAGTGGCGTCGCGATACTATTATAGTGGTGTTGAGACGCTGTTATAGTGGCGTCGCGATACTATTATAGTGGTGTTGAGACGCTGCTATAGTGGCGTCGCGATACTATTATAGTGGTGTTGAGACGCTGTTATAGTGGCGTCGCGATACTATTATAGTGGTGTTGAGACGCTGTTATAGTGGGGTCTCGATACTATTATAGTGGTGTTGAGACGCTGTTATAGTGGCGTCGCGATACTATTATAGTGGTGTTGAGACGCTGTTATAGTGGGGTCTCGATACTATTATAGTGGTGTTGAGACGCCGTTATAGTGGCGTCGCGATACTATTATAGTGGTGTTGAGACGCTGTTATAGTGGCGTCGCAATACTATTATAGCGATGTTGAGACGCTGTTATAGTGGCGTCGCGATACTATTATAGTGGTTTTGAGACGCTGTTATAGTGGCGTCACGATCTGTGTAACATGTCTGCTTACACGCTTAAGAACATCGCGTGTTGATATTTTCTAAGTCAACGTTTATAACACCCGTCTTACGCTCCCAATTAGAGTGTGCCCCAAATTCGGAACACGGAAACCGTTTAATTCCGTACATCAGAGGGCCGACGTTTTATTAGTTTAAATATATTATGGCGCGAGCGACACGACACGATTGATGTCGACATCGAGAATGTTGAGTGTGCATTTTTATTACGGTGCAGCCCTAAGCGCTGATTTGAATCGAGTTTATTTCGAAAATAGAATCGACATATTCGAATTTAGATCGTACTTTGCGTATGTACTACTCCACCAAGCCAACTAGGCGCCTGTCAAATGTGACGTCACTCGCACAAAAAGGCGGTGGCGGCGTGCGGGCGGTGTGCGGGAGATGTGGCGGGCGGGAAGCCGCATACCATCCGAGTTCCTAGTTAGCTTCGCCAAGTAGTACCTAGTAATATTCAAGTTTGACACTCGATTGATAGTGAGTATACCAAAAGTACCCTAAATAGAGAAAATTCACGCACTTTTGAGCCACATTCTAAGTAGCATTCGAGCCATATGTACCTACAATACACACATTCGTTGACCAACACATAGTTGACCATGCAAGGAAAGGGGACTGAGCATGGCATGCTCCTTTGGCTGTGGGTCACCACCCCAAAACTAAGCTTGCTGGAAATTCAAAACGTTTATTTTGTTTAGGCCTACGGTGGCACTTACATACTGTCATTATACATTTTTCCTAAATTCTACTGCCGCATCGGAAACTCGACCTCCACTGAGAAGATCCGGCAAGAAACTCAGCGGGCTTGTATTTTTTTACATTGATTTATTTATATTTTATTTTTTAAATCGCCATTTACTTATTTTAATACAATGTATTTTGGTAAACAATAGCTCCAGTGTGCTGCCCTGCGAAATAAGCAAGGCAAGACACGCTACACTTTAACATGATCCGAGATTTTGTAATAGGCTTTTTGACAGAGTTTAGTTTTAATGTTGTTGTATGTTGTTGTTGTTATAACGAGTGTAGTTGACGCAGTATGAGCCGCTTAATTTGAGCAAAACCTACAAACCTTCAAACCCATGTATATTTTTATAAAAGCTACCAATAGAATATGATATGCATAAATAAAAAATGATGGCGTGATGACCCCGACTATTATCTGTAGGGATGGATGGAAGCGGCCACAAATAGAGACCTGTGGAGTGTATTGGGGGAGACCTTTGCCCAGCAGTGGGACAGCATAGGTTAAAAAAAAAAAAAAAAAAGATATAAAAGCATTTGGAAATACATACCTCTTCAACTTGGCTGAGTGAGGAGCGACTCCCCCAGTCCTCCCAGGTGTCCCTCTCACCTGCACACAGAGCTAGGACTAGAGACATGGACCACATACACAATGCCAGCTTCTATTGTTACTGTCAGGCAGGTATGAATAATTCTAGCTAGAATTGACAATTGCTCCAACCACTAAGTTGGCACATGCCGATCACAGCTTATCACTGGGTAGTTTCAGGTTAGATTTCTGACTATATATCATTTGTCCTGGGTATAATTAGGACTGCCCACAATCCATTTAATAATCTAATATTGCTTATGCTTTGTCTGTACAGGATAACCTTTGTTTTCCCAGGAACAAAGTATTCTATATCTTGACCATGGTCATAAACTATCAGTATGCCAAATTTTATTGAAATCTGTTGAGCATTTTATGCATGACGCGTGATCAGACTGACAGTTAAAATTAAATCTAAAAATGCCTAGTTTCAGTTTCTGTATTAATTATTGCCACGTACAATATTTTTCAAAAAATGTCCTCGGCATCAGCCTCTTGCAGTCATATTACATGTAAGGATAGGTACGAATACTAACAGTAGCTGGCTTCGCTGCTCGCTTCCATACTCCGTCGCTGCATCTGCATTTTGGTAGACATTTAATAGCCTTTCATTATCTGTAACAAAGGAATATATTTTTGTTCATAAATCCAGTTGTAGCTTATTCATGATGTTAATTCTGTGCTTTCATTGTACAAGGGGACGTAGTTACTTTATTATAATATAAGCCACACGAAAAAAAGCCGTAGTTTCATATATTTTTATACGAAAAGCGAAGTACTTACAAAATATTCTTCAAGTTTGTTCTCCGTGAAAATTTATATTTTAGTACGCTTCTAACAGTACAGAGGCACGGTGAATCACTTGAACACAAGCTTACAAACTACTTATATTGCATTTTCACTCATTTCAGTCCAAAAATAACTTAAATATTACGCCGCACACGCCCTATACGAAACATGCTAATATTAAGTTGTTCACACAATGTTTGTTGTTCAAATTGGCGCGGATTACGTAACTGGCACTTGAGGAGACACTTTTAATACATAATGATAATGTTATCTTTCACTTATCATTGATAATTATTGTTTTAATGAATGGGTTCATTGTACTGTGTGTTTACACCGAGCTGTCAAATCGATCACTGCTAGTTGCGTTCCGGTTAACGTATATGTGGTGCTGGTGTGAAAGTAAAGTTGCTTATAAAAAGTTTTTAATTCCTGCTAAGTAACAAAAATGGCTCTCTCTCTTTCTTTGCTCATTGTTCTTTCCCTACAGCAAGTTTAACATGAAAAGTCTAGGTAGTCTGGTATAAAATGTTCGACTTTAAATAAATAAACTGCCTAAGTTGCAAGTGTCGGAACACATCGTACATTGGAACGTATATTTTGAAAATATTTAAGGGGAGTACTATTTCTCAGTTTAGCTGAGGGACAGACACTTTCATAAAGAGTTTCTTAAGTAACCATTAAACGACAGTTACTCAGCAAATAAAACAAATTCTTCAAATAAGTATTTAATCAATAAGTAAATGCAACCGATTATTCTTTCAACTTCTTGCTCGACTCCTCTTCTTTCCCGCTACTCCTTCTCTTCCGGTCATTCGTCTCTGCTTTCTCTTCTTTCGTCTCTTGCACGCACTTCTTGACTCTTGCGGCTTCGGGAGAGTACGCCCAGAGCAACATTTCTATATGTTCTTTTGTAGGCTCATCCTTTTCGTTGAAGAGTTTCGCGTCTGCGTGCTGTAAGCACAAAAATAAAATAAGTCAGTAATAAATGTTTTATGACATCGTTAATAATGTTCTATAATTTTGTCTTTGTTAAGTAATCTCATTAATACTAATGAATTCCGTGTAATAACTTTTATAATGGTGCCGATACATTATGACAATATATCGTGGAGCATTCGTCTGTTGTTGAATTTCCATACAATTCATACACTAACTCTGCTAATTAATCACCACCTCGTCACTTCATCATTTCAGCCAAAAGACGTCCACTGTTAGACATAGGCCTCCCCCGAGGTTTTCCACAACGACCGGTCCTGTGCTTCACTAGGTCGTCGGTGCACCTTGTGGGGGCCTACCCACGCTGCGTCTTCCGGTACGTGGTCGCCACTCAAGATCCTTTCTGCCACTTATGTTGGCGCAAAAATAAATACCAGCCAATAAGACCAGTATTTTCCTACCAACCTTTTCTTTGAGATCCTTAAGAGCGATATTCCTCACGATGTCCCAGGTCTTGCCATCTTCCTTCTCAAGCACTGTTCGGAGACGCTTGTACTCGCCGTTCACTGAACTATACGCAGCTATGAACGATTTCTGGCAACAAAATAAGTATATTTACATTTAAACTGTGACTACTTCTTCCAGTGTCATCTCTTTTTGGATAAGGGCGATAGATAAAGACGGCTACAGAATCTGGTACTGCACCGGGATTAGTAGCTAGTAGGTAGCTTGTTTGAAGTTCTATTTCATGCGTCAACAGTTCGTTGTATAATTCTATATGTAGCACATACACATTATGACATTTCTATTCACCTGTTGTTCAGTAATGTCCTCGCCAGCCAATTTCTCAGCGGTCCTGACGAAACCAATGCTTATGTATGGGTTGTTCTGCTTGCTCAGATGCATGGAGTCGAAGTCATCGAGGAACTTCTCGAATATAGACATCGCTTCCTTGATGTTTGAGATTTTCGTTTCATCGCGCGTGCCTGGAAGAATAATTTGAATTGTGTTTTTATTGACAGCTGAACGAAAGTAATGACTATTTATGAGAATTTTGGACAGGACAGGACAGGTCTAGAACAGCGAGGAATCGATTTCTTAAACATGGCTATTTTTCCCAAATAGATACTTGGTGTGCCAAGCTGTTCACTTGCTTTGGGAGAATCCTGTGCCCAGCACTGTTCCATATAACCCTGAATAGTAGAACAAAACCAGTATAATTCACACTTACACGTCAACACCCTCTTGGCCCTCCCAATAAGGCCCTTAATAGCCAGTTTCTGATAGTCCGGGTCCCTTCCTTCTAGCTCCTTGAGCGTGCCCTCAGCCGTGTCCTTATCCTTGAATCCTAGGCCTTGCACGGTGTCCGCTGGAAGTTCCTTCTTCTCTTTTTTCTCTTCTTTCTCTTTTTTCTCTTCTTTCTCTTCCATTTCTACATCAGAGTCTGAATCTGAATCCTGAAATGAAAAAAAGCTATTGTTTGTGCCCAAAAGGTAAAATGCAACTGAGAGAATAACGCCAAAGACTATTTAATCAATGTGCGCCGCGTTGGGTTTGAGCCCATCATCATCATCTTCAGAGGGCCTACTCTTTTACAAACGAAAACGAAATTTCGGACGAAATTCGCGTATTTCCTACTACGTTTCTCATTGATTCCGACATTTCTTACGAACGAAAATTGTTTGACGTCTTCATCGTCGTCGAATCAAAACGTCAAACAATTTTCGTTCGTAAGAAATATTGGAATCAATGAGAAACGTAGTAGGAAATACGGGAATTTCGTCCGAAACTTCGTTTTCGTTTGTAAAAGAGTAGGGCCTCAGGTCGTGACGTTACGCCTGTTCTTTTCTCACCTCGTCACTGTCTTTCTCTCTCTTCTTCTCCTTCTTGTCCTCCTTTTCCTTCTTGTCAGTCTTCTTCTCCTTGTTCTTGTCCAGCTCCGCGAGCCAGTTCTCAAACACCTCCATCGCTTCTTTGATATTCTTTATTTTGTCTTCTGCTTTCGTCACTGAAAGAAGAAAGAGTACATAATTATCAATTATGCAGTTGCAGACCATGATCCAGAGAAGCTAGGTACTCTCATTGTTATCTGATCATTAAGTCTTAGATGGAAGAAAAATATCAACGTACGAGTTAAGAATCACTTTGAAATTGGTAAAAGGCAAGCACAAAGATAGGTACTCACTAGACAACACCCTCTTCGCTCTCCCCAGCAGTCCCCTGACAGTGAGCCGTCTGTAGTTCATGTCATGCTCTTCTAACAAGCGCAGCGTCTCCACCGCCTTCGCCTTGTCCTTGAAACCGAACCCTGATTCTTCCTTGTCGTTGCCCATTCTGTAGAATGATAGCCACTCTCAATTTTATTTAATACATTCACTCACAGTTATTGTGGAAACCAGAATAATTATCTTGTTTAGATATACTATACGCATACATTCACAGTTACTGTGGAAACCAGAATAATTCTCTTGTTTACATATACTATACGCTTCATAATTCATTTGGCATGCGGACGCTTCATGAGCGCCGCGGGAGCATTTATAATATTAGTAAATACAAAATACATCCACTCCACTAGCTACCTACTAAACCAACATTGCATCACGCGATTCATGCGTCGATGAATAAATTGTTAAATTTTTATGTCAGTAGGTACCTACTAGGTGAGTACTTGACCTTAAGTAATTACCTACGTCATCCACCATATCACATTCAAGTGGCGGGAAATAAAATCTACTAAGGCATGTTTTCTTTTTTAAGGATTTATGATGTAATTATTAGCACTCCTAAAAATTATAGTACAAGCTTCTGCATCGGAATCGTTGGCCATGTTTGATCAGCGCTCTGATTAGTCTGACTGAAGGTGAGGAACGTTTGTCTGATGCTTTGGCCAGTATTTTAGTACCTACGATAATAAGTCACTAAAGCTTCGTGACATAGGAGTAGGTGACAATGTGGCTTGTCCCGACGCAAAACTGAACAAGTTTGAAAATCACAGATTATAATAATTTATAGAAAGTTATGGACTTATAGGTACCGGCATTACAAATCACTTTTGTACCTAGGAAAGCTTTGTAAAACCATTTGAAAACTGTCTATAAAAATGTATATTTTGGCGATAGCAAAATAAAGTGACGCCAGCCAGTTACACTACGAATTCGGTGCTATGATCTCAGCGAATTTACATAAATTATACGGTTTATCGAATTCTAACTACATTATTGGATAAATAAACGTTATCGCTGATTTACAGTTCGCTGACGGTGAGGGAAAAACATCGTGAGGAAACCTACCTATCCCTCGGGATTAGGTAATAGTCAGTTCCTGTATACACGGCGACAAGGTTCACCACCTGTCACGTTGGGTGCTGACTATCTGGTGAAACGTGGGCTTTGAGTTGGTTAATACCTCCACAATGTGGTGGTGTATGGCCACTCAAGCCTCTGACTACCCCCGAATGGGGATAAAAGTCGTGAGTGTCGTGACGTAACATTTTTTTTTTACATTTTATAAACGTTAACGGTCGGCGTTATTACAAACAAGTTAAACAAACCATTTTAAAACTTTTACGAGGTTTTTATCTAAATAATTTGTGATTACCTTAGATTATAGGTAGAATAAAGTGGATCTTACATAACAGACTCTGAACCAGATAAACTTGACTTGACTCCATACGACACCAGCTGTGCCCCGCGGCTTCGCCCGCGTGTACATTGATGTGTAAGATTAGCCTGTCTTATTCCAGAGCGTACACTATCTACGTTTCAAATTTAATTAAAATCGGTTTAGTAGCTATGGAGATACGTGGTAACAAACACTCACACACCACTCTTTCGCATTTATAATATGAATAGGATAGTTCATATTCTTGTTGATACCTACTGTCTAGGTATAATAATATCTATGATAATAATATGCTGGTGCCGACCTGCGACCGTTTTCTGTGCGAGCGTTCGCGCTTTCGCTGATCCTTCACAGAAACTTCGAAAATAGCTTTGTATTTTTTTCTGAATATTATTTTGATACAACTATCGCCGACCTAGTTGGCTGTGATTTAAAAAGACCGGGATTCGAGGCCGAGTTAGTCATCACAACATTGTACGTACTATGCATTGTACAATTCAAACGAAATCAGCTACCTAGGTACAGTCGGGTTCATAAGTGCAGTACCAAATCTTAGTCAAACAGAACTGTTTTGACTCAAAACTCTGCAATATGATCACAAGGTGCGTTCCATTCACTGTTAATTTCGTTATTTTCGATCACAATTCTCGTTCCACTCGCACCAACTTGTACTGAAAGTGATCATTATTATCGTTTTTAACAGTTTTTGTGGACGAAAATAGCAAAATTTACGGTGAATGGAACGCAATAACAGTAAAAGCAATCAAAGAGTATAGTAATAATAGTAGTACTAGAACGGTCTTCGCGATCAACGAAGTATGCGTACTCACGGGCGTCCGCGTAAGATACATTTTAGCGCTTACTAAGGCTTGTAGTATTTATGTGGGTATTTATAGCGGTAGTTAACTGTGGTAGTAGCGTGTGACTGTACTATGCTTACAGGTCCTTCAGAGTATTACGAGCCTAGGCTAACTGCTGGTTACTGCCACGGATACTGCTAAGTAAAAGGTACCTAGCAATCCTAGCATGTTAAAATTAGCAGAATACAGTACATATTACAGTTGTTTCTAGTGATGGTTCCGGCTGTTCCTTCAATTAAACGGCGTTTTGTCTTGTAGATTAACTTTTATTCATTTTCTTACAAAACTCTTATAAAAAATATTTTCTTTCTAGGGATAATTTTAGGTTGCGAAAATTAACAAAATACGACTCAGTCGATGTCATCTTGCAAAATATAAAGAATGACACCATAAACAATTAAAACCTTCTTCAATCATTAACAACAGTACTTAAATATGTTTTTTTTAAAAGCTACAGGCTGTGACGTCACAGCCCTAATTCAGCGCTATAAAGTACATTTTATAGACTTAAGCGCGTTTCGACGGAGGCCCTCGAGGATCTCTCTTCTCGCTAGCCCTTATATAAAAACCCTTTGGACTACTGGAATACAAAAAGTACAATTTGTATGTAAGTGAGGTATATTAATAGCTGTATTAATAAAGATATATCTCCCATGCTCGTATGATAGCCTGGTTAATTTCAGCTGTCTACATAACATTATCGTTGTGCATTCATTTATTTATACAAATGTACGCAATTATCATTGTATAAACTTTAAATTCCAGTTAACAAGTTAAGATAACAATACACCTACTTCAAAGAAGAATGGAATAAAAAACCCCTACTAGGTACTGTGTTGCTGATAATGTCGTTAAAGGCGACTAGCACCATATAAACTATATCTAGGATTTAATGGAACTTCGACCGTTTGCCCAGTTTTTTTAGGTATTTGATGTAAAACACCGGAGAATTTTTTATGACTATTTAAATAATAATAATAATATCCTGGGACATTTTTGTACACACGGTTACCTGATCCCAAACTAAGCAGAGCTAGTACTATGGAAACCAGATAACTGATATTACTACATATACTACTTTTATATTTGTAAATACATACTTAATAAACATATACACCCAGACTCGGGACATACAGACATGTTCACGCACACAAATGCATGTCTCGGGTAGGAATCGAACCTACGACCTGCAGCGTGAAAGGCGCCCCCGCGCCAACCACGCTAACGGGCCCGTCAATATACTATACTGGCCAATGTGGCCTTTACAACTTCACCGGGCGGGACAGAGGGCGAACTCAAAGTGCGGTCTAGCCGCAAGAAAACTGCGGAGTATTCTATTTCTATGCCATACTCAATATTTTTTTAACTCTAGTTTCATTAATGCTTTATTCCTACGAATGTTAACCCCCAAAATAGAAAGTTATATGAACTGACAGTGGCATTACAAATCACTTTTGTTCCGTATGATTTGCAAGACCATTGTAAACTAGCTAAAATCCTAAAATCCTCGGGATTAGGCAATAGTCAGTTCCTGTATACACGGCGACAAGGTTCACCACCTATCACGTTGGGTTCTGACTATCTGGTGAAACGTGGGCTTTGAGTTGGATAATACCTCCACAATGTGGTGGTGTATGGCCACTCAAGCCTTTGACTACCCCCGAATGGGGATACAAGTCGTGACCGTACATTTCTTTTTTTTTAAATATAAATGAGCAGGTATTAAATGGGAACCATTGATTAAAAAGTCAATGTGACCATCACGACTATGTTATGTAGATGATGTCATTATCAGTTTTCGTATTACAAGCGTTTGCTTAGAAACTACTTTAAAGCAGCCAAGAGTGTGTTGTACCACGCATAGAAGGTTCCGTAGTCGATAAGCATTGATATAATTTGGTTGCACGCGCTCAACCTATCCTATAGTATAAATGTTGACGCGCAAAGTTATCATAACATCAATGAAGTTGACTGCAATGCATGATGTCGATTGAATTGACTGCCACCCTCTCATAGAATATCGGCGTAAAGTAGTTATATACTGCTACGTTTCGTGCGATGCTAGAGACAGACCTGGAGATTGATCCCCCATCTTCCCTCTATCCCACCCCCCTTCAGGTCGGTAACATGCGAGAAATGTCTTTGGTATTGAAAGCATCTATGGGCTACGGTAACTGCTTAACATCAGGCGGGACATGCGCTTGTTTACCATCCTAGTCACGTAGATAACAAACTATTCCTTTTGCATAGTATGTGAGTAGCCGGCATGGAATAACAAGTATCTATCGGCATATAAATAGGTACTTAAGTGTTAAGCCAGCTTGAAGAAAGAAAGGATCATGACATGGCAGTTTTAGAACGCACGTTTACGAACAAATTATTCAGTCATTCTATTTATATTTGATGTTTTCAATACCTCTACATCAACATTGCAATTTGCACCTTCTCCACGATCCATCGCTACACAGAAAGAGATGAAGCTATCTGGAATAAATGAGACGCACGGAAACAGTCTCCTGCTTCCATATAGCTCCGTCTTTCTCTTTAAGTAATATAAATTATTTAAAATTATATTTTAGCATTGAACCGTGCCTACCCCTTCCTGGTAAGCGTGATGTTAGGTTCAATGGGCTTGGGCATATCTTCACGTACACTTTATAAAAATACAATAAGTAGTGCCGCTTTTATGATTGGATTTAAGCGATATAGGTAGGTATAGCTCTAACCTTCGCATAAATAACCCTAGGTAGATACCTATTCTTTCTAGCCTCAACATGAACACCGAATGACATCATTATTCGGTTTGGTTATCTACCTAATATTTCGTTTCGTCCATAGATAGGTCGTAAAAAAAGCACATCAATATCACATCTAAAAAAATAAATATTGTTATTTAGTACTCACATTAAGTATGTTATTAATGAAATCCTTAAATTAAAGACTAGTAAACACAGTTGCACGTGATATTAAACTTTTATAAATAATAAATACACTTGCTTCGTTGGCTGCGATTCTCAATTGACTAATCCATTTTCAAATAACATTCTACTTTGAGCGGGAACATTACAATGTAACCCGATGATATTGGAAAGTCACACATCCCAGCCCAAGTGATTTATAACTAGGTGCGATTGAATTTAGTCGGTTTGCTCAGAGACGACAAAATGAACGAAAATAAAATAGTGACGTAATAATTTCGTTGCTTTTCCATGGTCGTGTGTGTTTATATATTTTCATGACATCATTTCGGTACGAGGGAGCGTCGCTACAGAGTCGCTAGCCTTGACTATAACGATATACCCATATAAGTTACTTACATACCTATTAAGAACCAAGCATAGGTACTTAAATGCTATTGAACTTGAGATATCTAGATGGCTTATCGTATTTTTTAACGCCAAAGATGCCAAAGTAATTACACTGGATAACATTTTATTTTCGAATTAAGTTTGGTTTAACTTAAAAACGATTAACGGTCACGGTCTGGTTAATTTCTGGATAATTAACTTCCGTTAACCGCTAGGTCCCATAATTTGCGTCATGTCATGTTCATGCATTTTAATAAATAGGTATTGTTTATTAATTGTCTTCATGCGCTCGTGGATGCTTTTATAAACGAGTGCGAGTGACCCAAAATATGGTGTTCACACTTTTCACCTCGCATCAAGTTTAGTTAGGTATTTGTTGGTTATTTGTGCTTATTATGTAATTTACCTATGTTTTAAATAATTTATCAGTAAAGTATTAACCATTTTCAGATAGGGTCTAAGGTAAGAGGTTTAAAAGGCCAAAGCATTTCATACATATACCTAAGTATCTACCTACTCTGTGATTTTCATGTGCTTGATGCATAAATAACTTGATAGAATTTATTTTACTTGACACTGGCTAAATGCGAAACGCGTAGCCATGTATTATTATCTGCCATAAAGAAAAAGTATATCCGGCATCGGGCGAAGAAAATCGAAGAATCGAAGATATTTTGCAGCGCAGCAGTTTTGAAAAAAATCTTTTCTATAGATATTTCCCCAGATGTGCTCCAAAGATGTGAAGCCTGTTTTCAGGGACCTCGCGGCGGATGACCCGGAGCCCGAGGTGACCGAAATCGAGTCGCTGTGCATGAACTGTCACGCGAATGTAAGTACAGCTACAACTTTGGATATTTCTAGAATTTGCTAATAAACGTGATGTTTGTGTCTTGTAAGTAATATAATTACTTATTGAAACTCATGTTAGTTATTGCTGATAGAATTTCAATCAAATTTGTGATCCGCGAAAAGAAAATGGCTAAAATATGGCCGTTTTTTGAGGTTATCCTAGTGTTTTGTTACCCATGTTTTATGAACGAGAAAAGTACCTACCTACATATTTAAATGATTTGGTGCGTTTAAATGCCTTGCATGCCTCGCCCGAACACTCATGTTATGTAAATTATGTCTGCGTTCCGACGTCAAAACCTGCGTTTTGTTTGATGAGAGAGAGCTTGAAGCCCAACCCCCTCTCTCCCACTCCCCTTCAGGTCGGCAACGTGCGAGCGATGCCTTTGGTATTGCATGCACTGTAGGCTATGGTAACTATAGTGCGCGACAGGTCGAGATGACATTCGGGTTATGAGCTTTTTGTAGAATAAAATCCAAATCAAAATTAGCAGGACCTGCAACGCAACAGAATAATTTAATTTAATAATTTTGTGGGTGATTTTAATTGTCCTGCTAATTTTGATTCGGATTTTATTCAGCAAAAAGCTCAACCCGAATGTCATCTCGACCTGTCGCGGACTAAACTTCACATCAGATGGGCAAAAGACTTGTTGCCAAATCAAAAATAATAATAACCACAACATGTTCCTCCTCATTTAGTTTTTAAAATGTTTTTTTTTGTATGCAGGGTTCGACACGAGTTCTGCTAACAAGAATACCGTACTACAAGAATGTGGTCATCATGTCGTTCTCGTGCGAGGAGTGTGGGTATGCCAACAATGAGATCCAGCCGGGCGGCGCGTACGCTGAGATGGGGGTTCGGTAAGATGGTGATTTGACCAACTATCAACTTTGTTAGGCTCGTATTAATAAATGCATCTCAAAGTTGAGATCGATCTTAAGATGCTGTTTTTTACAGATCTTCCATACGTCAAAACTGCATCTTAAGATTGATATCAATTTTGAGATGGATTTATTAAAACGAGCCTTAGAGATCCAAAACAGATTTTGAGCAGTTAAGTCTCTCAGTATGACTTCAAAGTTTGTAAACAAAGGCAGCATGATGACATCACTTTATGGGAGGGTGTAAAATGTGGCAGAGATCCTATTGGTTGAAATTAAATGTCACGATGCCATTATTGTTACAAGAATTGTAAGCTTTATTATAACCTGTGCGGTCCCAAAAAAAAATCTGCAGATTATCTTTTGTTTTTACCTGCTTGGGTGCCAGTGACATACGATCGGAGACTAGCTTAGCACTGCAGTGGAGCATTTCTTATTACTTATGGGGTCTTCTTCTTCTTATCGTATGGTCAGTGGCCAACCTGGTGCCAGAGTTGTTCAAGCCGCCCGAAGGCCTCTTACATGGCTTAACGACTGCTGTCTAGATAACAACAACCGGAACCGACTTTTTACGTGCCCTCCGAAGCACGGAGACGCTCAGTTCAAATGCCACTAAATGGTCACCCATCTCTGCCTGACCTTGCCTAGCGTTGCTTAACCTCCAATCATTTACCGATCAGTGATTGCAGCTGGCTATGAGCGCCTCATTACTTACGGGGTTTGTCTCTCTAGTAACTAACCAGATGTCTCATAAAATAATTACTTCTAGTACAATTGTGTAAGTTAAACATGTTGATGTTTTAGCAAAAATATGAGTGGTTTATCATCATAATGCTACTTGTCCTTGTCAGATGGAAGCTGAAAGTGAAAGAGAGTGTGGACATGAACCGGCAGGTGGTGAAGAGTGACCACACGCGCGTCAGCATCCCCGAGCTGGAGTTTGAGATACCAGCGATGAGCCAGAAAGGAGGTAAAAAATGAAATGTAACGTCACGACTTTTATCCCCATTCGGGGGTAGTCAGAGGCTTGAGTGGCCATACACCACCACATTGTGGAGGTATTAAGCCAACTCAAAGCCCACGTTTCACCAGATAGTCAGAACCCAATGTGACAGGTGGTGAACCTTGTCGCCGTGTATACAGGAACTGACTATTACCTAATCCCGAGGGATAGGTAATAGTCAGGATAGGATAGGAGGGGATAGGGGTAGGTAGGGGTAGGAGGTGAGACACAATTTATACTAATACCATCTACACACACCTATCATGTTCTATTATCCTGGTACTTCTCCAGAATACCCTCTGACATAGTAAATACACCATTATGTTGTGCTATGTCGCCCATACCGCGCATGCTGTCTGCACACAACGCGTTCGTGAGCAACACTCCTGGACTGGACTTATTTCCTGATGAATGGAAGGTGATATTGTTTGAATGTATGAAGATCTGTGAGATGACAAAGTGGAAGCAATTAAATTAGATTAATTGGTCATGTTTACCATTCAAACTATAAATAAATTATATCTGTCTTTCAGAGAGAAAATTAAAATTGTCTCCAGAAATAGGCTTTCATGGTTCTATGGCCGACGAAACGGTACGAAATGGCAATAATGTATGAGTACAAGTCTGTTACAGTTCGCTGACGGTGAGGGAAAACATTGTGAGGAAACCTACCTATCCCTCGGGATTAGGTAATAGTCAGTTCCTGTATACACGGCGACACGGTTCACCACCTGTCACATTGGGTTCTGACTATCTGGTGAAACGTGGGCTTTGAGTTGGCTAATACCTCCACAATGTGGTGGTGTATGGCTACTCAAGCCTCTGACTACCCCCGAATGGGGATAAACGTCGTGACGTTATATTATTATTATTATTACAAGTCTGTTACCGCTGGGCTTGTCACTAATCTGGCAGCTATTGTTTAAATTAGTGGTTAATTCTGTGTACAGACCAATAATTATTGTTGATCTGTGTGGTCTAATAAGTCCATTCGTCCGCAGAAATAACGACAGTGGAGGGCATCCTGTCCCGGGCAATAGACGGGCTCAGCCAGGACCAGGAGGCGCGGGCGCGGGAGCACCCGGACGACGCGCGGCGGATCGCCGCTTTCCTGGACACGCTGCGGGGACTGCGGGCTTTGGACACGCCCTGGACACTGGAGTTGGAGGATATCAGCGGTGAGCTTTATTTAATACAGCTTTGGGGTGAAGAGAAAATCTTCCGGCCAGGCGGGTGGTATGGCTGTTGTCTGGGTCTTCTATATATAGCGAGTGCCTCGCGAATCTTGCTAGCGTGATTCAGGACTTTTTACTTGAGCGTGCGTGCACTCAGTGCCATCTATTGGTGGCGTCGGGAGTGTATGGTCGCTACACAACTAAGGCGGCAAACAAGCATACTAACTGCCTGATGTTAAGTACTGTAACCTATAGATCGCTCGCACGTTGCTATGATAATGGGGAGTAGTGGGAGGGGGAGAGGTTTAGGCTTCCGGCTCTATCATCGTTCGAAACGCAGCTAAGTAAGCTTCTTTACGTTGATCTTTTGTGAGAGTGTGGTACTACTCCGGGCGAGCTAGCCCAAATATAATTACTATGGTTAGGTTCACTATACTCCTTGCCATTTGGCTGTAGGTTTCGTGGTCCAGAAACCCAACTATCCATATGTGTGTGTGTGTAACGTCACGACTTTTATCCGCATTCGGGGGTAGTCAGAGGCTTGAGTGGCCATACAACACCACATTGTGGAGGTACATATTAATCAACTCAAAGCCCACGTTTCACCAGATAGTTAGAACCCAACGTGACAGGTGGTGAACCTTGTCGCCGTGTATACAGGAACTGACTATTACCTAATCCCGAGGGATAGGTAGGTTTCCTCACGATGTTTTCCCTCACCGTCAGCGAACTGTAAATCGGACTGTCCATATCCGATCCAATATAATCCTTTGTATCACGGTACATAACCTGTGAATGCAGTGTTAATAGGACAGTGTGGTTGCAGGCAACTGCTTCGTGGAGAACCCGGCGGCTCCCAGCAAGGACCCGCGCTGCGAGCGGGAGGACTTCACGAGGACCTTGGAGCAGGACCACGCACTAGGGATATTCACACACGAGGAGGTACGTTCAGTATCTTGATAACGTGATTCAGGATTTATATGCAGAATCGCAAACAAGCGTACGGCCCGCCTGATGTTAAGCAGTTACCGTAGCCTATAGATGCAATACTAAAGGAATTGCTCGCACTTTGCCGACCTGTAGGGGAGTGGGAAGCAGGGGATGGAGGGGTGTTGGGCTTCCTGCTCTCTCACTCATCGTACGAAACGCAGCTGCAATAGTTGCTTTACGCCGTTCTTCTGTGAGAGGGTGGTACCTCCGTCAAGCCAGCCCATAATGAGCTGCAGTCAAATGGCTACAGCTTGGCTTCACCAGCAAAAAAATGGAAGCAACATTACGAACTGGTGGTAACGCTGAAATATTGATATTAATTACTCATAAGTTCAACATGCTAGCTTACAGCTACATGAATAAAAAAAAAAACGGGTTGCACTCTTGAGATTGCCGGTAGAAGTGAAAACTTGACGGGTTGCACTCTGAGAGTGCCGGCAGAAGTGAAAACTTGACGCGAGTTTAAATTTTTTTACCCATCCCAAGAAAAGTGCACAACGCCGCTAAAGAAGTTTTCATTTCAAAAATACTTTGACTTGGTTGTCGGTAGGTGTCGGGTTCGCCGGCGGCGCGGGCACCCATCCAGTCGGACGGCCTGCTGTCCGCCCCCGACCCGGCGCGCGGCGGCTACGAGCAGATGGCGGGCGAGGAGGTGCTGCAGTTCCGCACCAACTGCCCCGACTGCAACGCGCCCGCCGATACCAACATGAAGATGACCAGTCAGTAACCATTATTGTTTATTTGTGACTTATGACCAGTCAGTAGTCTTTTGTATGTGACTTCTTATCGTATAATAATAATATCCTGGGACATTTTCTACACACGGCTACCTGGTCCCAAACTAAGCAAAGCTTGTACTAGGGGCCGTCCATTAATTACGTCACACGAATTTCATGATTTTTAGACCCCTCCCCCCCCTTGTCACAGCTGGTCACATTTGCGAGACCCCCCCTCCCTGTGTGACGTCACATATTTTTTATAAATTTCTGAAATTTTCAAAAGTTTTCGTTTAAAATTCAAATTTCGGTTTTAATACTTGGATATATAAGATTTTTAAATGTGACGTCACAAAACTTAGTACCCCTCCCACCCCCTTGTCACACAATGTCACATTTCGTCGACAGACATGTTCATGCACACAAATGCATGTCCCGGGTAGGAATCGAACCTACGACCTGCAGCGTGAAAGGCGCCATCACGCCAACCACGCCAACGGGCCCGTATGGTGTTGGCTTAGATTCCACCATGCTGCAGGTGCAAATGTCCATGAACATGGCTGCATGTCCCAAGTCTGGGTGTAATTATGTATGTTAAGTATGTATTTACAAACAAAAAGTAGTATATGTAGTAATATCAGTTATCTGGTTTCCATAGTACAAGCTCTGCTTAGTGTGGGATCAGGTAGCCGTGTGTAAAAGAATGTCCCAGGATATTAGTTAATTTTTATCGTATGGTTTGTTGCCATCCTGGTGTCAGAGTTGTTCAAGCCGCCCGAAGGCGACAAGGCTTAAGAGCACTCAGTTTTGACGTCGGAACGCATAGACATAATGTCATCACATAAGTTTCGGGAGAGACATGCGTGGAAATGAAATGAAATGAAAAATATTTATTCAGCACAGCGGTACACACATTATAGGAAAATAACAGCACGTATAAAAGAAGTAAAATAGATGGACATAAAGTTTAAGAAAGCTATATTCCCTACAGTGTGAGCCGTGCTGAAAGGCATTTGGCTCAGCATGTGCTGGAGGGGAACGAGGTCTCCTCCAGCGCTGATTTTCAGCCAAAGCCTCCTCATACCCTATCTTACATACAACCTTGGCTACCCAAATGTAAACAAAACATACAGTGCACGACGCACTTAGCTATTACAACAAAATAAGTACTTACACTTAATAATAAATATAATATATATTTGGGTAAGTATAATCAAAAATATAAAGTGACAAATTGTTATAAAACAAAGTCATTGTGTGTGAATGTGAAGTATGCACCCACGACAAACGCCCGACATCTGGACGCACCCACTAATATAGGTTTTGTTTTCACATTTCACCTTAAGTTGTGTGTGCTCCACTCATTGTGTGTATTGTTGTTGTTGTTGAACAGACATTCCATACTTCAAAGAGGTGGTCATCATGGCCACGGTGTGCGACGCCTGCGGACACCGCACCAACGAGGTCTGTATCGTCCGAGATAATTAGTACATTACTGCCGCGGTCTGTAATGAGTGTATTGCTGGCCGCGGTGTTGATGGCCGAGAGCGCAGCGCAGCTCCAGGCCTCCACAGCGCGCTCAGCATTGCAGCCCTTGATGGACAAGCTGAAATAAAGGCTGAGACGAAGGTCGAGGTCTTTATAGCGCGGCCAGCAAGGGCTGCAATGATGACTACGCTTGAAGGCCGAGAGCGTAGCTACGCTTAGCTTGAGGCCATCATAGCGCAGCAGTACAGTTATTGCGGACCAAGAATGGATAGTGCTTTACTAAAAAATGCGATTAATTTAAATTAAACTGTCATGACGCTGTCATGACGTGACGTGACCAGAGTTGCAAAAAAACAGGAAATTTAAAATGAAAACTGTTTAAAACATGTTTTAATCATTGTTTAAATCATTGATTTAAATCAGAAGGAATAAATCACCGTGTTTAAATCATGTTCTAAATGTTAAAAACATGAATTAAACCCGGTGTTTAAAACAAGGTGATTGTTTCGTAACAACCCTGGACGTGACATGACATGACAACAGCAACATCGACTTTGCTATAAGAAGGTTTGCAAAATAATGATAACGTAATAAGCAATTTCGAGTAAATTCCTTTATAGTGGACGGGCATTGAATCTGTTTGTTGAACAGGTGAAGTCTGGGGGCGGCATTGAAGAGCAGGGCGTGCGGTTCGAGGTTCGAGTCGCGGGCAAGGAAGACTTCTCCAGAGACATCCTCAAGGTACACTATTTGAATGCGTTTTAGACTGTTCTAATAGTTTAAGCGTTCAGCGTTTGGTTGACTGCAGGCTCCGTTTTTTTAGGACTGCGGTGGCAAAAAATCGTACGGCCCGCCTGATGTTCAGCAGTTACCGTAGCCTATAGATGCTTACAATACCAAAGTTATTGCTCGTACATTGCCGACTTGAAGGGGAGTGGAACGAAGGGAGGGGAAGAAAGTTGAGTTGAGCTTCCGGCTCCCTCACTCATCGTACGCAACGCAGCTGTAATAGCTACTTTACGCCGATGTTCTGTGAGAGGGTGGTAGTACACTCTGCACTGTGCAGTGGATTGACTACAGCTCGTGTTGTGCAGTCGGAGACGTGCAGCATGGAGATCCCGGAGCTGGATCTGGAGGTGGGCGGGCGCGCGCTGGGCGGCCGGTTTACTACGGCGGAGGGGCTGCTGCGGGCCACGCTCGACCAGCTGGCTGACTCGCCCGGCGCTATCGGGGACGCGCCCTCGCTCAACACTGAGGGGTTGCAAGGGTACGCCAGACCTATTATACTCAATTCAAATGCTCATAAAACGTGGGAACGGAGTTCTGTTGCGCTCTCCCTTGCACTTATGTGACCCCATGAGACACATAATGTATCTAATGGGCGGGGGTGTATAAACCCCCCCATAATTGCAAGGGAGCGCGCAATATGCACTATAGTATGCCTATAGTAAACATTTAATATTTTCTGGTTTGATACCTCGAAAGCACAAAAACTGAATCCTTATTGGATCTCTTTGTTGTCCGTCTGTCGAGAGTTTACAGCTCAAACCGCTGGTGTTAGTAAAATGACATTTTAACAGTAGGTACCTTTTATAGTGCAGCCATGCACGAAGGAGGATTTTGAAAAATGACACCCCTAATGGTGTAAAATAGGGGGTGACAGTTTGTTTGGAGTCCTACTTGCACTGATCCGTATTTTTGTTGACGAGGAGGAAATATTCCAAAGATACGCAGACCTCTTGTGGGAGAGGCTTAGGGTTTATGGGACTCTTACCCATTAAAATCCATATAAATGATGCCTAGAGCGTGGTGGGTTCCAGGTGGCTGGTCGGTGGCTGGGTGTGTCTAACAATTGGCCCTTGCACAGGTTCATCGTGAAGTTGAACCGTGCGCTGGAGGGCGCGCTGCCCCTGACCATAATCCTGGACGACCCGGCCGGCAACTCGTACGTGCAGAGCCTGCACGACGACCCCACCGTGCCGGACGACGGTCAGTACATACTGATAATAATAATAATATTCTGGGAAATTTTTACACACGGCTACCTGATCCCAAACTAAGCAGAGCTTGTACTATGGAAACCAGATAACTGGGGGCTTACCACAAGCTCTTATTGCGATTCAATTACAGGAACGTATTAACGTTTCAGCGACTTTTTGTGCAATGACGTACCTTATTGTCATGACAATAAGAAACGTCATTAAAACGTCGTTAAAACGTTCCTATAATTGAATCGCAATAAGAGCTTGTGGTAAGCCCCCTGATATTACTACATATACTACTTTTTTGTTTGTAAATACATACTTATTATACATATACACCCAGACTCGGGACATACAGACATGTTCATGCACACAAGCATGACCCGGGTAGGAATCGAACCTACGACCTGTAGCGTGAAAGGCGCCACCACGCCAACGGGCCCGTCACTAACTAACTGTTACTGGACTTTATTATTGACACCCGTAATTGAGAGAGATCAGCTTATGTTGGAAATGTTACCATAGACGGGCTGCTCCTGCAGGCAGACTAGGATATACTGCCTTTAAAGCTTGCATGCGGTCTGCAAATCGAAAATTCTTGGTGGTTCACATCATGTTAGTATTAATTGTTACTGGTTTTTTCATTGGTAAAAAAATATCAGACGAGTTTTATTCAAAAATTTCCATTAAATCCATTGATGTTATTTTAGCTCAGCATGGCACTTTCTCAAATTGCAATCACAAAATTGCACGGCCCGCCTGATGTTAATAAGTAACCGTAGCCTATAGATGCTGCTGAAGGGGAGTGGAACAGAGGGAAGGGGGAGTTTGGGCTTCCGGCTCTCTGTCATCGTACGAAACACAGCAATCATAGTAACTTAACGCCGATCTTCTGTGAGTGGATGGTACTACCCCGGTCGAGCCAGACCATAAAATATGATCTGCAGTCTAATCACCACCAATCGAATCGATCTTGTGCTCGTATTAATAAATGGATCTCAAAGTTAAGATCGATATTAAGATGCCACCCTCTCACAGAAGATCGGCGTAAAGCAGCTATTACAGCTGCGTTTCGTACGATGAGTGAGAGAGCCGTAAGCCCACCCCCCCCCTCCCCCTCCCTCCATCCCACTCCCCTTCAGGTCGGCAATGTGCGAGCAATGCCTTTGGTATTGTAAGCATCTATAGGCTACGGTATCTGCTTAACATCAGGCGGGCCGTACGCTTTTTTGCCACCGCAGTCCAATAAAAAAAAAAAAAAAAAAATGCTGTTTCTAACAGATGTTCCATACATTAAACGTCAAAACTGTATCTTAAGAGCGATCTCAATTTAGATGCATTTAGCCTTACAGTATTGATGTATACAGGTCTAAAGATAACCCGCTACGAGCGCAACTTCGAGCAAAACGAGGAGTTGGGCATCAACGACATGAAGACGGAGGGCTACGACCAGCCGCGGTAGCTGGGGCACTGGGGCACTGGGGCACAGGTGGGCAGCTTCACTAGCCCTCTAGGGACTCAATCGACAAAAAATCTCTTTGGCACCGACTCCAAATAAGGGCTAGAAACAGGGACCGACTATCCTTGGAGTCCGCACTCTTAGTTAGGTTAGAAGGTCGTGCTTACACGTAACTAAAGAATGTATAAATAAAATAAAACATCAATGAATTACAGAGAAAACTTCGGTCTGGCTAGAAATAATCCATACATTCTATTGTTCAGCGTCGGGAGTTTATCTACGTTTGCAGTCATAAGTAAATATACAAAGATGGCAACGACTCCAAAGGACATTGACAATGTATGTATGGATGTTGGACCAAGTGCTGCCCAGAATGAACACACAGTGCATTTTGTTCCATACGTCTATACTAACCTATAAACTGAAGCGCTCCAAATTCCGTTCATGGAGTCAAGAGAAAAATGAATTATGTATGGAAAAAATGAAATTGAAAACAAATAATTGATTATTTGTTTATTATTATTGATAAGAAACTAGGGAAGAAAAGGGGAGGCCTTTGTCCAGCAGTGGGGCGGTCAATAGGCTATAAAAAAAAAAACTACAAAATCCTACCTAAAACCATAAAAAAATCCCAGGGTGGTTTTTTTTTTTTTTTAATCATTTGGAAACATCCCATGTCTGGGCAGCACTTGGTCCAAACCCTGTCAATCTCCTTTTAATTAATTTCTAGCATTTATTCAGTGAACGAGCCATTTTATACTGCATTTACTGATCGTAAATAAATTATTATGTAAAATATATAAATAATGTGTATTGTATATTTAAACTGTTAAGTATGGATGTAAATATACGGTATGTAAGCTGGAAATAAATATATTTTATTAAGAAAGAAGAAGGACGAAAAAGTATTACCTATATGTTTATTTGGTGTATTATAAAATTGCGTTTCTCTGTAAAAACCAAAATGTATTTATAAAAAATACTGAAAACATATTTTATCCTACATAACAAAAGATTCAAACACGTGTAATAACCAAAAAAATAACATTTTAAGCCTTAATCTAAGCCTAACAAATATAGAAATCAATAATAATAATAATAATATCCTGGGACATTTTTGTACACACGGTTACCTGATCCCAAACTAAGCAGAGCTTGTACTATGGAAACCAGATAACTGATATTACTACATATACTACTTTTTTATTTGTAAATACATACTTAATATACATATACACCCAGACTCCGGACATACAGACATGTTCATGCACACAAATGCATGTCCCGTGTAGGAATCGAACCTACGACCTGCAGCGTGAAAGGCGCCTCCGCGCCAACCACTCTAACGGGCCCGTCAAAAAAATAAAATATTATCTCACGTATTTTATACATGTCACCCTATTGACAGTTCTGAAATCTATAGGGTTTACCGATAACGCGGCGAAGACAAGTTTTAAATAAAACAGTCGTATGTTTTCTTTTTGTACATTTTGTATTTTGATCGAGTAATAAAAAGTAAAATTTCGTCTCCGAAATTGGTCGTTTTCGTTTTAGGTAGGTATATTAATTGTCAATTGATTATTTTCAAACTGTATTGAAAATGATCAATTTGATTGAACTGGCTTACTTAGAAATGGGTCCTAGCCTTGGTAAAATAGCACATTTTGGGAATATATCGTTCGATCGTTCGTTGTTTGTTTTGGAGTCTTTAGTCGTTTTCATTACTGATATAATAATTGCCTATTGATCGTTTTCGTTTGAAAATTGGATTGAAAATGTTCAATTGGATTGGGCTGGCTAATTGGGGGTTGGTCGTTGTGGAAAAATTGCACATTTTGGGAACAATATCACATTTTTGTCGGTCTAATGGTTGAACTTGCTTATTTGGAATTGGGTCCATGTCTTTGGTAAAATAGCACAATATGGGAATACCTATGTCGTTTTGTGAAATAAACAAAGTCAAGGAAATTGGTGGTCAAAAGCAAATCGTTAATTCAGTTTTCTTTCGAATGATTGTATATTATGTCGTTTTCATTTCTGATATAATAATTGCCAATTGGTCATTTTTGTGTGAAAATTGGATTGAAAATGATCAATTGGATTGGGCTGGCCAATATGGGGGTTGGTCGTTGTGGTAAAAATTGCACATTTTGGGAACAATATCACATTTTTGTCGGTCTAGTGGTTGAACTTGCTTAATTGGAATTGGGTCCATGTCTTTGGTAAAATAGCACAATATGGGAATACCTATGTCGTTTAGTGAAAGAAACAAAGTCAAGGAAATTGGTGGTCAAAGGCAAATCGTTCATTCTGTTCGATTTCGATCCATTGGTTATTATGTCCTTTTCAATGTTGGTATAATAATTGCCAATTGGTCATTTTCGTTTGAAAATTGTATTGAAAATGATCAATTGGATTGGGCTGGCCAATATGGGGGTTGGTCGCTGTGGTAAAAATTGCACACTTTGGGAACAACATCACATTGTTGTCGGTCTAGTGTTTGTACTGGCTTATTTAGAAATGGGTTCTAGTCTTGGTAAAATAGCACATTTTGGGAATATGTCGTAACACTAAAGTAAAAGAAATAAGTCAAGGAAATTGGTGGCCAAAGGCAAATCGTCCATTTTGTTTGATTTCGAATCATCGGTTATTATGTTGTACGGCCATGAGCCACGTTCTTTATATAATAGAACTGTTTTGGTTTTCAGTCGTTTTGTTGAACATCTCCATTTGCTGCGTAAGAATTGAAACTAGTAGGTGGTCGCTACTCCCCTGACCTAGCGACCACCTACTAGTTTCAGTTCTTACGTAGCAAATGGATATAAAAATATTAAATATTTTATAATTAATAAAAAAAATGTACGTTTTGTACAATGTAGTTTTCATCTATTTCTGATATAATAATTGACAATTGATCATTTTCGTTTGAAAATTGGATTGAGAATGATCAATTGGATTGGGCTGGCCAATTGGGGGTTGGTCGTTGTGGTAAAAATGGCACACATTGGGAACAATATCGCATTTGTGTCGGTCTAGTGATTGAACTGGCTTATTTGGAAATGGGTTCTTGGCCTTGGTAAAATGCACATTTTGGGAATTATTCCCAAAATGTGCATTTTACCATTACATGTCGATTCGCTCACCATTGGGCAGATGTATCGGAAGATGAGTGACTGTTGGGTGTCTTTCATGCAGAAGCAGACCCAAGATCCGCCACGCTGCTTCGTTACTGCTAACATATCGACCTGCTCGAAATGTTTGCACCTCATCTCCCGGGTCAATATTAACATTCTTTTGCTGTCGGATGTTAGAAATAGCCTGGTCACTACCTTTGTTTATATATTTACATATACTGGGTGAAATCGAAATCGCCGGCAATATTTTAACCAGTGCTTCTACACATGATTCAAAATATTTTAGGAAAACAAATAAAATAATTTGATAAAAAAATATTGAGCGGGTAAGCAAATAAGCAAACCATTTAACTGTTATCCCTTACCTGGGTAATACATTTTTATCAATTGATATCATATTCTGAATCATGTGTAGAATCACTGGTTAAAATATTGCCGAAAATTTCGATTTCACCCAGTATATTTTATCGCCTGTAGCGTATTGCAGAACTCTACATTTATATGGCAATTAAACATTTTTGAGAGAAGAGGAGAATATGGGATAACCCAGCTATTGCTATTGCCAACCAATATGTCCTGTATTCCACCTCGGGTTTTTTGAGTTAACGTACGGCGATCTTCTGGAGCTCTACGCCTGTGCAGAGAATAGCCTTTGTCGTTCGTTTGAGTATCTTTAAAAGCGCCCTTGGATACTTTTTGGTACATTTTCCTTCCTTCATGCGTGGTGATGACGGATTTAGTGCACCACAGGGACCGTGAATCATATTTTTTGTCACAGTATCATGCTTTCGATCAGTTTCTGGGTTTGGTATCTCCGCACTTATCCCAATAGCAACTGCACCAGCGACAACTGCAGTATTAATATCCAGGTCACATGAAATATTGAGAAAACTAAATTTTTCGTTGCACAATGACTTCCGTCAATTTGGTTAGGGCGTAAGTTTTCCATCACAGCAGTAAGTGCTCGTGAGGCAAACCTCTTTTTTGCCACTCGATTGAGTACATGAAACACTTCATATCACCAAATATTTTACCTTTTGTAAGTAGAGCAACTAATTTTTGAACTTTTATTTTAATTAAGGCTGTTAAGTCATGTCTGTCCTTTGAATTTTGAACTGGAAGGAGCTCTCTAGTGATTTCTGGCCAGGCGGGATTACACGTCATTGTAATAAACAGATCAGGCCTCCTGTAGTTACGCACGTATGTGAATTCATCCTGCGTGTATTCATGGAGATATCTCGGGCTATTTACAAATGACGGGAGTATTACCATTTGACCCAAATTATTTGTATCTAAATCCGCATCATTCCTTATAGCGTCTTGTAAATGTATATAATTTTCTGCTCGCAGTGTCGTTTGGTTCAAGGCAATACATACTCTCCACTTTTACGTACATGTCCACCAAAAACTGAAGAAGGAGAAGTCTACATCGAAACAATAAATTATTATTATTATTTTTACTATTGGTAAGTCTGGAAAGTATAGTTGTTTATCAGACAAAGTCATTGTACTCACATCGGCTCCGGTATCTACCTCCAACTTCAACACTTGTCCATTCACCTGGATATCAAGTGTAGCTGATGGTTTCCGTTTGTCCCTAATACAGAAAATATCAAAAACTTCAGTGTCGTTAATTTTGTCAGCATCTTCAGACAGTCAAATATGCAGTCACAATGCCAATGCCAGTCAATATTAACAGTTATAACAGTTGCGACGTACCATATGATACGCATAAACGTCTTTGCAGGACACTTTTTTGTTTGGTATGGGTTGTTTTGCAACTGGATTTGTCTGCGGAATATCAAAACTATCCCTCTTGTCCTTTCCAGAAAATTATTGGGTACTCGAGAGCATCATAAAATCGATGTTATCTGGAACTGTAGTGAGCCGGCCATCGTGCGCCTGAACAACGATGTCTCGAGACGCAGGTTCACTACTAACTACTAGGGCAGCTATTTCATTTGTGGTCGGGGCATTGAATCGTCTGTCGTGTTCACCACGTGGTACACGATCTGGGTGTATCACAACCTTGTAATTATCGCCAGTCACTCTTATCTTTAGCCATTATAAATTCATGCACTAAAATGTTGTGAGAACTTATATTTTTTTGAACCGTGTTTCTTTCCACAACTTGTATGTACTCAGAACGCCTATTAACTTGTGATTCATCATCGCCCATGAAATAGATTTGCGAAAATTTTGGTTGCGTATTGGTAGTAGGAAGCTTAGAGTCAATTGTGTGGTCTATTTGCCCTGATTGTGAAAGTGGGGCAAAATCCTGGCATCGAAACAATGTTATCCGCTCCAAAAGATGTCATATGCAAGCATGAATTGTATTTCCTTATGTTTTTTAGAAAACGGCGAGACTCATCTGTTTCATAAGAGAAAAGTTCTGTAAGAGGTTCAACTGGCTCGTCTATTGAAGGAAGGGCTACTTTTCCTCCTGAACAACACATGCCTGCAGCTTCCTCTTTCCATTTAAGAGCACCGCAAAATCATTAAAAATAAATTGCCTTTTTCTATTGGGTCTTGATTTAGCCTTCTTGTACATAGACTCCGGATGTTTGGATGCCTTGAAATCAATTTCTACCAAAATATTTCCACAGCATTCAAGGTCCACACCCAACCCTCAACCGATGCTGGTTTTCTCTGAGAACCAATGAATTCTGACTGAAACACCACTTTCATCTCGCTAAATAATTTAAAATGTGGTGTCTTTTGTGTCATATTTGTTGAATGTGGTTTGCCCCTTATTATGTATAAAATAATAAAAAATAATATTTGTCCTATTGCGCATATTTTTATCAGTACTATTACAGCCAGCAATCCAAACATGCATACAATAAAAGACAATAAAATTGTATTGTTATGCCTTTCCGCCGACGCTGCTGCTTCATGTCCCACTCCTGGGCACGGGCCTCCCCTCACTGCGAGGGGGATTCAGGCCATAATCCATCACGCTGGCCCATTGCGTTGGTGGATTTTACATGTCTCTCGAAAATTTGTATTTGGTTATGTATATTGTACTTTCAATTATTTGTATTTCACAATACAAATTCGTCTGACAATAAATTTAATACAATAAAATAATAAGCAACAAAAAGTACCGCGGCAGGCTCTGAAGGAGGCACATATATTTATAAGGTCGTGGTGATATGGCCTATCTGTTTCCACTTCTATAGCCAAGCACTCCCCTTATGACGAGGTATGACTGTTCTAAAAATGAAGTATTTTTAGAATTATTGTCTGAACTGAACCAATTTTAACAGATTTACACTAATTTTACTTTATTTTCTATATTGTATAAGCATGGGCCGACAATACTTATATGATTGTGGGGTAGGATTTAACCATAAAACTCGGCCACATTATGTTTTAATCTTTAGGGGAATAAGTGTGGCGAACAGGTCATTATCTACATAACAGAACTTTTGCTTATATAAAGCCAGTTCAGTGCTGCCATCAAATCCCCATGACCCCTCAAACACACAATTCAATGTGTTAAAGACTCTTCTGGAAGCAACATTGGGGAAGATAGATAGATAGATAACACTTTACACCAATCAAAAACATAAACAACAATGTCAAACAAAACAATAAACAAATACAGTGTACAGTGGGCGGTGTTATCGCAAGCTGCGATCTCTTCCAGACAACCTTTGGATGGAGAGGATTCCATGTTTCAAACACTGTGCGGTAGCGGTGTACCTACTATAATAAAATAAAATGGGAAATATTACATATACCTAAAGACTAAATAAAAATACTTAAATACGAACATATTTAAGAATAAAGAAAATAAAATAAAACTAAAATAAAAATAATACAAGAATACAAAAATGCCTACCAAAAAGAATATTATGAAGCTAGATAGTGAAGCCTGAGAAGTTTTTTAAAGATGGGCAAGGACTCTGCACGTCTGATAGGTAGGGGTAAGCTATTCCACAGTCTGACAGCCTGAACTGTGAATGACTTGCTATAGAACGAAGAAGAATGAGCTGGCATTTTGAAGGTTATGTCACATGACTGGATTATTCTTTCACAAGTATGAGAAAGCAAGCTGAATAGAGATATAGATGCTTCTATTCCCGATACATTTACTGGCTCAAGTGGATAAAATTATTCAGGTCTTAACAAGATCTTACAAAAAGAAAGAGAAAAGACGGCACAACCAGACCAAACAATTTGTTTTAGTCATAGTATTTCTCTAGGTTGAAAGCGTTATAATTTCCTATCAGCTTATTAGTTGATCCAATAAGGTATAGGTGTTTTCATAAGGATTCGCTGCTACTACGTACGGGCCTTTATACTTCAGACCGATCAATCCGATTTTGGAAAGGTTTCGCAACTTTACTTTTTGACTCAATTTGTACGTGAGAATCCTTTCTCCTACAAGCGCTCACACACAAGTTTTCCGACGCTTTTGTCCTAGCCTCGGATAGAGCTTCACAAGACTCAATTTGCATGTCAATTAGGCGTTTCCATTTTTGATACATAACTTTTGTCATAAAGTAAGAAACACGGGCTATAGTTGTTGTTGTGGTCGTTCTTCATGTATTTTCGTAAAGGCAGCTTTGTCACTTTCAAAAACAGCAATTTCTATTAGCATCGCCTTCTCTTCTTGTACACTATTCGCTCTTATGGAGGAGCACGTAGAATATCGGGTACTATATTTTGTTCTCCTGTTTTCGACAGTATAGTCGAATTGATTTAAATAGACTAGCCACCTTGCCACTACTGCAGTGCATTTTCTAGCTTTTCAAAAATGTTAGAGCGTGATGGTCAAGTCAACAATTTTTTATTCATGTAAGCTAGATGTAGCATTTATAATTAGTCGAAAAACTATATTTTAGCGTTACCAGTCAGTTCTAATAATGACCTTTACACCACGTTAATACGTCTTGAATTTCTTTAGACAGTTGATAATGGGCCACTTTTCTCGTTCAGAGACCGTCCCGAGATTCCGCATCCCCGAATCCTTTACTACAGAACCCTATTACTTGATGTCCGCAGTCTTTGTCTAGTTGATATAGACACCTACCCAATGCATTTCCCGAGCTGTCTGTAAATAAAATGGTTTGCATCTGGATATTTCAATATTAATTCATGCAGAAACAAAGTTTTTACATTTTCAAAAGTTTACTGTTGAGGTTACCTCATTCCCATTTTCAACAAGGCACACAACGGCCGAATAGCATCTCCATATTTATTCCTAAAGCATCGATGGTAATTGCATAATCCTAGGAATGCCCTCAGATGTTTCACCTTTTCGATACAGGGAATATTTTTATAGCTTCCACCTTTTTTCATCCATCTCTATACCCCGAGGTGTTATAACATGGCCTAGCATCTTCACTGTAGGTCTCATAAATTGACATTCAGTCAAGTTACATGTTAATCCCGCCAGTTCAAATCTCTCCAACACTCGTATCTAAATGCTCCAGACTTCCTACGGTATAGTACACATCGTCTAAGTAATTTGTACAAAGCCCTTCACTTGAAAGTATCAGATTCAATTCTCTAGTCACTAGACGGTTCACTAGAGTCTAGTGACTCCAGATACAGCTTTATTTTGCTTTAATACATTTATTTCAGTCTGGAATGATTCCGCCTAAGAGTGAAGAAGCAACAGTATCTCCGCTTTATTCATAAGTGTATCGTTTATACAGGTAGTAGTTTCTTATTACATTTTTCTATAAATAATAGCACTGTCACAGTAGCACGACTTCTGTTTTAAACTCCGTGAGAATAATTTAATATAAAACATTACCAAAGTTCTGTTGGACTACGCCAAGTATACACATGTTTGATTTTTTTAACAAATGTTTTGACCCACACACATTCTCTTCAGACCAGAAAGGTGGCCTAGTTCCTTTATAATATTTAGCCTGTGAGGACTGATGACGTCTAACAGTAAGAGCATCCCCTGACCTTTTAGGGGATGAAGGAGTCGCGGAATCGACCGCGACCCGCGAGTCATTCATGCACTAACACCTTTATTAATAAAAATCGTTTAGTCCAAACTTAGTCTGAAGTTAATCTTGAACTAGATAACCTCAGATTAACATGGTATTAACTTCGGAATGAAATTGTTATTAATAAACCTGGAGTGACCTCGGAATGGCAATACATTCTCTACACCGGGATTAAAATTAGCTTCAATAAATGAAGCACGAACTGCGTTTCCTCTTATTTGGTTTGCCACATGGATAACTTCATTTTCTGAATCAGGTATAATACTATCTTCTACTGGTGTACTGCTGTCATAAGTTAAAGCAATATTATGAAGCACTGCTAATGCTCCTATAGCGACTTTAGTATTTTCAAGTTTTGTTGTAAAACCTCGCAGTAGGCAACGAAATCTTTGTTTCCATACACCGAAACATCGTTCCACAGTATTACGGGTTTTAATGTGTGCTTCATTGTATGTTTCTTCTTTTGAAAATGATAGATGTTTTTTTAAATGTTATATAGATGTTTTTTTTAAATGTTATATTGTTCTCGCTACTGTTTATTATGTGGCGGTTCAAAATGTTTTTGGCTTTAGGCCTGGTTTTTATTTTTCCTTTTTCTCGGTCTTTAAAATAATGCACTATATAAACGTGGCAAAATATGATCTTTAACTTTCTGAGATACTGCTGACAAATGGGGAATTATACTGATGCTATGTTTAAGTACTGTTGACCTATGAGTCCGGTCGGGAGCTTGTTATATTAAAAGTCTAAAGTTTTTACATAAATGTTTTATTCCAACAACTCTAATGGAGGGCCACTATTAAGTTAAATTACAAATTCGGGTTTAGCGTGTTCTTACTAATACACTAACGTCGATGCGTTATATGGTTATGCTGTACCGAACTGGACTAATGTTCGGAAGGGCGGAATGGTATGTCAACACCTCGTGTCCACACAACTATGCATGTACACTCACCTAGTGTGTGTGCGCGTGTGTCCCTACACTATGATTTGCTAGTGTAATGTCCGCTGGTTCCTCGTAGGTATACTTACTCACTGGCTCGGCAATGTACACACGCCTATCACATTATGTCCGCCCGCCACCACGGCCCGGGTGTTACTGACTAGCGGTGTGTGTTGCGCACCGTAAGCAGTTATAATAACATGTTATTGGCTGAATACCGAAAACCTGGTATCGTATTCAAAAAAAAACTGCGTATCGCACGGAACGCGTTATTCTTACAAGCTCTCATGGTGCGAGGCGGTGCTCTTGAGAACTCAATATCTGATTCATACCGAACCGACGCGACGGCCGATGTTTATTTACATTATACGTCGTCAAGTGGTTGTATTACCTTCTTGATGACGTAATTTATTAGTCTGTCGTGTACCTATGTACTTAATCCTAACGTGTAAGAGGGATAAAGGAATGCGCCAACTGATATTCTTCGACATTATTTTATGACATTTAGAATAAATAATTTAAATTTAATTCCGTAATTTGCCCTGGTCTGCGTGACACTGGGATTGCCCTCAATCCATTGTACGGTACCCATAGCTTTGCTCAGTTTGGGACCATTCATTGGTGTGTATGACTGGCGATATTTATTTATTTATTTATTCCTGTAGTCATTGATTATTTGAAATTCCTCGTTTTAAACTTAAAACACAATACGTGGATATTAGTGGTACGGTAATAACATCTTATTAACATTTCTACCCAATAACGCTATACCTTTCATAGAGATAAAACGTACAAAATAACATGTGTATTGGATCAGTTACCAAATTCACGCACACGCTATAACAACTGAAATACCAAGTAACACTATACCTATAAGTTTCTTGCCTAATACGATGAGTAATGTAACAGCTAATACCTAGTTTCTAAAATACCATGTTTCAAAACCTGTTATCGCCCGCTAAACCGATAACAGTTTTCGGTATTGTAAAAATGCGTACCGACTCACGACTATTACTGACCATAATGTACCGCATGTCACACACGAGACAGCGTAGTGTAATGTCATTCTGCATACACTACAGCTAGTACTCGTTTTTTTGTAGGAATCGGGTAATTTTTCAATGTTTAAGACATTTGAGCCGCAAGTTTTATCAAAATGTTTATTTCTTCTTTTCAAGATGATGATGGTTTTAAAAAAAATAATTCTGTTCTCGCTACTATTTATTATGTGGTGGTTTAAAATGTTTTTGGTTTTGGCCTGCTTTTTTCCCTTTTTCTTAGTCTTTAAAATAAGGCACTGTATTATTTTGTAGACTATTTTATGCTTCACATTATATACATTTGCTAAAACTATAATAGTTTGATGTGTAAGTATAGTTTGATTTACTTTTAACCAAAGGTCTAGATGGTCCATGTGGACCGTGTGAAATGGTTCTTCCACTTTAGGAATCGGGTGAAGCATTCCTTGCTTCCTACCCGATGGGGCTTTATGAAACGCACATTCTAAACAAGAGGTCACATATCCAGTGTCCAGTAGTCCAGTAGTCCAGTGATAGTCTTATCCATGAGGCATTCAGTGCCGTATCTCGCTATTGTGGAGCGGGGGCATTCATTTAGGCTGCGTTTCCATTGAAGCGGAGCGGGGCGGAGCGGGGCGGAGAGGAGCTGTGAAAAGTGGCAACTGTTTCCATTGAAGCGGAGCGGGGCGGAGCTGGGCGGAGTGGAGCGGAGAAGAACAGTGAAAAGTGGCAAATGTTTCCATTGAAGTGGAGCGGGGCGGAGAAGAGCGGGGTTGAGCGGGGTGGAGCGGAGCGGTGCTGGGCGGAGTGAAGCGGAGAATAGCAGTGAGAAGTGGCAAATGTTTCCATTGAAGTGGAGCGGGGTGGAGCGGGGCCGCGTGTTCATATATTGTACTCGAAAGTCCGCTCAGCTCCGCTCCTCTCCGCTCCGCTCCGCTCTGCTTCGTGCCCACCACTCGGCACCACAGCCTGCTCAGCTCCGCTCAGCTCCGCTCAGCTCCGCTCAGCTCCGCTCAGTTCCGCTCAGCTCCGCTCAGTTGCGCTCAGCTCCGCTCAGCTCAGCTCCGCTCCGCCCAGCTCCGCTCCGCTTCGTGCCTACCACTCGGCACCACAGCCTGCTCGACTCCGCTCTGTCCGGCTCGAGGCCGCGTGGTCATTTGTTTTATTCGAAAGTCCACTCATCTCCGCTCCGCCCAGCCCAGCTCCACTCCGCTCCGCCCAGCCCCGCCCCGCCCCGCTCCGCCCAGCTCCGCTCCGCTTCGTGCCCACCACTCGGCACCACAGCCTGCTCGACTCCGCTCTGTCCGGCTCGGGGCCGCGTGTTCATTTGTTTTATTCGAAAGTCCACTCATCTCCGCTCCGCCCCGCTTACACTGTTTCCACTGATGCGGAGTGGAGATTTCGAGCACTGTGATTGGCCAATTCACGGTCCGCTCGGCCCCGCTCCGCCCCGCTCCGCTTCAATCGAAACGCACCCTTATAATGTGCTCGACTGTTTCTGGTGTTGTGCTGGCGCATACACATGCTGGGGAGTTGCCGAGTTTGAATCTTTGTAAATATTGCCTAAATCCCCCATGTCGTGTGTGTAATCATGTTTGTAAATGTATTATGGACGTGCTTCGTAGAACAATAAAAAGTTTTTAAAAGGACTAAGGCCGCGCTCACTTTGGATGCGTTTTCGTCCGAATTTTACTCGTGCATACACGTACGAACAACACGAATGATCCCGACCTTCCAAGAACTACGGGAGTGCGCACGCTGGGTGCGAATTGGTCGTACGTGTACGTCACTCGCACCCAGTTTTCGCAATTCGCAATTCGGACGAAAACGCATCCAATGTGAGCGCGGCCTAATAGTTTCTTTAATAGAAAAGGCGGTTATTTTACAAGTGACAGATGACACAGATAAGAAAGAGTTAAAGCTTGCGTTCCATTACACACTAACAATGTTGTTTAGTTTCTGCTGGCGTTCACTCTGTCGGCAGACGAGGAACCCATCAGTTGATTTGCAGCGGCGGCCTTCATTCTGAAACAGGTTACACATTGCTGTATTGTTTTCTTTACAGATCTTAATCCGTCTCTTATCCAGTATCGTTGATTTAAACCACTCAACAATTATATGCCTCTTTAATATCAGGGAAGAAAAGTTTGATAACGGATGGTTTTTTTTTTTTTTTTTTTTTAGTAGTGATTATATTCTCGCCACTTTTAATTGTGTGGCGCTTTATCCTTTGAGTTTTTTATTCCTATTTGAGTTTTCCCTTTTTTCTTGGTATATAAAAATGTGTTGCATTATAGTACTTTAAACTTGCAGTTTAATATTATTACGCCTTATAAGTATACTTGTTATAATTGTGAATTTCAATCAGTTTTTTGTACATAGTCTTTTTTTACATTATTATGCGTATTTACATTGATATACGGTATACATACTATTATTATAAATATATATTGACATCTTATATTTATATGTAATGTACCTTGAAATATATATATACTATCTGTATCAAAAGTACGAAATAATACTCCGGGGTATGCATGGGTATTAAGCAAAGAACTACCCGGTAAATTGTTAAGTCCGAATTCATACACCTTATTTTGCATACAAATCTTAAAAATTACTTTTCAGATTTTTTTTAGGCCAGCCCTTCTACACGAATAAACTCCGGCTATTTACTTTAGGTCAACGACTCCTATGTTATCTTTCGTTGCGGCCTCCCTTTGTATTAGGCCCCGCCCCCGGTCGTCGTGCACACAAACACAAAGCGCGGCTACTTGTGTCGCTTGCGCAGCGCGGCGACCGCGCGCCTTCACACGCGTACGGTGCGGTGCCGACGCACAGTGGCCGGATTTCGGGGCTTCCCTTTCATAGGATTTTTAAAAATTAAAATGAGTTTTTTGGTACATTTAAGTACACAGTCTCGTTGATAACATCGTAACATTAATTTATCTAGTAGTCATGGATTTTTTATTAGCTATTAACACCATGAAATACGGATTTTTAGATTTCAAATGTATGGAAATGGAATTTGTTTTCCTTATAACTTTTTTGCGTTTCGAGTAGTAAAGCTGAAACTTTTATGTATTGTTACTGAGTTAGTAACCAAGCCATATGGCCTTTGACCTTGACCCGGGACGGTCCTATTCAAGAAATATGAATTTTTGAAAAATGACTGTTTTGTGATATTTATTCAGGCAATTTATGTTCAAATAATGAGTGTAACAAGCCTTTTATGTGAATTATTGTTACTGAATCAACTCTACTACTACGACTAGATTGACCTGGACTAAGAAAATTCCCGTTATAAAACAAAAAAATAAAATAAAACACATTTTTATGACTAATATTCAATATTACACATAAGTCGTACAAAACCTACACATTTTGACTAGGTAGGTAGCAGTTGCTACTACCTGCCCCCATTGTCTATTGTTTGTTCCACACACAGGTGTCACCAAATGTCAGGTTTCACTAATTAGGGGTATTAGGGATTAAATATTAAGTCTAATTATTATGTTGTTATTGTAGGTGAATGTTTGTCATACAAGATTCCTGGAAATGACTTAGGGTTCTAAATGAAAGCAGTATAAATGCCGAGAGTACCTTTATTTCGTTTCACTTATAATAACTACTTCGTATCCTAAATGTTCTCCTTTAACAATTTTGACTTGTTCAGTATGGATAGTCTGGTTTAAAATCTCGACGTTTTTGTATTTATGAAGCAAAATTCTTGAAACGAACATATTGTTTATAACTTAAAAGAAAACTATCCATGAAAATTTTCGGTATGAAACGGGTCTCAACGTGGACATAGTTAAACAAGGTGCAGGTACTATAAATGATGGGAACACTGCACGAAGTTTTTTTGAAAATCCCGAAGCAACTGCATAGATAACTGGTGTTGATGAAGAGCTGATCAGAAGATTTGCAGTTATTCTTCAGGTCTTCAGGTAGTCTCTTGTGGAGAGTTTATTGACGTGGAAAAGTTCCGGCAATATTGTGCTGCAACAGCTCATAAATATGTCGAGCTATATGCATGGTAGTATATGTCCTTTAGCGTACAAAAACTACTCATGCATGGTGCTGATATAATTAAGCAGAATAACTATCCCAATCGGTAAACTCCCTGAAGAGGCCTCTGAAGCACGCAATAAAGATATCAACAATTTTTGAGCGTGCCACACGCGTAAATTCAGCAGAATCGCAACAAATGAGGATATTATCCTCAATGTATTAATGTCTTCTGACCCATTCTTATCAAGTTTTAGACCTAAGATAAGTAAACTTCACCATAAACAACTATCAGATGAAGCCAAATTGTGATCCCTAATACCCCTAATTGGTGAAACCGAAACATCTGGTGACATCTGTGTATGGAACAAACAATAAATATTTCCAGGAATCTTGTATGCCAAACATTCACCTACAATAACAACACAATGATTAGACGATCCTTAATCCCTAATACCCCTAATTAGTGAAACCTGACATTTGGTGACACCTGTGTGTGGAACAAATAATAGACAATGGGGGCAGGTAGTGACAACTGCTACCTACCTAGTCAAAATGTGTAGGTTTTGTACTACTTATGTGTAACTCAATGGAATATTGAATATTAGTCATAAAAATGTGTTTTATTTTATTTTTATGTTTATAACTGGGATTTTCTTAGTCCAGGTCAATCTAGTCGTAGTAGTAGAGTTGATTCAGTAACAATAATTCACATAAAAAGGCTTGTTACACTCATTATTTGAACATAAATTGCCTGAATAAATGTCACCAAACAGTCATTTTTCAAAAAATCATATCTCTTGAATAGGACCGTCCCGGGTCAAGGTCAAAGGTCATATGGCTTGGCTACTAACTCAGTAACAATACAAAAAAGTTTCAGCTTTACAACTCGAAACACAAAAAAGTTATAAGGAAAACAAATTCCATTTCCATACATCTGAAATCTAAAAATCCATATTTCATGGTGTTAATAGCTAATAAAAAATCCGTGACTACTAGATAATTTAATATTACGATGTTATCAACGAGACTGTGTACTTAAATGTAGCAAAACACACATTTTAATTCTCAAAAATCCTATGAAAGGGAAGCCCCGAAATCCGGCCACTGTGCGACGGCAAGATATTATTATGTTTCATTTAGGCCTACTCATAAAAAAATCGATAGAAAGTTTTACCGTGTTATTTAAAAAATAAATAAACGTTAAATTAAGACGAGTTATGTCAAAATTAACAAGGAAAACTTGACTAGACACGCGTTCAAAACGAGTTTAACTTTATTGTGATAACACGGTCGGTGTTTAAAATTCGGTGAGTAGGTATTCAGGTTTATCAACAGATTAAAAGTACCTACCTACATACAGTTTACCTACTAAATACCATTATCACGACTGTATTCCGCGTAGGGATAGGCAAAGGCGTACCTACTGCAGTAAACGACGCTTCGTCCGAACACAACACCCTCGCTGACAATTCAGGGTCTCCCTGAACGCTAGTCATGTACCTGCAAAAGTGAATTCTAGGCTGATAGTCAGCGGGTGTAAGTTCTTGTACACGTTGGAAGTGGTAAGGATGTTGGCCATCGTCTTTCAGTGTCCGTCACACGAAATGGTGATGTACCTACATTAAATACTGTAGCACTTCGTCGTGTACTAGTTCGCGGATTGTCGCGAAAATGATGGTACTTATCTGGTTTTCTTATTCCGTACCGGCGTGAGTAGGTATTATGTCGTCCTACTCAAGTGGACGACGAGTGAAAGCTACCTGAAGTGCTTTGAGATCGAAGGCATAGGTTTCGAAAGCAGGTACAGCCTATAGGATGGCAACTGGCGTCGATCAGCGGGCGGCCGGCCTTGGATAAAACGCCGCCGGTACAGATCCCGAGCTTGTCGCACCTTCCCGTCAGCAGCACCAACACACATCATCATTTCATATAAAACAATTAGAATACACTCCACTATTACCACGATCGCGACCCGGCATTTTAACAAGCAACGAGATAACGTGACAGATCCTACGTAACTGAAAGACTTACTACGAACTTACAATTATTATTAGAAGTTTAGAAGGGTTCCGTAAAATAATAATAAAAAAACCAAAATGACAATGATCCATTACGGTTCTGTCAAAATAATAAATTTATTCGGAAAATAAAGATTACGTAACGATTCTGAAACAGGCCCAAAACCACGCAATTGATTAATTATGAAATTTACAATGCGCGCTATTTATTATGTTTTTCCACTAAGAAGAAGTTAAATTACTTTTTTCAATCACATTGCATGATGACGCAACTCATGCACGATGATGAATTTACACAATAAGTAAAGATTTATACCCTGAAATTCAGGGCTTGAACTAAAATAAAACAAAAATTGCATGCGGAACCACATGCATTTAAACTGCATTTTGTCAAAGGAAACCGCTTCATATTGAGCTCGACCAATCGCGGATTTTCCGCCATTTTCAAGATATTTGTCATTGGTCGATAATCTAATTAGATCCTCCCCAAAAATGGCCACCATGTATACATATTTACCGCCATGACAATGGAATTATCATAGAATAAAGATCAGAGGCTTTTTAGATGTGACTAAGAAATCTGTTCCTACCTACCTACTCAAAGATATTATTTTAAAAATAGTGAAAATTATTGAATTGAGAAAATTAAATGTTGTTTAGCTTTTTTACTTTTAATTAACTAAGTTATTTTTTAAATGGTGGCATATTGTTTTATTATTAGCCCTTTGGTAATTGAATAGAAAATTACGAGTTAGTAATTTGAGCTAAGAAGATATTTTTTCATGCAAGATCAAGGAAAACAAACATTTTGGTGTCTAAGTTTTACTAAACTCGATGTATTATGTTAGGTACCTACTAGTTACCTACTCAACGTTATGATATAAAACATAGGTACCATAAATGTGTTTGATTTACCATATTTCAGTATTTATGTTAGTAGGTACAAAACATGTGTCCTATCTATCACTCCTTAATCACGTTGAAGTGTGCTTATTTACACAACCAGCTGATTTTTTAAGGGTCGCAATACAAAAGTTTTGGTAACAATTTTGAACTCCAATAGCTCAGAAACTAGAAGAGGTAGGTATAGTTTGCTAGAACATATCGGACTACATATCAACTGACCTATACGTACCTGTAGTATTATTTCGTACTTTTGAGACAGTATGTATATGTATATATATATATATATTTTTTTTTTTTTTCTTAAAACTATCTTAAATCTAAGCTTTGATACATCCGTTTGCCCTTGCACTTATTCGTGCGACGGCCAAAATGTATTCTGAAAAAGGGCCCTGTGTATTTTTGCTGCTAAGTAGCTCAGCATAATTCTCTGTAGTGATACTTTTATTTATCAGACATTCCGTGTTATATTTCTTCATAGCAAAACGAGGGCAGTCATTAATAATATGCAAAATAGTTTCAGGCGTTATGCCATCACACACACACGCCGGGGATAACGGATGGTTAAGTAGATACATAAAAGTATCCACAGCTTAAAATGCCACTCGCTGGCCAACTTGAGGGTTGGCGCTCTTATGCCCTCTTAGCATTAAGTCCTCTGGTTGGAACCCAGAAAGACATCAGAGAGCAGAGCGGGTCAGATTCTGACGACAAACCACCCCACTATACGCAGACGCTGCATTAAGCTGTCAAATACACACGTACATAAATACTGTCGCAAAATGCAGATGTTAAGTCCCACATTTTTGCTGCAATCTGTAAACATTGTTTGCGCTGATATAATTTGGTACGGGGCCTTGGTAATGATAATAATTGAATACCATTCCGTCTTTCTATCGCGATTAGGAAATCTTGACGTAGCGTGTCTAATGTGAAGCAGTCCGCCAGAAAGCTCTCAATTTTGACAGGATGATGACCTATCTGAATACTGGTATCGTATAAAGTTTGTGCTCGCCCGAACAATGCCAATAATTTATTATCAAACTTTTGTTCTGCCCCTTACACGAATTACATTGAACAAGGGTATTTATATCGCCTGTTCGGCTACACAATCAAAATACGTTTGATGCATTTTTTTTGGTGATATAGGGATTTTAATAATTGAGTCATCGCGAAGGAACATTGCAATGTTTGATTTAAATGCTATCGAGTTTTATTTATCTTTTGCAAACGAAACCTTAGATGTGTCTTGTTCTAGACAAAGAAGCTAAGCAAAAGCTATAGCAAATAACCTACCATCATTGGCATTGGGCTGCAAATCAACGCTATGAAGTTTAACCAAAATGTTGGTAACATCTTTATAATCTCGATTAAGACTACTAGCTATTGAAATAGTGTCTGCACTAATAGGCATACTTAAAGAATCGTAAACATCTAAAACCAAAACAAGTCAGTATTAATGTTGAGGACATGTTCCGAGACATCGGAGTAATTTTGATTTTTTTCGTCGATGAAGGATGGCACTGACTTATGCAAGGTAGGAGAACCAAGGAGACGGAAGTGATGTTTTTGTATAATTTTAATATTGGGGCGATAATTTGGAACTTTTGGCGAAACTATGCTGCTTGAGGGCAATTTAAGTGATTTTTTTCGGACAGTTCGTTTTGAACATAGCGTCAGATCTTTTAAAACTGTTTGCATCACCTCTAAAAGTGCCATCATCCAGATACCACACATCGAATTTGATTCTATTTTTTTCAATGATAGAGTGAATTGCCAGACTAAATATGACCGGCCCGAGTGGGTCATCACCGTGTTGCCAACCGACTGAGGATAGAATCAGATTATTTTTATAAGTTACTTTCGATGGGGCGTTGTAGCATTGCCCAAGGAAGCCGAAAATGTTAGGTACTTTAACTTTTGATCAACAGGATTCCCCTATCCACAGAATTGAAGGCATTTTTTATATTATTCACCTTCAGCAACACCTTTCATGCCCAGCAAGAACTTTCATTGCCAATGATGGTGGAGAACCATCATTGGCAATGAAAGTTCTTAAGGCGTGGACGGCTGCCTCGCCCTGTAACACTGTTTGAACATGGGTACCTCAGCAGAGCTGCAAATTGAATTTTCTAACCCTCTCTTGCTCTTTTTTAAGAAGGCAAGAAGCGACATACATTTTATCGGAATCGAGCCACGAACTACTGGTCCTGATGTTATTCAAAATCGCCATGTTATTAATATAGGCTCGGATTTACGATACGAAATAAGTTTTTTAATTTTCGTCCGTGATGGAAAATAATCAGTAATTTTTGTTCTTGGTTTCGGGCGCCTTCCTATTTTGACCAGTCATTGTTTATTTATTATGCTATCGTAATGGTCTTTTGAATTTAATTGTATAAGGCAAATTGTTACTTGGGTTAGTATGTTCTATGGCCTCCAGACTCTTTACTAGCTAAGTACTGAGTCGACTGATCGGATAAAGAGGTTTTTAGCAAGTCTGTGACCATAGCCGTATTTAACAATCTGGGATCACCTTGCAGGTGAAATTGTGTTATGCTCAGACCACAGAACAGTTAGTTACGCACATCTATTACAAGCCGTAATTCTTTCTGATGTATTGCGTGCCATCTTTAGCGAAGAGTACGGGACAAGTCGACAGGTCCAGAGTGTGTGTCGGTATCAGCTCATGGTCATATGCCAGTGGAACAACGCCATCTGGCTGCGAGTCAACTTCAGGAACAATTCGCTGCCTAGATAATCATCAACAAGAGATATCAGAGAGCCTTCATGAGTCTCCGTGTATCGTCCGAAGACATGGCCATATTGCGTTTCGTTTGGACCCTGGACGACAGTCGCCAAAACATTTTCATCCCGACTCCGCACAGCTTGACCTCGGACGGACAATCAAGAAAAAGCCCCTTACCTAGTTTATTTTTTCCATATTTTGTCCGAAATATCTGATTTAGCCTTAGCCGTTGTGATCGAGAACTTAGAGATTCCTTCGTTTGAATCTGAGAAATGTAGTTCTTCGCATTTTGTAAACGTTTAAGTTTCTCTGGACAAACAGTCGCGTGTTATTTTAAAATTAAAATACTTTAAATTTGATTTCACATTGAATTTTGAAGTTCCTTCTTCGAACTGATTTGGTTTGGAGACTATGCCCACATTGTGTTCTTCTACTGACATTGGAATGGCACGCAATTCTGTCATCCACACAGTTTTTGGACGTTTCGTTTGCCGTCTCGTTCGTCTTTTGGATTACGCGAAAAATCGCGAATTGTGCGTCAATCCCATTCGATAATATGATGGCCCCGATGGTGAGTCTGCGTTTTTAGCCCGACCAGGCTACCAGAATCTTGCATCTACCTATATCATCAAAGGCAGATTCCAAATAATCTTTAGTTGTTTTATATTATATTTTTATTTTTTATATTATGGCTTCTGTAGGGACACACACACACACACATCTATGCATGTGCACTTACATAGTGTGTGTACGTGTGTGCTTCGTTAGGGAAGGTAATTCCGGGGTTTTTTTCATATAATAAATTTCAAATAAAATTCGGGTGTGTTCGGGTTCGGGTTTGTTTCTATTTACAATTTAAATAGTTGTGATCTTGTATATTCTTCTGTCACGTTACCCGAAGATCCGACAACCGCTGGAGTAGACGAGTTTTTGAGTGGAGACCACGAGAAGGCAAGCGTAGTGTAGGACGCCCTGCGGCCAGGTGGAGTGATTACCTGCGGAAGGTGGCTGGATGGAAAGAGCTGAAGACCGAGCTCAGTGGCGTGCATTGGGCGAGGCCTATGTCCAGCAGTGGACAGCTATAGGCTGATAATGATGATGATATTCTTCAGTCGATCGAATCGAGTATGCTTTGTCAGCATGTTTCAAAGGCGGCTTCATCTGCCGGCGTCCACTTTATTGGAGATTTTTCGTTCTTTTTCTTTTCTTATTAAATTCATGTTGATTTTCAGCGTGAAGAGGTAGGCAGATTAATTCTTGAATTGAATTCTGTGGTTTATACTTTAGATATGGCTAGCATTCTGTCTCCTCTGGGCTTTATATCTTCGGGATGTATGAGCGTTGCAGTGAACGCTGTAGCCGGTCGTAGCGATGTTAGTTCGCTATAGTTACGGCCATTTTCCGCTAATAAAATATCATAGGAAACGTCTGTAGATGTACCGATTCGGCCGATGATGTGTCCATCTTTGATGCAATAATAAATAACTTGTCTTTTAGAAACCAAACATAATATGGACTCTGAATTCTTATACAAATTCCATAGCGGAATATTTCCTAATAGATTGTTTAAGTTTTTGATTAAAATACTTAAGCCGTTGGTATAAGACCAGGAATCTTGGCAGTAATGCCACCCGTCTATGAAATGTTCAACGATGTATACGTGTGAAAGTCTGATATAAATCTAGAAAAATGTCATCATATATTTCTTTACTGGTGGCGAAAGACATTCCTTGCAGCAGCACTCTTTATTTAACGTTTTAGGAACGTTCGAATAGTGCATGTCCTTAAAACTTTTCAATACATGAAATAAGCAAAATTCATGCTTTGCTCTAGGAAAGGACTTTTTTAAAACAAGATATTTGTATGAAGTCCTTATCGGTCATGAATGATTTAAGATGTGTATAGGCGGGATTGTGTAGTACAAAAAAATACAAAGGCTTCAACTACAGGTTTGGATTCGTGAGGTAGACCAAAATCAACAGGTGCCCAATTATTATTTCCATCCACAGCCAAAATAATTCATAAAGGCATTCTACAATTATTTAAACAATATGTGCTATCCATAAGAATATGGTCTGGATATTCCGAAAAAGGCTTTACCATCCAAGAAAATGGAAAGAAAACCAATTGAATGCTTCCATTGACAGGCAGTTTCCAAAATCCTCTCTTCGTCCATTTTTTACATCTTTCGAAGACTTTAAAAATATTTGTGAATTTGATAGCATTGGAGTCACCTTGTTTTACACAATTAAGTTTTTGTCACATTTATGGTTTTATTTGAAATAATTTTTAAAACTAATTTCTGACCTATGTTCATCCCGGAGAAACTGTTAAATTTTACTAATAGGTGTATTGTATTTTACAAATAAATTTACATTTGCTTTCAGGCAAATTGGCAAATTGTTCCAGCATTTCTCCGCTCTCTCTCCGAATCGGTGGTGGTAGTAGCACAGGTCCTGGTCAGGAGGTCGTTATTGCCGGCTGCGGCTGCGGTAACGGGAGTTTTGCCTCTGCTGAGATGCGTTCGGGTGCCTGTAGTCTCTTCGCAACTCCGCGACTTCGATACTAAGCCGCTGACATCGTTGGCATTCGAAACACTCGCTACGTCGATGGGCTTGCTCGAGTTCATTACTTATCGTCAGCTTTGTCGCCTCCATGACTGATGTGGCCGCCAAAACCGTCCTAACCGATACTGGCAGATGGTTTTGCCATAGTACTAGCAGCGTCTCTTGAGTTACGCTCTTCCCGGCTAGATTTTGCATGTTTCAAGCAACGAGTAAGCAGAGTTTCCAAAATCATGCCTTTTTCACTCTTTCTATCTTTTAATGAAGACTTTTAAAATATTTGTGAATTTGATAGCACTGGAGATACCTTGTTTGAACGTTTAAGTTTTAAATTGAAATAATTTTTGAACTAAATTCTTCCCTTTGTTCGTCCCGGAGAAACTGGTTATTTTACTAATCTGTGTATTGTATTTTACAAATAAATTTGCTTTCACAGACTCATTTGATTTTTTCTCCTTGGTCATGAAAACAGATTTATTTTTAATATGAACCCTTGGAATCAAATAATCCAACTTACGCTTACCTCTATTAATAGAATAAAGTTTAAAGTATCCTTGTGTACTTGATGTCCATAATAATTTCTTAAATTAACAGACTGTTTAACAAACCTCATCCTACTACGATTATATGAAACATAAACCTGAATTGGACATCCCATAGCAGTCCTCTGATGCAGACGACATCCCCTAAGATACGCACTTGAGTAATGGCCGCTAGGAGCACAAATAAATTGAACTGTTCCATATGATAGTGTTACTGTGTCCATTTATTTATGTAGGCCGAACGGCCACAGGCCAATTACACGGACTATTAACAATTATAACATTACCCTCCTTTAGGGGCAGTTGGGTAATAATGATAATCAAATAATAACCAGTCGTGCATCTTTCTCGCAAAACTTCAAACACACTATCAACATTCTATGATGTTATTACTCTAGATTACCTATGGTCACAAAATAAACATGATGTCTGATTTAGATCTATCGTTTCTGTATCTTGTTGTCTCATCCCAACAGTTCGTACATGTTAATTACTATAGTTTTGCGAGGTTCTACATATTATTTACATACATATTTATATATTGGTTTTATTAGTTCGTTATACGGCATTTTTTCTTTACCTTCGAGTGTGTTGTATACGTCAACCACTTCTTCGCATGCAGCATTCAGAAAAATTGCATTTTTTCTCTTTTCGTCCATAGCCGTAAATCCTGCGGCTTCCAACTAAATTTTATGTCAAACATTTGTTTATATTTTTTCCAATTAGACCCCTCGCCAGTTAGTATGAGGTCTTCGGGAGGGCAAAGCCGGCCTAAAAAGTCGGTCCCGGTTGTTGTCTTCTAGGCTGCAGTCGTTAAGCCTTGTCAGAGGCCTTCGGGCGCCAATCTGTTTCTTAGTTTAATATTTATGATATTCATCACACTGAACATTCTTTCAACTTCAGCGTTTAAATGTGACAGTGACAGAACTGTTTTGCCCAGATCTGCTAGTTCTGTGTATGTATTGATACCTGCAGCATTTTTGTACTTACAAACTTGAGCCCTGAACTTGTGAATACCGAGCCACTGCTGTATTAATTTTTCGACTTTGTCGTCGTGTGAACGGTGCATTGTCTAGTACTAGTATTCCGACTCAGGTTCTATTTATATATTTTTTTCATACCTTTAATGAAGAAAATACCATAATTTTCATCACGAGTGGATCGCTTACTAGGTAAAACATGGGATTGCATTGGAGCGTCTTAGAATATATTTTTGGGTTTCATGAATGTCATTCATTAGTTGTTCTGTGCACACTTTGTGCATAATTATAGTTTTAGTACGTACTATATCCTCTATACCATGAACGTGTTTCTTTTAAAAAAAAACAATTTTACAAAATTGTGAGCATCCGTTTCCATCACATCATGCCATCATAATACAGCATGCTAATGGCCATCACTTTTCTTGACTTCAAAAATCCACTCTTCGCCTTCCAGAAATTGACTGCAGCTCATAAACGGGCTGGCTTGACCGGGGTAGTACCACCCTCTCACAGAAGATCGGCGTAAAGCAGCTATTACAGCTGCATTTCGTTCTGTTATACGGATTTTGCGAAAGCCGTTTTTAAAAAAACTAAATTTACTTTTACAAGGTCAATATTTATTTTAATAAAAAGATTAAAACTATTTAATTTGGGGCAAGTGTCTCCGACGGAGGATGGAATCGAACTGACTTGTCCATCAAACCAAAGTACTATGTGAATCTAAAGAACTATCTGAAATGCTGACTCTGCAAAGCAGACCACAGACCCAGCACTTCTATATACATAAACCATATATAACAGTTCGATGAGTGAGAGAGCCGTAAGAACCGTCTGTGCTGCCGGTATGAGTTATTATTAATCTTTTTCCTTTTTGTGGATTTTCGAGACCTGTAGCATTTTCAAATGCTTGTCGACTGCTTAATGTCTTGGTCATTCCACACATCATTTGATGTGTCTTGAAAAATTAGAAGTATTGACTGAGTACATACTTAATTTTCAAATGATATGATCCCAATGTGAACAATATTAATTGTTCGTACGTCAGCTGTGGAAACTTCAAAATCTGGATCATTTCCTTCCAGCCTCACAAACACTCTGCCTATTTAATTAAATTTTGGGCTGTCACATACTTGATCCTGTCTTTATCCTCTCCGCGTATACATTATCTTCGTATGGAGTCAGAATTGCGTTAATTCAGTCATGTCTCGTCTGTATTGTATATCTTTCTATTTTCTCTCCTATAATCTTTAATTTTCATGAGATAATTTCGTCTCCACACCATCAAGTCTAGTCTATCCAGGAAAAAAGTTTTCCTGGAGCGCTTCATATATTTAAAGTTAAGTTTTGTCATGTTTTTCTAAACGATGGCAGGTCCTCGTCATCATTAACGCATCTCAAATGTTATCAATACTTATCAATTGTAGGTAATTCGTTATCAAAATAAAATTGATGGACTTTTCTTTTTATGGCTGATAGTGTAAAGTCGTGCAAGTCCATTTTATATTTTGGCTTCGATCGATTTGGCGTGGACACACCCTGGTTTTGAACTCATTCAATTTAAGCTGTATACATATTTCTCAATAATAATAGAGCCAGGACATTTAATTTTTATGTGCTGCCACTTCTCTCGCCTTGATAGCCTAGATATGAGTCCAACCCAGGCGCCTTCCACGAAGGTGAGGGGGGTGTCTTCATAATTTGTGACACGATTCTTTGAATGATGATGTTAGTATTTCCGAAGCGCAGTTGAAGCGTCTCCATAATTACTGTGGGTTGTTCTGCCAGTTAACACCGCGGTAACGGCCTCCTTGGTACTCCACGCAAACATTTTCTTAATCCAGAATTTTCACAGTAACTGAAAACGTTCCATACGTTTTCAGTAACTGTAAAATTCTGGATTTATAAAATGCCTGTTTGAAATTGTAGCCGTTCCATTGGGTCTCCGGAATACGATAGCAAATCTCTGGACGTAGCCAGTCGGGGTCAATATTTCGTGGTCATGCGCCCTTTTTAACACCTAGGGCTGGCCGATATCACTTTGACTGACTGATATTTATATTGTCCCTTTGATCATTTGTAGAGCTAGTCTAAACAGGAACCTATATCCTTACCTTTAATGGATTTTATAGTTGTGCCTACAGCAGCTAACTTAGGTTTAGTCCAATAACATTTTATATCAGTGGGAGACGGTTCCTCGCTGCGTCTGTGAAGCCACATTAAAAATGCTACACCATGTTTACATCCTCCTTGTTGCGCTGCAATCATTATAGTCAACACTTATTACTATCACCTGTTTTTCGTTACAAATGAATGTGCAGGAATATGCCTTTTATTTTATTTTATGTTCCGGCGTTATTTTTGCTATAACTGTCTCCTATCTCCCTCTCTTTGAACTTGGATGTAACCCAAAGCATCATCGCCATAGGTTTCTCGTCCTGATCTCGTCCAAAGTCTCGTGTGTCTCTATTTCGGGGGCTCAAGTATGAGGTCACTGACCTGCTGAATTGCCTCTTTCGCTAACTTGACAAGTTTAGTTTTATTATAATGTATTAATTTCATAGATTCTGGTTCAAGACGTCAGTGCACCGTCGTAGTCCACGTAGTCCATTATGGTCGCCAAGGTCAGTCATTTGTTGCGTGTCCGTCGTTTGTTTTTCCATGTTGTTCCCACGAGTATGTGCGAAGGAATGGTCTACCGCGTTAAAACCCCTGTAGCGTGGTTAACCCTTTATACACCACAGGGGCGGAATGTACCTCGGGTTGGCCGCTAGGAGCTGGTTTGCGATCCACCCACCCTTGCGGGTACCTGGCATCACGTAACGCAACGCTAGACTTCTCGGATTGTTTAGTAAGGTCTTCAGTGGGGTATCGTGTATCAGTTATCGTACTTACCGCTACATGCAATTATGGTGTCTTGTGAAACGCCCCATACGCTAAGTAAATCTTCCATAGCGAACTCGCAAGATACGTCTAACGCGTTTCAACTCAACCACTGCCGCCGATGAACCAACTACTGAATCAGCCACTCAAATTAAATCTTTTACTTGGGCCGCTTAAGTATGCTACAAATTTGCCAGCGTGTGATGAAATTTTGTTGAGGCGACTGTGATGTTCGTCAACGCAAATTGCGCTTCGGGATGTGCGAACATAGCTCGGGTTCCTCCGTAAAAAATGGCGGCGCGCGACCAACACGATACAACTCTATGCTTGTACTTACTTTGCGTGCTTCCGCTACCATCAGCACCGTAAAGTTCGCTTTACCTTCATTTTCTTCACTTTTTTGGGAATAATATGCTCATCATTTAATTTATGTAGTAATCGGGATTGGGTGTGTTTACTGTCAGTTTCATAAACATCAACTATATCTATCCATTTTATCATTTTCATCATTTATCTTTTTAAATCAATTGATATGTCTTAAGAAATAAAATTATTTCTCATTCCTTTTATGTGGTGTGGTGGATCATATATTATCCCTGTAAAAGCTCATCACATACTGTGTTCAGCCCAGCTGCTAAAACGACAGCTTGACTTGTGACTAGATAATTTTCTGAGCTCATTATGGTTGTCACTTAATCAAAAGGTTTGAGGACTTCACATATTTGGGCGATGCATACCCACTCTTCCATCGGTATTACAGGCAGCTCGGTGTTCAAGTTAGGGCCGTAGCCTTGAAAGATGATGCTCCACTTATTTGCGCCGTTTCATCTGAAATTAATGATATTTCTTATCAGCCCTATTCAAGTTTGATATTCATGCATCTAGGTACCTATAAAACTAAACACCAGTTTTAATACCTGCGCGAATCTGATCCCCTCTTGTGATTTCTTGCATTCTTTTCAAAGCAGATTGAACTGAAGATCCTTGATCACATACAAATGCAATGGGAATTAGCCCTGTTTTAATGAAATTGTTGGGATGATACCGTTCCTTCAGTGAAATAAAATGCCACAGGCTTTTGCCATTTGGAGACTGCACCTCTCACCAAAACGACCAGTGCGTGATCAGCCAGATTACTGGACTTATCACTGACCTCTACAAAGCCATTGATTTCATCACTCTTGTCTGGATAAACAAGAGATGATTCAAGAGCCATTTTTTTTTTTTTTTTTTTATAGGACTGCGGTGGCAAAAAAGCGTACGGCCCGCCTGATGTTAAGCAGTTACCGTAGCCTATAGATGCTTACAATACCAAAGGTATTGCTCGCAAATTGCCGACCTGAAGGGGAGTGGGATGGAGGGAGGGGGAGGGGGGGTGGGCTTACGGCTCTTTCACTCATCGAAACAAATTCATTTCATCAAACATGTTGTTTTCAATAGCCAGTTAAATGTCCCACTGCTGGGAAAAGGTCTCCCCTCTCTTGTTGGTTTTTGGTCTTTGGTTAAGGTGGAATTGGACCATAATCCACCATGTTGGTTCAATGCGGGTTGGTGGATGTTTGGCCAGAGCCTTGTTCGTTAATTTTTGTTAAGTCCTTGCAAAAATACAATTTTATTTACTCTTTTGGCTTGCAGCCTGATTCTCCGCTGAGTTAAAACCTGTGCGGCTTTCGGTTAGCAGAAATCTTAATTACCAATTGTGTGTTAATTGAATAAAAACCTTCACGGTTCCTATACTGGATTCCTTGAGGTCCAAGCGGAGGGAAAATTGCCATATGGGTACAATCAATTGACCCAGTAACACTTGGTATCCCGAATTTGGCCCTGTAGTGTAGGACTCCGATATTTGCCTCCGCCCTTCCTCAGCTGAGGGAAATATAATCCTATTTGGTAGCAGCCTGTAAATAATAATTTACATAGGTATTGTCATGAGGGTATTTGAATATTTTAAAATAAATAATAAACAAATTAGGAAGAAAGAAGGTTTTTATTTAGAACGAGACCACTCGCAAGCAGAAGGGGCTCGACTCCTCAAAATAAAAACCTTTTGTTTTGTCTCTCTGAACTTAACCAAAATATTTGTACCAATTTGCAGGTTCTCCTACACAGTTTAGCCAAAACTGATATGATACGTTTCATCCGTTCAACTTATCCGTTTCCAATCCCTGTTGCTATAGTAATATTTTCTATTCCTCCGTCTTGACAATATTCTTTTCCTGTAATTGCTGTTCCTCGGTCCGTCACAATCCGTCTTGTGTTTCCATAGTCTTTCTGATGTAGCTTCATCGTATCTACAGTTTCTTTCGCAGTTACTGTCTTAACGTACGGTGTCGTTGTACGGAACTCTTCATGTGCGAGTCCCACACGCAATTGGCCGGTTTTTTTTTAAATTTCGAAAAACAAATGCCGAATTTATCGTAAAATTATACATTCGAAAAGTTTTACTGCACATCACTATTGACAATAAAGTACAGCAATTAGCTCAACGTAGTTAAAAATTAATACGAAACTTGATGAGCGGACAAACGTCAAACCGGCCATCATAGCTTGCCGTTAATATAGTTTTCCTTATCGGATAACGCTGCACTAACTGAGGCTCCTGGGACACATCACTATTATGCTCAAAATCAGTAACCCTTATCCTTTCAGTTGCCTCGGGAGATCCAGCATCTAAAAACTCATCTGAGTCTGGTTCACAAATAACAATTTTGTGTTTACCTCAAAATTGTCGGCGCCGCTCGTTCGTGGGCTAGCCTCTATGATTGGAGTGCGGTGGGCTTCTTCTATAGCTTCTACAGCTGGAGAGGCGGGCCGGACTGGTGTGGCTGAAGGTTCCTCAGAGGGTGCTGCATCATGAGTGGGCTCTTCTGTGGGTGTGGGCTGTAATAAGTTCAGACTCACTGATACAAAAAGTATTATATTTTTGTTGGATGTAGCCAAAGCTAACCCAATTTTTTTCATACACATAAATAAATCCATACATTAACTCGGGAAGAGCTGATTCACTGCATGCCGGGACACTGCATGCTGGCACACTGCAGCCGGCACACTGCACGCCGGCACACTGCAAGCTGGCACATTTGCCTGACCAAAGTCTACTCCCATTATGGCAATGACCTTGTGGTCATGCTGTGAGGGCGGCTCAGCCGTTGGGGACCCATCACCAGTGCCAATATCAGAGCGGTGTGCTGCTGCGCTTGCTTTTTTCGTAAGATATTTTTTGTCAGCATACAAGCAATTGTTTTATGCACTTACATTCAAATGACATGCTAACTCAGATAGCAACATAACTATGATACAAGTGTTAGGGTTTAAGCCGAGGAATTTAAAGGTTTAACGTTAAACATTTACCTACCTTTTTCCATTGTTGTATTGTTTTCACAGCAACCCCCCCAAGCTATTTAGCTGTGAGTCTAAATCCTCCCACAGCCTTTTAGTGCGAGCCCCCCCCCCCCCCCTTCACGCTATTAATGAAGCCACGAGCAACATCTTTGTGCAAGCTCATGAATTTCAATAATGCCTCCAATTGGACACTGGTGGTCGACATTCTTGAGCTGTCACATCCGAAATAATTGTCTTTTCGTTCGCTTCACGTAGTGGTGACTCACTGGATTAGGTCGTGAGGCTTGAAGTCATTCTCAGCAGTCTTGAGTCTAACTAGGAAATGTGTGCGACTGTTGTTGCCATCATAGATTTGCTTTTGGCATGTAGCTTACATGCTTCACGATGCTCACACTCTTCATTACCTAGTTTTGTGAATGAAATATTCATTTTATTTACATGTTTTCCGTACAGTTTCAAAGAAACTTAATGTGACGGATATTTCTCACTAAAGTCCTTGTTCAGAGTAACTGTAATATCACATGATATGTATCGCCTATGGGGAGCATGTTCTCGACGCTAAATGGGGCTCTAACAGCTCGTTCTCACTTGTCGGGCCAAAAAAAATAATTGGCTGCTCTAGTGGCAGAACATTTTATATGGAGCTGTTGCAAGAAATGTCTGGCGTTCAGAAAATTCAGGCAGCTCAAATGGTCAATTATTTGCCTAGTATATCCTTTAAACCTTTTCGAATTATCGTTGTTCGCAAAGTGATATATTGCCGATTCGATAATTTTAATGAAATTAGCAAACCTAGAGCTGTCTCTGGTGAAAAGGGTTATTGTAAAATGGTTTCTTAATAATTTCCTTCATTTTTGTCGCTGCTTCTGGATATTTCAGCATATATTCAATAACAGATGCAATATCCTCACGACCATCTCGTTACAGAAGCATTGCTGCTGAATATGCTAATTCAACAGGATCTTCACTTATATGTTCGTCAGATCGTCTCTTTTTCTGCTTGTTTTAGATCTTCAAAAGGTTTTCGAGGTGTTTTTCTCGTCATCGTTGAAGTCGATGTCATCTTTGACGTAGATGGTACAGGTTCAGTAAAAAATATTTTCTCCTGGTTCTCGAATGAGTAAATCGGTTTGCACGCAGCTTGGCCAGTTAATATTTGCCTCAAGCCAATTAGAGTAATAACGTTTAAAAATTTCACTTTTGCTGTCGAATCGGAACCATCTCTTTTGAGCTGCTCGTGTATATCTTCGACAAAATTCCTTCAGAGTAACACTAGCTTTATCAGAAAGGCTAGAACCCAGTCGAATAAAAAGTGAATTGAACAATATTTCGAGATCAAAGGAAATAGTATCCAGGCTGCAATAAACAAATCTAAGTTTGTAATTATGTTTTCCATTATTTTCTGTTTTAGGCAGAGCACGATCCTTCTCTGCTGGTCGAGATCTTTGCTCCACCATGGCGGTAGTGGTTTTACCTTGCGTTGCCTTGCGTTTTTATAGTTCGCTAAAACGACACAGATGTAGAAAAACACTGAGATTGAACTTTTTTTAAACACTGAGATTAAACTCGTAAATACACTCACTGTATGTCAAGCAGCAGTAGCATTTCGCCAGCAGAGATAATGACCGGTGACCCAGATGAATTGCACGGAGTGTAGATGCTGTGTCGCGATAGTGATGGAGATGGCGACCTGCTTGGCTGGTGCGGGCTCGGCGATGCGAGACTGACCGTCGACGAGTGGAGTCCAGTGGAGTATGCGGAGCGGACTGGTCTCGAACCTACCGATTTTTCGGTATTTCTACCGATTTGGGGGCTGTTCTCCAAGCGAGGGCGCTAATAGTTCGAGGGACCAAAAATAAGTTACTTTAACCCGAGCTAAATACTGTGCTTTTCATTGCGAATACAAGGAAAGTAAAAATAAAAACACGAAGAAAAAGTAAGTCAATTTTATTTACATACATATTTATTTGAAGTTTATGGTGAAATTGGAACAATTAGTGATAGTAAGTGATAATTAATTTTCACGCACAGTATCTTCAATGAATATAAAAATATTGTTTTTTTGTATATCGATTTTGAGTCCGAATCTACCAATTTTTTTTAGGGCAATTCTACCGATTTCTCGTTTTGACTTTCGAAACCACTGGCGGAGCGGGCTCACGGAGGCTGACCGTCGTCCCGAGGAATTTTGCAGAAATGTGTAGAACGGGCTCACGCTTTACAGCGAAGGCTGACCGTCTTCCAGTAGCTGACGCAGGCTTAGCCTTGGGCTAAGTCTTATTGTCGATCAGAAGGCGAAACAGGGGTCCACGGGTTGGAATGCCAGCGCCTATGTGACTACGTTGTAAGACTTTCTCTGAAATCCCACTTCTGACACCAAAATGTTAACTGATGACTGATCGGAAAGCGACCTTCTTTGCATTGCCTCAATGAGTGTAACGTTGCATGTAGCACAACGCACCTTATTTAATTACACCTAATGAAATAATGTTGTTCCCTACGGAACCTCGTATATCGGTAGGTTTTATTCTACTTCGCACGGCCATCTCGCGGATCCCCAAGAAGCGCGCGCGACGGAAACATCCGAATCGTTCCGAGCGTCCAATAAACTTTACTGTGAAAACAAATATTTTGTGTTTTATTACACAATTTGATTTCTGAAGGAAATGGTCTTTATTATCCAAGTGTAGGCCCAATATATTCTTGCAATTGATTATGTTTTTCTAAGAAGTTCCAGCCGACAATTTGTTCATTTTTGTTTAGAAATTCATTTTTTGCTCTTAACAGCTGGTTCCGAAGTAATTTGATAACATGACTGGGATCTAAAAAGCATGCCACTTCGCTAGCATCTGAGGGGTCTGGAAATGTTGTTTTTCTATTGCAGTATCAGTTAATACTGCAAACTCCATGGCAGTTAAATTTGTAGCATTCCCTCCAAATGTCAGTGAACTTTAACTCCAGCTTCATGCCATTTCATGAGACAAAGTTGTAATTAACTGAATTCGATTTCTGTTCGCCGGACAAATTATTTGTCTAAAAGTACCCCAATGGTATCTTGAATCGCTGGTTTATTTAGACTCAGCTATTTTTTTATCGTTTATATTCGGGCGACATAGGCCTATAAAAATCTTACAGACTAACATATACAGGATGGTGACGACATCATGACAATAATTGAAACCACATACTGGGTATCACATTAGTAGTTCGCACATAAAATATTATTAAACTATATTTAAAGGTAGGTATTGCCACGGGATTGCTTTTTTATTTTGACTATTTATTTTAACTTTACGCCTACAAAGGTACCGCTAAAAACACCGACACCGAAGCGATGTTGCCCTGCTTGTACTTACAGGTCAGTCTATGCGGTCGGTAGACGTTTATAAAGGGTGTTGTGTTTGGTTTAGACTATTTCCGATTTTTTTTTAATTTTAAATTTTAGCTTTGATGTTAACCTAATTTTATAATTTTAATGTGTTGTGATTGACTAGCAGGGATCGTGTTTTTAATTTATTGTCATCACCACCCTGTATATTATTAATAATATAACTTAATAATAATGCTGATGGTGACGGCAGCCTCCCCCGAAAGCGCCTGAACACCACACCTTTCCGCCAGTACTGTTCCTTCATGAAAGTAGACAACATTTCAGTGGGGAACAAGGCCATCCCGTACAATTAGATTCAGTGTGTGTCCGTAACACCCATAGTGCTTTCAACCAATGTCTGCTATGGCTTTTTTTACATTGGCCGCATTGGCACTAAAGATAAAATTTATTTTATCAGAAACGAGCCATTCATTGGTTGTTTCAAGCAATGCTGCTCTGATATTGGCACTGCTGTGTACAATCTCAAAACGTGCACATTTCAATAAAAAAGTTTTCAACTCTAAGTCACTAGTAATATAGTATCTGGGACCTGAGTTCGCGAAATATGAAGGAAAACTCGTCGTTAACTGTTTTATTGTTTATTCTTCGTATACAAAACGTCCTCTTCTTTTTCCGTCCTTCCGTTCTCCCCTCCACGCCTCCTCGCATCCTTACGTTTCGTTACACTCATACTATTCACGTTCCATTCCCACAGTAATGTAGTGCCCTGTTACGGCAATGTACGCACGTTGACTCGAGATGTCCATAAGTCGGTTATCAGACAAATTAATGTGTGTGTGACAAGACATGTATCTCCTCTTTTTTTTGTACGTTTTGATCGTATATAACGATGGAATGATTATATTCGAGCCGTAAGCCCACCCCCCCTCCCCCTCCCTCCATCCCACTCCCCTTCAGGTCGGCAATGTGCGAGCAATACCTTTGGTATTGTAAGCATCTATAGGCTACGGTAACTGCTTAACATCAGGCGGGCCGTACGCTTTTTGCCACCGCAGTCCTATAAAAAAAAATCGACACGGTTTTCGTGATGGTAATTCATATCCTGGTATGTGTCGGGCGAACTTTTTGAAAGATCGTTTCTCAACTAAGGAAAATGTGGTACCCGTCTACAAACAAATCAGCAAGTTGTTCGTTATCTATACGCCTTTTCAAACTCTGTGATACTTTTTTTGCCTGAATAGGATGGGTAATGCTGCTAATGGGCGCGCGATGAAAATGCAGTGGTACTAGTGGCAGTGGCTAAAGAAATGTAAGAGGTAGATGATGAAGGCTCAGGTTAGAGATGGCTTCAACCTTCCTGTACATGATGCACTCCTTTTATCTAGGGCAATTTGGGGAACATCTACAATTGATGGTCATCGTAGACACGGTGGACATCCCTTATAATCTTCGGAACTTGGCGGCATCGGATGTACATGTACTCTCCCATGCATGTACCATTTTAGTATTTGCTGGCTCCTACACGAGTGGCAATGGCGCTTTAGTCCTAGCTGATCCCGCTCAATGGTATTTGTGTGAATTTTGCATTGAATCAGATTATTGCCTGGTATAGGAGTGCCCAAATGGGTGTACCGGGAGGTCAATTGTACCTGCAACAAATTGTTGTTGATGGTTGACGCTCGGTGACCACGCATTACCAGCCTTAAATGGACGCCGATATAGACCCTGTGTTTGTCAGACATGATAAAACTATCAGGCCTGACATTCCCAGAAATGATGGGATCGTGTTTCTACTATTGTCCGGTATTCATTCCACATGTATGTTGTCCGGGCGCTTTTTGTCCCGGCCCACGAACTACCTCTGTCATTATCAGAGTCCTTATTTTACAATGTGGGATTTACAGGGTTTCTGTTTTGGATCTACTGGGTACTTTATTTATTGACATATATTTTCTTTATTATGTTTCCTTATGTAGTTTGTATGTTTCTTGTTTTACGGCTCACACATCCGAATGCACGTCTGGCGCTGTAGGAGACGCCCACCATGGTACTTATTAGGGTAGAGGTATCTCGTCAACTTCTACGATGTCATCATCTCCACCTATCATGATTCGGTCGTGAGCTTCAGCCACCTCGCACACTCCCTCAAATAGTGCACCTGTATCGCCGTTTTGCAAGTCACCCCAACATCGCGTGCCGCCTGGGAAACTGTCCCTTAAAAATAAAAAACTAAGCATATTTAAAATGCTTACGTTGGGCTTCTCAAAAAATGTATTTTTTAAAGGACTTACCTTAATATCATGCCCCTGTCTCCTACAGCGCCATCGAAATCCTAACTTATAAGTACTTTCAACGAGTCTACATACAGAACAACGAGGCGCTCGGTTTGGGTCCTGTAAAATTCTGTATCTACGTCTTCGGTTTAGGTATTTCAGGGTTTCAGTCCTTTTATTCAGCGGGAGCGCGGGAACAATAAAACTCCTCGTAATCTTTATGTGTGTATATTTAATCTGTGTCTCTACAAATATTACCTATCGGTTTGTCGGCGCCATCTATTGGCACTGCCCGGTACTACTTCGTATTACAATAAAAGCCACCTCTGTGCCGCCGGTATTGCGGTACTTTCACCGCGGATTGCAGCCGCGTACCGCCACAAACTCAACCGTACTTTCAATCACACAACCTCTCGCTTTAATCACGCACCATCCACACTCGATCGCACAATCACAATCTCTTCAACACACGTCTTACAATACAATGTGTCTGATCAATCTCAGGAAGACTGTGGCAGAAGGCAGAGTTACTCCCGCAGTATTTGAAGCCTGGGTATGTAATTCAAATAGTGTGGCAACTGTGACAGACAATTAGTTAAGGCACTTACCCGAGTAACCAGAGAAAGAAAGAAAAACATTTATTCGACAATCATCGCAAAACACAAAACATAAACAGAAAAAAGGGGTCAGCGCGAACTGTGCCGAAAAGGTATTTGGCTCAGCATGTACTGGGGAACGAGACTCCCCCAGAAGCTATTCGCGGATCAGAACAGGTTTGGACACGTTCATGCCTGCGCTTAGAACGTTTGTTTGGCGGTGATGAAGCAGGCCCTATTCCTCCGAGGAGGAGGGCCTCTTCCCCCTTGGAAGATTCATCAGTTCGGAATCATCATCATAATCTGTTATATGCCATCAATTTGAGGTTCAATCATTTTTTGTAATTCTAGTAGACTCATCATTGGCCGGAGACCTTAATTAATGAAAAAAATACATTTCTGCTAAAGATGCTATGTATATGTCGCCGCCAAATAGTTAAATGAGCCATTCTATTGGGTGGCTAAGCCGTTCATTAAATGCCGGCACTCAATAGAATGGCTGAAGGACGCCTAGGCAAATTGTTGAATGCAACGTTGGGTGAAGGGGCTGAACGTAGCTTGGCCGCTTGGGTGAATGACATTTGTGAATATTGTTAGGGTGACCATGACGTCACCGTCAATGAGGTCTTGATTTTATCTAGAGTAAAGAGTGCGCTTAAAGCTCCTGAATTGAGGCAGCGTTGTAGGAGTCTGGCAGTGCTTGTCGGGGTTGAACGTCGAGGAATGCGGACGAAGCAACCGGAGTGTCAGAGTTATCACAGACATAATCTTCCCGAGGTATACGCACGGTTGGGTCTCCAGTGGATTTTCTTTTGAGTGTTGTGTATATTCGCTGCTGTCATGATATTGTACTTGAACATCCGGTAATAATACTGCGTCTTTATAAGCACAGTTATTTGTTTAGAACAGAGTAACATGGTGGAAACTCTATGTACCTGCACCCATAACGTTCTTATGGTAATTGTCAGATTTCGTTTGTGATCGGAGATTCTCGAAACTCACGTAGCGTACTTCCATTGGCACCTTTGTATGTTTTGATACAGACGACCAGTCGTCTCCATGGTCTTCTCAGGTTATAAGGGTTTCTGTTTGAGCAGGATCTGGAAAAATAAACTGGTCCATATAATGCGGAGTAATTTTTCAGGTACCCCACCCACAGCCAGTCTTCGAAGATGGCGTAGGAACGAGGAGGGTTTCCTATCCCTTATCTCTTCCAACACCCGGCGTATTCTTTTTTCATCTGACAGTCTGTTGATGAGAGCAAATTTGAGTTTACTATACGGCTCAGTCTCTGGTGGATGTGTATAATATCATCCACCTTCTCCGAGCTGGTGGCGTCTAATTTGGATACAGCATGATACAATTTGTTTGCTCTCTAGTTATTCTATTTAATTTAAACTGAGCTTCCAACGTATGGTGGAACTATAAAGCCGGACGATCGGGCCAGAATGGAGGGGCACGAATTGTAAGACTCTTCACGGCCGTGTCATACGAGTCATCGTGTTGCTCGACTGCATCATCAAAGTCTTTTATAGGCAACTTCTCGCCCTCGGTCATGATGGTGGCAGAACTTACCCTGAGAATATAAGGATGCACGGGGTTATCTGGTCGATTCGACTCCACCAAGCCAACTAGGATATCTGATGGAATGCGGGTGCCACACCCGCCACTGCCTGCGGCTTCCCGCCCGCACACCGCCATCGCCGCCGCGGTGCGGGTGACGTCACACTTGACAGGCGCCTAGTTGGCTTGGTGGCGTAGTATTTATGTACTTAATTCTTGGTCAGCTCAATACCTACTCCATCTTTTAAAATATTTAAATATAATGTACTATTTTGATAGATTTGACTATTTTTTGTTGTTGTCATTTTATCGCTAATTTGAAAATCAAAACAATTTTATTTTTTTAGTTTTCAAAACTCCGGCAAAAACTGTGGTGCTCAATTTATTTCACAGTTTGCTATTTTGTTAAATTAATTTGTGGAAACTTTCCACTGTAGCGCTTGAATGCGGTAAGCACATTATTTGTGACCATGTCAGATAAATTCGGGAACATCTCGCCATCTCCGTTTTCCATGTTGGAAACGATTTTCCAAAAAATCTCGACTGATTCTTCACGATTTGTTTTAATATCTGTGTTTCTTAGGAGGCGCCATTCACTATCTATACTACTCCACCAAGCCAACTAGGCGCCTGTCAAATGTGACGTCACCCGCACAACAAGACGGTGGCGGTGTGCGGGAGGTGTGGCGGGCGGGAAGCCGCAGGCGCTGGCGGGTGTGCGGGCGGGGAAGCCGCATTCTATCCTAGCGCCTAGTTGGCTTGGTGGAGCAGTATGACATTGCATTTTACCCTCTCATAATGATTTCCCTTTCTCTCAGGGTTGTTGGAAACTTTATATATTTCCTTGTAACTTCCCGGACATTGAGCGCGTCGGTAACATCAGAACGTTGGTTGCGACGCGACATATTACTCATATATGAGGTAACAACGTTCCGCTGATTTAAACACAAGTTACCTAATGTGGATTAGTACCTAAGTAGCTATTTTATACAAGTTGACTCTATAGAGGTTAGTACTTATTTTGGGAACCAATATTACCTTGATTTCATTCGATTGACTCGTAAATACGGCCGAAAATCTTTTAAAACCTGTTGGTATCGGGCCTTACTTAAGCAAAAATTTGTCATAAATTCGTTTGGAGGTAACTCCAACGGGTTATAATATCACGGAGACGACGCCTTTCAATACAAAGTTTTCTTTTCCGTATTTCGTTTTCAGCTAGCTCCAACAAATCGGCACGCGCCATTATTTTAATAAAAATGTCCGCATGGGACGCGTGCGCGCCTAATTGCCTTTACCAAATAATAACCTATACTTACTCTGATTTTTAATTTTGTGGACTTCAATCACAGCTTTTTATGTCAAACTAATTTGATCTGTTCATCATAAATTATGTTGATTATAAACACAAAAGTTAAATGAAAACAAAACACTAATCAATGAAATTGACAAATTAAAATTAAGATAAATAAAAACCTGCCCCTATTCAAACAAATCCCGTCCGTGTGGGATGGTGGCAAGAATACTGGCTGCATGTCCTCCCTGTATTCGAGCTGTTCCTGTTGTCAAGCTAATTTTTTGAGCAAGGAAAGAGCCAGCCCTCTTGTCACCTGTGGCGGTAACCAGTCAAGGGGTGATTTTGTTAAATAGCACTTTAGCGCTATGACTCCATGGGCCAAGCGTCTCCGCGGCAAACGGCACAAACACATAGTTGTTATTTAAAAGTGCATATTTGCGCCGCTTGCTGAGGTGCGCCTTCTCAGCCGCAGCTCCCACTGCAGACGCAGATTCCCTGAGATGGGACGGGGCCAGAGTGTCCACACACGTAGCATCCCACACAAGTGGACGACCCCGCTCCCAGGGAACCAGCGTCATGCCATCGGGTCTCTTGCCACCATCCCTAAAAACCCCGGAGGGTTCCAGGAGCGATGGAACGGTGATAGTGGCAAGAGCCCTTTTGATTATGTCGTTCAGGGAGCCATGGCGAGAAAACCTGGCTCCGCTTCTTTGGCATGAGAGCCCATGGAGACCAGACTAGTCGACCTCCACTCCACACGGATATTTGTGTCCAGTCGCCCCCAGGCGAATGCAAACAGCGACTCTTAACTCTCGTTGTCAAGGAAGGTGCCGAGATTGGCTGATAGAATTGCGTGAAGCCAATGTCCGCACTCCTTTTCGCATAACGCTAACAGCCGAGCGTGGTAACGGTCACTGATTAAATTTTCGAACAGAAGATGATTCTGGTTTAAATTTATTTTATTTTATTTACTAAAAATACAATAAACAAGATCACTTAAAAAAGAAAATTTAATTAAAATATAAATTGACATTTATATTATAACTGTCATTTTAGTCCAATAAATAAAAAATCAGAATATACAGATATTCAATTTCACAATGGAGGTTTCGCCTTGGTTGTAGTAGTGACATGTACATACAAGGCGCGTTTGTGTGTGTGTAAACTGAAGGAGCGTTAGCAAAGAAATCTGAAACACATTTTTAATTTGTGCTTTAAGATCCTTTATCCTTTTGGCAATTTTTTTTACCTTGACGCCTTACATTCAGCTTATTTAATTCATGAGTTACATCTTATCTATCTCGCTTCTGAATAATAAACAACATCTCGTTGATCTGCTTCCGTATCTGACAGAAACTGCTGGACTGCTGGAATTGACGATGATTCAATCCATTTTTTCTGATGTAGATTACAGTCACCACGATGTTCATTACTTCTTTCCATGATACGACTTTGGAACATAACTCTTCTTGGTGGATAATGCAATGAAAAAATAATGGGATTTCACATCCTATCTCTGCCAGTTTCGTTTTAAATAGTGATTATTTAGCGCTTATTTTTTTTAGGTAAGGGGAATAGGTAAATGTGAAATGTTACTAGGGTGTCATACATTTTTATTTAGCAAAAAAATAATAAAAAGTTTGATTCTGATTCGCTTTCATCAGAATCAATTACCAGATCAATCACGAGCTCAAAATCCTGGTCAAAATATTTTAAGTATTCCTTTTCAATGTTTTCGACATGACTACAGGTTTTATGGCACGTTTCGCTGGTAACTTTGTTCAAGCTTTCATAAATAAGTTGTTCCGTGTTAGTCATATATTGCTCAAAATTATTTGAAGCGATATATTTTTTTACGATTCCTCATATATTTTCAATGGCATTTAATTCTGGGTGATAAGGAGGGAGACGCATGACATCAAAACCTTGGCTCTTGATAAAGTCATATATTTTGTATGTTATGTGTTGATATTTGTGTTTCTTATTATGTCATACAATTCCAATTTAAGAAGAGACTGTTCAAATGCTATGTTGTCTCTAAGCCATTGCTGCATATCTGCTTTCTTTGTTGCCAATGTCGGTACTTTTTCAGCTCGTGTATTATGGTAAGGAGCATTGTCTAAGAAAATGACAGAGCCTTTGGGTAAAATAGGTAAAAGTTCTTCGTTGAGCCATTTAACATAATTATCATAGCTCATATTTGTATGGTAATCGCCAGCTGTTGAGCACCGGTGATCATCACGAAGATGACGTTAGTCCAGTTGATAACTGGAGATAGCCAACTGACACTTGATTTCGGGAATGATCGTCGTCCGAACCGCACCTTCCGAAGAGCGCTTACATTATTCCCTAAATTTCCTTAGTATGGCATCTTTTTGATGCAAGCAGCCACATCGATTCTATGTGAACTGTATGAGTCAAGTTGGGGTTCAAAGTGCAAATTAAGTTTGTTGGCAGTTTGTTTAGATGCATTAACTGAACATAAAGATTAATATTTGTCTACTTATTAAGTCTTTATAATTAGAACATGTACTGCAAGTACACTTGCGGACACCTTAAGAGCCGTCTTAGAGATGGTCTTATAAGAAGGGCACAATCCACAGAGTTTTCCAATGCTAATGACCTTATTTCTAGATACTTGATAAACTCTGATAAGGGTAAGGTTTGCATGTGATCATGCTGTAGACAATACTCGCGGTTGGTTGTTTGATATATTTTACGTAGTAGAATGCATACAAGGATACTATCCCACTTGTCTACAGGTTGCTCTAGGTTTTTGAGAGCTGCAACATTCTGTTTTGCGTTTGATATCAAGTTTCTTAAAGCGACAACAGTTGCTTAGTTAGGCATATCTAATATTTGTGCAATGTGGTCGATGCAATTTTTGTTTGTTGTCATATCTATCATTCAACATGGAATGGCTTGTGAATAACTAGCGCCTAACATATTTACCTGAACATATTTACCCAGGAAATATTTATCTTCAAATTATCCTTTGGTATTACAAGCAATTATTAAGTTTAATAAGACAACAAGTTTAATATTAATCAGCCTTTGGTACTCTTGAGTAATTATTAAGTTTAAAATTTGCCTGCCATTTCATGTTAGTTCCACGACGCACAATTTGTACCGGCTTCCGCGGTACGGGGTTGATTGCAATGATTGCATACTTTCTTTTGTAGTTCATTAGTATTTATTTCCATAATATTATGTGCGAAGCAGGGAACTTCTTATTATAGTGCTTCGCCAACTTGTAGGCCAACTGTCTTACTTCTTTTTTTTAAGACCATAATTAGTGGCAGCACAAGTCAACATGTAATCAGATAAAATATTTTCTTCTTCGGCCGTAAAGACTGTGGGGCTGGGATAAATATATAAATAAATTATTTTAGAGTTTATTATTTATTGGTTATTAAAGTACTATTGGCACTATTGGAGGTCGTTACCAAACTAAGTACTTTGTGGTTGATTAATAGGCTAGTGGACGATTTTTGAGAAACATGTTTATAATGTGCCTCATGGTCTATTTTACTCAAAATATTAATATTTCAGTAAAAAACAACATGATTATATTTTATTTAGCAGTTCTATAAATATTTTGACATTTCTGAACTAAAACGCGTCAAGCTGTCATGGCGTCTCGAATGACGTTAATGCGAGCAAAATAAACATTTGTATGGTTGAAGTAGTGGAACTATCACAAACTAAGTGGAACTATCAAAAGTTTAAAATAAATAATACAAAATGGATACTATCGATGATACTACTATTAATTATTACAAGCACTGCATAGTACCGCAATGTATTAGTACAACAATAAAAACTCCACAGAAGCTGTTTTTTTACGTACCTAGGGACAAACAAATAAGGAGAAAGTGGCTACAGCTTGCAAGACGGGATCACAAACTAAGTAGAGTTCAGACGGACATCCTGGAACATTTTTTTTCGACCTTACAAATAAATAGATAAATAGAGCAAACCACCAGCTGACAGTTCTTTTTTTTTAATTTGAATTAAAGAATTAGGCAAAGGAATTTGTTTGCTATAATCCAAAAGCGAAAAAAAATAATTGGCGGTGCCCCGATGCCCTGCATTTTTTTTTTTAGGAAATAAATTAAATGCATTATTTATTATTTAGCGATTTATTTTTTAACTTTTTCTTATATTTGTCCAATGCTTTTTTCTGCATTGTTGGCAAAGTACATTTATCAAGTCTGATTAAGTCCGTGCCTTTCAGTATCCTATTGATGATGTTGCACCAATTATAGATACATAATTTAATTGTAATGTTTAAAAAATTGTGGAGGACTGCATCCTTATGCTGCTCACAATTGATGAAATCAAATGGATACTTGGTAGTTATGTATTCCTTTATGTGCGTAGAAATATTTTCTTTGTGTGGATTATTTTCTAAGTATGCATTTGTTTCATTTATTATGTACGTAAAATGTCTAACGGCATGTTCCGACGGATAGGTCAGCTTTCTTAGTTTCATTGTTTTAAATTCTCTCTTTGAGATCCATTTATGTACATCATTTTCTTTCGTGGTACATAAATTGGTCTCACACTCTTGACACTTTATTTTATTAAATATTTTTCTTATGACCCATCCAACGGTGTATGCCCTTGAGTGGACATTCAATCTTTCCCGAGCTGCTTGGATTTTAATGTCTTCAGTCACTGTCACTTTATGAAGGAGGGTGTTATCCTCCTCAACACATACAATACCAGGATCGATATTGGATTGGTGGCATTTGTCCCCCATTTGCTTTTCAAATAAAGCTTGAACTTTTATCATTTGGTTGCAAGCATCATCTTCACAATTGAAGGAATCTGAATGGAATTTAATAAGCCCTGTAATTAATAACGACTTGAAAGTACTTATGAAGATATGGCAAGTCGGATCATTATTTCTAAAGTTATACGCCCTCACACGTCCAAAAAAGTTTTCTATTGGATCGGAATTGAAATAGCGAGGGCGCATAACCGTAACTTTATTTTTTAGCAATACTTGCCATATCCTCTGGTAACCTCTTGTCGTTATCCAATTTTTTAGAGTAGGCACGGACTTTTCATGTCCTTTGTCAACAAATTTAATTTTTTCAATCATTTTTCTTGCTTTCTTCAACGTGCCGCTGACTAGCGGTGTGCGTTGCGCACCGTAAGCAGTTACAATAACATGTTATTGGCTGAATACCGAAAACCTAGTATCGTATTCTAAAAAAACTGCGTATCGCACGGAACACGTTATTCTTACAAGCTCACAAGGTGCGGCGGTGCTCTTGAGAACTCAATAACTGATTCATACCGAACCGACGTGACGGCCGATGTTTATTTACATTATACGTCGTCAAGTTATTGTATTACCTACTTGTTGACGTTATATAGTGAAGTCCTAATGTGTAAGAGGGATAGAGGAATGCGCCAACTGATATTGTTCGCGCGCTTGCTCAACATTATTCGACATTTAGAATAAATACTAGCTTTTGCCCGCGACTTCGTCCGCGTAGACTTCAAAATAAAAAAAAAACCGGGCAAGTGACTTAAGACTTTTTAGTACTTTTTAGTGCGCCAGGGTTTTTTAAGTCAGTATTTGCTTTTTTATAAAAATAATTTTATTTCACGATTTTTATTGAAGCCATACAAACTTTATCACGGTACCTAATTCGGTGAATGCGTGTTTTGGTAGGTAGGTATATAGAGCCAAAATCCCAAATCCCCCTCCCCTTCTCCACCCCTTTTCCTCCCCTCTCTTCCTTCTGCTCCCTCCCCCTCCATTTCCCTTTCCCTGTCCCCTCCCCCTTCCACTTCCCCCTACCTTACGTCTTCCCCTTCCTCCCTCACCTACCCTATGCATACTAAGTTTCAAGTCAATCGGGTACAAACATATTTTTCTGCCGTACTTTTCTACCTTTAGTTTCCCCCTTTTGGGTGTTGATTTACGAAATGATTTTTTATGGGATCAAACTGAAGTAGTACCTACCATATTCAGCTCAGCTTATACCCCAATTATTTAAAATGAACAATCATAACCAATTTCGAGATATGGATGACTAAACATTCGCTGACCCCACTCTCCCCTTTTCCTTCAAAATATTAAAAACGCTGAAACCCCAGTCTGATTATTTAAAATGAACAATCATAACCAATTTCGAGATATGGATGGCTAAAAATTCGCTGACCCCGCTCTCCCCTTTTCCTTCAAAATATTGAAAACGCCGAAACCCAGTTTGATTATTTAAAATGAACAATCATAACCAATTTCGAGATATGGATGACTAAACATTCGCTGACCCCGCTCTCCCCTTTTCCTTCAAAATATTAAAAACGCTGAAACCCCAGTCTGATTATTTAAAATGAACAATCATAACCAATTTCGAGATATGGATGACTAAAAATTCGCTGACCCCGCTCTCCCCTTTTCCTTCAAAATATTAAAAACGCTGAAACCCCAGTCATTTAAAATGAACAATCATAACCAATTTCGAGATATGGATGACTAAACATTCGCTGACCCCGCTCTCCCCTTTTCCTTCAAAATATTAAAAACGCTGAAACCCCAGTCTGATTATTTAAAATGAACAATCATAACCAATCTCGAGATATGGATGACTAAACATTCGCTGACCCCGCTCTCCCCTTTTCCTTCAAAATATTAAAAACGCTGAAACCCCAGTCTGATTATTTAAAATGAACAATCATAACCAATTTTGAGATATGGATGACTAAACATTCGCTGACCCCGCTCTCCCCTTTTCCTTCAAAATATTAAAAACGCTGAAACCCCAATCTGATTATTTAAAATGATCAATCATAACCAATTTCGAGATATGGATGACTAAACATTCGCTGACCCCACTCTCCCCTTTTCCTTCAAAATATTAAAAACGCTGAAACCCCAGTCTGATTATTTAAAATGAACAATCATAACCAATCTCGAGATATGGATGACTAAACATTCGCTGACCCCGCTCTCCCCTTTTCCGTCAAAATATTAAAAACGCCGAAACCCCAGTCTGATTATTTAAAATGAACAATCATAACCAATTTCGAGATATGGATGACTAAAATTCGCTGACCCCGCTCTCCCCTTTCCTTCAAAATATTAAAAACGCTGAAACTCCAGTCTGATTATTTAAAATGAACAATCATAACCAATTTTGAGATATGGATGACTAACCATGCGCTGACCCCGCTCTCCCCTTTCTCGTCAAAATGATTAAAAATACGGAAACCCCAGTCTGATCAATTCAAATAAGCAATCATAACCAATATCGAGATATGGATGACTTATTAAAACATCCCTTGACCCCGTTTTCCCCTTTCCCGTCAAAATAACAAAACTCGACCACCCGTATACAAACTTTCACTCCACATTTCACCCCTTAGGGGTTGAATTTCCAAAAACACGAAAGAAATCTAAACACAAACTTTCATTCCCCTATTTTACCCCCTTAGGGGTTGAATTTTCAAAAACCCTGAAATTACTCTTTTTTATTTTTGAAAATACACCTAATCACCAATTTAAGTAATTCTCACTTCAAAAATGACGGAACTTCCATACAAACTTTTATCCCCTATTTTACCCCCTTAGGGGTCGAATTTTCAAAAACCCTGAAACCCATATTTATTTATTTTTCAAAAGACACCTAATCAGCAATTTTCATAATTCTAACTTCAAAAATGACGAACTTCCATACAAACTTTCATCCCTTATTTTACCCCCTTAGGGGTTGAATTTCAAAAAACCCTTTCTTAGTACACCTCTACACATCAAGACAAACCCACCCTCCAAATTTCAAGTCTCTACGATCAGCGGTTTAGGCTGTGCGTTGTCTGTCAGTCAGTCAGTCAGTCAGTCAGTCAGTCAATCAGGACTTAGATTCTTATATATTTAGATTAATAAGCCGTATATCTTTATACACACGGTCAACTATTGTTTAATAATTTTGATAAAATTTGGCCTCGGTCTAACGGTGTAGATGCGTGCGTGACATGATTAGATTTTTGTTTGCTTGCAATCATGTAGTCATTGATTCTTTGAACTTTCTCTAATACATTTGTGGAAAGCCTTTTAAAGAAGTTTAAAGACGAAAAAGTTAAAGACAAAATCCGTAGATATTAATGATATGACAACCATATTATTATAATTTATTGGTGGTAGAGCCAAGCTGTAGCCAATTGACTACAGCTCTAATACGGGCTGGCTCGACCGAGGCAGTGCCACCCTCTCACAGAAGATCGGCGTAAAGCAGCTATTACAACCGCGTTTCGTACGATGAGTGAGAGAACCGGAAGCCCAAACCCCATCCCCCTTCCCCTTCCTCCGTCCCACTTCCCTTCAGGTCGGCAACGTGTGAGTAATGCCTTTGGTATTGCAAGCATCTATAGGCTACGGTAACTGCTTAATCAGGTGGCCGTACGTTTGTTTGCCACCTGTCCCACAGAATAGATCCTATGAAAAAAAACATCTCATTATCATGTCTACCCAATAACACTATACCTTTCGTGGTGATAAAACGTACAAAATAACACTATTGAAGCAGTTACTTAATTCAAAACACGCTATAACAACTCAATACCAAGGAACTTGTATACCGACAAGTTTCTTGCTCAATACAGTGAGTGAGGTATCAGCTAATACCTAGTTGCTAAAATATCATGTTTCAAAACCAGTTATCGCCCGCTAAACCGATAACAGTTTTAGGTATTGGAAAAATGCGTACCGACCCACGACTACCGCTGACTGGTCTGCCATCGGTGTAGTGAGCTGAAAAAACAAAATGTTTATTAAAACTTATGATGGTATAATCTTAGTCGCTGGATTCTAGTTACTTCTAATTTATTGTTTGTTTAGCGAGAACCATTATTTTCTGATTAACAGTATCGTAGATAGTTGCTTTATTATCTACTGGGTGAAATCGAAATTGTGGGCAATATTTTAAAATATGACTAAAATATGACACATGATTCAGAATATTTTGGGAATATATTTGTTGATTAATATTCTCTAAATATTCTGAATCATGTGTAGAATCACCGTTTAAAATATTGCCCACGATTTCGATTTCACCCAGTATATACAAATAAATAACATTGTGTTTGTTTGTAATTTCAAAATTACAGCTTTTTACTAAATGCATTTGAAATATGTATACACGGTACTAATAACAACAATTATTTTTTGTCTGTCTGTCTGGATGTTTATTCCGGGTAATCTTTGATTATGTTAGGTCAAAGTCAAAGTCAAAAGGTTTTTATTCATGTAAGCTCATTAGAGCATTTATAAATAGTCAATATAAACAATATTTTAGCGTTACCACCGGTTCGAAATGTTGCTTCCATTGAGAAGAGCCGGCAAGAAACTCAATGGTTACTCTTTTCAAAAGAATAATTGTATACATTTTGTTAGAAAAATAGTTAGGGTTTGGCGTAAAAAAATAAAAATTCCATTCCATCCCCGCGGGCTTAAACGGTGGTAATCTATTTCTAAAATTTAATCTACAAATTCGCGGGCACAGCTAGTTAATAATAATAAAATTATACTCACAAAATTCAGCAGTATATGATAAGGCACCCGCCATTGTTTTGCTGAAAACCCGGACGCAATTCTTTACCTAAAAAAAAAAAATTCTAATTATAGAACTTGTATGGTCTTCTATGCATACACTCTATGTTTGCTTGATTTGCAACTGAGGATCCCTGAGCTCCAAAGCTATGTATATTAACGGTCCTTTCAGCTAATGGAATTTGAGCATCATTCACTGGTCCGAGGGATTCCACAAATAGTAGGTTGCCTGACGTTATCTTCTTTCTAACTCTATTAACTACATTTAGGCCTTATTCGTTATTTTCACGTTTTATCTCGACCATTTTAAACCGATCCTTCATCTCTGCTAACACGACGTAAACTCTGGTGTGTAGAAGATTGGAATAGCGGTATCTACCTTCAAGTGTGTTATTACTTTCAAACTGGATGCCAGCTAATCTTGATCTAGCGCCTGCGGTCGGTATGTCAATGGGTTCATAGCCCAGTAAATTTCTATTAGGAACTAAATTTCCAGCAATCTGATCTTGCGGTATTGGTTCATAGTTTTCATCTTCCTGCTGTGAGGCTAGTACTCGATTCGACGATACGAGTGGTGAAATATAACATTCATACGCATTATGCGATTGAGCATTCAGTGGTCCAAATGATCCACTAAGCATTACTTCAATATTGTCAACTATGACCGGTTCCTGTGGTATGGCAATGTCGGGCAGATTCAACCGTACTTCTTTACCATCCTGAGTGACTACATCTGTTACGTGCGAGAACTTGTATGGTGTGGATAAATAGACAATAATATTTAATATTAAAAGGAATAACGTTAGTTTTCGCTAAAGTTAACTTTACCTTCATTTTTTTCACTTTTGTTGGAATAACATGTTCATCATTTAATTTATGAAGTATTCGGGATTGAGTGTGTTTACAGTCGGTTAAATACACATCGACGATGTCGTTCCATTTTGATGTCTTGCCATCAATTGAAATATTTTTCGTTAGAAAATTATTTCGTATACCTTTAATGAGGTGTGGTGGATCATAAATTATGCTTAATGATCCACCACTTATTTGCACCGTTTCATCTGAAATTAAGGATATTTTTTATCAGCCCCATTCAATTTTGATATTTATGCATCTAGTAAGTAGGTACCTACAAAATTAAACACTTACCAGTTCTAATACCTCGACGAATCTGATCCCCTCTCGTAATTTCTTGCATTTTTTTTTTTAGTGCAGATTGAAAGGACGATCCCTGATCTGATACTAATGCAATCGGAATCAGCCCTGTTTCAAACACCGCTGTAGTCACATCTTTTAAAATTTTTTGTAGTTGTTGTGATGATACCGCTCCTTCGGAAAAATAAAACGCCACAGGTTGTTGCCATTTGTAGACGGCACCTCTCACCAAAAAGGCAAGTGCGTGATCAGCAAGATTACTTGATTTGTCATTTAGCTCTACGAAGCCGTTGATTTGATCATTCTTTTGCGAGTAAACAAGAGATGGTTCGAGAGCCATTTCATCGAACATGATGGTACATAATTTTTTCTTTTCATCCCAGTCAGTGACCTGAAAATAACAGAAATTTATTTATCTAACATTCATGTAATAGGTACTCATATATTTAAGTTAACAATGGGAATCCCTTAATCTGGCAACATTTGCCATACAAACAATCCATTGTTTAGCTATTGTTTAGGTTGTATGTGAACGTTGAATGGTTAATACATACCTCTTTTTTAATGACCTCAAAAACTCTAGTGTTTAGGCCTGCATTAATGTCCAATGCTGCAATCATTTTCTTCAGTGTCGTATTTGAAGGCAGAATAAAAATTTTCTGTAGAAATCTGTAAGCTTTAGGGCTTTGCTTTAAAATCGACAAAGCAATAAATTTTTCCTCCAAAGAAAATCTTCTGGATTTTTTTCTTTTAGTGCACATTTTTATTTGCATGTTTAAAATTTGTTGTGCAAGTGGGTTCATTTTTTTGATCATTTTTTCATAATTAATGATATGAGCTACTGCTTTTTTCGCTCGCACATTATAATTGAGCTGTCGTCTTGACCTTTTATACTCTTTATACAGAAACTTGCATTTAGGCGAAAGATTTACACATTTTGGCACAAGCCGCTTCTTGAACTTCTTCTTAGGTGTTGATGGTGTCAACTCATCTATAAACAGAAAATAACGTAATTAGTGGCTAGCATATGGTGCCTATCTTTATTGATGCTCTTAACAAAAATCTTACCAATAGTAGCTGCTTCCTGCTGTTCATTAATCTCACATGTGGATGTTGATGCCACAACATTTGTGTGAGCTTCATTTACTCTGGGCCTTTTCCTGCAGATTCTCTCAGGTGTTGAAGATGATGTCAACTCACCTTAAGACAAGAAACATTATTATTAGAACAAAATTATTGGTTACTTTTAAATTCATGATTTATGCTCTTAACAAAAAACTTACAAAATGTGGATGCACCTTGCTTACTTGTCTCATAAGAGGATGATGAAGTCGATGCCACAGCTATTTCTAAAAAAATAATTAATGCCTTGAATGAAAATTATCAAAATAATTGCAGAGCGGAGGGATGTGGGAGCCAAACAAAGCAGACTGGCAGAGCTTATTGTTTTGTTTTATTTCATGACCTTCTGCTCCCATACCAAAGGCCTAGAACTTGAAACAAATAATCTACTATGCTGAACAGAAACATAAGCTTCAGCAAAATAATAGTAAGAGCAGATTCCCTTCACTATAAAAAAAATCTAGTGAATGTAGTTACCTGTAAATCCCGATCCTGTTGCCCCAGCATTCTGATCCTGATGCCCCAGCACGGCAGAATGTGATTTTAGTGGCTTGGAATAAGAATGGTCGAATTTCCACTTAAACGCATATGTGTGATCATCTAATGGGTTATTTTCTGAAATTATTAAAAGTTATTGGTATACAGATAAAACCTTCTGCCACACAACTCTCTCAGATTGTGCTAATGTGGAAGAGACAAACTTCTCTTTTCTGTAAGTACCAACAGTTCATAAAGTTTTGAATAAATGGTATAAACTAGGATTGCTCTGCTTTGCTCTCAGTGTTGGCTCGGCAAGTTCACAAGGCAAACTATTAACGACAGTTAAATATATAAGTTTCTAGGTCTTGCTTTGTATCAAAAAGTATTACCTTCATCTTCATAATATGATTTTGATGGAATGCCATCCTCAATTTCTTTTTTTTCTTCATCTACTATGAAATCTTCACATATACCATCAGGTGAACCAGCAATCATGGGATATTGTTGACTTAACATGAGACCACATTTTCTAATTTTTTTATGAAGTTTCAACTCCAAATTTTCTCTGACAGAGTCCTCCAAAATCCTGCCTCGTTGCATAGCAGGGGTATCTGGAATTTTTCCACCCATGATAATTGATATTAACGTACCATCATTGGTCTTGCATCTACTTACTTCAAAAGCCCGTGATGCTGTTATCCGTCCATATCTTATTTCATGCCAGACTGATTTTATACTGCTCCCTTGTTTCTTCTTCAATTTTTTTAATGACAGTATCAGATATGACTGCATTTCTTAAAAATGATTCGCAACACTTTTCTTTGTGTTTTAAAACAAGCTGATACAGGGAAGCGCTGGCTGTATCACTTAGAACAGAATTATGATCATATTTAAGTAATTCACAATCCTCAAATTTCATTTTTCGTCCCTCTTCTATAAACTTCATAAATATACTTGAATTTGATGGTAACTCTTAACCAAAGTTTTGGCTGCAACATATTTTATGCTGGTGCCCACTTGTGATAGCTTAGATTTCTTCCAGTACCATTCCATAGAAGTACATGCTGGTTCTTCACTTCTGCGATGAACCCACATGAGGAATGCTATTGCGTGCTTGCATCCGCCTTGCGAAGCAACGCAGTCGTGACATTCTATAGAACAAATGATGTCGTTCTCTTCGTCAACAATCAATGTTACTGTGTATAACTTGGACCGCACTTTATGCTCCGGACATATTTTGCACTTTACCATACAGAGTTTGCCATCACGTTTCAATTGGACATAACTTATGGCATCATCTCCATAAGATGTCCGCGATGATCTACAAAAGAAATTTCACCATTAGCATCAGCATTACCAGTATTAAATTATCTTAACCTCAAAAATAATTATGTAATATTATCGGTTAAGTGATAAAAAAACCTTTTACATAACGTAATGACAATTTTAACACTAAAATGATATTATGTACTGTTGTATACTTACACAGAAGTTTTGATATTCCGGAATTCTGCAGAGCAGAAATTGGTGTTAGTTGCGAAAAATGCACCTAGCATAACAACATCGAATTTGGGCAAATTACTGCTATTTGCTTTTATAAAACCTGCGTCCATTATAGCTAGTTGAATTAGACGTATGAACACAGAGGATAGTATTATTTTACAGCAAAATTACTGGAAAACTATTAATTTTCACTGAGAAGGCGTCTCGTTGTTTACTTGTTGTGAGTATTTTTCAACGGTATTTTTGTTCTATGCTTGTTGTGTGTCCCGCCGGCCACCGGTTGACGTCACGCGCTCTGATTGGCGTTCATTGTCACGTGACTAATGGCTGCAATATTACAATTTTATTTCTCAAAAATATAAATGAATATTTATTATTTAAAATAAAACAATTTATTTTTTACATGTTTAGACCGTAAACTACCATATAAATTAAAATCTGCCAATATTTTTCATACTGTCAAGTACCCTATTGTTTAACAATGGATTTCCGCAAAGTTACGCCTGATTCCATCAATTATCTAAAATTAAGGAAGTTCTAGTCTCTGTATTGAGACAAGTGCGGCTTTCCGTTTTAATTCTTTTGAGTTTGCTAAACACTCGCTCTACACTTGCGTTACCAGTTTATGTAAATTAAAAAAAAATACGACTTCCTGCTCCATTTTTCAGGTCAGTGACCTTGCACAACACGCAAGATCTATTTACACTATCCAATCTGGTACATGCACTAGCTAGCGCACCAGATGAGCAGGTGCGGCTGAGTCAACACGATCGCATTAAATTAGATCACAAGCTGTCGAACTGACTTGCATGAATTTTATCCAGAGGTTTATATTTTCTTGGGTTGGTATGTTCGATTTTAAGGGTGATTGGGCGATTCCGCCTTGCTCCACCTGATGTTCCTGCTCGAGTATTGGATTTGTTCACCCAGCCATATCTCATTAACTCGCATATCTCATATGTTCGAGGCTTGTGCACGTGACTTTCCGGCAACTTTGCATAGATCTATTGCATTTGAGAGTGTTAATTCTGGCTCTCTTAAAAGGCGTTCTTTCATTGCAGTCTCTCTTAATCCACATATTATTTCGTCTCTCACCAGATCACTACACAGGTCTTTGAAGTCGCATTTCGCTGCCATCTTATTTAATTCGAATACATACTGTTCAATCGATTCAGCATCTTCTTGATCAAGAAAAGAAGTGGGTAAAGAAGATGTGCCAAAATATTTTTATTTTTTTCTTGGGCAGAAAGAATAAGTACGTGAAATTAAATAAAGTATAGAAGTTACTTTACTTCCTCCATCTTTATTCCAATTATCATCCCAACAATCATGTGTCAGTGTCATTCCTTCATGGTATTCTCATTACGTGGACATCGTCGACATTCGGGGACACAAAGATTTCAGGGACACGATGATTTCACGAAGATTTCAGGGACACGATGATTTCACGAACATTTCAGGTATACGATGATTTCACGAACAGTTCAGGGACACGATGATTTCACGAACATTTCAGGGACACGATGATATTTCACGGACACGAAGATTTCAGGATCACGGATTATTGAATGAGTTCGTCAGTTTCAGGTGGACACTTTTATCTCCCGTAGAAAATTAGTTCACGGACACGGACACGGCTCACGGTAACTGAGACGAACCGAGGATACTACCGAATTGTATCCTAAGCACGCTGCCACCAATTTGATAAACGGAATTTCGGAACGGCCTTTTTTAAAAAGATAATTGTCATTCACAAAGTCAAAGTTTATTTGGATTTAAAGATTACACGATTTAATTGGGGCAAGTGTCACCAACGGAGGAAAAGTATTAAAGTTGTGAACTTAAGAAAATATTAAAAACAAGAAAAATGACAAGCGTGAACATGCTCCCCCACGTTGAAAGGCTGCAGTAGGAGAGTTTCAACACTCTAAGCACTTCCTTCGAAGGCAGAGGGCAAAGCCGAGTTAGCGGGCGTGGTAGAACTTCTTTGGTCGTTTTTACTTCTGCCACTCTGGCTATGTTGTCTGATCCGAGATGTAGTTTTTCAACTCGACAAAGGCGCCAGCATAGAAGAGCGGAATAATCTTCTTGGAGCAAGACCAAATCGCCAACCTTCTTGAAGTGTTCCTTCGCCATGAGGTACGATGTTGTAATTCCATTTTGTACTTTTTCTGCCAGCGAAGCCAAAATGCTGTCTCATTTGTTCTAGCCGGGAGCGCTGCAACTGGCTTGGATTACGATTCTGGTGGAGCCGGCAAGGCAGTCAATGATCGGCCGATATAAAGTGTTCAGGGGTTAAGGCTAAAAAATCGTTTGGAGAGGGAGACAGGGCAGGATACATAGGACGGCTGTTGAGAATTGCCTCTACTTGAGCGAACAAGGTAGTTAGCTCCTCAAAAGTTAGATGACTGCCCATGACACGTTTAATATGGTGTTTCGCCGACATGACTCCAGCCATGTCGGCGAGTCACGTTGTTGCAGCATTACCGCTGATACACCATCAGGACCCACTGCTTTATGTTTGAGCTTCATAATGGCCTCATGTACCTTAGAGTACAATATATTGGGCTCTTCGGTGTGATCATTCCACCGTATTTCCATGATCTGATTGTTTCCGTCGCGGTATAGATCATAAGAGTAGTTTCTCCATCTCTCCAGAATATGTGTTATAACTGTTAATGCGTTACCTTTACTGTCATCAACCAGCCAACATTTGGGTTTATAAAAACCGGTGAGTTGTTTCATCTTCTTCAACAGATCCTTTGTTTGTGATCTCTCTGTACACTCTTCTATCTCTTCGCAGATTCCGTTAATGAATTTGTCTCTGCCCTACGTGTATTCCTCTGTACCTCTTCGTTGGTTATAGTGGTACCTTTTCGACTCGGTGTCAAGTCCTTCGCTTTTCAACTTCCTTCTCTCCTCTATCAACGTTCATGACTCCTTGCTAATCCATTCCTTTTCGGGCGCTCGCCTGCCAATGCAGTTTCAGCCCTAGTGAGCCTGCGCAGATGGCGGCGCGCGGCGATGTGCGCGGCTTCCCGGCGGGCGCAGGATGCCGCCGCCGGGGATGAGTCGCAGTCCGCCTAGAAATTCTTGATTCTATTTTAATTATTTATTGCTTGGAAGCAGCAATCATTTATTCCTACGGCGCGTGGATCCACGGCCGCGCCGCACGAAGTAATATCGCTCCCGCCCATTCCTCCGGGATCGATCCTCGCAAAGCTCCCGCCATCGGCCCGACGCCAACAGATATTTAATGCCTTTCATGCTTTCATCGGTGATTGCAAATCCTGTGCCTTTTAATCGTTGCGCTGTTTCGACAACTTGCGTGACATACGAAGTCATGGAGTCAGTTTTCCTGTCGTATAGAAATCAGGGGGCCTACCACAACCTCTTATACCAGTATCATTTCAACCTTACATCGACTTTTTGCAATGTCATGACCCTTATTGCCATGACAATAAGAGACGTCAAATTACAAAAAGTCGCTGTAAGGTTAAAATAATACTGCTTTAAGAGGTGGTGGTATAGGCCCAGATGTCGTAGCAGGCTTATTTTACTTAAAAAACCCGAGTCATCAAACATATTTTTCAACTCGTTCATAACTCAAGCGAGGTTTTTGTTTCTCTAATATGCACGTACAATCCAGGATCAATGGTCAAAGCTACGCCTTAGTCTTTGCATCATCTGCTGGCTTCAATTCGGTGCATTCTACTGTTTTTATGCAGTGCTGCACCATGACCTCGAGCACAAACAAATTCTCTGCCGCAAAACTCCACTCAACTATAACTGTGATAAATCACTGAAAAAAATGTTATATTGCCCATAGCCTCTTAAAACACGTTGATGCTTGTCGGTTCTGTTTTGTTCTGTGGGTAGAGATATCAAGCTGTAGTGGGGCATGGTTGTTACAATTTTGTTTTAGCCTGGACGTCAGAGAATCATTATTTTTGGGTCTAAAGGTACATGCAGCACTCTGTAGGGGAAGGTTAACAGATGCTCCCAGGCGTGTTCAGAGTTATCTTTGATGGCACTATTGATAGCAGCGGTCAGGGCTAGAGCGATGGATGGGCGAGCTCCGCGGGAAATGCGTTTCATTATGGGCTTACAGCATTTTAAGTTACTTAGAATTCTCCAAAACGTAATTTCCGGGTGAATATGGGAGATAATCGATTGGAGATGAAAGAGGAGGGTCGGGGGCGGAGCAAGGTAGAGAGAGGCAGGAGTGCCGTGAATTCTTCTGCGGTGTATGTTCAAACCTCTCTGACCTTTGAAGAAACGCGCCTGCGAGCAATCTGGGCTCTGGACTAGTTTCTCCAATGAGGTATTTGAGCTTGCTGCGTTCCGAGCCAAGGCAGTTTTCCTTAACATAAAAAGCAAGCTGATGGATACGAATAGAATAACAAAAAGCAGCAGCATAAGCTGCACAAACCACACACTATAATATAAAAATCATACAAAATAAATGACAAGGTAAGTTTGACAGCACTTCTGTAGATATTTCGGTCCGCATAGGGGCCGCATACCACTAGCGCGCCTGCGCGAGTGTCACGTAGCCATGGTAATACGGGAAAATTGTTTATGCAAAATGTCAACTCAAAATCACAACACCAAAACAGCTGATTCCACTGTAAGCTTGCTGTAGGCGGTCCGGCAGTCGCACCCGCTCCATGCCCCTTATATTTACGCATTGCGACTCCAAATTACGCTTCAAGAACGTGCTCCAATGTACTTTAAGATTTGAGCTGGATTTATAAATAATTATTTTGGGCTTTTTGACATTAGACATTGTTCCTTCGACCAATATTTTGAGTTTGAGGTTTGACCAAATTACATACCTGGCTTTCTTCATCAGTAATTGTTATACAGTAGGCTCATCTAGCCGAAATCTCACTTGGAATTCATATGTATTTAATAATCTCGGGTTGTTATACCGCTCACATAAAAGCTTCCACGCTGTCGCATAATTATCTGCAGAATATTCTAATGATGTGACAACTTCCAAGGCTCCATTCTGTAAACATTACGTAAGTATTAATATTTTTTAATCGGGTTAAGTGTACTTTGGTGAATCAAGGAATCAAAAGTTTCTTTGAACACTAACCACAGTTTAAAGTCTCCACTAAAGGTTGGTAAAGCTATTTCAGGTAATTTTACCGAATCACAAGTATCATGGCTATTGTTTACTAATGGTTTTGTGTCTATTGGACTTTTTACTGGCTGTATACAGCGTTTAGCCTGGGCTACATGTTTATAATAGGTGGTTTCAAAGTTTCCCGTCTTTTTCCTGCTCCTCCACATCAGTACATACGTAGCAGCTCAATACGTTCTTGGATAGTGTCGAATGAATTATAAGCCACACCGATAGCCTCTGGCCTCACTTCTAGATCTGTTCCACAGTTATAGAACCAGGATCACCAATTGTTGCTGAGGGTATTATGGTTTTATAATAAGCCAATAATCTATCATAAAGCTTCATCTTTTAACTGTTTATTTTGGTAACAATCGTCCTTTACCTTCCACAAACACGGGAAAGTTTTATATAATTCTATAAAAATAGTTATAAATTGTGGTCTGTTGTCCATTTTGACAAAAATTATTGCAATGTCGAAAAACGTAAAACTGAAGACGGTGGAATGTCACACTATGACGGTACAGTTAATTACATTTTCGCCAACACCCTTTAGGTACTCTAAACCATCAGTTAGTACCGTCAGTAGTCTCTTTTGCAACACAAAGTAGTAGTAGTAGTGTATGGAGGCACTTAAGGTCGAGGTAGTTTCCCGTATTGGCACATGGATACGCATGTAACCAATAGCCGGATTCCTTGCAGGAAGCTGCCTCGATTCTAGCAAGCTCGGAGCCTGTGCTAATGTCGTTCAACCCTTTGAGCGTGGCACAGCAACACAAATCATTCCGGCTTCTCTGCAAGGTCGGATCTGATGGATTTAGACCCGGCCAGGATCATCTGCCAAGCTTTTTGCCCTCATCAAAACAAAAAGAAGTATCTGAATTAGGCGATGAACTGGACAGGATTGGCCAAAAGTGGTTCTCATTTGTTAAAGAAAAAAAAGCTGGCATACAAACTGACGTTTTTGTTTTTTTTTTCCAAATCATTATATTTTTCCCAATTATTGTATAAATTCTTCGTGAATTTCCTCCCAATTTTTAGCTTTACATACCAGGTCATAGTACTTTTCATGAAATTTGTCCCATATGATAGGTCTCACGTGAATAAGCATCCAGCATGTCTCATCGATCGGAATTGGTACCAAAATGTTTCAGTAATCCTTCAATATTGTCAATACCTTCCACATTATTAGTCCCAACACCTACTCTCAAAACACCTACCTTCATGGCCGATTCTTTGCCCAACAAGTCTCGTGTACCACTGCCAATAACATAAACAGTGGCCTGTTCCTCGCGCTCGTCCACCCCTAGCATGGTTTCAAAAGAACCTTTGAGGTCCAGTGGAGTGGTGCTTCAGTAGGCGTTCTGTCATGACATACTCTTTCTACCATAATGTTATGTATGACACGACGTCTATAGACAATGTATTGTAACGGGTTTTCGCCTCACGGCAAAATAAAAAGACCAATCGTAAGGACTAGAGTTTTATTTGAGTAATAATTGTTTTATGGTATTTCCACTTTTACATTTTGGGTTATTTCGCATAATCCCACATCAAGGTCTTAGTAGCTAAGTACTTAATTAAGGTCTATAACTAAAGGAAGTCCTAGATTCACAGGGGAGATGAAGTTATATGGTACCTTAAATTTGATGGGACCTTAAATTTGATGGGACCTTACATTTTAATGGGGGTCTTACATTTAACGGGACCAAGATGGTGGGTGGCCCGTGCAATACCGTCGCCTCGTACGACTCGCCATTGCAAGGTAGGCGGTGACCCTATTCTAAGCCCCGGAGGTCACACAGGGAAGGAAATATATAGAATAACTTATGGGGCAAATACACTCTCGCGAGTACGCCTCGTGGAGGCCCTCGCGTGAGCCGCGCCAACGGAGGCTACACGAGTGCTGCCTATCCACACTCTCGTTTTATTCAGTGACAGAGTTGGGCACTAATTATTGATTAAATTTTCAATCAATTAAACTTTTAATCGTAATTGTTGCACTCTGCAATTAATTTATTTAGATTAAAGTACATTAATTGTGAGGTTCAATTAAAATCAATTGCAATTATTTTTTTAACTGTGAAAAAATCTATTACAACTAACAATTATTAGCCTCGTACAATAGGTACATGTACACAGATATCTATTTAGGTGGATGCATGTATAGATAAATAGGCATATAGAATTAGATACTACTTCGGTGAATGCGTGTTTAGGTAGGTAGGTATATAGAGCCAGAATCCCAAATCCCCCCTACTCTTCCTCTAACCCCTCAACCCCATTCCTATTCCCCCCCTCCACGTAAATAAAAATTGTTAATTGGGAGAATTACAATTAATCAATTGTTAATTGTAAAAAATACAATTAATTAATTTTTAATTGTAAAAATACAATTAATAAAATTTTAATTGTAAAAAATACAATTAATTAATTGTTAATTGTAAAAAATACAATTAATTAATTGTTAATTGTAAAAAATACAATTAATTAATTATTAATTGTAAAAAATGCAATTAATTAATTGTTAATTGTAAAAATACAAGTAATCAATTGTTAATTGTAAAAATACAAGTAATCAATTGTTAATTCTGGAAGTCATAATTACAATTAATTAATTGGAAATTGGAAATTCTGGAAGTCACAATTACAATTAACTAATTGTGACTTCCAAAAATTAACAATTATTAATTGTAAATTTTTAATTGTTCTGAAATTTAATTTTCCCAACACTTGGTTCGCCCGCCTCCCGCCACGCGTCCTTTGACTCCGGTCAAAAAAACCGACACGGAGCGGAGCACGCCGGAGGCGAAGCGAGACATACAAGAGGAGGCGAGCGTGCAATCTACACTCTCGTGCTCGCGTCGCCTCCTCATGCCTCCTAGAGAGTCTGTAGCCGCGGTTAGAGGTAAACACCTTACGTGCTAATTACACATTCATGAGGAGATAAGGTAGGTTGGTTCGGTCGGTGACGATTATGTTAATTTTGGGTATGGTTTAATTGTTACAAATTTAATAAAACATTCTTACGGCTTATTCTAGATAGATCTATTCATTTATTGAAGTATGGTGTGCGGGATGCCTATCCTAGTCGCAACGATAAATTTGGGGGGTACCTCAGTTCCGCGATGATAACATAGGAAGTAGGCAGTATACGAGCGGTTTCGTAGACTCTGGGCGGCGCACGCGCACCGTCGGCGTCGCTACCTATCCGCTACGGCCGGTCCTTCACGCGGCTCACCCAGCGCGCTGAGCCGAAGCTGGGTGAACGCCTAGCGCGTCCGCCGTGCGCAGATTAACCGCGCAGCCTGCTTGAAAAACACCAACCGTCATTTGAGGAGCCCTGATTCTAGGAACCGTAACTCGACTATAGGGAAACAACTACAATAGATACCTGTTTGAAGAAAAGGGAATTGCCTGAACCCTGCGGGCGCGCACAGCACAGTGTCCGCGACTCGCAGCGACCTGCAGGACAAATATCGTCTTATCAATCTCGAAGCCTGTCCAGTAGGAACCCTACTCGAAACCAGGAAATGAAATACAATCGGTACCTACCTTCTAGTGAAAATTTGGGGCGCCTGCCACCTGACGTACTCGGCACGGTGTCGCAGCTTGACGACTCGGCCGCAGCGACACACTTTAGTCTGACTTTGTACCTGGTCGTCACGGAATTGGCGAGACTTCCGTCCTTCGAGACGTTCGGATTCGTTCTGCGGACGCCGCCCGGCTACCAGAGGTCATTCAAATGGGCGTGACGTCATCGAAGGTGCCCGAACATTGCTCACGAGCAAACGTCCCAAAACGCCATCTCGCTTTCCCTGGCGGTACTACCGAACGCGGTACTTCGCCTCCGTGTAACATTATTAGTCGGATGGCAACCAAGGGTCAACGTCCGGTAGTTCGGGTTACTCGTGACAGATGGCGCCCCCTGTTCTCAATAATTTATACTGGGGAATTGTAATTGTACATTACAATTGCTATATTGGATGTTTATATTTTACCGGGTTACAGTATGAGGAACGATAGTGTCGTGGCAACGTCCTCCAGTAAGTAGATACTGCATCCAACGTGTTAAATAATTCCAGAAATACAATATGGCTATAGAGAAGAGGCAACCAGCCCAGCAGTAGGACACATACTATGCAAAAAAAATGTTTTTTTTTTACAAAAATAGAATCTACTCTCGATACTCAACAATACGTTTTCGGGTGGGACAGGGTTTTTTTAACATATTTTATAAACAAATAAAAAGTAACCCCGAAAAAAATGCAATTGAGAAAGCTAAATGCTAAAAGAAAGAGAATCTTAAACGATAAAAAGGTTATTGTGTCCAGTTTCAGTTGTAGTTCTTTTTCGCCGAGTAATTTTTGTGTGGCTTTTAAACGTTCACTAGCTAAAACACTTGAATTAAGTGTGTGTGCAAAACTCGGTATTTGCTTCCATTTTGACTGAACAATCCTCTGTAAGTGGGCTTGGACATACTCAATCCTTTGATCTATGTGCACAACTTTCATTGAGGTCGTCCAACATTATGGAAATTTATCCGACAGTTATGATTCAAAAAATGTGGTTCTAAAAGAAAAGTCTTAATGGAACGATATGATATTGTAGCGTGGAGACACAAATATTTAAACGTTTTGAGACAAAATCGTAAGGAAGGTCGTCCTGTCGCATTTCTCGATGAGACGTTATACACAACTATCACTTGGTAAAAAAATGTTGGCAAACTGAAGATGGTGTTCGAACGAGTGCTTCTGTCGGTGTGCGCAGGATTATAGTTCATGCTAGTTGCGATATGGGTTTCATACCTAATGCGTAATATTTAAATCTCAATCAAAATCCGGGGGCTACCACGATGACATGAACAGAACAAATTCTGTTTTATTTGCGATGAATTTATTAAAGTAAGAAGCAAAAAACTTCAAAATACGAAATCAAGAGAAAAAATGGGTGAGATACCCATTTTTTAATTTAAAAATGTATGACACATCTCAATGAATGGTTTGTATGTCGTGATGTCCTTGCCATCAAAAACGGGTATTTCCAATGTTGGCAGTTTTGCGCTGTAAATATTTTCCGGGGATTTTGAAATCGACTTATGATTTAGCTCCTTTATTAGTCGGCGAATATTGGCCTGTAATATCAAAACGCGCTGTTCAAGCCCTCATCAGTTATGGTTTCATCAATCACGCTGAGCTGTGTTTGAAAATCGCGATATTTGATCAAAGCTTCGGTGATCACATCCAGCCGCACTTCCAAATCCTCTAATGTAACCGACGAAGCATTTTCGGTCAAATACTTGTGGCCTCGGCTAGTTGGGGTTAAAACAAACACGGGAGTGGGAATAAATTTACTTTAATAGGTAGGTACTTTACTTCCGCACGCTAGAATGTAGGTATAACAACACAGGTAGATAGGTAGGTATAGGTACACCAGCGACGATCAACGTCTGTTCGCACACTAGCACACAGCTGACACAGTACAGCAGATTTGAGGTAGGTAGGTATATTCCTGCAGCGACGGAGTAGCTGTTAGCGCACCAGGCATACAGCGGTCAGTGCAGCAGACTTGATGGCAGGTAGGTAGCAGGTCGGTGGCCACAGATACCGCACCCAGTAACCAAGGCAAGTGATGTGGTACGGAGTGGCAGTTGGATCCTGGAATCCAAACGGCGAGCGTTAGCCAACCTTACTCCGACCTTGGGCAACCGTATTAGATTCCAGTATTACGCACTCTAACCGATTTCCAACGCTAGCAGCCCAAGAGAATAACAGTTACAATATTGATAAGAACTCACCCCAGCGGGAAGACGACACCTGAATCTTATTTCCACTATTAAATTAAATACAATCGACCATCATTAATAAGTTTACTGACTGACAAAAGATTTGTGGATATATCTGGAACGAGCGAAGTATCAGCGGCAATTGTATCATTATTAAATAACAATTTTATACTACTAGTGCCGTTACTACATAACTTATCATTATTAGCAATACACACCTCACTCTTATAGGGCTTAAAGTCCATCAAATATTTAACATTGTTTGTCGTATGAGTTGTACACCCGCTATCAACAATCCAGTCATGCATATTTCTCGTAATGACAACATGCTTTCCAATTGTCGAATGCCATCTTATGGCGCAGTCTAGGTGCATTATTTTCATTTTCTCTTATAATCCTTACGAAATGTGGTGTTCTAAGGCGTCGAACAACTTCTCGATAGCTTTTAATGAGATTGCAAGTGGATACATCCCTACATGCGTCTTCTGAAGCGTATGTGCAGCACACCTTACAATACCGATTTCGTGTTAACCGTCTTCAATCGTTCTGTTTAGATATTGTTCGCTCAGAACATCAAATACCTGATTAGCGAATGTAAATTCAAGTTCGTCGTAATCTGCATCGTAGTAATCTGCACACAGCTCGATGCTCTCGTTTATTTGTACTGAACTGGGAGCCAGCTTGCACATCGTTCATATTAATATGAACACTTGCACAACTTTAATTTATGAGCTTGCTCATTTTAATCATATTAGCTCCGTTATCGGTTGTTATGCAGTAAATTTGTTCCGTGTCCATTATCGATTCAGATTGTAAATTAATACATCTTTGAGGTGTTCTGATGTGTGACGCTGAAAAAGTTCTAGGACTCCTAAGTTTCTCAACGTTACTACACCATCTTGTAAGGTTTACAATTCGGATATGGCACTAGCAACATGCCGAAACATTTTACTTAGTACTGGTTGAAGTCTGCATGGAGTCTGCGGTGGCTGGAAGCAATTTAGTACTTTTTTTTTGTTAGCCTATATGTCTGTCCCACTCCTGGGCAAAGGCCTCCCCTTTTTTTTCCACACCACTCTGCCATGGCAATTTCCGGCCACGTCTTTCCCACAAGTGTCCAGGTCATCTCGCCACCTTCTCCTGGGTCGACCTCGACGGCGACGGCCATTGGCAGGTATCCAGCTGGTGCTGATTTTATTGTAATTAAATTAATTAAAAAATAAGTTGGTCCAGAATACAATCCAAATACTTTGGACATTAATAAATTGACATGAAATGTCTTCAATTCTTTTCAGAACAAAATCAGGTAGGCTTTTAATGTATGTTTAGACTAGTGAAATCGGAATTGAATATAATTTGACCTCGCCTAGATGTCGTTGGCTTTGGCAAAACCGAAAAAAAAACTTGTGTATGGTGTAAAGTGCAAATATCATCTACATTTGGGTACGTAAAACCTGTTCCTGTAATACATTTGGATTGTTTTATCCTTCGTAAGAATTTAACTATAGGTATTTTATCGATAACGAATAATACATTTCCAACAAAATATATTCTCGGTTCAATCGTAATGTCCCTTATCATTCTGTCTTCTGTTTTTTCAGGCTCCTCAGCACTAATGGACTATAATAAAAATTATCCATTATTACAGTATGCCCACGGTGAAGCAGCGGCTCGATCAAGTTGTAAACAATTTTGGCAGTAGCGCTCATGTGACAGTCTCCGCTTCGACCAGTCATAGCTCTGTCGGTCGATGCAATAATCGTTCCGTCATTAGTCTCATCTTCCGAAAATCTGTCAATGGCCTCGTCCTCGTTTGGTCTGTCATTCGTCTGTCTATTCCGTCCGTCAGTGCGGTCGGTTTGTCTTTTCCAGCATATACAAAAAACTTCCAGAGGTAGCCACTGGAAGATTCACAAAGTTCGTACGTCTTGACTACGACCTGTGCGGCCTTTGATGAAATCTTCTGTGCGAAATTCAATCTCAGGTCTCCAAACTCGCAACTCTTAGCCAAGTTAATCACTTTTTGGAAATACTCTTCCAATCGAATGTCTTTTTGGTTGAGAGTGACAAACTCATTTCACAGCATGAGCAGACTCTTCTTTAGCGCCACATACGCTTTAAACAGTTCTATGACTGCAGTTAAGGATTCATCACCCTTAAGATTTAATGTGTTGTATATTTCAATACCTTTTTCCCGATGAAATTCAATAGGATGGAAATCCGGCGCTTTTCTGACGCAGTTTCTAAGTCATTCGCCATGATGTATTATCTCTAACCTTTTTACAGGCTGACTGGTTAAACACTTTACATATTGAAGGACATGATATTTTACAAATATTAGGCACCTATTTTTTTTACATAATTAGAACGAGAATCGAGTACTGAGCACTCTATATCAATAGGTAAAGTGTTCAACCAGTCAGCCTGTATAGTATATCAGAAACGTTTTTAGCAATAAAAATCGGTTGTATGACATGATTTTAACCATATATGGCATAGTGCCAAAACCGTTGAAATTCAAATAGGCCTCTTCCTTGAAATTCAGTCAAGTCACTGTCGCATGCAGGTTCAGCCGCAACGTGTTTGGTCAGTCGGGAGGGGGCAATCGTCATCATCGTTTAGGTCGTCATCGCTGTCACACATGTCAAGTCCCAACCACTCCTCCATAACACCGGCAAACTTGGTGCTGTGAACACCTGGAATAAAACAATGCGACACATCATTTATGACAGTGTTCTGTCATTCATTACTGTATGACGTTTTCTGTATACCAGTCATGAATAACCAATTGTTGATGATGGCCCTGGTGATGATCCGACGACCACCTCTGCACCGACGTCTGGAGAAGCAAAAGTTATGTCATTAAAAAGAAGAAACTACAGCTTTTCTGAATCGGAATCGGATAAGTATTAATCCGATTCCGATTCAGTAACGTTATAGTTTCTTCTTTTGATTGGCCTCCGCATAACATTGCTTAAATTGACTCGTGTTGAGAGACGATAGCTAGGCGAGTTGGAGGAATTGGACACAGTGTCTGCGGACGACGTACCGAGTTCCTCGCCCGGCCAAGCTCCGTCAGCTGTAACAAATACATTTGTATTGCTAACTATTATTTTTAAAATATTGTATGCGGTGATGAATGCAGTGATTCTTGTAATTTTCCCTTTCAATGAAGCTCTTGTAAGCTTTAAATTTTCCAGATTGGGTTCTGACATATCTGTCGTGTCGCATTTGTTTCCAAGAGCTGAAAATTTCTGTAATTACTGAAAAAAATGTGATGAGGCGTCTAATCGTTGTCGACAGGTGGTCCGCGGGCGGACGCTGCTTTTACACCATAAACGTCACGTGATCAACCAGTGGACCGCGCGTGGTCAACGAGTGAACGCCGCGTGGTCTACTTATTTCCGGTTCAGTTAGTGAACGCCGAGCGGCGAGGGGGTGCCGGGTTGATAGATGAGTGCCAACCTTTAAGACTTCAAACAATTATGGCGAGGCGAATTGTTATTTAGGGGCCGTGGTTGGAAGAAACAAAAACTAGAAGGAAATATTTACTTTGATTGCCTCTTCCGCGGTGGCGCGTCTGGAAGCAACATTCGCTCTAGGAGGGCGTCCCGCTACCGCGCGACAAGCTCATGACGAGCAGCTGGGGGTATTGCGGCCATCCGCCGCTGTGTCACCGGCCTCTCTGCCATGATCTGAGGGCCTACTCTTTTACAAACGAAAACGAAATTCGGACGAAATTCGCGTATTTCCTACTACGTTTGTCATTGATTCCGACATTTCTTACGAACGAAAATAGTTTGACGGTTAGATACGACGACGACAAAGACGTCATACAATTTTCGTTCGTAAGAAATGTCGGAATCAATGAGAAACGTAGTAAAAAATACGCGAATTTCGTCCGAAATTTCGTTTTCGTTTGTAAAAGAGTAGGCCCTCTGGTAGAGAGGGTCTTCCAGCGCGACGCTGCAAACAATTATACAGTTGTAAAACATTGACGATATTTTTTTTAAATCATAAATCAACTGTTTCGCTTTTTTGTCTCTTTCGCGAACGCACTAAAACCTATCTGATATACCTGATCTGATACTTTGATATGGTAATAAAAATTATTGTTATTATCGAATTTCCTTAATATGTTAAATTCAGAGAATATGTATTTTCTTAATAAAACGGATAATAAAAATGAAACTGAATCCGAAAATATGTGTATATACCACGTGATTTATCGATGAGATATGTCTCATCGATAAATCACGTGGTCAGAACAAACGAATAGAAAAATCGTAGCCAAGTTGACAAGTTATGTGTGTGTGTGTGTGTGTAACGTCACGACTTTTATCCCCATTCAGGCATAGTCAGAGGCTTGAGTGGCCATACACCACCACATTGTGGAGGTATTAACCAACTCAAAGCCCACGTTTCACTAGATAGTCAGAACCCAACGTGACAGGTGGTGAACCTTGTCGCCGTGTATACAGGTGTATTACCTAATCCCGAGGGATAGGTAGGTTTCCTCACGATGTCTTCCCTCACCGTCAGCGAACTGTAAAAGTGACAAGTTATCTATGATAGAATAGAACGTAAGCGTTTCTTCAATTTCCGAACGCTAAGTCCCATACAGATGGTTGCAATGGTAGCCAAGTTGCTGGTTTGACAAGCACGAACGCAACGATATCGTAATTTGTGAACGTTTGCTGAGCGAACGCAGAAAAAAATGGCGTCTATGCCATCAGCTGCGCGTAAGTGTTGTTGTTATTTAGTACTGTGGAACCATATTTAAAATGCATACTTTAAAAATGTTGTGAGGTGCTCACAATGAAGAAGTGTGGTTAAAACGCCAAAAGAGGGACGTATATCGTCAGTGCTTGGTCACAATAGTCGAAATGCCTGAAACTTAGTTTATCCAGCACTTTCGACTAAACAAATTTACTTTTAGAGCCCTTTGTCGAGTATTGTGACAAAAAGCTGGCCTCAACTGTGGTAACATTTCTGTTAAGTTTGCTGCAATTTCAGCTAAACAAATTAATAATAATAATAATATCCTGGGGACATTTTTGTACACACGGTTACCTGATCCCAAACTAAGCAGAGCTTGTACTATGGAAACCAGATAACTGATATTACTACATATACTACTTTTTATTTGTAAATACATACTTAATATACATATACACCCAGACTCCGGACATACAGACATGTTCATGCACACAAATGCATGTCTCGGGTAGGAATCGAACCTACGACCTGCAGCGTGAAAGGCTTAAAATTTCATTTTGATTTTCCTCCAATGTAATTCTCCTGGACTCCAAACGAATTCTTTTCAATTCTCTCTCATGATGATTACGTTCACGCTCTTCTTCATGTAGTAATCGCCGCTGTTCGATGGCTACAAACTCACTTGTCGCTCGCTCAAAGGGAGTTTGTAACCTTCGCCTACGAGTTCGAAACAGCGTGCGGCGACGCGGCGTAGACACACCATAGCTGACACACTATAGGTGATTCCACGGTGACATGGCTGACGGCACCGGCACAGGCGCGGGGAAGGGCGGCGACGTTGACACTTGAGGTGGCGGTGGAAGCTCTCCTGAGGGAGGTAGCAGTGACGGGGCGGTAGATACTCTGGTTCCTGAAGAAAACAATACTGTACATGAGTATAAAGTCGGCGACGACAACTCTACTATTTGGAAGAATATTACATAACGTTTCAAAATAACTTAAAATGATTTAGCATGCACATTGCAATAAATCATAAGAGCAGCCAATTTTAATATAATAAACCTATTAAATCTTTAAAAAATATTCGGAAATAATGCTTTAGAGCGAGCTAATGGCAACACATTCTGAATTCTCTGTCAACAGGACTTTTTGGCGGGCTTTTGAATGTCGAGGCGCGAATTTGAAAGATTTTTTCAAATAATTTGTTTAAAATATTTGTTAATAGTGTATTATTCCTTTATTAGTTGCATTTTAATTAAAAAATAGTGTACATTGTGTAAATATAATGGCGGAGCCCCGCGGGGGCGACGCCTCGTCGAACCAGGTCCCCGGCCGGCCTCCTCCTAATAAGAGACTTCGGGAGAATCGGGACAATGACGATGATGATTATGCAGACTGTGAAGATCCTGCAAAAAAGAATGAGTCCTTTTATAAACAGTATACTAAACCGGGCTATAAACGTATTTTCCCTGAAAATACAACCTGTGGACAATTTTGTGTGTTTGTAGATGGTGAAAGACTAGGAAACAAAAGTCCTCTGGCCACAGCTGAACTATTTAAACGGGACATTAAAGGTGTAACCAATATAAAACGGCTAAATGCTGACAAAATTTGTGTAACTTTTTCACAAGTTATCAATGCAAATAACTTTTTGCAAAATGAAGATTTTTTGGATAAACATAAGTATAAGGCTTACATTCCGGCAAGAGCGGTGGAGAAAATAGGTGTATTGCGGTATGTACCCACAAACATTAGTAACGAAGACCTGTTTAGGAAGCTCTCCTCGGTTTCCGAAATCATTAGTGTGAGGCGTTTCACCAGGAAGGTGAATAATGAAGTGAAACCGTTTGGGACAGTAAGTGTAACTTTTTTGAGTAATTCCTTGCCTGAGGCAGTATATTTGGACATTTTTAGATACAGTGTGTATGAATATGTTGCACCACTCTTACAATGTTATAAATGCTTTAAATTCAATCACGGTGCAAGAATCTGCAAGTCTGAGCAGAAATGCTCAATTTGTGCTGGAGACCACCGTTTCACTGAATGTAGTGATACATCTCTGATTAAATGTATTAATTGTAGTGGTCCTCACCTGGCTATTTCAAGGGACTGTCCAGTAAAAATTGCAAAACGCCTAGAAAAAGCCAACAAGTCCAGCTATGCTAAAGCGGTAACTGGAAATCCTTTTTTGATGAATAATTACTCCAATAACTACCCGGTTCTACCCACACCTGCGCCAGTAGCTACACCCACACCCATCAGACCTGTAACACCAAAAGCAAAAGAATTGCCTAAGCAAGTTAAAATAACTACTGAACAATTAGTTGAAGAGATCATCCAGAATGAATCAATTATTATGGGCTTGGTTGGGGCACTGGTGGCCTTAGGGAATGAAGGAAGGAAAGTAACGTTCTCAGTAATTAAAGACGTATTCATTAAAAAACTTAAAAATGGATAAACAGTTTATTCGAATATCCACATTTAATGTTCAGAGTTTAAATAACAAAAAAGCTTTACTTATTAATTTCCTTAATGATTGTGATGTAGACGTCTGTCTACTTAATGAGACATGGTTGAAGGAAAGCAGCAGATTTTATATCCCTGGGTATCATTTTGTAAGTCAGCATGGCCTCAACGGTCATGGTGGAGTAGGCATTTTAATCAAAAACAATTTTAAATTCGATCTAGTTTCCACCCCATTTTACAGCTACTTACAGTCAGTAGCTATTACTTTATATACAAAAGCTGGTAATCTATCCATTCTATGTGTTTATTCTCCTCCTAACAGTAGTCCTAATGGACGCTTAAAATGTAAAAAGCTTAAGAATATCTTAAATAATTTACCTCAACCTATACTGCTCTCAGGTGATCTAAATGCTCATCACGTAGCATTTGGATGTCACTCCACCAATTCTCGCGGCACTGAAATATATAACATTTTAGATGAATGTGATTTATGTATATTAAATACTGGAACTCCAACTACAGTAGGCACTGCTCACCATAATCCTTCAGCAATAGATATCAGCTGTGTAAGTCCTGTCATTGCCCCATTGTGTCAATGGCGTGTGCATGATGACCCTATGGGTAGTTATCATTATCCCACAATAATTGATATTCAAACAAGTATGGAACAAGTATTAAGTATTTCAACAAGTATGAAGTAGCTGAACCTTGTGAACGATATTTGTATTCAAAAGCTGACTGGAACCAATTTACATCTGAAACAAAAATTGCATTTCAACATTATTCCCTTAATAGTACAGATCCGATAGCTAGTTATAACGAATTTTATGACATCTTGTGTGCAGTAAAAGACAAGTGCATTCCAAAATATAAAAAAGTAGAACAGCACAGGAGAATTAAGCCGATGCCATGGTGGGACAGTGAGTGTACAGAAGCTGTTGTACAGAGTAAAAATGCATTAAAATTCTATCGATCCAATCCTTCTATTGATGCCTATATTGAGTATAAGAAAATAGATGCTCGAAAGAAAAGATTACTTAGTGAAAAAGCGAAAACTGGTTGGAGAACATTATGTGAAACATTCAATAGATACACACCTGTTAGCACTATATGGAATTATATAAGAAGGTTTAAGAATATTTCAATCAATAGAACTTCTAAGAATGATGAATGGATTCCTTCTTTTATGGATAAATATGCACCTACATCACCACCTGAAAAAGACATAGATTACACTGCTTTATCCATAACATTCACTCAAAATGGTAAAACTGATGCTTTCTTTCTCTCAGACTCATTTACAATAAAGGAATTGACTTTAGCAATACAGTCTCGTAAAGACACTACTCCCGGCTTGGATGATATTCCATATAAACTCATTCGCAACATGCATATTGATGTGCAACAAATTTTATTGGATTTATTTAATTTACTCTGGCTAACACAAAACATTCCTAATGCATGGAAAACACAATGTGTGATTGCTATATTAAAGCCAGATAAACCACATGGAGACTGTAACTCTTATCGACCTATTTCTCTATCATCATGTATAGGTAAGATATAGAGAAGAATAAAGTATTACCTGATCAACAGTTTGGTTTCCGCAAAGATAAAAGTGCAGCAGAAAGTTTTGTGTCCTTTATAGCCGATATTAAGAATTCTTTCCATAGCCATTCCACTACCATTGCTGCTTTTCTGGATGTACAAGGTGCTTTTGACAATGTCAGTCCAGCTGTACTTGTTGGCATTTTAGGTGACATTGGAATACCAGGAAAAGTCTGTGAATGGATTTTCAATTTTTTATACAATCGGACTATGTATGTAAAGTTTAATAACATTCTTCATGGACCAAGACAGATTTATAAAGGGACTATGCAAGGGGCTACAATTTCCCCATTGCTTTATAATCTGTACACATGTGAGATAGGTAAATATTTGCAAGACCAAAATGTAAAGTTTCTACAGTTTGCAGATGATTTAGTTGTATATAGTGTACATAAAAATACTGATACTGCTGTAAATAGTTTGAACGGTGCTTTAAATTTAATTAACGATTTGTATTTCCACAAGTTGAGATTAGACATTAGTTCAAGCAAAAGTGGAGCTATGATCTTTTCCAAAAGACATGATGTGTGTACAGAGGCTGTAGTCTATAGTGGAGCTCCCCTTCCATGGTTGCAAGAAAAGAAATTTGTGGGTGTCTGTTTAGATAGGAAGTTAACGTTTACAAATCACATAAATAATTTAATTAGAAATGCCAGTAGGGGATTAAATGTATAAAGATCTTTGGCAGGGGTTCATTGGGGGTCTGACCCAAAAACTTTGTCTATGTTGTATAAAAGTATAGTACGCAGTCACTTTGATTATAGTGCTATTGCTTACATGAAATTGAGCTGAATGAATTGATTAATGCTTCAAATTGAGCGGTAATTGTAGTATTTTTACTGCTGAATGTTACGCTATTTACCAGGCACTCCTTCATGTAAGATCTGTAAATACTGTAAATATTTTAGTTTTAAGTGATTGTCAGAGTGCGATATCACTACTTAGTAATAATATGCCTAAATAAAGTGTAAATTATTTAGTGTATGACATAATTAAAATAATTGAAGAGATGTATGAGTTAGGGAAGACTGTATCATTTATGTGGGTGCCGTCACACCGCGGAATACACGGAAACGAGTTGGCTGATCGGGCTGCTCGCCATACTCATGATGAGGATCACTCTACTCTCGTGAAGATTCCGTTTACGGACTTCAACTGCTTGCTGGCTGATAATTTAAAGCAGTTGTGGCAGCATTACTGGCTCGCGGCCAGTACAGAAAAAGGAAGATGGTATGCAGATGTCCAGAAAGCGCCGCCCGCCCAACCCTGGTACCATAAATGCGAGGATATTGACCATCGAAAATTTATAACGATCATAAATAGACTGAGGTTCGGGCACTGTCGTGTTCCGGCCCATCTACACCGACTAAAGATTATAGAGAGCGCAGAATGTACTAAATGTAATGAGGAGATTGCGGACTTGGACCATATAGTGTTCAAGTGCCCATGTTACAACATGGATAGACTGGTTTTGGTGGCTAAATTGACTAACATTATGGAGGATACCGAAGGGGTACCGCGACGCCTTGTGGAACTTTTGGGGAAACCTAAGTGCTTTGGGGCGCTGTATCAATACATAACAAACACTGTGGGACATTTGTGAATAAGTGAACTATTTAAATAAATTAATAAAGAGAGGCTCCAAAGGGCTTGCACCCAGAGCCGTGAAACAAACTTTAACACGTTAACTGCCATTAAAAAAGTGCACTTTTCCATTCGGGCCATGGGGGACAATGTTGGGCGACACAGAAGCTTTCTGTTCAAGCCGTGTCTGACAACGTTGACCGCGTGTCAGGCCTGTATTCAAAACTCTCTGTTGCGCCGACGGACAGCGGTACCGAGATAATTCGCTAATAAGCTGACCCGCGCGGCCCCCTAGTTTATCCTACATAGCTTGGTTTTTGCAAGAGGCTTTGACTTAGAAATAAAGTGTTGATTTTTGAGACGCACGAAAATATTCTGGTTTCTTGGAATTTTACAATAAAATAAATTAACTTTTTATAGAAAAAGTAACCGTTTATTGACCTACATAATTAAAAAAATACACAATTATAGCCTCTCTAGGGCAGTGAAAAAAAACCAATTAAAACTTCTAAAAAAACTTAACGTTTATGTAGATACGTATAATTTTTTTACTCAAAAAAAGGTTATAATGTTGTCATTATTTTTCAAACCTTCAAGCAAAGTCGATTTTGCCGTCATGCAAAAGCCAGCAGGGAGCCAAAATATTACGTCCCCATTATCTAGGGAGACGAAATATAACGTGCCTATTATCTGAACACCATCGTGCCGTTGCCATGGGAACATCACAAACAAGTATAGTTATAGTTCGTAAAAAAATCTGATTGGCGGTTAAAACGAGTTGGTCGTGCCGTTGCCATGGGAACGTAATCAGGAAAAATTAACAGTTATAGTTATAGATATAGTTCGTTAAAATAAAAATATTGTGTTCATTTTTATACCTACTTAGCTAGTTTTGTTTAAACTAATAGTCGCATTTTTTAGCAAAGCACTATACAAGCCTTGGTCTGCAATGACTACCGCTGGCCACGCTATGACGGCCTCAAGCTAAGCTTAGCTACGCTCTCGGCCTTCAAGCTTGGTCATCATTGCAACCCTTGCTGGCCGCGCTATAAAGACCTCGACCTTCGGTCTCGGCCTTTATTTTAGCTTGTTCATCAAGGGTTGCAATACTGACCGTGCTGTGGAAGCCTGGAGCTGCGCTGCGCCGCGCTTTCGGCCATCAACAACGCGGTCAGCAACACACTCATTACAGACCGTGGCAGTAATTTTTGTTTTTGTTCTTAGCTAGGTATTAAACGTCCTAGGGTAGCCACCATGTTCTTGTAACACTGTTGCACCAACGGCGGGTTTTACTTGAAGGGCCGTCTTTATTTCTAGTGGGTGCTTTACTCTCGTTGATATAAACGTCATGTGCACGTCACTCATCGGGAATCAGGACCACAGAGTACTATAATAATAATAATATATTGTGATCACGACTGGAGTGAGCGGGCGATGAACGGGCGCGCGGGAGTCGCGGGCGGGGGTGGGCGACAACGTGACCGCGCGGCCCTATTAAACGGATTTTCGATTTTTCGTCCGCTGAGGCCATGGGGGTCAATGTTGTCCGATGCTTAATAACTCATAATAGAGGGTCAAAAATCATTCTGCGTCAACTAAGACATATTATTTACGTAATTATAACCATTATATAATAAAAAAACTATCTATCAAAATTGAAAAAAATCGGGGATTTTTACTTAGCTTGGTGGGATAATTAAGCATCGCCCAACATTGACCGCGTTGGCGGTCAACGTGTTAAAAAAAAAAAATCTCTGTCAACAAAAATGGCTGCTTGTTTGCTACTTGCAAATTGTACGTGTTTTTATGTCATTGACCAGCTCGTTGAGGAGCGTATTGAACGCCGTGCCCCTTTCGTTCTCCGAGGCACTTCCCCACCATGGGCTCCAGGCATTAACGTCGCCGCCTACTAACCTCCTTGGTGGTTCCTAACTTTAACACTGCGTTTTTTGTTCTGTTGAGGTATTGCTCGATGTTTTCGTCACCCTCATAATACACTGATACAACCCCCAACTTGAGCGTACCCACCCCAAGGAACAGTGCGGCCTCTGTTTCGGTCACCAATTGGGGGTCGTGAGTTACCTCCATTCGGCTTCCAAAGATTACTATGGCCGCTTTGACAGGTTTTTGCCGACTTAGGGAGCACTGGATGACTTGCGTGCCCGGGTATTGCTTAAGTACACCGTTCCTTCCTACGTACGGTTCCTGTACTAGTGCAATACCTATCCCTCTGTCCTTGGCTACTTGCAATAGTTCCGCCGTTGCTAGTTGGGAGCGCTGCAGGTTTATTTGTAGTATATTTATTTGGGGTTGATTGGAGCCAAGTGCCTCTTGGTCGCCCTTAGTAGTATGCTACTCGACTCCGGGCTATCGTGTCCCATTTCTGCTTTTCTTGGCACTCGTTGCTGGTAGCAAGGTGTGCTAATTGTGCCGGGTCAGTCCCTTGGTCTCCTTTTTTATTTTTTGTGCAGTTAGCGCAGGTTGGGGGTTTCCCCTCTAGCCTGCTGCGGCACTTCTCCCACTTGTGGCGTTCCCCGCAGTAGCCACATGTCTCCTCCTCTTCCTTGCAAAACGCCTTAGTGTGGCCGAAACCTAGGCACTTCGTGCACTGGATTAGAGGAGACTGGTCCTCGGCGGGTACCCTTTGGAGGGCGATGTAGACTGTCTCGGCCTCGAGGAAGCGTTTGTGTATTTGTGGCGAGACTTCCAAAACCGGATGGCAGAGGAGATGGTTTCTCGGCTTCTTCCTGTACCTTACTCTGATCGTGTTCTCCCGCATGTCCAATTCTTTGAGGTCGTGATTGTTCTGCGCGATCAGGAGTTCGATCATCTGCTGGTCGCTGTGGTAGCTAAGAACACCCCAGAGTATGATGAGTGGGATTTTGGCGCCTGCTAAAACTGCTGTAAATTTTTTACTATCCTTAACCTTGCTGTGGACCAGGCTCAGGGCTTCCTTATTGCTGCAGCTCAGGACGACCTTCTGGTTCCGAGCTTTCCTTACTCTTTCCACCCTAGCCCCGGTATTTTTGAATTCTAGAGCAGCGGAAATCTCCTCGATGTCGTTCTCCTCGGCGGATTTGGGGTCGGTCGAGGAAATAATGAGGGTGTGGTTAGGTTTGGGAGGAGGAGGTCTCCGAAGGGCCTCCGAGTACGCTGCCCTAGGTGGAGCTAGCTAGCACTGCTGCTGCTCTCAGCTCGGCCTCCAGACTGGTCCCGACCTGTGGTGTATTCTCCCTCTGTTCTCTCATAGTCCGGAGCTCGGACTGTACCGCTTCCAAGCGCTCCGCGATGGGCTTAAGCTGCTCTTCCACAATACAACCCTGCATCGGAGGTGGGGAGGATACGTGGGCTCGCGCTCTGCAAGGGCCCTGGAGACACTAACCTCTGAATTGACTTCAGGGCTTCCCGTATTTCTTGGGTTGCCCCCTGCTCCAGTGTGTTGATGGTGGGCAGGGGGCCGGCTTCAAGCAGCTCCAGGGTCTAATTGGAGGCCTGGAGGTTGCTCTTCTGGATCTCTGTGGCCTTTTCGAGGTGTCTGCGCACCTCGTCGAGCTGGTTGGAGAGCGCGCTGACACCGACCGCCAGCTTCTCCAAGTCCAGTTTCAGGGGCACTATTAGTAGAGGCCCCTGGACCCAGATGTTGAGCTGATGCTGTTCCCGATCCGAGATTTCTCACTGCCTTCTCCAGGCCATTCAGCTGTGTGGTGATTTGTGCAATTTGCCTATATCTTGCCTAGACCTTTTCAAGCGTTGCTTAACTTCCGGTCGTTTACCGATCAGTGATTGCAGCTGGCTTCATAGCGCCTCAGAAAGTACACAACGACAAGTGGAAACGGATTGCGGGGCTTCTAGGGGTGGCATGGATAAGGTTAGCAGTGAGATAGAGGGAAGGAGCAAGCAGCAGCAAGAAGAGGGAGCAGGAAGAAAAAGATAGTGGAGTGCGCGTGCGACGGAGTCTACACACCTTCTCGCTCGCACCCACAGATCCCAGCCATAAACGAAATATACTCTTGCGGTCATAAAACAGAATGATAAGGTAGGGAGGATGCATTATGTTTTTCTCGGATATCTTTTGAACCCCATGCTGTAGGTCATGGGGTTTTGCTTTCATAGAATAAAATAAAGTACTAAAAACTAAAAATTGCTTCAAAAGGTTTAATTGAGTGTGTGGAGTGTTGTGCCACATATATGTATAAATATATTTTTTTAGAAATTCATGCGAAAGAATGCTATAGCCCCGCATTCCAACAACCACTCATAGGACTCAGTATAAATAAAGGAAGTTCATAGACAACCAGTCTTTCAATCATCAGGCCCCATCATAAGCACATATAAGGTTTCTCCTTTTCATGGACTCTGAAAATTATATATCACAAAGCAGCTGGGCACCCTCAAGCAGTGGTTTTATAATTGAGGTATCCCTTTTGCTCAGAATTAAACATTTTAGTGAGAGCTCCTCCGATGCATGAGAGTACCAAAGTAACCTGGTTTTGTTTGCTCTCTGTAGCCTTATCCTTTCCTATCATGGTGGACACATTGCAGCCTTAATCTCAGCATTCAAAACTGGGGCAGAAAGCTTGGGGCAATTAGCCAGCAACAGATGTTTTTCTAGCAGTTCCTTACTGATTTCTGTTGTAAGACCTGACGTTGCGATATGTTCCCGTCGAAGGGCAATATCTTTTTGGATATTATCACCCAATTTCTTATTCTTTGTTGGAGATGCACCCAATAATTGGAGGATCTTGTCATCTAAGGGACAATAACTGCGTAGGTTTCTGGTCGCCGAGTTCTATCCCGTTCAGGACCCTCTGCAGCTGTTGGTGTTTGGTCTCTTTGTATACGGTGAGAAGACGGTTCTTCAGCGCTTCGTAGCTCCCAGTGGCAGGGGGTTTGTCGATCAGGTCGTAACTCCCAGTTGCAGGGGGTTTGGCGATCAGGTCGTAGCTCCCAGTGGCAGGGGGTTTGTCGATCAGGTCGTAACTCCCAGTTGCAGGGGGTTTGGCGATCAGGTCGTAGCTCCCAGTGGCAGGGGGTTTGTCGATCAGGTCGCTGACTTTGTCCACATCGCAGGGCTGGAGCTTGGTGACGGCTATGTTGAATTTGTGCTTGTCGGCTATCTTCTGAGCGGCGATGGCAGCTTCGTACTGTAGAAGCCACAACCGTGGGGTCGCGCCAGATCAGCGGGATGCTACCCTGCAGCGACACGGCGAAGACGTTGCTGCTGGGTTCTTCGACTGATTCCGTGGGGTAAAACAATTTTTCTTCCATATTCATGATGGTGTTCTTGATTCGGGGTATCCAGCTTGCTGTGTGACTGCTTGCTGATTAATTTCGACTACGGGGGTGATATGTTCGTGCTTAACTATTCAGAGGCTTCACTGTTCTTCGTCGTTCTGCTAGCTTAACCATATGGCAAGCGTCAAGAATCTACATAGGTTTTTTTTGTGACAGGGTGCTTAAAATTTGCCACCATATGATCTATATCAAAGAAGCAACCGAGGTTTTTCGCCATAGAAATATGAGCTGGACATCCATCGGAATAACCTCAATTCCTGTTGGGTGTAACAGTTCCAAGCACTGTAACACTAAATTAGACTTTTGTTCTCCAGATAATCCCGCAACAAGGAAATAACCTACGGAGATTTCCCAAGGCCATTAATGGCTGTTATTAAAAATACTGAGGCTTCTTTAGCTATCTTTGAGCAGTCACCGGCCCCTTTATCGTTATTAATACCAATATCCACATATCCATGAAGTCATAATTACTTACAGGAGTTATTAGGGGTGTTTAATATAAATCTATTTGGTTTCAAATTTGCCTCTCTCCCACCACCACCATTACACTTTAAAATACTACCACCACCGTCTGTAACACCACCCGATACCAAAACAATGCAGGCCTCTTTATTTATTTTTTATAGGACTGCGGTGGCAAAAAAGCGTACGGCCCGCTGCTCGCACATTGCCGACCTGAAGGGGACTGGGATGGAGGGAGGGGGAGGGGGGGGGGGCTTACGGCTCTCTCACTCATCGAACGAAACGCAGCTGTAATAGCTACTTTACGCCGATCTTCTGTGAGAGGGTGGTACTACCCCGGTCGAGCCAGCCCGTTTATGAGCTGCTGTCAATTGGCTACAGCTTGACTCTACCACCTCTTCTGCTTGTAGTAGTTCTGGTAACGGCTGTTGGTCTTGAACATCCACATCAGCATTTGATAAAGCTGGTATTATCAATGGCTCGTTGCCGTCACCACCAAACTCAACAGTGAAGCCACTGTATGTGGCACCTAGCATAGATGCCACATGGTCTAACGCTTCATCGGGAGGAATGTAAGTTTTACCACCACCAGTCTGGTTTTTTTTTAAATTAAAACAATACCTTTCAAATCAAATCAAAAGTTTTTTTATTCATGTAAGCTCAATAAAGCGTTTATAAATAGTCAAGATAAACAATAATTTAGCATTACCACCGGTTCGTAATGTTGCTTCCATTGAGAAGAGCCGGCAAGAAACTCAATGGTTACTCTTTTCAAAAGAATAATTGTACTTATACATTTTCAAACAGCAACGCTGTGTGAGCAGGCAGGCATTAACACATAGTGAATAAAAAAACAAAATTAGGTATTTAAATAAACAAAAAAAAAATAAGAACTAGCCTAGAAAGCTGTGCATGCCTACTCCCACTTTACAGTTAAACCCAAAGGTGAATATTTCGAACTATTGTTTTGGTGTGATGCCTTCCGTCCTTAAGTGAAAATTTAACAAACCTGAAAGTTATAAGATACCTACACCTACATTTGCAAGAAGGCAGGTACAAACTTTTAAATTGATTTGTCTATCATTGCAGTTTGTTTCCTCGCTGTTTTTTTTTAAATTTTTCCCATTTTAAACGCAGTTGCTCGGGACGTCACGAGTCGCCTGCCACGGCTGTGACATCCTGCGCAATTATTTTCCATGCATCCTCCTTTAACTTATTGTTGGACGCATTGGTAGCCCTTGTTGTAAGCGCTTTGTGTTTAGCGATTTGGTCCAGCAGGAAATGGACTTCGTCCTTTCCCAGTGGCCTTGCTTTCACTTGAAAAGAAAGTGAATACATATTATATATATGGCCCGAAATTGCAACCAAAGAACAGTATTTAGTAGTACAGAACAGGCAAACGTCACCGTTGCGGCGTCGAGGGCACGCGTATATGCGATTTCTAATCTCTTTTTATTCAAATTTCTTTGGTTTATCTGAACTTTTACACTGTATGTCCTGGCTTTTTTCAGTAATGACAGATTACTTTATTTTTTTTGTCAAATATGTCACATTATTATTATTAGGATGGCCATTATTTTTGCGAAGTTCCTCTAGTAGCAAACGGGTACGCACATCTCAGTAGTGAGGTTGTTACTGATACATGCCGTCTCCAGATTGGATACAAGCACATCATAGTCAGCTGTCAGTCCACTCGGAAGAATCTCGGCAACCTCCGCATCTTCAATAGTCTTGCCAATGTCTGTCAGTTGCTGTACTAGTGTCATCACGCTATTTATATATTCACTCATCATACTATACCAGCCACTAAAACTCAAGCAGTTAAAGGATTGAAGGAAGGAAGAAGGATCTTCTCAGACGAGGTCGCGTTTCCGATCCGGCGGTAGAATTTAAGAAAAAATGAAAAATGACAATTTGTAAGTGCCCCCGTAGGCCTAAACAAAATAAACGTTTTGAATTTTTGATTAAATAGAGCAGGTTTACCTCCAAAGCGACGGCTCATTTCCGTACCATTAATAGAAAGAAAGAAAAGAAAATTAGTCTGACATTGCAAATCTTGAATGAATACCCCCTTGTGGAGAACCTATATTAATCAACAGGAATTTGCTAAACGAAATGTATCTTATGCATATCATTTGAAAGATAGTGATTGCAGGGTTTTAAACATCTTGTTTAGAATTGCATTCTAATTTCATTACATATTTCTAGTCTGTGGAATATTGATTGTCTCTCTTTTCTCTACTCTGTCCGGGCCATGCGTACACACGTTTACGTTAAAATACTGATAATTATAATTAAGTCGCTAGCATAAAAGCCTTCTTAAGTAAATAACGTCACACATCGTTCCAGAACCAGTGCATTTCATTTCCAGTCACCGCCCACCACAGGAAATATTATACATCACATTACAACACACACAACACACATTACATTATTATACATTACAGAAAACTACAGGTTGAAATAAATTGCATAATTACAGCAAATTTTCATATCAACATAGCCTATAGTGAGCTGTAAACAGTGTGAAACGTTTTCGTCACATTCTTTTCAGCGTTACGAAAATTTTCAGCTCGTGGAAACAAGTTCGACACGCCCAAGATGTCGGAGCCCGATCTGGAAAATTTAAAGCTTACAAGAGCTACATTAAAAGGCAACATAACAAGAATCACTACATTTAAAAATTCATACGATGACAATAAAAACTCGATCCACGAAGTTACGGTCAGATTGCTAGAATTGAACAACATAATTAACAAAAGATCCCAGAAATGCAAGAGGAAACACTGTCGTATGAAATTGATCAGGCACCGGTAATTACTTAAAAGAAACGAGAGCACCAGAGCCGATGGAAGCTAAGCGCAATGTAAAATGTAAATGTAACGTCACGACTTTTATCCCCGTTCGGGGATCTTAAGCGCAATAAGAAAGTTAATTGCTAGCCTGGTAAATCGGTGACAGCTACTGACTTAAATGTTATTTGTTACAAGAAAGATCTTGAAAAATATCAGCGTTATTTATTATTTATTTATTTATTCAGACTACAAAGGTCCATGGTATTAGTAACACAAAAACGTATCCTATGTTAGTACTTAATAACTAGTAAAGTTTTGGTGCGCTTAATTAGCGCCCATATAAGCTGACTATCGGCCCGCTCAGCTATCGCACGCAGAATGGTGTTGGGGCTGTCGCAAACTCTGCGCAGTAAAGAGGCCGATTTCTTGCGCCACACTGCCTCAAAACCGTCAGTGCGCGCCACGGGAAACATGGTAGACGCGCTACAAAAACGCGGCAGCCTCAACAACGCTCTGAAAAAATGAAAAAGTCCTTTGAGTATATTTGAACCATAGGGCCCCCGAGTAGTGACGTGCAATATGCCTTAAACAGCGTTATTTTAACGGCAGTTGTACACCGGGAGAACCTACGGGCCAACATGTTCGCCCTAACTGGCAATGCTCTGCGCTCCCTCTCCATATCACAGTCATCCTTCAGGTCATCTGATACCAGGTGGCAGTACCTAGGTACTTAAAATTGTACACTCTTCTTAACGCCTTGCCGTTAAGCATAATAGGAGGAACAGACTCGGGACCCCTGGTACCAGCCCGAAAGATCATAAACTGGGACTTATCATCATTATAAACCAGACCATGCGACGCAGCGTATGACTCACACACTTGGATGAGCCTACGGACAGCACCGATCGAGGGTGCCAGCTGCACCATATCGCTGCTTAGCTTAAATTATTGAGGCATACTCGGTCAACAAAGCAGCCAATATGCATGCTACTAAGTCGCTCGATCAGCCCATTTACATATAGGCCGAAGAGCAGAGGTGACGTAAACCCCCCTTGCCCCACCCCACACTCCGGCCTACATAGCTCCGACAGCTCTCCCGACCACCTTACCCGACTCTCCTGGTGTAAATACCAATATTGGATAAGAGAACCGAGCTCCGGCGGTAGTGTAGTCTCCTTCAGCTTCTGCCATAGCACGTCGTACGAGACAAGGTCAAAAGCCTTAGAAAGGTCCAGAAAACATGCAAATATAGGTGTTCGTCGGTCCGTATAATACTTGACAGTGTGTTTTAAGCTAAGAATGGCACTCGTGTAGGCGCGGGCGCGCGCGGGGTGGGGCGGGGCGGGGCGCGGGCTCGCGCTATTGAACACGTTCATTTCATCTCTACTCGTCCGACCATGAAGTACTCATCCGTGCGCGGAGTGTAAAATTTGCAAAACTAATTTAAGTTCAAATCTTCAGTATTTAATTTAACTAAACATTTGAAAAAGAAACATCCGTTAATGTCTACACAGGTACGTAGCATTTACGTTGTAGCGACACATAATGAACCTAACATTGCATGTAATGGACGTCTTTTGGTGGTAGATGATGATGAAATTTTAATATAATTGTAAGCGCCCGTTGTACCGCTGAAAACAGCAGGTGTGTTCAACCTGTAAACTATAAAAATAATAAACCAGAGTCGTGCCAGAGTCATACTTACACATTCCAAAACTCTTTCAAATTGTTTATCATGACAAACATGCTAAGTTTTCATTCCAGTCATTTGGGTGCGGCACTCGTTACGGCAGAGTCTTAAATCAATGAAGTACACAAAAAATCGCAGTAAATATTCCGATCTTTCGAAATACCAACTGTGGCGATATGCCACCTCTTTATAACAAGTAGAACTGTTTAGTAACTGCCAGCTGATAGTTTGACATATCACCTTGTAATTTTATTATAGTATTAATATGAATATTCGAATGTGCTAGTTAATTATTTTATTTTAGTTCTAAGGACATGGTCCAACCAGTTGGTGTTTGGTTTGTCACCAGGAGAAGTAGCTACTCATAATTGTTTATCAGTGACTGTACTTTTAGCTTCTCCATAATAATCACCGTTTTACATCTACAGTTTTTCATTCCACATCCGCAGCTTCATTAGAATCAGAATTCAGATCAGATCAGTCAGGTCAGATCCTATTGCATAAGGTAGGTCTTTTGCTCTCCTATAGCTTCGTAGGGACATATTATTAATTATTATACACCTACTGCGATGTAACACCGAACGGTGTGTACTAAACACAGTACATTACCAACCGTACTAACAGATACAAGTGTGGAACAATATAAACAATTAATATAAAACAATTTATTATTTGGGGGTTGACCCTGGGGAACCACACTTACACTCAAGGACTGTGCTTACACTAGTGGCCCCGCCAACTTTGAACGCGAGTATTAAATTGTGAATTTTGGACTTTAAGTTGATGTGTTATTCTATTTTATTTTTTTCACTTTTTACGTTAATATGGCCACCGCACAACAAGTACCACTGCCACCGCAGCCACCTACAGACGTCATGGCCATTTCTTTATCTTCGCGAATCCCCGAAATTTGGGTCGACCAACCGAGGGTTTGGTTCAAACGAATTGGAGCCACTAACACCACAGGAATTAGGAGACGATGCCAGATTTGATATAGTAGGATCAAAATTACCGAACATAAGATTACATTATATTATTGCGTATTAGTATTGCGCATGCGTAAGGGAGAAGGGACGTCAACGCAAGTCGCAACGTTTCGCGACTAAACTTTAGCGGTACTATAATATTTGATATGGTATAAAATACATTTAAATTTTGCACGTAAATTAAGCACCAAAGTTATTGCCGGAAACTTAAGAACTAATAACATACTAAAAAATAAAAATTGTTTTGATTTTCCAATAACTACTAATATGACAACAAAAATGAATAGCCAAATGTATAAAAAAAAAGTACATAAAGGAATTGTATTGAACTCCTGATTAATCAGATCAGTCTCCTGGTTTTTTAAATCTCATTCCCTGGGTTTTGAAATTTTGGTCTGGCAACACTGAGCTCGCTTCACAGTCGCTAATAAGCCGTCTAGCCGTATTACGAATATTATCAAAGAAAATTCAAAACGCTCATGGGAGCAATTTTTCACATTCTCTTACGATGTACTTCACGCAAACTTCGATCATTCCGGTATTCCAAATTACTTGACCTACTTAGTGTTAAATTAGTGTTTAGCTGTAATTCTCAGCGTGTGTGAATCAGTGTATATGTTGTTGTTAAAATAATGGTGAATTTGAAGATGGAAGTATTTATTTATCTAAGGTTCGTCGTGTGTAACATTTGTCTCCAATAAATAAATTTATCGCAACATAATATGACAGTATGGAGAGAAGTTAGAGGAACTTTTTACGCTGACTTCTCACGGGTCGTCAAAGAGTCGCGCCGCGCCCGCTCGCACACACATAACTGCCACCCAAAACCGGGGTGCCCCGACGATTTGGTATACCATTTTACCCATATGACAAAACATTGTAACAGAAATGAATAAAGATGAACCTAAGTATAAACGAGGAACAGCAAAGAGCTAGGAAAAGCTCTTGACGAAAAACTTAATAGTATTCCAGATAATATAAAAAAAATTGAGTAATTTTTGCAATATGTTGAACTTCAGCAACGAAGAAAAATTGTAAGTCAATTTTACGAAATGCAGTAATATCAGATGTTGTCATTTTTTTAAAATAAGAAACAAGGAAGCTGTATAAAAGCAGTTTTTGGCATGAATTAGGATATGGACAGATAACAACATGGCCTTTTGAAGTAGCGCACCAGCCTCAGTCGCGTCGAGCGGATCGGACGCACCGTGACTTTCCAGCGCGGCGCGTCCGATCCGCTAAATGTCGGTAACTTCAAAGGCACGGCGCGAGCGCACTCGTGGAGGCGCGGGCGCGCGTCTACGACCATGAAGTACTCATGCGTGCGTAAATATGGAGTGGTCGAATGACAAATAGATCTCGAAAAGTGCGGAGCACAAAAACCGAAATGACCAGCACAATGCCCGGGTTAAGTTATTGAGATAACGTACCTATTTTTGTCTTTATAATAATAACAATGGCTCCAAAGGGAAGTAGTGTAGCTTGGAATCATCATTTTATCGATAAAGGCCAAAGTATGGCGGAGTGTAAAATTTGTAAAACTAACTCAAGTTTAACTTCAAACTAAACATTTGAAAAAGAAACATCCATTAATGTCTACATAGGTATGTAGCATTTACGTTGTAGCGACACATAATGAACCTAAAATTGCATGTAATGGACGTCTTTTGGCGGTAGATGATGATGAAATTTTAATATACAGGGTGTTTGGAAGAGCGTGTGCCAAACGGTAAGGGTGAGTAGCTAGGGTCATTGGCTATGTATTCTGGCCCAACTAACCCTTGCTTGCCTAATCGTTTTTTTTTTTCGAGACATTTTCAATTATTATGTTTTTTGCCGAAAGTTGAACTTTTAGTCACGATAACTTTTTTTTTATGGGTGTCCCGGTCTACACTAACTGTAATTTTTATGTATGCCTGTTCTACTAACATCGATATTTGGATTAAATAATGAGAAATAAAATTATTATGACCTATCAAAGTCTTGACAAGGGAAGAAAAAAATACTAAACTTCAACTTTAAGTTCATTTAAAAAAAAAACTAAAGGCGCGTCAGATCTTACAGTTGTCTCAAAACTTCTCAAGGTCATGCCCATTGTGGCGGTATGCTACATGCATGGAAATAATAATAAAAAAACTCGTGAAATAAGCGATACTAAATTAAGGGGCCATTTGAGGGACATCAACAAAACAATGAAATCGGGCCAAGGTTGTCAGACAATGGTCCCGCAAGCAGGTAAAAATCTCAAGCGTGGTATTTATCGTTCTCCTGTCTCTTTCTTTCGTATGCACAATACGCGCACCGTTGATAACAATGGCTAAGTTAGATCATGCATCTCTTTTCATCACGGGATACGAACACTAAACGGTTTCACCGAGTTAATTTAGTCGAGATTTGACTGTCTCTGCGCTTTCACGTACTTAGTGACGTCGCGAATCCTTCTTGTTAATCAGTTACGTTTTTGTTGAATTGTTGTACTTTGTTGCTGTTACGTTTTTGTTAAGTTATGAGTTTCGTTTTGACGTTGTTGTTGCAATGGCCACATACACCTCTCAAGAATACGCTGACATGATGTTAGCGTATGGTAGAGCTAATTGTGTGGGACGTGAAGCAGTAAGGATTTATGGCGAGCTGTACCCTAACCGGCGATTGCCTAGCCGCAACGTGTTTTCCAGAACATACCAACGTTTACGGGAGACAGGCAATTTAAATTTTCAAGAACCCAGAGTCGGCCCGAGACAGCATGATGTTGGGATATATCTGCGAATACTTGCTGCTTTTGAGGAGGATCCCACAACAAGCATTAGACGGGTGGCTACGGAGCTGGGACTAAGCACATGGAAAGTGTGGTCAGTGCTTCGGCAAGATGGAAGACATGCTTTCCACTACACTCCAGTGCAAGCTAATTTTAGTACACGAAAAGCTTTAGATATTGCGATTATGACTACAATCGTTAAAACCTCTTTTGCTTCTGTGAAGGTAAAAGTTCTCATTGTTTTTGTTTTAGGACTCGAAGATAATGATTTTGGAAGACGTATGGAATTTTGTCGATTCCTACTGCACACGGACGTCGATGACAGTAACTTTTTAAGAAGAATTTTGTGGACGGATGAGTCCAAATTTTCGAGGGAGGGAATTGTAAATTTACACAATTTACACAGCTGGGCGCCAAAGGATCGAAACCCAAAAGTTAAAAGGCCGATGTCCTACCAACGCAAGTTCAGCGTGAACGTCTGGGCAGGTGTGATTGGCCAGTCGCTTATCGGGCACACTACCTCCCAGACAATCTTGACGGGGATTCCTACCTAGAGTTCTTGATAAATGACTTGCCTGAGTTGCTGAGGGACATCCCAATAGACGAAGACCAGGCAATTGTTTTCCAAAATGACGGCTGTCCAGCACACTACCGGCTAACGGTCCGGGAGCATTTAGATATGTGTTTTCCCAATTCATGGATTGGGAGAGCTGGACCAATCGAGTGGCCTGCACGGTCCCCCGACCTGACGCCACTTGATTTTTATGTGTGGGGTCGTGCAAAGGAGTTAGTCTACAAAAATGAAATACACACCAAAGAAGAGCTCATTGAAAAAATAAATACCGCTTTTGAAGAGATGAAAGGAGAAATGCGGTTAGGAACCACGACTGCGGAAATCAGAAAGCGTTGCCGCGCTTGTATTAGGGTTGGGGGAAGACACTTCGAACAAAATTTAAAATAAATTAATTTTAATTTAACCTTGGTTTCATTTAGTAAAATCCTTATTTCCTGAGTAATTTCGAGATTTTCCATCCATGTAGCATACAGACAGAATGGGCATGACCTAGAGAAGTTTTGAGACAACTGTAAGATCTGACGCGCATTTCGTTTTTTTTTTTTAATGAACTTAAAGTTGAAGTTTAGTATTTTTTCTTCCCTTGTCAAGACTTTGATAGGTCATAATAATTTTATTTCTCATTATTTAATCCAAATATCGATGTTAGTAGAACAGGCATACACTCTCGATAAAAATTACAGTTAGTGTAGACCGGGACACCCATAAAAAAAAAAGTTATCGTGACTAAAAGTTCAACTTTCGGCAAAAAAACATAATAACTGAAAATGTCTTGAAAAAAAAAAACGATTAGGCAAGCAAGGGGTAGTTGGGCCAGAATACATAGCCAATGGCCCTAGCTACTCACCGTTACCGTTTGGCACACGCTCTTCCAAACACCCTGTATTGTAAAAACAGCAGGTGCATTCAACTTTTAAACTATAAAAATAATAAACCAGAGTTAATAATAATAATAATAATAATATTTATTACCAAAGTTATACTTACACATTCCAAAACTCTCAAATTGTTTATCATGACAAACATGCTAAGTTTTCATTCCAGTCATTTGGGTGCGGCTTTCTAATGAAAGACGGTAGAGTCTTAAATCAATTAAGTACACTAAAAATCGCACTAAATATTTCGATCTTTCGAAATACCTACCATTCTTCCTTTGCCTACTGTTGTGTTGTCTGCTTTACAACACGAGGACCCATGACGCCGTTCGACCCTATAACGAATAGCGACGATGAACGGCACGAGGCGCAGCATTTTCGCAACCACGAAAACGTGACCGGACGCCCGCGGCATCAATTTCCAGTAAACCAAAACCCATATTAGTACACACATCGGCCAAGTAGCACCTAACTTAAGTATAGATTCTATAGTATTCTTTTAATAAATTAATTGATTTTTTTTTATTTAATGTTGTTTTGGTAGTTGTTGCTTTGTTTGTTATTGTTTTATTATTATTACTGGAGACATAAGTAGGTAAGACACGTGTGAAAGAGATTGTTTGAGAGTGTGATTGAAAGTACGGTTGTGAAAGAGAGTGATGGATCCTTATTCTGGTATTCTGTTGGAGTAGAATTTTAGATAGGGCTATATCGCACGAGGACACCAGTGGTAGCGCAACCAGTCGCTCCACCAACAAAATGTATAGAGCTGTATGGAGGGTATCGCACCTGGTGTCCGCTGGTGGCGCAACCATGGTTGCCTCGTGCGATATCGCACTTAGTGGCGGTACGCGGCTACAATCCGCGATGAAAGTACCGCAAAAGCGGCAGCACAGGCGTGGCTTTTAATACTGGACCCAAACCGAGCACTCTGTATGTAGACGACCGATGGATACATGCAGAACAGAATGGTACTTATAAGTTAGGATTTAGATGGCGCTGTAGGAGACAGGGGCATGATATTAAGGTCAGTCCTTTAAGAAATACATTTTTTGAGAAGTCGAACGTAAGCATTTTAAATATGCTTAGTTTTTTTTTTACAAGGGTCTAAGTTTCCCAGGTGGCATGCGATGTTGGGGTGACTCGCACATCAGCGATACAGGTGTACAAGTATTTGAGGGAGGTGTGCGAGGTGGCTGAAGCTCACGACCGAACCATGATAGATGGAGATGATGACATCGTAGAAGTTGACGAGACATCTCTACCCTAATAAGTACCATGGGGGCGTCTCCTACAGCGCCAGACGTGCATTCGGATGTGTGAGCCGTAAAACAAGAAACATACAAACAACATAAGGAAACATAATAAAGGAAATAGATGTCAATAAATAAAGTACCCAGTAGATCCAAAGTAGGCAGTGACAGAAACCCTGTAAATCCCACATTGTAAAATAAGGACTGATAATGTCAAGAGGTAGTTCGCGGGCCGGGCCAAAAAGCGCCCGGACAAAAAAAAAGAAACATACATGTGGAATGAATACCGGACAAAAGTAGAACCACCTTTAATCCCATCATTTCTGGGAATGTCAGGCCTGATAGTTTTATCATGTCTGACAAACACAGGGTCTATATCGGCGTCCATTTAAGGCTGGTAATGCGTGGTCACCGAGCGTCAACCATCAACAACAATTTGTTGCAGGTACAATTGACCTCCCGGTACACCCGTTTGGGCACTTCCATACCAGGCAATAATCTGATTCAGTGCAAAATACATACAAATACCATTGAGCGGCAATGGCTGGCTTTTACAGCTATTGCTTGTAAACAACGATGGCAATCTCTTAGAGACGCATACAGGAGGGCTTTAAATTAAAAAAAAAGGGAAAAGCGGACAAGCAGCCAAAAAGATTAAACCATATGAAAATGAAATGGCTTTTGTGGCTCCCGTTTTCATGGACAGAAAAACTCAAGATTCCATTGAACTTACAAGCGATGATGAACAGTCTGACAATGCCGCTGAAAACCATGTTACGGAACCCACCGTTTCGGAAAAGCCCAACGCCGACATTGAGATTGATGATACTACTGCTAATGTTAGTGATTTATCAAACAAATTTCCTAATGAGTCACAACAAATAAAAAAAACCATTAAGCCAAAAGCCATAAAGAGAAAAGCAGTCCAGTCAGAGCCATCAGCATCTGCTATATTAATGGCAAAATTGCTCGATGACCAACACACACTTGAGCCACCCCAAAGACACGACGAATTAGATCGCTTTTTTAAATATTTCTGATACTGTTAAGAAGTTCTCACCGTATGTACAAGCTATGGCAAAAAATAAAATATTTTCTCTTGTATCTTCAATGGAACTACAGCAACTTGCCCCACCTAGCCCAACTCCATACGCTTTTAATGCATCCCCGCAGTCAGCAAGTACTAGTGCAACGCCAATGCCGACGAGTCCTGACGACTGAGATGACAAGACAAGCCAGCCAATGCCGACAAATTCCAACAATTGGAATGACCAGACGCTACAGTTTTTACCATAAATACAATTCAATACTTTTATACTTTTGAATAAAAAATGGCGCGCAGGTTCGCACGCTGCTCACATAGAGTGAAAGTTACACTCTTCCGAGCGTATTGTACATCGTTGTACACGTGCAGCCTGTGGGCTAGATACACTCGAAGCTCCTACAGCGCCCTCAGGGTTCAATATAATAATGCTTTCAGGGGGTTGGTGGGCTTGCCCCGCTTCTGTAGCGCTTCTGGGATGTTCGCGGACGCACGTGTAGACTGCTTCTACACTATTATGCGAAAGAGGTGCGCATCCTTGGTACGCAGGGTGCGGGGTAGCCCCAACACTCTATTACAGATGTTCGCCAGCAGGTTGGACGGTGTATATGTAAATCGCTGCGGCGCCGTCTCTCATGGGATGGTGCAGCAGTGATTTGCATATTTATTTATTGTATTTATATATCTACTTTGTTGTTTTTATTTTTTATACTAGCATAGTTTTTAATTGAGTCCTGGTTACTTTAATAAATAAATCTAACGAATGAAATTGTTGAAAATAAAACAAAAATCAAAGAAAAAAGCGGAAAGATAAATTATCTTTATTCTTTATTTATCTTTTTTTATCCTTATCTACACGTTAGAATACGAACTGTTAGTGCTTAGCAACTTTTAAGAGTGCAATAGCAGTGTGTTTAAATTTTTGTACGAAAAATTTAACAAATATGCTCGGGCTTTATTTCCACGTATTGGAAATGCTCATGAGGTGGATATGGCTGATGAGAGAACATCGGCAAACAAAAAACAAATTAGTTATGGTATGGCAAGTGTGGGTTTAAGGTATCTACAGTTTACATGGGAGGAATGGAAAGAAAATTTGATGAAAACATTTCCTACCGTTCAGAATTATGCACAATTGTTACTAGAAATGTTCGATAGAAAGGTCGTGAGTCATCGGAAAATAATTTTGCTTGTACTTTATATCTCAATATGTTAGAAAGTGCTCATGAGGTGGATGTGGCTGACGAGAGAACATCGACCCGTACTACTCTACCATGCCAACTAGGAGCTCGGATGGAATGCGGCCTCCCCGCCCGCATACCGCCCGCACACCCGCCACCGCCTGCGGCTTCCCGCCCGCCACACCTCCCGTACACCGCCACCGACTTGTTGTGCGGGTTATGGGGGGTTTACACGGGTGACTAAAGCCGCACGATTTTTGCCGCGCGGCGTAAATCGACCATCTAAATGGCAATTCGGCTAAGTTGCAAGTGACTAAAGCCGCAAGCCCCAAAGTTGGGTAGCATCCGACTTTGGCCGCGCGGCAACCGGCCGCATGCGACTGGTGACTAAAATCGACCGTGTAAACGATCAGTTGCAGGCGATCGCCCGCCGCATGAAGGTGTTTCGCGCACGCACGTGTATTTATTTACTACAGCGTTTCTGTGTACATGTATCGTAACAACCATGAATAAAAATAACACCATACAGTTTTTGTAATGCTATGAAATGCATCCATGCTTATGGAACCCAAGAGAACAAGATTACAGGAACAATAATGTACGTTTAGCGGCTCTTAAATCTATTATTCAAGAAATGCGTTTGTCCATAACAGTTGAAGAGCTTAAATTGAAGATAAAAAATATACGAACCACGTATAATAGAGAGGCCAGTAAGGTAGCAAAGTCAAAGAAGAGTGGCGCGGGAAAGGATGATATATACAGACCTCGTTTAATTTGGTTTTCTGTAGCTGACCGCTTTTTAAAGCCAGTGATAGAAGGAAGAAACAGTAAAGATAACATTGTAAGTCTTATTATTATTTATTAAATAGTTATTCTTGTTCGCATATTATAAATTATAATAGGTAAATCGTGAACAGAGCCATTTTTATAATATTACTTAAATAAACATACAATATTTACGCAATCATTCTATCTTGCCATGAAACTTTTCCTGGTCCTACAAAATAGTCAGCATATCTATCGCGCAGATCTTTTGCATTTCGTGAATAGTTGTTAGAAGATAGCGGTGTCATTAATTCGTCTACTCCTGCCGTAGGAATGCTTCTCCAACTTCCGTTTCTGATTGTCCCTGAACTGAAGTCTTCTCCGTCTACTAATTCGGGAGTATTCATGTATATGAGATTAGTCCGAAGCCAGTTATGCAGCGCACAGGTCGCTTCAATAATAGAATCAGTTTTATCCAATGAAACAGATATAGGTTTTCTGTATACTCTGAATCGTGAAGCCATTATGCCAAAGGCATTCTCTACGATTCGGCGTGCTCTTGATAGTCTGTAATTAAAGATTTTTTGTTTGTGTTCCAAACCTTCATGTCTTGAATACGGTTTCATTAAATAGGTTGCCAAAGGGAAAGCATCATCACCAACGAAAACTGCCTTATTAGGTAGTTTTAAATTATTTCTTTCAAGAGCACTATAGAACTTTGTTTTTTTCCAAATATGCGAATCATTCATGCGTCCATTAGTTCCGAAATCTATATATATGAAACGGTAATGTGCATCCACTATAGCAAACAACACCACACTATAAGTGCCTTTGTAATTATAATAGTCTGATGCTCCATGTGGTGGATTTTCGATTAATACGTGTTTCCCGTCAATAGCCCCACAGCAAAAAGGAAATTGCCAGCGATCTAAAAAATCCTTTTGTATTTTCTTCCATTGATCTGTGGTGGATGGCACCTAAAAGAAATAAACTTATATTAGTGTATGGTTACAGGGAAAAGATTCAGCGGTGAACACAAACAGCGACGCGTCTTCATATTTTGATGAATTGGAACAAGAAGATAATATTGCGCCCTTACAAAAGAAAAAAAAAATGTCTCCAAAGAAAAAGGCGGAGCGTGCTCTAATGGACGCACCTAAAATGGACCCACCTGTTTTACAAGCAGTTAATAGATTAGAAACTTTGGCTCAAACTATCCGTCAAGATGAATTTGATACATTCGGAGTACATGTGGCAAGCCAATTACGTAGTTTGCCATTAAGAAATGCTATTGTTTGTCAAAATTTCATCAATAATTATTTGTCACAAGAAAGACTGAAAACCTTAAATACACAACATTTTCCAATTGCTAGACCTACGAGTTCACTCTCAGAGTATACACGCTATACTTCGACTCCAGAAGCCGAAGCTACTACTTCCCGAAACCAAGCTTTTCAAAACCAGCGTGAAACTTCGACTCCCGAAGCTTCCACTTCTAGAAGGCACCTCGATTATGAAGAAGACTATTTTGCCAGCTGTTTACTTACACAAGAAAATACTGGGCAACAATACGGAGTGAACGACGATATTCTATCTCAAGCTGTTAGGTCATGCTTAGATGAAAACACAATGGAAAATTTATAAATAAATCGTTTATAATTAATTACTAGTTTCACTTACCATAATGAACTCCTGTAAAACATGTATATAGCATCCAAAACATCCTTCAAAAACAAGGAAATTGTGCATTCTGGAACTCTAAATGACTCTGCAAGACTTGAATAGTTATCACCGGTAGCCAAGAACTTCAGGGTTATTTCTAATTTAATTTTCGGAGAAAGTGCTACTCGCATATTGGTATCGCATTTTTGTATAAGCGGAGTAACCTTATGTAGTAAAGTATTAAACTGATCAGTAGTCATTCTTAATCGTTTTTTAAAATAATCAGGATCTTCTAAACTCCACTCAACCAATAAAGTATCCGAAGCACCCAAGTCCTTACGTCGAGAAATCCATCCACGTACCCAAACATTACGTTTTCTTTTTTCCTTTTGTTTTTTCTTTACTCTTTGTTCTTTAAGCAATTGTTGAATAATTGTATAATTAATTATTTCAATTCCGGCACAAACGGCTATTCTGCTCAACATTTTCGATGGAAATGACAGAGCCGCATGCGATTTTAGTAACCAGTGTAAATGGGCTAGCGATGCGGCTTGGTGAGGCAATTAGTGAAGCGACTCGCCGCACGGCGAAAATCGACCCGTGTAAACCCCCCTTTACAGAGGGAGGACGACGTGAACGATGCGCTATACGTGACATTGTGCCCGATGACTGTTACTGCTGGCCTACTCCGAAATACGAACCTAACGTTTCGGCTGACGGATTATCGTGGATTTGACATTTCTTCTTTCGTTTTTCTGTACGATTTGACATTGTTTTGATCGTAAATCGAATCCGTACTTCGGACGATCCGTCAGCGACGTATTTCGGAGTAACCTCGCTGTTTCGCTTGGACTAACGACAGAAGAGCTGTAGAATACTGTAGATAGAACATTTTACTGAATGGAGACTTCATTTTTATTTTAAAAATAATACGAACTGCATTCAAAGATTTTCGAAAACTCGCTTGCCAGACTCGGGAATCTTATGCTACCCTGTACTTTTATGGCATTAATCGATAGAGTCGATCATAAGGATAAAATATCTATAGAACTTTTTCCCTCATGTTTTCATGCCTATGGCGCGCCCATGACGTGGAGACCTGCGCTCATGTCAGCATGGTTACCAGCAGGGTTGTTATGAAAAAATCACCTTGTTTTAAACATTGTGTTTAAAACATGTTTTAATCATTTAAAACATGTTTTAAACACGGTGATTTATTCCTTCTGATTTAAATCAATGTTTTAAACAATGATTTAAATATGTTTTAATCAGTTTTCATTTTAAATTTCCTGTTTTTTTGCAACTCTGGTTACCAGTACCGCGGTTTAGAGTGGACCACGAGTAAGTTACTTTCCCCTCTGGAGTCAACATTATTGAACGTTATTTCGTTTGTTAGTTTAAATCTAAAAGGTGGCAATAATGACAAAACGTAAAACTTAAAATTTCTTTATTCATTAAGGTGATAAATCTTAAGTTAGTTCTCCCTATGACCAATAAACGATGGACACTTCTATTCCACTTGTTTAATTGCCTCTAGGCCCTCCTAATTCAATAGCTCCAAGCCTTCGCTGTGGTTATTCCGGACACATTTCATATTAGGTAAGTAAGGCCTGGCGCCCGATGCATTTGTTTACATTTTTTAATATTAGTTTTTGGCACTTACCTACGTGTTAATTTGGTTAGTTAGTTAGTTTATACTGATATAAACGGTTACACATTTTGTTGTGGTATTTTTAACCATTAATATTACATAATGGACATCATTTACGTCGTTTGGAAAGAGTTCCAACAATGCTGAAAAAGGCATTTATTTTGAAACAAAAATGATTAAAAGAAACTTGATAGATTTAGTTAAGCCAGAAAAATAAAAATATAAATTCACATCGTTTGGAAAGAGTTCCAACAATGCTGAAAAAGGCATTTATTTTGAAACAAAAATGATTAAAAGAAACTTGATAGATTTAGTTAAGCCAGAAAAATACAAATATAAATTCACATCGTTTGGAAAGAGTTCCAACAATGCTGAAAAGGGCATTTATTTTGAAACAAAAATGATTAAAAGAAACTTGATAGATTTAGTTAAGCCAGAAAAATACAAATATAAATTCACATCGTTTGGAAAGAGTTCCAACAATGCTGAAACAGGCATTTATTTTGAAACAAAAATGATTAAAAGAAACTTGATAGATTTAGTTAAGCCAGAAAAATACAAATATAAATTCACATCGTTTGGAAAGAGTTCCAACAATGCTGAAAAGGGCATTTATTTTGAAACAAAAATGATTAAAAGAAACTTGATAGATTTAGTTAAGCCAGAAAAATACAAATATAAATTCACATCGTTTGGAAAGAGTTCCAACAATGCTGAAAAAGGCATTTATTTTGAAACAAAAATGATTAAAAGAAACTTGATAGATTTAGTTAAGCCAGAAAAATACAAATATAAGACGTATGTTACACATAACACACTCATGCGAAAAATAATAACACACAAGTCTTTAGATTACCCTTACATCACTTTGAATTAAACCCAATTGAAATTATATTAGGGCAAGTAAAGGGCCACGTTGCAGGGAAAGACAGAACTTTCAAAATGGCAGATTTGAAAACAAAGCTCAAGAGGCACCTACGGTGTGGCAGAAATGAATTGACCATGTTAAGAAAAAAAAATGGCAGAACTTGACCGTATAACGCCTGCTACACTTTGGTATTTGCAATTTCTATTAGGTCAATTGACCATGTTATTAAAGAAAAAAAAAAAATGGCAGAACTTGACCATATAATGCCTGCTACACTTTGGGTAGTTGCAATTTCTATTCAATCGTTATCGATTGCGTTTGCACAGAACAGGCTGCGGAAAGTGCCACCGTCCGAAACCATGATATTGACAACCGATGGATTCCCTATAATCCGCTGCTTTTGAAATTTTTGATGCCCACATCAACGTAGCGTTGTGCAATTAAATAAAGTAAATCACATATGTTACTAAATACATTAATAAAGGTAGCGAACAAGCCACTTTCGGCATACAATCACCAAATGAAGTGGAAAAATATCAGTCTGGAGTCCGTTTTAGTCATTTCATTTAAGCACCGAAGGCATCACACCAGAGCAATCGCTATCTGTGCCTCGTACAACGTAGCCACTTTATGTATCCGAAGGTCGAGAGGGAGTATCAGTGAGTTTAGTCAGTCCAATCTGTGAAAAATCTTATGACCATTATGACTCATTTGGAAACCATGTAGCTAAAGTTTAAGTTAAAGTTTAAGAGTAACGGAAGTATGATCCGCAAATGGTACCGTATGCGAAAAAGCATTACTGGACGTATTATTCTAGGAACACGCGGGGCTAAGCACCCAACGCCTGACAGACCACCTGAACTGTCGAAAGAATGGGATAATAAAATTTTTGATATCTCATTATATTCAGAGGAACGTAATTGTAACACGATTATTATGATTATCCTGGGAAAAATGGTTCAGGGATTTAAAAAACGACACAAATTAAGTTTGAAAAAACCAGTCTGTGGAAGTAAGTAGCTCGGAAAAAAGCCTGTAATCCATTCACGGGTTGCAACTTAGTGATTTGGACGGTGTTACTTCTTTAAACTGACAACCTTTGGCTATTCTGCCAAACATGAGTTGGCGGAAGGCAGATATACAAGCATGGCTGCAAGAAAAACAAATTAATTACGAAGAAATAGAAATAAAAGCGCAATTTTTCACTAAATTTAGTAAAAACAATTATAATAAAAAAGTTGTGGATGAAATATGGTTGCATCCTACTTTCCAGGCGGCTCGTAGACCTCTGGATTTGCTGGAAGATGATAAACACTGGCATGCTACGTTCGAAGAGGCTGCACTATGCCAATCACCTTTCAAATTGCGAGATCTGTTCACGGTTGATGGTGTGACAGCCCGCAAAAATATTATTGTTTGGGAATTAAATCCGATAGAACTAATATGGGCACAGTTAAAAACTTAGTTGGCAAACATAATAAAACGTTCTAAATGGCTGAAGGAGTTGATTAAAGAAGGCTTAAGCCAAATTGGTACGGTGACTTGGGGTGCTAGGTGGGACAACCTCCTCGTGGTGCACTATGGATGCGATAATCTCCCGTTTCCCTGGGGAGATTGTCGACGATGGCGAATAATCTGACATGGGGCGTCGTGTTTTGTCTGCTTCTGGCACGCTCCGGCTTTCAGAGGGGGTCGGGAGCAGTCCGGCGACGGGGGGGGGGGGGGGGGGGCAAAGGTGATGGATGTTTCTGGGCAAAGATGATGGATGGTAGCGGGATTGAAGTATGTAAAGGAGCTGCCGAATGGCGGCGGTGTGTGTTGCCAAGCGCACTCAGCTTTTGCCAGAAATAAAAAACATAATTACTACACACAAAATAGAAACTTTTGTAATTTAGTAATCTACACATTTGTGGACATGAAGGTAATTTATGTAGAAAGAAGACACCGAATCCGTTGAGCACAAATAGTGCTCAAAGCGGCAACACGCGCCAGGCGGGCCGCCTACGGTGTCTTGGGACAATTTGCATTACTCACATAATAAAAGAAGAAGATAAAATGATGCAACATGACGGAATAATAGATTTAGATTTTTTTAATAGTTTTTTTTTTTTTAATCTAAGTAAAATATCGCAATTGCACGTAAACCCTAAGTACAGAGTCAAACTGGCCGCTCAACTGCTGAGCAATACAGTTGTGGCAGTTTTAAAACTTTGGCTTGAGGAGAACCCGACAGGGCCAATGATATATTGAATACTGCTCACATTATTCAAAAATTAGACCGACTCTTCGATATCACTAATGGACCATCAGGTCCTAGTGATATAAAAAAAATATAAGAGAAAACGTTCGTATCAATAGCAGTCATATGGAGAAATGGACGGAATACATAAGAATACTTCAATCAACAAGATTTGTTAATCGAAATGAAGGTACATGTTCAAATGTAAACATCAATTATGGCAAAAAGCTAAAACTATCTTAAAAACTCTGAAATTTGTAAAACGAAAGTCGGAGACAATATCCGATTCACGGAGACAAGTGCTCCATCAGTGACAAATCTCTATGGAAAGTATTGTCTGTTAAATTTGGTTTTGATAATGACGCCACGCCACGGGACGAAACCCCATCTTTGCATCTTTGAAAAAACCTCTTAAAGCCGTAGTGTATAAAGACAAACCTTGTAATATTAAATTAAATTTCAACAGAATAGATAAGTAAGAACACGTACACGATCAGAATTTAGAAAATGTTTGCGAGATATTTGGATCACAGTCAAAGGATTTGGGTGTAAATATTTAAATTTGAGACATTTAAACCAGATGCATTGGAACATTTATTTGGGTTGATTCGGCAACATAGTCCCACAAATTAAAACCCAACTGAGGCACATTTTATTGCTGCGTTAAAAACTTCCATTGTAACTGTAGGTAGAGGAGGTAATTGTGAAAAGGACGATAAAATATTGATGACCGATTTCCACAATTTCGTATTTGAAAATGAAAACGCAGAGGAGTGGGAGGGAGCAGCAGCCGTGGAAACGAGAAGGGGGGAGATCGGGCGCACTCGCCATATTTGTATGTGTGTAATGGTGAATTAAAACTAAAAAAAAACATCATTACTACACACAAATTCAGGGCCGAATAGAAACATTTGTAATTTAGTAATCTACACATTCGTTGATATGAAGGTAATTTATGTAGAAAGAAAACACTGAATCCGTTGAGCACAGATAGTGCTCAAAGCGCCAGGACGCGCCAGGCGCAAGCGAGGCAGGCCGCATACGGTGTCTTGGAACAATTTGTATTACTCACATAATAAAAGAAGAAGATAAAATGATGCAACATGACGGAATAATAGATTTAATTTTTTAATAGTTTATTTTTATTTTTATATCTAAGTAAAATATCGCAGTTGCACGTAAACCCTAAGTACAGGGTCGAAATGAGAGTCAAACTGGCCGCTCAACTGTTGAGCAATACACTTTTAGCTAGAGGAGAACCCGACTTCAGAGCCAATGATATATTGTATACTGCTCACATTATTCAAGAATTAGACCGACTCTTCGATATCACTAATGGACCATCAGGTCCTAGTGATATAAAAAAAAATATAAGAGAAAACGTTCGTATCAATAGCAGTCATATGGAGAAATGGACGGAATACATAAGAATACTTCAATCAACAAGATTTGTTAATCGAAATGGAGGTACATGTTCAAATGTCACAAATGTTCAAACATCTATTAAGGCCAAAAGCTAAAAAAATCTTAAAAACTCTGAAATTTGTAAAACAACAAAGTGGGAGACAAAATCCGCTTGACGGAGACAAGTGTTCCAATCAGTGACAAATTTAATAAAGACTGAGTCAAGAGGGCATGACATCTCTTTGGAAAGTATTGTCTATTAAATTTGGTTTTGATAGTGACAACACGCGACGTATTATCTTTGAAAAACCTCTTAAAGCCGCAGCTTGCTATATTAAAGTTAATTTCAACAGAATAGATAAGTAAGAACACGTACTCGATCAAAATTTAGAAAAAGTTTGCGAGATAGTTGGCTCACAGTCAAAGGATTTGGGTATAAATATTTAAATTTAAGAAATTTAAATCAATATTAGTGAAGAAAATTTCTTTTGGTTGATTCTGCAACATAGTCCCACAAATCGACACCCAACTGCTGCCCATTTTACTGCTGCATTAAAAACTTCCATTGTGACAGTAGAGGAGGTAATTGAAAAGGACGATAAAATATTGTTGACCAATTTCCACAATTTCGTATTTGAAAATGAAAACGCAGAGGATATTAATCACCAAGCTTTTGTAGAAGGCGGACAAAATACAAGTTATTGCTTTAGAAACCTGCCTTATAATCTACTGATAGAAAAAAATGTTCAAACTAAAGTTAATAGGAACACTACTGTCGTGTTATTACAAAGTAATAAATAGCTTTGGTGTACAAAAAAGGACATAGTGGATGGTGTTGACACCTTATTAAAACTTAACATGGGGAGCCTCATGTTGTGTGACTTCCCTTACTCTAACCATCTGTCAGAAGACATAACAAATACATTCAGTATTTGAATAAATATTTTTGACACAAATAGGTTTATAAGTAGCTTGATACTGACCCAGGAAAGTATGTATCTTCCTGAGAAAGATAGAAAAGTGATAGCTACATTGATAGCTTATAACATTAACGTTGTTAAAGATACAACAAAACTCAGCATAGGAGACGAATCAGTGTTATTTAGTTATTAGAATAATGCTGTGATTGACTGTTTAAACTTCCGAGGCCGACAATAGAGATGAGATGCCTTCTAGTATCTCTGGCGTCTCACAAACGTGCGAAAATTACAGCAAGGAAGAGAGGCCTGGAACGTTAAGATTATTTCACCAGAACACACAGGGATTTTCATCAAAAACATTAGAAATTGAGATATTTTTAGAAAAGACACAATATGATATTGTTTGTATTTCCGAGCATTGGCTTAAAGAGCATCAAATGTGAATAAATTATGAGAACTACACGGTCATAAGTTGTTATAAACGCAAGTCCAGGCTTCACGGTGGTACATTAATATTACTTAGAAATTTAGAATGCATACATTAAAAATGTTGTGGTATGCTCATACTGAATTAATATGGTTAAGACGCCAGAAAAAGGACTTATATCTTCAGTGCAAGGAGACAATAGCCGGTATGCCGGAAACATTGTTTGACCAGCGCTTTCGATTAAACAAAGTGTCTTTTAGAACCCTTTGTTGAGAACTGCGACATAAAGCTAGCCTAAAAGGAACTAACGAGATTTCCCTAGCAGTCAAGGGAAGAATGCGTCTCTTAGTTTTCTGGCCACAGGGCCCTATCAGCGAATCGTTGGTATATCTCAGCATCTTGTCCTACGCACTAGCAGGTGCATCAGACAAGTTGTCAATGCATTAAACCACCCTGCTGTCATGACAAAGTGGATTATATATCCAAAAACACGACAAGAAAGAGTTCCAAGTTATAAGTTTTGTTATAGGTTTCAAAGCAGACTTGGCCTGCCAGGAGTAATTGGGTGCAATGTCAGCTGTTTGACTATACCCAACGGTAAAACTTTTAAAGGACCTTTAAAAAGTGATTCGTCACACCATCAATTGTGACAAAATGCAAAAAAAAATATTAAAACTGTGAAATTTGTAAAACGACAAAGTGGGAGACGAAATCCGCTTGACGGAGACAATTGTTTCATCAGTGACAAATTTAATTAGACAAGTGTTTCATCAGTAACAAAATTAATGAGACAAGTGTTTATTAAGACAAACCTTGTTATATTACCGTTAATTAAAATAGAATAGATAAGTAAGAACACGTACTCGATCAAACTTTAACGAAATCGAGACTTGATGATTTGAACTAGGAGAAAAAATTTCCTAATCTGAATAAAAAATCTCAAATACAGTGACAGTTACAGTACTACAGTTCAGTAGTGCAACAAATTAGTGCTCGCGTTGTTTTTGTTCTATGTTAATCATGAACATTGCATTTAAATAAAATACGTCACTTATGGGCAATAATTAGAGTAATATTTGTTTTTAATACTAATTTGAAAATGTTTTTTTTTTAACACCATCAACCATTAAAACTATAACGTAACACTCGTGATATTAGATTAGTAATCTAGGTTCTTCTCAATGGAAGCAACATTACGAACCGGTGGTAACGCTAAAATATTGTTTTTTTTACGTTTTATAAAAGCTTACATGAATAAAATAAATTGAGTTTGAGTACGATTTTACTTAATTCGGCAACGACAGGATCCAAATAAGTAAATGCCAACAGCGAAAAACAGTCATATTATTCATGACCAAATGACGCCTCATACTTGTCATGTGCGGAACAATGATTTTGCTACAACCATTAGAAACACATCTAAAATACAGGATGAGCAAGTAATTCAATAACATTGGGTATATCTAAGTACCTAGATAAATATACTTCTTTACCGACCAAACATGGCTGCTGTGGCTTTTTGTACTTTTGTGTACCTTGCGCTACACTTACACCTGTTTGCGACCAAAAATAATGGATAATAATAAAAATAATAATGAAATTGACAGATACAATAACCAACTATTGGCTGGAATGGACACTGAAGGATGCTCGGTTAAAGCCATTGTTATATACAATATGTTGAAAAAACCCTGTCCGACCCGAAAACTTATTGTTGGGTATCGAGATTAGATTCCATTTTTGTAAAAAAAAACATTTTTTTTAATTTTTTTTTTTTAATTTTTCAATTTTTTTTTTTTTTCATTTTTTTGGCATAGTATGTGTCCCACTGCTGGGCAAAGGCCTCCCATATTTTTTTGTAATACAAATACCCCGTTTACATCAAAAAAAAATTTCATAAAATGACGTCATCACATACTTTGTGGTCTGAGGTGACGCCACACGATCTAACATAATTACTTCCGGTAACGGTGCTGTCATATTTTTAAAATTAGCTACATTATGTGGGAAAAAGGCAAAAAAAATTGGCACTTTAAATGTTCATTAATATGTTTACTATCATGTTTTTTTTTTTATTATTATTTTATCATGTGATTGGGGAACCTAATTACCGGTTTCGGCTCGGACAGGGTTTTCTTAACATGTTGTATGTAGCGCGTAGGTCATCACCGCCGCTCACGTTTATTGAATAAACTAGTACGTTACAGACTACTGCGCGTTTCACTTGTGTCCCCTGTTCCATACTTAACAGTGGCGACCTTTACCCCGAATTGATTATACGGCATTTTTCTGTATGAACATTAATTGCTAGTGTGTTAATTAAGTTATAATCCTTCTAATATTATGTTAACTAAAGGGGAAGGGATGTTATATATGTAGCGCGTAGGTCATCACCGCCGCTCACGTTTATTGAATAAACTAGTACGTTACAGACTACTGCGCGTTTCACTTGTGTCCCCTGTTCCATACTTAACAGCCATTGATGCGGTTTCAGGAGCGCCAAATCCACAAGCAGCTAGAAAGGCTTTGCAATCTTTAAGTACTCTAGCTACAATGTAGACCCACGGTCTTCCTAAGAACTTGTTTTAACGAGTAGATCATTGTTACATAACTGTAAATGTTGACACTGCGGATGTTATAACAATGATTTCAAATGTAAAATGTATACATTATATCTTTAAAAAGTTTGCGAGATATTTGGCTCACAGTCAAAGGAATTGGGTATAAATATTTAAATTTAAGAAATTTAAATCAAGATTAGTTTAGAAAATTTATTTGGGTTGATTCTGCAACATAAGTCCCACAAATCGAAACCCAACTGCTGCCCATTTTACTGCTGCATTAAAAACTTCCATTGTGACAGTAGAGGAGGTAATTGAAAAGGACGATAAAATATTGATGACCAATTTCCACAATTTCGTATTTGAAAATGAAAACGCAGAGGATATTAATCACCAAGCTTTTGTAGAAGGCGGACAAAATACAAATTATTGCTTTAGAAACCTGCCTTATAATCTACTGATAGAAAAAAATGTTCAAACTAAAGTTAATAGGAACACTACTGTCGTGTTATTACAAAGTAATAAATAGCTTTGGTGTACAAAAAAGGACATAGTGGATGGTGTTGACACCTTATTAAAAATTAACATGGGGAGGCCATGTTGTGAGACTTCCCTTACTCTAACCATCTTTCAGAAGACATAACAAATACATTCAGTATTTGAATAAAATAAAATATTTTTTGACACAAATAGGTCTAAAAGTAGCTTTATACTGACCCAGGAAAGTATGTATCTTCCTGAGAAAGATAGAAAAGTGATAGCTACATTAAGCTTATAATATTAACGTTGTTAAAGATACAACAAAACTCAGCATAGGAGACGAATCAGTGTTATTTAGTTATTAGAATAATGCTGTGATTGACTGTTTAAACTTCCGAGGCCGACAATAGAGATGAGATGCCTTTTAGTATCTCTGGCGTCTCACAAACGTGCGAAAATTACAGCAAGGAAGAGAGGCCTGGAACGTTAAGATTATTTCACCAGAACATACAGGGATTTTCATCAAAAACATTAGAAATTTAATTATTTCTAGAAAAGTCACAAATTTCCGAGCATTGGCTTAATGAGCATCAAACGTGAATAAATTTTGAGAACTACGCGGTCATAAGTTGTTATGACCGCAAGTACAGACTTCACGGTGGTACATTAATATTACTTAGAAATTTAGAATGCATACATTAAAAATGTTGTGGTATGCTCATACTGAACTAGCATTGTTGAGACGCCAGAAAAGGACTTATATCGTCAGTGCATGGAGACAATAGCCGATATGCCGGAAACATTGTTTGACCAGCGCTTTCGATTAAACAAAGTTACTTTCTGAGCCCTTTGTTTAGAACTGCGACATAAAGCTAGCCTAAAAGGAACTAACGAGATCTCCCTAGCAGTCGAGGTAAGAGTGCGTCTCTCAGTTTTTTGGCCACAGGGCCCTAATCAGCGAATCGTTGGTGTATCTCAGCATCTTGTCCAACGCACTAGCAGGTGCATCAGACAAGTTGTCTATGCATTAAACCACCCTGCTGTCACGGCAAAGTGAATTATATATCAAAAAACACGACAAGAAAGAGTTCAAGTTATAAGTTTTGTTATAGGTTCCAAAGCAGACTTGGCCTGCCAGGAGTAATTGGGTGCAATGTCAGCTGTTTGGCTATACCCAACGGTAAAACTTTTAAAGGACCTTTTAAAAGTGATTCACCACACCATCAATTGTGGCAAAATGCTAAAAAAGTATTAAAACTGTGAAATTTGTAAAACGACAAAGTGGGAGACGAAATCCGCTTGACGGAGACAATTGTTTCATCAGTGACAAATTTAATGAGACAAGTGTTTCATCAGTGACAAATTTAATGAGACAAGTGTTTCATCAGTGACAAAATGAATGAGGCAAGTGTTTATTAAGACAAACCTTGTAATATTACCGTTAATTACAATAGAATAGATAAGTAAGAACACGTACTCGATCAAACTTTAACGAAATCGAGACTTGATCATTTGAACTAGGAGAAAAAATGTCCTAATCTGAATAAAAAATCTCAAATACAGTGACAGTTACAGTACTACAGTTCAGTAGTGCAACAAATTAGTGCTCGCGTTGTTTTTGTTCTATGTTTATCATGAACATTGGATTTAAAATACGTCACTTCTGGGCAATAATTAATGTAATATTTGTTTTTAATACCAATTTGAAAATGTTATTTTAAAATACAATCAACCATCAAAACTATAACGTAACACTCGTGATATTAGATTAGTAATCTAGGTTCTTCTCAATGGAAGCAACATTACGAACCGGTGGTAACGCTAAAATATTGTTTTTTTACGTTTTATAAAAGCTTACATGAATAAAATAAATTGAGTTTGAGTAAGATTTTACTTAATTCGGCAACGTCAGGATCCAAATAAGTAAATGCCAACAGCGAAAAACAGTCATATTATTCATGACCAAATGACGCCTCATACTTGTCATGTGCGGAACAATGATTTCGCTTCAACTATTAGAAACACATCTAAAATACAGAATGAGCAAGTAATTCAATAACATTGTGTACATCTAAGTACCTAGATAGATATACTTATTTACCGACTAAAAGCATTCCTTCCACTCGACACCACCAAAACGACACCACCGGTGGTGTCCTATGGAATCTCTAGTCCATACGACACCACCGACTATTGGTGAGGTTACCTACATAACCTATCGTATTTAGAAATATATAAATAATTAAGAACATAGTTTAGAAAGTATGGAGAGTCCATCAATTTTGAGTTTACAACCTAAATACCAACTCTCGCCCGATGATGTGTTTGAAATGCAGGATACTCAAGAGTATTTTGTAGAGTGTAGAGATGACGACGTCACACCAGACATTTATATGTCCGTGAAAATGCAAACGGAACAAAATATGAAGGATAATTGTACCCAAACGGACCATTTGAGTGATGCTCAGATTGTATTAAATACAGCAAAATTGTTGGCTGAAAGTTTTTTTCCCGGAAAAGACACACTAAAAGAAAAGTTCATTAAGGCCTATTACAAGCACGTAACAACAATTGTGGACACGCTGCAAGACTAGTTTTCCGGTCCGTTCTTTAATACCTACATAACTACTTACTCACTTAAATAAAAAAATAATATTTCATAAACTCTGTTTTATTAATTATCGATTAACTATAGATAACTTGAAATAATAACTTTGGGGTCGGATCAATGTATGTGATGTTGTCTGATATTTATTTATTTATTTTAATGAACTGGGAGCTGTTTGTCAAAAACACGCGTTTCTGGACATCACTAGGGTGGTGTCGTATGGACTAGAGATTCCAAACGACACCACCGATGGTGTCGTTTTGGTGGTGTCGAGTGGAAGGAATGACTAAAAGAGGCTGATGGGGCTGCTATTAACCAACTTCTGAGTACCTTGCACTACAATTACACCTGCTTGCGACCAAGAATAAATAATGGATAATAATAAAAATAATAATGAAGTAGACAGATACAATAACCAACTATTGGCTGGAATGGACACTGAAGGATGCTCGGTTGAAGCCATTGATGCGGTTTTAGGAGCGCCAAATCCACAAGCAGTTCCAAAGGCTTTGCAATCTGTAAGTACTCTAGCTACAATGTATACCCACGGTCTTCCTAAGAACTTTTTTTAACGAGTAGATGATTGTAACATAACTGTAAATATTGACACTGCGGATGGCCTTGTGAATGGTACGGTCAGCAACGAAAGTCGCTGAACATTCTCAATTTTTCAAATAGCTTGCACACTTTTGTTTTGCATCAAATCCATAATTTTTCTTTATCGAAACAAAATGTAGACATGTTGCTAATGTTTGGTTTTATAAAGGTTTACCAACGTTTGTAGAATAAAGAGTATAACCGATTTGAAAAATTCAGAGTGTTCAGCGACTTTCGTTTCTGACTGTACCACCGGAATATTAAAAGCTATAGATTACGACACGGAAACAAGTGAAAAGCGGTCTTAACGTATTAAGGTACTATTCGATAAAAGTACGGGGATCGCTACAAGACATAAATGCCACCGGCAGCAAACGAATTACATGTAGTGATTTGATTGGCGTCCATGAATCAATGCTTGTAGAATTGTGCATCGAGTTACATGCCATTGCAAGATTAGGAGACACGTTAATTCAATGTCTAAATTGTTTAACCGTTCGAAACGTTAATTAAAACGCTACTGAAGGAAAATATTAAGCTGTTACGAGAAGCGATGGAGAAGCCCAAAAAAGTTCGAGTGGAAAGACACGAGGAGCTGATGGCAGAAATCATTGGTCTTCCGCTATGAAGGTGTACCGTATAAACTGCACCGATACAAAACGGAATCGGAGGAAATTGTGGCAATAACTGAATGTCAGCTGTTTGACTATACCCAACGGTAAAACTTTTAAAGGACCCTTCGCCACACCATCAATTGTGGCAAAAAGCTAAAAAAATCTTGCATCTTAACATCGGCGACAAGTGTTCCATCAGAGACTTTAAAACGTTAATTGATTCTAACCACCATTCGTCAGTTCTGATCAGTATGTCGTGTTGTGTTAAAACCGTTAAAAAAGTCGTAGTGATAGAAGTTGACAGAGTTCTAAATAAATCTGATTTCCAGATATTAGCCGCTGGAGAGGTAGTATAGCCCTAAGGCCCTTCACATTTTGTAAAAGTGAACTTTTGCCACGGACGTGGCCAAATAGCTCCGGCTAGTGGTGGCAACCACATCATCATTATTTGCCACGATGTGCTCGTCATAGCAACTTATGTAAACATAATCTTTTTCTGGTGTGTGTGTGTGTGTGTGTGTGTCACTACGTCACGACCACTGTCTGCCAGATGAGTGCTGGATGCGGGATGTGTGATTACAATGAATAAAAGGCCAAAGAGTGGCGACACGAGTTCCAACGGATTAAGGGTCAAGACACCTTTGTATGGTACCCCATCTAATCAAGGGCATTAGAAACAATTTACTAACTTAGGATCTCATTTATAGTACAAACAAGGAACAAAAAATGATAAAATGGGAATATTATCAAATAGGATCTAATTTGTAGTACATGGAACAAAAAATGATAAAATGGGAATACTATCAAATGGGATCTCATTTATAGTACAAGGAACAAAAAATGATAAAATGGGAATACTATCAAATGGTCTATTCTGCGCACAAGTAATGTTACGTTGAAACGTAGTAAATGGCGGTGTTGACCGTAAGGACCAAATGCTAGAGAACCGTAGTTGCAAGAAAAAGATGCGCTAATTGGAACAGAAATGATTTTAAACGCCTTTTCAACTCCATAAGAAACCAGCAAGAATTCGCCATAGGAAACCAGCAACAAAATAGTTTTTTACAGATGCCTTCAAAATGGCGGCTAGAGTCCGTTTTGCACGTGATTACAGGGATTTCGATTTTACATCGCCATTTTCCGACGAAAAGACATTTAAGTCCAGCCAAGTGTGTCGTCGGCATTTATGGCGTGTAAACAATAAAAATCAAAATTGCTGCAAATAAAATTTGCTTATGAAAGCAATGGATGTCTTTATGAAACGATGCACATTACAAAATAAAATTAACCGATCAAAAGAACGAATTTAAGAACTTCAGTTCAGTGTGCTGAACAAGACTATAACCCCGAAAGAGCCAACGGCGCAAATGATCTGGAATTGCTACAAGATGTAATGATACCGACAGTGGGAGTGGTGTATCCGGAGGACGAATTTCCGGAAATAGTCTTCATTTCATTTCAATTCTCCGGCTGTCACTTGGTTGAGAATTGTATCCAGAAGCAACTTAATTTGCGCGTGGTTCTGTGACCCTCTCGATCTTAACACGATTGAATATGTATGGGCCATGGTCCAAAGATGGGAGGCAAGAGCGGAAACAACAAAAGCAACTCTTATCGCACATGATGACCAGATGTGGGATTCACTACGGGACGACAATCTTTGCGAGATCCTTGTAAGATCAATGCGAAGTAGTGACGCCGTTATAGACGCAGGTGGGGCATTAACAAAATATTGATGGCAATATTATTTATAATTGGATAAGATAGATCATATGAGTAGGCAATGTTTATAAAACTGTAAGATCTGTGACCAGATGTGAGATTCACTACGGGACGCCTATCTTTGCGAGATCCTTGTAAGATCAATGCGAAGCAGGTGTGACGCCGTTATAAACGTAGGCGGGGCATTAACAAAATATTGATTGCAATAGTACTTATACTTGGATAAGACAGATCATAAGTAGGCAATGTTTATAAAAATGCTCAAGATAAAAAGCTGGTACAAATAAATTATATGACTCACAGACAGCAGAGAAATCAAATAAAAATGTAAATTTAATTCTATGAATTTTAAAGACAGGCAAAAACTAAAAACTGAGTTTCAGAAATGACTATCCGAAAGTACCTACTCCTCCAGATTCAGACGCTGATGATGCCGAACCAACAGACATAGAACCGCACATCCCTTCCTCCGCCCAGCACACCCACACACCCAGTGCTTACGGACAAAGCCTGGTCTGGAATTTAGACAGACAACAATCGAACAGACATTCTCAAAACTGGTGCTCAATCAGCAACTTACAGACGGTCAGTAACAGACAGCGTATTAGCACGGCTTATCCAAGGCATGGCATATGCTTAAGATATAACGGACCAACCTGAATCTTCAAATAATTCGAGATGTGCTTCTTCTGACCAACATATTAATCTTAATTTTTTTTTTTTTTTTTTTTTTTTTTTTTTTTTTATAGCCAAGGATGGCACACTGGCAGACGGTCCACCTGATGGTAAGTGGAAGCCGCCGCCCAGGACATCTGCAACTTAAGGGGAGCAGACGCGGCGCCGACCTTTTAGGGACCTGTAAACATGCCTTTTGAAGAACCCCATGTTGTAGTGCATAGGAAAGACTTCGGGAGGGAGATCGTTCCACAACTTACATCAGCTCGTCAGAAAAAGGATAAAGATGTTCAATCGTTTTAAAATAGGCTTCAAGAACATGCGACACTATAAGGCTTGACAGCTGTCGAAGAAGAAAGACATATTTTATGCTGCAAAAGTAGAATAAAATATGACAAATGTCCTATCGATGAAATGTTATCATACATACAAAATAAAGTGTCGGTTATAGATAGATGAAGTACCTCTGGTGCGAAAATCAAAATCACTTCTGTAGGCGTACTGTATTTTGCCGGCCTATCGATACTAACGTAATTAATTTATAACGCACTACATCACTATATTGCACCGCGCACGGTGTGCTGCGCATTTGGTTCGTTCGCCGCGAGTGAATGCTGGTAGAGCTCGTGTCAGTCAGACGACAGCGCCGAGGACGTCATTCTTCCTGTTAAACGTCACGACAATCGAATTGTATGTTAAGGAGTGGAATAAATTGATTTACTGTAAGTTGAGATACCTTATTTATAACGGAGCCAACCCCAGCGATATACTTACATTATTCCACACTTCTATTTGACTCAATACCAATGGATTCTTCATTTCAGAAGTCTTGGAAAATTATCATAAAGAAATGAATGCTGAGAATTTCGAAAATTGGTTGAAAATCTTTCAAAGCTTCTAGAAGTAGGAATGAGGATCAAAGTCTCTGAAAGTGATGGCGAACTTTGCAGCAAGTTATTAATTTATTTCAAGATTTGTAAAAAATCTATTAGCTAGTACTACAACAAGCTGAGGTTAATACCTGCGTATGACGGTAACAAGAAAACATTAAACTAACACAATGTGTCGAGAATGCTTTGGAGTTAATTGACGCATTATTGGGAAGGAAACAAAGAAATGTCTATATCTGGTGTCCGAAACAAATATTTATATTTATATTTTATACATGTCAGTATTATGAGCGAAGAAATATGGATGTAAAAGCACATGGTTCCTGCAAAAATATACAGGTCCATGTACGGCAATGGAATCTCAAATCATTGTTGAAGGTTTTCAAAAGAGTGAAGAAATACATAAACTTTGTTACTTGAATTTTGTTGGAGATTTATTTTTTTATTTTTTAAGATCTTGTCCAACAATCTGATCTTGTTCAATATAATAAGAAGTCACGGGGCCGATTTTGAAAATATCTGAAAATGCGTTACTAGATTTTTTTTTAATATTTCATTACTATTCAGAATTGTGTCACGCTACTGGACACGAATGGCATGCGACTGCATGGAATAAATAAAACACAGAGTCCAGGGCAACATTTCGAAAAATATATACAACGAAAAGAGAAGAGCATAGAAGAAAGGAAGAGAGAGATACGGGAACGTCTGTTTACTCGGAAAGAGAAGAGCCAACCGGACGAGGACTACGGACCTGAAGCATGTGACCCTGTTGATATTGATGAGGCAGAATTGGGGACACGGTGTGAAAAACGGTTAGCAGAATTCCTGAAGGCTGCACAAGACATTGTTTCCATTGAAATGGCTATCTCGATAGGGCAGCGCAAGACCGGTCATTGTGGCGAACCTTGGGGGAGGCCGATGTCCAGCAGTGGACGTCTTTCAGCTGATGATGATGGCTACCTCGCGTTAAAAGGTCGACATAGCCGCCAGCTCTTTTATAACTTTGGCACAGTACTAGAAAACACATTAAACAAAGATAATGTGACTTTGTATGTGTGGACCGAAGACGAGCCAAGGGCCAAAGCCAAGGGGCTAACGAAGTATTTCATAGATAACAAAACCTTGATAGTAATGAAAATATATACGTCATTAGACTAGTGGCTGACGGGGGTGGAGCTCAAAATAAAAAATAGTTAAGTTACTGGATTCAGAACACAAATCAAAAAACACCGAGCTAAAAAAGTATCAAACTATTTGTAATACAACACAAGTAGGTAACACTAATGACGATTTCATACATAATTTGATCTTTAGATGTGTTTAAGCATATATGGGAACAACCCTTTTTCAGTTTTAGTTTTTATCACATCACTAGTAATGTCAAAGCTTCACTCTACATTGTCTATGATTCAACTTCCTACAAGCAAACTGCACAATCACGTTGTAACAAGAAAAACCATTATAAAATTTGTAAAACTGAAGAAATAGTGGTTTCATTGGACTACATACTCACACAAGACGTCAAGTACGAGACTCCTGTAAAGAAGACCTCTAATTTCCTGCAAGTTCCTTCAAGATGGTCAAACGATACTAAATTATTTCGAATTATTTCAATTATACAAAGATTTAAACATAATTGTAAAAACAAACAACAAACAACGTAATGACAGGTAACAAGAAATAAAACTTGCCAAAGAAAGCATAATTAAATTATCACAGATCGAATCCTTTCCAATTGAATATAAACTTCTACAGAATAATAAAACACTACCAAAAACTCAAATTAAGTTTAAACCCGTTCTACCAAGGCGGACTGATACGCGTAGGAGAACACAAGTCAACCAATATATAGTTTCGATAAAAAACATCAAATTATTTAAAGCAGCGAAGACATACGTTTATTAAACATTCAATTCCCTCAGAATTGGTCATCAGAAGTAATCGCTACCAAAATAATATCACATCACCTCTTGTTTTTGCCACAAAAGCTATTTGCCGAGATGACTCGGAAAATTCAGAAGTAACAATGAATTTTAACATACATTGATAATCATCATCCTTTTTTTTATTGTGTTTATTTATACAGTTGCCACATAGCTTCACTTTTAAGACTTTATTTATTTTATATTCTATGTAAAAGTGTTTTGCATCAGTATTAGTACTCATTATATATTCAGGTGTAAATAATTATTATGTACATATATTTGTCTTGAGTATAAAATAAATAACTACACCAGCACCAGAACAGACATCACCGTGAAAATTGTATTTAATATTAATAAACACTTACCAGAATTACCTACGGTAGCAAAGAGCGATATGGGAGAAAAAAGTTTCCAACCAATGATTCCAGGGTTAGGCTGAAGTGGCAGTGGGCGGGGCACAAGCCCGAAGAACTGATGGCCGATGAGGCAGAAAGGTTCTCGAGTGGCGACCACGTACCGGAATACGCAGCGTGGGTAGGCGTAACTTTAGTAATAGGGACGAATTTGAAACTTTATATACGAATACCTTTATACAACATACCCGCGAATGCGCTGAAATTTACGGCTGGGATAGTAAATAAACTGTTCATTACACCCTACCGAAACTCAAAGGAACTGTCAAACGTTGGTACGAAGGTCAGTCCTCTATTATGCACCCTTGGGATATGGCAGGAAAAAACTTAGAATCGCTTTTCCTAAATACTCCTTCCCCAAACCAACTAGGAACTCGAATGGAATGCGGCTTCCTCGCCCGCATACCCGCCACCGCCTGCGGCTTCCCGCCCGCCGCCGCCACCGCCTTTTTGTGCAAGTGACGTCATATTTGACAGGTTCCTAGTTGGCTTGGTAGAGTAGTATGAAAATTCTGGTCATTTAATTACTGAAATGTTAAGCATAAAAGCGAAGTTCGGAGATAACTTCGTAGAGTACTTTTATGAAAAATTAATAACGTAAGGCAGCAGTATTAAAATAGTTCATGATCAGAACTTAGGAAGGTTCAGAACATCCACAACGGAGGGATAAACAAATGAAAAGTGCCACGAACTATGCTCCTGTCTTTTGTACTCATATATATCTGTCACGATTGGATTTCGACGAATTCCACAAATCGTGGGTGGGAAAATATACCAAAAAAGATGAAGATAAAAAAATGTTGTAAATTACAAGCTTTGTAAAAAAAACATCAAAGACGAAGACAAAAAATAATGAAAGCTACAAACTTTTTAAATTATTAAAAAATGCAGCAATGAAAATTTCTTAAATGAAAATACCTATTCGATTATAGTTTTGAACGTTTGGTCAACAATTCAAGTATCTAATACTTACTTAAACGAAAGGTATGATAATAAGCCAAAGATTATTCTCATGTCTCCTATTGGACCTATCCTCCTATAAGCAAATGTACTGCGGCTTCGCTCAGACAATTAATTTTCCTATTGAGACAGCACACTGGTGTGCTGAAAAACTTAACTTCCTGTGGAACATTGGGATCATACACACTCAAAGGTTTTTTGTTGAAACTCCGGGTCAAGTTCCCACACTTAATATACTTAATACATTTTTTCAAAAAAGATAATCGTTAGGTAAGTACTTCTGTTAAGTCAGGTTCAGGATATAATGGTTTGCCTGTTAAAAATGACCCGGTGAATAAGAATAATCTGTTGTATCAGAAGCTGATAACGCAGAGCTTTTGTTAACGTGCGGGCCGATGTAAGCCGCCCTGTAGGTTTTATAGAGATTGGAATTAAAGGGCCAGCGTACATAGATACACGCGCTAAAGCCAGCATAGCCTCCAATCAATTACATAGACAACTATAGAGAAGAGGCCATAAATTTCATGAAGGTTATGCAACCCTTTGGTAGGTTAAGTCTTAATATAAGGAATAGTGTGAGATCCTGGATCAGAAGACATGGTTAGAAGGCGAACTCATAGATCATCGTCACCACAATTCTGGTCGCCGTCATATTCTCAATGCTCAAAAAGCTGACATGAGACAGCAATATGAAGAAAACTGTTTTTTGTCAACCAATAATTTCGTCCAAATGTATGAAGTTTGTCCAAGAGATGATGCTAGTTATCATTCCGTACGTAACAAACCGCCCACATAAGCCAATCATATCGCTGATATAAAATGGCTTCGTGCAAATGATGTACATTATGATCTTTGGCGTAAATATCAACTACTTGAAGTAGTGAAACAAAACATGAATGCGCCCTTATATGAGATAGATGAAGTGTTAAAATCGCACGGTCACGAAGTTTTATGGCTCCCACCTTATCATTGCACATTAAATACTAAATGATTTGGGTTATAATGAATTAAAAAGTTGCTGATAAAAATGTAAAAAGGCCTGCAAGTGACATTAAATTATTAACAGAAGAAGCTTTCTCACAAATTGGTGCAGAAACGGCGAAAATTTTGTGAACATGCAAAGATAATTTAAAACGATTTCATTGCGACAGGTTTCAAGCCATAGTATCTAGCTGTCGAATATTATCTGCTGCATCATGTAGAAACGGAAGCAAGAAAGAAGCTCATTACACCAAGATTAAATAAGACCTTCCTAAACATCTACCTTGTTAATTGTATCTGAAGAATGAAGCGACGAAATATAAGATCAAATGAACTTCCCGAAGAGATTAGATAAGACCTTCCTAAACATCTACCTTGTTAATTGTATCTGAAGAATGAAGCGACGAAATATAAGATCAAATGAACTTCCCGAAGAGATTAGATAAGACCTTCCTAAACATCTACCTTGTTAATTGTATCTGAAGAATGAAGCGACGAAATATAAGATCAAATGAACTTCCCGAAGAGATTAGATAAGACCTTCCTAAACATCTACCTTGTTAATTGTATCTGAAGAATGAAGCGACGAAATATAAGATCAAATGAACTTCCCGAAGTGAAGTTTGATCATTAGTGAGTCGCTATATTCCAATAAACAACATTCCCACTACCCACCCGCAACCATAGTAAGAAATAAGGGGACAGGTGATATTACACTGGCGGGCACGAGCAAGACCTGTGAACTGGCCTCCACGATCATGTGATATCACATCTTTAGATAACTTTCTTTGGGGGTATGTGAAGTCACTAGTCTATGCTGATGAACCAGAGACGTTGGACCATTTGGAATTCAACATTCGCCGTGTTATTGCTATACGGCCCTTGCTTGATAGTTGTCGAAAATTGGACTTCAGGATTGCGTGAATTCGAGCTAGCCGAGCTAGCTCATATGCCCGAAATCGTATTTAAACACTAACAGCATAAAATTATCTATTAAATAAAGCCAATGTCATAGGCATTGACATTATTTAAATGTGTTTTATTTCATTTTTAATTTATATACCTCCAAAAAAAACACCTACCCCTACCTATCCCTCGGGATTAGGTAATAGTCAGTCCCTGTATACACGGCGACAAGGTTCACCACCTGTCACGTTGGGTTCTGACTATCTGGTGAAACGTGGGCTTTGAGCTGGTTAATACCTCCACAATGTGGTGGTGTATGGCCACTCAAGCCTCTGACTACCCCCGGAATGGGGATAAAAGTCGTGACGTTATATTTTTATTTATTTATTTAAAAAAAACACCCTTTAGTTAGCTAAAGAAAAAATAATATCAATGAATAAAAACGTATAAACAGGTAAGTAAGGCAGCAGTATTATAATAAGACAGTTCATGATCGGAACTTAGGAAGGATCAGAACATCCACAACGGAGGTATAAACAAACGACAAATGCCACGAACTATGCTCCTGTTTTTTACTTCATATTCTTTCTCGTCACAATTGGATTTCAACTAATTCCATAAATTAAATGTATACCCAATAATAAGAAGATAACAAAACTCTGTATTTTACAAGTTTAAAAAATAAAATAAAACTAAGATGTACCTTTTGTGTATTCAGTGGTCGGGTCAGTAAAGTGAGTATCCAAGCCTGAGTTATACTATACCCGGTATAGTATACTAAGTATACAAGTATACTGTGTATGTACTACTACAGTATACTATACCAGATAGGATGGAACAAATAATAGAATTAAAGTTTCCACCTTGAGCCAAAATTACTAAAAAATTATTAAAATTACTAGCAGCTAGTAGCTTGTTTACAATTACAAAGCCCCTCAACAATGCTAGTAGTGGGAATAGAACCCAACACCTCTCAGCAGACCTTTAACCTTTGGGTTATTTACACTAATCATAAAACTTCAATTGTGATATGACATGGCACGGTGGGAATAGAACCCATTAGCTTAGGAGACGGATCCCCGTAACCTTTGGACTATTACAGCTAAAATAAGCCAATTTAAATTGATATTTCCCTTGCTTTTCATAGCTTGTTTGTTTTTCAGGTTTCAAACCTATTACAGAGTGCAACAAATTCATATCATTACACAAGAATGCTATTATCTTAGTGTTATAAAAAAGAAAATAAATGTTTTATCAACAGAAAATATACATATAAAACATTTCTTTTCTTAAACCTCGATGAAGTTCAGCAAATCCAATTACATTAAGTGAAAACACTAGATAAGTAAAAAAAAATGTTTCAAACAAAGAAATTACTCAAAACATTATTTTTATTGAACATTTTTCAACCTCGCTGGACATCCACAAATCCATTTCAATAACAAACATACATTAAAATGTTTCAAACATTGATTTAAATCTTTTTTTATTGTGACATTTTTAACCATGCTAGAATTCAACAACTCCATAACAAATCAAAACATTTATAGATTCAAGATTTTTTTTTGGGACTAAGCCCACCACACACTCCCACCACTGTTACTCCTGTAAGCCAGGATCAACAACGGTGTCAAGAGATTGAACATTTCTTCAACCCCGTTACCATCAACGCAGCCAGACAACCTTAGATCACGATAACAGAGACAGTCAGTGCAGAAACTGAACCAATATCACCATGTGCCTCCGTTCAACGGAACAACATATTATCGGACCACAGAAATCACGGTTCTTTATATCTTGTTATTTTAATCTAGAATGTTAGACATCTTTGTTGCGGAACAAGCTGAACTTGGACCATTTCACTGCCATTCTCATGATTGTAATAGTATTTTGAAATGCATGAGAAAAGCAGCATTACTTATTTATAGTTTCACATTTATTTTGGTACCGATTCGACAACAGAATTACTATTATTTTGAACCATTACCATAACCCCATGGACCACTCACGAGGAGTCCAGAAAACGACCATGTTTTTTTTTATTGTTGTTGCTGAATGCTTAGTCATGTCGTAGACATTTGAACAATGAATTATTCGACGCCTCGACAAACAAAATATAACTTCAACGATGGACGAACTCACTTATTGACCACATATTAATACCGGTTGTACACCGTCACAACATCAAGCTTAATTTTACAAAGAAACAGGAAATAAAAGTAAGCTTATGCCCCGAAATTTATCAAAATTATCGAAATAACAGCAAAGTGGAGCCTGTACAAGCTCTACGTGATAGAATCACACAATAACGACAAGGAATTCAACAAGATGGAACGAAGAAAGAACAAGAGTCGGTAGCCATTTGCGAACTCGGTTTTTTGACAAATTTGAGTAATTTGACCCATGGCTGGCGACATGAAAATCACGAATATAAACTGGAAAACCAGTAATAACACACGACTATCCGTAATTCTTGGAGTTGATGTGGAAAACGATACTTTTACACGAGGTATTAAAATTTTCAAACAGAAACAGCGGCACAATTATATTCAAGACCAGTCTATGTTCACGACTAACAACCAACGTCCAACAAACAAAATGAACGAATGAATGAAATTAGGTATTGATTCTCTTCTCAAGCAAAGAAAGAAGCCACATCGTTTTTTTTAGGTTTGTTTTACGGCCTGGGTACAAGCACTTTGGAGCCTAGCACATTGCTTGTTTTGTTTAGTGTTGCCAACTCTCTCTTAAGATAGCGCGCTAAATTGGGTCTAAAAAGCACTAAATTTACACTTAATTTTAATATAGCTGAAAAAGCTTAGTCATGAAATGTCTCTACTTATTTATAATTTCAATTTCGGTTTTGGCCACCGATACAGATAAGTTTAATCTCTATCAATTCTATCAATTATATAAAACTATTTTTTTGTAGCATAACAGTTATTGTTTATGTTAGTATAAGACATACCTACTGCGCCGACTCCAGATGATGGGAAAAGGTAAGGCAGATGATGATAATGAGACATGTTTTCGCCAACAACAACAATAGTTTGCAGAGAGCATGAAGAGAGAGACTCGTATTTGGCTTTACTTAGTCGAAAACATGTGACATAAAGTTAGCTGTCAATAATTAAGCTAACACGTTAATTGATTTCTCACATTTTCCTAAATTTGGTTTTCCGAAGTGGATCACGTTTTTGTTTTGTATTGTTATTAATTGTGTTTGTTAATCCTATTAATTTGGCGTCAGATTTTGGAAGAATAGGAAAATGAAAAAAGCGCTGGATTGTGCGCTAGGCGTAAAATTTTTTTTTAGGACGCTCACGTAGTCAGCCAAAAAAGCGCTAGACATAGCACCCAAGGCGCTAAGTTGGCTACACTGGTCTGGTTTTGACCAGAATCTGTCTGTATGGTCGTGACCACAGAGAAAATACTAAGAAGAGACGGCGTAAACACTGATTACTGCTGATATGCTTCCTATTTTTTTTTATTCGACAGCCCCGGAAGGGCTGTTGTTTAAAAATTTAGTCAACAATGAACTATTGTAATAAGAATTATGGAAAATGACAGAAACCTGTTCAAGGCGGCAGCATAGTACTCTTTAATCTACAAACGTTGGTAAACCTTTATAAAACCAAACATTGGCAACGTGTCTACATATTGTTTCGATAAAGAAAAAATATGGATTTGATGCAAATCGAAAGTGTGCAAGCTATTAGAAAAACTGAGAATGTTCAGCGACTTTCGTTGCTGACCGTACAGTGTTCCTTTTTACTAGGGTGTCCACGCAATAATAAAATGTTGTCTATAACAAACAAACAAAAACACACATAAAATAAACATTGCAAACAATGGATTTTTTTTCGTTAGCCTCTAGGTCAGTCCCTCTCCTGGGCAAAGGCCTCCCCTTTTTCCTTTCACACCACTCTGTCAATGGTAATTTCCGGCCACGTCTTTCCCATAAAAGTGTCCAGGTCATGGATAAATAAATAAATATCTTCAGACTAATACACCAACTGTATGGTCTCAAACTTAGCTATGTGTATTCGCAGGAATAAAACCTTAAAAAAAAAACTAAGTTGTGTACCGTCCAATGGACTGGAAGCGATCCCAAACCGGAGCAGAAAAGGCCATTTCCGGAATTTGACCCTACGGGAATCGAACCCGCAACCAACTGGTGCAATGAGCCAGAGATCTATGGTTCCGCCTTACTCCGTAGACTACAAAAGTAAAGAACGAATGGTACGAAAATTTCAGTTTGCCTGCTTCTTGCTCACAGATGGCGGTAGGCTACAAAGTCATAAGGCCTAGGCCGCACCGCGGTTATATCCGCACTTGCGTGCGGTTCATATGATTCCATAGGACACAGATTTAACGCGGTTCTAACAGCGCGGATATAACCGCGGTGCGGCCTAGGCCTAATACTTTTTCAAGTATTTACGGTACCTATGTAACGTAGGTATTGGAAAAATATAAATTTTATATAATAATAATGCATTGCAAGACAGGATCTTTGTAAACAGGATAGGTAGTGATTTAGTCTTGCCATCTGTGAGCGAAAGATAAGAAACTAAAAATCATTCACTCTTCTAGCTTTCTTGTCAATTATTGTCATTGATCATGTCAAAAATAATTACCCTAAAGAGCTTATTACACCTTCCTAAATTTAGGCTACTTAATTTAGTCGTGACTGAATTTAGGCAATTGTAATCGCACTTAGCAAGTTAGAATCCTAAATTTAGAAGCTAGGATGGTTTCTGACTGACTGAATCAGAAGCTTTCTAAATTAGGTTCTAAATTTAGGTGACAAAATTTAGGAAGGTGTAATAGCCCTTTAACCTAAAAATGGCGGATTTGTTTGTCTGAGACGATGTGATATGATTAGAAGTGGGTGCTTAAACGAAAAGCCGTTTGAAAAGTTCGCTTTATTAAGTAAGCGCCTAAGCGCGCTTACAAATTTAAGCGTGTTGCTTTTAAGCAATGACGGCAAGAAAGAGAAAGAAATTCCAAAAAATTACAAAAAGTAACCTTATTTGTATGACAATACAGTTCAAATCAATATTTAATTAAATTTAACCTTATTTCTTTACCCATAAAAAGCAATAATTTATAATACATTATATTAGATTAAAAACCATATTTCCATGCACATAAGACTCACTATCAATTTTTCAGCGCGTAAGTTTTTGGCTTTTTGCTTGAACTTATGTTTAGTAAGCATTTTACTTTTGTTGTCCGTTTATTGACGGACGAATTTTTGTTTAATTTAAAAAAGCAAAAAAGCAGAAAAGCAGAAAAGCACTTTTACAACGACTTTTAAAAACAAGCACAAGCGTAACAACGTGCTTTTAATATAAAGCCGTTTATCACATCTTTAGATATGATGCGATGCCGCACCAGAGTACATTTTTTAATGTGTTGTATCTGTTCGCATTCCTGCTTGTTCTGTTTTGTTTTGCGTTTTACTGTGCATAACGCGTAAATTTCAGCGTTACCAAACAATCATAGTTTCGCTTGAATGTGTCCAGGAATCAATCGTCGTTTGTCCCTGAAGATATTGTCCACAATTTTCAGTGTCGATCAAACTTCTATTGACAAAGTTTCTGAACATCGTTTCGTATATATATTTTTAGTACACACTCCAAAATACTGCAACGACGAATAAGGGTTCACCAAATTGTTAATCTTCCCATGGGTATATGTCTAAGTTATAATTTGTTGTTTTGCTACCAGGTATTTGCTTTCTACAACTTCTGTTTTTCATCCAATTTCAGCTCGGCTTCATCAGTCCACTCCACAACTCTTTATATATCTGTAATCGTGCTCAAATTTCCAAAAACATCATGAATAAACTCCTTTGATGTCTGTTTGTTTGTTCCATTATCAACGTCTGGATCTGGATCTGGATTTTATACAGGTTCAATATAACTATTAGGTCAAGAAAACAAGTAAATTCTAGTTAAAAGAATAAAGTTCATAGTAGAATTTTGATGTATTGTTGTTCAGTTTTTTGTTTTTAGGAAACTGGATTGTCTTGTCTTCAAAAATTGTTAACATTCATAATGAAAATTGCATGTCCTTGTTATTTTGGGTTAGTAGTGTCTTAATCTATAACTGGGGTCATATCCTATTGTTATTAATCGTTAAGTCATTCTATAACAGCAGTTTATCTGATCTTTGTTGATACACAAGGGTGTCAGATAATTTCAGCTCTAAAATGCCCAGAACAAAATCAGATTTGGGCCGGCTAACTCGTAGTGCGAGGAGAAAACGCAAGCAGCTTGCGAAAGAAACAGTAGCAGAACGGGAGGCTCGTTTAGGAAAACAACGGATAGATGCTCGACTGAGATACCAAAACGAAACTATAGAACAACGGGAAGCCCGTTCGTGTTATGCACGTATAAACTTTCTTAAGAGACGAACACAAGCTCAATATATTGAGAGGAAGGCAGCACAGACTATGATACTACAAGAAGCTAAATTATATTCAAAATTCCTACCTGTTCTGACGGATAATGGCTTTGATGTAATAAAAATTAAAACAGAACTTTGTGAGAATAGTGAAGAATTGAATATACAGATAAAGGAAGAGTGCCAGTATAACGAGTTATGTGAAGATGGTATTATACATGCTCCATATAGAGATTTAAAGCCTTTTAAGATGGAAGAAGCAAGTGAGGATGCTCTTAAACTTAGTTTATGTAAGAAGGAAAAGGTCTCGCTGCAATCTTTTGAGATAAATGATGATTTGGATTTGTTGAGACCGGTCAGAGTCGTTCGTCCGAAGCATTTATGGTATTCTGAGACTATGTGAGCTGTCTGTACATTAAAGATGTTTTTGTGAAAAAGGCTATTTGAAGCATTGCCTTTGGCTAGTAGCTGCTTAACGTCAGGCGGGCCGTACGCTTGTTTGCCACCTCAGTCCTATAAAAAGGTTGAGTTTTATTTTTTTCATGTTATAACCTTATGTTTATACAGAGAGTTGGAAATATTTTTAAGTTCTTCGGTAACAGTTCAAATTTAAATTACTATTATATTGTAAATGCAAAAAGAACTGGTTGTTTGTTACGCCATTACTATTAAACCGCTAAACCAATTTAGATGAATTTTGGTATGGAGATAGACGGGACTTTGGAGCAGAACAAAGGCTACTATTTATCCCGGAAAAATGTTAGGTTGCTATGGGATTCTGAAATGTGACGTCACGTAACTTAGGACCCCACCGACCCGTTGTCACACAATGTCACAATTCATCGACCCCCCCCCCCCCCCCCCCCCTTACGTGTGACGTAATTTATGGATGGCACTCCATACCTGTCTGTAGGTGCGTTATAGTACATTGTTATCCGAGGGGCAAAGTAACTTATTATTGGTCCCGAGACGGGGTTTGGCGCCCGAGCGTAGCGAGGGCGCTAATAGTTCGAGGGACCAATAATAAGTTACTTTAACCCGAGATAAACACTGTGCTTTTCATCACGTGTACAAGGAAAGAAAAAATAAAATATTATTTAAGTAGCTAAAGAAATAATGAGTGAACAACTACTTACACATACACACACATGTTGTATACTGACGTAAATTGTGTATTTTGCTTTTTGATATTTTGACACTCACTTTGTTTTTTTTAGAGGCCAGTTTTAAAACATTAAAAAGGGGTTAGTCTGTGATTATAGTTTCGGAGGAGGAACGATTTGTGATTGATTTAGGGAAAATGGTAAATATTTGCCCAAATCTATGATATTTCAAAGAAATAGTTGAAAGTAAATTATAATAGTCATTTAAAAAAAATATTCTTTAATTAATACTTAATTTTATGTTGTTTCAATTTTACATCGCGCTATAATTGAGTGGCTGTAAGAAGGTTGGAACTTATTACATGCTCTTTGGTTGGAACATGGTTAAATAGAAACTCGTATTTTTTTTTATAATTTGACAGAACGGGCCCAATCGTTATCTGGATATCGATTGTGCCCGTTCTGTCAAAGATTTTGCCCGATCAGAAAAGTATCACCTTCTGTCGGCTCTTCAGGCACTTTTCGACCTACTTTCCGCGTATGAGTGATTAAAAAGATGATTTTGTACTAGAACGTTACCTATTTGTGGGTCTCAGAGTAGTTTTTAATTGTGACTAGTTAGTGATGGGATGTTCTCGAGAACATTCTCACCCTCGGAAACTTACGGAAACTTACTCGTGAGAATTTTCGAGAATTTATCTTCTGATGCATGTTAAACTTGGCATAAACCTCATTAAACATGCAAGTATGGTGGTTTTAATTGTTTGTAAGATTGAAAGTTAGGATAACGTCACCCAAAATAAAAAAATCTCACGAGTAAGTTTCCGAGGGTGAGAATGCTCTCGAGAACATACCAGCACTACTTGTGACTGCAACCATGGAAAAATGGTTGTACCCATGGACCAATTACTAATACTCTGTGGTTGTACCCATTTTGATGGGGGTTTAAGTTTTAACTATAATAACATTGTAGGTATGATACAATTTTTTTAAAGTCTTGTATGATGTGAAAGTAGATGTATGGTCAAATAAAACAATGTATTGACAATGTTTTTTTATTTAAAAACCAAAGATAAACTTTTTGATACAATTGTTTTTAAAATGCAGTAGAAACCTATATTACATGCGTAATGTGTATATTTATTGATGCTACACCCAAGCTTGACTACAGCTCATACACGGGCTGGCTCAACCGGAGCAGTACCACCCTCTCACAGAAGATTTAATACTAAGCCCGCTACACACTCCCACCACTGTTACTCCTGTAAGCCAGAGAGCCCTACTCTTTTACAAACGAAAACGACATTTCGGACGAAATCCGCGTATTTCCTACTACGTTTCTCATTGATTCCGACATTTCTTACGAACGAAAATTGTTTGACGTCTTCAAACAATTTGCAACTTTTTTTGCAACTCTGGTTTGGGAGGAGAAATGGATGGGCACTTAACTCGCTGCTTGTTGATTGCTGGCGATATTAATTGCTTCCATTCTCATCCCGAGTTGATACTTTAGCTGCGTCAATGCTCATTCTTCGCTTTTAGCAAGGTTTCAAGTTTATGGTGCATTGATAAACTCGCACCTCCCTACCTGTCACGTTGGGTTCTGACTATCTGGTGAAACGTGGGCTTTGAGTTGGTTAATACCTGCACAATGTGGTGGTGTATGGTCACTCAAGCCTCTGACTACCCCTGAATGGGGATAAAAGTCGTGACGTTACATTTACATTTGATAAACTCGTGCCGGTAGGACTTTGGTATTTCTTGATTGGCAAGCCCTTGTCCCTGTTCGGGCGCCAAATGTTGGTGCCTAAGGTTCGCTCGGGCACCACTCCGTTACTGCTTTGTTGATGATGACTTTAAGTGATGATTAACAAGCAATTGTTGTCATAACGGGAACATAATAACTTCCAAGCCCCCTTATAATTGTCTGAAAAGACTTCAAGGTTGGATATTATTCGAGATGCGTCACCTTCAAGGTATGAAATAAGGTAATGAAATTTATGTATTGGGGTTATACCTTTATTCTCATCAATAGATGTGTCCATATGGCGCGCATGCCTCACCCGAGCACTCATATTATGACATTACGTCTATGCGTTCTGACGTCAAAAGTGAGTGCTCGCGCGAGGCATGCGCCTGATGAAGACGCCGCCAATCAAACTCACAAAGGTGTCCCGAAATTCCAGCCATTTGAAGTAGGCAACGTTGAATATTGCTATCTCAATACGCGGTAACTATGCCTGTGTCCTTATGCTGGGGCCACACTATCGCGTTAGCGCGAAGTTTTGCGCTGTCGTGACATGTCTGGCCAGGCAATTCGTCCTGTCGCGAATCATCATCGCGAACGCGAATGCCCTGCGCGCGGCTGTCGGTTAATTGCCGCACATCAAATGATTTTATAGCGACAGAGTTCGTGCGTGCGTATCGTTATTCTGATTCGTGATATAGACTGGAGTAAACAGCGTATATTGGAATTAATATAGAAAATTATGATTATGATCTCCCTTTTATTTATCTTCTTCAAATAATAAAGATGCAGTAAATAATTATTTGCCGTCATGTAATAAATATAGCGCAACCGCCTCTTCAATGTTTTTTGTTCAATTATCGCGACGTTCTGGAGTCTAGAATCTAGACTATCGTGACGTTGCGAATAATGTGGCCAAGCACTTCGTCGTAGGTCGAACCTGAAGTTTTATTGGGGCAACGCGAACGCAAAACTGCACCTCATAGTGTAGCCGTAGCATTATAGTTTACTGGGATATCATCACATTTGTTCCTATTATTATAACTGTCTATCATAGTTTTTGCCGAGGCCATGGCAATTACTATACTTTCTACCTTGTCTCGCTCTTCAAGCTCTGAAGTAAGGTTGAAATAATCCTGAGAAAGACGCCCAAGTCTCTCGTCCCAACCATCTATACCGTCAAAACCTGGTCACTTTGCCACTTTTTAGCAAAAAAAACATGGGACACCCGCCCCGGGCGGCGGTTTCGGGGGGCGCCAGAATCATAACTTTGGTATGATTAGGGATGGAAGACTTGCTCCTCAAAACGCCTGGATTCGTGGGGTTTTAGGTGATTTATCTCAAACGCTGGGGACAGGGGCGCCGCTGTCAAGTTTCTGCCCCGGTTCGAGGAATCGTGGATCCGGGGCTGCTTGGCTGATATTGCATTTTTGATGGTTCATCGGCTTCATTCGCGCACGTACGTATATATGCAGGTTGCCACATTAGAACAAGACAGGAAGCTGTCAGCATCTGATTCTGTGTTGCTGCTTGGTTCTTGACCTTTAATTTTAAGTTCAGCATCCAACATTCTTGATTTGATAAAATCCATAGTTAGCTCCTTGTCCATAGTTTCCAACGTAGTTATTACGGTTTCATATTCATTTGGTAGTGTCAACAACATGTGACATACTTTGTCATTTTCGCTGAGCGTCGTCCCCGATGCCTCCAATTCCGAGATGATGTTTTCGAATCGAATAAAGTGATCCTGTTTCGTTACTGGCACATTTCAATGATAGTAATTTTTTACGTAAATAAAGCTGGTTAAACACGATTTTCCTCTCGAATACCTCTTCGAGTTTAGAGAACATTTGCAATGCACTCGTGCACTTTTTTATAATTTCAATATATTTATCTGCAACACATTCACGATGACGCTTCTTGCTTTAGAGTCGATTTCTTTGAATTTCTCATCAGGTTTTTCTTCTTTCTTTAGAGCCACTTGTAGGCCTCTCTCTTCTAAAATAGTGTGCACCCTGAACTTCCAAATAGAGAAGTTTATGCCGTCTTGCAGCCTTGGGAATGTAGTAACATTGGTAGTAATTATGCTTGCTCCTGTAGCCATTTTATTTTGATTTCAGTCTTTGCTGGTCTTTGCTTCTTTTATTTTCGTAGTCGGGGAACTTCACTGGATTTTCTTCAGGTGTCATTGCTTCCTCACATCATTATTATATTATTTTTGGTGTGCCATTGCGCAGTGGAAGCGTTTTAAAGTAGATGTTTTTCAGTAAAACAAAATATTGGACCACATCATTTATTCCGCAGAGCAGGAAGCAATTCAAGTACATTATAGAGTAAGTATGTAACCATAGATTAGGGATGTGCCTAGTGGACAGACTAACAACATTAGGATCGATATAGATGATATTGACTAACAATTCTCAATACAGGTTGCTACGGGTTCGGGGTTCGTTGCGACCCGATTATGCTGCTAGCTTGCGCAGTGCTGTGAGATGTATTAATTCGCTACTAATATATGTATGTATTATAAAATTGTGAAAGAAGGTTTGTTGACGGGTTCTTCACTCGGGGTTGCGAATTATTTCCCTGAAAATACATTTAAAATGAAATTTATAATTATTTAGTTAATGGAGACTCAGAATTGAAGTCGCGACCTACTTAGATGAGATCAACTGTCGTAGATCCCCGTTTGCTTCCCGTGGACCCCGAGTTCTTATTTTCGCTCCCATAGACCCGTCCGTATGGACCACTTTGGGTATCACTGCTTTAAATTTTCGAAATAATTTTTAACGTCATCAGCAAAAGTAGCAGCGCGGACCCTCTTAATGTTATTTTTTCACTTTGTTATCTATGGTTCTTCGCGGGGTAGCAAATTGTTTTGAAGCCTCTAATGATGAAATAATTCTGCGGCTTACCAAATCAACGGCGACATTTAACATTTCTGTTGAATATCTTTTGTTAGCTCTGCCCGCTAATGAAGGCCTATTGCGATCGCCCATTTACTAAAAATAAATGACATTTAAACTAAATGTAAGCAACTAAATTAAATTATAATAAATATTAATTTTAAAACACTATTGTGACAACCCTAGACCCTAAGGAAACATAGCAAAGTCGACATCACTAAAATATGTATTGAGTTGGTGATATTGCCATTAGTAATTTCTAACGTTAACTCACTCACAGGGAACTAAATTATATTTTTTCCAACTAACGTACATCATTAGAATATCATATTAAAATTTCACTTACCTGCACAATGTTTAACCCTTTTTAATTATAAATATAAAGCTGGGTTGCCATGTCAAATGTAATGTTGCCATTTCAATATAAAATTTTCCTTTAAAGGAGTTTAAACACGTCAAAAAAATACGGTTTCTACGTAAAATAATATTTTGTCTCGAAAGTGGGCCTATGGCAAGTTCAACAACCTTGGGCGAAAATACCAGGTTTGACGGTAATTGTGTACAGGTGATCAATAAAATATCAGAACCTACAAGATCTCTGAATAAATCTATTAATTATTAATAAAAAAATCATGTGTACTACTCCGCCAAGCCAACTAGGCGCTCGGGTGGGATGCGGCTTCCCCGCCCGCACACCGCCATCGCCTTGTGCGGGTGACGTCACATTTGACAGGTCTCTAGTTGGCTTGGCGGAGTAGTAGCGTTAGCCTTAAATATTTATATTTTCCAAATGGTGTCTGAATGTTACAGGTTCATCTAATTTTAATGACCAAAAACCAGAATATGCATCTAAATGCGAAAAATAAGCTGCGCCTTTGAGCCTAGACCGAATCTCATCAATATTTGCGGTTGAATAATATTCTCTCATGACATTTTTATTTAAATTTCTTGGATCGCGACAGACTTAACTGAACAGACTGTTTGACAGTTAGGGCCTCCGCAGACTAGCTACTTTTAGCATCGGCGATCGGCGATTTTGATGCTGCGTCTCGCTCGTTCGCGCTCGAAAAAACGCGACGCAGCATCGATACGTCACAAAATCGCCGGTCGCCGATGCTAAAAGTAGCTAGTCTGCGGAGGCCCTTAAGACTACAGAATTTACCCATGACGTTGGTTTGGTAACCCTTTCTATGACTTTCATTTCCTCCATGCGATCCAACTGAGCAAGTCCTTCAGAAGTGCGAATGGTATTTTCTTCGGAGGGTGAACACTATGGTACTGCACCCGGGCGAAGTTTGATATGACAGATAGGAAGTAGACATCCAAGACCCTGAAATACGTCATTGTACTTGGTTAATCTTCTTATAGTGCCGTCTCCTACCGGAGGTTGGCTATTTCCACCTTTGAGACCGCAGCTCGGAATAGTTGTGGTGTCTTGTCAAACCACTGTCGTTAGTTCAACCACAATTTGCTTCTACGACCAGGCCTTTTGCCGTCTTTCCCTGGACTATGAGTTGGAGGAGCTCATACTGGGTACCGCGCATTACATGACCAAAATACTCCAATTTTCTTCTCTTTATGGTCTTCAAGATCTCTGTGGACTTCCCCATTCGCTCAAGTGGTGTTTCTCGCTTCGTCTGTCCATGAAATTTTGAGCATCCGTCTGTCCCACATCTCGAATGCCTACAATTTCTGTGTTATAACCTTGGTTAAGGTCCAGGCCTCGACGCCGTATAAAAGGACAGAAAACACTTAACACCTCGCGATTCGAGTACGAAGGGCTACACTTAAATTACGGTCACAGAGAACTTTTTTCATCTTCGAAAAGGCGTTTCTTGCTTGCTTCTGCATTTAATTTCAAGTCTGTGATCCTTTCGTTAGTAAATTCTTCTTATCGTATGGTTCCCTGGTACCTGGTGTCAGAGTTGTTCAAGCCGCCTGCCTCTGACAAGGCTTAACGACTGCTGCCTAGATGACAACAACTGGGACCGACTTTTTATTTGCCCTCCGAAGCACGGTGACGCTCAGTTCAAATGCCACGAAATGGTCACCCATCTGACTGACCTTGCCGAGCGTTGCCTAACCTCAGATCGTTTACCGATCAGTGATTGCAGCTGGCTATGAGCGCGGTTAGTTAATAATGAAATACAATTATCTTGATTCAGTGTTAAGACCTTTAATGACAACATTTTTTTTTTACATGTTGGACGACCTAAGTTTGACGATATTGAATGGCGGCGTCTTTATCAGGCGCATGCCTCGCGCGAGCACTCACTTTTGACGTCGGAACGCATAGACGTAATGTCATAATATGAGTGCTCGGGTGAGGCATGCGCGCCACATGGACACATCTATTTGTTATTATAAAAGTTATAGCTTCCACTCTATTATCATAATGACATTTTAAATTACACTGGCCTATACGGCACTTGTCCGAATACCAGACACTGGTCATTTATTTATATATTCGTCTGGCATATTTAAATGTTTGTATGTTAACAATGATAGCATGTTTATATCTGCTCTATAATTTAAATTATACAGTTGTGGTCATATAATTAAGAACGACTTAAAGTTACAGATTTTTTTTATCTGAGTCATGTCATGTGTAGTTATTGTTCCTTCTTAGAACTAACTAGTTATGTTATGAAATAGCCACAAGAATAGAGCAAACGGGATTAGGACTACAGAATAAAATCGCTCACTATTTTTGTAACAAACTTTATTTATTTTCAAAAGTAACAATTTCAAATAGTAATGGAGCTGGACAAATAATTAAGAACGATTTATTAAACTGCGCGAGAGTTGCTTTATATGAAACTCAGTGTTTTATTAAGTTAAAAACAACTATTTATATTAATGTATTTATTAATTAAGTCCAAACTACGTATATCGAATCCGCCATGATGATCTCTGTCCGCCTACGTCAGCGTGACAGGTGAAGTATTGCGTTACGTTTCACGTAGGTACAGATACATTCCAACATGCCACCTTTTATAGAAAATAAGTAATAAGCACAAACTTCTATTAGAGAGCTTACATGCTAATTACATTGGGACACTAATCAATTGGTTAACAAACATAATCTTTAAGATAAGAAGGCTTCCTTGTTTCTCTCTTAGGAAATCTGTCGTGATTGACAGGGTTAGGTGATTGTACAACAGAAGGAGAATTAGGTATTTTTTTAGTAGAAGGCAAGATGACCTGAGAATCAGAACACTCTAAAGTAGACTCCGTATTAATTAGAGAAGAACAAGGAAGAGACACATTGTTTTCACCCTCCTTTTGTGTATTCATAAAATTCACACTATCATTAATAATATCAGGAGTGTGTAAGTCAGTGGGAATTTGTGTGTTTGTTAAATTTGGTGAAAGAAGACGAATGTGTGAGAGATCTCGTCTGTATGTAGTATCATTAACATCAACTAGATATGATCTATCAGAAAGTACATCTGCAACTATTCCCGGAGTCCAAGTTTTTTGAGAAGATGGTTGTATCTGGACTGAAACAGGTTGACCTATTTCTAATGTAGTTGCTTTCCTGGCCCTTTTATCATATGAATTCTTGACTAGTTCCTTTTTAGTTATGATATTTTCAGGAACGTTATTTACCACCTTTGGTTTCAATAATGCTTGTAAAGCCGGTAAAAATCCCCTTGTTCTGCGTGAAAATAAACGTTGTACAGGACTGGAGTTCAATTTGTTAGGGGTGTTCCTTAAACATAGTAGGGCATACCAGAAGTCCTCTTTATTTTCTGAGGCTTTTAGTAATAGTCTTTTTGCAATTTTGACTGTAGCCTCTGCTTTACCATTCCCTTGGGGATGATGTGGAGATGAAGTTGTTTGTGTAAAATTCCATTTATGGGCGAAATCTGCGAATTCCTGATTTACAAAGTTAGTGCCCCCATCTGTGACTACTAGCTCTGGAATACCATGTCGGGAAAAGTTATTTTTACATGCTTCAATTACTGGTTTCGCAGACAGATCTTTAAGTTTATTTATCTCGAAGAAATCAGAGTAGTGATCAACTGTTAATCAATATTTAATTTGTTTACCATTTTCATTAAAGAAAAATACATCCATAGAAATTATCTGAAATGGGTATTCTGGCACTTTATGACTTTGCATAGTTAATCTTTGTTGGCTTGGTTGATATTTGATGCATGTAGGGCAATATTTAATCATTTATCTAATATCATTGGACATTGATGGCCAGAATATGGCATCTCTAGCTAATTTTAATGTATTTTCAATTCCTGAATGTGCTTTGTGCAATTTCTTTAACATTTCTGCTCTTAATTCTTCTGGTATTAAAATGGCTTGATTTTTAAGTATGATGCCTTGGTAAACTGTTAATTCACTTTTAAAGTTATAATATATTTTAAGAGCATCTGGCACATCCCTAATGTATTGTGGCCAGCCATGTTGGATAAAGTCTTTGAGAATAAATAAATTTTGATCTTTTGAAGTTATATTTTCAATTTCTTTAATACAATTGTCTGATATTGGTAAGTTTTTCAATGGATTTATTTTCTCTATAATTTTAAATATCTTCATGTCTTTTGACTTATCAATGTCTTTGCAGTCTAAATAGAATCGAGATAAGGCATCTGCCATAATGTTTTCCTTTCCAGAAACAAATTGCAACTCAAGGCTATATCTTTGTAACATTAATAGCATGGATTGAAGCCTCCTTGGAGCATGAAGAAGAGGTTTTTTGAATATGTTTAATAGAGGTTTGTGATCTGTTTTAATAATTGTTTTTGTATTACCAATAATCAGCTGATCGAACCTCGTGCAAGCGAAGACTACCGCCAGAAGCTCCTTCTCTATCTGAGCATATTTCTTTTCAGTTGGGGTGAGGCACCGTGAAGCATATGCAACTGGTTGATTTTTCTGGAACAGTGCCACACCTAAGGCTCCTTCGCTGGAATCACATTCCACTATCAGTGGTTCGTTTTTATCATAGTATTTTAATGTTTCTATGTTGCTGATCATGGACTTAAGTTTATCAAATTCTTTTTGTGCCTTATAATTCCAAACCCACTCAGATTTATCATGAGTCAAGGTTCTTAAATCTGTGGATTCGGCACTTAAGTTTGAAATAAATCTACTAAGATATGTTATTACTCCTAGGAATCTCTGTAGTTCTTTTTTATTCTTTGGAACTGGTATTTTAGAGACTGATTCTATTTTAGATGGATCTGGCTGAAGACCTTTATTAGAAAATATATGTCCATAATATTTTACAGAAGTTTGCAGAATTTCAGTTTTATCTTTATTAAGTTTACAATTATATTTGTCCAATCGGATGAGGAAGTTCTCAAGATTTTTATTGTGGTCTATGATAGCCTCTGACATTGTATCACCAATCCCATATACTAGCAAATCGGCGACCAGCGCTTCTACCCCATTTAACCCCTGAATCATTTCACTCATTCTTATTTGAAAATAATCCGGAGCTGAAGAGATGCCAAATGGTAGAACCTTCCAACGATATTTACCAAAGGGTGTCCAGAATGTGGTGAGTTTGCTGCTTGTTTCACAGAGATTCAGATGCCAGAAACCTTTTTTAACATCAAATTTCGAAAATATTTTAGCCTTTCCTAACTCCGGTAGAATTTCCTCCACCGTGGTAAATTGATAGTTAGGTCTCTTTATAGCTTTATTGAGTGGAATTGGATCCAAGCATACCCTAAATTTATCTTTCTTTTTTATAATTAAAATATTGCTTACCCAGTCTGTATGATTATCTTCTTTTATTATTATTCCTTCCTCTTCTAACCTCTTTAGTTCGTCTTTTAGTGTGGAGCGCAAGGCCACAGGGACCCGGCGAGCTTTCTGGATCACGGGTGAGACCGTCTCGTCAATTTCGAGTTCCACTTCACCTTCAAAGCTTCCTCGGCCCTCAAATATTGAACTGACATTATTTAATATCCTATGAGTATCATCCAGGGAATAGTTATATTGCACTTCCTTGCAAAATTTAACAAGCCCCATGTGTGTGCAAGCTTTACACGATATTAAGGGAATGTGTGTGTTGTGTACAACTTGAAAAGTGACAATATATTTGTTTGATCGTTTGTTTTTAATGTTTGTTCTTACTGTGATGTCTAATTCACCATGTATCATGATGTTATTCCCTCCAAAGCCAAAGAGTGTTTTGATTGATGGTCTAATTTTTTCTTGCACATATTTTTTTCCAAACATTTCTTCAGCATTCCTTCGACCAATTAGGCACTCGTCCGCTGCTGTGTCCAGTAAACAAGATGTCGGTATCCATACATCGTTTAATTTCAAATGCAGAATACATTCAGCTAAATTCTTATTCTTTTTATTCATTATTTTATTGATTGTAAATTCTGTATCTGTGTCAGAGTCTTCTTTTAACATGTCGTCCTTCACTTCTTTGACCTCATTCTTCTTCTTGCACACCGATTCCGAATGGTTTTTTCCTTTACAGTGGTTGCATAATTTTCCCCATGCTGGGCACACTTCTTTTTTAAATATATGATTATTTCCACAGAACTTGCATTTCCCTTTCTTCAATGGTGTCTTTTCTTCCACTTTCCTTATCTCCGAGGTAGTCGACACTGATAATTCTTTCATATGTTTGTCTGTGGCCTCTGCTGCACTGCATAGATTGACAGCATCTTTTAATGTTAGGTTATCTTTTTTTAGTAATTCTTTCTTAAGACTGACCTCTTTTATTCCGAGGACAATTTTATCTCGCAACATCTCTTCTTTAAATGTGCCATAATTGCAGTCTTCCATTAATCTGCACAAATCGGCATAAAAAACATCAAATGATTCCGAGTTGTTCTGATTCCGACCCCAGAATACATATCTATTGTAAATGATATTTTTCTTAGGAACCATTTTTGTACTTATCAGGGTCAGTATCTCTTCGCATGATTTAGTATCCTTGTCAACGTCTGTCAGGCCGAAGTTTCCATATTTTTTAAGAGCTTCCTCCCCAATGGCGCTGAAAAGAATACTCACTTTTCGAGATTCTTGTTCTGCCGTCCATTTCTCCATTTCAGTAGCACGGCAATAGTCCTTCCATGCGGATGCGAATATTTTAAATGCATCTTCCGGATCTATATTTATATTTACTGCTGCCGGCCATGGAACGTTAATGTTTTGAGGCATGTGCGGAGGTTGTTGAGAAAGTCTTGCGATTTGTTGATGCATAGACTTTAGGAGCACGGTTTGTTGTTCGACGATACTTATTAGCGATGCATCTGCCATGGTGCTCAATTTACGCTGCCACCATGTTTTATTAAGTTAAAAACAACTATTTATATTAATGTATTTATTAATTAAGTCCAAACTACGTATATCGAATCCGCCATGATGATCTCTGTCCGCCTACGTCAGCGTGACAGGTGAAGTATTGCGTTACGTTTCACGTAGGTACAGATACATTCCAACACTCAGATTAAATTAAATGGCATTAATATGAAGTGCGTGAATAAAATAAGCAATTTAATACATTTTAAACTAAAACTAATATTTAGTAGCATGTCCACGGCTTTTAATAACTGCTTTACACCGGCGAGGCATTGACTCTATCAATTTCTGACATTTCGCAAGAGAGATAGAGTGCCATTCTTCTAAGAAAACGTCATACAGCTCTCTTAAATTGCCACACTGTCGATTTGAAACCTTCTTCTTGACTTCGCACCAAAGATGTTTTATAGGGTTGAGATCTGGGCTGTTAGCTGGCCAATCTAAGACAGAAACTGATTGCGATGTGAGAAATTCCTTAACGGTGCGTGCAGTATGCTTTGGATCATTATCGTGTTGGAATGTCCAAATAACCGGAAGCACGTCTTCAGCATAAGGTAACATTGTTTCTTCCCGTATATTTTTGTATTGGAATTGATCCATGTTTCCTTCTATCAGCTTAACAGGTCCAATACCATACCCAGAAAAGCACCCCCAAATTTTCACATTTCCCCCCACCGTGCTTTAATGTCACTTTTGAGTACTTAGGGTCAAATGCTTTATTCGGAGGGCGTCGTACATATCTTTTTCCATCAGAACATAACCTGTTTATTTTTGTCTCGTCAGAAAAAAATATCATTTTTCCACTATCTAAATGTCCAGTTTTCATACCTTTTTGCAAATGCAAGCCGCGCCTGCCTATGGCATCGTTTCAACATGGGCACCTTCCTTGGTATCCTTCCGTGCAACTTTTCTTCTACCAAACGCCTTCGAATAGTGCGTGCCGAGATTGCTGAAGGGTTGTTTTCACCAAAATATTCCTTTCTCAGCTCATTAGACCCTTTAAAAGGATATTGCTTTGCCAAACGAACGATATTTCGATCATCTCGACGAGATGACTTTCTCTGTTTAGGTACACGCGGAACATTTGAAGTAGTTGGATGCGTGGCAAAATGCTTCACAGCATGGAAAACCATCGTTTTAGAGCATTGCAGGTGGTCGGCTATCTTTTTATACGACCAGTTCTTCTCGCGAAGTTTTATTATTACTTCCCTTGTAGATTTATCACAACTTTTATTTTTCCCCATTATTTTCTATGAAGCAATCACCTGCACCAAATGGCGCCAAAATTATACTATAAATATAGTGAACTACAACCTCATAGCCACAGAGAGCACTCTATTTAAATTTGAATAAATAAAAAACTATTCAGCGTTCTTAATTATGTGACCAGCCAGTAAGTAGTAATACTAGGTTTAGATCTAATGTAAAAAGTTTACCTATTTATTTTTTAGCAAATCATGTGTATCAACGAATGTACGGCTAGTATGGTAAAGTTTTGCGATACCGAGTGAAATACAAAAAAAATACAAACAGTTACTTTTACTTGTTAGTTTGATAAAATCTTCTCTATAAGTAAGCGTTCTTAATTATATGGCCACCACTGTATATGTCCAAAAGTCGAATGTTAGTGATATTTTGCTTCTAACGGTCTTAAGACATTCGATTACTTCTCCTTGCTTACGGTGAAACATTTCTTGAATATTTAAGTTAAGAGGTGATCTACTCAGTGGGGAATAACCAGAATTGAGTCCTTGCAAGGGCAGCTTATGGCGAGTTGGTGGTGAGTACTACGCCAAGCCAACTAGGCACTCGGATGGAATGCAGCTTCCCCGCCCGCACACCCGCCACCGCCTGCGTCTTCCCGCCCGCACCCCCGCTCGAACACTTGCACACCAATGAAATATTTTAGGAATACCACCTGTGTCACACAGTTTCTTGAGAACATTGTATTTACTTTTGGTTATTGGAAAAGATGACTTAAATTTGGCATTCAGCATTTTTGGTTTGGCAAAAATGGATATGGATTCTTGGATGGATTCTTCTTGCGCATCATCTTTCATGCTGTATGGCACTACACACCACCTTGTTTTATGTAAGTACACCCCCGTATTATTTTTTCTTTAGATCCTCACCATCCTAAGGTTGCCTGGTAGAGATCACTATTACTGATAAGGCCGCCCATTTTCCACTTTCTGTGTAAATTATGTAATATTATATAAATGTTTGTTTTCCTAGTGGTGGATCAATATATCTATCTATTGCTAAAACCCTCTGAACATGGCGGGCCACCAAGCGTTATCAAATGCCCCTTTTATGTCGAGAGATACAGCCAAGACCGGTTTTTTCTCATGTTTCTCATGTTTTACTTCTCGGATCTCATTAACTGCTGTTTGTTATATGTCTATTGTGGATTTACTTTCCTTGAATCCAAACTGCCTATCATTCATACCGTGAAAACTATCAGATTTATAGATGACTCTTTAGATGATGAGGTTTTCCATCAGTTTTAGGCGGATAAATTGGCAAGTGTCGGTTTTGTTACGTTTAGGTATAAAATTTGCTATGGCGTGTGTCCAAGATGTGGGGAAGTGGTGTATTTTTAAGCGATGGTTAAGAATATCGGTTAAGAAGTGGGGTCATATTTTAAAGAAGTTGTAACTTTGACGACCTGGTTAAGATCGCGGGGATCCGCTGGATGCGGGCAGCGCAAGACCGGTCATTGTGGCGAACCTGGGGAGGCCTATGTCCAGCAGTGGACGTCTTTCGGCTGAGATGATGATGATGTAAATATCTGCTGTCAAATGGTCATCTCCGGGAGCTTTATTTGCGTTCATCGATGCGAGGCTAACTTCTAATCTTTTTTTTCCTTCCCCCCTATGGCATCACATAGTGTATATTGCCAGCGTCACTTCCCATAAAAAACTTCTATTCTTCTTCTAAGTTTTCTATTTCGTCCATAGTGAATGGGGGGGGTCGTTTTCGATACAGTTTGTCGTTTACTTGTTTTCTTAAGTTACTGTGCTATTGGGTGGTGTCGTCAGCATAAAAATGATCCAAGGGGGCCTTGGCTGTGTTTGCACATGTGGTGGTGGAAAGATGTTTATTTAGAATATCTAAAATAGGTATCACGTAATATATGCTTGGATATTTAGATTTTGATAGCAGTAATGTGGCATCGTAAAAGGTTTAAAAAAATCTATCAATAATTTAATTTGGTCCCACATCAATATAAATGTACGGTGTGTACACTTGTTGTTGGTCGGGAGTACGATGAGAAAGACCGCAGGGAGTTATAAATGTTATATTTGTAGTTAAAGGTACAACCGAACCGTTGGCGAATAGTCCCTTGGTAGTGCTAGTGTCGCTGTTAATATCGTACTACCATGTGTAATGTCTAAGGCGCGCTATACAGGGTGTTAGGAAGAGCGTGTGCCAAACGGTAAGGTTGAGTAGCTAGGGCCATTGGCTATGTAGTCTGGCCCAACTAACCCTTTCATGCGTTACTGTTTTTATTTTCGTGGCATTTCTAATAATTATTATGTTATGCCGAAAAAAAGAAATACCGGCGTTAGTAGAACAGGCATACACTCCCTATAAAAATTAAAGTCATTGTAGACCCATAAAAAAGGTATGCTGAGTAAAAGTTCAACTTTCGGCAATAAATAATATATTGAAATTTTCTCAAAAAAAAAACAATAAGGCAAGAAAAGGTTAGTTGGGCCAGAATACATAGCCAATGACCCTAGCTACTCACCCCTACCGTTTGGCACACGATCTTCCTAACACCCTGTATAACGCGGCCGTAGTGCAGCGTCTTGCTGCGTCCGCAAATTCATGCACGATCGAGATCGTAGGTACAATAATAATCATTTAGATCACTATTATTCAGGCACATATCGGTTAGTACTTCCTTCATTTTATCTGCACGTTCCAACATTAAAAAGGTTGAATGCCATATTATATGTGTTATATGAATAACATCAAACTTACCTCTAGGGGCCTCTACGTGTTGGACCCATGCCCCCACGCAAGCCTTCCAAAGGTCGTATAGCCCGATTGGAATCAAAGAGAAACATCATAATAACATATTTATTAACAAAAAACACGTTACAAAGTACAGAAAAGGCAAAACTTGCCACGCTAGGCAAAACCTGTATGTTATTTTTTTTAATTACTTAATAACAAAAAAATTTGGTGGGGTACAACAAAAGAAAAATATAACAATTTAATAAACAATAGGATAACACATTGTTGGCTAATAAATTACAGTTAATAAACTACTAATCTTTATTAAAATATCATATACATAATGTACCTACATACATATTTACATATTAATACTGCAAAGAACTTCTTCGTGATCTTCCGTGGTCATATGCCACTTTGACCTAAAGGGCCTTAACGGACCACGGCTATCCTCTAGATGAGAATATTTTCTTATTTCATACTTTTTAGAGCGCGATTTTTCAGTAGTCTGGTTTTAGTTTTTAAACTTACTTTTTATTTTATTATTTTGGAGTTATAGGTAACAATATACATGTTTTTGAAATGTGCTCATCAAGCTCTTTCATTTGATACCCCACACGGTTTTTTTTAGTTCATGACATTATGTCCTCTAGAGGGCGCCATATGCAATTTTATGTGACGTCACATAGCCTATAACCAGCGCACCATTAAGCCGCTTCTAACGATACCTCATTTGTCAAATTACGACAAGTAGTTTGGAAGTTAGGCGGGAACAGATGCACATACATACATACATACCGGTCAAAATCATAACCCTCCGCCGTAGTCGGGTAAAAAAACCAAAAACATGAAAAATCACGATACTGAATCATCGGTGATGTTATGTAATGTTATGGTTATAGCGGGTGGTAATCCACCCGCCGCCACCACCAGAGGGCCTACTCTGTTTCAAACGAAAACGAAATTTCGGACGAAATTCGCGTATTTCCTACTACGTTTCTCATTGATTCCGACATTTCTTACAAACGAAAATTGTTTGACGTCTTCGTTGTCGTCAAATCTAAACGTCAACAGTTTTCGTTCGTAAAAAATGTCGGAATCAATGAGAAACGTAGTAGGAAATACGCGAATTTCGTCCGAAATTTCGTTTTCGTTTGAAACAGAGTAGGCCCTCAGGGCTGTCCAATTTGGTCACAATAAAACTTCAAGTGCAGTTAGGTTAACACCACAGAGTAAAGACTAAAGAAAGAGGTGCCCTTATTAGATATTTGTATGAAACAAAACGTGGACATTGTTTTTTCATTTTCATTTTACTATTTACCGGTAAATAATTGAACTACTCGCTTCGTTTTATGTCGATGTTAGTACTAGGCCGACCACTCGGCCGACTTGCTTAGGGCCAGTCCCCTTAGTAATGGTCCATAACACTTATATTATAACACACTGAAAATTATTGGTAAATTACACTAATTTACAAAACAAAATAGCGGACTACGAATCGACGCGACGCACGGGCAATACGCTACGCGTGGGTGGGTGCTTGTCTAGACTGCCCTTGCGTACGCGCGTAATCGAGCCGAACGCCGGGTTGGTTCCTGGGTCGGAGGGGTGCGGGGAGCAACGCTATTCCCTGGTGGTGGCGGGTGGAAATTACCACTCGCTATAATCTCCCCCTCCAAGTCACAAGTACGACCCGTTTGTGACTTGGCAGGTAGACCGCGTCGGCGCGGATGCACAACCGCTGGAGATGATCCCACATATAGATGTAAGGCCGGGTTAAAACCAATTAAACCAATCCGTTTAAAACGAAAAAAGCCGATTAAACCCGAAATAATCCATTTTTTTAAATTTAAAACGGTTGGTGTTGATGAATATGTTTTTCTTAATTATAACTACATTTTCTTGATTTTACCCAGGTAGAGATATGACGGAGTAACTATAAACTGTGTAAAAAATTTAAATGTGTGATATACTGATATTGATATACTTAGTGGGTTTAGTTCTAGTTGGTCCGTCCGACTAAGCGCATATTACCTACATAAGTTATAAAAACTCTATTTATAAGTTAAATAACTCTGTGTTGGTAAATAAACTTTTTTTTTTAATTATTTTCAAACGATATAATTATTCAATTTGATTCGGTATAAAAACAAACTGACACACACTGACACTCTCGCACTATCGTAATTGACGTCGTCACTCGTGACTCGACGCAACGTTGCCAGCTCGCCTACCCTACACACATATGCACATACATAACTGCCGCTCGTGGCCGCCGCACAGTATTAAACCGGTTAAAACGGGATATTTGGGGTTTAAAACGGCAACATTTGATTTAAAACGTTTTGAATCGGTTTTTTTACATCTATATTCCCACATAAGGAGTCAGTGCGCTGGCATGGTACTTTCCTTTAATAGCCCCATTACTGTCAACGACTACGAATGACGTCGGGCTAGCGATCTGTGAGCTACGATACGGGCCTTCCCGCTTAGGAGCGAATTTGCTAGTGAAACCCTTGGTTGCGTTACTCGCTAGGTGGGCCTGCACGAGAACAAGGTCACCCACCTTAAGGAATAAAATCTCGGCGACGTTGATCCCCGGTTGCCTTCAGAGTATCTTGCTGTTCCTCCACTCGTTCCTTGACGTCGTGTAATATTCGCGCAAAATCTTTAAGGTAGGCCGTTATCTGTGGCACGATGTCTTGTTGGGCCACTAAGTTAAATACGTCCTGTTGCTTGGTTAGGAGCACTATTTAATGCAAATCGTACCGTAGGTATGACGTTTGGCCAACGACGGTGTTCCTGGCCAACCAGGATCGCGAGTAGCTGCTTCAGTTTGCGATTCTTGCGTTCTGCTGGGTTAGCTTCCGGATGATATACTGGAATCAAGGACTGTTGAACTCCAAGTACGTGCATGACCTTTTGCATTACGGCTGACACAAACTGACTCCCGTTGTCTGATACCACACGCCGGGGCAGGCCGTAACGCATGAGCACTTCTTCGATAAGCGTTTTCGCACACGTCTCCGCAGTTGCATCACGCAGTGTGAAAAGCTCCACCCATCGGCTTGCAGTATCCTCGATGAGGAGTATCCATTTCTCACCGTGGTCTCCTTCTGGTAACGGTCCAAATAGGTCCATTGCAAGGACTTCAAACCTTTGCTGAAGCACAGGAGTTTGAAGTAGACCTGCTGGCTTCTAATTTGTGGCTTTGAACTTCTGGCATAAATCACAGGACTTCAACTATTGGGCTACGTATGACCCATTCCTTTAAAATAATATCCTTCCTTGATCTTCCTCAAAGTCCGCTCCAGACCCATGTGCCCAGCAGTGGGCGCGTCGTGAAACTCTTTCACGAGTTCGGCTCGTAACGACTCTGGTACCACTAGCTGAAGTTCCTCGGAGTCTCCGTCCGGATCGCAGCGGTACAGTACACCTTGAGAGGGATAATAACCTCTGTCTGTCTGTCAAACAGAGCTAGATCGACAACTACTGGACAGATGCTACACGGACTGGAACTTGACATCTCATAAACGACGATCACGGGCCGGCTAAGAGTATCTGAGTACATTCACCTTGCCAGGTGTATAGTCAATGTCCAGATTATATGACTGAATTTTCATCGCCCAACGTGCTAACCGTCCGGTGGGCGTTTTTAACGACAAAAGCTATTTCAAGGGCTGGTGGTCAGTAGACACACGCACCTGCGCTCCTTCAACATACCCTCGGAACTTATCTAAAGCCGTAACAACTGCCAATGCTTCCCGTTCGGTAGTATGGTAATTCCGTTCGGCGGGCAGCAACAATCTACTGGCATATTCTATGGGCCTCTCGTCCTTAGGGGTCGCTCCTTGCATCAGGACTGCTCCTAGGGCGTAGGCACTGGCGTCTGTTCGCAAAATGAAAGGTTCATCAAAGTTGGGTTGGCGGAGAATGGGGCTCGAGGCCAGCCGTAGCTTCAGCTCCTCAAAGGCTTTCTGTTCTTTCTCCCCGCATTGCCAACGTCGGTTTTTCTTGGTAAGGTATGTCAATGAACGCGCTATATTGGAGAACTGCGGAATGAACTTGCGAAACCAGGAGCAAGTTTGCAGGAAAGTCTTCAGCTCTTTCAGGTTCGTCGGAGGTTTCATGTTCATCACTGCTTCGACCTTCATGGGGTCAGGCTCGATTCCTTGTGAAGACACGACGTGTCCCAGGAAAGCAACTCTCTCTCTAGCGAAAACACATTTATTTCTGTTTGCTATCAGATTGAAAAGGCGCAAGCGTTCGAAAACTTGATTACGATCCTTCAAATGCGTTTTAGGCTCCAGCCTTCTCAGTCTAATGGTAAATCCGCCACTAACTAGTTGGCTTGGCGGAGTAGTATCTTTCATAGATATTATGTTAGCTACCCTGTCGTTAGTGGTAGGTGACGTATCATTTTCATTGTTACCCTCAGATTCATATCTAGATAAAGTATTATTATATTCATCTTCATACACATCGAAGTTGATTCTGGCGATGTTGGTAATTCGTCTTCATCTTCTGATGACGACTGTGCAAATGCTTTTAAATTTCGTTTTGCTTTATATACCTCTCTTTTAGTTGCTTTTTGAGGTTTCTTGGCCTTTTTCTCCCTTCTTAGTAAAAAGTTCCTCCATTAATTATTTTTTTGAGGTGTATCGGTAAAAATTTTTGTTTATCCCTTTTTGCGCCCATTTTGAGATAGCTTTCAGCAACCAGCTTTTGGGAATGGTTTTATTTGTTCAGGTGTCTTGAAGGCTTAAGTCGATGTCGACGGCTTAGGTGATGATATTATCGAATTATTATTTTCCCTAATATCTGGTTCTGGATTCCGTGGAACAGCTCTCAAGGTCTTTATAGGTGTTCTTTCGGCCACAGGGCTTAGGGCTGACAGCGCATTGTATTCGGCCAGTGAGCCTGACGAATACAACCTGTAGCGGCGTGTTCTTGGTCCTTTATTTTCACTTATTATTGACTTTTTATGCTTGAGGAATTTAAATACATGAAATTTGTACCATACAATAAAATGGCGTTTTACAGGAGAATTTTTCATTGACGGAAGTGACGACTCGAGGACAGTTGCCAATAGATGAGAACCGCGCGACAACCTAACGCCAATAAAAAAAGGGTTGCCAGCGCAGACACAACCTTTTAACAGTAGCGGCATCTGAAGTGAGCAAAAGGCAGCTTTTTACCTTTACTGACCAATTGCATGAAGAAATATTCACGTTTTCCGCCAGTTTGAGGCGGTTGTTCATTTTAATTATCTCATTTAATGTTTTACTTTTGTCATCCGATCTTCTCGTTCCGATGTGTGCTGGTTCTATAGCGCCGCGCCATCTTTGTAAGCGACATATCCAAAGAATTTTAGAATTCGTAATGTATCAATCGATGGAAGTCGCTGTTTGATTCGGAGCTCTTTTAATATGGTCACGTTGGTTCAATGTGTAGTCCAGCTTATTTTTCGCCAGCACCACATTTCCATAACGACGATTCTTCTCCGGTCTCGTAGTCGCAATGTCCACGTTTCAGCTTTAACGGAGGAGGGAAGATCTTCCAGCCAGGCAGGTAGTATGGCTGGCGGGGCCGGCCGCTATGCCATAATGATTGTTTTCAGGGTCTTCTACATATAGCGATGAGCCTTGTGAATCTTGATATCGTGATTCAGGATATCTATGCAGAATCGCATGTTGTACTGGAGCGTGCACTCTGCGCCATCTGTTGGTGGCATAATGAATGTGTAGTATGTAGCGAGATGTGAGGTCGCTACACAGCTCCGTAAAGGCGGTAATACGCTTTTATTAGGTCGACCTGTAACCATGAGATCTAGAAAAAATCTAGAAAAAAAAACTTAATTACAACCCCTTCTAATTATATCTGTTGAGTGGGATTCGTTCCTACGTTGGAAGGAATTTATTTTCAGGGGGATGCTTCCAGTAGCGGTTGTTATCTTTGGAGGTTGCGCAATTGAATTACGCTAGGGATATTTCGAGATCGGACCCGAACTGTCTCGTAGAGCAATTGAATCGAGATTCGGAGTACCAAAGCGCTATCACGTGCACAGATTTTCACGCGGGCCCTGGCGGGGGACTCAGGGCCGCAGTGGGGGTTCCCGGCGGGGAAGCCGAGGGTGCAGCTGGCGACTGCGATACGGGACGCGCCATCGGCGGCGGCAGCGCGCGCTGCAGCTTCTCCCAGAACCAGGGGTCGCCCCAGCGCACGTACGTGCTGCCTTCGACGCAGACGCGCAGCTCCGCGTCTAGCGGCAGCCGCGCGGGGTCCTCCAGCAGCACCAGCACGAGCCGCGGCTCGCCGGCCTCCATCGCCGCCGCGTACGCCTCGCGGAACTCGAGGCGCGCCCACTTGGAGCGCAGGAAGGCCTCCGACACGACGGCCACGGTGCGGCGCGAGACGCGCACCGACGCCGCGATCTGCGCCGGGATCCAGCCGCCCGGCATCCAGTCGCGGTAGTGCACGCACAGCCGCAGCGGCGCCGCGCCGCCCTCCAGCCGCGCCACCAGCTCGCGCACCACCGCCTCGTCCGCGTGCGCGAACGACACGAACGCGTCGTACACCCACTCGCCGGCGTCGAGCCGCTCCAGCCGCAGCGTCTCGGGCAGCCGCGCCCGCCGCGCCGCCCGCCGCCGCCGCCGACGTACTGCAAACCACACGATCGCGCCCAACACCAACGCCGCACTCAGCGCCGCCCCCCCGCCCACCGATAATCCCGGTACATCTTCGCTCGTGGTGTCGTCGTCGCAGGGCGGCGGCGCGGCCAGTATGAGCGGCGTGCCGTCGGAGCAGGTGATATCGGTCCAGTCCTGGAACACGGCGGGGTGGTCGCGCATGGCGCTGAGCGCGGCGGCGGCGCGGCAGCTGCAGTTGAGCGGGTTGCCGGCGAGCAGCACGCGCCGGTCCGCGCGCGACACCAGCCTCACCGCCGTCACCGCGTCGATCACACTCAGCGAGTTGTTGCGTAAGTCGAGCACCTGCGATCGACAGTCTACGTTGAACGTGAGCTCGTTGGAAACATTTTACTCACCAGCCTAAAACTAATCTGAAAGTTTGCTTACCGCGAGTTCGGGCGGCAAGTCCTCGGGGGTGAGCTGGTCGATGCGATTACCAGCGAGGCGCAGCTCGAGCGCGAGCGGCTCAGCTCCCGTGTCTGGCAGCGGGTCGACGCGCGGTACCCAGTGCAGGCTCGAATTGGAGCAGTCCAGCCGCAGCACGCGGCGCGGCTGCATCGCGTCCACGTGCACGCCGCACACGCAGCCGGCGGGGCAGACGCCGGGCGCGTCGCACACCAGCTCGTACAGCGGCACGTCGCGCAGCAGGCGCTCGTCCTCGCAGCTCGCGCCGGTCTCGCGCAGCCGCGTGCCGGGCAGGCGCAGCGCCGCCGCCGCCCAGTACAGCTCGCAGTCGCAGCGCAACTCCTCGCTCAGCTGCAGGGTGAGCGTGGGCCCCGCGGGCGCGGCGGCGAGGGCCGCGTAGTCCTCGCGGCGCAGGGACAAGGTGACAGCGGGTAATGTGACTTCAAGGTTGACCGTGGTGTTGAATTCGAGGTCACTGAACTGAATAAAACCCGACTACTGTAAAATTGCGCTCTAATAATTATGAAACGAGAAAATATTCTCATCTAGAGGATAGCCGTGATCCGTGTAGGTTCTTTAGGGAAAAATGGCATAATGAACACGGACCACGGCTATCCTCTAGATGATAATATTTTCTCGTTTCATAATTTTTAGAGCGCAATTTTACAGTAGTCGGGGTTTTAGTTTTAAACTTAATTTTTATTTAAATATATTGTAGTTATAACAAACTAGCTATCCCGGCGAACTTCGTACCGCCTCAGAATTAATAAATGTTGTAGTTATTAACTGATTAGCCGAAAAAGAACTAAACTCCCCGTTCCCCCGTTCGTCGACCATTCTTCCCCATTTCCGGCAAATATTAATAATGCTGTAACCCCAGTCTGATCATTTAAAATGAACAATTAGAAAAACAAGGATTTGCAGGAATTTGTAGTCGCCATCTGACGACGGCGTACGTTACGCCATCTTATGAAAGTAATCTGAATCATAATTTTTACAGAAAATGGGGGTTTTAGCGTTTTCCGGGCAATTTTTCAATTTTTTTTAAAGAATTGGTCCAGTCGTTCTGGCGTCAAGTCATGACAACGGGAAATAGGGATTCAGTTTTTTATATAGAGACAATATACAGGGTTACTGGTAATTCGACGTATATCCGGAAGGAGGTGATAGAGGGGCTCAAAAGCAACAAATTGAACCCCCCATATGGATAGCCGAAATTGCCCGAAATTCAGTAGTTTTCGAGATATTTGAATTTCAAAGGTTTTTTGATATTTTACCAGAATTTGACACTTAATCCCAATTTATTTAAAAACTACGCATTGAATGGGCTCCATTTAAACTCAATTTTGTACCCAATACTTGAACTGACCTAATACGATCATTAAAAGTACAAAATTAGCATACAAATTAAAATTATGAGCCATTACAAAAATAAATCTTAACAAAAATTTCAGTTTAGGCTACAAATAATGTTCTATCGCTTAAAAAAATACTATGGCACCGATCGTATAAATAGCTATAAAAACATGTCCATATCCTAGGCTACATATACAGGATGACTGCTTAAACACTTTACATGTTGAAGGACATGATAATTTATGGTAAAATGAAACGTTTAAAAGAATAAAAATAAAAAAATATCATTGAACTACAGAGAAAACCTTCATTAAAATAATGTGCTAAAACTCGGAAATTGTGGGCACAGCAGTGCCTCGCGTAGAACGCTAGTGCTAATTACACTAATGACACTTGATAGGTACGTCAAATCAAGGAGAACTAACTACCCTCAACAAGTTTTCATCAAAATCGCCCCGAGACTCCTTTGACAACTTTTCGCTATTCCTCATAGTTTCGGATTTGGCGATACACGCAGACTTGAAAAATTCACCCTGTATAGGTACGGTTTATTCTTTCATAGGTATGGTTATTTACGGTTCTTTACGAAAAAGCTGTTAAGTATTTTTACATTACACCACAGAGTAAAGACTAAAGAAAGAGGTGCCCTTATTAGATATTTGTATGAAACAAAACGTGGTCATTGTTTTTTCATTTTCATTATACTATTTACCGGTAAATAGTTGAACTACTCGCTTCGTTTTATGTCGATGTTAGTACTAGGCCGACCACTCGGCCGACTTGCTTAGGGCCAGTCCCCTTAGTAACTGGTCCATGCATTACACACAGACTTCTTCAGACAGGTTGGCAACGTGCGAGCGATGCCTCTGGTATTGCAAGGTAAGGTAAGGCAATCTATAGGCGGGCCGTACGCTCGTTTGCCACCTAGTTGCATAAAAAAATATACAGATACATTAATGTTAAGAAAGGGGGAAGATACGTGACATAGAACAAAATTAACACTAAATTTGTGCTCCGCGCATCGCTTTTGCGCACAACTGTCATCGACAAATTGTCATCAACAATGTGACAATTGCCCATAAACCCTTGTTTATGGGCAATTGTCACATTGTTGATGACAAATCTTTGCATGCATCTTTATGAAAAGAATGCATCTTTATGTGCACAAAGATGCACTGGAATACTTATGCGAGTGAGACAGCTTCGGCCGCCCTCGGTATGCCTCGGCAGTAGGGTAGACCGGGGATAATTGAAACAACATACATTTTTCGAATACCTACCTATGATATGATGTATGATATCTACGTCAGTCTACATGTGTGACTCATCGTTCGTAGCTTCGTTGGCCATGTTCGGTTATTTGGATAAAAGCGAGTGACGCAGTTATAGGACGCCTTAAATAATTACGCACCAAAAACTGAATTAACGATTTTATATTGATTAATTGATTTTACGTCTTTTTAAATCGTGTTTTTCACAGTTTTTATTATATTATAAGAGTCTATCTTAACTGTTTAAGATTGTTTTGATGACTGTTGATTATTTTTAAAGTCTATTATATATATTAAACAAAATATTGAGGGTTGAAGTAGAAAATATGACAAAGGGACGTCTGAAACAATTTGTTTCTGGGGATTTGATACGTTTCAACCGTCCCGTCGTTTCAACCGACATCTGCTGTTTACCCGATTACACATAACCCTCCGCCGTATTCGGGTAAAAATAAGGTTTGAGTTTTTAGAGTACCTATCTATGTTTGTCAAGTTGTATGTATCTTTCATTAGTTTTCTTTATAATTAAAGAATTTTGGGGCCTTATGTTATTAGTGATCTGCGAGCACCCGCTCGGGAGCCCTCCCAGCGGAGTGATATAATAACAATGCAGAGGGCGCACGTTGCAAGGCGATACGACGATAAACTCGCTAGTTTGACAGGATACTTTTATATTATACATTATATTAGTGGTGGTTAGGGATTGGTTCCCGGGACGTCTCGTGTCTCGAAGTCCCGGGACTTTTCGTAATTTTGGTTGTCTCGACTGACTCGTTGTAACTTTCGGGTCGAGATCGAGACGAGACAAGATTGTCGAAATTGTTATGTAATCATTTTTATATTCAAATAATTGAAGGAGTGATTATGATAATTAACAATGTTGTTATTATGACCAATGGTGAGATACTCGAATTACTAGATAATAGTAAAGTTATTAAGAATTTGTATGATTTTTAACTAAGTTCGTTTTATAACTATAAGATTTAACTGCTTAAAAGTGAATCTGTGTGTGATTAAAATAAATAAACAAAGCAATTATTAATGGCTGGGCACACTGGGGACGGCAGGGGAGGGCATTTTAATTTTATCAATCGAATTTAATACTTATCGAAATAAGGTATCGCCTATTTCGACGCTCGGTGATCGACCCTGGAGCATCTCGGTGCACCAAAGAGCACGCTGGAGCACCTTATTTCGATTGGATGAGTATTAAAATCCATTGATAAAAATTAAAATGACCTCCCCTGCCGTCCCCAGTGTGCGCCGGCCATTAAGATTGAAATTACCGTTAAAGTTATTAAGATTTAATTTTCTGTTTAATAAATGTTGATTTTTACAAAAAAAAAAAATACGTTTCACCAGAAATTAACTCAATAAAAATTCTTCAAAAAAGGCTTACCCCTCTTAAAAAATGGTTTTCTTAGATGTCCCGGGGATTCCCCCGGGACTTTGATTGTAGGCTGTCTCGTGTCCCGGGACTTTGGAATTGTCGGGAATTCCCAATCCCTAGTGGTGGTACACAGTTAAAGTAATATTGTTACAATTGCCCCCGGTCTCCCCTACTGGCATGGCCGCAAGGCGAGCTCTGCATCTTATCGTGTCACACACATCTGTTTTGTATTATTCATCTCGCTCACACAAACATTGCGAAGCAAACAATATTATTACGATATTTTGCATAATAACAAAATTATTATGATGTGTAATCATAAAAGCACACAGCGTTGCAAACTTTTTGCACTATTACTTGCCTAATATACCTATGCAGTCTTTTATTAAGAATCCTTTAGATGCACCGTCTGGCTCCAATAGCGAATTCTTAGTGAAACCCAGCTCGGCTCTGTTATGTTTGGTGGAGATACAGACGGTGACGGATAACAGTAGGACGATCAGAGATGCACCACAGAATCGCGTGGCTGCGTTGCAAAAATTCAAACAGTAAAGCTTATCGCCCTCCAAAAAACAGGAATGCACAAAGGAGGTTCAATAAAAGTAAGGATGTAAAATCCAAGAATAATTCAAGAACATTGCGAAGCAAACAATATTATTAAATAAATTTTCGCTGTAGGTACTTACGAGTGGAAAGTAATTCCCTGTTTTTTTATTATTTCTTGTTCTTGAATGATTAAAACAATTCCTGAATACACAGGATGGCATTTTAATGTGTATTAATCCCAGGAACCTAAAATAAATATGTCAATACTGACGTGCGCATGACGTGCATTCAAATTGTTGTTCCGCGCCCGACTGAGTCGAATGTTGTCGCTAGACTAGATTTTGTGGTGCTGACAATTTTGGGCCGGTCACAAGTCTATTCTCTTTCTAATGTCATTGTATAGATATCAAATCAAGTACGGTTATCTGCGAGATGGGGGTCCCGATGAGGTTCAGTGTGTGGAGGCGCGGCAGCCGCCGCCAGTCGGCGCACACGCGCCGCGTGCCGGTGTAGGGCAGGCTCAACTCCGACAAGCTGGTCACGTCGCGCAGCGGCGACCATCCTGCACGACGAGATCATAAATGCATAAACATCGATATCGTTAGTCGCGGCAAATGCACCGATCAGCTCGAGCGCGCTCACCCTGCGTGTCGTGGTCTGTGTCGCCTGCGCGCGGGCACGCGTCCAGCGCAATGTTGCCCCTGAGGTCCAGCACGCGCAGCACTTGCGCGTCGTGGTAAAGCCCCTCCGGCAGCGCCTCCAGCGCGCTCCACGTCACCCGCACCACCTCAAGCGCGGAGGCACCGCGCAGCGCGCCCACCGGCAAGGTCTTCAGTTTCTCGGCGTGCCGCAGCTCCAGCGTGCGCAGGCGCGCGCAGCGGGCCAGCCAGCCGTCCGGCAGCACCTCGGTGGCGGTTTCGAACACGACCAGCTTGTCCAGGCCGGCGCACGAGCGCCACGGCTCCGGCCGCTGCACCGCCCATTTATGCAACTCGAGCGAACTGAGCGTGTCCGGCAGCGACAGGCTGACTCGTGTGGCGCCCGAGTATATAAGCAGCGAGCTCAGGTTACGCGCCGCCTCCACCTCGACCAGCACGGGACTCCACGTGTCGCGTACCTCGACTACTCGGAGACGCGGCAGGCGCGCGAAGACGGCGGCCGGCACGCGGTCGATCTCCGTGTAAAGCAGTTCCAACCGTTCGAGGCTGACAGGCAGCAGCGCGAGGTCGGCGGCGGTGACGATCTTGTTGTGGATGGTGAGTTTGCGGAGGGTCGGTATGTCGGCCAGTACGTTAACATTAAATTTCCGTGTTAGTACCAGGTCGATGGAGTATGTCGGGGTGTCTGGGTCGTGCCCCGGGGCGGGCGGGTCGAGCGCGGTCACGTTGAGCGCGCGCAGGGCGGCCGCGTACGAGCCGGCGCGCGGCCAGCAGTCGGTGAGTCGCACCTCGCGCACGCGCAGCGCGGGCGCGAAGCGCGGCAGCGCCGCCTCGTCGAGGGGGATGACCGACTGGCAATCCAGGATGAGGTACTCGCCAATGTCAACAAAATGATACGTTACTGTCACTCCTGGGGACAACGACACAGTCATCAATGTCTGGAATTTGTATTTTCATCTAACCCTACATTGTGCGTAGCCCGACACGCACTTGGCCGGTTTTTATATACTTTTCGGTAGGCGTGAGCGTTATTCACGTCACCGGTTACATTAACTGGTCACGAGCTAATTCACCGAATCACTGTTTACGCGACGAACGAGTTACTGGTGATTTTTGTAACAGATTATTTAGCTGTAGCCCGATCTACATCATAGGTATTATGTCACCAGTCACCCATAGACATCTAAAAGTAACAATTAACAATGTTTGTATTTTTGTATACAATAAGCTAGTAGTGAGGAAAACCATAGGGTTACTAAAATAACTAGTTACAAAAATCACCTATTAAATAACCGGTGACGCCCTCGACGTAACCGGTTACGTTACGTTTCGTGAAAATAATGTAACGACACACGTCTACTTTTCGGAGCGTTAATACTACACATTTCGTTATATTGTAAGGTTCGATTATATTTTAATAGTTACTGTTGGGGACACTAGTTGTATTGTATGGGAATGAATAGGAATCCTTAGTGATTCATAAAGTGGGGTTTTGTCTATGGACAAAAGTATTCTAGAAAGGGGAAGTCGATTGTTCGGGCAGTTTTTAGCGTGGTAGGATAAATGTTGTGAAAAATGTGTGTAGGACTGAAAAAGCATGAAGTCGGATGGATATGTCGCAGGAAAATGAAGAAACCAGGGATTTCACGAAATCCCTAGGGATATCACGAAATCCGATTAACATCGACGACGAAATTTAGTGATCTTATACCTATGGTTTCCTTTAAAAAAATATAAGAATTGAATAATAATTTTTACGTTCAAGCAATGATAGTTGAATTTTCAACTATAAATAAAAAACCCGGACAAGTGCGAGTAGGACTCGCGCCCTAAGAGTTCCGTACAAACTAATTAGAAGTTGAATTTGCAAAAAACGCCGAAGATTATTTTTTAGGGTTCCGTACCTTAAGGCGAGTTACGCATTAGTGGTTAGCCGCCTAGGCGGTTTATTTGAGAGTTTATTTTGTGGAGGTTAAGTGTTAGTGCTAGTGTAGGAGCCTTTAGGGCTCCTACAAAAGAGCGAAAATATCATCATTTCAGCCAAAAGACGTCCACTGTTGGACATAGGCCTCCCCCAAGGTGTCCCACAACGACCGGTCTTGTGCTGCTTGCATCCAGCGGTGTCTGTACAAAAGAGCGAAAATATCGAAGATAATAAATATGACCGTCTCATGTGTGCCTCAGCATCACGCTCGGCCGCGGCACTACAGTAATGTACTTACTAATTGACTTGCATCACATGATAATAAAAGCGTTTTGTTCATACAACATGTTAAGAAAACCCTGTCCGAGCCGAAACCGGTGATTAGGTTCCCCAATCACATGACCAAATAAAATAATAAAAAAAAAAAAAAACATGATAGTAAACATATTAATGAACATTTAAAGTTCCATTTTTTTTTGCCTTTTTCCCACATAATGTAGCTAATTTTAAAAATATGACAACACCGTTACCGGAAGTAATTATGTTAGATCGTGTGGCGTCACCTCAGACCACAAAGTATGTGATGACGTCATTTTATGTTTTTTTTTTTTTATGTTAACTGGGTATTTGTATTACAAAAAAATATAGGAGGCCTTTGCCCAGCAGTGGGACACATACTATGCCAAAAAAATGAAAAAAAAAAATTGAAAAATTAAAAAAATAAATAAAAAAAAGGTTTTTTTTTTTACAAAAATGGAATCTAATCTCGATACCCAACAATACGTTTTCGGGTCGGACAGGGTTTTTTTAACATATTGTATAAGACAACAAAGCGGACGTCCCTCACCATTCACATAAAAAATGTAACTATTTCCATCTTGTCCGTCGGCAGCACAGTGCTCGGCCTGGTCGCGCGCGCACTCGGGGCGCGGCCCCTGCGCGCGCGCACCCGCGCCCAGCGCCGCCGCCGCCAGCGCCGCACACAACCACAACATACTGCTGCTTCAAGATGACGACACACTTGAAAACATGTTCTGACAGTTTAAACATAACGTATGTCGACCAACAACAACCATACTCCAATCAACAAAAAACATACATTCGAGATTTGCCTAATGCAGTATTAAAACGACTATTAAAACCTTAGATAAAGAATGTACCTGTAGATTTGACAAGCGCGTACACCCGTAAGGGACAAAAGATGTATAATCCTGCTAAATTACGCTTAACCCTAAGTCTATGGAACGTGATCTGACGTAGACTACTTCTAAATTTGGTTGGGTGATGCTTTGTTTGGCTCATACTGGACCAAAGACCTACCAAAAGTATGAGCCCAACAAACTTTAAGGCGATACGCAGAAAGTGACAAAAGATTGTACGTCTATCTCTTTCACTCTTAGGATATCGGGCGTAAGCATGTCTCGCTCAAGCACGGTATTATTATTACCGTGTCATCTCTATTGATGCAATCTCTTTGATTAAAACACTATTGGAGGGGCTATTGGAATTATTTAGATGATAGATCAGCTCGGAAGAACCCTGTTCTTACCTAAGGGTAGAAGAATAGAAGAGGTGAGCTCTTCTTGTGACTCAATTGTAACCGTCAATATTAAGGGCAACAATTCCTTTTAACGCCTGAGTATGCTTGCTAAAAACGAATAGAAAACCACGATGGTCTCTAATATTTTCTTCGCGAGTTCTTTATTATAAATCGTAAATTCTTGGCAATGGCAGTTGACCGCCGGTTGACCGCCAAGAATTTACAATTAACAATAAAGAACTCGCGAAGAAAATATAAGAGACCAGTGTATTCGCAATGGTTAATTGTTAAGTGCCCCGAGTCTCTTAATAATTAACCTGATCAAATATCTAACGTCGATATCAAAGTGTCTGCTGTTCAAGCACCATCATCATCAGCCAGCACCAGTCCAGAGCCCTCTCCCAATGCGCGCCACAGACCCGGTCCTCGGCAGTCCTCCTCCAGACGCTGCCAGCTGTCCCGCGTATATCCTCGCTGCATCTAGTCACAGGCCGCCCGACACTACGTTCGTCGGTTCGCGGGCTCCACTCAACAACACGTCTACCCCAACGGTGGTCGGTTCTGCGGCACATATGACCTGCCCACTGCCACTTCATACTACTAATACAACGAGATATGTCGTCGGTAACCTGTTTTCTGACGCTCCATGAATACTGCAAATGTGTACGTACCTTAAATACTGAAGTCACGTGACACAACGGCCCCAAGACCAGCTTCACTGTAGTTCGCCCGCAGAGCAGCTCTCAGTAATGGCTGACGGTACCTACCAATACCAACGCGACCGAGGACTACGGCGAATGTTGCACTAATAATTGTATCAAGACCAGTAATAAATGGCGCATTAGCTCCTTATATCCAATGACTTTAAGGATAATAAAAATAAGGATAATGTGGACCGCAAACGGTGATGTGTAGTATCACTTTGGAATTACCAGACGGGTGATTGGTCTAGAGTGGTTGGAATATTATATATATAAATGAGTACCTAATAACATAAATTCCATCCCCTCATGGGTCCCCACGGATACCAAATGCCTCAACCCACTAACAAATGGCTGCTGCTACATCAGGCGCATGCCGCTCCCGAGCATTCTGTTTTGACGTCAGAACGAATAGACATAATTTCTGACATGAGTGCTCGGGCGATGCATGCGAGGCATCTGGACGCACCAACTTATTTAAACAGAAGGATATCGATATCTCTTTTGTTAAGGAATTTTGTCTGAATTAAAACACGCAGTGGCGACCCTGTATATGACTGCAGCTCTTAATAAGGGCTGGCTCGACCGGGGTAGTAGCTCTCGCAGAAGATCGGCGTAAAGTAACTATTACAGCCGCGTTTCATACGATGATTGCAGAGTTGGCAAAAATTTCATTGCAATAAATTAATTACTAATTGCATGTGGTGTCACAATTAACAATTAATATTGATTTGTTTGTCAATCGCGAACAAATCACAATTTATTGTTAATTGTGACATCACCTGCAATTTGCAATTAATTAATCGCAATTAAATTTTGCCCAACTCTGGATGAGTGATAGAGCCGGAAGCCCCCCCCCCCATTTGACATCCCTCTGCCCACTTCCCTTCAGGTCAGCAACGTGCGAGCGATGCCTTGGTATTGCAAGCATCTATAGGCTACGGTAACTGCTAAGCATCAGGCGGGCCGTACGCTTGTTTGCCACCGTAGACATATAAGACAATAAAGTGGGCCCAGACTAGACGTGTGTCGTTACATTATTTTCACGATACGCAACGTAACCGGTTACGTCGAGGGCGTCACCGGTTATTTAATAGGTGATTTTTGTAACTAGTTATTTTAGTAACCCTATGGTTTTCGTCACTACTAGCTTCTTCAATTCTTTTTTTACTAGCTTCTAGCAAAAGCGACTGTAGCCTAGGGGTGAACAGGTTGGGCTAACAATCAGAAGGTCCCAAGTTCGATCCCCGGTGGGTCATGCACCAATGGATGAATTTTCATCTATGTGCATAATTTACAGTTCGCTGACGGTGAGGGAAAACATCGTGAGGAAACCTACCTATCCCTCGGGATTAGGTAATAGTCAGTTCCTGTATACACGGCGACACGGTTCACCACCTGTCACGTTGGGTTCTGACTATCTAGTGAAACGTGGGCTTTGAGTTGGTTAATACCTCCACAATGTGGTGGTGTATGGCCACTACTCAAGCCTCTGACTACCCCCGAACGGGGATAAAAGTCGTGACGTTACATTACATACTAGCTTCTTGTATACAGAAATACAAATATTGTTATTTGTTAACTTTTAGATGTCTATGGGTGACCGGTGACATAATACCTATGATGTAGTTCGGGCTACAGCTAAATAACCTGTTACAAAAATCACCAGTTACTCGTTCGTCGCGTAAACAGCGATACGGTGATTTAGCTCGTAACCAGTTAATGTAACCGGTGACGTGAAATAACGCTCACGCCTAGCCCAGAGTCAGAAGCAAAAAAATTCCTATCGGGAACTTAGTACTCAATACCTACTAATTGTCCCTAAGCTTGGAAATTTGTACCTCCAAAGGCCAAATAAGTAAAATGAAAGTGTACTGGTCCCTCCAATTTGCCGTCAAAGTGGCGGGAGCACCAGGAAGCGCTGCTCGCAGACGGATAATGTATTGAAGGAGGGCATTCACTATTACCTTGCCTACATTGCGCTTTACAATTGGCCGTAATGGACCGGTTTTTACAAAAATAAATAGGTACCACTCACCCCTTCAGGGAATGCGAGCGTGAAGGTATTTAAATGAGAATGTTGTTTATTAATACACATTTTATGGTTCATGGACTTGCACTTATCCTTATACATGTTATTTTCCTTTATAAAAGCGATATAGAAAGCCAATGCGCAATTAATATTGCGTATTCATAGCCAAGTTGTAGCTAATTATGAATTATAATGTGGGCTGACTCAACTAGGGTAGTACCACCCTCTCACAGAAGATCGGCGTAAAGAGCTGCGTTTCGTACGACGAGGGAGAGCTGGAAGACCAACCCGTTCCCCTCTCTCTCCCCCACTTCCCTTCAGGTGGGCAACGTGCGAGCAATGCCTTTGGTATTGCAAGCATCTATAGGCTACGATAACTGCTTAATATCTGGAGGGCCGTACGTGTGTTGCTACCTTAGGCACATAAAAAACAATGATAATTACGAATCGTTTAATGGACGAAACACAGCACAATACAGAATATTCAGTCATGACAATGATGTTTATAGCGTAGGTAAATATAAATACATACTATGATTCTGTGATAAAAGCAATTAAATATAAACATACAGATAGAATGATACAACATTTTTCCACAATATTTACCCGACTACGGTGGAGGGTTGTGATTTTGACCGCTATGTATGTGAGTATGTATGTTCATCTATTTCCGTATAACTTCTTAACTACGTATGGTAATTTGACAAATGAGGTATTGTTTGAAACGTCTTCATAGTTCGCTGGTTAAGCTATGTAAAGTCCATTCTCTTCTTCTTATCGTATGGTTCCCTGGTACCTGGTGTCAGAGTTGTTCAAGCCCGAAGGCCTCTGACAAGGCTTAACGACTGCTTCCTAGATGACAACAACCGGGACAGACATTTTACGTGCCCTCCGTATCACGGAGTCGCTCAGAAATGCCACTAAATGGTCGCCCATCTGTGATTGACCTTGCCAAGCGTTGCTTAACCTCCGATCGTTTACCGATCAGTGATTGCAGTTGGCTATGAGTGCCTCAACGTCCATCCATCGACGTCCATCGGTATACCTACAGGGTATGTTACAGAAGTGATATTATTATAATATTGTCCAGGGTACTGACAGCTCATTGTATTCGGCCAGTTAACATCCTCTCTCCTTTACAGAGCTGTTGTAATCCAGCTGTAGCGTGCAACTCATTAATCCTCGGCTCATGAAGGTGTTTCATGATACAATCTGCCACCTGATCTCTGGACGCTGTCTTCTTAACAACTACTTCTACCCTCAGAACACATTCTCTTATAAAGGAAAATCTGATGTGAATGTTTCGTCCTTTGATGGGATTCATTAGGAGAGTCATGCGCCAACTTGATTGCAGATTCATTTTATCTATGAAATACATCGTCAGCAATTCATCTTCAGTAATGAAGCTGATTATTCTTCGTATCCACATCAGTTCTCTAGCAATTTCACTACATGCTATAATGTCTGCTTCTGTTGATGAAATGGCAACTGTTGTCTGTCGTTTACTTTGCCAAGCTATGGCATCCTGTGAATAAAGGCATTTCCACTTGTGGATCGCTCGCTGGAAACATCGCCTCCGCCTTACTGTACCTAACCCTCATGCGTAGTGGAAAGTCGGTATTCTGGTACTTTCATCGTGTCTTCTGGACTTGGATCATCTAGTTAGTTTTCGTGACACAACACCTGCGGTAAAAGCAACGTCAGGTCTTGTGCCCGCCGTTAAATATGTCAAACGACCTTGGACAACTAGTCGTTGTATAGAGTCATCTTTGCAAGTGACGTATCCAAAGAATTTCAGGGTTCGTTATAGAACAATCAAACGCGATGTGAGAACGCGACACTGTACATACGTTGGAAGGAATTTATTTTCCAGAGGAGAATGGTTCCAGAGGAGTTTGTAATACACATCTTTGGCATATTTCGGGTTCGGACCCAAACTGTTTCGTAGAGCGATTGAATCAAGATTCGGAGTACGAAAACGCTATCACGCGCACAGAATTTCACGTGGACTCTGGCGGGGGACTCGGGGACGCAGCGGGGATTCCCGGCGGGGATCGCGGGGGTGTAGCGGGCGACTCCGATACGGGACGCGCCATCGGCGGCGGCAGCGCGCGCTGCAGCTTCTCCCAGAACCAGGGGTCGCCCCAGCGCACGTACGTGCTGCCTTCGACGCAGACGCGCAGCTCCGCGTCCAGCGGCAGCCGCGCGGGGTCCTCCAGCAGCACCAGCACGAGCCGCGGCTCGCCGGCCTCCATCGCCGCCGCGTACGCCTCGCGGAACTCGAGGCGCGCCCACTTGGAGCGCAGGAAGGCCTCCGACACGACGGCCACGGTGCGGCGCGAGACGCGCACCGACGCCGCGATCTGCGCCGGGATCCAGCCGCCCGGCATCCAGTCGCGGTAGTGCACGCACAGCCGCAGCGGCGCCGCGCCGCCCTCCAGCCGCGCCACCAGCTCGCGCACCACCGCCTCGTCCGCGTGCGCGAACGACACGAACGCGTCGTACACCCACTCGCCGGCGTCGAGCCGCTCCAGCTGCTGCGTCTCGGGCAGGCGAGCCCGCCGCGCCGCCCGCCGCCGCCGCCGCCGCACCGCGAACCACGCGATTGCGACGGCCACTACGCACAGTGCCAGCGCCGCGCCCGCGCCCCCGGACACGCCCCACGGCACGCCCCTGGTAACGTCATCCGGTACACTCCCGGGCTCAGGTGTCGTGGTATACTGGGGTACAACCTCAGTCGTGTTGTCCGGCGCGCTCTCCGTCACGTTCCCCGGCTCGCTTGTGGTGTCGTCATCGCAAGGCGGTGGCACGGCCCGAATCAGTAGCTTGCCGTCAGAGCAGCGGGCCTCGGCCCAATCTCGTATCACGGTAGGGTGCGCGCGCATGGCGCTGAGCGCGGCGGCGGCGCGGCAGCTGCAGTCGAGTGGGTTGCCGGCGAGCAGCACGCGCCGGTCCGCGCGCGACACCAGCCTCGCCGCCGTCGCCGCGTCGATCACACGCAATTCGTTGCCGCTCAGGTCGAGGGCCTGCGATCGACAAACATTTCACAATAATAAACTTTGAAGAACGAATGTAATAAAAGGTGATGGTTTCAAAGTCTCCAGGAAGGTGTGAATGCTTACCGCTATTGCAAGACACTCCTACGTTCTGTGTGGCAAAACTTCAGAAGATACTTACCTGCCTTCAAAATGATCTAGCTTAATCTAAATTTGAGCTGTCCAACGTACAAGGCTCACGGTTAAACAATGATAAACTACGCTTTCCGGAATACCCAAATTCCAATATAATTATAATTCGAAGGTAAATTCTATTTACTAAGTTTTAATAATAAATAGGTCAGTTTCAGTATGGCATCGAGAGATAGAAAATTATGTTCTGAGGAACCATGCCAGCCATAGACAAAGGGAAGCAGGTCGATGTCGTTTAGGTACACGGACTACAGCAAGACATTTGACCGAGTAGATCATAATATTTTTATTACATTAGTCGGAGCATCATATTTTATGGATACAAGCGGCGAGTGGTTTTCATCTTACATTGACAATAGAACGCAAGCCGTAGTGATAAACACTTACATTATCAAGCTGGGTTCCTGTTCCCAGTGGAGTTCCCCAAGGCTCTTTGCTCGGGCCATCTGGCTTCCTTCCCCTACCTACACCCTGAAGGGTAGACACTTCTTAAAAGGTACGTCCTCTGCCAAAGTAGAATAGGTTACAAAGTAGGACCTAAATCTCTATTCTGTGCCTAAACTAATAAAATTCTACTGTACCTTTTGTATCTTGATCTTCCAAAAATCCCCACTTTTCTTTTTCTAATTGTTCATTTTAAATTATCAGTCCACAGTTACAGCATTTTTAATACTTGGCGGGAAAGGGGAAGAATGGACGGCGAACAGGGTAACGGGGGGTTTAGTTCTTTTTTGGCTAATAAGTTAATACAACATTTATTAATTCTAAGGCGGTACGAAGTTCGCGGGGTCAGCTAGTTAAAAATAAATAATAGGTACTGTTAAGAACTTAAACAAAAGCAATAGAGCGCAGTATCCTAGATATCAAACGGATCGAACTATGCTGAAGTCGGGTTGGGCCACCTGAGCCGAATGGACGAAACCAGAGAAGCAAAAAAAAAGCACTGGATGGGTACCAGACAACGGATGTCGCTGGTCGCCGTGGTGGTCAACCCCGGACAAAATGGCGTGATGACCTCGACTGTTCTCAAGAGGGATGGCTGGAGGCGGCGTCTAATAGACACACGTGAAGTACCTATATTGGGATTGGGGGAAACCTTTGCCTAGCAGTGGGATAATGTAGGTAAAAAAAAAGTTCTTAAACATGAGACATATCATGATCTGAGGGCCTACTCTGTTTCAAACGAAAACGAAATTTCGGACGAAATTCGCGTATTACCTACTACGTTTCTCATTGATTCCGACATTTCTTACGAACGAAAATTGTTTGACGTTTAGATTCGACGACGACGAAGACGTCAAACAATTTTCGTTCGTAAGAAACGTCGGAATCAATGAGAACTTAGTAGGAAATACGCGAATTTCGTCCGAAATTTCGTTTTCGTTTGAAACAGAGTAGGCCCTCTGCTCAGCTCACGTCGATTTGCTCACCGCGAGTTCGTGCGGCAGGTCGTCGGGGGCGAGCTGGTCGATGTGATTCCCAGCGAGGCGCAGGTCGAGTGCGACCGGCTCCCCGCCCGTGTCTTGTAGCACGGTGCGCGCGTCGACGCGCGGCACGCGGCGCAGCCCCGCGCCGGCGCAGTCCAGCCGCAGCACTCGGCCCGGCCGCACCGCGTCCAAAAGCACGTGACACGCGCAACCTTCGGGGCAGGCGCCGGGCACCACGCACATCTCGTCCAGCGGCACGTCGCGCAGCGCGCGCCCGTCCTCGCAGCGCCCTTTGGTCTCGCGCAGCCGCTTGTTGGGCACACGCAGCGCCGCCGCCGCCCAGTACAGCTCGCAGTCGCAGCGCAGCGGCCCGCCCAGCTGCAGGGTGAGCGTGGGCCCTGCGGGCGGCGCGGCGGCGAGGCTTGCATAGTCCTCGCGCCGCACGGACAAGTTGACAGCGGGCAACGTGACTACAATGTCGACCGTGGTGTTGAATTTTAGATCGGCGTACTGAAAAGATAACGTGAATAATAGTACATTACTGCCGCGGTCTCTAATGAGTGTGTTGTTGCCCGCGTTGTTGATGGCCGAAAGCGCGGCGCAGCGCAGCTCCAGGCCTCCACAGCGTGGTCAGCATTACAACCCTTGATGGACAAGCTAACATAAAGGCCGAGACCGAAGGTCGAGGCCTTTATAGCGCGGCCAGCAAGGCCACGACTGTTATCCTCATTCGGGGGTAGTCAGAGGCTTGAGTGGCCATACACCATCATTGTGGAGGTATTAACCAACTCAAAGCCCACGTCACCAGATAGTCAGAACCCGACGTGACAGGTGGTGAACCTTGTCGCCGTGTATACAGGACCTGACTATTACCTGTGACTGGTAAAATATTGTACATATTGAAGGACACGATAGTTAATGGTCATATGTATCCAATAAAACTAGAATAAAAATAAAATAATGCTTAACTACATAGTAAACCTCAACGAAATTTTTTTCAGAAAATATGGTCCAACCACAGAGTAAAGACTAAAGAAAGAGGTGCCCTTATTAGATATTTGTATGAAACAAAACGTGGTCATTGTGTTTTCACTTTCATTTTACTATTTACCGGTAAATAGTTGAACTACTCGCTTCGTTTTATGTCGATGTTAGTACTAGGCCGACCACTCGGCCGACTTGCTTAGGGCCTGTCCCCTTAGTAACTGGTCCATGGGTCCAACCGATTCTTAGGGGTGTGGGGTCCGCGGGAACGGTGCCATCAATGGTCACAAGTTCGGCAAATGGCTGTTTGTAATTTGAACTTCAATGCTGTATAAATATTTTTAAGGATAATTAGTTCAAATTTTAAGTGCCTATTTTTTACATATTTGGTATTAGAATCGAGCACTGTACACCCTCCTTATGTACAGTGTTTTACCAATCAACCCGTATTTAAGTACCATATACCTACAGGTGGTTTGGCGCATGGACCGACACATTTTTTCAGGGATTTGGGGTCCATTAGCTAGGTTCTACTCATACACCCTATGTCCCGATTGTCACGGTTGGTTCACATAAGTAGTTTTTTTTTTCTTTTAATAACCCAAAATATTTACTTAAATTCGAAATAACTTTTTTGTTTGTAGGTGTGATGGCACAAAATAAATGAAGTTGTATTTTCCAGAGTCTTTTTAATCTAAAGAAATCATTAAGTATTTAATACAACTGGTTGTCAAAATGCAGTTCGTATTGTTTTTAAAAAAAAATGAAGTCTTCATTCAGTAAAATTTTCTATCTATAGTATTTAAGGTACTTCCCCTGCATGTGGCAAAGTCGTGGGACACCCTGTATAGATAGATATCAAATCAAGTACGTGTATATGCGCGATGGGCGTCCCTGCGAGGTGGAGTGTGTGGAGGCGCGGCAGCCGCCGCCAGTCGGCGCACACGCGCGACGTGCGGGTGCCGGACAGGATCAACTCCGACAAGTTGGATAAGTCGCGCAGCGGCGACCATCCTGCACGACCAGACCATGAATGCATAAACATCGATATCGTTAGTCGCAACAAGTGCATCGATCAGCTCGAGCGCGCTCACCCTGTGTTTCGTGGTCTGTGTCGCCTGCGAGCGGGCACGCGTCCAGCGCCTTGTTGGAGCTGAGGTCCAGCACGCGCAGCGCCGGCGCGACGTGGTGCAGCCCCTCCGGCAGCGCCTCCAGCGCGCTCTCACTCACCCGCACCACCTCCAGCGCGGAGGCACCGCGCAGAGCACCCACCGACAAGTTCATCAGTTTCCCGGCGCCCCGCAGCTGCAGCGAGCGCAGGCGCGCGCAGCGGGCCAGCCAGCCATCCGGCAGCACCTCGGCGGCGGGATTGTCCACGAACAGCTGGTCCAGGCCGGCGCACGAGTTCCACGGCTCCGGCTGCTGCACCGCCCAGTTTGTCAAGTTGAGCGAACTGAGTGTGGCCGGTAGCGACAGGCTGACTTGTGTGGCGGGCGAGTTTATATCCAGTGAGCTCAGGTTGCGCGCCGCCTCCACCTCCACCAGCACGGGACTCCTCGTGTTGAGTACAATGACTTCTCGGAGGCGCGGCAGGTGCTCGAGAGCGGCGGCCGGCACGCGGCCGATCTCTGTGGAGTCCAGTTCCAGCCGCTCCAGACTGACAGGCAGTAGCGCGAGGTCGGCGGCAGTGACGTTTGTGTCGTAGATGATGAGATTGCGAAGGGTCGTCATGTCGGCCAGTACGCTCGCATTGAAGTTCTGTGTTAGTTCCAGGTCGATGGGGTATGTCAGTGTGGCTGGGTCGTCCCCCGGGGCGGGCGGGTCGAGCGCGATCGCGTTGAGGGCGCGCAGGGCGGCCGCGTACGAGCCGGCGCGCGGCTGGCAGTAGCGGAGTTGCACCTCGCGCACGCGCAGCGCGGGCTCAAAGTGCGGCATCGCCGGCTCGTCGAGGGGGGTGACCGACCAGCAATACAGGGCGAGGAATTCCCCGTCGACAAAGTTATACCTTACTCCCTGTCCTGGGGACGACGACGACACATTCATCAATGTCTGGAATTTGGATTTTCATCTAACACTACATTGTGCGTGGCCCGACACCCACTTGGCCAGTTTTTTATGGTCACAGCTCACTACAACGCCCCGGCTCCCGATCAGCACCGCCTCGCCTCGTGTTATGGAACTCTATGGACATACGCTTACTACCATAAACTCCGTAGCCTCACCGGACGCTTCGCTCGCAAGCTGTATACGTGCTGACCGGATGCCGAGGCGTTGTAATGAGCTGTGACCATTATATTTACTTTTCGGAGCGGTAACACTGTATCTCAGTCTAAGTACGCCTTTGATGTTTACGAACATGCCGCCACCGTCTGGACAGTTGGCGCGACGACTACTTGTGTAACGGCCCGGCTACGACCTTGTCGCTATTAGCGACAGAAACGCTCAGGAGTAGATCATCATCATCATCATCATCATCATTATATGAAAATAAGCGGGATTCTAATGCCTTTTATAATTTTTTTTTACTATCAGGCCCGGCGCCCTGCCAGATACCAATAAAAGTGGCCGGATAGGCCGGATACGACATAGTGGCCGGATATCCGTTGCATCTCTAGTTTGGACTGTGCACGTCTTGACAGACGGGCGGACAGACGGGCCTCAAAGTGATAATATAAGGGTTCCGTTTTTCCTTTTCAAAATAAAATAGGAATTTCCATCATTCCTGAGTCTTATCTCGGCGTCACGCTCGGCCGCGGCATGGCAGTACAGTAATGTATATGTCGCCGCCAACTGGTTTAATACGCCATTCAATTGGGCGGCTAGCCCGTTCATTAAACGCCGGCAATCAATTAGACGCCTAGGCCATTCGTTGAATTGACACATATAGCAAAACGTCCAACGAGTTGGCTGGTTGAAATCTAGCCTTTTAAAGAAGGCTGAAACAAAAGCCGCCGGTTCATTTAAATTTAATTCATTTTTTCGCCACTGCAGCGCCAGTAATCATCTAACAAATATGGCGTCCCTATTTGTCAACAGATAAGCTGATTAAATGTGTATTGTTTTTTTTGGCGTATTACCGTGTTTAGTGATTTTATAGTGTGTTAAAAAGTTCAATTGAATAATAAACAAGAGTTTAACATGGATTTATCTACGACTAATGAGACGAAACCGAATTTTAAACTAATTGAGGCTATCAACAATGTTCGACAGGCTAAAGTGACCATGAATTATTCTAAAAGCATACGGACGCTTATGCAGGATTACTGGATGTTCAGGAGGACAAGTGAGACGACGAACTTTGGCTTAAATAATGGTTTATTTTAAAATAAATAGAAAATACAACCAAATTGGAAACATGAAATAATTGTTATGAATGACAGACTTCTTGTCGTTCTTAACGAGTTTCCTCTCAAATTCAAAATAGAACGGCCGCCGCCTGCCTGCCAGTAGTCGCTTGGACACTGGATGTCATTTCGTCATCTGGATCACTAGTAAAACAATGTTTAGGATGAAAACGTTTTACATATAGCACGCGTGAGCGAGCGAAGCGAGCTCGGGACTTTAGGGCACTCGACTTGGCTGGGTTAGGTTCGAAGGGAATGATGGCCCCCAACATTCCCTCCGTGTTAGGTTACTGGTGACCCCGGACGCAAAAATAGGAGCCCCGCGAAGCGGGGCTCCGTCGACTTTGTCATAGACGTCATGGTTGTGTTGCAAAAGACTCGAGTTCTTTAGCCTCATTTTTAGTAGTGTCCGACCGAAGATTCGGTTTCGGTTTCGGTTTCGGCCAGTTTCGGCTCAAAAATCTAGTTTCGGCACCAGTTTCGGTTTCGGCAGAAAACCCACCGAACCTTTCGGCCGCGCCGAAACTTTGCGTTCGTGAATTATCGCGCGTCACTCGGTTGATTTCGGGAGAGTTCGTGTCTCGCGTTGCATCCGCCATCGTCAGCTGTCAGATCGCCGGCCGGTCCGGCGTAATTGTTTTGTGAGTTTAGTGTTATTTCTCGCTTTATTGGCCTTTATCAAGTTCTTTCCGTTGAGTTATCCACTCGGATTTATGAATGATGAGAATTAAGTATGTAAAAGAAAGAGATTATATTATATTATATTTGATTCACACATTCATCATTTATTTAATACTTATGTGTACTAAAACAAATGTACCGTAACATTTGTTTTAGGTTAGTGTTGTTGGATGAGGTTTTAAATTATCCAAACAACTACCAGCAATGATTTAGCTGTGTGTGACCTTCAGATACATCACTTTTTATTGGTAAAATAATTTGCTGTTGTCCGTATATTGTTGAGAATCGATCTGAACGTGACATACCTACCTATGTACTTAAGTAGAAAATGAAAACAGAGGTTTAATATATTACAATTAAGATTGCCACCCTAGATTATAAAAAAATATGAAAATCCCACAAAAACCCTAAATTACCAACTGCAATTTTTTTTTTTTTTTTTTAATAGCCTATTTCGTTTCCCACTGCTGGGCAAAGGCCTCCCCTTTTTTCCTCCACGCATCCCTATCTTGGGCTTGTTGTGGCCACGTTTTACCCGCAAAGGTGTTTAGATCGTCGCACCATCTGCGCCTCGGTCTGCCACGACGACGGCGACCATCTTCTGGCGTCCAGGTGTTAATGCGATTTACCCACCTTTGCGGGTCCATTCGTGCCACATGGCCGGCCCAATCCCACTTCAGCTTTGCTGTTTTCTCGCCCACGTCAGTAATTCGGGTAATGGAGCGCAGGGTGGTGTTTCTGACGCGGTCCGTCCGTTTAACACCTAATATGCTGCGCTCCATTGCCCGTTGGCAAACCTTGAGTTTGGATTTCTGGAGCTCAGTTAGTGACCAGGTTTGAGCACCGTAGGTTAAGACGGGCAGGATACACGTGTCGACGAGTCTACGTTTGAGGGATATTGGAAGGTTACCCTTCATCATATCCCCCATGGACCAGTAGCTCTTCCAGGCGTTATCAATCCGTCTTGCGACTTCTTTGTCCTGCCGGTTTTCAAACGAGACTATCTGGCCCAGATACGTATACTCGTCGACATATTGTATGATCTGCCCATCTACCTCGACCCTACGTTTCGTGCTATTGGTCATGAGCTGGGTTTTGGATCTGTTTATAGATAATCCAACCTCAAGGCTTACCGTGCTCAGATCTTGGAGCATTTGTTGGAGTTCTGTAGCCGTGGACGAGAAAAGAACGATATCATCAGCAAAGCGGAGATTGGTCAGCCTTAAATTGTTGACCTTAATCCCGAATGATTGCCAAGAGTTTGGAAGCCTTTGAAAGACTTCCTCCAAAGCGCTTGTGAAAAGTTTTGGTGACAACGGGTCTCCCTGCTTGACACCCCTCTCCACTTTAAATTTTTGGCCTGGCATTTGTGATAACTTTATGCATGCTGTGCTGTTCTGATAAATATTCTGAATCAAGTTGATATAAGATGGGTCTATATTTTGCTTTATTAGGGCATTGAAAACGGAACTATGGTAAATACTGTCAAACGCTTTGGAGTAGTCAACGAAAGCGAGATATAGTGGCTTATTGAATTCGTGACATTTTTCAATGATGTGGTTTACGGCATAGAGGTGATCTGTGGTCGAGTAATGGGGACGGAAGCCAGCCTGTTCAGGGGGTTGAAATGAGTCCAGTATAGCAGCTATTCGGTTTTGTATAATTTTAATAAATAGTTTGTAAATATGTGAGGTCAGGCTTATAGGTCTATAATTATCTATGGATGATTTGTCGCCTTTTTTGTGAAGTAGGATTATGTTTGAATGACACATATCTTTTGGAATTTTACCCGTATCCAAAATAGAGTTGAATAAGTTTGTAAGGGGGGGTAGAAGGTGAGATTTACCAACCCTAAGGGTGTCGGTAGTAACCCCATCTTCACCCGGACTTTTATTATATTTCATTTGGCTTAAGACCTTATCAACTTCTGGTGCAGTGATGGGTGGGATTGTGTTATGTGATGGTGTGAATGGGTATGTTTGTTGTGAAGGATTTTTATACAGATAACTGCAATTAAACTTTAAAATGATCTAGTCATGTTGTGATTATAAACGCAATCGAAATACTCAAATAATGAGGTTCTTTTTTATAATGTAAGTGTTGATTATTGTCAATTTGTTCCAAGAAGTGTTAACATGATTGTTATTTTGTTTTTATTTTAAGCAGAACAGTAATATTAAAAAATATATATATATAATAATCCCCCTCGCATTGAGGGGAGGCCCGTGCCCAGCAGTGGGATGTTAAAAGGGCTAAATTATTATTATTATATATAATATAATAATATTATTATGAATAATTGTATTTTCACATACTTAAATTATAGTTTTTTTTTATTTCATTTAACACTTTCTAAGATTTCTAACTGTAATAAGGGTATAAAATAAGCCAATTTTCAGTAAACAAAAGGTTTTTAACTTGTCTGAAAAAGGTTCGGTTTCGGTTTCGGTTTCGGCCGAACCTAAAGCAGATGCCGAAGTTTCGGTTTCGGTTTCGGTTTCGGCAGAAAATCCTGTTTCGGTCGGACACTAATTTTTAGGGCTCGAGCCTTTTTAAGAAACCTCGAAGGCTAAAGAACTAATTCAACCACGAGTCTTCGAGGCGAAGAGGAGGCTCTCGGAAATAAAGCCTTTATTTTGAAGCTCTTTCTAAAAAGGCTTGGAGCCCTTTTTTATTTTAGCCCTTTGACTTTAATTGAATATGCACGACTATTCTGAACTACTACCACTATTGACCATTCTTGACTTTTTTGACCATTATTGACTATTTTGACCATTATTGACTATTTTTGGCCATTGTTAACTATTTTAGACCATTGTTGACTATTTTTAGCCATTGTTGACTATTTTTGTATATTTTTGAGTATTTTAAAATATTTTTGACTATTTTTGACTTTTGTAGACTATTTTTGACCATTGTTGACTATTTTTAAATATTTTTGACTATTCTTGACTATTTTGACCATTGTTGACTCTTTAGAACATTGTTGACGATTTTTAAATATTTTTGACTATTCTTGACTATTTTGACCATTGTTGACTATTTTGGACCATTGTTGACTATTATTGACTATTTTTGACCTTTGTTGACTATTCTTGACTAGATTTTTTATATTTTTGACCATTGTTGACTATATATCTTGACCATTGTTGACTATTCTTTACTTGATTTGACTATTTTTTAGTGTTTTGTCAATTTTTGACAATTTTGGGCTATTTTTGAACATTGTTGATTATTTTGGACCATTGTTGACTATTTTTAAATATTTTTGACTATTTTGACCATTGTTGACTATTTTGGACCATTGTTGACTATTATTGACTATTTTTGACCTTTGTTGACTATTCTTGACTAGATTTTTTATATTTTTGACCATTGTTGACTATATATCTTGACCATTGTTGACTATTCTTTACTTGATTTGACTATTTTTTAGTGTTTTGTCAATTTTTGACAATTTTGGGCTATTTTTGAACATTGTTGATTATTTTGGACCATTGTTGACTATTTTGGACTATTTTTGACGAATTTTGACTATTTTTGACTACTTTTGACTACTTTTGACTACTTTTGACTACTTTTGACTACTTTTGACTACTTTTGACTACTTTTTGACTATTCTTGACAGTTTTTGCCGATTTTTTACTATTTTTGACCATTGTTGACTATTTTTGACCATTGTTGAATTTTTTTTCACCATTGTTGACTATTTTTTACTAGATTTGAATTTTTTTGAATTTTTTGACAATTTTGACTATTTTTGACCATTTTTGAACATTATTGACTATTTTGGACCATTGTTGACTATTTTGGACTATTTTTTGACTAATTTTGACTAATTTTGACCTTTGTTGACTATTCTTGACTATTTTTGACAGTTTTTGCCGATTTTTTTACTATTTTTGTCCATTGTTGAGTACTTAGACTATTTTGACTATTCTTGACTATTCTTGACCATTGTTGACCACAGTTGACTATTTTGAATTTTTTTGGTCATTATTAACCATTGTTGACTATTCTTGACTATATTTGACAGTTTTTACCGATTTTAGACCATTGTTGACTATTTTGGACTATTTTTTGACTAATTTTGTCAATTTTTGACAATTTTGAAAATTTTTGACTATATTTGACTATTTTTGACCATTTTTGAACATTGTTGACTATTTTGGACCTTTGTTGACTATTATGGACTAGTTTTAACTAATTTTGACTATTTTTGACTACTTTTGACCTTTGTTGACTATTCTTGACTATTTTGACAGTTTTTGCCGATTTTTTTACTATTTCTGACCATTGTTGACTATTGTTGAGTACTTAGACTATTTTGACTATTCTTGACGATTCTTGACCATTGTTGACCACAGTTAACTATTATGAAATTTTTTGGTCATTATTAACCATTGTTGACTATTTTTGACAGTTTTTACCGATTTTTGACAGTTTTTGACTATTTTTGCCGATTTTTGATTATTTTTGACCATTGTTGACTATTTTTTTTACTAGATTTGACTATTTTTGACGATTTTTGCCAATTAATGATAATTATTGACAATTTTTGATAATTTTTGCCAATATTTGACAATTTTTAGCAACTTTTAACAATTTTTGTCAATTTTTGTAAATTTTTGACTATTTTTGACTATTTTTGACTGTTTTTGACTATTTTTGAACATTGTTGACTATTTCGGACCATTGTTGACTATTTTGCCGATTTTTGATTATTTTTGACCATTGTTGACAATTTTTTTTACTAGATTTGACTATTCTTGACAACTTTTGACTTTTTGCCGATTTTTGACCATTTTTACTATTTTTGACAACTTTTGACAATTTTTGACAACTTTTGAAAATTTTTGAAAATTTTTGACAATATTTGACAATTTTTAACAATTTTTGACAATTTTTGACAATATTTGACATTATTTGACAATTTTAGATTGTTTTTGACTATTTTTGAACATTGTTGACAATTTTTGTCAATTTTTGAACATTGTTGACCATTTTTGACTATTTTTGACCGTTGATGACTAATTTTGACAATTTTTGAATATTTTTGACAATTTTTGACCATTTTTGAACATTGTTGACTATTTTGGACCATTGTTGAAACTGTCAAAAATAGTCAAGAATAGTCAACAAAGGTCAAAAGTAGTCAAAAATAGTCAAAATTAGTTTAAAATAGTCAAAAAATAGTCCAAAATAGTCAACAATGGTCCTAAATAGTCAACAATGTTCAAAAATGGTCAAAAATAGTCAAAAATCGTCAAAATAGTCAAATCTAGTAAAAAATAGTCAACAATGGTCAAAAATAGTCAAAAATTGTCAAAAATCGTCAAAAATAGTCAAATCTAGCAAAAATAGTTAACAATGGTCAAAAATAGTCAAAAATGGTCAAAAATGGTCAAAAATAGTCACAAATAGTAAAAAATCGGCAAAAACAGTCAAAAATTGTCAAAAATTGACGAAAAACGTCAAAAAAAGTCCAATCTAGTAAAAAAATGTCAACAATGGTCAAAAATAATCAAAAATCGGCAAAATAGTCAACAATGGTCCAAAATAGTCAACAATGTTCAAAATAGTCAAAAACAGTCAAAAATACTCAAAAATTGACAAAAATTGTCAAACAATTTTCAAAAAATTTCAAAAATTGTCAAAAGTGTTCAAAAATTGTCAAAAATGGTCAACAATTTTCAAATATTGTCAAAAACTGTTAAAAATTGTCAACAATGTTCAAAAATTGACAAAAATTGTCAACAATGTTCAAAAATAGTCAAAAACAATCTAAAATTTTCAAAATTTTTCAAAAATAATCAAAAATTGGCAAAATAGTCAACAATGGTCCAAAATAGTCAACAATGTTCAAAAGTAGTTAAAAACAGTCAAAAATAGTCAACAATGGTCAAAAATAGTGAACAATGGTCAAAAATAGTCAAAAATCGGCAAAAATCGGCAAAAACAGTCAAAAATTGTCAAAAATCGTCAAAAATAATCAAATCTAGTAAAAAAATTGTCAACAATGGTCAAAAATGATCAAAAATCGGCAAAATAGTCAACAATGGTCCAAAATAGTCAACAATGTTCAAAAATAGTCAAAAACAGTCAAAAATTGTTAAAAATTGACAAAAATTGTCAAAAATTATCAATAATTATCAAAAATTGGCAAAAATCGTCAAAAATAGTCAATTCTAGTAAAAAAAAATAGTCAACAATGGTCAAAAATAATCAAAAATCGGCAAAAATAGTAAAAAACTGTCAATAATCGGTAAAAACTGTCAAAAATAGTCAAGAATAGTCAACAATGGTTAATAATGACCAAAAAAATTCAGAATAGTCAACTGTGGTCAACAATGGTCAAGAATAGTCAAGAATAGTCTAAGTACTCAACAATAGTCAACAATGGTCAAAAATAATAAAAAAATCGGCAAAAACTGTCAAAAATAGTCAAGCATAGTCAACAAAGGTCAAAAGTAGTCAAAAATAGTCAAAATTAGTTAAAAATAGTCCAAAATAGTCAACAAAGGTCCAAAATAGTCAACAATGTTCAAAAATGGTCAAAAATAGTCAAATATAGTCAAAAATTGTTAAAATTGTCAAAAATTACTCAAAAAATAGTCCAAAATAGTCAACAATGGTCTAAAATCGGTAAAAACTGTCAAAAATAGTCAAGAATAGTCAACAATGGTTAATAATGACCAAAAAATGTCAAAGTAGTCAACTGTGGTCAACAATGGTCAAGAATAGTCAAGAATAGTCAAAATATTCGAAGTACTCAACAATAGTCAACAATGGTCAAAAATAGTCAACAAAGGTCAAAAATAGTCAAAAATTATCAAAAATAAGCAACAATGGTCAATGGTCAACAGTGGTCAACAATGGTCAAGAATAGTCAAGAATAGTCAACAATGGTCAAATACAGTCCAAAAAGTCAGGATAGTAAAAAAGTCAAGAATAGTCAAGAATAGTCAAGAATAGTCAAGAATAGTCAAGAATAGTCAAGAATAGTCAAGAATAGTCAAGAATAGTCAAGAATAGTCAGGATAGTCAAAAAACTCAAGACTAGTCAGGAATACAAAAGACTAGCCAGGAATAGTCAGCTATAAGGCGACTCCTTCTTATACTTGCGAAGACTTAGAAAGCTCACAACAACGGAGCTCTAAGAGAACTCCGAGCCCAAAAAGGGCTCGAGGTTTATTTAAAACTCGAGTCCTTTTTTAGCCTTGAAACATTCGGAGTCATTTTTCTTCGACGAGCCCCATAAAAAAGCTCGAGCCTCTTTGAGAGGGCTAAAAGAACTCGAGTCTTTTGCAACACTACGTCATGGTCACCCTAATAATATTCGCAAATGTCATTCACCCAAGCGGCTAAGCAACGTTCAGCCCCTTCATTAAACGTTGCATTCCACAATTTGCCTAGGCGTCCTTTAGCCATTCTATTGAGTGCCGGCGTTTAATGAACGGCCTAGCCGCCCAATCGAATAGCGTATTAAACCAGTTGGCGGCGACATATATACTAATTGACTTGCATCACATCAAAATAAAAGCGTTTTATTCATGTAAGACACCAAAGCTGATGTCCCTCACCATTCACATCAAAATAATAATAATCATCATATTGGTAGCTGACAGCACAGCGCCCCGCCTGGTCGCGCGCGCACTCTGGGCGCGGCCCATGCGCGCGCGCACTCGCGCCCAGCGCCGCCGCCGCCGCCAGCGCCGCCCACCACAAGCACAGCATACTACTGCATAAAGATAAGGACACACTTGAAGCCAGCTGTCCCACGTATACCTATCCTCGCTCCATCTAGTCTCAGGGCGCCCGACACTACGTCCATTGTCGGTTCTGCGGCAGATGTGACCTGCCCACTGCCACTTCAGGCCTACTAATACGCTGAGCTATGGCGGTAACTTTGTTCTCTGACGCTCCATGAATACTGCAAATGTGTACACCAAAGTATAATCTAAACGTACCTTAAGTACTGAAGTCACGTGACACAACGGCCCCAAGACCAGCTTCACTGTAGTTCGCCCGCAGAGCAGCTCTCAGTAATGGCTGACGGCACCTACCAATACCAACGCGACCGAGGACTACCGCGAATGTTGCACTAATGATATTATCAAAACTGATAAATGGCGCATTAGCTCATTATATCCAATGGTTTTAAGGATAAAAATAAGGATAATAATATGTGGGAGACCGCAAACGATAGGTACTTATAAGTATCGGTAGACTATGGAGAGTTTAGGTACATTGTGGCAGTAACGCGCCAGTCCAGTGACCCAGTCCATAGATTAATAATTTAATGTGTCGTACTTACGGCACAGATAACTTTTGTTTTTATTATTTATAGTTTTAATTTTATTGTTTTGGGTACGAGTGTTTTTAGTTTTGGTTTTAGTTTTTTTTAAATTTGTTTGTGGTTTGCGCCCGTGGGGTCGCTAAACGGGCCAAATGGAAGACCAGCGCTGGTCCTTGTCGATCAGCACATGCTGAATTGGGTCCGTTTGCGGCGAGCAGAAGTTGTGTGTGTTTTTGTTATCTACCTTTTAATTTAATTTTACTTTAATTTTATTTATATTAATTTTATTTTATTTACTTTTTACTTTGCAACTTTTCTGCTTATCGCGATAAAGTTTTTTTCTTTCTTTCTTCTTTCAGCGCTGACCAGTAACTGTCACCGTGTAATAGTACATTGTTATCCGAGGGGAAAAGTAACTTGGTCCCGAGACGGGTACGCTCGGGCGCTAATAGTTCGAGGGACCAATAATAAGTTACCTTAACCCGAGGTAAACACTGTGCTTTTCATCACGTATACAAGGAAAGTAAAAATAAAATACACTCACCGGCAAGAAATCTAGGACAAGCTCAAAATTTACGATAAAAACTTTATTATGTATTTTCTATGGAAATTTAATAACGAAATGAGAAAGTCAATCATTTTCAACAATTTTAAGATGGTTGTTTCAATTATGGTGTTTCAAATATTGGTGGCTTTTACTTAAACTTTTAGCAGGAATACCGTTTTTGAGAAATTTAACGGGCACTAGAGATTAAAAAAATGTAACATGAAGGTTTTTTCTAACCTTTCAGTGATTTGGTAACCATAAATCGATGGCTTGGGGTTCTGTTAAAATCTAATTTATGCGGGAAAATTAACATTATGCAACTTTAACTATCCGGTTATTGTTTGGTCAATAAACGTAACAAAAAAATTGGGAAACACTGATTGTACCATCATCCACCAACATTTGTTATTCAATATGACCTAAAACAGTATAAAGAGACTAGTCGCTACATTAAAATGCTTAGAAAGAACATTAAAGTTGCATATTAGCTCAGGAAGACCGTCAGAGCTCGAAATTTTGCTAAATTGTTTCCTTACAGCAATTAATGTGAGCCAGCAGCACCAATCAGTAGACACATCAATGGTTGTATACAAGCGATTAGATGAGTGATAGAGGCAGGAAATTAACACGATCTTAAGCCGGTGAACCTTGTCGCCGTGTATACAGGCACTGACTATTACCTAATCCCGAGGGATAGGTAGGTTTCCTCACGATGTTTTCCCTCACCACCTGTTACGTTAGGTTCTGACTATCTGGTGAAACGTGGGCTTTGAGTTAACTTAATACCTCCACATTGTGGTGGTGTATGGCCACTCAAGCCTCTGACTACCCCCGAATGGGGCAAAAGTCGTGACGTTATATTTATTTTATTTTATTCTTAAGCCGGTATTATGCCCAGGTAACCTCACACATCACCAACTATACGATCTTAGATTTTCACGAAAACTCGCCTCTAGAAATGTTCATGAATGGGGCAAAGTGTTATTATTCGATGAGTATATCATCATTCAACGGACTCTAGATATACTTTTAAATGTGTATAGTACAGCTATAGATCGATTTAGTGCCATAATCACAATACAAGCCGTCAGTGATTGTTGTACTCCATTATAGGGGGTTGAAGAATAACTTTAGAGACGCCTATGGTGTTCGCAATTGTCGTGTAATGTCATAATGTCGTGTAATGTTGTGTGTAGTTTCAAGGCGTTTGTGGTTTTAGTCCCCACTGAAAAGCTGTCCACTTTCATGCAGGAACAGTACTGGCCGAAAGGTGTGGTGTTCAGGCGCTTTCGGGGGAGGCTGCCATCACCAACACCTTCAAATTAGTTTTAAGTTCTAATATAGTATGTATGTTAGTCTTTAAGGTATTTATAATATGGGCCATCGTTGCCTGAAATAAATGGTATTATTATTATTATAATGTGACTCCATACATTGGGAAATTCTTCAAAAAACACAATGCACTCTGCACAGGGGGCCTACTCGCTTACAAACGAAAACGAAATTTCGGACGAAAATCGCGTATTTCCTACTACGTTTCTCATTGATTCCAACATTTCTTACGAACGACAATTTTTTACGTTTAGATTCGACGACGACGAAGATGTCAAACAATTTTCGTTCGTAAGAAATGTCGAAATCAATGAGAAACGTAGTAGGAAATACGCGAATTTCGTCCGCAATATCGTTTCCGTTTGTAAGCGAGTAGGCGCCCAGGCTTCATTACATTCGATACATTAATTCTAATCCATGTTAACGCAGAAGTAAACGCATAAAATGTGTCAATACATTTCTAAATGATGTCGTAGTAAAATAAACTGCACAGTATGCGGGCAATCCTGATAGACCTTCAATAAGACTCTAAGAGCTAGGACATTCTGCGGTACCACTGTAGCGTGACTACTCTCAAGCGAAGCCTAGTAACATTATTAAAACCATATGCCACATCAATAGCGATAGCGTATAGAGCAATAAAAGGTATCACCCGACACTAGACAAGACATTTTTAAGTACTCGTCATCAGGAAATGGAAGCTAAATCGCTTCAAATTTAAATTTTTTTTCATTAAAATCTCATTCTTTTCAGTTATGCTCTTTCTCCAACCAGGTAACTAATTTTTTTACCATAATTTGAATTAAATTTACTGAAAAGACTGATTCGTACAGTCAGCAACGAAAGTCGCTGAACATTCTGAACTTTTCAAATCGGTTATACTCTTTATTCTACTAACGTTCGTAAACCTTTATAAAACCAAACATTAGCAACATGTCTACATTTTGTTTCGATAAAGAAAAATTATGGATTTGATGCAAAACTAAAGTGTGCAAGCTATTTGAAAAACTGAGAATGCTCAGCGACTTTCGTTGCTGACCGTACGTAGTCTCATAAAAATAAATGTATTTATTCTTCAATAATTGATACAACATCGAATTTTAATCTCGTCCCAGTTTCCGTGCCGGTAAGTGTATTAATTAAGTAGCTAAAGAAAAAATGAGTGAACAAACTACACATACACACACATGTATACTGACGTAGATTCTATATTTTGCGTTTTGATATTTTGACACTGTCACTTTGTTTTTTTTTAGAGGCCAGTACTTTTTCAAACATTATAAAAGGTTTTAGTCTGTGATTATAGATTCGGAGGAGGAACGATTTGTAATTGATTTAGGGAAAAATTGTAAATATTTTGCCCAAATCTATGTTATTTTAAAGAAATAGTTGAAAGTAAATTATAATAAAGTCATTTAAAAAAATATATTCTTTAATTAATACTTAACTTAATGTTATTTCAATTTTACATCGCGTTACCAACCCAGTAAGTTAGTGCTAAGTCAAAAGTAGCTACTTTACAGAATAGAAAAAAAAAGTTATTGTTACCAATGCCTTACGTAGTGTTAAAAATTTCAAATAACGCATCATTAATTATTGAAAAACGTAGTTGATATTAGGTTTTTATAAGTCGTGTAGCCTGTAGAATAAAGCCATATCTACAGGTAATAGTCTCACAAAAAAATAATGAGGAACGTCAGAGGTAAAATAAATGTGAACGGACAATAGGGTGTCCATGGATGTAATAAGTTAGGGATTATGCATTTGGGAGCAAAGGAGATATCCCGTATTGTATAATATATTTATTTATAAAAAGAAACCTCAACACAAACTTTACTCATCCCAACTTCAAAAATTACGAACTTCCATACAAACTTTCATCCCCTATTTAACGCCCTTTCATCTGCATCAGGTCTTATTTCTATTAATGACACTGGTTGCTGCCCCTGTGCAATAACTTAGTAGGGTATCACGCTTATCCTTGTCCATGACAAGTTTACGCAAATTCCCTACATTTAAATCTGTGTCTAAAGACAACTGTGCATCATATCTTTGGCGTGCAAATACAGAGGGCCTACTCTGTTTCAAACGAAAACGATATTTCGGACGAAATTCGCGTATTTCCTACTACGTTTCTCATTGATTCTGACATTTCTTACGAACGAAAATAGTTTGACGATTAGATTCGACGACGACGAAGACGTCAAACAATTTTCGTTCGTAAGAAATGTCGGAATCAATGAGAAACGTAGTAGGAAATACGCGAATTTCGTCCGAAATTTTGTTTTCGTTTGAAACAGAGTAGGCCCTCAGGGCAATGAAGCAAGATGTGCTCCACTGTCTCGCTCACACCCGGCTCGCAGATGCGCGATGGGTCCTCTTTGCACTTGAAGCGGTTCAAGTACTCTGAGAACCCACCGTGCCCCGTCAGGACCTGTGTGAGCACGCCAGTGGGCACAATCTGTCTAATTGTCCTATACGCTACCAGAAGGTCACGGAAATATATTTTCATCACACCCATTCGAAAAACGTCAATTGCCTTTCAAGGCTAGCGGGAGCAAAAGTCTATTTTGCTCCCACAGGAGTTTTTGTTTCTCCTTCCTGATAGGTCAGCGTTCGTGCTTCTGAATAGAATGTGAAAATAAATCGAACGCTTAATGTATGAAGAAGTTACTGGCCGGTTAGGATTACGCGGCAACCAAAGAGAATGTAATGACAAAGCGCGCTGAAAAAAATTTGTCATGTACATTTTTCATTTAATTTATTTTGTCTCGGTTTAGTAAGTTTAAGTTATTGCAAATAATAATGAAAAATGAGTTCGAGTAATGATAATAATAATAATAACAGTTTCGTACAGAAAAGAACAAAAAAGAAAGAAAGAAAGAAAGTAAGGTAAAGAAAAGAAACATAAAATTAAAGAAAAGGAATAACACAATAATTGATTAAAGAATAAACAAGTATTAGGAATTGTAAACATCTCATATCTGATTAAGTAAAAGTAGGAACAGTCAAATTAAGTAATGGAAAAATAAATTAATAATAATAATAACGGCTCGCATTGTGAGGAAGTTCCTCTCCCTGGAGCCTTGACCACCGGTAACTAGGACCCTGTTGCCGATGCCGGTGGGGAACTATTTTTATATTTTTAAATGTATTTTTTATATATATATAAGTATATATTTAAAAATGTAAATTTATAGGATATTTAATGAATAAATGGAATAATAATATTATTTATCAATTTTCATGTATTCTTCTGTAAGTTGGTAGGGCCAATTTAGTAATTCTGCAGTAATTTTGATTTTAGCCTGAAAGTAATTTAAGCCGACGATCTTATTGGTTTTATTAAACTTGTTGAACAGAAAGGGTTTTAGGAAAAAAGGGAAACGTTGGGCAAATGCGGTTTTGGTTTGGGGTACTGGGATAAAGAAAACCCGTTTTCTGGCAATACGCTCAAGGTCCGGAATGCGTGATAACTCTTTGTGACATTCAAATATAGCTTTTGAGAAAAATAACCGTCTGACACTGAGAACCTGAGACTCGCCGAAGAGGGAAATAGTAGAGAAGCGGAAAGGTCTTTTGAGCATTGTTTTTAAAACTGCTCTCTGTGCTCTTTCAATAGGAATGAGGTGAGAAGTGGCTGTACCGCCCCAAGCCAGGATGCAGTACGACAGTATGGACTGACACAAAGAAAAGTAAATCGTCTTTAGGAGGCTCTTTTGGGCGACATCTCTTAGAAGTTTCATTGTGTATATACATTTCCGTACTCTAGCCAACGTTTTGGTGATATGCTCTTTAAAAGATAATTTTTCGTCAATGATAACGCCGAGATACTTGGTGGTATTTACTTTTGTCAATTGGGCACACACGCAAGATGGTTGAACTAGACCTGCCTCTGAACCACAAGAGTGTATTGCAACATTCATATCAGGTGGCGGGGCTGAAGCTACAGTTTTGTGGAAACAAATATAGTTTGTTTTGGTAGCATTGAGGTTTAATAGGTTCTCACTTAGCCATTTTGACACTGTTTGAAGACCCTTTTGTGCAGTGGACTGCAGCTCACCCCAAGACCTTTCATGAAAAATTATAAATAACTATTGTGTTATATGGGGCCAAAGTGATATATTTTGTTCAGCGAGGGCGTTATTTTGAATTCAGAGGAAAGCGAAGGATTCTAAAGTAGAATCATGAGCTTCGCGAGGAATTCAATATACGCCGCCCGAGGACAAAATATTTTGGCCCCGAATGATACATACTATTTTTCATCACTACCTATGTGAAAAATAAAAAGCTACGTGTACCTCTACCTACTCGAAATTCTCATAATATTATTATGTAGTATCCAAACAAATAATATATCATCACATCATTACTCGAACTCATTTTTCATTATTATTTGCAATAACTTAAACTTACTAAACCGAGACAAAAGAAATTAAAAGAAAAATGTACATGACAATTTTTTTTCAGCTCGCGTTGCCATTAATACATTCTCTTTGGTTGCCGCGTAATCCTTACCGGCCAGTAACTTCTTCATACATTAAGCGTTCGATTTTTTTTCACATTCAATTCACAACCACCAACGCTGACCAATCAGGAAGGAGAAATAAAAACTCCCGTGGGAGCAAAATAGAATTTTGCTCCCGCTAGCCTTGAAAGGCAATTGACGTGTTTCGAATGGGTGTGATGAAAATAACTATTTCGTCGTAGACACAGTGGTCTAATTTGAGAACTATTCCATCAGTGGGTTGGTACAGCAAACACTTGGATTAAAAATCTAATGAACGGTCTTTTTCAAAGAATACAAACTTACGTCACTAGATGGCAGTGTATATTGTATTTAAAATAACGTAGGTATCGTAAATAGGTGAATATTATCGTCATTTAACTATGGTTTCTTAAAATAATTAACATAGCAAGACTGTGACCTCTAATGATCTTTCTTTGGATTTTAATTTTAATGGTAATTTTAATCTTAATTATCTAAAAGATAATTATTACATTGATTTTAAGCATATTTATAAATGCAGTTAGCAAAGCCTTCCGACCCATCTAGCATGTGAGTATTATAAATTTAAATAAAAAATAGACATTTATTCTCAAGTGAAAACCCGTGGGCTTTGTGTTGGTTAGTACCTCCACAATGTGGTGGTGTATGGCCACTCAAGCCTCTGACTACCCCCGAATGGGGATAAAAGTCGTGACGTTACATTATTAATTTTTTTTTTTTTTAAACCCATGCGGTTCCTAATGAAAAAATGTCTTTGTTAAACAGGGGTCGTTTGGACATATAAAACGTCTGAACACTTTAGAGTTTGTTTGAAGAACCTCTCAACCTTCATGACTTATTTGTGATAGTGGAGCCAATATAGGTATACGTAGCTCTGGACCATCTGACAGTTACCAACACTGGTGGTATCAGGCTGGTTGCTAATACTACGATCCACAATTATTATTTTGCTTTTCTAGCGGTTCTAATAAGGTCGTCTGTATCTATGCTTGACATCCATATCTTACATATATCTGATTTTGAGTAGGATTTGTTCCTTCGTTCCAGGTAATTGTCATCTTTGGAGGATGCTCAATTGAACTACACATCCGGTCACGCTTGAAATGTTTCATAGAGCGATTGAATCGGGAGTCGGGGACTGAAAGCGCTATCACGCGCACTGAATTTTACACGGGCCCTAGCGGGGGACTCGGGGACGTTGCGGGGGCTCCCGGCGGGGAGGCCGGGGGTGTAGCGGGTGACTCCGATACGGGACGCGCCATCGGCGGCGGCAGCGCGCGCTGCAGCTTCTCCCAGAACCAGGGGTCGCCCCAGCGCACGTACGTGCTGCCTTCGACGCAGACGCGCAGCTCCGCGTCCAGCGGCAGCCGCGCGGGGTCCTCCAGCAGCACCAGCACGAGCCGCGGCTCGCCGGCCTCCATCGCCGCCGCGTACGCCTCGCGGAACTCGAGGCGCGCCCACTTGGAGCGCAGGAAGGCCTCCGACACGACGGCCACGGTGCGGCGCGAGACGCGCACCGACGCCGCGATCTGCGCCGGGATCCAGCCGCCCGGCATCCAGTCGCGGTAGTGCACGCACAGCCGCAGCGGCGCCGCGCCGCCCTCCAGCCGCGCCACCAGCTCGCGCACCACAGCCTCGTCCGCGTGCGCGAACGACACGAACGCGTCGTACACCCACTCGCCGGCGTCGAGCCGCTCCAGCCGCAGCGTCTCGGGCAGCCGCGCCCGCCGCGCCGCCCGCCGCCGCCGCCGCACCGCGCGCCACAACAACGCGCCGACGCCCGCCGCGCCCAGCACCAGCGCTGCGCCCGCGCCCCCGGACACGCCCCACGGGACGCCTCTGGTAACGTCCTCCGCTACGCTCCCGGGCTCAGGTATCGTCGTGGTATACTCGGGTACACCCTTGGTCGTGCTGTCTGGCTTGCTCGTGGTGTCGTCGTCGCAGAGCAGTGGCGCAGCCCGAAACAGTAGCTTGCCGTCGGAGCAGGTGGCCTCGCCCCAGTCGCGGAACACGTCGCGGTGTTCGCGCATGGCGCTGAGCGCGGCAGCGGCGCGGCAGCTGCAGTTGAGCGGGTTGCCGGCGAGCAGCACGCGCCGGTCCGCGCGCGACACCAGCCTCGCCGCCGTCGCCGCGTCGATCACACTCAGAGCGTTGTTAGTCAGTTCAAGAGCCTGCGATCGACACTCGACGTTAAACTTCGAAGCTTCATGGAAACATTACACAATGACAAGCTTTGAAAAAATGAAAGTGTTAAAAAGTGATTGTTTCAAAGTCTCCGGGAAGGTATGAACGCTGACCGCTATTGTACGACACTCCTACGTCTCGTCTCTCAAAATAATCTAGCTAAAATCATTAAAGCACGGACAAAATGGAATAAAACACAAAACTAGTTTGAGAATGGTGACATCATAGATGTTGGAGCTACAGATGGAGTGCATAGAACACGAAAGTGAGGCCACCAAAGCAAATACAAAACAAAAACGCGAATACAATCTCGCCTTATAACTACACAACTTTACACGCACACAGATGTATGTGCCCCTAGTGCCGCTCCTAGTTGTCACGCACACATAAAATGCTACCCGGCTTCACATCGTTAGTTGCCAAGACTACATCTGCTTACTTCTATTAATCTGTGGGTGACATAGTCCTTTTGAAGGAAGACCAATCCTGGAAAATGGGCGCTTGGCTAAACATTCCGGACAAGTGACCGGACCTCACTATCTTATCAAAAGATCTACTTTACTACTCTACTTACAAATTCTACAATCAGGGATGCGAATTATTTAATTTTAAAAGATTACATTTTTATTTTAATTCAATCATCGATGAAGCCAAATCTATATCAATTATTTCAAATAATATTGTTAAGAGCTTAAAAATTTGCCACATCATGTTCTGCTGGGTTCACGTCGACTTGCTCACCGCGAGTTCGTGCGGCAGGTCCTCGGGGGCGAGCTGGTCGATGTGATTCCCAGCGAGGCGCAGGTCGAGTGCGACCGGCTCCCCGCCCGTGTCTTGTAGCACGGCGCGCGCGTCGACGCGCGGCACGCGGCGCAGCCCCGCGCCGGCGCAGTCCAGCCGCAGCACGCGGCCCGGCCGCTCCCCGTCTATGAGCACGTGACACGTGCAACCTTCGGGGCAAGCGCCGAGCGCCACACACACCAGTTCGTCCAGCGGTACGTCCCGCAGCGCGCGCCCGTCTGTACAGCTCCCGCCGACCTCGCGCAGCCGCTTGTCGGGCAGGCGCAGCGCCGCCGCCGCCCAGTACAGCTCGCAGTCGCAGCGCAGCAGCCCGCTCAGCTGCAGGGTGACCGTGGGCCCCGCGGGCGCGACGGCAAGGCTCGCGTACTCCTCGCGCCGCAGGGACAAGTTGACAGCGGGTAATATAACTTCAAGGTCGACCGTGCTGTTGAATTGCATGTCGGTGTACTGAAAAGATAACGTGAATATATTATTATACTAGCAAATACATGGTGTAAGTATAGTAGATTGTTACACAAGGGTCGAAAGGAATCAATTCCGAGTAGGAATTGATGTCTTTCATCCGTGTTAAGCACTCTACTTTTCTTTTCATTTCGAATATAAGGAAAGTAAAAAATAGTTATTTGTGTTATATGGGGCCAAAGTATATTTTGTTCCGCGAGGGCGTTATTACCCGACTACGGCGAAGGGTTATGATTTTGACCGGTATGTATGTATGTATGTATGTATGTATGTATGTATGTATGTATGTGCATCTGTTCCCACCTAACTTCCAAACTACTTGTCGTAATTTGACAAATGAGGTATCGTTAGAAGCGGCTTAATGGCGCGCTGGTTATAGGCTATGTGACGTCATATAAAATTGCATATGGCGCCCTCTAGAGGACATAATGTCATGAACTAAAAAAAAAACATTTTTTAATAAAACCGTGTGGGGTATCAAATGAAAGAGCTTGATGAGCATATTTCAAAAATATATATATTGTTACCTATAACTCCAAAATAATGAAATAAAAAGTAAGTTAAAAAACTAAAACCCGACTACTGAAGGTAAAATTGGCATATGACCACGGACCACGGCTATCCTCTATATTTTCTTGTTTCATACTTTTTTGAGCGCGATTTTTCAGTAGTCGGGTTTTAGTTTTTTATTTTGAATTCAGAGGAAAGCGAAGGATTCCAAAGTAGAGTCCTGAGCTTTGCGAGGAATTCAATATACGCCGCCCAAGGACAAAATATTTTGGCCCCGAATGATACATACTATTTTTTATCACTACCTATGAGAAAAATAAAAAGCTTCGTGTACCTCTACCTACTTGAAACTCTCATAATATTATGTAGTATCCAAATAAATAATATATCATCACATCATTACTCGAACTCATTTTTCATTATTATTTGCAATAACTTAAACTTAGCGCCGCCATACACGGACTGCTTGTAGCTGTCGGAACGGGCAGCTACAAGCAGTTATCAAGCAGTCGGCCGCATCGACAGCCCGCCGACTGCTTGAAAACTGCTTGTAGCTGCCCGTTCCGACAGCTACAAGCAGTCCGTGTATCGCGGCGCTTACTAAACCGAGACAAAAGAAATTAAAAGAAAAATGTACATGCCATTTTTTTTTCAGCGCGCGTTGTCATTACATTCTCTTTGGTTGCCGCGTAATCCTAACCGGCCAGTAACTTCTTCATACATTAAGCGTTCGATATTTTTTTTCACATTCAATTCAGAAGCACGAATGCTGATCAATCAGGAAGGAGAAACAAAAACTCCCGTGGGAGCAAAATAGAATTTTGCTCCCGCTAGCATTGAAAGGCAATTGACGTTTTTCGAATGGGTGTGATGAAAAATTAGTTTTTTGTAAATATTTATATTTTTTTATCTGCTCGCCACTTCATAAAGTCATTGTATGTATTTAAGTATCTTTCCTTTGAAATTTCTGGCAAAAGATTTTCGTTAACTGTATTTGCCTCGTCTTTAACAGATCTTTTTTTTTTTTATTCACACTTGCCGTTTATACATTCACAAGACCGCAGCATTTTTTTCTTAATTATGTTAGATTTTTTACAGCCGACTGCAAAACAAATTTAGTTCTATTTTTAAAATTTATTCCCACCCTAGGGAGGGAAGCAATTACTATGAGTCTTTCCCGCCCAAAGGTGGGAAGTAGCATGTTCCACCCGCTACTCGGATCAAATAAACACTACTTTCCGAGTATGAGAAATGAAAAAGTCTTTATTAAACCGACTTCAAAAAAAGAGGTTTCTCAATTCGACCGTATATACAATATATATTTTTTATGTGTGTTCGCGGATAACTTTGTCGTTTATGAACCGATTTTGATGATTCTTTTTTGTTTATTTATTTATTTATTTATTAAACAAAATTGGAATTGGAAAGAAGTTATCCCAAGGTGGTACCATGATAAGGAAACCAGGATCTGATGATGGCATCCCAGATAAATCGAGGGGAACCTTCGAAAATCGCAGTGGCAACTAGTGCGTTTGTTAATTTTTTGATTAAGTATTTTAAAGCACTACTATTTAATGAAGGTCTGGAGTCGATCTGATGATGGAGCCGAAAGACAGTCGAGGTAACTCCTTAACGATTTACAGCAATTACCTGGGGGCTTACCACAAGCTCTTATTGCGATTCAATTACAGGAACGTATTAACGTTTCAGCGACTTTTTGTGCAATTACGTACCTTATTGTCATGACAATAAGAAACGTCATTAAAACGTCGTTAAAACGTTCCTATAATTGAATCGCAATAAGAGCTTGTGGTAAGCCCCCTGGTGTTTGGGCTTGATTAATTTGTATTGATGAGAACTTTACACCTAGATGGGTTGTGATTGTCATTAGGGGTCTGATGATGAAGACGAAGGACAATCAAGGGAACTCCTCAACGTTTTACAGTAGCTACCTTGTGTTTGGACTTAATTCATTTCTATTGATGAGAACTTTGCACCCATATAGCTATGTCTCCACCAGTGCGCTTTCATGTTCATCTTGCGTCTTCAACTTTCTATTCATCTCGCGTCAAGCGCGTGCAATATTGACTGCCTTAAGACGCATGCAGCTTAGTGTCTACACCTCCGTCGTCAAGATGAACAAGTGTAGCTATATGTGCAGAATATTTAGTATTAACTACAAGGAAAAAAACTTAAGATAAAAGAGTATCTGGATAAACGATGTTTTGAAGACACGAAACAAAAATATATTGAAAAATTTAGAGCTAAACAATGACATCCTTTTTAAAAATTTTACACGAATATCTAAAGACAGTTTCAACAAACTTTTGAAAATAGTGGAGCCAAAAATTACGAAAGAAAACATTCATAATTTCATTGTTTTAACTTTATTTTCCGCCATTTTGTATGTAAAGCGCACGGAATGTTGCACGCGAACCCACCGGTGGCGGATCAGCGTGCGCTGTTTTTGAGCTAGAATAGGGCGTGCGTTATTGCATGCGCTAAGGCGCTTCATGCATGCGTCAGACGAAAGCGCAAGATGAACGTGAAACGCGCACTGATGGGGAAATAGCTTATGGGTTATAAGTGCCATTACAGGTCTGATGATGGAGACCATAGACAGTCGAGGGAATTCCTCAATTCGAATCCGAGTATTTGGAGTCGGTGCCAATCTTGGTATGTCAAGTCTACCTACTATAAAAGTAAGAAGATAGATTGGCACCGACCCCAAATACTCGATAACATACCATCACGTCTGGTTTTCCCGAAGGGGTAGACAGAGGTGGTAATAGAAATATTATTTCAGGCTTTTTAGTGCTCCAGGTTTTTTTGAAGTCGGTTTTTTTACATTTTCCAATTTTGGAATGGAGATACATAAACTTCCGTTGACAATTGTAGAAGATGGTACTGTGACAGACTGGAACAGACGGACGGACGAATGGACGGGAGGACTGACGGAATGACGGAATGACGGACTGACGGACGGACGGACGGACTGGATGATCTTATAAGGGTTTCTTCGTATTAGGGACTACGGAAACTTAAAAAGATGTAGATATCAAATCAAGTACGTTTATATGCGTGATGGGGGTATCCTCGAGGTGGAGTGTGTGGAGGCGCGGCAGCCGCCGCCAGTCGGCGCACACGCGCGACGTGCGGGTGCCGGACAGGATCAACTCCGACAAGTTGGATAAGTCGCGCAGGAGCGATTCTGCGCGACGAGATAAGAAATGTATTGAAATACCGATATCGTTAGTCGCGGCAAGTGCATCGATCGGCTCGAGCATGCTCACCCTGCGTGTCGTGCTCTGTGTCGCCTGCGCGCGGGCACGCGTCCAGCGCAGTGTTGTTACTGAGGTCCAGCACGCGCAGCGCCGGCACGACGTGGTACAGGCCCACCGGCAGCGCCTCCAGCGCGCTCTCCCTCACCCGCACCACCTCCAGCGCGGAGGCACCGCGCAGCGCACCCACCGACAAGGTCTTCAGTTTCCCGGCGCCCCGCAGCTGCAGCGTGCGCAGGCGAGCGCATCGGGCCAGCCAGCCGTCCGGCAGAACCTCGGCAGCGGGCCTGAACAAGACTAGCTGGTCGAGGCCGACGCACGAGCGCCACGGATCCGGCAGCTGCTCTGCCCAGTGGCCCAACTTGAGCGAACTGAGCGTGTCCGGCAGCGACAGGCTGACTAGTGTGGCGGACGAGTTTATATACAGTGAGCTCAGGTTGCGCGCCGCCTCCACCTCGACCAGCACAGGTTCCCTGTTGAGTACTACGACTTTTTCGAGGCGCGGCAGTCGCGAGAGGGCGGCGGCCGGCACGCGGCCGGTCTTTGTGTACCTGAGCGCCAGCCGCTCGAGGCCGACAGGCAGTAGCTCAAGTTCGGCGGCGGTGACCCTCGTGTCATAGATACTCAGATTTCGAAGAGCCGGCATGTCAGCCAGCATGCTCGCATTGAATTTCTCTAAACGTTTTAGTAGCACGTGCATGGGGTATGTCGGGGTGTCTGGGTCGTTCCCCGGGGCGGGCGGGTCGAGCGCGGTCACGTTGAGCGCGCGCAGGGCGGCCGCGTACGAGCCGGCGCGCGGACGACAATTCGTGAGCTGCACCTCGCGCACGCGCAGTGCGGGTATGAAGCGCGGCAGCGCCGGCTCGTCGAGGGGGGTGCCCGACCCACAATCCAGAGCGAAGTAGTCGCCATCGATAAATTGGTACTTAATTAGTGTGCCTGAGGAGGACCAATAAAAATCATCTGTGTGAAATCATTACGAACGCGGCGGGGCGATTGCGTAACTTTTTCGTCAATGTTTCAATTGGTTTTGTTCATCCTGTGTTGCTTTATTAATTGAAATTTATTGAAATCGGGAAGAGTGAACTCCAGAGTCATCCGGATTTCAATTAATTTCAACTGAAAATGCAATACGGGACGAACGCAACCAATTGAAACATTGACGAAAAAGTTACGCAATCGCCCTGCGGGACGCCATGGCAACGTCGCCGGCCACGCATCCAAACAATTTGTATTGATAGCGACCGTGGCCAGTCCGTAGTCAAGGTAGCTAGTTATGTTGCACCAACGTCCTTCACCCTTAGCGCGGCGATACACGGACTGCTTGTAGCAGTTCATCTCGACCGCTACAAGCGGTCGCTGCACGGCGAGTAGCAGTTTCAATACAAAATTTCCATTTACCATACACGAACTGCTTGTAGCGGTCCGCGCGCCTGCGCGTTGCATTCTATATAATACCGGTGTGGCCAGCTGATGACCATGTGAATTTCCCACCAATTTTATTCGAACTCCCCCGAAAATTCACTTTTAGAAAAAAAAACCTCCTAAATAGTTTTTACTAATTTTAAAGGAGTCAAATTTAGGGGGTAAAAAAGTGGGATGGGATTTTTTTAGGGGCGTTATATTTTTAGGGGTAACCCAATCTAAACAATCATATTTAGTTGCCCTAGCGTAGGGATTCCCAAAGTGGTCGATATTGGTTACATATCGACATAAACACAAACTGATTTTGGGGGTCGACGACGTCTAAAAATCGACCCCTATTAATTAGCACAAGTTCTTATTTGAAACTTTCAAGATACCGTATAAGTTCTAACTATTACGTATACCAACTTGTTATAAGAATGACTGAATCACACAGTTTTTTGTTGAGTTCATTTAGGAAAAGGGGCGTCTTGCCAAAATAGTTTGGGAATCTCTGCCCTAGCGGCTTAGCGACATCTAGTACGGTTCCTCGTTACTAAGAATGCGGACTTGAAATAAATATGTAGTTGAACTTATATAAAAATTAAGAGAGTATTTTTGATTTTGTATTTCTCCTAAATGAGCAAAACCAATTAATTTTTTTTTTTTTTCAATAAACGAATCTTTGGAGGGATTTCGAAAAAAGTTGGGAAAATTCACATGGTCATCTGGCAACATTGGGGATTTGATCTGAAGCGACCACAGATGTATAATGAAGGATTGATGACTTGAGTTTTTGGTTAAGAAGAAATTAAGAAATTCAACTTTATTCTCCCGCCTTAAGGTCTATTATGACAATTCTTAGACAGATAAACGAACCGAGCGAGAGGCCCCAGTTGGGACCGTGTCCCTCTCACTCCTAGTTGCCATGCCAAAATAATATTATCGTTGGGTAGTGATTGGTAGTTTTTAAATCAACCAAATAAATTAATTTATTATTTATCGTGTCGTGACTATTGTTTCGTCGAAACATGTTGGATTCATAATGATCATTTTTAATTTGTAGTCATATATTTTTTATAGCAAGTAATATTGAATATTATTTATATTTTGTAAAAGATCGTTTTTTTTTTATCTTTAGATGGTAACATTGGTAATAATGCTCAGCTAGGGTGGCCATAAAACCACATGACTTTGTCATCCGTTTGCCGCAGTGGTTTGACCGTAGGCCGCTGGGCTCATTGCACCGATTGGTTGAGGGTTCGATTCCCGTCGGGGAAAATTTTCCAGTCCATTGGACGGTATTTATAGTAGGTACAAGCGTTGCTTAGTTTGGGACCTAATAGTTGATGTATTGTCTGGAGATATTTATTTATTTATCCATTGTTTGAAATGTTTATTTTACTTGTAGAGTGGCTACCAACGCGAAGATGAATCATAGTAATAAGGTACTTTCTTTTATATCTTCGACAGGCATAGAGAAACCTCCGTTAGAGTTATAAAATATCAATCATGTGCGTTACTCATGTACCTATATAATACAATAAGTACGTTAAAATTTTATTATTGCGTGGACACCCTAGTAGAGGGACACTGTACCACTCTGGGCCCCTCTCACTCGGCTCGTTTTTTGTGCTGCAGTAAGCTGTCCAGTATTCATTTACGTTCGTGGAAAAGACCTCTCAGAGAGCGGCGTATTTACAAATTATAATGTCAGCGCTCCATAAAGTTATGATCGGTTACAGGTTGGAGTAAGCCAACAAGTCAACACAGAATAAGTAGGTACATTCACTTGTCAGCCATATTACTCCATCACAAGGTCGACGGAGCCCCGTGCATTTAGGGTCACCAGTAACCTAACACGTAACCCACGTCGTAACCTTCGAACCTAACCCTAACCTAACGGGATCTAGGATCAGGTATACGGCAGTCAGGATACGGGATGCGGGAAATGGATTCGGGATTAGCCATACGGGATGCGGGAAACGGAATCCAAGATACGGGTTCCGGGATCCGGGAGTCGGGATACGGGATCCAGGAGCCTGAAAACGAGTTACGGTATCCGGGAACCATGATACGGGATTTCCGGAATACGGGATCAGGAAGACGGGATCCGGGAAATGGGGTCCGGGATCCGGGATCCATTCTTTTAAATTGAAATTCTACGCGGACGAAGTCGCGGGCAAAAGCCATAAGTTATATTTTGGAAATACGCATCGACCGCTCGCCGACTGCTTGAGCAGTCCGTGTATGGTGAATGGCAATTTTGTACTGAAACTGCTGTTCGCCGTGCAGCGTCTGCTTCAAGCGGTCGAGATGGGCAGCTACAAGCAGTCGCGTGTATCGCAGCACTTAGATTAATCGCTGACTTCGTACCTTCTTATCATCAAGTCAATAAGTGTATTGAATTACTTTATAGAGAAATCCTGGTAAACAAGTGTATCGGGTTACTTAAAAACATCTTTATCGCTGAGTTAGCGTCTAGACTTGTTGACTATCCCCACCATAGAACCCAAGGTTGCTAAGTCAGCTAAATTACATTATATATAGGACTGCACGATCCTCAAACGCCACTCTTGGACGCGCCTCCGAATCGGTGCACGTTATATTGTGAATTAAATAAATAATTTTAATTTTTAAAAAGTATTTTTCAACGTTCCCAAATTTGACTAGCTATTCTGTAACGACAAACTCACTTCGCCCGCGTGTATTTTCTAGTGGAATGTCAAACTTCAAAACAAAATTTGGCATTTAACTAGAAAATTCACGCGTGCGAAGTGAGTTTATCGTGACAGAATAGCTACGTACCCAGAAGGGCTAGCCAAGTGGCATGAACGCTAATCGAATAGAAATAGAATAAACATCACAATGTATGGAAATGTCAAACGTCGCTATGTAAATCAACAAGTCGCTATGAAGATCACGCTTGAGATCACGTGACTTATGTAATTTCCATAGATGAAGCGTAGCGAATTTGTAGACGTCAGCCACTTGTCTAGCCCTGGTGTGTTACCTGATCACCTGTCATACATTTTAACACGGTGGCTGGCGACATCGCCATGGCGTCCTAGTGTGTTATGGCACTAAGACAGGTTATGTAGATCAAGAGCCCACGAACGTAAATACTACATACTGGACTGTTCACTACTGCACAAAAAACGAGCCGAGCGAGAGGCCCCAGTTGGGACCGTGTCCCTCTCATTTCGAGTTGCCATGCCAAAATAATATTATCGTTGGGTAGTGATTGTCAGTTTTAAATCAAGCAAATAAATTAATTTCTTATTTATCGTGACTATTGTTTTATCATATTAACAATAGTCCCGATAAATACTAAATAAGGGACACGGTCCCAACTGGGGTCTCTCGCTCGGCTCGTTTTTCTGTCTACAGAATTGTCAAGGTATAATAGACCTTAAACCAGGAGAATAAAGTTGAATTTCTTCTTAACCAAAAACTCAACTGGTTTATCCTGTAGTAATAAAAGACCCTTGGATCAAGCGCCTTCTTCAAATTCAGCTGATAGAAAGGAGGATGGGCAAAACTCTATGGAGCTTGTCCCAAATGTCCAAAGTCTGCCCCCAGGGTTGACACATAGTGCGTTTAAAAGGGTTTTTTATACGTATCATTTACTACGCGTAACTCGGGAACAGTCCGTACGCAGCTAAGCGGAAGACGTACCTTGGGTTCATGCTCCCATACAATGTCTATTGTATGGTTTCTGGGATGTTATATGATATCAGTAGTCACCCAGCAGCTTACTCTGTTATTATCGACTGTGAAAATATGTCGTGAAGTATAATAAAATACTGAAATAAGTAATAATTTAAGTAGTAGTAATAATTAAGTGTTGAAATATTATTTTTATTTACGCCTTGCATTTTCTAATAAACATCAAATACCTCAATAACTACTGGTTAGAATTCAATGACATTTTTAATACACAGAAATCGGAAAACGTGATACGTCAATTAGGGGGACGTCAAGAACTTAAAACGGCGTAAGTATAGGGTCATCGGCTTCGAATATATTTTTATGCCGTTTGGAGTCGAGGCCCTGGGTCCATGGGGTCCAAGCACCCATCAACTTGTGAAAGAGTTGTCAAAAAGATTGGTCGACGCAACCGGCGACCCAAGGGCTGGGCATTTCCTGGCTCAGCGAGCTTTAGCTATCCAGCGAGGAAATGCGGCCAGCATCTTGGGTACACTTCCGCATGGGCAAATTTTGTACAATTTTTGTAAATAATATGTTTATATTTTTTACAAATAAAAATTGCAATATTTAATTTTCTGCAGGTTGGATTTCTACGGTTCCATATAAAGGAGTGATACGTATAAAAACTCTTTCAAACGCATTATGTGTCAACCCTGGGGGCAGACTTTTGGACGTTTGGGCCAATTTGCCCATTCTCTTTTGTATTTGGAGCTCACCGCGCCGGCACGGCCGAGCCGAGCCAAGCCAAGCCGATACTTATTGGATTCAAAGACTTCCAAGCAATCTTTTACGAAATAATTGCAACATATTCTCACCAACTACAAAAAAATGGTAGCTATCTTTAGAGTGTACAAGCCCGTAACAGTGCCTCGCGTTGCACACGGGGCGCGGCGACTGCGCCCGCGCAGCCGCGCCCAGCACCGCCAACACCAGCCACCACCAGCACCACATACTGCAGTTCCACTCTTCACACAGCTAGTTCTGATGACAAATAATACGGTACCATCGAGCAGGTCTGACGGAGCTGAGGGCCTACTCTGTTTCAAACGAACACGAAATATCGGACGAAATTCGCGTATTTCCTACTACGTTTCTCATTGATTCCGACATTTCTTACGAACGAAAATTGTTTGACGTCTTCGTCGTCGTCGAATCTAAACTTCAAACAATATTCGTTCGTAAGAAATGTCGGAATCAATGAGGAACGTAGTAGGAAATACGCGAATTTCGTCCGAAATTTGGTTTTCGTTTGAAACAGAGTAGGCCCTCAGGAAGGTGGTAACGGAACCCTTCAATATCTACTAGTAAGTCCATCGAGTTTGGGCTCGTTAGACTTGTCTAAACGAGTTCTATTCGTTTCATCTAATAACGAGGCCCTGAAATAAACAGTAATTTGAAAAGCAAAATCATTCGTTGAGTAAGGGCCTCCGCAGACTTGCTACTTTTAGCATCGGCGATCGGCGATTTTGATGCTGCGTCTCGCTCGTTCGCGCTCGAACAAACGCGACGCAGCATCGCATTGCAGCAGCATACGTCACAAAATCGCCGGTCGCCGATGCTAAAAGTAGCTAGTCTGCGGAGGCCCTAAGGTCCTTCGCCGGTGAGCGGCTTCCACGCGGACAACACTGGAGGGTATCTCCTCCAACCACACGTGTGGTGGGACGTCGCAACTTCAAATCCGTGATAATAAATGTTACTTATTTATCGGATATAAATACCGAACCAAGTTATCAGAGCATAATTTTCACATGATAAAAAGTATCCGTCCCTTCGCCCGTTCCCCCTCTTCTTACCTACCTAATATCTGTCTCGATGACACTTCACTGGGCGCGGCGTCGCAAGCGCAGCTCCCTTTAGGGGGCGTCCATAAATTACGTGAGGCATTTATGGGGGGGGGGGGGGTCGAGGAAAATCTCATCAACTCTCACGTGGGGGAGAGGGAGGGTCTCGGCAAATCTCACGTAAATTTTATTACCGCAAGAAACAGTGTAAAATTGTAAGAAAACTGGGTTAAATACAAGTATTATTGCAAACTATCGTTACTGTGTCCACCCTGACAGTTTGAAAGGGTGCGCAGTACACAGGGTGCACTGCGATTGGGGTCGGGTTTTGAGAAAACCCTTAACGCTGCTGGCGTCCTTATTTCTGAAGTTTCACCGGCAATCCTTCTAACTTAATCAATTGGGATGGAGGTTTCAGAGAATAGAGGTACTCACGGACTCGGGATGGTCGAAGCACTCGTAGATTTCACTTACAGCACACGTTCTTAACGGGGGATGAAGCTAAGGGAAATCTTTGGGGCGAAAACACAATAAACTTACACAAATACGAGGAGAACGAGAGGGCGCAAAAAAATACAAATAAATAGATACGAGGGATGAGAAATCTATCTTAAATTCAATATTTTTAAAAACGAGAGAGCGAAAAAAAGCGTGAGATGCTTGCGGGTCGCGGAGATCGATTCCAAATTTGAATCATAAAAAAACAATAATCAAAAACTAACCAAATTGTATTTAGCCAGTGCTAATACGAAACATACCCCCGCCCCTGAAACCACCGTGTTCAGCAGAAAACACAAGAAAAAGGGGAGAATGGGAATAGGAGCGGAAATAAACTAAAACTAATACGTAATAACGAGCGAAAACAATGACATTAGTCCTCTACATAAGGTAAAGGAGCTAATTTAACTACGGGTCGTTTATAGACACCGTGAGCTGTACGCACCTCTACCACGCGAACTATACCGTCGGGACCGGGAGTGGCCGACACAACGCGACCTTTGGGCCAGTAGAGCGGGGCTGAGTCCTCCTCTTTGAGCATCACGAGAGAACCTACTTCTACGTTTTTCATGGGCAAATGCCATTTTGCACGAGTTTGAAGTGTATGTAAATATTCACGGTGCCAACGGCGCCAAAACGTTTGATGGATGGCTTGAATTAAGTTCCATCGTTTGAGCGATGACATGTGAACATCACGAAGGTCGGGCTCTGGAAGAGATGTCAAAGGCTCCATAGTGAGGAAGTGTGCGGGAGTAAGCGCGGTAAAATCGTTCGGGTTTGAACTGAGCGGGTGCAGCGGTCGCGAATTGAGACACGCCTCAACACGAGTGAGAATTGTATAGAATTCTTCGAATGTCAACATATGGGATCCTATAATACGATACAGATGAGTTTTCACTTGTTTTACTAAACTTTCCCACAATCCGCCGAAGTGACTGGCGAAAGGGGGATTGAAGTGGAATTGAATGTTTTGCGTTACACAAAAATCATTCATAGCGCAATCGTGCGCGTGCGATTTTACAATACGACGAAGTTCGTTGTTACAACCGATAAAGTTTCTACCTTGGTCACAGTAAATATCGGAGCATCTACCGCGTCGCGAAACAAAACGCTGTAGGGCAGCTATAAACGCGGCCGTGGTCATCTCACTAACGAGTTCGAGATGACATGCTTTCGTGCTCATGCACACGAACACAGCTATGTAGCATTTGATAGCGGGCGCTTTGCGTAGTCGAGACGATTTAACTAAGAATGGACCACAATAGTCCACACCTGTCTTCGCGAAAGGCTTAACTTGTTGTACACGTGGGACCGGTAACTCCCCCATGACGGGTTGCATGAGGCGAGGTCGGAGTCTGTAACAATCGGCACAACGAAAACTGACGGTACGGACGACACGTCGAGCGGATAAAATCCAATAATATTTTTGGATAGTCGCGAGTAATGCGTTGGAACCGGGATGTCCAAAAGTAATGTGATAATCACGAACGATAAGCAAAGTAAGTGGAGCATTAGCGGGCAAAATAATCGGATGTTTATTTTCATAAACCAACTCGGACGATTGTAGGCGTCCACCTACACGAAGTATACCTTCATCGTCTAGGTATGGAGACAATTTGCGAAGTGAGTTTGAGGGCAACTCATTCCTTTTTATTAAAGAAATATCTCTAGCAAAATATCGGGCTTGCGTTTCTTTAATACATGACTTGAGAACGTTATTCAATTCACGCGTTGTGAACGCAGTCTTACACAGCGTGCGAAGCGACGGATAAGTAAAGCGAAAAACATATGCAAGTACACGCAACAATTTTTTAAGTTGAGAAAACTTCGAAATTAAATCTAGAATAATATTCGGAGGGGAATCCTGCACGAGTAAAACTTGATTACATGTCTTCAATATAGGATCATCCGAGGTGAACGCGTCATCGGGTTGCGACGGCCACTGAACATCAGGGATGTGTAGGAAGCGTGATCCTTGCCACCAAAGCGAATGCGACACTAGATCGGCGGGAGCGAGGCCGCGACTAGCGAGATCGGCTGGGTTATCCTGAGAGCGGACGTGAAACCAGCGATCGGGGTTTGTGTTTTCTTGGATACTACTAACACGATTGGAAACGAATACCTTCCAGTTACTGGATGTCGACTTTATCCAGTGCAGTGTGATCTGGGAGTCAGACCAGCACGAATACGAACGTATCGGAATTTTTGTCGAAAAAAGAGTTTTGACGTGAGCCATTAATTCCGCGAGCAAAACTGCGGCACAAAGTTCGAGTCGAGGAAGAGTAACAGTTTTAAGAGGTGCGACACGCGACTTTGCACAAATTAAATACACTGTTATGGAAGTAGGACTCACGACACGAAAATATATAACAGCGCCATATCCGACTTGAGATGCGTCCGAAAAACCGTGGATTTCGATATACGAACCGCTACTCTGGTTTATAAAACGGGGAATCGAAACTTTGTCGAGCATGTGTAAGTTTTGCTTGATTGCGAGCCAATCAGACAACAAATCTTCTGGGATCGGATCGTCCCATCCAATTTTCCGAGTCCACATGTCTTGAATAATTAACTTCGCGGCGAATACTACGGGAGTTAAAAAACCTAAGGGGTCGAAAACACGAGCTAAATCCGAGAGAATACCGCGTTTAGTAGGAACGAGTTCCGTATCTTTGATTTTGTACGAAAATGAATCTTTACGCGGACACCATTGTAAACCTAATACTTTAAAAAAGGAAGTATTATCGGGAGAAAACGTCTCGTCTAGACTTAACTTGTGGTCAGCGGGAATACCGTCCAAACACTCGGGCCGATTGCTACACCATTTGCGCAGCGTGAAGCCGCCTCCAGCAAGCAGAGTATTAAGTTCGGTTACGAGCGCGCGAGCTGAGTCAACGTCGCGGGCACCGCAAGTGACGTCATCGACGAACGTAGTTTCGAGTAGCGCACGGGAGGCGTTACTATAACGATCTGAGTAGGTATTAGCCAATTCATTTAGCGTACGAATAGCGAGATACGGAGAACTAGTGAGACCGAATGTCACAGTAGTTAAAATATAATCACGAATGGGCTCGTTGGTATTAAACCGAAACAATATTTTTTGGTAAACTTGATGTTCGGGTTTCAAGTTAATATTTAAGAACATTTGTTTAATATCAGCGACTAGGGCTACCTCATTCAAACGATAAAGAGATAAAACATCAAATATTTCTTTATGTAGTTTCGGACCTGAAAATAGGGTGTCATTTAATGACCTACCGTTACTACTACGACAAGACGCGTCGAAAACGACTCGGAGACGAGTTGTACTACTACTCTCTCTGATCACGGCATGATGTGGTAGATAGTAACCATGAGTTGAGTTCTCGGGTGCGGGATACATGTAGCCGTTCTGGAGATAGTCCGACATAAATTTATTATATGCTTCACGATATAAGGGATCGCGATTAAACTTACGTTCGAGGGATTCGAAACGTTTGAGTGCGACTTCGCGGGAATCGCCTAAGTCGGGCGGAAATTCCTTAAAAGGAAGCGAAACAACATATCGACCATGTTCGTCGCGGGAAACTGTCTCAGAGAACATTTTTTCGCATATTTTATCGTCAGCGTTAAGAACTTCGCGGGATGGAGGCTCTTCGCATGACCAAAATTTTTGTACGATATTATCGAGACTGGTATCAAAATTGGCGTGGAATGAGTAACAGTCGCGACGAGCAAGGTTACTTACACAGGCCGAGCGCCTGTGGTGTACGAAAGTGTGACCCAAGAGTGTCCAACCGAAAATGGTTTCGAGAGCGACGGGTGTGCCGGGAGGTCCGATTATTAGGCCACCGAGAATAATGTCACGATAGACATCGGCACCTAACAACATAGAAACGGGAGACGGGATACCAAACGTGGGATCAGCGAGCGTGAGTTTGTCCACATGAGGCCACAACGAAATCGGGAAAGGTTCGGCGGGAATGTTGCCTGTAATATTAGGAATACATTGAGCTTGCATTCGTAATCTATGTGTACCTGAGTACGGGGATACATCGAGATCGACGACACCGCCTTCGAGTTGAAGCGCGAGACCGGAGATACCGTGTACTGTGGTACTTATTTTACGCCTGGGTAAATTTAAAGTTTTCGCGAAATCGATTGTAATGAAGCTATATTGACTGCCCGTATCAATTAACGCCCGAGCGTCGTGTAACTGACCACGAGAGTCGCGAACCTTCAGTAAAACTGTCGACAATAAAATCTGGGAATCGATATTCGGTCGCGAAGTAGCATGACAGCTGATCTGCGTAGCTGCGGAACCATACGTGGTGTTCGAGGAGGAGCTATCAGCATTCGAACCGTCACTCATCGGCGCGGGAGGCGACGGAGACGCGACCTGGGGTGCTGCACTACTAGCGGGATAAGTATCAAAATGTAACATCGAATGATGTTTTTTAGAGGAACAAGTTTTACAAGAGAAAGTTGATTTACAGTCTTTCAAATAGTGATCTGTGGCTAAACAATTAATACAACATTTTAATTCTTTAACCGTATGCAATCTTTCATTGGGTGCTAATTTATAAAACTTCGGACATTTCGAAAGAACGTGCGTCTTTTTACATAAAACGCATGTACGCGCGGAATTAGTAACAGACAAAGTTACTTGTTGCCGTGGTTTACCGGGCACCGGAGAGCGCTTAGCTGCCGTGGGAGCGAGAGGTCGCACTGACTGCGGCGAGGTCGAGTGGGATGGTGTAGGTGCAACGATACTTGGAGCGGCTGCCTGGAGCGCATTGCATCGTTTGCGTAGAAACGTTATCAGATCATCAAACGTAGGGATTTGATTATCATTATTTAGCTCGAATTGCCGACGGGATTCGGAATCCAATTTATCTAAAACAATGTTAAGCAATAAAAATGACCACTCATCTGTAGGGAAATCTAATGCGTTTAACGCGTTTACATTATCTACAATAATGTCTAAAAATTTGATAAGAGAATTCACGGAAGTATTATTGACGGAAGCGTTAGCTATGTGCCTATAGTGCATAGTAGCTATGTGTCTTTTATTATCAAATCGTTCTTCGAGTAATTTCCAAGCAACGGGAAAATTGGCCGAAGATAAGGGCAAGTGCTGAATAATATTCGCTGCTTCCCCGCTCAGAGAAGAGCGTAAAAAATGCAAACGTTGTACATCATTTAAATTATCATTATTTATTACAAGAGAGGAAAATAGTTCTAAGAATCCTGTCCACTGTGTGACGTCATCGCCTGAGAAAGTAGGCAGAGAAATACGAGGAAGTTTCAAACCACCATCAAAACTATTTTCTTTATTAGGTTTAGCCAAAGAGGAGGGCTGAGTACCGTGTTTTTGTTTTAAATTATAATAATTATTTACGTAACTTTTAAATAATGTACACAAATCTTGTTCGGAGATGGGCAATGAGACACCGGTCGCGGGCTGTGCGACTTGGGCTAAAATATCATAATATAATGACTCGACTTCATTATACCTATCTAATTCACATTGAATTCGTAACAGATCGGATGGTAGAGGGTTTTTAATTTCGATTAAATTAACAAGAGAATCACATAAATTGCAAAATTTAAACTTCGAACGTAACAATTCGTCCGCCATTGTTTTCGCTTGTAATCTCGTAGTCGTCATTTAAAGTTTATGAAGTAATTTGAATTTCGAACTTTATATCAAAATTAACACAATAAAATTATATTCACATGAATGAGGTTCCATGCGAATAATATCCAAAAGCTATACGAAGATGATGCAATAGGGTTCAAAATTCAAACAAGGATTTTTTTTCAAGAGAGGCGGGAAAAATTGCGTTTCTGCAGAACGAAATTGATGAAATTAGAAGGAAACTTAGATTTTTCGATAAAATAAGAACGATCCGGCTCGAAGGACCATGCAAACTATCGTTACTGTGTCCACCCTGACAGTTTGAAAGGGTGCGCAGTACACAGGGTGCACTGCGATTGGGGTCGGGTTTTGAGAAAACCCTTAACGCTGCTGGCGTCCTTATTTCTGAAGTTTCACCGGCAATCCTTCTAACTTAATCAATTGGGATGGAGGTTTCAGAGAATAGAGGTACTCACGGACTCGGGATGGTCGAAGCACTCGTAGATTTCACTTACAGCACACGTTCTTAACGGGGGATGAAGCTAAGGGAAATCTTTGGGGCGAAAACACAATAAACTTACACAAATACGAGGAGAACGAGAGGGCGCAAAAAAATACAAATAAATAGATACGAGGGATGAGAAATCTATCTTAAATTCAATATTTTTAAAAACGAGAGAGCGAAAAAAAGCGTGAGATGCTTGCGGGTCGCGGAGATCGATTCCAAATTTGAATCATAAAAAAACAATAATCAAAAACTAACCAAATTGTATTTAGCCAGTGCTAATACGAAACAATTATTCTTATCTTAACTTAACTTTAACTTTTTTTTTTTGTTAAATTAATTAAAACATGTTTCTCCTCTAGAATATAGCTTTTGAAAAATCTCACGTGAGATTAGAGGGGGAGGGAGGGGGTCGAGCAAAATCTCACGAAATCTCACCAAGGGGGGCGGGGGGGGGTCGAAAAATCTCAAAAATCACCTCACGTAATTTATGGACGCCCCCTTACACACGACGCTCGGATAGCTACAAATATGCGAACACCAAAGTATTATCTAAACGTACCTTTTTATTTAGTAGTGAGGTGTGAAATAACGTCTTGAAGACTAGTTTTACTGCAATTTGCCCTCAGAGCAGTTTTCAGTAATAGCTCCAGTACCAACGCGACGAATCCGCAGTAACAACTTCAATAATAAATTGAGCATTAACCACTCGTTATGTTTCAGGAAAACAAACATGATATTATAAAGTGAAATAACATTATTAAATAATAATGTTATTTCACTAGTTTTCCTTAACTACCTACCTATTTACCTAGCTAGCTATTTACCTAGGTAGCTATTTGCCTAGCTTAGGTACCTAATTAGGTACCGTAAAAATGTTCCATGATTATATGCTAAATTGAAAAAACCGGCCAAGTGCGTGTCGGACTCGCACTTAAAGGGTTCCGTACCACCGTAGAATATAAACAAACATCCCCAAAATGGTGATATTTAGAGTCAAGCCTTTTGTATGGAAGCCGACCATAAGACAAATTATTTTTATAAAAAAATAAAAACCGACTTCAAAAAAACCTGGAGCACTAAAAAGCCTGAAATAATATTATATAATAATATTTGTGGTCGGTGCCAATCTATCTTCTTACTTTTATAGTAGGTAGACTCGGCATACCAAGATTGGCACCGACTCCAATTATCGACAACACATCATCACGCTTGATTTTCCCGAAGGGGTAGGCAGTGGTGGTAATAGAAATATTATTTCAGGCTTTTTAGTGCTCCAGGTTTTTTTGAAGTCGGTTTTTTTATAAAAATAATTTAATTTCATGATTTTAAGTGGCGCCATACAAACTTTATCACCCCAAATTACCCCTTTGGGGGGTGACTTTTCCAAGATTCCAAAACAAAAGTTTCTTAATTTATTATATGGAGTATACATACTGAGTTTCAAGTCAATCGGACACAAATATATTTTTCTACCGTACTTCTACCCCTAGTTTCCCCCTTAGGGGGTAGATTGCCGAAATGTTTTTTTTACGGGACTAAAACGACTTAGTCACCTACCAAATAACAGTTTAAAAAGAAAAATTGGTTCATAAACGTTAGAGATAAAAGGTAACTCTCCATACAAACTTCAACACCTCGTTTTACCCCTTTGGGGGGGGGGGATTTTTCTAAAATCCTGAAACATGAGTTTCATTATTTCTTATGCAAAATATACATATTAAGTTTCAAGTCAATCGGACATTTAAAAAATTTTTTTCAGACGACCTTCACCCCCCAAAATTACCCCCTTAGGGGTTGATTCTAGGAATTATTTTTTTGTGGGACCAACTTGGAGCTACGATCTACCGAACAGCAAAAGAATTTTTCAAATCGGTTCATAAATGCCGGAGAAATCGGTGAACATACATAAAAAAAAAAAAAAAACATACAGCCGAACATAGAACCTCCTCCTTTTTTGAAGTCGGTTAATAAGTTAAAAATATTAAGTTTTTTGTATGGGGACCCCTTTATTTTTAAGTTTTATTTTTAGTATTTGTTGTTGTAGCGGCAACAGGAATACACATTCTGTGAAAATTTCAAGTCTCTACCTATTACGGTTCGTGAGATACAGCCCGCTGACGGACAGACGGACAGCGAAGACTTAGTTATAGGGTCCCGTTAGCACCCTTCGGGTACGGAACCCTAAAAAATATTGGAGTACCCAGGCTTTCGAGAAAACTATTTATTTCTCTATTTATATTGTTGGAAAACTTACAGCTAAAAACTAAGTGAAATATCAGAAAGCCATCTAGAAGTTTCCGCAGATAGAAAAAAAAACAAGAAATAAACAGTTACTAAGTTAATCTTACAATACAAACAATATATATATAGAAATACAAACCAAACAAACGGAGAGGGTGATGAGAGAGTTCATGTAATAATTAAGAACAGGGGGCTTACCACCACCTCTTATAGCAGTTTTGTTTTAACGTTTCAGCTACTTTTTGTGCAATGACGTACCTTATTATCATGACAATAAGAAAGAATAAGAAGAAATAGTCGCTGAAACGTTAAAACGTTCCTGTAATTGAATCGCGATAAGAGGTCGTGGTAAGCCTCCAGTAGTGATAACAAAAAGAAAAATAGAAAAAGCTGCACAATGTTATCGAAAATAAAAAGAAACTGTAAGAAAAATAATAACAAAACAAACAAGAAATGTGGCTATACAGGATGACAATTTCAAGTGCGCGTGCATCGCCAAATCCGGAACTAAGAGGAATAGCGAAAAGTACTCAAAGGAGTCTCGGACCCGATTTTGATGAAAACTAAAACTGCATCATTGGATTATAGAAAAATCAATGTTCCCAGTCTGGAATCGAACCTGTTGATTTTGCAAAAAAAAATAGCACACACTGTATTATTACACCATTCGATAGTGTCGCTATTAAGGAACGAATTCTGGAAAGTAATGAGATACGGCAAACTTAAGGAAAGTGTTGGATTTTAATAAACTGCTTCATATTTTAAAGTAATGTCTTTATATAACCTACATTATATGCAAGAAACTTGATATTTTTGACGTTTTTATTCTACGGTGGTACGGAACCCTTTATGTGCGAGTCCGACACGCACTTGGCCGGTTTTTGATAGTTTACAACCATTACAACCATATCGGGTTATGGGCACGATCAGACAGCAGGGATAATTTTGTAAAAGTTTATTTACAGAAAACGTCATAGCACACGGACCAAATTAACAGTCATAAGAGCAAGTTAAAAATACGTCATGGGTCCCTACGGATGGCAAATACCTCGAGTAACAAAAAAATTGTATGATAGGGTAAACCGGGGAATAATTAGACATCGTCAGTGATTAGATATTTTGAAGAAATAACTTATTTTCTGTTATTTACTGTCAATATAATTCAATGAAACTTGGCTAAGTGACGCTGTTAGCCATAGACAATCGATTTTAATATTCCATGAACAGCGTTTTTAAAAATAAAAATACTTATGGTGGGTTTTATCAAGTCGGGTGTGAGTTTCATTGAAAAATTGAAGAATCTTATCAATTTTCTTAAGGACTTACACATGATTCATTAGAATTATTGAATGTTTTTTAAACAGTAAATAACTATTTTATATGTTTAATAAAATGGGAAAAGGTATGGGAATTCATAACGTAAGTGGCCAAGAAGTATCTAATAATAGTATTTGTATTGGTTTAATTCAACAATTTAACACTTTATAGCGCCGTCTAATCACTACACCTGGGGGCTTACCACGACCTCTTATCGCGATTCAATTATAGGAACGTTTTAACGTTTCAGCGGCCACTTGTGCAATGACGTTTCTTATTGTCATGACAATAAAGTACGTCATTGCACAAAAAGTCGCTGAATCGTTAAAACGTTCCTATAATTGAATCGCGATAAGAGGTCGTGGTAAGCCCCCAGATGTAGTCATGACAATAAGAAACGTCATTGCACAAGTGGCCGCTGAAACGTTAAAACAAAACTGCTATAAGAGGTGGTGGTAAGCCCCCTGGTGCGTCTAATCACTGCAATGAGCGTGTCTAATAACAGAAAATGCCAAAAAAATACTCATATTTTACCATAATGTCTATAACTTCTATAATTATTGGATTTTAGCTAAAAACTGTTAATACAGTTCAAGCCAGTTTATTAGGCAATCAGAAAATAATATTAATAAGACTGTAGCTATTAATCAAAATATTTGATATGCTGACAAAGTGTTGGCAATCCTTAAGTGGTCAATAGCTACCCGGTTGACCCTACTTATATTTATTTTACTGTTACTCATTTGTGGTTTATGGAATTGCACATTATCCTTACATGTTATTTTCCTTTACAAAATCGATTAATAAGCCAATGCGCAATTTAATAATGCAGGGTGGAACCAAAGGGAAGGAAAGTAGGTACTCTAAATGATAAGTTAATGTTACCTATGGAAATCCATTAACAATTTCAAGGTATTTTGATGCGTATTATTTACCAAAAGATGAGCTATTTGGCAATACCGACATCATTCCAACATTATTTACCGCGAACGACTGAGTCGTACTATTTTGGAGTCACATCCTTTTTTTTTTGATGGACTAGGTATATGTTGTTGGCCAAAGTGGCGTATACAACTTCACCCGGACTGTGGTGAGTGCAGTGCGCTCCAACCAGAAGGGTAGGGGGACAGCACGCTCAAGGGCGCCACATAGGGCTCGGCCTCGGCTTAGCTGCTGTCTCTAGAGAGAGAGCGGAGGTAAAAACTACCACCGGATCGTAACGCGACCTCACTGAGAAGATCCGGCAAGAAACTCAGCGGGCTTGTCGAGTGCCTAGGTGCGTCTAGGTCCTGCTGGCGCAGGCGCATAGAGGCACCTATTAACGGAAGAGGAGATACGTCGACCTCGCCGGCGAGGTCGGTGTACGAAATTTCGTGACTTTTAGACCCCTCCCCCCCTTGTCACAGCTGGTCACATTTGCGAGACTCTCCCCCTCCCTGTGTGACGTCACATATTTTTTATAATTTTCAGAAATTAACAAAATTTTACGTTAAAAGTTCTAATTTCGGTGTTAATATGTATATTAGATTTTGACGTAAATAATGGATGGCCCCTTAGAAAGAGATTTTTTGTTATATTTTTTTTGTTTTCCAGCCGAATCGGGAGAAATCGGGAGATTTTCATTCGGAATAAAACGAAAGGATTTTATTAAAATTCAATAATTTATTCAATTACAATTACAGTCAGTTTTAGGGTTTCGTATTTATTGAAAAGATTTAATGGAGTAATCAAGGAAATGACTAGTCATTTCCGAGTTCATATTACCTTTTACTAGCTATTTTTAAAAACAGTTTCTCCTCTCTATCAAAATTGTAGCAATTTTGATTGTTTTTTCCAATAAATATTTTTGTACCTATTCAGAAGACCTATCAACGAGTGAAAAGTTTATTACGATTTTTTGTTTTCATTAATTAATTTTACTCAGATTTTACTCTTATTTTGTTACGTTGTCAAAAAATATCGATTTAAATCATGGACCAATTACTAAGGGGACTGGGCCTAAGCAACTCGGCCGAGTGGTCGGCCTAGTACTAACATCGACATAAAACGAAGCGAGTAGTTCAACTATTTACCGGTAAATATTAAAATGAAAATGAAAAAACAATGACCACGTTTTTTTTCATACATATATCTTATAAGGGCACCTCTTTCTTTAGTCTTTACTCTGTGGTTTTTTCCAATAAATATTTTTGTACCTATTCAGAAGACCTATCAACGAGTGGAAAGTTTATTACGATTTTTTGTTTTCATTAATTAATTTTACTCTTACTTTGTTACGTTGTCAAAAAATATCGATTTAAACTATCTGGTACATTATGCTACATCACTAGAAAAATGCCATCTCGACCTGTCGCAGACATACATAATTCTGGAAACAACTCGAACAAAGTTATCTACGGAATGTCCCGCGTATACTCACCTGACAATAATAAACTCAATTTTAAGATGATTCAGTGCAATTTGCTTTAGCATACCGCGAAGTTGAATGTCCGTATTGGACGTGGTGCGAAGAATTTAGGAACGTCCCCGTCCATAGATTTTGATACAGCTAGGTACCTACTAAAACAATAGTCACGATAAATAATAAATTAATTTATTTGCTTGATTTACAACTGAATTTTTTTGAACTAACAATCACTACCCAACGATAATATTATTCTGGCATGGCAACTCGTTCTACGGGCAATGTGCCCTGCCCACTGCCACTTAAGTTTTGCAATCCTACGGGCTATGTCAGTTACCTTGGTCCTTCTGCGTATCTCCTCATTCCTGATTTGATCTCGCAGGGAAACTCCGAGCATAGCCCTCTCCATTGCCCTTTGGGTGACCTTGAGCCTTCTTATGAGGCCCATTGTAAGCGGCCATGTCTCAGTGCCATAGGTCATCACTGGCAACACACACTGGTCGAAGACTTTCGTCTTGAGACACTGCGGTATTTGGGACGAGAAGATATTGCGTAGCTTTCCGAACGCTGCCCAGCCGAGTCGGATTCGTCGATTGACCTCTTTCTCGAAGTTGGACCTACCTAACTGGATGGTTTGTCCCAGGTAGACATAATCGTCGACAACTTCGAGTGTAGAGTCTCCGATCTTCACGGGAGCAGGTACAACACGGCAATTCGACATGATCTTCGTTTTGCCCATGTTCATTTTAAGACCAACTCGTTCGGAGGCTCTACTGAGGCCATCAAGCATCGTATTAAGGTCTTCGATAGTCTCAGCCATGACCACTATGTCGTCGGCAAACCGAAGGTGAGTGATGTACTCGCCGTTTATGTTTATGCCCAGCCCATTCCAGTCCAGAATCTTGAAAACGTCTTCCAGTGCAGCGGTGAACAGTTTCGGAGAGATAACGTCTCCCTGTCTCACACCTCGCTGCAACCGAATAGGTTTCGAGTTCTGGTCCTGTAAACGGACTGACATAGTGGCGTTTTCGTACAAACACTTCAGCACTTCGATGTACCGGTAATCGACTTGGCATCGCTGGAGAGACCGCAATACAGCCCAGGTCTCGACCGAATCAAAGGCTTTCTCGTAATCCACAAACGCTAAGCAAAGGGGGAGGTTATACTCCTCGGTCTTCTGTATAACCTGTCGCAGCGTATGTATGTGGTCTACGGTACTAAAGCCTTTACGGAAACCGGCTTGTTCGGGAGGCTGGAAGTCGTCAAACTTGCGTGCGAGACGGTTCGTTATGACCCTCGAAAACAGCTTGTAGACATGGCTCAGAAGTGAGATGGGTCTATAATTCTTCAGCAGAGCGTTATCGCCCTTTTTGAAGAAAAGAACCACCACACCTCTGTTCCATGCCTGCGGCGTTTTGCCCTCGAGTATGACGGAACCGAACAGCTTCTGAAGGGCCTTAAGGACCGGTTTTCCACCCGCCTTCCGGAGCTCAGCCGTTATTCCATCATCACCCGGTGCCTTGTTGTTTTTAAGCTGTTTAAGAGCCATACTAATCTCGTACAAGCTGACGTCCGGGATGTCTTCGGTATAGTGTCGGGTTAACCTAGCTCTTGGGTCGTTCGCCAGGTTTGTAACGGGTGTCCGTATTGACGTGTATAACTGTCCATAGAACTTCTCGATCTCTCTCAAAAGCTCTGGTTTGGATGAAACGATACTGCCGCCATCGGTTTTCAGTTTCGTTAGCTGGCTTTGCCCAATAGACAGATCTCTAGCGAACACTTTGGAGCCTCTGTTCCGCTCGATAGCTTCTTTAATACGCTCGGTATTAAATTGGCGGAAGTCACGTGTCAAGGACTTCGAGATCTGTCTATTGAGCTGCCGGTATTTAGACGCGTCATCTGAAGACTGCAGTACCATTTCACTCCTTTCCTCCATGAGCTTAGAGGTGTGATCCGAGATTTTTTTGGTTCTGTTTGTACGGCGGGCCTTGCAGTACTTTGACCCGATCGTATGGACAGTTTCCACGAACCCGTCGTTACAATCGTCCACGCTACTCCCTAGGACATCGAATCGGTTTTGAAGTTCGAGCTGAAAGCTCTCGGGGTTTTGGATCTGGTTTGGTGCTGGTCGGAGCGTAGACTTCATCAGTCGAAACCTTTCAAGCTTTATGTTGAGATTCAATGTGCCTCTTACCAGTCGGTGATCACTACCGGTTTTGACCGCGTTGATCACAGAGACATCATTGAATACTTGCTTCTTCGTCGACATGATGAAGTCTATCTCGTTTTTAGTTGCACCGTCGGGGCTCATCCAGGTCCACTTCCTGTGCTCACGCTTCCTGAAGAAGGAGTTCATCATATAGAGTCCCTCCTTCTCCATGAAGCCTGCCAGTAGGTGGCCCCGGTGGTTACGCCGTCCAACTCCAAATTGCCCCACTCGCAGCTCATCACCGTCTCGTTTGCCCAGTTTCGCGTTGAAGTCACCCATGACAACGGTAAAGTGAGTTTTGGAACTATGCATGGCTCTAGAGATATCCTCATACATAGTTTCCACCTCGTCGTCGGAATGTGCCGATGTCGGAGCGTACACCTGAACTACTTTTAACGAATAACGTTTGGTTATTCGGAGAACAAGATACGCCACCCTAGTCGACACACTCTCGATCTTCACCACGTTGTTCACGAGTGACTTGTGGACGATAAACCCGACACCACCCTGGGACTGCTGGTCGCCCTCCCGGAAAAAGAGCAGGTTGCCGGATTTCAGAATTATCGAGTCCTCCCCCTCTCTTCGGACTTCAGATAATCCTACGATGTCCCATCGTACCCTGCTCAATTGTTCCTCAAGCTCAGCGATCTTCTCGTCGGTCCGCAGTGTGCGCGTGTTATATGTTGCCAGGTCCAATAGTCGGTTTTTATGGTAGCCATCCTGCCGGAGATTCTTAGCACCCCCTGCCCCGCCGTTACCATAGCCGCTACCATGGCCAGGACTAGCGAGGCTGCCGGGGACTGGGGGCCGATTCTTTGTTGTGACTTTCATTTGGGGGGTTTTGCCATAATCGCCACGCTTGGCAGACGGGTTGGCGATCGCAGTAGATATAATATGTACACGGAGGACGCTGCTGCCCATCCTCCGGTGAATCCCTTAGTCGCCTCTTACGACACCCACAGGATGAGATGGGTTGGTGCTATTCTAAGCCGGCACCACACGGACAAGCCGGCACCACACGGACATTGCCCGTAGAACGGATGGCCGATGGGGCCGAAAAGTTCTCGAGTGGCGGCCGCGCACCGGAAAGCGTAGCGTGGGTAGGCCTCCCACAAGGTGGACCGACGACCTGGTGAAGGTCGCGGGAATCCGCTGGATGCGGGCAGCGCAAGACCGGTCATTGTGGCGAACCTTGGGGGAGGCCTATGTCCAGCAGTGGACGTCTTTCGGCTGAGATGATGATGATGATGATGATGGCAACTCGAAATGAGAGGGACACGGTCCCAACTAGGGCCTCTCGCTCGGCTCGTTTTTTTCTGTTATACTATTTACGTTCGTGGTACCTACTCATTTCTTTCAGTGTTAACATATTCAAAATAATATTATTATTTTTAAAAATATATCGGGAGACAATGACCAAAATCGGGAGAACTCCCTATAAATCGGGAACTTTTGCAACACTGCTTGTAGTGTGTTAGACATCGTTAGGGTCAATGCTAAGTTTTTGATAAATTTTATGTCTGTGTTTGCTTACAACATGAGTAGGCATGTGAATAATTGCATTTTAAACTGTTTTAGTTAAATAGTTTAAAAGGGCATGTTAGAATAATTGAATCAAACTACTTCGAAAAGCAAGAGTTCATTATGATCGAGCACTTGCCACGACTAAGGGCCTAGCGGTTTCAAAGCGGAGCGGGTGCGCATGCGCAGCGAACACGTTGCGGACGCGCAGCGAGCTCGCCGTGGATAGCGCCGCAGACGCAATTTCGTACACTCTCAAACTTGCTCCGCTTTGAAACCGCTAGTGCGATAAGGCCCTTACGATATCGATATTTATGTACTTTTGATCTGGTCGCGCAGGATGGTCGCCGCTGCGCGACGCGACCAGCTTGTCGGAGTTGATCCTGTCCGGCACCCGCACGTCGCGCGTGTGCGCCGACTGGCGGGGGCTGCCGCGCCTCCACACACTCCACCTCGCCCAGACCCCCATCGCGCAGCAGCTCTACGTACCTATTTGGATTTGATATCCTACTTACCTATTTTAAACAGTGTTGCCATATACCGGACCGTAATATCTGATAACGAATGTCTATAAATCTGTACAAAATCTGTCAATTAACTGGTTTTTTGTTCAAAATGTGTATACATGTAATAAAAGGTAAGTAGGTATAATAGGTATACATCTATGATTTCACCCCTTGTATTTCTCTTGCCGAAGTTGTGATCTCCCATTACCAGCGGTTCCTTTTATTGAGGTTGTCATATTTTTGCATTCATGTTGCTATACAATATGTTAAAAAAAAACCTGTCCGAGCCGAAACCGGTAATTAGGTTTCCCAATCACATGACCAAATAAAATAAACAAAAAAATATATTTCATGATAGTGAACATCATAGATGTTGGAGCTACAGATGGAGTGCATAGAACACGAAAGTGAGGCCACCAAAGCAAATACAAAACAAAAAAGCGAATACAATCTCGCCTTATAACTACACAACTTTACACGCACACAGATGTATGTGGCCCTAGTGCCGCTCCTAGTTGTCACGCACACATAAAATGCTACCAGGCTTCACATCGTTTGTTGCCAAGACTACATCTGCCTACTTCTATTAATCTGTGGTAAACATATTAATGACAATTTAAAATGCCATTTTTTTATTTTAAAAATATGACAACACCGTTACCGCAAGTAATTATGTTAGATCGTGTGGCGGCAACTCTGACCACAAAGTATGTGATGACGTCATTTTATGTTTTTTTTTTTTAAATGTAAACGGTGTATTTGTTTTCCAAAAAAATATGGGAGGCCTTTGCCCAGCAGTGGGACACTTACTATGTTAAAAATAATTTAAAAAAAAATCTTAAAAAATTTTAAAAAAATGTTTTTTTTTACAAATATAGAACCTATTCTCGATACCCAACAATACGTTTTCGGGTCGGACAGGGTTTTCTTAACATATTGTATATGGGTGGTTCCTGCAAAGCTCGATTTTAGCGGTCACACAGTCTTATCTCTGTTCATATCAGAGATACCGTTTAAAAGTATATTTTTTTCGTTTCTTACTACATTTGTCTATTTGGAAAACATAATTATTATTTCATAAATAAATAAATTATACATCCAAACTTCATTTGAAAACCAAAATCGGGGTCAAATTAGCCGTTCTCGCTGTGTCACACGCTTCACTTTCATGAATCAATAGCGTTTAACTTTTCGGTAAATGGTGTTGGGATAGTGTTATAGATATCAAAAAAATTGTAAAAATATACTCTTTTTATTGATTACAAATTTAATATATTTTATTGTTTCGTTTGAATATTAAACAGCTATTTGTGTTGGTCACACGTTTGTGCACATTTTTACTAAATGATGTATAAATCTACGATTAAACGATGTATGGTCTTGTTTGATGTCACTACTGACAGCCAGTCATGTCGAGGCAGTCCAGCAGAGAGATGATCGAGGGTGTATCTCTCCGCGATGAGATATAGGGTATCAAAGTTCAAAAAACATGTTTTTTTGCCGATGTACCGGAGTTTTGTGGACAAAATTTATTGTTGTTTGCAGTCACTTTAGATACTGGGGTTTTTAATACGAATTAATTAGCTATCGAAGGATGATTTAGTGTTGTTTAATTTATACTACATTTTGAAGTGCAAGAATAATAGTGAAATATGTTTAATTTGACGAGTTTCGTGGCATGAGATTCGTGGCAATTTCTCCACGAATCTCATGAAATTACCACGAATCTCATTTTTCGTAGGATTTTTCATGTGATGAACACGTCTCAGTGCCATAATGTAGTACATATTGGGATCAGACACTGGTTGTATCCCTCACGCAGCGATCCTCATTGCTGACGCTCATGATTTGCCCGTCGCGGAATGATTTTTTGTCTCATGATGCTTCGCCATTTGTTAATGTTCATGGTATCGTGAAGCTCAGCGTTGATCGCATTTGCTCCATGCTGTCATCTCATTGCATTATTAATTGCTTATGGTAGTGTCCGTCTTTCCTAATGATTTGTCCAGGAAACTCAAGAACAAAATTCATAAATATCATTTTTTTATTAATATTAACTAAACCCGCAAGTCGTACCTGGCCTATCGACCACCGATCCGATGTTTTCTCTGAACACGATTGCTGATGAATATCACTCCAAAAACCGACCATTGTATGTTCCATTCTTGGACATGGAAAAGGCATTTGATGATAGGGTCCCAAGAGACACGATCTGGTGGAGCCTTCGGAAGAATAATGTCCCCGAACAATACATCAACAACGTTGCCGACATGTATAAGGGTGCAAGATCAATGGTTCGGACGGTAGTGGGTGAGACAAAACCAATAGCGGTCACAGAAGACGTACATCAAGGCTCTGTACTGAGTCTCTTCCTATTGCCTCGTTTTGGATTCATTCACGGAGTTAGCGCAAAATTCGGCAGCGTGGACTATTATATACGCTGACGATGTAGCCATCTGCACAGAGCGCCGTGATGAGTTACAACAGGCACTTTTATCTTGGAAACACCAGTTGCAAGCCGTGACCTTGTGCTGAGTGTAGCAAAGACCCAATTCATGTGCTTTAACGAACCAGGTCCAAGCGACAGCAGTTCCATTCCCATCGATGGACAAATTGGTCACTTTGTGCAATCAATATAAGTACCTGGGGAGTATGATGCACAATTTCGGGAACGTAGAATGCAAAATTCAGCACCGAATAGCTGCAGCGTGGCTAAAATGGTGAGAAGTAACTGGTGTTACATGCGATAAAAGAATGACTGTAAAACTAAAGGGCATGGTATATAAGACCATCATAAGACCTGATCTGCTTAGTGCGCTGCTTCGACTCTTCGCACCTGGCAACTACAACCGCGTCAGGAAGCATGAGTTGTTCGCAGTCCCCTCTTGCCATACTGTAGCTACGCTAGCTACGTCGCCTGTACCGCGCACCCTCATAGCGCTTAACGGGCTCCTGGATTCGGACGCAAGGATAGATTTGTTTGCGGATGAATGGGCGAGAATTTTGATAGTGTGTTTGAAGTTTTGCGAGAAAGATGCATGACTGGTTATTATATAGTTGTTAGTTAGTAGTTGGTTAGTAGTCCGTGTAATTGGCCTATGGGCGTTCGGCCTACATAAATAAATAAATAAGACCAGTCCTTATGTATGGCAGCGAAACATGGGCCATAAACCAAACGAACGTGCATACCATTCAAGTTGCTGAAATGAAAATATTGAGGTGGATGTGTGGCGTTACCAGGCTTGATAAAATTCGTAACGAGTACGTGCGAGGAAGCTTGGGCGTCGTTTCCATTCCCAGCCCAAGACCCAGAGGCAGACCCAAAACAAGATGGAAAGCTGTAATGCTAAAGAACATGAAATAGTGTCAGGTATCCGAAGACGATGTTGAGAATAGAGCGAAGTGGAAGGGAAAGCCTAGGAAGGCTGACCCCACCACCATGTGGGATAACATAGTCAGGAAGAGAGAGAGGATAAACTAAACCCGCAACGCAACAAAATAATTTAATTTAATAATTTTTTGGGTGATTTTATTTGTTTATCGGGTCCTGCTAATTTTGATTCGGATTTTATTCTGGACAAAGCTCATACCTAGGTAGTGCTTATGAATCGTTAATATAAACATTTTAGCGTATTGCTTTCATTGAGAAGAGCCGCAAGAACATTCGTCTTGTGTATTTAATTTTAAGATACACCTGACGGGAAGCTCTATTGAGAACATAGAGCTGAGATCCTTCAGTCCAGACCAGGATATCATCAGCAAATTGAAAGTGCTAACAAGTACACCTATACTCGCCATTAGCATCGATGCTTTACCTTTTCCAATGGGGAAGATAAAATACATCATTCATCATCATAATTTCGAAGGTGGAACGTTTCCCTGTCTGACACCTTTGGCAATTGGATCGATTTCGAGCTCTAGTTGGTCCTAAAGCTGGATTGATTGAAGCTCAGCTATTATTTGCGAAAATGCTCCCAGGTGACCCAAAGAGTCAGAGACGCGCGGTCATGTACTTGTCTCCTCCAGAAAACATGAACACAAAGTTCCTTAAAACGCGAGATCGCTTTAGAATTCTGTCGTTTACGAAGATGTCTGAACAAATGGCAGTCCAGATGGGATATAAGAACTAAGAGCCGCCACCTCCGTGAAATTATTTCCATGCGTTTGTGAGCATCTGGAGAGGACAAGGACAAGGCTAGTGGACCACAGTGTGGCTCAAATTTTCACGAGACATGTAATCTTTTGGAGTACCTAAATTATAATATTTCATATTAGTTTCTTCACCTCTATAACAATGTTCGACGCCGCATAACGATCACAAACAATTTGCATATCACATCTTTTGGGAGTGTGGTCTCTGGTAAAACGAACGGAACACTATGTTTAATAGCTTGCAAGTAACATCTGGAGTAGTATATCACACAGAACTTGTAGAAATCAGGGAAAATATAATTGGAGTCAAGTATAACCAGCTCACATGTTTATGTTAGATTTTTTCCCCATATTTTGTCTTTTATATTCATACAGAAACAGAAATGGTGCTTTTATATATTCTCTTGTTATTAAACACAAGTCCCAACAACCATAAAGAGAGCAAAACTTATAGTTAAGTAGTAAGTTAAGTACATAAATAATGCGTAAAAAATACCCGGAATTTACTGCGTGAGTTTCGTGTGGTACTGCATGAGTTTCGTGGCACCATTTTCTTCAACCTTGAATTCTGTCCAAAGTTATCGTCAGATTTACAAAAGCGATAGAGATTTGAACTTGTATAAAAGGCTATATTATGTTATTAATATAAATTATCTAAAATTAACAAAAACAAAAATTACCACAAAAATCACGGCGAGAATCTTGTTCGCAGGAATGACCCATATACCTATTATCATATTGTGTGTGTATTTTCCAATAGTTTATCTATATCGATAGCTATGTCTTCACCAACCAACTTTCAATTCATCTCGCGTCAAGCGCGTGCAATATTGATTGCCGCAAAAGGCATGCAGCTTAGTGTCTACACCTGTGCGTCCTGGTCGGTCGTCAAGATGTCCAAGTGTAGCTATTTGTGCAGAATATTTAGTATTAACTACAAGGAAAAAAACTTAAGATAAAAGAGTATCTGGATAAACGATGTTTAGAAGACACGAAACAAAAATTACGAAAGAAAACATTCATAATTTCAATGTTTTAACTTTATCTGCCGCCATTTTGTATGTAAAGCGCACGGAATGTTGCACGCGAACCCACCGGTGGCGGATCAGCGTGCGCTACGAGCGTGCGCTGTTTTTGAGCTAGAATAGCGCACGCGTTATTGCATGCGCTGTGGCGCTTCATGCATGCGTCAGACGAAAGCGCAAGATGAACGTGAAAGCGCACTGGTGAGGACATAGCTGATGTAGATCTTTCGTAGCATTTTCTGTTGCAAATAAAGAAGATAATGAAATGTGTTTATTTTTAATTTCTAGACTTTTCCACATTTATTTTAAGGCCGTATTGTAGCAATCATGGCCTAGTAGCAGTGTTTAGGGTCGTTTGGCTGATAGAGGTACCTGTCCATATTTACACGGACCAATTACTCGTCTGGTAATTCTAAAGTTTTATTACTCAACATATTTTCGGGCCACATATCAATTAATTTCCTTATTTTTGTCCTTAAAATCATTGGATATAATGAGCTAATGCATGATGCGTTAGCTCATTATACTCAATATACTGGTCTTAATAATATTACTAGTGCAACATTCGTCGTAGTCCTCGGTCGCGTTGGTATTGGTAGGTACCGTCAGCCATTACTTAGAGCTGCTCTGCGGGCTAACTACAGTGAAGCTGGTCTTGGGGCCGTTGTGTCACGTGACTTCAGTACTTTAGGTACGTTTAGATTACACTTTGGTGTACATATTCGCAGTATTCATGGAGCTTCAGAGAACAAGTTACCGACATAGCTCGAAGTATAAATAGGCTGAAGTGGCAGTGAGCAGGTCTGTAGGCAAATCTCCAATGTATGTGTTTTGTTGGAAGCGAGTATGTCGCCGCCAAATAGTTAAATCAGCCAATCCATTGAACGGCTAGGCTGTTCGTTAAATGCCGGCATTCAGTTCAATGCCTAGGCTAGTGATGGGATGTTCTCGAGAACATTCGCACCCTCGGAAACTTACTCGTGAGAATTTTTGGGAATCTTATATTTTGGGTGACGTTATCCTAACTTTCAATCTTAAAAACAATTAAAACCACCATACTTGCATGTTTAATGAGGTTTATGCCAAGTTTAAAATGCTTCAGAAGAGAAATTTTCGAAAATTCTCACGAGTAAGTTTCCAAGGGTGAGAATGTTCTCGAGAACATCCCATCACTAGCCTAAGCCGTTCTTTGAATGGATTAAGTTAGCTAAACGTCCATCGACGTACAACAACGATATATACTTACATGCCTCATCATAATCTGAATTAATCATTATAATACTACCGATATACAGGGTGTCCCATTAATCGTGGATAATCCTGAAATCTCTTGTAGACCACCTTAAGACCTAATACATATCCTAAGTTGAAGGTAGATCTACGATCCATTTTTTAGATACTGCAACTTTTCAGATTTTTATGAAATTTCTGACCTAAAGACGAAAATATACCATAATTTCCCGAAAACTCAAATAAAATACGATATTTCCTTTGCATGTACCTCACAGATAACCATGTTACTGAAATGCGTAGAATGATTGCTAATAATTCGGCGACAACATTAAAAAAAAAAATATGAATAGTGATATTTTTAAGTTTAGACTACTAAGTCTTGTAATTTCAACACCCTGTACTGAAACAATAAAGTATGTGGGCTACTCACATATATTTTACTTATTTATAACATTTTTATTTATTATAAACACCATAATATATAGTACACACACAATCATACATATCCCACCATAACACACTACTGACAGACAAATATTTTATATATCGACACATACTTTATAATTTACACAGTTCCGACATTCCCACAATCGGTAGCAAGTGGAAACGCGCGCGCAGCTACGATGCGAACCCCGCGGAGCCCTGGCGATGCACCGGGCGCCGGCGCAGCGCCAGTCAGCCACGAACGTTTCACGGGACACCCGTGTCGCCCGCTCGTCCGCCGCCTATACGATTTTTATAGCAATTCTGTCTTTACGCGCTTTCGGACTATCTTCTTATGCTTTATTCTTCCTGCTATCTCGCCTTACTATCGCTCCTTCTATTTAAACTCAGTTGTGTTTGTATACCGTGCCTGTGAACTGTTTTTCTTATGTGTTGCGTCAATAAACTGTAACGTGCATTATAACGGACTATTTATTTCAACGCCTGGACCCTGCGCTATAGCTACGTAGGTACTGCACACGCACACGGCACCACACCAAACACCTATATCTGGTGACCCCGCTAAGGACACGAACATCAAGGCGACAAAATGAGCGATAGCAGTGATTTGGTAAAGACGGCCGGTTCGCAGCACGACGGCCATGTTACCACGCGCCGAGCACAAAGAGTGCGCGTTTCCACAGAACGTGAAATTAAACATTATAATAAATTAAAAATTAAAGTTCCACCTTTCTCATCCGAGGACCCAGAACTGTGGTTCGCTCTCATTGAAGGCCAATTCGAAAGTCACGACGTCACCGAAGACTCCTTGAAATTCTCGCATGTCACCAATAACTTGGATATATCGCACGCAAAGGCCGTGAAGGATATAATTGTCAATCCGCCAAAGAAGAATCGTTACGAGAAAATCAAAACTGAACTCATCAAACGCCTCTCCGCTTCACACGAGAAAAAGGTGAAACAACTTCTCACTCACGAAGAGCTAGGCGATAGGAAGCCCTCACAGTTTTTGAGACACCTGCAGGACCTGGCCGGCCCAGCGGTACCAGAAGACTTTATTAAGTCGATATGGATCAATCGTCTTCCAAATAATACACAGACTGTGCTAGCTTCTCAAGCGGCCACTCCGCTGGAACAGCTCGCTGATCTAGCGGACCGCATCCAAGAGATCACTTCGCCCTGTACTGTGGCAGCCGTGTCATCCAGCGTCGTGAACCCTCACCCATCCAGTGAGATCGTCGAACTGAGAAAGATGGTGGAGAGCCTCGAGCTGAAAATCGACGAGCATATGCGCTCATCAAACCGCCCGAATAACCGTTCGAGACCCCAGCAACGCCACCGCTCAGATTCGCATCAGCGGGTGCGTTCAAACTCCAGTTACCGTAAATACCCGGTATGCTGGTACCATTCGAAGCATGGCGACAATGCAAACAAATGCATTAAACCATGCGATTACAGCAAGGCGGGAAACGCCGCGGGCAGTCGCTGATGGCGGCTGACGATTGCCCCGCCTCCACAGGTCGCATTTTCGTTACCGACCGCAGCTCGAGTACGGAATTCCTCGTAGACACCGGCAGCGACCTATGCGTCTACCCTCGGACTGCGCTTCGCGAGCGACGAAACCCAACAGACTATCAACTCTGCGCGGCAAACGGAACCAACATCGACACTTACGGCTACATCGAACTTAATCTTAATTTAGGTTTAAGGCGTAACTTTCCTTGGCGCTTTATTGTCGCGAATGTCACGAAAGCTATTATTGGTGTCGACTTCCTTAGCCACTATAATTTAATTGTAGATTGCCGTAACCACCGCCTTATAGATAATACCACTACTTTATGTACAAATGCTTCTGTTGCTAATTTAGATATATGTTCTGTCAAGGTTTCGACGGGCGACACCAGGTACCACGACGTGCTTAGTAAGTTTCCGGACATTACTCGCCCCTCTGGCACACCGATAACCCCTAAGCACAACACAGTACACCACATACGAACCACACCCGGCCCACCCATCTCATGCACCCCCCGAAGGCTAGCTCCCGACAAGCTAAAAATAGCTAGGCAGGAATTCGAACTTATGCTCAACAGCGGGACAGCACGCCCCTCTGAAAGTCCCTGGGCTTCACCCTTACACCTCGCCCCTAAAAAGGATAACGGCTGGCGGCCCTGCGGCGATTACAGAATGCTTAATGCACGGACCATCCCAGACCGTTATCCAATTAGGCATATTCACGACTTCGCACACAGTATAGCCGGTTGTAAAGTCTTCTCAACCATAGACTTGGTTAAAGCATATAACCAGATCCCTGTCAATAGGGACGACATACAGAAGACAGCGATAACAACACCCTTCGGACTTTATGAATTCCCGTACATGACCTTCGGTTTGCGAAACGCTGGGCAAACATTTCAACGGTTTGTCGACGAGATGACCAGAGGCCTCGAGTTCTGTTATACCTATCTCGACGACTTCCTGGTATTTTCGAGGACAGAGGCAGAGCACGAGGCACACCTTCACGAACTCTTCACCCGTATGAAAGACTACGGTATACTCGTAAACACCGCAAAATGTGTCTTCGGGGCCAGCGAGGTCAAGTTTTTAGGTTACCGGATTTCCGCTGCAGGCACCAAGCCCCTGGAATCAAAAGTGCAGGCGATCAAGGACTTCCCAGCGCCCAAGACAGTGAAGCAACTCAGGCGTTTCTTGGGGATGCTCAATTTTTACAGACGATTTATACCGCACGCTGCAAAAACTCAAGCACCCCTAAACGCACTGCTCACTGGCTCAGTTAAGGCGTCTCATCCTGTCGACCTGTCCGGTGACACACTGCTGGCGTTCGATCAATGCAAAGAAGACTTGTCTAGGGCTGCACTACTCGCACACCCTGACTGTAAAGCCACACTCGCTCTGGTAACAGACGCGTCAGACCTGGCATTGGGTGCAGTTCTGCAGCAACTCAAGGACGACTGCTGGGAACCTCTCGCGTTCTTTTCACGCAAATTGAGTCCTACCCAGCAGAAATACTCCCCATATGATCGCGAGCTCCTGGCTATCTACGAAAGGATCAAGTACTTCCGCCACATGCTTGAAGCTAGACACTTTGTAGTGTATAGCGACCACAAACCGCTCAGTTATGCTTTTCACGAGCGAAAAGCTAATTGCTCGCCCCGGCAATACCGCCACCTCGACTACATCTCGCAGTTCACGACGGACATCCGACACATTGCTGGCAAAGACAATGTTGTGGCCGACGCCTTGTCGCGTGTCAATGAACTGCAGATGCCAATCGATTTGGACTTGCTTGCCACATCTCAGCTGGCAGACCAGGAGCTAGCTCAACTCGTAGACGGGACTTCTTCACTCCGCCTTACGAAACTTAAAATTCCTGACAGCCAGAAGGAACTTTATTGTGATGTAAGCACATCATCACCGAGACCCTTCGTGACCAAACATTTGCGGAAACCACTCTTCGACACTCTTCACAACCTAAGCCACCCAGGCGCTAACGCAACCGCGAAACTCGTCGCAGAGCGTTTCGTATGGCCTGGAGTGCGCAAGGACTGCCGAGACTGGTCACGTAAATGCCTGGCTTGTCAGCGCGCCAAGGTGAATCGTCACGTATCATCACCTATCGGTACGTACAATTTACCTCGAGCTCGTTTTGCTTTTGTCCACGTGGACATCATCGGTCCGCTGCCTCCATCGCAAGGGCACCGATACTGCCTCACGGTGGTAGACCGTTTTACACGCTGGCCGGAAGTCACGCCGATGCCGACAATGACGGCTGAAGCTGTTGGCAAGGCCCTGATATCGTGGATATCCAGATTTGGATGTCCATCGGATATCGTCACCGATCGCGGTCGACAATTTGAATCCGCCCTTTTCCAGTATCTTGGAAAAGTGATCGGATTCAAACATCGAAAAACCACCGCGTATCACCCAGCGTGTAACGGTCTAGTAGAACGCTTCCACCGGCAGTTAAAGGCAGCTATAATGTGTCATGCCGACAGCAACTGGGTCGATACACTACCCTTAGTGCTCTTGGGCATAAGAAGCTCTTACAAAGAGGACCTAAAAGCGTCATCAGCCGAGTTGGTTTATGGCGAACCTTTGCGCTTACCGGGAGAATTCTTCCAGGAGGTCACTCCTCACTCCACGGATATTTCGGATTTTACCACCCGCCTCCACCAACTGACAGCGAAATTACAACCTGCACCAGCCGCACACCACAATAAAGATAAAATCTTTATATACAAAGACCTGTCCACGTCGAGTCACGTCTTTTTAAGGGACGACGCATTACGAGGCGCTCTGCAACCTCCTTACTGCGGCCCCTACGAAGTGCTCGAACGAGGTGACAAATTCTTTAGGTTGATAATAAAAGGAAAATGCGTCACGGTCTCAATAGACCGCCTCAAACCTGCATATATACTGGTGAACCCAACTCCTAACCAAAATCCCTCTCCCAATCCCAACCCCACTTCCAACTCCACACCTAATATCATTTCGGCCCAACAGGACGTCACTGTCCCGACGGTCCCTAATCAGGTTGTCTTGAAACGGACGCGCTTTGGGCGCGTAGTTCGCCCTCCTAACTATTATCGCCCGTAGTGACGGTCTCTGGGGGGGAGTGATGTGGGCTACTCACATATATTTTACTTATTTATAACATTTTTATTTATTATAAACACCATAATATATAGTACACACACAATCATACATATCCCACCATAACACACTACTGACAGACAAATATTTTATATATCGACACATACTTTATAATTTACACAGTTCCGACATTCCCACAATCGGTAGCAAGTGGAAACGCGCGCGCAGCTACGATGCGAACCCCGCGGAGCCCTGGCGATGCACCGGGCGCCGGCGCAGCGCCAGTCAGCCACGAACGTTTCACGGGACACCCGTGTCGCCCGCTCGTCCGCCGCCTATACGATTTTTATAGCAATTCTGTCTTTACGCGCTTTCGGACTATCTTCTTATGCTTTATTCTTCCTGCTATCTCGCCTTACTATCGCTCCTTCTATTTAAACTCAGTTGTGTTTGTATACCGTGCCTGTGAACTGTTTTTCTTATGTGTTGCGTCAATAAACTGTTACGTGCATTATAACGGACTATTTACTTCAACGCCTGGACCCTGCGCTATAGCTACGTAGGTACTGCACACGCACACGGCACCACACCAAACACCTATAAGTACTATGAAGAAATTGACCATAGACCACCATTAAAAACTTCCTCAACTAATACAGATTCTAAAATGGTATGATACTAGTTATCTAAAATCTAAAATCAGTTATCTAAAAAAAAAGTTATCTAAAATCAGTTATGCTCAAAATAGGTCGTATTTTATAATTTTTCATTTTAAATACCATAGGGCCATCGGAATACCAGCAACAGTAAAAAATATTTTTATAAAAAAATAAAAACCGACTTCAAAAATACCTGGAGCACTAAAAAGCCTGAAATAATATTTCTATTACCACCACTGTTATCGAGTATTTGAGGTCGGTGCCAATCTATCTTCTTACTTTTATAGTAGGTAGACTCGGCATACCAAGCTTGGCACCGACTCCAAATACTCGATAACACATCATCACGCCTGACGACTTTTCCAAGATTCCAAAACAAAAGTTTCTAAGTTGCCAAAGAAGTGGAGGCAGGTTCTCTCGCCATGGCTCCCTGAACGACATAATCAAAAGGGCTCTTGCCACTATCAGCGTTCCATCGCTCCTGGAACCCTCCGGGATTTTTAGGGATGATGGCAAGAGACCCGATGGCATGACGCTGGTTCCCTGGGAGCGGGGTCGTCCACTTGTTTGGGATGCCACGTGTGTGGACACTCTGGCCCCGTCCCATCTCAGGGAATCTGCGTCTGCAGTGGGAGCTGCGGCTGAGAAGGCGGACCTCGGCAAGCGGCGCAAATATGCACTGTTAAATAGCAATTATGTGTTCGTGCCGTTTGCCGTGGAAACGCTTGGCCCATGGAGCCATAGCGCTAAAGCGCTATTCAACAAAATCACGCCCAGACTGGTTACCGCCACAGGTGACAAGAGGGCTGGCTGTTTCCTTGCTCAAAAAATTAGTTTAACAATACAGCGAGGAAATGCAGCCAGTATTCTTGCTACCATCCCACGCGGACGGGATTTGTTTGAATAGGGGTAGGTTTTTATTTTATTTGATCTTAATTTTAATTTGTGTTTTCAAACTAAAAGTAAAATAAAGTTTCTTAATTTATTATATGGAGTATACATACTAAGTTTCAATTCAATCGGACACAAATATATTTTTCTACCGTACTTCTACCCCTAGTTTCCCCCTTTTGGGGTAGATTTCCGAAATGATTTTTTTACGGGACCAAAACGACTTATTCACCTACCAAATAACAGTTTAAAAAGAAAAATTGGTTCATAAACGGTAACTCTCCATACAAACTTCAACACCTCGTTTACCCCTTTGGGGGGGGGATTTTTCTAAAATCCTGAAACATGAGTTTCATTATTTGTTATGCAAAATATACATATTAAATTTCAAGTCAATCGGACAAAAACATTTTTTTCGGACGACCTTCACCCCCCAAAATTACCCCCTTAGGGGTTCATTCTAGGAATTATTTTTTTATGGAACTTGGAGCTACGATCTACCGAGCTGCAAAATAATTTTTCAAATCGATTCATAAATGCCGGAGAAATCGGTGAACATACATTAAAAAAAAAAAAAAAACTTACATACAGCCGAACATAGACCCTCCTCTTTTTTTGAAGTCGGTTAAAAACTAGACAGGACCAAGTAGGACTTGCGCCCTAAGGGTTCCGTACAAACTTATGAGGAGTTTATTTTATTAACCGGCCAAGTGCGTGTCGGACTAGCAAATACCGTACCACCATAGAATAAAATCGTGAAAAATATCAAGTTTCTTGTATGGGGATTCTCCCTTTATTTTTACATTTAAGTTGGATAATTATTGTGATTTGCTTAGAATATCCTTACATTTCACTATTTAATATTAGTACCTATCTTGATGGTGACTGATTTTAATATATTTTTTAAGAAATTTACCTACTACATTATGTCCTGTAAACTTTATAGTGAAATAAACGTTATATTTTTTTGGTATTTGTTGTTTGAGCGGCAACATAAATACACATTCTGTGAAAATTTAAAATCTCTACCTATCACGGTTCGTGAGATACATCCCGCTTACAGACGGACAGACGGACAGAAGGGCAGCGTAGGCTTAGTAATAGGGTCCCGTTGGCACCCTTTGGGTATGGAACCTTGTAAACGTTGAAGTTAATATTTTTTATTTGTAGTGAGTAGCCTTTATACAATTTTTTATGTCTGAGTAGAGAGAAGAAAAGTTAGGACCCCCATACAAACTTCCACCCCCAATTTACGCCCTTAGGGGTGGAATTTTAGAAACGCTGAAATTACTATTTTTTATTTGTAATGAGTAGCCTAAATTTGATTTGCCATGTTTCTAACTTCAGAAATATAGCACCCCTATACAAACTTCCACCCCTTTTTTACCCCGTTATGGGTAGAATTTTCCGAAATCCTTCCTATGCTCTTCTTCTATGCTATATAATGTACCTATTGATAGAATTTGATGTTTGTAACACCAGCGATTTGTGCTGTGCCTGTCTTGACAGACGGACAGACAGACTAACGGACCACAAAGTGATCCTAAAAGGGGTTCCGTTTTTCCTTAGATGCACGGAACCCTAAAAAGGTAATATTTCGAAAACTATTCCAAATGACCCATCACTCTCTTTCACACGCCTTCCCTTTTATTATCAAACAAAACAGGACTTTAGAAGTCGATGTCCCACTTTTTGGAGCAAAAAGTTAGATAATTATTGTGATTTGCTTAGAATATCCTTACATTTCACTATTTAATATTAGTACCTATCTTGATGGTGACTGATTTTAATATATTTTTTAAGAAATTTACCTACTGGTATTATACCATTTTAAAATATGTATTAATAGAGGAAGTTTTTAAGCTCATGGTCAATTTCTTCATAGTACTTTATTTTTTCAGTACAGGGTGTTGAAATTACATGACTTAGTAGTCAAAACTTAAAAATGTCACTATTCATTAAAAAATAAATATGTTTTTGCGGAATTAGTAGCAATCATTCTGCGCACTTTGATAACGTGGTTATCTGTGGGGTACATGCAAAGAAAAAATCCTAATTTATTTGAGTTTTCGGGAAATTATAGGATATTTTCGTCTTTAGGTCGGAAATTTCATAAAAATAAGAAAATTAGCAGTAATTTCAACATGGATCGTAGCTCTACCTTCAACTTAGGATATGTGTTAGGTCTTAAGGTGGTCTATAAGAGGTTTCAGGATTATCCACGATTAATGGGACACCCTGTATAACAACATACTTTCGAACAATATTTAATTGCACTCGTAAACAGGAAAATAATAATAATTGGTATACATTTTATTGTTTAATAAATAATATCGAATATTATATAACTATTCTAAATAGTTACGTCATATTGAAACTGTCAGAACATGTTTTCAAGTGTGTCGTCATCTTGAAGCAGCAGTATGTTGTGGTTGTGGTGTGCGGCGCTGGCGGCGGCGGCGCTGGGCGCGGGTGCGCGCGCGCAGGGGCCGCGCCCCGAGTGCGCGCGCGACCAGGCCGAGCGCTGTGCTGCCGACGGACAAGATGGAAATAAATACTATTTTGTTGTGAATGGTGAGGGACGTCCGCTTTGTTGGCCTACATGCATAATAGTACATTGTTATCCGAGGGGCAAAGTAACTTATTATTGGTCCCGAGACGGGGTTTGGCGCCCGAGCGTAGCGAGGGCGCTAATAGTTCGAGGGACCAATAATAAGTTACTTTAACCCGAGATAAACACTGTGCTTTTCATCACGTGTACAAGGAAAGAAAAAATAAAATATGATTTAAGTAGCTAAAGAAAAAAATAGTGAACAACTACTTACACATACACACACATGTATACTGACCTATTCATAGATTGTGTATTTTGCTTTTTGATATTTTGACACTCACTTTGTTTTTTTTAAAGGCCAGTTTTCAAACATTAAAAAGGTTTTAGTCTGTGATTATAGTTTCGGAGGAGGAACGATTTTTGATTGATTTAGGGAAAATGGTAAATATTTGCCCAAATCTATGATATTTCAAAGAAATAGTTGAAAGTAAATTATAATAAAGTCATTAAAAAATATATTCTTTAATTAATAATAATTGATATTCATATGATTGATATGATATTAATAATTGAGTGGCTGTAAGAAGGTTCGAACTATTACATTCTCTTTGGTTGGAACATGGTTAAATAGAAACTCGTTTTTTTTATAATTTGACAGAATCGTTGACAGAACGGGCCCAATCGTTATCTGGATATCGATTGTACCCGTTCTGTCAACGATTTTGCCCGATCAGAAAAGTATCACCTTCTGTCGGCTCTTCAGGCACCTTTCGACGTACTTTCCGCGTATGAGTGATGAAAAAGGCTTTTACCTAAAAAAAATTATAATGTTGTCATTATTTTGCAAACCTTCTTCGAGCAAACGATAATATGTTGCTGCGCTGCAAAAAAGGCGCAATCAAAGTTGTATGAGATTTCATAATTGTCGTGCTTTAACGGCCAGCAAAAACTTTGCTGGCAGCTATATCCATCACAGTCGTAGGACTCTGATGGATTTAGCGGCCAGCAAATTTTTCGCTGGCCGCTAAATCACGACAATTATGAAAAAGTGTGCGCACCAGCGCGGGGGCAGTCACTGCGAGGAGCTCCTCACTCTGCCCCACACGCTGGTGTGCCTCGCCCCGGCACAAACAGTCGTGTTTTTAAATTAAGATGTTATGACGTCATTTTTGAGTAAAGCACTATACAAGCCTTGACTGTACTGCTGGCCACGCTATGATGGCCTCAAGCAATTCTTAGCTACGCTCTCGGCCTTCTAGCTTGGTCATCATTGCAGCACTTGCTGGGCGCGCTTGTCCATCAAGGGCTGCAATGCTGACCGTGCTGTGGAGGCCTCGAGCTGCGCTGCGCTGCGCTCATCGCCGCAGCCAGCAATACACTCATTACAGACCGTGGCAGTAATGTAGTTACTATTATTTCGATGTGATCAAGTCAATTAGTACATTACCACAGTGGAAGTATACATAGAGTGAGCGGCCGACGGGGTATTGACAGAGCAATCGTGCGCAGTACAAGGGGCAAGGGGTGCCTACTGCGGTCCCGACATTTATATGGGAATTTTTTAACAGATCCGGACCAACTTTTTTTTTTTTTTTTTATAGGACTGCGGTGGCAAAAAAGCGTACGGCCCGCCTGATGTTAAGCAGTTACCGTAGCCTATAGATGCTTACAATACCAAAGGTATTGCTCGCACATTGCGGACCTGAAGGGGAGTGGGATGGAGGGAGGGGGAGGGGGGGGGGTGGGCTTACGGCTCTGTCACTCATCGTACGAAACGCAGCTGTTATAGTTGCTTTACGCCGATCTTCTATGAGAGGGTGGTACCCCGGTCGAGCCAGCCCGTTTATGAGCTGCAGTCAATTGGCTACAGCTTGGCTCTATCACCTTCAAAACTCTCAAAACTCTAGGGGTTAACAAGCTATTGAATTGTAATTATTACTTAGCTGATTGTAATGTGGTTTAAAGGAGGTAAAACCCTGATCCTATTGTATTTGGAATTCAAGATGGCGGCCGCATCCGCAGTTGGGTATCAGACTGGATTCGGGTGGATTTAAGTGGATTCGGATGGATTCAGGTGGATTCGAGTGGATTCGGGTGGTTTCGAGTGGATTCGGGTGGTTTTGAGTGGATTCGGGAAGATACTCGTAACGTATAACGCAGCAATAAAATATTTATTACTTAATTACCTATTTATTTATTACTTATCTAGTCCAAATAGTGTCGGATCACGCACGACGTAGGGCTCCGCTCCAAATATAAGCCGTCACAACAAACCTCACATCTCTGAACTTAGTAAATTTCAATATCTACTAGGTAGTGTTTTGAGTGTGTTGTAGTTCCATACCCTAGTTTCTAAAAAAAAATCCTAAATGTTAAGTTGGAATATCAGTAATATCCATGCCAAATTTCATTAAAATCTGTTCAGTAGTTTCTGAGTTGTGCGTGTTCAAACATACATAAATTTTAAAAATGCACTCAGGGGGCTTACCACGAACTCTTATTGCGATTCAATTACAGGAACGTTTTAACGATTCAGTGTCTTTTTGTGCAATGACGTACCTTATTGTCATGACAATACGAAACGTCATTGCACAAATGGCCGCTGAAACGTTAAAACAAAACTGCTATAAGAGGTGGTGGTAAGCCCCCTGTTGGTCAATCTAATCTTTTAAATTTTAAGGTTTTTTTTTTTAAATCTTCGTGTCGGTTCTCGACTAACAGCACCATGTAGGGTTAGATGAAAATACAAATTCCAGAAATTGATGATTGCGTCGTCCCCAGGACAGACAGTAATGTATGACTTTGTCGACGGCGACTACCTCGCCCTGTATTGCGGGTCGGTCATCCCTCTCGACGACCCGGCGCTTCCTCGCTTCGAGCCCGCGCTGCGCGTGCGCGAGGTGCGACTTCGCGACTGCTGGCCGCGCGCCGGCTCGTACGCGGCCGCCCTGCGCGCCCTAAACATGACCGCGCTCGACCCGCCCGCCCCGGGGGACGACCCAGCCATCCCGACATACCCCATCCACCTGAAACTAACACGGAAATACAATGCTAGCGTACTGGCCGACATGCCGACCCTTCGCAATCTCACCATCTCCGACACGAGCGTCACCGCCGCCGACCTCGCGCTGCTGCCCGTCAGTCTCGAGCGATTGGAACTGACCCGCACGGAGATCGACCGTGTGCCGGCCGCAGCCCTCGCGCGCCTGCCGCGCCTTCGAGAAATCGTGGTCTACAACATGAATAGTCCCGTACTGGTCGAGGTAGAGGCGGCGCGCAACCTGACCTCGCTGGATATAGACTCGTCCGCCACACTAGTGAGCCTGTCGCTGCCGGACACGCTCAGTTCGCTCGAGTTGATAAACTGGGCGGTGCAGCGGCCGGAGCCGTGGCGCTCGTGCGCCGGCCTCGAGCGGCTGGTCGTGGGCGGTCCCGCCACTGAGGTGCTGCCGGACGGCTGGCTGGTCCGCTGCGCGCGCCTGCGCACGCTGCAGCTGCGGGCGCCCAAGAAACTAAATACCTTGTCGGTGGGCGCGCTCCGCGGTGCCTACGCGCTGGAGGAGGTGCGGGTGCAGGAGGGCTCACTGGAGGCGCTGCCGGAGGGGCTGCACCACGTCGCGCCGGCGCTGCGCGTGCTGGACCTCGGCTACAACGTTGATCTGGACGCGTGCCCGCGCGCAGGCGACACAGGCCGCGACACCCAAAGTAAGCGCGCTCGTGCTGATCCATGCTCTTGCCGCGACTAATGATATCGATATTTATGCATTTTGTATCTCGTCGTGCAGGATGGTCGCCGCTGCGCGACGCGACCAGCTTGTCGGAGTTGATCCTGTCCGGCACCCGCACGTCGCGCGTGTGCGCCGACTGGCGGGGGCTGCCGCGCCTCCACACACTCGACCTCGAAGATACCCTAATCGAGAAGCTACACGTACTTGATTTGATATCTATATCTATTTATCAGTGCCCGCGACTTCGTACGCGGAAATTTTAAAAATGATTAAATTAAATGAATTGAAATGAAAGGAATGAAATGAAAAATCTATACAAATAAAAGTTATTTGTGTCACAAGGGGACAGAGTGATATTTTGTTTCCCGAGGGCGTTATTTTGAATTCAGAGGAAAGCGAAGGATTCTAAAGTAGAATCCTGAGTTTTGCGAAGAATTCAATATACGCCGCCCGAGGACAAAATATTTTGGCCTTGAGTGATACACGCTATTTTTCGTCACTTATACGCGGAAAGTAGGTCTAAAGGTGCCTGAAGAGCCGACAGAAGGTGATACTTTTTAGGTCGGGCAAAATCGTGTTTACGTAATGATATACGATTGTGCCTGTTCTGTCAACGATTCTGTCAAATTATAAAAAAAACGAGTTTCTATTGAACCATGTTCCAACCGAAGAGAATGTAATAGTTCCAACCTTCTTACAGCCACTCAAATACAGCAGTAAGAAGGTTGCAACTATTACATTATCTTTGGTTGGAAGATGGTTAAATATAGAACTCGTATTTTTTTTAATAATTTGACAGAATCGTTGACAGAACAGGCAATATCTTTTTTTTTATAGGACTGCGGTGGTGGAAAAAAGCGGGCGGCGTATATTGAATTCCTCGTAAAGCTCAGGATTCTACTTTAGACTCCTTCGCTTTCCTCTGAATTCAAAATAACGACCTCGTGGAACAAAATATCACTTTGTCCCCATGTGAAACAATAGTACATTACTGCTGCGGTCTCTAATGAGTGTGTTGTTGACCGCGTTGTTGATGGCCGAAAGCGCGGCGCAGCGCAGCTCCAGGCCTCCACAGCAAGGTCAGCATTGCAACACGTGATGGACAAGCTAAAATAAATGCCGAGACCAAAGGTCGAGGCCTTTATAGCGCGGCCAGCAAGGGTTGCTAATGATGACCAAGCTTGGAGGCCGTGAGCGTAGCGAAGCTTAGCTTGAGGCCAGTATAGCGTGGTCAGCAGTACACTCATTAGAGACCAAGGCTTGTATAGTGCTTTACTCAAAAATGCGACTATTAGTTTAAACAAAACTAGCTAAGTGGATATAACAATTAATACAATTATATTTATAAGCTTTTGCCCGCGACTTCGTCCGCGCATAATTTAAATTTAAAAAAATCGGATCCCGTATCCCATATCCTGGATTTCGTATCCCGGATCTCGTTACCCGGGTCCCGTATCCTGGATCTCGTTGCCCGAATCCTGGATCCCGTTTTCCAGATCCCGGATCCTGGATCCCGTTTTCCGGATCCCGGATCCCGGATCCCGTATCCCGGACCCCGTATCCCGGATCCCGTTCCCAGATTCTGTTTGCTAAATCCCGGATCCCGTATCCCGGATATCACGGATCCCGTATCTCGTAACCCATATTCCGAATCTCGTTTCCCGGGTCCCGTATCCTGGATCTCGTTGCCCGGATCCTGGATACCGTTTTCCAGATCCCGTATCCCGGATCCCGTTTTCCGGATCCCGTATATCCCGGACCCCGCATCCCGTTTCTCAGATTCTGTTTGCTAAATCCCGGATTCCGTATCCCGGATATCGTGAATCCCGTATCAAATATCCTTAATTTCATATCCCGGATCTTGTTTCCCGGGTCCCGTATCCCGGATCTTGTTCCCCGAATCCCAGATTCCGTGTTCCGGATCCCGGATCCCCTATCCCGGATATCACGGGTCCCGTATTCCATATCCCTGATTTCATTCGCCGGATCTCGTTTCCCGGGTCCCGTATCCCGGATCTCATTTTCTGAATTCTGGATCCCGTTTCCCAGATCCCAGCTTCCGTTTGCCGGAGCCTTATCCCGTTTCCTGGATCCCAGATCCCGTTTCCCGGATATCCGATCCCGTATCTGGGATATCCCGGATCCCGTATCGTATTAGCCCGTAAAAGTCCCGTCAAAATCGATCCAGCCGTTTCAGAGATTAGCCCGAATCGGTACTGCCATACAAACTTTCATTCCCTATTTTACACCCTCAGGGGATGAAACTTCCAAAACGCTAAAATTAATCTTTTTTATTTGTAAAAAGAAACCTAAACAACAATTTTCATCATTATAACTTCAAAAATGACGAATTTCAATACAAACTTTCATCCCTATTTCACCCCCTTAGGGGTTGAATTTCGTGTCGTTTATAATGACAACATTATAAACTTTTTTGAGTAAATAACTATTACGTAATATTTTCAGTACACTGATCTACTATTCAACACCACGGTCGACATTGTAGTCGTAGTAACTGGTGTCAAATTATTGTCCCTGCGCCGCGAGGACCTCGCGAGCCTCGCCGCCGCGCCCGCGGGGCCCACGCTCACCCTGCGGATGCGCGCCGCTGCACAGCTGCGCTGCGACTGCGAGCTGTACTGGGCGGCGGCGGCGCTGCGCCTGCCCAACAAGCGGCTGCGCGAGACCGGCGCGAGCTGCGAGAACGGGCGCGCGCTGCGCGACGTGCCGCTGGACGAGCTGGTGTGCGCCGCGCCCGGCGCCTGCCCCGCGGGCTGCGCGTGCGGCGCGCGCGAGGACGCGGCGGGGGGCCGCGTGCTGCGGCTGGACTGCGCCGGCGCGGGGCTGCGTCGCGTGCCGCGCGTCGACGCGCGCGCCGTGCTGCACTACACGGGCGGGGAGCCGGTCGCACTCGACCTGCGCCTCGCTGGGAATCACATCGACCAGCTCACCCCCGAGGACCTGCCGCCTGAGCTCGCGGTGAGCAAATCGACGTGAACCGAGCAGAACATAATGTGGCTCATTTTTAAGCTCTTCAGTATTAAAACCATCACTTTTCAAGGATTGTCATTGTGAAATGTTTCCATGTAGCTCTGAAGTTTAACGTCGACTGTCGATTGCAGGTTCTTGAACTGAGCAACAACGCTCTGGGTTTGATCGACGCGGCGACGGCGGCGGCGCTGGTGTCGCGCGCGTACCGGCGCGTGCTGCTCGCCGGCAACCCGCTCGACTGCAGCTGCCGCGCCGCCGGCGCGCTCAGCGCCATGCGCGACCACCCCGCCGTGTTACAAGACTGGGGCGAGGCCACCTGCTCCGACGGCAGCCCACTGTTTCTAGCCGCGCCACCGCCCTGCGACGACGACACCATGACCACGGGTGTGTCCAAAAATACTACGATTCCCGAGCCCGGGAGCGGGGGAGCGGCGTTGACACTGGCGCTCGGTGCGGCGCTGGCGCTGGGCGCGGTGGCCGTCGGCGCGGTGTTGTGGCGCGCGGTGCGGCGGCGGCGGCGGGCGGCGCAGCGGGCGCGGCTGCCCGAGACGCTGCGGCTGGAGCGGCTCGACGCCGGCGAGTGGGTGTACGACGCGTTCGTGTCGTTCGCGCACGCGGACGAGGCGGTGGTGCGCGAGCTGGTGGCGCGGCTGGAGGGCGGCGCGGCGCCGCTGCGGCTGTGCGTGCACTACCGCGACTGGATGCCGGGCGGCTGGATCCCGGCGCAGATCGCGGCGTCGGTGCGCGTCTCGCGCCGCACCGTGGCCGTCGTGTCGGAGGCCTTCCTGCGCTCCAAGTGGGCGCGCCTCGAGTTCCGCGAGGCGTACGCGGCGGCGATGGAGGCCGGCGAGCCGCGGCTCGTGCTGGTGCTGCTGGAGGACCCCGCGCGGCTGCCGCTGGACGCGGAGCTGCGCGTCTGCGTCGAAGGCAGCACGTACGTGCGCTGGGGCGACCCCTGGTTCTGGGAGAAGCTGCAGCGCGCGCTGCCGCCGCCGATGGCGCGTCCCGTATCGCAGTCGCCAGCTGCACCCCCGGCTTCCCCGCCGGGAACCCCCACTGCGTCCCCGAGTCCCCCGCCAGAGCCCGCGTGAAACCCCGTGCGCATGATAGTAGTGCTTCCATTCTCCGAAGATGATATAATAACCAAAGTTAGGCAATTAAGATTGCCAACACTCAGACCAGTTTACTGTTCACACTAAAATAAATAAAGTGTGTAAAGAATACGTAAGGGGTAGTTCACCCACCATCAAGAAACTTTCCGAGTTTAGGCTTTGGTTTGATCTGAAATGCGCCGACCCAATGACCATGTAGTGAGGAAGTGTCCTTCCATGGCTACAAGAGAGGACGAGGCAGCCTCGGACTACTTGGACGACGGAAACCCAGAACGACACGAAGCAGCTCGGCCTGACTGATGATGATACTACGCAGTGAAGCAAGTGGCGGCTCACGATTGAGGAAGCCGACCCCGCGTAACGGAACGAGGCGAGGGCAAAGAAGGCAGTTGCAGTGGCGATGCACGGTACAGACGTGATGCATCATGAATATACCACATTCAGTTCTAGCAAAACTGCTCAGTTAATATTGATCAAAGATTCACAACCAAAATCCTTTCGAAATAAAGAACTGATCATTAAACATGTTATTTTTTTTCATTTCGAGACGTTTCCACCTTTTGTTTTGGGGTCCTCTTGTAGTTATAGCCCAAGTCAAGGTGGTAGAGCCAAGCTGTAGCCAATTGACTGCAGCTCATAAACGGGCTGGCTCGACCGGGGTAGTACCACCCTCTCACAGAAGATCGGCGTAAAGCAGCTATTACAGCTGCGTTTCGTACGATGAGTGAGAGAGCCGTAAGCCCACCCCCCTCCCCCTCCCTCCATTCCACTCCCCTTCAGGTCGGCAATGTGCGAGCAATACCTTTGGTATTGTAAGCATCTATAGGCTACGGTAACTGCTTTACATCAGGCGGGCCGTACGCTTTTTTGCCACTGCAGTCCAATAAAAAAAAAAAAAAAAAAAGTTATCTTAGACTAGTAGTATAGGTACTGTTTAGTCATTTGGTTAATAGGTACCAGTCCATATTTACACTGACCCACACATCAATGACATTATTATTGGTGTAATTACCCCTTGGCGCATTGGTTCGAGCGTAGGCCGCTCGGCTTACTGCATCATGTAATTTGGTATAACTACCGGTTTGATTAACCCCTAGAGGCAAATTTCGGAAACGGCCTTTTCGTAATTTGCCCTGGTCTGGGTGTCACTGGGATCGCCCCCAGTCCATTGTACGGTACCCATAGTACAAGCGTTGCATAGTTTGGAACCATACAGTTGGTGTGTGAGTTTAGCGATTTATTTATAGTATTATTATACATAATATATCGTTTGAAGTCCCCAAAGATTATTATCCTTATTTTTTTCCTTAAAGTAGGTAATTGGATGTAATGAGCGAATGCGACATTTTTCAGTCTTGATAATATTATTATTGAAACTTCCGCCGCAGTCCTCGGTCGCGTTGGTATTGGTAGGTACCGTCAGCCATTACTGAGAGCTGCTCTGCGGGCCAACTACAGTGAAGCTGGTCTTTGGGCCGTTGTGTCACGTGACTTCAGTACTTAAGGTACGTTTAGATTACACTTTGGTGTACAGTCGCCGCCAACTGGTTTAATAAACCATTCAATTGCGCAGCTAGGCCATTCATTAAACGCCGGCACTCAATTGGACGCCTAGGCCGTTAGTTGAAAACACAAATAATAGCTAAACGTCCAACGAGTTGGCTGGTTGAAAGCTAGCCTTTTGGAGTAAGCTGAAACAAAAGCCGCCGGGTCATTTATAGTACATTACTGCTGCGGTCTCTAATGAGTGTGTTGTTGACCGCGTTGTTGATGGGCGAAAGCGTGGCGCAGCGCAGCTCCAGGCCTCCACAGCGCGGTCAGCATTGCAACCCTTGATAGACAAGCTAAAATAAAGGCCGAGACCAAAGGTCGAGGCCTTTATAGCGCGGCCAGAAAGAAGTTTGTATGGGAGTTCAAATTGTTTTTGAAGACCTGGGAATTTGTATAATAAAAAAATAGTAATTTCTGCGTTTTCGAAAATGCCACTCATAAGGGGGTAAAATAAGGGGTGGAAGTTTGTATGGAACCCTCAGGTCACGTCAGGTCCTACTCGCACTTGTTCGGTTTTTTGTTGTAGCGGCAACAGAAATACAAATTCTGTGAACATTTCAAATTTCTACCTATAACGTTAGATACCTACAGCCCGCTGACAGAGGGATAGCGTAGACTTAGTAATGGGGTCCCGTTGGCACCCTTTGGGTACGGAACCCTAAAAAGAATGAATGATAATTACGAACAATACATAAATAGAAATAATTAAAGTTGGAAGATTTTTATTGTTTAATAATTTTCAACTATTCTGGAGTTGATATAAGTATAGTTCGCGACAGGTCGAGATGACATTCTGGTTATGAGCTTTTTGCAGAATAAAATCCGAATCCAAATTAGCAGGACCCGCAACGCAACAGAATAATTTAATTTAATTATTTTGTGGGCGATTTTAATTGTTTATCGGGTCCTGCTAATTTTGATTCGGATTTTATTCTGCAAAAAGCTCATAGCCCGAATGTCATCTCGACCTGTCGCGAACTATAGGTACCTAATGGCGTAATGTTGAAACTGTCAGAACATGTTTTCAAGTGTGTTCTTGAAGCAGCAGTATGTTGTGGTTGTGTGCGGCGCTGGCGGCGGCGGCGCTGGGCGCGGGTGCGCGCGCGCAGGCGCCGCGCCCCGAGTGCGCGCGCGACCAGTCCGAGCGCTGTGCTGCACGCGATCAAAATGAAAATAGTTACCATTTTTATGTGAATGGTGAGGGACGACCGCTTTGTTAACTTACCTACATGAATAAAACGCTGTTATTTTGATTGAATGCAAGTCAATTAATTGGTACATTACTGTCCTGCCGCGGCCGAGCGTGATACCGGGGCATGAATTACTCCCGTCCGTGTAGGTCCTTTAGGGCCTCCGCAGACTAGCTACTTTTAGCATCGGCGACCAGCGATTTTTACCCGACTACGGCGGAGGGTTATGATTTTGACCGGTATGTATGTATGTATGTATGTATGTATGTATGTATGTATGTGCATCTGTTCCCACCTAACTTCCAAACTACTTGTCGTAATTTGACAAATGAGGTATCTTTAGAAGCGGCTTAATGGCGCGCTGGTTATAGGCTATGTGACGTCACATAAAATTGCATATGGCGCCCTCTAGAGGACATAATGTCATGAACTAAAAAAAAAACATTTTTTAATGAAACCGTGTGGGGTATCAAATGAAAGAGCTTGATGAGCACATTTCAAAAATATATATATTGTTACCTATAACTCCAAAATAATTAAATAAAAAGTAAGTTTAAAAACTAAAACCCGACTACTGAAAAATCGCGCTCTAAAAAGTATGAAACAAGAAAATATTCTCATCTAGAGGATAGCCGTGGTTGCGTTCATATGCCATTTGGCCCTAAAGGACCTACACGGACCACGGCTATCCTCTAGATGAGAATATTTTCTTGTTTCATACTTTTTAGAGCGCGATTTTTCAGTAGTCGGGTTTTAGTTTTTGTGACGTATTGATGCTGCGTCGCGTTCCTTCGAGCGCGAACGAGCCAGACGCAGCATCAAAATCGCCGATCGCCGATGCTAAAAGTAGCAAGTCTGCGGAGGCCCTTAAGGCAAAGCGGCATATAACCACGGACGACGGCTATCCTCTAGATCATCCATTCCCAAAGTGGGCGATAACGCCCCCTAAGCTTAGAAAAAAATTAGGGCGTTGTGTAGCTCTACACAACGCCCCATAATTTCTGGGTCTCTTACCGCCCCCCTTTAGGCCTGCAGCGCCCACAAAGGGGCGTTATCGCCCACTTTGGGAATCTATGCTCTAGATGAGAATATTTTCTTATTTCATACATTTTTGAGCGTCATTTTTTGTAAATTCAATTATTTTTTGTAAAAAGTCATAAAACAAAAGTTTATGATGTAAGTGTTTTTTTTAAATTAGACGTTATACGTCCCACTCCTGGGCAAAGGCCTCCCCTTTACTTCTCCACATGTCTCTGTTTTGGGCTATTCCCGCGATGTTCCCGCGAAGGTGTTCAAATCATCTCGCCATCTTTTCCTTGGTCGACCTCTTTTTCGGCGTCCTCTATCGGGAATTCAATTGGTGATGATGTTTGCACATCTTCTCAATGGAAGCAATATTACGAACCGGTGGTAACGCAAAAATATAGTTTATTTGACTATTTATAAATGCTACTGCTACTGTATACAGTGTGTTAAGAAAACCCTGTCCGACCCGAAAACGTATTGTTGGGTATCGAGATTAGATTCTATTTTTGTAAAAAAAAAAAAATTTTTTGCATACCTAGTTAATTTCCCACTGCTGGGCAAAAGCCTCCCCTTTTCTTTTTATCCGACGATTTTGACCGGTATGCGCCTAACTTCCAAACTACTTGTCGTAATGTGTCGTTACATAAAATAGCATATGGCGCCCTCTAGAGGATTATAATGTCATGAACTAAAAAACTAATATTTTTAACGAAGCCGTGTGAGGTATCAAATGAAAGAGCTTAATTAGCACATTTCAAAAATATATTATTGTTTGTTATAACTCCAAAATATTTAAATAAAAAGTAAGTTTAAAAACTAAAACCCGACTACTGAAAAATTACGCTCTAAAAAGTATGAAACAAGAAAATATTCTCATCTAGAGGATAGCCGTGATCCGTGGTCATATGCCATGCCGTGTAGGTCCTTTAGGGCAAAATGGCATATGACCACGGATCACGACTATCCTCTAGATGAGAATATTTTCTTGTTTCATACTTTTAAAATTTGCTAAATTTTGAAGGAAAAAAGACTAAAAGAAATGACATTATAAATCATTAATATGTTTACTATCATGAATAAATTTTTTCTTTATTTTTTATTTGGTCATGTGATTGAGAAACCACATTACCGGTATCGGCTCGGGCAAGGTTTTCTTAACACACTGTATAGCTTACATGAATAATTTTTATTTTATTTGATTGATTTATTAATGCTTCGAAAAGTATGTAAAAAAACCGGTCAAGTGCGTGTCGGGCTACACACAAGACGATCGGCAGTGGTTTGAGCGTAGGCCACTCGGCTCACTGCATCGAGTGCATCTGCCCTTTCGTAATATGACCTACAGTCCTGACCTGGGGGCTTACCACGAACTCTTATTGCGATTCAATTACAGGAACGTTTTAACGTTTTAGCGACTTTTTGTGCAATGACGTACCTTATTGTCATGATAATAAGAAACGTCATTGCACAAAAAGTCGCTGAAACGTTAAAACAAAACTGCTATAAGAGGTGGTGGTAAGCCCCCTGTACCTGATCTGGGTGTCACTGGGATCGCCACCAGTCCAGCTTTGCTTTCCGACCATACAGTTGGTGTGTTTGTCTGGCGATTTTCATTTATTTACACTGTAGGGTTAGTATATGAAAATCCAAATACCAAACATTGATGATCGTGTCTTCGTCGTCCCCAGGACTGATAGTAATGTATGACTTTGTCGACGGCGACTACTTCGTGCTGAACTGCTGGTCGGACACTCCTCTCGACGAGCCGGCAATGCCGCGCTTCGAGCCCGCGCTGCGCGTGCGCGAGGTGCGACTCAACTACTGCTGGCCGCGCGCAGGCTCGTACGCGGCCGCCCTGCGCGCGCTCAACGTAACCGCGCTCGACCCGCCCGCCCCGGGGCACGACCCAGACACCCCGACATACTCCATCGACCTGGCACTAACACGGAATTTTAATGTGAACGTACTGGCCGACATGCCGACCCTGCGCACTCTCGCCTTCTACGACACGAACGTCACCGCCGGGGACCTCGCGCTGCTGCCTGTCAGTCTCAAGCGGTTGGAACTGAACTTCACGGAGGTCGGCCACGTGCCGGCCGCCGCCCTCTCGCGCCTGCCGCGCCTCCGAGAAGTCGTAGTACGCAACACAAACAATCCCGTGCTGTTCGAGGTGGAGGCGGCGCGCAACCTGAGCTCGCTATATATAGACTCGACCGCCACACGAGTCAGCCTGTCGCTGCCGGACACGCTCAGTTCGCTCAGACTGATGAACTGGGCAGTGCGGCGCCCGGAGCCGTGGCGCTCGTGCGCCGGCCTAGACCGGCTGGTCGTGGACGGTGCCACCGCCGAGGTGCTGCCGGACGGCTGGCTGGCCCGCTGCGCGCGCCTGCGCACGCTGCACCTGCGGGGCGCCGGGAAACTGAAGACCTTGTCGGTGGGCGCGCTGCGCGGTGCCTCCGCGCTGGTGGAGGTGCGGGTGACGAGGAGCGCGCTGGAGGCGCTGCCGGAGGGGCTGCTCCACGTCGCGCGGGCGCTGCGCGTGCTGGACCTCAGCTCCAACAAGGCGCTGGACGCGTGCCCGCACGCAGGCGACACAGACCACGACACGCAGGGTGAGTGCGCTCGAGCTGATCGATGCACTTGCCGCGACCAACGATATCGGTATTTATATACATTTTTGATCTTGTCGCGCAGAATCGCCGCTGCGCGACTTGACGAACTTGACGAAGTTGATCCTGTCCGGCACCGGCACGCGGCGCGTGTGCGCCGACTGGCGGCGGCTGCCGCGCCTCCACACACTCAACCTTGCTGGTACCCCCATCGGGCGGATAAACGTACTCGATTTTATATCTATATATTTTTTTAGGATTCCGTACCTCAATAGGAAAAAACGGAACCCTTAGCGCCGCCATACACGCGACTGCACACGACAGCTCTAGAGCTGTTGGTTGCAGTCGACAGCTCGCGACTGCAAGGCGTCAAGCAGTCGGCGGGCTGTCGCGAGCTGTCGTGTGCAGTCGCGTCTTTGGCGGCGCTTATAGGATCACTTTGTTGCCCGTTTGTCTCTTTGTCAAGACGTGCAGACCTCAAACCGCTGGTGTTACACACATCAAATTTTAACGAAAAGCATAGGAAGGATTTTGAAAAAAATTACCGGACAAGTGCGAATAGGACTCGCAACCTGAGAGTTCCGTGCAAATTTTATTATATTTGTAAATAGGTAGTCATCCCGAGATTCGAGTCTCCACGTTGCCTATTTTCGGAACAATACATGTAATTACAACGCCCAAGTGTGTATTCAGGGCGCCAGTCCGACTCGCTTTTGTCCTGTTTTTTTAAATTTTTAATAAGTAGCCTAAATACAAATTTTCATGTCTGCTTCAGTAAAATTGAGACTCCCCATACAAACTTCCACCCCTTATTTTGCCCCATTAAGGGGTGGTTTTTTTTAAAAATCCTTCCTATGCTCTTCTTAAAAAAAAGGTACCTACCGTTCAAATTTAATGTTATTAATTAGCTTTCCCTGACTTGTGAATAAATGTTCAGAATTTAATGTTATCTTGTTACTGTTGGTTATGAATCGCAAATACTGGTGAAGTATCGGTTTTACGTAACAAAATGACACCATGTATAACCCATACATATTTATATCCCTGCCGTTTAGCTTTATTACGACATTCACTAAAAAGGAGTTTCTCTGATGGTTAGTTGTTACGGCTAATCTCCTAAACTGCTGGACCGATTTTGACGGGACTTTCACTGGCAGATAGCTGATGTTATAAGGGGGTAACTTACGTTATACTGTTATTTTTGAAAAAGAATAAGAGATCCGCTAAAAATGAAAACCCTATAGCTATGTCTTCACCAGTGCGCTTTCATGTTCATCTTGCGTCTTCAACTTTCAATTCATCTCGCGTCAAGCGCGTGCTATAATGATTGCCTTAAGACGCATGCAGCTTAGTGTCTAAACCTCGGTCGACGAGATGTACAAGTGTAGCTATTTGTGCAGAATATTTAGTATTAACTACAAGGAAAAAAACTTAAGATAAAAGAGTATCTGGATAAACGATGTTTAGAAGACACGAAACAAAAATTACGAAAGAAAATATTCATAATTTCAATGTTTTAACTTTATCTGCCGCCATTTTGTATGTAAAGCGCACGGAATGTTGCACGCGAACCCACCGGTGGCGGATCAGCGTGCGCTACGGGCGTGCGCTGTTTTTGAGCTAGAATAGCGCACGCGTTATTGCATGCGCTACGGCGCTTCATGCATGCGTCAGACGAAAGCGCAAGATGAACGTGAAAGCGCACTGGTGAAGACATAGCTATTAAATACCACGCGGACGAAGTCGCGGGCAATTATCATAAATAAAATCTATTTTGAAGTGTTTACATTCAACCCAACCCCCCCCCCCCCCCATGGACCAGTTACTAAGGGGACTGGCCCTAAGCAAGTCGGCCGAATGGTCGGCCTAGTACTAACATCGACATAAAACGAAGCGAGTAGTTCAACTATTTACCGGTAAATAGTAAAATGAAAATGAAAAAACAATGACCACGTTTTGTTTCATACAAATATCTAAGCACCTCTTTCTTTAGTCTTTACTCTGTGACCCCCCCCCCACCTTTCCCTCTTCCCCATTCCCCAACCCCCTTCCCTCCCTCTGTACACTTCTTCGGGTCGGCAACGTGCGAGCGTTGCCTTTCGTGTTGCAAGCATACATAGGCTACGGTAACTGCTTAACATCAGGCGGGCCATGGGTAGGTATGCTTGTTTACCACCTGGGGGCTTACCACCACCTCTTATAGCAGTTTTGTTTTAACGTTTCAGCGACTTTTTGTGCAATGACATTTCTTATTTGTCATGACAATAAGGTACGTCATTGCACAAAAAGTCGCTGAAACGTTAAAACGTTCCTGTAATTGAATCGCAATAAGAGTTCGTGGTAAGCCCCCTGAGTTATATAAAAAATAGGTACAGTCACGCTCTAGTAGTTACAGAATACGTAAAATGTATATTTTTGACGTTATCTTTTTCAGTTCACCGATATTAAATTCAACACCACCGTCGACCTTAAAGTTTTATTATCTGCTGTCAACTTGTCCCTGCGCCGCGAGGACTTCGACAGCCTCGCCGCGGCGCCCGCGGGACCCATGCTCACCCTGATGCTAGTCGGGCGGTTGCGCTGCGACTGCGAGCTGTACTGGGCGGCGGCCGCGCTGCGACACCCCAGCAAGCGGCTGCGCGAGATCGGCGCGAGCTGCCACAACGGGCGCGCGCTGCGCGACGTGCCGCTGGACGCGCTGGTGTGCGGCGCGCCCGGCGCCTGCCCCGCGGGCTGCACGTGCCACGTGCGCGTGGACGCGGTGCGGCCGCGCCGCGTGTTGCGGCTGGACTGCGCCAATGTGGGGCTGCGCCGGGTACCGCCCGTCGACGCGCTGCCAGACACGGGAACTGAACCGCTCGCGCTCGACCTGCGCCTCGCTGGAAATAGCATCGACCAGCTCGTCCCCGAGGACTTGCCAATCGAACTCGCGGTAAGCAAACTTTTGAGGTTAGTAACGCTTGTGAGTAAAATGTTTCCAACGAGCTCGCGTTCAACGTAGACTGTTGATCGCAGGCGCTCGACCTGCGCGGCAACGCATTGCGCGTGATCGACGCGGCGACGGCGGCGAGGCTGGTGTCGCGCGCGGACCGGCGCGTGCTGCTCGCCGGCAACCCGCTCAACTGCAGCTGCCGCGCCGCCGCCGCGCTCAGCGCCATGCGCGCGCACCCCGGCGTCTTCCAGGACTGGACCAACGCCACCTGCTCCGACGGCACACCGCTCACTGACGCCGAGCCACCACTCTGCGACGACGATACCACGACTGAGCCGGGAAACGTAACGGAGAACTCGCCAGACGTTACGACCAAGGGTGTACCGGGGATGTCGGTGGGCGGGGTGGCGGCGCTGAGTGCGGCGCTGGCGCTGGGCGCGGCGGGCGCCGGCGCGGTGTTGTGGATCGCGGTGCGGCGGCGGCGGCGGGCGGCGCGGCGGGCGGCGCGGCGGGCGCGGCTGCCCGAGACTCTGCGGCTGGAGCGGCTCGACGCCGGCGAGTGGGTGTACGACGCGTTCGTGTCGTTCGCGCACGCGGACGAGGCGGTGGTGCGCGAGCTGGTGGCGCGGCTGGAGGGCGGCGCGGCGCCGCTGCGGCTGTGCGTGCACTACCGCGACTGGATGCCGGGCGGCTGGATCCCGGCGCAGATCGCGGCGTCGGTGCGCGTCTCGCGCCGCACCGTGGCCGTCGTGTCGGAGGCCTTCCTGCGCTCCAAGTGGGCGCGCCTCGAGTTCCGCGAGGCGTACGCGGCGGCGATGGAGGCCGGCGAGCCGCGGCTCGTGCTGGTGCTGCTGGAGGACCCCGCGCGGCTGCCGCTGGACGCGGAGCTGCGCGTCTGCGTCGAAGGCAGCACGTACGTGCGCTGGGGCGACCCCTGGTTCTGGGAGAAGCTGCAGCGCGCGCTGCCGCCGCCGATGGCGCGTCCCGTATCGGAGTCGCCCGCTACACCCCCGGCTTCCCCGCCGGGACTCCCCGCTGCGTCCCCTAGTCCCCCGCCGGGGCCCACGTGAAACTCTGTGCACGTGATAGTGCTTTCATACTCCGAATCTCATTTCAATCGTTCTACGAAACAGTTTGGGTCCAATCCCAAAATACCCCAAACGTGTCCGGATGTGTAATTCAATTGAGCAATCTCCAAAGATAACAACCGCCGCCAACGTGGACATTGCGACTACGAGACCGGAGAAGAATCGACTTTATGGAAATGTGGTGCTGGCGACGACCTCCTCAAAATAAGCTGGACTGCACATCGAACCAACGTGACCATATTTAAAAGAGCTCAGAATTAAACAACGGCTTCCATCGATTGTTCTATTAGGAATCCTGAAATTCTTTGGATAGTATGTCGCTTCCAAGATGGTCCAATGGAAGACTGGTTATCAAGGGTCGAAGAAGAAGGCAAGCGTTCACATGGTCGATCTTCTACACGATGGGTTGATCTTATAAGAACTATCACGAAATGTCCCATAGTAGAATGTTCCCGAAGTGCTGCAGACCGGGCCGCGTGGAGGAATATGGCTAACAAAGTGGCCATTGGACATGGCAACCCATGACCACGACCACTCTGTCAAGATTGTCCGACTGAGAAGAAGAAGAAATAGAGAATAGCAACCAGCACACATCGCAACCAGAAGATCAGGGGGCTTACCACCACCTCTTATAGCAGCTTTGTTTTAACGTTTCAGCGGCCATTTGTGCAATGACGTTTCTTATTGTCATGACAATAAGGTACGTCATTGCACAAAAAGTCGCTGAATCGTTAAAACGTTCCTGTAATTGAATCGCAATAAGAGTTCGTGGAAAGCCCCCCGATCCCACGAAAGACAAGCTGACTCAAATATGAGAAAATAATAACAACACCAACGACCTAAGTATAAATTGTTACTTTTATGGGCGTGACATTAAGAACACAAGAGAAACTTACCGAACAGCAAACCCTTTCACAAATAAATTATGAAATAGATTAAGCGAAGTAAGATCAAGAGGAAGCATTGAAGAAGTACATTCTATATTATTAAGGTGAAACAAAAGGAAAGGAAAAGGAAACTGACTACTTGAAAAATTAATAATTAAAAAAAAAAAACACGACTGCCCTGCCAAAAAACGAACTAAAAAGTTTAAAACAAGTGCAGTGTCATTGCAGTCGGGGGACCGTTCTGTGAAACACTTTTTAATCTAAGAGGTCCCCCGACTGCAATGACACTGCACTTGTTTTAAACTTTTTTGTTAGTTTTTTGGCAGGACAGCCGTGTTTTTAATTTTAATTTTGTACATTTTAGTGACAAGAGCCCCCTCCCAAAAATTAAATATTTGTTTTGCATGTACCTACACCCTATCTATGTGAAATTATGATAATAAATCATATATTTTTAAAATTTACTCATTAAGGCCTTCAATTTGATACCTATATTGTAATAATCGAAGTTTTTTTTTTTTTTCAAATTTGAAAATTGACCCATAATGCCGCCATATTGTTTTTTTTTTGCAAATATAATATACCCAGTGTCACCCGGAATAGTACCTAGTACTAACATCGACATAAAACGAAGCGAGTAGTTCAACTATTTACCGGTAGATAGTAAAATTAAAATGAAAAAACAATGACCACGTTTTTTTTCATACAAATATCTAATAAGGGCACCTCTTTCTTTAGTCTTTACTCTGTGGTAAAACACCATCTGTTATTGTTCTTGATACTATTGCTGCGTTCCATTCACCGTAATTTTTGTTATTTTCGTCCACAAAAACTGTTAAAAACGTTAATAATGATCACTTTCAGTACAAGTTGGTGCGAGTAGAACGAGATTTGCGAACGAAAATAACGAAATTAACAAAATTAACAGTGAATGGAACGCACCATATTACTAGTGGAACAGTCAAGTCATCTAGTTCTCGGTCTCGTTGTACTTCACTCACTGTCAGTTGCTCCGTGAGTGAAGTAGTGAACTACAGTGAAGCCGGTCTTGGGTCGTGTTTGTCAAGTCGTCTCTTCGCTAGGTACGTTTAGATGACACTTTAATGATGTTTTCTCTTAGGGCCTCCGCAGACTAGCTACTTTTAGCATCGGCGATCGGAGATTTTGATGCTGCGTCTCACTCGTTCGCGCTCGAAGAAACGCGACGCAGCATCGATACGTCACAAAATCGCCGGTCGCCGATGCTAAAAGTAGCTAGTCTGCGGAGGCCCTTATTGGACGTAGCGTTAAAGTCTATTTTTATTTAACAGCAGACTTGCAATTGATTATTTTCTAATATTCTAATACCTTTGCCAAAGCCTTGTGACTGTCCAAAATAGTATGTCCTACTCAACGGAGTCAGTAGACCCAGTACGACTCAGTCGCTTGCGGTAAATAATGTTGAAAACATGCCGGTATTGTCTTTACGGCTCATCTCTATATATAAAAATGAATCCTATTTCCCGTTGTCATGACTTGACGCGAGAACGGCTCGACCAATTTAGATGTTTTTTTTTTTAGAATTTTCCGTGAAGTTCAAGGAAGGTATGGATGTATACAATTAAAAAAATTGAAAAAATTGCCCAGAAAACGCTAAAAACACCCATTTTATGTAAAATGTATGATTCAAATTACTTTCAATAGATGGCGTAACGAACGCCGGTGTCAAATGGCGACTACAAATTCCTGCAAATTCATATTTGTCTAATTGTTCATTTTAAATTATCACACAGAATTTTTTATATTTATCTGAAAGGGGAAGAACGGACGACGAACGGGGGAACGGGGGGTGTAGTTATTTTTCAGCTAATAAGTTAATACAACATTTATTCATTCTAAGGCGGCACAGCCGGGACAGCTACCCCCTTATTCATAGAGATTTTGCCCAGTTTGCAATGGTTATGAGAGGCATTTTTAGGAACAAATGTGATTTGTAACTCCACTGCAGGTCGATTATAACTTTCTATGAATAAGGGGGCTAGTCTTTTGATGAATGTCTTCTTATGTATTTAGTAAATTAATTGTCGATTGCGAGTGCGATAACAGGGGGCTTACCACAAGCTCTTATTGCGATTCAATTACAGGAACGTATTAACGTTTCAGCGACTTTTTGTGCAATGACGTACCTTATTGTCATGACAATAAGAAACGTCATTAAAACGTCGTTAAAACGTTCCTATAATTGAATCGCAATAAGAGCTTGTGGTAAGCCCCCAGATGTGTGAATTTCACTGCATGTAGTGAACACTAGTTTAGTGATTGTAATGTTAGAAGGTACCTTACCTGCTAAAATAATGCATCAATAGGCGTGTCTACACACGCATGCCGCGCGAGGCAAATACTCGCCGTGCCTCACCCGAGCGCTGTCATTTGCCTCGCCTAGTTTGGCCTAGTCATGAGACAGAACGATTATACCCTCGGGTATACCCTTCTCTGTCTAGAGCGTAGTTTGGCTCGCCCTTTGCCTCGCGGCATGGGACTGAAGCAACCGCGCATGTCGCGCGAGGCATGTGGGTGAGCAGATTCGCGCGGCATGCGTGTGTTCTGGACTTGTGCCGTATTTTTAGTTTTATCAATCAAGGGACTGTGATCTGCGTCACGAGGGAACAATTGTACGGATGGCAGCGCCTGTTGATGTCGTTGAGTCCGAAGACTACAGTTCCACCGAACAGGGTCGCAAGCACCAACTTGTTGAAATATGTTGCCATTATCAAAGTCAAAGTCAAAGGTTTTTTATTCATGGAAGCTTAATAAAGCATTTATAAATAGTCAAGAAGAAACAATATTTTAGCGCTACCACCGGTTCGTAATGTTGCTTCCGTTGAGAAGAGCCGGCAAGAAACTCAATGGTTACTCTTTTCAAAAGAATAATTGTATTGCTGGTGTAGTCGTCGTTGTAGTATGTATATGTCACGAACGTAAATACATACTGGACTGTTCTCTACTGCACAAAAAACGAGCCGAGCGAGAGGCCCCAGTTGGAACCGTGTCCCTCTCATTTCGAGTTGCCATGCCAAAATAATATAATCGTTGGGTAGTGATTGTTAGTTTTTAAATCAAGCAAATTAATTAATTGAGTATTTATCATGACTATTGTTAATATGGTAAAACAATAGTCACGATATTAATTAATTTATTTATTTGCTTGATTTAAAAACTAACAATCACTACCCCAACGATGATATTATTTTGGCATGGCAACTCGAAATGAGAGGGACACGGTCCCAACTAGGGCCTCTCGCTCGGCTCGTTTTTTCTGTCTAAGAATTGTCAAGGTATAATAGACCTTAAGGCAGCAGAATAAAGAAGAATTTTTTCTTAACCAAAAACTCAACTTGTCTATCCTCTATTAAAAGATCCTTGGTATATGTAAGTATTATTGATATGATTATAATGTAAAGCGGGGCTAATAGTGACACTATGCAACATTGCGGAAAATCTACAAAAGAAATTCATTTTCCTACGCTCCAGCAGAATCAGCTAAATTTCCGTGAAACCAACTATTTCTTGAACAAGAAAATCCCCCTCACAGAAGATCGGCGTAAAGTAGCTGTAGTAGTAGTGAGAGAGTCGAGTCGGCAACGTGCGGGTGATGCCTTTGGTATTGCAAAGCTACGAGAACTGCATAAGGGCCTCCGCAGACTTGCTACTTTTAGCATCGGCGACCGGCGATTTTGTGACGTATCGATGCTGCGTCGCGTTTCTTCGTGCGCGAACGAGCGAGACGCAGCATCAAAATCGCCGAAAGCCGATGCTAAAAGTAGCAAGTCTGCGGAGGCCCTAACTGCTTGTTTTAATTTTTAGACATTTGTTAAAATCGTCTAGGATTACTTTATTTATTTATCTATTAACAATAACATTACCGACTGCGAACTGAAGCGACTGTAGCCGTTGGGCTAGCAAACAGAATGTCCCAGGTTCGATCCCCGGTGGGGCATGCACCAATGGATGAATTTTCATCTATGTGCATAATTTACAGTTCGCTGACGGTGAGGGAAAACATCGTGAGGAAACCTACCTATCCCCCGGGATTAGGTAATAGTCAGTTCCTGTATACACGGCGACAAGGTTCACCACCTGTCACGTTGGGTTCTGACTATCTGGTGAAACGTGGGCTTTGAGTTGGTTAATACCTCCACAATGTGGTGGTGTATGGCCACTCAAGCCTCTGACTACCCGGGGGTAGGGATAAAAGTCGTGACGTTACATTTACATTTTTTACATTCAATAACATTACCCTCCTTTCGGGGCAGTTGGGTGAACAATAATAATCAAAAAATAATAACCAGTCATGCATCATTACGTCAGCACGATCCATGTTTTAGATGTAGGGTAACACCGAATTTTATCAGACCGATTTGTACTTTACTTAATTAGTAGTTGTACGTAAATCCTACAGGAAGGAAAACACACACAATTATTATTTTACTTGGAAGCTAACGAGGTAGGTGTGAAAATAATAAGTCAGCTGTCACGACATTACCGAAAAAGAAAGAAACATGCGACTGTGCAAAATAGTATAATGTCCTACTAAACGGAGACCGTGGACATAGTACCTACGATTAAATCATTCGCGGAAAATAATGTTGAAAGCATGCCGCGGTGAATAAAGGGCACAAATTTTGTGCATCTGAGTGATATCCCCTGGATGATCTAATTCGCCAGGTGATCTGAGTAAAGAAAGAAAAAAGAAAGAAAAAAAAAACTTTATTGCGACTAGCAGAAAAGTTATAGAATAAAAAACAAAAAACAAATAAAAAAAAAAGTAAAAAAATAAATTAAAAAATGTAACAAAAAACATACACAGATTCTGCTCGCCGCAAACGGACCCAATTCAGCATGTGCTGGTCGGCAAGAACCAGCGCTGGTCTTCCATCGGGCCCGTTTGGCGACCTCACGGGCGCAAACCACAAACAAATTAAAAATTAAAACTAAAAGCGCTCGTACCCAAAACACTTAAAAAAAAAAAAAAATAACGTCACGACTTTTATCCCCATTCGGGGGTAGTCAGAGGCTTGAGTGGCCATACACCACCACATTGTGGAGGTATTAAGTAAGTCAACTCAAAGCCCACGTTTCACCAGATAGTCAGAACCCAACACAAAACACTTAAAACTATAAATAATAAAAACATCGAGTAAAACAAAAGTCATCTGTGCTGTAGGTACGACACAAATCTATTAATCTATGGTGCTACAAGACAACATAATAGAATTTCTAACCTACAATAGTATGAGAAACAACGAGGCGAGGTATGAGGCGACTTTTTGTTCCACTTTGTGCACCCAGGTGATATACCCAGGTGCACAAAGTGGAATAAACCAATTGCCAATACGGCAATGATAAATAATGCATTCTTACGAATTGCGAGTGCGGTAACGGATGTGTAAATGTCGCTGAATAGTGGTGTGCTGAGCACAAGTTCATGATTGCGACGTTAGGAGGTCCCATATCTTCTCTATATATAAAAATGAATCCTATTTCCCGTTGTCATGACTTGACGCGAGAACGGCTGGACCAATTTAGATGTTTTTTTTTAGAATATTTCGTGAAGTTCAAGGAAGGTTCATACAGAAAACGCTAAAATGTAAATGCCATTTTATGTAAAAAATATGATTCAAATTACTTTCAATAGATGGCGTAACGAACGCCGGTGTCAAATGGCGACTACAAATTCCCAAATTCCTGCAAATTCTTATTTTTCTAATTGTTCATTTTAAATTGTCAGACAGTTTTTTTTTATTTATCTGAAAAGGGTAAGAACGGACGACGAACGGGGGAACGGAGGGTGTAGTTCTTTTTCAGCTAATAAGTTAATACAACATTTATTAATTCTAAGGCGGCACGAAGTTCGCCGGGACAGCTAGTCTGGTATGTGTGTGTTCCCTCGCTGCGGGTATTCCCAGTCGAGGGAATGTTTCCCATTCCTGTAGTTGTGTCATTCCAAAGCAAATTCCCAAACACGGCACATGTTACCGCGAACAAGTAGTTGACGGTAACACGTCGGTCACGGAGTCCGTGCAAGGTTGGATGACGTAGTATAATTTGATGACCTACGTCATCATTTACTACTAAATAGCTACTATTTGTACCATAAATTCATGATTGTAGTATACAATATCACAACGACAAGGCGCAGATGTGTTTATTTCAGAATAGTTACATTGAGTCATTCATTTTAATTGTTATACAGGATTATTGGAAAAAAATTAACAACCTTGCAGGACTGTATTACTGACATCAAAAACAGCAACTTTTGTTATATGACTTTTTACAAAACATAATAAACATTTACCAAAAAATCACTTTCTAAAATGTATGAAACAAGAAAATATTCTCATCTAGAGGAAAGCTTTGGTACGTAAGTTGTATTCCACTTTGCCCTAAAGTACTTAAACGGACCACGGTTATCCTCTAGATGAGCATATTTTCTTGTTTCATACATTTTAAATTGTGATTTTTTGTTAAATTTATTATTCTTTTGTAATAAGTCATATAACAAAAGTTGCTGTTTTTGATGTCAGTAATACAGGCCTGCAAGGTTGTTAATGTTTTTTCAATAACCCTGTATAGTACATTACTGCTACGGTCTGTAATGAGTGTATCGGTGGCGGCGGCGATGATGGCCGAGAGCGCAGCTCCAGGCCTCCACAGCGCGGTCAGCATTGCAGCCCTTGATGGACAAGCTAAAATAAAGGCCGAGACCGCTGTGCCTGCCCCCGCGCTGGTGCGCAAATGTTGTGAACGGGTACTAGGTTCCCGAAAATATGCTTCCATAATCGCTTGAGTGACGTAGGTAGTAGGTACTACTGCCATCTATTAACAAATAAATCAAACTCTTGACTGAATTAAGCATTTTTTTTTTTTGTAACGTCACGACTTGTATCCCCATTCGGGGGTAGTCAGAGGCTTGAGTGGCCATACACCACCACATTGTGGAGGTATTAACCAACTCAAAGCCCACGTTTCACCAGATAGTCAGAACCCAACGTGACAGGTGGTGAACCTTGTCGCCGTGTATACAGGAACTGACTATTACCTAATCCCGAGGGATAGGTAGGTTTCCTCACGATGTTTTCCCTCACCGTCAGCGAACTGTAAATAATGCACATAGATGAAAATTCATCCATTGGTGCATGCCCCACCGGGGATCGAACCTGGGACTTTCTGATTGCTAGCCCAACCTGTTCACCCCTAGGCTACAGTCGCTTTGCAATTTAAGCAAATGTTGTAATTTATAAGGTGCACCATTTATAATCAACGGTAATTTACAGTAATCTAGATCTTGTTTTTGTATTTCAGGTTTGCTGATTGTAGGTCCAAATACGGTGGTTTCATCCAGTTCTGGACGACAGGAAGCTGGAGACCAGCACCATGGGACATACTCGACAACACGAGGAAAATATATACATCACATTGGCGAACCAAGTGCAGTGGATTCAGAAGGTCAATAATGTGATGACAAAATATCCCGCTTGGACAAACAAAGATTCAAAGATTCAAACGTTTATTTTGTTTAGGCCTACGGGGGCACTTACAAATTGACATTTTACATTTTTTCTTAAATTCTACTGCCGGATCGGAAACGCGACCTCGACTGAGAAGATCCGGCAAGAAACTCAGCGGGCTTGTCTTTTTTACATTGTTTTAATTTAATTTTATTTTTTTAATCAACAACCAACAACTATCATGAAATATGGACATCATGGATCCAACAGGCCCCGTTTGGACATGATTACATAGGTTCAACCGCAGATTTCGTATACCTGTCGCCAAAGCCGACACCGTACCCTACCGTAGCCTATAGATGCTTACAATACCAAAAGCATTGCTCGCACGTTGCTGACCTGAAGGGGAGTGAGAGGGAGAAAGAGGAAGAGGATGGGGATTAGGCTTCCGGTTCTCTCACTCATCGTAGGAAACGCAGCTGTGATAGCTGCTTTACGCCGATCTTCTGTGGTAGGTACTACCCTGTTATATAATATACTTTTTTTTACCTTTAATCTATAGTATTTCTCTATGTATGGAAACATCAATTTAGATTTTACGGGCCCGTTAGCGTGGTTGGCGCGGAGGCGCCTTTCACGCTGCAGGTCGTAGGTTCGATTCCTACCCGGGACATGCATTTGTGTGCGTGAACATGTCTGTATGTCCCGAGTCTGGGTGTATATGTATATTAAGTATGTATTTACAAATAAAAAAGTAGTATATGTAGTAATATTTATCTGGTTTCCATAGTACAAGCTCTGCTTAGTTTGGGATCAGGTAGCCGTGTGTAAAAAATGTCCCAGGATATTATTATTATTATTACTATTAGATTTCAGATGCGTAGAGCACATTGTTCTATGGTATAAGTCCGTGCCTATCATCAACGGTAATTTACATTAATCTATCGCAACCACTTTTTTTTTTGAAGAACGTATAGATATTATTATATTTAAGGTTTGCTGATTGTAGGTCCAAATACCGTGGATACACCAGTTCTGGACGACAGGAAGGTGGAACCCAGTACTATGGGGCACACTCGGCAACACGAGGTAATAGAAAGCACAATGGCGAATCCAATGCAGTGGATATGGGAGGTCAAGACGTGCATGGTGATAGCAGAGTACACATGAGCATAATAGAACAGTCAGGATCCATGAGCTGCTGCTGAGCAGCATAACATGAATACATAGGTTTTATCTGTGGCCACAGTATATGCTGTCGCCAAAACCGATCTGATACGAATATTTTAAATTGAGAAAAAATACTTTTTACGTAAAGAGGTTTGTTTTATTCACTGGCTTACTAGAAAAGAAAGAAATACTTTTGACTTAGGACAGGGGCAGGGGTGTCTAGTAGAGATGAGTCGTATTTACTAGAACAGGTGCGAAGAACAGGTATTTTACGAGACTAGGCGGCACCTATTCCAATTTGGAGAGAACTTAGTCCACCTAGTATTTCACTCAACACGTCCCAGCGGACGTGATGCTTTCTCGATTGCGTGCGGATATCGCGTATTATTATGAGTATTACGAACTGCTTAGTCTACATAGTATATGGTAGGTAACTAGTCTTCTAGTTCAAGTAGTATTATTATCATATTTATGTGTTAAATTGTTGAGATAACCTATTTTTGTCTTTATAACAAAAATGGCTCTAAAAGGAAGTTGTCATCATTATCATCATCATCATCGTCATCATCGTCATCATCATCATCGTCATCATCATCATCATCGTCATCATCATCATCATCATCATCATCATCATCGTTATCATCATCATCGTCATCATCACCACCATCATCATCATCATCATCATCACCATCATCATCATCATCATCATCACCATCATCGTCATAATCACTATCATCATCGTCATAATCATCATCATCATCATCATCACCATCATTATCATTATCACTAAGATCGTCATCGTCATCATCGTCATCGTCATCATCATCATCATCGTCATCACATCATCATCGTCGCATCATCATCATCATCATCATCGCCGTCGTCGTCTTCTTCATCATCATCATCGTCGTCATCATCAAGTCATCATCATTAGTAAGCAGTAGGCGACATCTAACTAAAGTGAGCAAAAGTCAATTTTTGTCCCCATTTGATCTCATGTATCGAGTCCTATTATGGATCTAAGGATAAGTACTGGAACCATAGCCGATAAGTACTGGAGACTAGGTGGACTAGGCGGACTAGGCGGACTAGGCGGACTAGGTGGAACAGGTGTTTGGATCACGTATTTTTAAATACTAGGAATAGGTGCACCTAGTCCCAAATTTACCTAGTCCAACCCATCTCTAGAGATCACGGCTACGGCAAGATAAATAAAAGGGGTGCAATCATTGATGTATTATTTTAGCGGATATGGTTCCTCCTAACATTGCAATCACTAGACTTGTGCTCAGCGCACCACTAGGTACATTATCTTCCGCGAACGACTGAGTCGTACTGTGTCCATGAACTGCGTTTAGTAGAGTAAGACATACTATTTTGGACAGTCCAACCTACAGTGCGTTCACAGTTATTTTACCTCTGACATTTACCTTATTTATTTATTTTTGAAAAACCTTTCCGATATTAGGTTTTTATAAGTCATGTAGGCTGTAGAATAAAGCCTAATCTACAGTTTTTTTTTGCCTTTTTCCCTCAAAATGTAGCAAATTTTAAAAATATGACAAAACCGATACCGGAAGTAATTATGTTAAATCGTGTGGCGGCACCTCTTACCACAAAGTATGTGATGACGTCATTTTTTTTTTTTTTTAATGTAAACGGCTTATTTGTTTTCCAAAAAAATATGGGAGGCCTTTGCCCAGCAGTGGGACACTTACTATGCTAAAAAATGAGATTTTTTTTTTTTTCAAAAAAAAAAAAAATTTTTTTTCACACAAATAAAATCTAATCTCGATACCCAACAATACGTTTTCGGGTCGGACAGGGTTTTCTTAACATGTTGTATACCTATCGATGTGCACATTTCGTGTGTCTAATTTAGTTGCAAATAAAGAAGATAATTAATTAAGTTTATTTTTAATTTCCAGACGTTTCCACATTTCTTTTGAGGTCCCCTTCTAGCAATCATTGCCTAGTAGCACAGTCTATCTATAGAGTCATTTGGCTGATCTGATAGTTAGGTACCTGACGACATCGACCAATCACCCGTCTGCTAATTCCAAAGTATTATTACACATCATCATTTTCGGGCTACATATTAATATTATCCTTATTTTTGTCCTTAAAGAAATTGGATATAATGAGCTAATGCGCCATTAATTACTAGTCTTCTTGACGACATTATTAGTGCAACATTCGCCGTAGTCCTCGGTCGAGTTGGTATTGGTAGGTACAGTCAGCCATTACTGAGAGCTGCTCTGCGGGCGAACTACAGTGAAGCTGGTCTTGGGGCCGTTGTGTCACGTGACTTCAGTACTTAAGGTACGTTTAGATTACACTTTGGTGTACATATTTGCAGTATTCATGGAGCGTCAGAGAACAAGTTACCGCCATAGCTCGGCGTATTAGTAGGCTGAAGTGGCAGTGGGCAGGTCATATCTGCCGCAGAACCGACCACCGTTGGGGTTAGGGCGTGCAGTTTCGTAGATTTTCAATTTCGGAATTGGCCTACGAAATTGGGCTCGTCAGTTTCGGAATTTCGAAATTCCGAAATTGAAACGACATTTTGGTAAATCGATTATAAATTGAAATTTTACTGTAAAATCTGAAATGTTTAGTGTAAATTTGTGTTTTACGGCTTGTTTCATTAAAAAAACGATAGATATGTCGTTTTCGAATCATTTTATAACGAAAAATAGCTTTCAGCTGCAGCTTCAACTAGCGCTAGATTTTATTTTGTTGCTCGCCCCTAATATCGTGATGATATGTTTAGTGAAAACTTCGTTAGAATCGATTGAGCCATTTTCTTGTGATGTACAGATATACAGACAAACAGACAACAAACCAACCAAAAACATTAGAAAGAGACGAGCATAGGGTAGATTGAAACGTTTGAAATGTGGTGATCAAGGATAATAGAAAAAAACTGTTACAAATGAGAGTCAAATAAAGAATAACGTTTAAAAATAATACTTAGTAGCACAGGAAAAATGTTTTCATCTCATACAATACTTTATGAAAAACATCTTAGAAGAAAAGATGATGCAGCAAAGCGATGATGAGGAAGACGGAAGACCAGGAATAAATTACATGAGCCAGATTTATTTCAAGGTTGATATCATATCGTATCAGGAGGTGAAAGATACTGCTCTAGACTGGGAATGATGGAAAAAGCTTCATCAGCCACAATGACAAGGGCCGTCGGGTACTTAAATAGAAGAAGAAGATAAAATAAGCAAAGTCTCCACATTGCTGGACGGTCTCATCGGCGTAATTAGATCTATATTATTAAGCGAAAGACCTCAGCATGCTGGACCATCGACCGTTAGAAACCAAAGCAAAGTCAGAGATGTCACCAAACGAGTAACCTGCATCCAATTGAAAGAAGGACTTGTCATGTTAAGCAAAATCAGGGATCTTGGTGCAAATCCCTACTCTAGTGGAGACTCGGAGACTATTGAAAAATAAATGTCCACTAAGGGGACCTCAAGTTCTATGAAAAGATGACGTTAAGAAGGCCGCACGATCGAACTGGAAAGGTCCTGATAGACAGATAAATGGAGGATAAATTATTAGCAAATAGGATCTTCTACTATTGAGAGGCGAGAAATACATACCCTCGCATACATAATAATAATAACCCTCGCTCTATAGTTATTTCATGCCTCTATGATAATGTTCAGAGTTTCAGACGTTTTCTTGGGTTTGGTTTCATAGACTCTAGTTTTACGCATCATGTTTAGGCTCAATAAGTTAAAACTGAGAGAAAGTCCAGGCTGACGCAAGCCTTTGATTTGAAAGACTTGATGAAACTTGTCGAATTTTGCCCCGCCTTGATAAATCCCTCCAGGAAATATGAACAGTTTTGTGAATATAAGTAGTATCCTTCTCACATAATGTATTTGTACTTTAACTCAAAAAAGTTTATAATGTTGTCATTATTTCACAAACCTTCTTCGAGCAAAATCGGATTTGTCGTACTGCAAGAGCTACTAGACATACAATGTATTATTACCCGGTATTATCGTCATTATATTTGTTACTAGCTGTGCCCGCGACTCCGTCCGCGTCCAGTCGGTGAAGCCCTTAAATATAATTTTGTCTATCGTCTAATCTGTATTACGTCAGTCTGCATCAGTCTGAGTTCGTCCGTCCGTGGCTGTCTATCTGTACCAGTCTATACCAGTAAGGTGGTAGAGTCTGACCATAAGGTGGAGATCGGCATTCAAGTAGCTAATTTACCTTCGTTTCGTATGATGAGGGAGAGAGCCGGAAGCGCAACCCAGCCACCTCCCCGTCCCCTCCCACTAACCCCACTCCCCTTCAGGTTGGAAACGTGCTACCGATGCCTTTGGGTGCAAGCATTTATAGGGTACGGTAACTGCTTAACAACAGGTGGGCCGTACGCTTGCCTGGCGCCTTAGTTGTATAACAAAAGTTTGACTTTATTTGTCTGTGTGTATCAGTTTAGCTGTATCTGTCTGTCTGAATCGGTCTGTCTGTAATCTATCGGTAGGTGAGTATCTCTGTCTGTACCAGTCTATCTGTATCCGTCTATCTATATCTGTAGTTACTCACAGTATCACGACTGAGCGGTTGGACTCCAGAGCTCAATGTTTAAGTTTGTACTTGATACCCATGTTCCTTATTTAAAATGAGTGAGTGCTCCAGACTCACGGCTTAGGTAAGAGTCACTTCGCAACATCGTGCTTAAAAAGTTAGAGTCCGGAGTTTATTGTCTAAGTCAATAGTCAAAGCGTTTATTTTGTTTAGGCCTAGGAGGGCACTTATAAGTAGTCATTTTACATGTTTTCCTTAAATTCTAGCGCCGGATCGGAAACGCGACCTCGCCTGAGAAGTTTCTACTTGATACCCACATTGCTAATTCAAAGTTAGCAGGTCCTCCAGATTTATGTTTTAAGCAGGCAGTTACCCAGCAGCATCATTCCTGAGGGGTTGGAGTTCAGAGTTCAATGTCTATGTTTCTATTACTACTTAATTCAAAATCAGCAGGTCCTCTAGACTTACTTCTTAGGTAGGTAGCTTCCCTACGGCATTAGTACTGTGGAGATGAATTCCAGAGTTAACTTCTAAGATTCCGCGTGATACAAAGACCCGCTTAATGTTTTTTATGCGTAATTAGGAATAAAAAAAAACTAAATTTCTTGAAGCAAGGAAGATATTAAATTTTGACATGTGGTGCAAGGCAGGTATTGTCTGATTTTAAGTATAGCGACATCTAGTTAAGAAAAACGAAACTTAAGATTGTAGAACGCAGCAATAAAATATTTATTATTATTATTAAAATTAAGATTATCTATTCCAAATAGTGTCGGATCACACACAACGTAGGGCTCCGTAGGGCTCCGCTCTAAATAGACGTATTTCAATAACTAAAACTTATTTTTTGCTAGAATTTCTGTGTGGTCATAAAAATTTACAACCTAATATTTTAGAAAAAAATTATCCTAGATGTTAAGTTGGACTATTAGTCATATCCATCCCAAATTTCATTGAAATCAATCCATTGGATTCGAAGTTGTGCGTGTTCGAATATTCAGGTAGTTTTTGAATGTTTTGTGGCAAACCTAAACTTTACCGAAAAAAAAAAATATGCTAGATGTTAAGTTAGACTTTGAGTCATATCCATGCCAAATTTCATTGAAATAAATCCGGTGGATTCAAAGTTGTGCTCTTTCAAACATTTAGAATTTTTAAGTAGTTTTTTGAATTTTCTGTGGCAACCCTAAACATTTTCGAAAAAAAAAGTATCCTAGATGTTAAGTTAGACTATTAGTCATATCCATGCCAAATTTCATTGAAATCCATCCGGTGGATTCGAAGTTGTGCTCTTTCGAAAATCTGAGCAAACATACAAACATACACACAGACAAAAATTCTAAAAATGATAAAAATGAATTCTGCTGGTCCATCTAAGTCCCCCCCACTATTTTTTTTCCAAATATTTCGAATGTACAGACGCGACGAATTTTACATTCTTATTATATGTATAGATTTGACCGTTGCCATGGAAACGTAACAAACAGGTATGTTTATGGTTCGTAAAAAAACTGATTGAAGGTTAAAAACGAGTTGGTCGTGCCGTTGCCATGGAAACGTAAACTGAGAAAATACACAACTATAGATATAGTTCGTAAAAATATAAATATTATTGTATTAATTGTTATACCCACTTAGCTAGTTTTGTTTAAACTAATAGTCGCATTTTTGAGTAAAGCACTTTACAAGCCTTGGTCTCTAATGAGTGTACTGCTGACCACCCTATACTGGCCTCAAGCTAAGCTTCGCTAAGCTCACGGCCATCAACAACGCGGTCAACAACACACTCATTAGAGTCCGCAGCAGTAATGTACTATTAGGTCAACATTTAGGCCGCGGGATATTATTCTACAGGCATTTTAATCGTTCCATAATATACTAGTTTCAATATTAAGACTACGATAGCGCACGAAGCGGAAAAATTATTCATTCAAGAATTACGGCGGCTGTTAAGAAACTAAATTTAATTTCGGATTCCGAAACTGAATGGCCGAAATTCCGAAATTGAAAACTATGCAAAAATGGTCCGAAATTTCGAAATTATGAAATTTCGGAATTTCGGAATGCACCCCCTAGTTGGGGTAGACGTGTTCTTGAGCGGATACCTAATAGTACATTACTGCCGCGGTCTGTAATGAGTGTATTGCTGGCAGCGGTGTCGATGGCCGAAAGCGCAGCGCAGCTCGAGGCCTCCACAGTGCGGTCAGCATTGCAGCCCTTGATGGACAAGCTGAAATAAAGGCCGAGACCGAAGGTCGAGGCCTTTATAGCGCGGCCGGCAAGGGCTGCAATGATGGCCAAGCTTGAAGGCCGAGAGCGTAGCTAAGCTTTGCTTGAGGCCATCAACAGCGTGGCCAGCAGTACAGTCATTGCGGACCAAGGCTTGTATAGTGCTTTACTCAAAAATGACCTTACATGTCATCACACAATCCTGGGGGCTTACCACGACCTCTTATCGCGACTCAATTATAGGAACGTTTTAATGACGTGACAATGACGTTTCTTATTGTCATGACAATAAGGTACGTCATTGCACAAAAAGTCGCTGAAACGTTAAATCGATCCTGTAATTGAATCGCAACAAGAGTTCGTGGTAAGCCCCCTGATGTCATCTCATCTTAATTTAAAAACACGACTGTTTGTGCCGGGGCGCGGGGCGGAGTGAGGAGCCCCTCGCTGTGCCAGCCCCCGCGCTGGAGCACCATCAAAAAAATTGCGGGCGGCAAAATCCCGTCCGCAATTTTTTTGATGGCACCGAAACATATGCGCGGGGGCGCGGCGGCTGGCCAGCGAGGAGCTCCTCAATACGATATGAAATCTCATACAAATTTGATGGCGCCTTTATTTGAAGCGCAGCAACGTCAACTTTGCTAGAAGAAAATTTGCAAAATAATGACAACATTATAAGCATTTTTGAGAAAAAGAACATTTCGTTGTTCAATAATTTACAACTATTCAGAACGATTCAGTATTTCAGTACCTAAGTAAATTCGTAATGTTGAAACTGTCAGAACATGTATTCAAGTGTGTCGTCATCTTGAAGCAGCAGTATGTTGTGGTTGTGTGCGGCGCTGGCGGCGGCGGCGCTGGGCGCGGGTGCGCGCGCGCAGGGGCCGCGCCCCGTATGCGCGCGCGACCAGGCCGAGCACTGTGCTGTCATCGAACGAAATGGAAATAATTACACTTTTTATTTGAATGGTGAGGGACGTCCGCTTTGTTGGCTTACATGAATAAAGCGCTTTTATTTTATTCATTAGGGCGATTACCCCAGAAAATACGCATGATTGAAGGCTACCTTCTTTTCAATGAATCGAGTAAAAAGAGTGTGTTACGCCAGCACCACGGTATTTTTTCTGCCGGTTCAATCAAAAGGAGATGGGCATTCCTGGGCCAAATTTGTAATGAATTGAGATATGGCTTAAAATAGCTAAATAGCTACACGCAAACCTTCGGGCATGCTTGGTCAGACGTTGTCTAGGCTCTCCATATCTATGGTTTTTTTTCCTAAATCTTTCCTATACTCTTTTTCTACGCTATAAAAGGTACCGACTGTTAATATGTTTGTAACATGTTATGTTTGATTTGGGCTGTGCACGTCGTGACAGACGGACATAGAGATAAACAGACGGACAACAAAGTGATCATATTAGAGTTTAGTTTTTTCCTTATTAGGTACGGGTTAAGAATATCCAGTTAATTAGACGATGAGACAAAATAAAATTCATGCTAACGAAAAGGAGCAGTGAGGGCAGGGAATTTTCTTTTAAAACTCTTTGTGTTAAGTTAGGGACATAATCTGTTGGCTTAAAATGCTTGCTGCATACCTATAACCGAATTTTGGGTAATTTTTCTATTGCCAATAGGTATTCGCTGTATCCAATTTACACGCCTGGGATCTGTAGTTTTAAGTAATCTGAAAAAGAAAAAATATGTTGTTTGTCTTTTTATTGCTTAGGAGTAATCTGGAAGTGTAAAATCAAAAGTCGTCCCGATTTCAAACAATTGCAATACCGTGGCAGTAATGTACTATTAGAAAGTTGCATTGCCTAGCGGCCCTGAAAGGGTTAATCTGTAGGCGTGCGCGTTCCTCGAGCGAGTGAACGACGCGAACGCCGCGTGCGAGCCCGGCGGGCCGTGACAACGCGGGGCGTGAGCGTCGCGTTTTACCAGCGCGCGGCGTGTGTACAACGTGAATGCCAGTATTGTGTTGTGTTAGCGCAGGCTTGGGATGAATGATCGCGTCGATCGTCGAACGACCCTGCCGGAAGCCAAACTGGCTGTCCGCCAAGTCGGGGCCGACGCGCGACAGATGCCCGCTGAGACGAGAGGCAATGACACGCTCGAAGAGCTTTCCACTCTCGTCCAGCAGACAAAATTGGGACGGTACGCAGACGGAGAGTCCGCAGTTCTGCGTTCCTTCTTCAAGGCTATTTCTCTGATTTCGCACCAAACACATGTCCGGTAGCAAATAAAAAAAAGTATCGATATTTTCGGAGATCCAATAACTGTTGTCGGCTTGTAATACATTTATCTAGTTGTGCCCTAAAATTCAAAAGCATAAGTGTAGGAACAAAAAAAATATTTACAACTTTTATGCCTAAATGTCACTACCATCAGTGTCTTTCACACATGTCCCGAAGAATATCGTATTAAATTTCAAAGAAGTCGTCGTCTGATGTAACTGTAATTAGTCCCTTGTGTTATGCCAATTATTAGGAGAAACTAATTTCATTTTTACACATACGAAACGGTTAGTTAACTTTTTAAAAATAAAATTAACTTTGTCATCAAAAAAAGGTCATCACCGTAAGCTGAGGTGGTAATGCAAATATATCTTTAAGTGTACATGCTACTCTCATACCCCTCACCCCGCACGCTTCCGAATTGGTCAATCGACCCAGAGATGTTAAAACGGGAGGCTAGGAGCTTTAGTAAAAAAAATATTTTGGATATTCATCTCGAAAATGACGTCTGTCACGAAAAAGTGGTCTTCGCCGTGATCGCAAGATTTTGGGTAAGCAAATCGATTTAATTTTTAATTCCACCTCTATGTCATTGGTTTTTAGGTCTACTTTTACCATTATAATATTTATTCCTTGAATATTAAATATTAATAGCATTGATAAGCAAAATAACACAAAATGTCATTACCGTAATTTACCATCAGTTTTTATAGTGACGGTAATGACGCTTAACTGACGGTGGTGACCCTAAAATGTATTTTTACTTTTCTTGTTTTATATTTAGATATTATATATTGGTAATAATGTCTATAAACACCCTAATAAAAAACTATAGACTCAGAGTTTAGGTACCTATGATTATACCGAAGATTGACAATTTTTAACCTGCAAAGAGAAATTGGCTCCAGCATGACTTCTACAGTATTTTGAGAAATTTCAAGAGAGAAAAATGGAAAAAATAAAACATAATATATTGAATAGGATGGCAATATAGATACAAAGAAAAAAGTTGGATCCACGAGACATACTAGGACTGTTTTTGGAAAAGAAAAGAAAAAATAGAAAGTTGAAACTAAGTATAGTGAAGGGTATGAAAATAAAGGTACAAATAAAAAAGTTGGATCCACAAAAAATAAAATATACTGTTTTAGGAAAAATGAGGGCAATAGAGACAAATGAAATAAAAGATATAGAAAAGAAAGGGGATGCTGAGGATAGTTTGAAAATATAATGATAATGTTATAAAACTGTTTTTTTTAATAAGTACATATTACTTATGTCTGCTGCAATATCTATAATATTATTTAATAAGTTGTTTCCTGGTTACCTATATTAATTGTTTAGAATACGTATACCTCAAATTAAACTAAGACTGCATATTTTGTGTTAATAATAGAGGTTTGAAATAATACAAAGTACTAGTAAAACACTGCAAGCAAAAAACTTAAAAATAAGAATATACTATACTACCTATATGTTGTACATATATTCTGAAACGATATTTTGTTTTTATTTTCAGTGTATAACAATATTATTTCATTAATTTCCATAAAATCTTAGAGTTAATTTCATAAAAGATTTTTTTCATATTTTCTTAGAGTTTTTCTAATTTTTTTTTTTTTAAATTAAACCCAGTTAAATTTTATAATTATATTTGCACGGATATCTAAATCGGCTCTAAATGTAAATTTATATTTTAGCTAAATCTATTTTTTATAAGTCATCTTGTTTATTTTATTCTTTAGTAAATAAAATTGAATTAATTTGAACCAGAATCATAAAACAACATAATTCATGATGAACAGAACAAATTAATTTTACGTTTGATATAAAAAGCTGTCATTTTAGTAAGTAAACCTCACACGAATGTCATTACCATAAGACGAAATATCATTACCGTCACATATATAAAATTTAGAGAGCTATATCTCCGATATTTATTGGTGCAATTAAGAAAAAAAAAATACCTGTCAATTATTTTTAGTCATATTTTGATTCTACATCAAAATTTTCAAAATCTAAAATTTCTCTCAATTTTTCCGAATCGTGGCGAAATCAGAGAACTGCCCTCAAGAGGATCAACCTAGCCTTCTTCCAGACTGTGGGGAACGTGGCAGTACGGAGGCAACTGTTGAACAGCTGCCTCAGCACGTCCCCCAGGGAAGCCAGAGCCAACACCAACGCCCGGCCCGGTATACCGTCGGGCCCTGGCGCGGTGTTCTTGGCACGCAAGCAGCTAACGGCTCGGTCCAGCTCCTGCTCGGTCACCCCCAACTCATCGGTGTAGTCCGAAGGTGTCGGGGGGATTGAGGGACCGCTGCTGGGAAGAGCGTACGAATCACTCTCCCCAGCAGTTCCGGTTCAAGGGTTTCCGTGATCGGGGGCATCCAGGGGCGGAGCTTACCAAGCACCACCTTGTAGGGGCGCCCCCACGGATCCCTGTCCAGTCCCTCCAGGAGCTCGCTCCAGGACCGAGTCCTGGCGTGCTGGAGCGCCATTGTGGCCGCTCGGTACGCCGCGTACGCTCTGGCTTTCTATTCGGCTGAAGCTCGCCTTCTTCTCCGGGTTCAGATCAACTGGCGTGGACACCGCAGGCAGTCCACCCGCAGCTGCGTGATGTCCGCTGACCACCAGTACACCTGCCCGCGCTTGGGGTTTCTGGCTCGGGGCATGGCGGCCTCGCAGACGACCGTCATGGTGGCCCGGAACCAGATCGCCACCCTTTCCGGATCGGATCGGAGCTCTTCGGCGATTTCCGGCCATACCGCGACTCTGGCGGCGGCTTCGAGAAGATCTCGATCTAGCCGCGTGAGAGCCCAACGTCGCGGCGGGCTGCCTACTCGGCGGCTGGTGTTATAGGGGCGGCGGATGCCCACATCGAAAACGATGTGGCGGTGGTCGGATAGAGTGACCACCTCCTCCGCGACCCGCCATCCCGACAACTTGGCCATGGCAGAGGGAGTCGCCCACGTGAGATCCACGATCGACTCCCCCTGCCACCGCACGCACGTGCTTACGGACCCCCGGTTTACGAGCCGGAGGTCGAGCACAGCCGCCCACTCGAGTAATGTCTCTCCCTTTGCATCGTCCCTAGGGCCGCCCCACGCTCTGGCGTGGGCGTTGAAGTCCCCTAGGACGATGAGCGGACGTGGTAGGCATCTGCGAATGCAGTTCGCCAGCCCGTCCAGGTACACCTCGTCATCGGCGAGGGACCTGTTGGGAGAGACGTAGCAGCCCACTATGGCCAGAGAGCCCTTCGACTGCTACGAAACCGTGTCCCCTCTCTAGGACGGAACAGGGTGGGACCCCCTCACCGCCGCCCCAGTACACAACTACTAAGGCGGCGTCGTCTCCGAACCAGCGAGGATGGTCCGGGACGGAATAAGGCTCCGCCATGACGGCAAGGGCAACCGACCTCTCCACAACGGTCTGCATGAGCAGGTTCTGTCCGTTGCGGCAGTGGTTCAGGTTGCCCTGGAGAATCGTTGGTCGTACAGACATCAACAATCCTCCATAGCCTCCGGAACCTGTTCACCTGATCTTTATGGAACAGCAGGAAACAACCATCTCAGATTGAAGCTAGTTTATTACTGTCGACATGACAGTCGGAAAGAACCATAGAAAATAAGAACAATGAGGTTGCGATATTACGTAGTTACATATATCATCACCCCTACAGTAGCAGCATTTTACGATGGCCGGTTTGACATGTGGGGGGGTAGAAAATGAACGTTATTATAACAGAATAAGTATGGCCGTTTTAAAAAATAAGTGTTTTAGTGTTTAGGGCACCGGCTAGGTTTGGTTCAGTGGGTTTGGCGCTCGTGGCCCGAAGAGTTTATTGAAACAAAGCGTTATCACTCACAGTTTAATCACTAAACGTAAAACAATTACGATAGGAGAACAGAACTTATTAAAATAATACCGAAACAAACAAGAGAGAAACAAAACAAGAACGTAGATATTAGCGCGATCACACACGGGCTAGTTGTAGGACGCTGCAGATGGCGTCGTACCGCGCGTCATTTTATTTTAACACAATGTTATTGGTAAATTTACGTTTGCCCGCGCTGCGGTCACCCAATCGCAGCGCGTTTTCGTGGGGCGAAATATCGCGGTTGTGAAGACGGTGGCGCTGTCTATCGACCGTACGCGGAGATCGTGGTGAGGGCGGGAGACTCAAAGGCACATCGCCCGCCTCTGGCTCAGTACTAGGTGTTATAGTGTGTCAAAAAATTAATGCGAATATGAATTTTATTCCGTTATAATAAGGTTCATCCTTTCCCCTTCCAACATGTCAAACTGGCCATCATTACGTGCCGCAGGTATAGGCTACAGTCGCTATTAATTATTTTTAATAATTTTCTTGTTTCATACATTTTAGAGTGTGACTTTTTGTTGAATGTATTGTTTTGTGAATAATCACAATGTAGAGTTACCCCCTACGCACACGGCGGCGTAGCGTAGGCGTATCGTATTACGCGCGTAGGACGCGAGCATTACGAGCACGTACATTTTCTAACAAGTCCGCACACGAGGCGTAGCGGAAGCGAGCGTATTACGCTACGCCTCGTGTGCGGACTTGTTAGAAAATGTACGTGCTCGTAATGCTCGCGTCCTACGCGCGTAATACGATACGCCTACGCTACGCCGCCGTGTGCGAAGGGCCTTAGTATGAAAATCTTTGGAACATCCAAATTCCAGACATTGATGATTGTGTCGTCGCCCTCCCCAGGATCGACAGTAAAGTATGGGTTTGTCGACGGCGACTACTTCGCCCTGGATTGCCGGTCGAAGATCCCACTCGACGCGCCGGCGCTGCCGCGCTTCGAGCCCGCGCTGCGCGTGCGCGAGGTGCGACTCCGCGACTGCTACCCGCGCGAGGGCTCGTACGCGGCCGCCCTGCGCGCGCTCAACGTAACCGCGCTCGACCCGCCCGCCCCGGGGGACGACCCAGTTACCCCGACATACCCCATCGACCTGGAACTAAGTAAGAAATTCAATGCGAGCGTACTGGTCGACATGCCGACCCTTCGCAATCTCACCATCACCTACAAGAGTGTCACCGCCGCCGACCTCGCGCTGCTGCCTGTCAGTCTCGAGCGGTTGGAACTGAACTTCACGGAGATCGAACGCGTGCCGGCCGCCGCCCTCGCGCGTCTGCCGCGGCTCCGAGCGGTCGTGGTACGCGACTTATTGAGTCCCTTGCTGGTCGAAGTAGAGGCGGCTCGCAACCTGAGCTCACTGTATATAGACTCGATCGCGACCGAAGTCAGCCTGTCGCTGCCGGACACGCTCAGTTCGCTTGTATTGTGGAACTGGGCGGTGCAGCGGCCGGAGCCGTGGCGCTCGTGCGCCGGCCTCGACCGGCTGGTGATGGTCGGTGCCGCCGCCGAGGTGCTGCCGGACGGCTGGCTGGCCCGCTGCGCGCGTCTGCGCACCCTGGAATTGCGAGGTGCCTGGAAACTGAAGACCTGGTCGGTGGGCGCGCTGCGCGGTGCCTCCGCGCTGGAGGAGGTGCAGGTGAGGAACAGCGCGCTAGAGGCACTACCGGAGGGGCTGCTCCACGACGCGCCGAGGCTGCGCGTGCTGGACCTCAGCTACAACATTGCGCTGGACACGTGCCCGCGCGCAGGCGACACAGACCACGACACGCAGGGTGAGCGCGCTCGAGCTGATCGATTCACTTGCCGCGACTAACGATATCGATATTTATGATCTCGCTCGTCGTGCAGGATGGTGGCCGCTGCGCGACGCGACCAGCTTGTCGGAGTTGTTCCTGTCCGGCACCCGCACGTCGCGCGTGTGCGCCGACTGGCGGCGGCTGCCGCGCCTCCACACACTGAACCTCATCGTGACCCCCATCTCGCAGATAAACGTACGTGATCTGATATATATTTTTTAGGGTTCCGTACCTCAAAAGAGACGTGTTAGTTTGTATGGGTGTCCCATATTCCTGAAGTTAGAAACATCAAACTCGGTATTTAGATAACTTTAATCATCCGGTTATTATGAGGTCAACAAACGTAACAAAAAGATAGGGAAACACTGATTGTACCATCATCTACCAACATTTGTTCTTCAGTATGACCTCCAACAGTATCAAAAGACTAGTCGCTACATTAAAATGCCTAGGAAGGGTGGTTTGAGTAACATATTAGCCCGGGAAGACCGCTTTACGGAGTTCGACATTTTTCATAATTGTTTCCTCACAGCATTGAATGCAAGCTAGTGGCTCCAATTTAATAGACACATCAATTGTTGTATACAGGCGATTAGAAGAGAGATAGGAGCAGTAAATTAACACAATCTTAGGTCGGCATTGTGCCCAGGTTACCTCAGACAGCACTAACTATTCAATCTTAGATTTTCACGAAAACACGCCTAGAGATAAGTCCTTGAATGGGGTAGTGTTATTCTCCGATGAGTGATCATTTAACGGACTCCAGATAGACGTCTTAATGTGTATAGTACGGCAATAGATCGATTCGGTTACATAACCACAACACAAACCGTCAATTATTGTTGTGGTCTGTTATGGGGTGTTTAGTAACTTCAGAGACCCCTACGGTGTTAACTATTATCGTTTAATATCATAATGTGACATAATATGTAAATTTTTCGTTATCTTTTTAGTACAGTGACCTTCTATTCAACACCACGGTCGACCTTAAAGTAATATTACCCGCTGTCAACTTGTCCTTGCGGCGCGAGGACTACACAAGCCTCGCCGCCGCGCCCGCAGGGCCCACGCTCACCCTGCAGCTGAGCGAGCCGCTGCGCTGCGACTGCGAGCTGTACTGGGCGGCGGCGGCGCTGCGACACCCCAACAAGCGGCTGCGCGAGACCGGCGGGAGCTGCGAGGACGGGCGCGCGCTGCGCGACGTGCCGCTGGACGAGCTGGTGTGCGCCGCGCCCGGCGCCTGCCCCGCGGGCTGCGCGTGCGGCGTGCTCGGGGACACAGTGCGGCTGGATCACGTACTGCGGCTAAACTGCGCCAATTCGAGTTTGCGCCGGGTACCGCGCGTCTACGCGCTGCCAGACACGGGAGTAGGGCCGCTTGGACTCGACCTGCGCCTCGCTGGCAATCGCATCGATCAGCTCACCCCCGAGGACTTGCCGCCCACACTCGCAGTAAGCAAACATTTCAGATCAGTTAGGCTTGGGAGTAAAATGTTTCCAACGAGCTCATGTTTAACGTAGACCGTCGATCGCAGGCGCTCGACCTGCGCGGCAACGAATTGCGTGTCATCGACGCGGCGACGGCGGCGGCGCTGGTGTCGCGCGCGGACCGGCGCGTGCTGCTCGCCGGCAACCCGCTCAACTGCAGCTGCCGCGCCGCCGCCGCGCTCAGCGCCATGCGCGAGCACCCCGCCGTGTTCCAGGACTGGACCAACGCCACCTGCTCCGACGGCACACCGCTCATTGACGCCGAGCCACCGCCCTGCGACGACGACACCACGAGCGAAGGTGTACCGGGGATGTCGGTGGGCGGGGTGGCGGCGCTGAGTGCGGCGCTGGCGCTGGGCGCGGCGGGCGCCGGCGCGGTGTTGTGGCGCGCGGTGCGGCGGCGGCGGCGGGCGGCGCGGCGGGCGCGGCTGCCCGAGACGCTGCGGCTGGAGCGGCTCGACGCCGGCGAGTGGGTGTACGACGCGTTCGTGTCGTTCGCGCACGCGGACGAGGCGGTGGTGCGCGAGCTGGTGGCGCGGCTGGAGGGCGGCGCGGCGCCGCTGCGGCTGTGCGTGCACTACCGCGACTGGATGCCGGGCGGCTGGATCCCGGCGCAGATCGCGGCGTCGGTGCGCGTCTCGCGCCGCACCGTGGCCGTCGTGTCGGAGGCCTTCCTGGGCTCCAAGTGGGCGCGCCTCGAGTTCCGCGAGGCGTACGCGGCGGCGATGGAGGCCGGCGAGCCGCGGCTCGTGCTGGTGCTGCTGGAGGACCCCGCGCGGCTGCCGCTGGACGCGGAGCTGCGCGTCTGCGTCGAAGGCAGCACGTACGTGCGCTGGGGCGACCCCTGGTTCTGGGAGAAGCTGCAGCGCGCGCTGCCGCCGCCGATGGCGCGTCCCGTATCGGAGTCGCCCGCTACACCCCCGGCTTCCCCGCCGGGAACCCCCGCTGCGGCCCCGAGTCCCCCGCCAGGGCCCGCGTGAAAGCATGTGCACGTGATCGTGACATGTTCACGCACACAAGTGTCCCGGGTAGGAATCGAACCTACGACCTGCAGCGTAATAGGCGGAATCTAAACCAACTACGCCAACGGGCCGGACGAACTTATTTCAAGGCTCAACACACAGTCACTGGTCCAAATGGACAATCTGTAAATACTGTTGGCATTGGAGATACTATTGCTGAAGCGGATATCAATGCTAGATTAGAGTCTGTTTTGCTGAAGGATGTGGTATGGTCCCAGTATCAGCAGACATTTATTTTCGTCACGACTTTTATCCCCATTCTGGGGTAGTCAGAGGCTTGAGTGGCCATACACCACCACACTGTGCAGGTATTAAGCCTACTCAAAGCCCACGTTTCACCAGATAGTCAGAACCCAACGTGACAGGTTGTGAACCTTGTCGCCGTTTATACAGGATCTGGTTGTTACCTAATCCCGAGGGATAGGTAGTTTCCTCACGATGTTTTAAGCGAACCGTACATTATGCACATAGATGAAAATTCATCCATTGGTGCATACCCCACCGGGGATCGAACCTGGGACCTTCTGAATTCTAGCCCATCTGCCAAACAAAAGTCGATTCAAGTCCACACCACTACAACATACACTGAAGATTGAGGATCAAACTGAACTTATTGGTACAGGGAAAAACATGGAGGAATGTACAAGTTAGGATTGAGATGTCTTAAGCCGAATGAGGTAAGCCCATAGACGAACCATATAAAGGACTGGGTCTAAGCTACCAGGCCGCGTTGCTATTACATCGCACAGCTCGGCCGGTGACGTCATCACAGTAGGCGTGGCTTAAGTCAGTGTGCTGTTGGCGTTCGTCCTGTGCAGACGTCTTGCCAACGTTCGCATCCCAAATATAATTCTATTCGACACTAGATGGCGACCCTCGGTACGTTTTTTATATGAACCTACACGTAGTGACATCTAGTGTGAAAAAGTTAAACTACGTACTAACATCGAAATAAAACGAACCCAGTAGTTATGCTATTTACCGGTAGATGGGGGGGCGGAGCTTGTTAATTGCCCTCCCAGTTTTTAACCCCCACCACCCGCGCCACCCCGCGCAAAATTTCCACGCGTTGTTTCATAGGGAAATCTAATAAGGGCACCTCTATCTTTAGTCTTTACTCTATGGGTAAACCAGTTGTCAACTGAATCCACCATTATACCATAAAGATACGGACATCAGAATAAAGCTCACGTAAAGAAATAGCTCGAAGAACTGATGGCCGATGGGGCAGAAAGGTTCTTGAGTGGCAACCACGTACCTACCGGAAGACGCAGCGTGGGTAGGCCCCCACAAGGTGGACCTAGTGAAGGTCGCGGGAAACCGCTGGATGCAAGCAGTACAGGACCGGTCGTTGTGGAACACCTTGGGGAGGCCTATGTCCAACAGTGGACGTCTTTTGTCTGACATGATGATGATGATGAAAGAAATTAATAGAGAAAGAGTTAAACATCAATTCACAGTACCACAGAACTCTGTGAAGGTTGCATCTATGGCAAATGTCATGGAATTAAAAAGTAGCAAGTCTTTGTTATATGTCTATGGACTGAAGTTTGGATCTAGAGAGAAGGCAATACGTTGTACCTACGCTGTAGATATCATTGTCATGACTGAATATTATTTTATTATTTATTATACCGTGTTGTGTCCATTAAACGATTCGGAATTACCATTGGGTTTTATTAATGTGACTAAAGTGGCCAACAGACGTACGGCCCGCGTGATATTAAGCAGTTACCGTAGCCTATAGATGCTTGCAATACCAAGGCATGTGCGCACGTTGCCCACTTGCAGGGAAGTGGGACAGAGGGAGGGGAAGGGGTTTGGCTTCCGGCTCTCTCTCATCTTACGAAACCCAGCTGTAGGAGCTACTTTACGCCGATCTTCTGTTAGAGGGTGGTACTACCCCGGCAGAGCCAGCCCATATGAGCTGCAGTCAATTGGTTACAGGTTTGCTCTACTGTCAATACGTATTACCTACGACTTTTATAGGCTATTATTGCATTTTAAAGGAATCTAATATCAGTATCCAATATTATCAATAAAACCAACACCATTTATGTATAAACCATTTAATTGATATTAAAACTAAGATATAATACTTCTTATAATTACTAGAGACCTTACATTGTATTCTGTAAAAGCATATTATTATCCTAAACACAGACATGGAGAGCCTAGACAACGCAAGTTCGTTAGATAGTAAAGCAAGCATGCCATCTTCACTTTACGATGTCGTTTTGGTGATTCGCTCAACGTAAACAGAATTATTTTCAATCGCTAACCGTCAGTGAGCTAACAGAATTACAACTAAATCGATTTTAAAATCGATTCGATGACAAAGGAATGAGAATACAAAAGTACTAAGCGCGTCAAGTTTGCACTTGCGGCACGCTTGGTCGGACGGTTTGCGTTGTCTACCCTCTCCATGTCTGTGGTCGTACATATTCAATTATTAACTATTGGAATATAAAACAATAGAATGTGCTGTGCTCTAAACACAGAGTAAAGACTAAAGAAAGAGGTGCCCTTATTAGATATATAGTGTAGGGCAGGTGGTGGGGCGCGGCGGGGGGACTCTAGGGCAGGTGGTGGGGCGCGGCGGGGGGAGTCTAGGGCAGGTGGTGGGGCGGGTGGAGTCTAGGGCAGGTGGTGGGGCGGGTGGAGTCTAGGGCAGGTGGTGGGGCGGGTGGAGTCTAGGGCAGGTAGTGGGGCGGGTGGAGTCTAGGGCAGGTGGTGGGGCGGGTGGAGTCTAGGGCAGGTGGTGGGGCGGGTGGAGTCTAGGGCAGGTGGTGGGGCGGGTGGAGTCTAGGGCAGGTGGTGGGGCGGGTGGAGTCTAGGGCAGGTGGTGGGGCGGGTGGAGTCTAGGGCAGGTGGTGGGGCGGGTGGAGTCTAGGGCAGGTGGTGGGGCGCGGCGGGGGGAGTCTAGGGCAGGTGGTGGGGCGCGGCGGGGGGAGTCTAGGGCAGGTGGTGGGGCGCGGCGGCGGCGGGCGGGGGGAAGCAGCGCACGTGCTCGACGCCGGCGCGCTCGTCGTCGGCCGCCAGGTGGCGCGCCAGAACGCCGAATATCTGTGAGTTCAGCACCTGGAAGCGCCGGATGCGGTCCACCATGCGCTTCAACGGCTGCCGGACAACACATAAACACAATGGGTTTCCGTAACAACAATAGTTGAGAATGCAGATTTATAGAGCTAAAAAATCCTGAGCGTAAAGTGCAAAAATTTTGGTTCAACGACAAAAATTGACAAAGTTATGACCAAATTACTAGCGAATTTTCACACACACGTTCGGGGCCCCTGTAGCCCGGGGGCCCCGTAACATTGATACGGCTGTAGCTCTCTAGAATGGTGTGGTCAGTAGACGTGGTGGTAGTGGTGTGGTCAGTAGACGTGGTGGTACTCACGATACCCTTGACCAGCTCGTCCTTGCCGTCGACGCGCTGCACCCTGAGGATGTGGTAGCAGAAGTCGAGCGCCTCGAAGCGGCGCTGCTGGCCGAGCAGCGCGATGATCGTGCACCCCGCCCAGTGGAGACCCTCGCCGAACAGCTCCCTGCGACAAGAAAAAAGGTGGGGGGGTTGCTAGACTCGTTTAGCACTGGGGGCTTACCACGACCTCTTATCGCGATTCAATTATAGGAACGTTTTAACGATTCAGCTACTTTTTGTGCAATGACGTACCTTATTGTCATGACAATAAGAAACGTCATTGCACAAATGGCCGCTGAAACGTTAAAACAAAACTGCTATAAGAGGTGGTGGTAAGGCCCCAGCTCTTCCCAACTAGTGGCAATAAATTATATATTTTTGGAATGTGCTCATCAGTCAGTACCTTCAATTTGATACCCATAATATAAAAATTGAAGAAAAAAATATTTTCACATTTAAAATGGAGCCATAATGCCGCCATTTTTTTTTTCATAATAATATACCCAGTGTTACCCGGGATGAAGTAAGGATTCTAACGATACCCCATACATCCAAATCGGTTTAGGCATTTTAAAGTTATGGTGGAATAAAGAATCTCACATACAAACATACATACATACTTACATGAACCCTGAAAACACATACACTCCTTTTTTTGGGCAGTCGTGTAAAAAGTAGGCGGTATCTAACACCCCTCACTCGGCAAATTGTCAAGCGTTGTTTCATAGGGAAACCTAAATGTCCTCCATGCCACGAACCATACGATAAAACGAAGAACCTATCACAATGGCAGTTATTGAGTACTTACTCGACAGTGAACTGGGTGTCTCCAACTGGGATGCAGTAGAGGAACTGCAGCGCGGACCAGAGCCTGCAACAACAGGGACTATTCAAAACAACAGACTACAAACAACTATGAATGTCGGTGGTGGTGGTTGTAGTGGTGGTGGTGGTAGTGGTGGTGGTGGTTGTAGTGGTGGTGGTGGTAGTGGTGGTGGTGGTGGTAGTGGTGGTGGTAGTGGTAGTGGTGGTGGTGGTTGTAGTGGTGGTGGTGGTTGTAGTGGTGGTGGTTGTAGTGGTGGTTGTGGTGGTGCTTGTAGTAGTGGTGGTGGTTGTAGTGGTGGTGGCGGTTGTAGTGGTAGTGGTGGTGGTGGTTGTAGTGGTGGTTGTGGTGGTGCTTGTAGTGGTGGTGGTGGTTGTAGTGGTGGTGGTGGTTGTAGTGGTGGTGGTGGTGGTGGTTGTAGTGGTGGTTGTGGTGGTGCTTGTAGTGGTGGTGGTTGTTGTAGTGGTGGTGGCGGTTGTAGTGGTAGTGGTGGTGGTGGTTGTAGTGGTGGTGGTGGTTGTAGTGGTGGTGGTGGTTGTAGTGGTGGTGGTGGTGGTGGTTGTAGTGGTAGTGGTGGTGGTGGTGGTTGTAGTGGTAGTGGTGGTGGTTGTAGTGGTGGTGGTGGTGGTTGTATTGGTGGTGGTGGTTGTATTGGTGGTGGTGGTTGTAGTGGTGGTGGTGGTTGTAGTGGTGGTGGTTGTAGTGGTGGTGGTGGTGGTGGTGGTGGTGGTGGTAGTGGTGGTGGTGGTTGTAGTGGTGGTGGCGGTTGTAGTGGTGGTGGTAGTACTGACGGTGGTGGTAGTGACGGTGGTGGATGTAGTGGTGGTGGTGTGGTGGCGGTGCTGGGTACCTGTGGAACTCGTGCGTGTCGTCGGTGTGCGTGGGCGCGTGGTGGTGCGGCGCGGGCGGCGCGGGCCACTGCGGCGCGGCGAGCGCGGTGCGCAGGCGCCGCAGCACGACCGCGAACAGCGAGAGGCCGCAGCAGAGCCGCTCGCGCGTCAGCAGGTCGCCCTCGCGGGACAACTGCCCCTGCTGCAACCACCATTATCACCATTCAATACGATTATTATTATTACTACTCCACCAAGCCAACTAGGAACCTGTCAAATGTGACGTCACTCGCACATAAAGGCGGTGGCGGTGTGGCGGGCGGGAAGCCGCAGGCGGTGGCGGGTGTGCGGGCGGGGAAGCCGCATTCCATTCGCGCTCCTAATTGGCTTGGTGGAGTTGTACCCGAACGGGCGTGTTTTAGGACCGTCTCGTAACTTATCTCCAAATAAATTTGACATTTCGTCAGATATTCTGTCGAAACGTCGACGATGTGTAAGATTAGCCTATGTGTTATTCCAGAGCCTACACTATCTTCGTTTCAAGTTTCATTAAAATCGATTAAGTAGTTATGGAGATAATAATAATAATATCCTAGGACATTTTTTACACACGGCTACCTGATCCCAAACTAAGCAGAGCTTGTACTATGGAAACCAGATAACTGATATTACTACATATACTACTTTTTTATTTGTAAATACATACTTAATATACATATACACCCAGACTCGGGACATACAGACATGTTCATGCACACAAATGCATGTCCCGGGTAGGAATCGAACCTACGACCTGCAGCGTGAAAGGCGCCCACGCCAACCACGCTAACGGGCCCGTCAACGCCGGATACGTGGTAAAAAACATTCACACACACTTACTTTCGCATTTATAATATTAGTAGGATAGTAGGATTAACTCATAAGTACCAAGTATTTTTTTATTTATTTATACAGGGTGACAAAGGATAATATTATTGTTAAGTATTATAATGTAGCCTACGACTGTGAGCGACTGTAGCCTAGGGGTGAACAGGTTGGGCTAGCAATCAGAAGGTCCCAGGTTCGATCCCCGGTGGGGCATGCACCAATGGATGAATTTTCATCTATGTGCATAATTTACAGTTCGCTGACGGTGAGGGAAAACATCGTGAGGAAACCTACCTATCCCTCGGGATTAGGTAATAGTCAGTTCCTGTATACACGGCGACAAGGTTCACCACCTGTCACGTTGGGTTCTGACTATCTGGTGAAACGTGGGCTTTGAGCTGGTTAATACCTCCACAATGTGGTGGTGTATGGCCACTCAAGCCTCTGACTACCCCCGAACGGGGATAGAAAGTCGTGACGTTACTTTTTTTTTTTTTTTTTTGTAATGTTTTTAAAGACCACCGCAAACATGCTACTAGCATCGGCGATCGGCGATTTTGATGCTGCGTCTCGTTCTCGCTCGAAGAAACGCGACGCAGCATCGATACAGTCGCAAAATCGCCGGTCGCAGATGCTAAAAGTAGCATAACTGCGTTGGCACTTATAAGTTGATTTGAACACAACTCGAGATGGCGTTAAGAAATACAAATTGATACCTTAGCCGTGCCATATTTGTCTACGTTCTGCACGATCTGCAGCGGCGTGTACTTAGCTTCCAATCGCTTCTGTTTAGTCTCTGGTTTCTCTCCCTCTGTCATAAAAAATTACAGTTTGTTATGTAGTCTATACTTCGAACATTTATTTTTTGTCATTAAAAAAAAAAACAAAATTGCCCTTTTAACGTCCCACAGCTGGGCACGGGCCTCCCCTCAATGCGAGGGGGATGCAGGCCATAATCCACCACGCTGGCCCAGTGCGGGTTGGTGGATTTCACATGTCTAAGACATGCAGGTTTCCTCACGATGTTTTCCTTCACCGCAAGCAAGTGATAATCATATTAAAGTTATGATTCACACATAGATTTCGAAAAATCCAGAGGTGTGAGCCAGGGTTTGAACCCAGGACCTTAAGCCCGCAAGACGCGTGCTTAACCAATCGGCTACCACTGCTTGGTCAAAGAATGTCAAAGAGAAATTAATCTTGTTACTTTACATTATGGTTCATCTATATTATAATAGGAGAAGTCTAACTCATTCCAGCCATCTCCCAGAAGAGGATGGCGGGATGAGTTACACTTCTACTTGAGGGATTGGCCCAGTATTGCCATAAACAAGGAGGAGTGGAGGAAGGAAAGGGAGACCTTTGCCCAGCAGTGGGACGACACAAATTACAAAAAAAAAACGATTAACCATAGATTTGTCAGATAAGCCTTATTACGACGCAATAAAATATTTTTGTGACATTTTTAGGGTTCCGTACCTCAAAAGGAAAAGACGGAACCCTTATAGGATCACTTTGTTGTCCGTCTGTCTGTCTATCTGTCTGTCCGTCTGTCAAGACGTACACAGCCCAAACCGCTTGAGTTACAAATATGAAATTTAAACAATAGGTACCTTTTACAGTGTAGTAGAAGAGCATGGAAAGGATTTTGGAAAATTCCACCCCTAAGGGGGTAAAATAAGGGGTGGAAGTTTGTATGGAGGTCCCAATTTGTACGGAACCCTGAGGGCGCGAGTCCTACTCGAACTTGTCGGGTTTTTAATGTCAAAAGTAAAATAAATGTTTGGACGAAGTATAAGGTGACAAACAAGCGTACGGCCCGCCTGTTGTCAAGCAGTTACCGTAGCCTATAGATGCTTGCAATATCAAAGGCATTGCTCGCACATCGCCGACCTGAAGGGGAGTGGGACGAGGGAGGGGAAGAGTTCCCTTACTCATCATACGAAACGCCGCTATAACAGCTACGGCGATCTTCTGTGGGAGGGTGGTAATACCCCGGGGCTGGGCGTATATGAGTTGCAGTCAATTGGCTACAGCTTGGCTCTACCTCATAGATAATGGTGTGTTCTCACCAGCTGCGTACGGTCGCGGCAGTATGTTCTGGAACGGCGCAGCATGGAGCAAATCCGTGACCTCTTCTTGACTGAGAGCCTGGAACAAACATGAGTTGATGAACAGGGCCTCTTGAGACACCACTGAGGGCCTCATCTTTTACAAACGAAAACGAAATTTCGGACGAAATCCGCGTATTTCCTACTACGTTTCTCATTGATTCCGACATTTCTTACGAACGAAAATTGTTTGACGTTTAGATTCGACGACGTTGAAGACGTCAAACAATTTTCGTTCGTAAGAAATGTCGGAATCAATGAGAAACGTTGTAGGAAATACGCGAATTTCGTACGAAATTTCGTTTTCGTTTGTAAAAGAGTAGGGCGTCTGGTCTCTTATAATTACCTTCGTGAATTGTACCGTCACGACTTTATTCATTGGTAAACATTTGTTGCGCAACTGTTGCTCAACACCAAAGTTTCTCAACATCAGCGTTGCTGGCAAAAATGTTTACAGTGAAATTTTCTGTCCACACGGCAGTCTACGTCAAAATTTTGCCCGATGTATTTTATCATTACTACATACTACCGCCTTGTTGATAAGCGGCCATCCATAAATTACGTCACACGTAAAGGGGGGGGGGAAGGCGTCGTCGAAATGTGACATTGTGTGACAAGGGGGTGGGAGGGGTCCTAAGTTTTGTGACGTCGCATTTAAAAATCTAATATATCTAAGTATTAAAACCGAAATTTGAATTGTTAACGAAAAATTTTGAATATTTCTGAAAGTTGTAAAAAATATGTGACGTCACACAGGGAGGGGGGGAGTCTCACAAATGTGACCAGCTGTGACAAGGGAGGGGAGGGGTTTAAAAACATGAAATTCGTGTGACGTAATTTATGGATGGCCCCTAAACGGGTGCATACACATCCACACACGTCAACAATTGTTGATCAACTCAGCAACATGTTTATGCAACCATGTTTATAAACAAGTGTTACGTTGCGTGTAACGCTCACCTGTTCGATGAGCATACAGAACAGTATGATGTTGCCGAGCTCGCGGAACGCGTGGAACAGCTCGGTGCGCGCGTCCGGGTACTGCACGATGTCGGTCAGCTGCGCGTGGTAGTAGCCGAGCACGCCTGCGGACAACACACCACACAGATCAGCAACAACGACACTTATCCTCTAGATTTGCAACAACAACGCGACTTATCCTCTAGCGATTCTTCAACAACGCCATGTATCCTCCAGCTATGCCACAACAACGCCACTTATCATTTAACTTTGCAACAACAACGCCATGTATCCTCGAGCTTTTAAACAACAACGCCATCCATCCCAAGTTTCTTAACAACAACGCCATCCATCGCAAACTTCTTAAAAACAACGCCGCTCATCTTCAAGCTTCACAAGAACAACGCCGCCTATCCCCAAGCTTCTCAACAAGAAATCCACTCATCCTCAAGCTTCTTAACAACTTCACCCATCCTCAACTTTTCAACAACAACGCCACCCATCCTCAATCTTTTCATCAACGCCACCCATCCTCAAACTTTTCAACAACAACCCCACCCATCCTCAAACTTTTCAACAACAACGCCATCCATCCTCAAACTTTCCAACAACAACGCCACCCATCCTCAAATTCTCCAACAACAACGCCACCTATCCTCAAACTTTTCAACAACAACGCCACCCATCCTCAAACTCTCCAACAACAACGCCACCTATCTTCAAACTTTTCAACAACAACGCCACCCATCCTCAAACTTTCCAACAACAACGCCACCCATCCTCACCACCGCCACTCACCGTTAGACCCGTAGTCGTACCGCGGCAGCTTGCAGTGCCTCGGCATGGCGGCGGCGAGCGCGCGCGTGAACTGCGCGATGGTGCCGTGCAGCAGGCCGCGCGCAACCCCGAGCAGCTCGGCCACCACCACCGCCACGCCCTGGTAGCCCAGCAGCCGGACCAGCGCGTGCAGGTGCTGCGCGCCCACGAAACCTACCACAAATAGATAGATAGATAGATAATACTATTGTACACCAATGCATTGCAAGTGGGGCATGCACCAATGGATGAATTTTCATCTATGTGCATAATTTACAGTTCGCTAACGGTGAGGGAAAACATCGTGAGGAAACCTACCTATCCCTCGGGATTAGGTAATAGTCAGTTCCTGTATACACGGCGACAAGGTTCACCACCTGTCACGTTGGGTTCTGACTATCTGGTGAAACGTGGGCTTTGAGTTGGCTTAATACCTCCACAATGTGGTGGTGTATGCCCTCTCAAGCCTCTGACTACCCCCCGAATGGGGATAAAAGTCGTGACGTTATATTTATTTATTATGTACACCAATGGAACAAAAACATAAACAACAATGACAAACAAAACAAGAAACAAATACAGTGTACAATACCCATACCTATGAGAAAAGAGATTCATTATAGTGGCCCCCTTTCCAACCGTAAGGTTACAAAAAGAAGGCACACTATACCTGGCAACCCCTTACGAGGCGTCAGGGACCATCTGCGGTAGGTCCTGCCGCCAGAGCATCCACTCTAGTACTCATAATTTGAGTTGCACCGTGATCGCTCACTACCATTTATCCAGAATGGTACCGGAGCCGTGAGTCGCTCACCACCCGCACTCCATGGAATGCTAATAATAATAATATCCTGGGACATTTTTGTACACACGGTTACCTGATCCCAAACTAAGCAAAGCTTGTACTATGGAAACCAGATAACTGATATTACTACATATACTACTTTTTTATTTGTAAATACATACTTAATATACATATACACCCAGACTCCGGACATACAGACATGTTCATGCACACAAATGCATGTCTCGGGTAGGAATCGAACCTACGACCTGCAGCGTGAAAGGCGCCTCCGCGCCAACCACGCTAACGGGCCCGTCATAACGCTAACGGTTCAATCCCCGCTGGGGACGCCAGAGAAGCCACCATTTCTCGTGAATGGTACCGGAGCTTTACGGAGCACTCACATCCCAGCACGCAATACAGTGTACAGTGGGCGGTGTTATCGCAAGCTGCGATCTCTTCCAGACAACCTTTGGATGGAGAGGATTCCGTGTTTCAAACAGGGTAGCAGTTAGCGGTGTACCTACTAAGTATAATAAAATAAAATGGGAAACATATTACATACCTATACCTTAATAAAAACTTAATAAAAATACTTAAATTCAAATTCAAATCATTTATTTTGTTTAGGCCTACGGGGGCCTAAACAAATTGTCATTTTACATTTTTGCCTTAACTTCTACCGCCGGATCGGAAACGCGACCTCGACTGAGAAGATCCGGCAAGAAACTCAGCAGGCTTGTCATTTTTAATATTTTTTTTTAATCGCCATTTACTTATTTGAATACAATGTATTTTGTTAAACAATAGCTCCAGTGTGCTGCCTTCCGAAATAAGCAAGGCAAGACACGCTACACTTTAACATGACACTGTTATAACGAAGTGTATTTGAGCGATCAGTCCCAAGCTGATTTAAATACGAACATACATAAGAATAAAGATAATAAACTAAAATAAAAATAATACAAAAATGCCTATCAAAAAGAATATTAGGAAGCCAAATAGTGATGCCTGAGAAGTTTTTAACACATATACAAATACAATTGATAACAAAACGTTTTTTTCTCTACTAGCTTTTGCCCGCGACTTCGTCCGCGCATATTTTTTTTTTTTAAAGTAGCCTATGTGCTATTCCAGACTATAATCTATCTCTGTGCGAAATTTCATCCAGATCCGTTCCGCCGCACTGGCGTGATTGAGTAACAAACATCCATCCATCCATCCATCCAAACTTTCGCATTAATAATATTAGTAGGATAAGCCTCATATTCATTAATCAATCTTTTTTTTTTCGATAAAAAAAATTGATTTGAACACATTACAAGTCCAGGATAGGGACCTGTGGAGTCAGAAAGGGGAGGCCTTTGCCCAGCAGTGGGACATTTAATAGGCTAAAAAAAAAAAAATACAAAAAAAAAAAAAAAAAAAACAATTTTAGAAGGGGAGGCCGCAAGGCAGCGACGCGACGAGTAGTCAATCGACCGCGTACTCCTGTCCCGATCAGACGTGTATTGGGAGTTTAAGATTGGACCTTATCTACCAGTTAGTGTGACGGAAATACAGAACAGTTATTTACATACTTGAGTGTATTTATTGAAGACCTGTGCACCATACCCTATAGGTACACAACACCCAAGGAACACGTACAAGACAGACACACCCTGGGTAAATAGATGACACCACCAATAAACACTCACAGGACGTTTGTTCCGGGACCTTGTCGCACGACACGATTTCTACGTGTCGGGCGACGGCAGGGTTTGTGAGAGGGTGGTACTACCCCGGTCGAGTCAGTACGTACCGTTGTACTGCGCGTACTGCGCCGAGTAGGCGAGGCTGAGCTGCTTGGAGCCCCACAGCAGCGCGTGTCCGTACTGCTGCGGCTTCTCGCGCTGCACGCCCGCCGCGAACTGGATGCCGCGGCACTTCACGAACCTGCGCACGCGCACACCTGCTATAATCTACTATACGCGGTCCAATGTCTACTAACAATACGTCATCTACTGAAAATACATCGTCTAATAACAATACGTCATCTACTGACAATACATCGTCTACTAACAATACGTCATCTACTGACAATACGTTATCTACTGACAATACACCGTCTACTAACAATACGTCATCTACAGATAATACATCGTCTACTAACAATACGTCTTCTACTAACAATACATCGACTACTAACAATACGTCATCTACTGACAATAGATTGTCTACTAACAATACGTCATCTACTGAAAATACATCGTCTACTAACAATACGTCATATACTGGCAATAAATCGTCTTCTAACAATACGTCATATACTGGCAATACATCGTCTACTAACAAACGTCATCTACTGACAATACATCGTCTACTAACAATACGTCATCTACTGACAATACATCGTCTACTAACAATACGTCATCTACTGACAATTACATCGTCTACTAACAATACGTCGACTACTAACAATACGTCATCTACTGACAATACATCGTCTACTAACAATACGTCATATACTGGCAATACATCGTCTACTAACAATACGTCATCTACTGACAATTACATCGTCTACTAACAATACGGCATCTACAGATAATACACCGTCTACTAACAATACGTCATCTACTGACAATCCACCGTCTACTAACAATACGTCATCTACTGACAATACATCGTCTACTGACAATACATCGTTTACTAGTACACCGTCTACTCACCGGTCAGTAGCGGCGTTGTAGCAATAGCTCGGCAAGAAGTCGAAGTTCAATTCCCAGAAGACGTGCAGCGTGATCTTGCCATAGGGCGCGAGCACGCCGTGGTCGCTCTCCCGCAAGATGGCGTCAAAGTCGTCTAGGGTCAAGTACCGACTCAACAGCTTGTGGCACAGACGGTTCACAGACATCAGACCTTCCAATTCCTGATGGGTAAATAAATATATAATACAGGGTGAATTTTTCAAGTGTGCGTGGATGGCCAAATCCGAAACTATGAGGAATAGCGAAAAGTACTCAAAGGAGTCTCGGGGCCGATTTTGATGAAAACTAAAACTACACCATTGGATTTTTGAAAAAATAATATTCGTAGCCAGGAATCGAACTAGTTGATTTTGAACAAAAAACCACATACTGTATTATTACACCATTCGATAGTGTCGCTGATAAGGAACGAATTCTGGGAAGTAATGACATACGGTAAACTTTAGGAAAGAGCTCATTGTAAACAAAATACTATTTTATTTCTCTTAAAGTTACCTATCTATTAAACTAACAGATTAATTGTTCAGAATGATAGAAAATTTGTAATTAGAACGTAATGTTGTGAAGATGACTGCGCTGCGAGTGTAAATAAAAAAATATTGAGTAATAATAATAGTTTTCATCAAAATCGGCCCCGAGACTCCTTTGAGTACTTTTCGCCATTCCTCATAGTTTCGGATTTAGCCATCCACGCACACTTGAAAAATTCACCCTGTATACACTTGGCCGGTTTTTTTAATTCAATATAAATATTTGTTTCCAACAAACTACTACGATAGCGACTGTAGCCTAGGGGTGAACAGGTTGGGCTAGCGATCAGAATGTCCCAGGTTCGATCCCCGGTGGGGCATGCACCAATGGACGAATTTTCATCTATGTGCATAATTTACAGTTCGCTGACGGTGAGGGGAAACATCGTGAGGAAACCTACCTATCCCTCGGGATTAGATAAAAGTCAGTTCCTGTATACACGGCGACAAGGTTCACCACCTGTCACGTTGGGTTCTGACTATCTGGTGAAACGTGGGCTTTGAGTTGGTTAATACCTCCACAATGTGGTGGTGTATGGCCATCAAGCCTCTGACTACCCCCGAATGGGGATAAAAGTCGTGACGTTACATTTTTTGTTTCAAACAAATGTAACTTACCACAACGCCTGTGATGTCCCCGGCCTCGAACTTGGCGACCGCGGCGTCCAACGCTCGGTGCATATCGGCGTTGATGCGCTGCGCCACCTACACCACGCAATGGTATTCAAACAATTTTATAAGTACCTATAAGGGGCCATCCATTAATTACGTCACACAAATTTCATGATTTTTAGACCCCTCCCCCCCTTGTCACAGCTGGTCACATTTGCGAGACTCCCCCCCTCCCTGTGTGACGCCACATATTTATTATAATTTTCAGAAAATTTCACAATTTTTCGTTAAAAATTCAAATTTCGGTTTTAATACTTAGATATATTAGATTTTTCAATGTGACGTCACAAACTTAGGACCCCTCCCACCCCCTTGTCACACAATGTCACATTTAGACGACCCCCTCCCCCCTTTACGTGTGTATGTGTGTGTGTATGTGCGTGTGCGTGTGTGTCTGTGTCTGTGTCTGTGTGTGTGTCCGTGTGTGTGTGTGTGTCTGTGCGTGTGCGTGTGCGTGTGCGTGCGCGTGCGCGTGTGCGTGTGCGTGTGCGTGTGCGTGTGCGTGTGCGTGGGTGTGTATCGTGTGTGAGTGTGTCGTGTCAAATACCAGTGCGCAAAGGTCGACGTGTCGTCCGAGCAGCGCGACGTGTCGCTGGCGCAGCAGCGAGGCGTAGCGGCCCGCGCCGCCGCCCGCCACCGCGCCGCGCGCCGCGCACTCCGCGCGGTACCGCTTGTCCAGCAACATGCTGCCACCAACAACCAACAACACGCGACATCAAGCCAGGCATCAGGACTTGGTGGAGACATCAAGCCAGGCATCAGGTCTTGGTGGCGACATCAAGCCAGGCATCACGACTTGGCGGCGACATCAAGCCAGGCATCAGGACTTGGCGGCGACATCAAGCCAGGCATCAGGACTTGGTGGCGACATTCTTTTTACACACGGCTACCTGATCCCAAACTAAGCAGAGCTTGTATTATGGAAACCAGATAACTGATATTACTACATATACTACTTTTTGTTTGTAAATACATAATTAATATACATAATTACACTCAGACTCGGGACATGCAGACATGTTCATGCACACAAACGCATGTCCCGGGTAGGAATCGAAACTACGACCTGCAACGTGATAGGTGGAAACTTACCAACCATGCTAACGGGCCCGTCATTGACCATATTAGGAATAGAAATTCGTAATATGGTCCCCGAATGTAAAGGTTTTTGAAGATCACTGACCTGGCGGCGAGCTGTTTGTAATGCGCGTAGACCTGTTCAGACAGCTTGTACACGAACTGGTCGAAGCACAGATTGACCTCGGCCTCGACCTCGTCGTACAGGAACTGCTTCTTGAACACGGTCAGCGCGTACTGCGCGGAGTCGTTGTACAAGTCCAGCGGGTACAGCACGTATCTGTTGGATCACAAAATAAATACATATCGTCAGATATTTCATAGTATCCTTAAAGCGGAGCTCGCCGTAAACAGGCATGATTGGAGGCTATCTCCTCTTAGACGAGTGGGGTAAATATTTAGTTTTTTATTTATCCTGGGACATTTTCTACACACGGCTACCTGATCCCAAACTAAGCAGAGCTTGTACTATGGAAACCAGATAACTGATATTACTACATATACTACTTTTTATTTGTAAATACATACTTAATATACATATACACCCAGACTCGGGACATACAGACATGGTCATGGACACAAATGAATGTCCCGGGTAGGAATCGAACCTACGACCTGCAGCGTGATAGGCGGAATCTTACCAACCACACCAACGAGTCCGTCAAAACAGCTCGCCGAAAACAGGCATGATTGGAGGCTATCTCCTCTTAGACTAGTGGGGTAAAAATTTTGAAGAATAAAAACATACATATAATATCTACGAGACTCCTTTGAGTACTTTTCGCTATACCTCATAGTTTCGAATTTGGCCATGCACGCCCACTTAAAAAAATCAACCTGTATAGTTATAGCGGCGGTATCATGATCAGTGTATTGTGTGTACTGGCCACTGGGTACTACTGGGTACAACTGGATACAACTGGGTAGTACTGGGTACAACTGTGTACTACAGGGTACAACTGGGTACTAGAGGGTACAACTGGGTACTATTGGGTACTACTGGGTACAACTCGGTACTACTCGGTACATCTGGACAAAACTGGGTACAACTGAGTAGTACTGAGTACAACTGGGTACAACTGGGTATTACTCGGTACAACTGTGTACTACTCGGTACAACTCGGGTCAACTGGGTACAACTAGGTACAAGTGGGTGCTACTGACTCCATCATGGCGGGCTCCTTGGTGCGCAGGATGTGGTCGGTGAGTATCCACGGCATCGACATCTCGATGGGGAACTGGATGCGCTTCTCCATCGTCACCAGGTCATTGCACTCTTCGTTGTGCTGATGGCGCACCATGCATTTCTGGAGAAATTCACAACACTTAGTACGTGCACGTTTGGTGAAGATCGCTCATTGCGGTAAATATACAGGTGAATAATACGGGTGAATTATGCGGGTGAATTATACGGGTGAATTATACGGGTGAATTATCCAGGTGGATTATACGGGTGAGTTATACGGGTGAGTTATAAGGGTGAATTATGCGGGTGAATTATACGGGTGAATTATGCGGGTGAATTATGCGGGTGAATTATACAGGTGAATAATATTATACAGGTGAATTGCGTTGCGGTTTAAGTGCTGTTACTGTAGCCTATAGATGCTCGCAATACCTATCTAAAGAAAATAACGAATTCTCAAGAAAATAAAAGATCATAAAATTGACAAAACTTTTTTATAAAAATAAAATAAATTGCAAATTTTGGTCTATATTTTAGTTCTCATTATTTCGTGTTCTATTTTTTTTAATGAAAGTGTCTCGTTTCTGAAATATCATGTATGTACTTACGTTCACTTTCCGCCCCATGGTCATTTCCAAATAGAACTCCCTGTACCATAGCTGGGAGAGGTCGCAGCATTTTTGTAGTGAGTCTGCAACAATATAAAATATTTCTATTTTCCATACAAACATTTCATACCCTATTACCCCTTAGGGGTTGAATTGTCTAGAACCGCTTCTTATATCTTGCCTACGTCATAAAATATACCTACATAGCGATTAAAATATGATTAGGACGGGCTCTCGGCTAACTTCACCCATATAAGTACGGTACCAAGTACTGTACTTATTTATTTATTTATAGCTAGGAAAAACAACAGCTTTTAAGTTCAGTGGTGGTAACAGTTATACAAATTACATAATAAGCCTTCTGTTTTCGCAGAAAGAGAGTAATGTAGTGTGTAAGTATATAATGTAAGTTAGGACTAAGTTAGATTAGTATTAAACCAGACGTGGACACAACAACACCTGTTTTACTGGACCCCAAACCCCCACACATTGCAGTAAGAATATGATTCAAAAGTTCACAAGTTAAAAAAAAAGAGTGAAGTGAGTGAAGTTAGCCGAGAGCCTGCACAAGTTTCAGTTGTGACGTCACAACATGGCGCTAGGCCGGTCCTATTCTTATTTTAATCGCATAGTACTATCCAAAGTTCATGTTGCTAACTTAAGTAGTTACTTGGCGTTGATGAGTCACTCAGTCAGTCAGTCAGCGTCCAGGTTCTCGCCCCCCCCCTCCCCCCCAGCATCCTCACCTGAGAGGTTGAGCAGGTAGGTCCAGTAGAAGCTCTGGCGGTGGAACTGCTCGATCTGCTGCAGCGTGCCGGCGTCCAGGTCCTTGCGCAGGGTCCGCCGGCCGCCGGACTTGTCCGAGATCAGGGCTTCGAGCTGGGTCCGCACCATGTACAGCTGGGTCGTGGACGGACCTGGGAATAACGACCACATCATCAATGCCCAGTTCGCTGACGGTGAGGGAAAACATCGTGAGGAAGCCTACCTATCCCTCGGGATTAGGTAATAGTCAGTTCCTGTATACACGGCGACAAGGTTCACCACCTGTCACGTTGGGTTCTGACTATCTGGTGAAACGTGGGCTTTGAGTTGGTTAATATCGCGTGTGGCGTGCGTGTGTGTGTGCGTGTGTGTGCGTGTGCGTGTGTGTGTGTGTGCGTGCGTGTGCGTGTGCGTGCGTGTGCGTGTGCGTGTGTGTGTGTGTGTGCGTGTGCGTGTGCGTGTGTGTGTGTGTGTGTGTATGGGTGTGTCCGTGTGTCAGTGTGCGTGTGTGCGACTGACCGACGTTCCTGCGCGGCACCTTGATGGTGAAGCTGGCCTCGCTGTCCTTCTTGCCGCGCAGCGCGGGGTCCTGCTGCGGCTCGCAGCCGCGCGCCCAGTCGCCGCACGTCTCGCGCACAGACACTATTATACTGCACGTGCACACCGTACACAACATCAACATTACTACACAACCTAGCCAACTAGGCGCTCGGAATGCGTAGTACCACCCTCCCACAGAAGATCGGCGTTACGTACGACGAGTGAGAGCCGATAGCCCACATCCCCTCCCCCTCCCTCCATCGCACTCCTATTCAGGTCGGCAATGTGCGAGCAATGCCTTTGTAAATGTAAGCATCTATAGTCTACGGTAACTGCTTAACATCAGGCGGGCCGTACACCTCAGTCCTATATAATAAAACCGGCCAAGTGCGTGTTGGACTCACACATAAAGGGTTCCGTACCACCGTAGAATAAAAACGTCAAAAATATCAATGTGCACTTCCTTTATTTTTAAAATTTATATTATTTGTAGTATTTGTTATTGTAGCAAGCGGCAACAGAAATTATCATTCTTTGAAAATTTCAACTCTCTATTTATTACGGTTCGTAAGATACAGCCCGTTGACAGATGGACAGACAGACAGACAGACAAACGGACAGCGTAGGCTTAGTAATAGGGTCCCGTTGGCACCCTTTGGGTACGGAAACCTAAAAAGGGTTAAATATGAGTACTGAATGAAAGAAGTGGTAGTCGGATCTTCTGTGGGAGGGTGGTAGTACCCCGGTCAAGCCAGTCCGTATATGAGCTGCAGTCAATTGGTTCTACCATCAGTAAAGACCTTACCTCCTAATCAAATCCTTCTTGTTCTTGATAGCCTTCCTGAGCGGCTCCCTCAGCACCAATTGCACGAAGTCCTGCAGCTCAGCATAGATGGACCTTCGAGCAGCATCAGCGAACACGGTCTCCATGCGAGCCATCAGCACTTGCAGGCCTTTGATCATGGCTATCACTTCTATCATCGCGAACTTCTCCTCGGAGGTGTAGTTGTAGCGGGTCGCCTGCACAGGTCACAAAGTCAAAGTGATTTTTTTATTCATGTATCTGTGACCTTCAACAACAAATAACCTTGACATTAAATACCGCCATGTGACCCTGACCTCGCATGACCTTCACCTATAGTGACCTTGATATTAAGTACCACCATGCGACCATAACCTAACGTGACCTTCGCCTCAAGTGACCTTGACAGCCATATGACCTTGACCTCACGTGACCTTGACCTCACGTGACCTTCGCCTCCAGTGACCTTGACCTCCTATGAACTTCGTTACCAGTAACCTTGACATTAAGTACCGCCATGTGAAATTGACCTCTAGTAACTTTGATATGAAATACCGCCATGTGAAATTGACCTCTAGTAACTTTGATATGAAATACCACCATGTGATCTTGACCTCTAGTAACCTTGACATTGAACTCCGCCTTGTGAGCTTGACCTCGCGTGACTTTCACCTCAAGTGACCTTAACAGCCATGTGACCTTGACCTTCTGCGACCTTCACCTCCAGTGACCTTGACCTCTAGTAACCTTGATTATATTCCGCCTTGTGATCTCGACCTCGCGTGACCTTTACCTCAAGTGACTTTGACAGCCATATGACCTTGACCTCATGTGACCTTCGCCTCCAGTGACCTTGACCTCCTGTGACCTTCATTACTAGTAACCTTGCTATTAAATACGTACCTTGACAGTAAATACCGTCATGTGACCTCGACCTCGCGTGACCTCTGACGCGTGACCGTGGACTCACCCGCTCGTACTCCTCCGCGTCGGGCGGGCAGCGCGCGTTGCTGGCGTGGTCGGTGGGGTGCAGCAGCTTCCACGAGCACAGCTCCGTCAGCACGGAGCACCAGGACGACAGCAGCTGCAGCCCGCGCAGGCACAGCTCGCTCACCGCGCGGTTCTCTGCGTCTGAACCAGCCTCCTTGAACGTGGTTGTCACCTGCCGGGGGGAGCGGGGGGGTCAGTGGCTGGTCAGAGACCACATAACCAAGATAGACATCAGGACCTCGAGTCCCTTGGGCCCTTATCTCACTAGGACACCATGCTGGCGCCACCGTAGTGTCCACGGTGGTGTCTTGAGCTACCAAGGGCGAAACACCAGAGCAAACACCAGAGGGCCTAATCTTTTGCAAAAGAAAACGAAATTTCGCCTATTTTCTACTACGTTTCTCATTCAAACGTCAAACAATTTTCGTTCGTAAGAAATGTCGGAATGAAAGAGAAACGTAGTAGGAAATACGCGAAATTTCGTTTGCATTTGTAAAAGAGCAGGCCCTCTGGATCGTAAGTTTTAAAATGGACGTCGAAGAGCTAACAAGAGCAGTGTTGATTCGTGCGGGAGCGGCGTCCCTGGTAGCGCAACTGGTGGTCGAGCTCTATACACATTAGTGGTTGCGCCACCAGCGGGTGATTCGGTCGCCGCCACCGAATTGGTGGCTTAACCAAGCGGACACCAGGTGAGGTACCCTCCATACAGCTGGATACATTTTGTTGGTGGCGCAACTGGTTGCGCCACTACTGGTGTCCTAGTGAGATCCTAGTGGAACTGTCCCCCTAGCCAAGTGGCTTCGTCTACAAGCGTTTCTACAAATTGCTACGCTTCATGTATGGAAATGACCATGCACCAATTACTAAGGGGACTGGCCCTAAGCAACTCGGCCGAGTGGTCGGCCTAGTACTAACATCGACATAAAACGCAGCGAATAGTTCAACTATTTACTGGTAGATACAACAATGAAAATGAAAACACAATGACCACGTTTTTTTTCATACATATATCTAATAAGGGCACCTCTTTCTTTAGTCTTTACTCTGTGGAAATGACATAAGTCACGTGATCTACTTATCGACTTGCAATGTCAGTTCCATACATTTAAACGTAGCGATTTGTAAAAAAGAAACGCTTTTAGACAAAGCCACTTGGCTAGGGGGACTGGTGTATCTTAGTCTGGCGATATGTTTTAATGCGAATCAATGATATGTCAACAAATCAACTCATAACCAAACTAAGCTTTCTTATCAATATAATAATAATTTTGAAATAATCGAAATCGGTCCATCCGTTGCGATTTTATAACACATTTTATGTAATGTGCGTCATGTGCGTGTGACGTCCAACAGGACCGTCTGATTGAAGGCGCGCTGTACCCGCGCCGGCCCGCGCCGCCGTTCATTACAAAGCGGGCATGATCCAGATGACGTCACAACAACCGCGCGCGAACTTCGCTAGTAATTTGGTCACAGCTTCGTCAATTATTGTCGTAGACCAAAACTGTTTGCAGTGTATGTCATGGATTTCTGAGCTCTATAAATCTGCAGTCTCAACTAAATTCGTTACGGATCTCCATTATGTCTGTCTGTTTTTTATGATTGTTGTTCGTCCTGACCTCGTTGCTGTAGCGCGCGAGCTCGGAGATGTAGTTCTGGTGCTCATCTCTGATCTGCGGCAAGTGCACCATCAGGTCCGCCTGCGGGGACATCGGGTTGCCGCTCGACGACAGCGGCCATCTAACGACACAACACTACAATATAGAGCGCGGCTCCACTAGTGCGCTGCGCTGCGTCGTCGCAACGGATCAAAGGTTCGACGGGCGAGAGACGAAGCGGGGGAACGTGATGCGCCAGTACAAAATCTTGCGACGACGCAACGCAACGCGCTAATGGAGCCCGGCGCATACAGGACAAACTACCAACACAGCATTAAAAAACCTTAAATTTAAGTTTGCCGTATGTCATTACTTCCCAAAATTCGTTCCTTATTAGCGACACTATCGAATGGTGTAATAATACAGTGTGTGTGTGTTTTTTTTTTTTTTTCAAAATCTACGGTTTCGATTCCTGGCTAGGATTATTGATATTACAAAAATCCAATGATGCAGTTTTAGTTTTCATCAAAATCGGCCCCGAGACTCCTTTGAGTACTTTTCGCTATTCCTCATAGTTTCGGATTTGGCCATGAAAGCACACTTGAAAAATTCACCCTGTGTACATGTAAAAGACTATGATGGCTCACTTACTTGCTAGGGTCGTAGTGTTTAGATCTCTTGATGTAGTTGAACGGAGCGATCTGCATGTCGCCAAACAGAGGCACCACCTCCAAATTCTGATATCAAATCAAATAAGAATAATTTAAAATAAGAATAATTTTAATCCAAAATAAACTTATACATGACAAATTCCTGAGAACACCAAACTAGACAGTGAGTCTGTATCTTGGGGTTCTTAGGTTTATCAGATACATTACACAAGGTCAAAAACATGTAACAGGTACTACACCTACTTAAATGTAACAATTAAAAAAAAAAATGTAACGTCACGACTTTTATCCCCATTCGGGGGTAGTCAGAGGCTTGAGTGACCATACACGACCACATTGTGGAGGTATTAACCAACTCAAAGCCCACGTTTCACCAGATAGTCAGAACCCAACGTGACAGGTGGTGAACCTTGTCGCCGTGTATACAGGAACTGACTATTACCTAATCCCGAGGGATAGGTAGGTTTCTTCACGATGTTTTCCCTCACCGTCAGCGAACTGTAAAATACTTAAATGTATCACTTTTTTTACAGGTGAGATTGAATTGTTAAGAATTCTCTTTGTAAAAGAAATATACTACCACGGAGCCACCACCCATTAGAATCCGCATTCCAGGACAAAAGTTTCCTAAACACACTTAATAAGCCCAATCACAATCCGTTGCCTCCGCCCCGGAACTTTTCTCATAATTATTTTGATGCATGTTGTTATTGTAATGCTATAGGGCGGAGTCCCAAAGGCTGGTAAGTCCGTGGTACACACCAGATATAGAAGAAATTTCACTGTGTAAAAGAAGGCGATGGCCATTGGCCTGCCTTACCTGCCAATGGCCATCGCCGTCGAGGTCGACCCACGAGAAGGTAGCGAGATGACCTGAAGGGCTAGCCAAGTGGCATGAACGCTAATCGAATAGAATAGAATAAACTTCACAATGTATGGAAATGTCAAACGTCGCTATGTAAATCAACAACAAGTCGCTATGAAGATCACGCTTGAGATCACGTGACTTATGTCATTTCCATACATGAAGCGTAGAAATTTGAAGGAACGCTTGTAGACGTCAGCCACTTGTCTAGCCCTTCTGGGCACTTTTGTGGGAAAGACGTGACCGGAAATTGCCATGGCAGAGTGGTGTGGAAGAAAAAAGGGGAGACCTTTGCCCAGGAGTGGGACAGCCCTATAGGCTAAAAAGGGTAGCGATAAAAAATACACATTAACATTTATTATTAGTAAGAATGGGGATTATTGACTTGAAATTATTGACTATTACCTTGAAAATCCTGTCGATGCGATCCAGACGAATCTTTTTCTTCTGGTCCAGGCGGTTGATGTTGCATGCGTCGGAGTCCATCAGGAACAAACCGAACCCCATCACCTGTCACAAGTAATAATAATAATAATAATATCCTGGGACATTTTCGTACACACGGTTACCTGATCCCAAACTAAGCAGAGCTTGTACTATGGAACCAGATAACTGATATTACTACATATACTACTTTTTTATTTGTAAATACATACTTAATATACATATACACCCAGACTCGGGACATACAGACATGTTTATGCACACAAATGCATGTCCCGGGTAGGAATCGAACCTACGACCTGCAGCGTGAAAGGCGCCTCCGCGCCAACCACGCTAACGGGTAATATCACGTTATATTCCTAGAAGGACAGGATACATGTGGATAAAATTATTACAAACACACATAGGACTTATAGTCTGATTTTTAATTAGACGAAGTGGGCTGACAGGTGCTTACGTCACTTTTTTCAATATAAATAGAACAAATAAGGTTCAAATTCATAGAGCAGTGACATTTTCAGCTGTCAGTTGGCTTCGTCTAATTAAAAATCAGACTATAGTGACAACATTTGTCACACCCGCGGCTATATTAGTCGAGACTCGTGACAAGACTGTTAAACGCGTGACAAAATTTGTCGGCCTAGTGACAACATTTGTCAAGTCTGTGACAAAACTTGTTAAAGTATTGGTGGTAGAGCCAAGCTGTAGTCATTTGACTGCAGCTCGTATTCGGGCTGGCTCAACCGGGGTAGTACCACCCTCTCACAGAAGATCTGCGTAAAGTAGCTATTACAGCTGCATTTCGCTCGATGAGCGAGCCCAAACGGTTGTGACAAATCTTGTCACTAATGTGACCAATCTTGTAAATTATATTTGTAATAAAATAAAACGATGTGGTGCATACCTTGACAAGCATGTGTTTCTCTGACGGCGTGAGGTACATTTTTGTTTCGAACATGTGCACGCAGATGTTCACCACGTCGGCCAGCAGGTCTTCGTAGCCTAGCGAATATTAAAACAATACCTTTTATTATACCGAACACTATCGCCTTAACTAAGTGGCCCAGTCAGTTCAGTCCTGGACAAAGATGTCTCAAACCTATAGACGCGACTCCGCTTATTTCTGCAACATCAACGCCAGGTAACTACCCGACATCCACTTAGTCACGCGCTACGCAGCGTCACGGCTGAACGGTAGCACGTGCTAGGTGCTACTAGGTGTACTAGCAGAGCGCTAGGTGAGCTAGTGTGCTAAAATTGTATGGTTTAAAGGCAGTTAGTGATCCAATTTAGTGCGATCGTATGGGCATCTCGCACTGCAGCACTAGTTTAGGGGGCGTCCATAAATTACGTAAGGCATTTGGGGGGGGGGAGGTGGCCGAGCAAAATCTCACCAAATCTCACGTGGGGGAGAGAGGGGGTCTCAGCAAATCTCACGTAATTTTTTTTACCGCAAGAAACTATATAAAATTGCAAGAAAACTGGTTTAAATTAAGTAAAACATGTTTCTCTAGAATATAGCTTTTGAAAAATTAGAGAGGGAGGGAGGGGGTCGAGCAAAATCTTACGAAATCTCACCAAGGGAAAAATCTCAAAAATCACCTCACCTAATTTATGGACGCCCCCTTAGCACTCTGCAAATCTGAAAATGTAATGCCCACTTTATTGTATTCACCATTGATCTTCTCGAGTGCATCCTTGACGGTGTCCCTGATCTTGTTCTGCGTCGCGAGGAACATCGACAGGTTCTGCGACTCCTGCAGGCTCTGGCTGTCCGACATCACCTTCAGGAACTGCGCCGCCCTGCTCCACAAATATACAGGTCACAGTCACCAAAACCCCGACACAAGATGTTTAAACACGGACTTCGATCTTGGAGTGAGAATTTGCTGGATGCTTGCTTGACGTATAAGTAAGGCGACGGCTAGACGTTCAGTAAATACTGTGGTCCGACATTATTTATCAAAAACTGTGGTCCAAACTGCTCGTGTAGGCTAGTGTACTGATGGATGACAGTATTTACCACGAATTTCAATTCCAGAATGACAGCTTGTGGTAAATACTGACATCCATCAGTACACTAGCCTACACGATCAGTTTGGACCACGGTATCGTGTCAGTACGCGTCACGAAAGCAATAGAGTGGACATGTCTTCTCAGATTGCGAATTAAACTAAGCGCTAAGGTAATATCCATACAAGCTTTCGTGTTTCATTTCACGTCTACACTGTACGAACTACGTCACAATACTGACGGAATAAATACTGAACGTGTAGCCTGCCTGTTTATTCCGTCGATGGAATTACATCCATCATTATGTACCATACTGACGTACCACAGTATATACTTTACGTCTAGCCTTCGCCTAAGGCCAAAACGACACGAACGGCACTTTGCAGTTAACAGAGCTACAGATGTAGCAGGTTAGTCGGCGCTAGACGTCGACTTGTCGACAGCTACTGCCGAACAACGTCAGCAGCAACCGCCGACGATCCGACGGCCAGCGCCAACCAGTGTGACGGCTGCAGTTGGCTCGGTCGACAGCAAAGTGCGGTTGGTATGTCTCGCTAGCATGAGTAACAAAATGTTGTCACAATAGGAAAAAACTACAAGTGACATTGTGACAAAAAATGAGACAAATCACCTCCTATACGTAGAGTAATCATTCTTGACGGAGCTCTTCATGTTCTTAAGCTCGTCGAGCACGGCGAACATGTTGACGAACTTGCCGAGCGTGAGCAGGTACGCTTCGGACACGAAGTCGCGCCGCTTCTCCGCGTGACAGAGGCGGCGTACTTCGCCGCAGAAACGCTCGATCGCTTTACGCTGACATATAAATATTATCATTAGAAAATTTCAAGTACTAGTAGTTTTTAGTGGGCAAGAAAACTGCGAAGTTGAAGTGGGACTGGGCCGGTCACGTCGCACGCATGGACCCGCGAAGGTGGGCTAATATCATCACCGGCTGGATACCTACCAATGACCATCGCCGTCGAGGTCAACCCAGGAGAAGGTGGCGAGATAACCTGGACACTTTTATGGGAAAGACGTGGCCGGAAATTGCCATGGACAGAGTGGTGTGGAAAGAAAAAGGGGAGGCCTTTGCCCAGGAGTGGGACAGCCCTATAGGCTAATAAAAAAAATAAAAAAGTAGTATTTTAAGTAGATTCAAGTAGTTTCAAGTTAGTTTCATGTACATTGTACATTGTGATCACTAACACAAATTGTGTGACAAAGTATCCTATGGTGCATCCTATCATGAGAGTGACAAATCCTGTCGAGATCGCGACAGATTTTGTCACGAGCATGGGTTTTTGTCACATGCATAAAAAGCATAATTTGTCAACACTTGCATCGCTAGGCTGCTGCACCACTGTCCATACTTATTCCGGGTGTAACAAAACATTTCACAGATGAGTCAATATTTGTCACGACTCAAAATCAATGGCAGCCATGTCTGAATTGTCACATGCATGTCAAAAATTGTCACATTATTCTCAAAATATGTCACATTATTCTCAAAATGTGTCACATCATTGTCAAAACTTGTGACGTCATTGTCAAAACTTGTCATTCATGTCACAACTTGACAAATATATGTCAAAACTTGTCACATTCGTATCGGAACTTGTCAATTTCATGTCTAAACTAGTCACATTCGTATCAAAACTCGTCACACTCATATCAAACTCGTCACATTGGTGTCACATTCCCGCCGCTATGTACCTCGCATGTTCGCATGTATGTATTCTGTGTATGTGCTATGTATGTATGTGTAGATGAACTGCAGCAAAACTCATCACATTCTTGTCAAAACTTGTCACACTATTGTCAAAACATGTCACACTATTGTCAAAACTTGTCACAATCTTGTCAAAGCTTGTCAAAATCTGTGTACCTGGAAGTACATGAACTGCAGCAGCTTGTCGACCTCGGGCGCGAGCACCTGCACGGTGCGCTCGTAGATGTGCACGCGGTCCGGCTGCTCGTTGGAGCGCGGCTGCGGGATCGCGCGGCTGCAGCACCGCCACGTGTACAGCATCACCGCGTGCGCGTTGCCCTCCTCCAGCAGCTCGTTCTGATATACACATACCATAATATTATTTTAGACCATATAAAACACGTACCACCAAACCAACTAGGCGTCTATAAAATGTGACGTCACCCGCACGAGGTGGTGTGGCGGGCGGGTAGACGCAGGCGGTCGCGGGTGTGCGGGCGGGGAAGCCGCATTCCATCCGAGCGCCTAGTTGGCTTGGTGGAGTAGTAATAAAAAAACCGAGGTAGTACCACCCTCTCATAGAAGATTGGTGTAAAGTAGCTATTACAGCTGCGTTTCGTACGACGAGGGAGACAGCCGGAAGCCCAACCTCCCCCTTCTCTCTCTCGGTCCCACACTCCTTCAGGTTAATAATGAACGAGTGATGCTTATAGTATTGAACCCGAGCAGCTTACCCTCAAATCACTACACCAAGAGGTTGTCATGTAATAGTAATATATGGTGCGTTCCATTCACTGTTAATTTTGTTATTTTCGTCCACAAAAAGTGTTAAAAACGATAATAATGATCACTTTCAGTACAAGTTGGTGCGAGTGGAACGTGATTTGTGGACAAAAATAACGAAAATAACAAAATTAACAGTGAATGGAATGCACCAATAGTGTAGTATTTAGCACTTACCAGGTTGGCGTGTACGGTAGCCTCCTCAATGTACTTGGCGATGCCGGTGACAAAGCCATTCCGGTCCTCGAAGTTGGTGTCGAAATTGGCTTGGTACAGGATGGAGCATGGTGCCGCCTCGATGCATGGCTGCTCATCTGAATTATAAGTACGGTTTTAATAATATTGAATCAATTATAAATCATTATAGTCATAATGAAATCAAATTCAAATTCAACCCAATGTTACAAAGCAAAGCTGCAACTCATATGGGCTAGCTCGACACGGGTACTACCACCCTCTCACAGACGATCAACATAAGTTTTTATAGCTGTGTTTCTTATGTTGAATGGGGGAGCCAGAAGCCCCCTCTTCCCCTCCCTCTGTTCGACTCACCTTTAGGTCAACAACGAGCGAGGAAGCATCTATAAGCTACAGTAACTGCTTAACATCAGGCAGGCCGTATGCCTGTTGTCCCCTTAGTCACAGAAAAAACTATTCATACAGAATGATTAATCAATCGTTTCTAGCTCCCTCCCTAACCCACATAGCGATAATGACATACGCGCAATCGTGAGTACCTACTTGCTAGGTACCTAAATTACCCGAAAATAACAACTTATTTTATGATTAAATTACAGAATAATTGGTATTTACCTGGCAACGTGAGCTCGTCCAACACGTCTACGTTGCTCAGAGCGTCCGATAACGATACTTTTTCACTCACAGACATTGTTTTAGCACTTTATAAACAAGCAATACAATATGAAAGTAGGTGTGACCACAGGAAGTCGGTATTTCTGCTATTTACACTACATTGGTATGTAATTAGTGATATCGAAGTTGTTTAATTGGTGTTTTCTGATTGTCTTGAAATGAAATAAACTGGTATTTCAATAATGAATTGTGATATTATTGAACTTTTTGAGAACCAACAAACGCTAGCTTGGGCTTGGCTAGAGTTTGACAGATGTTTAACTTGACAGATAGTTTATTGTCTTTTGATTGACACCTTGCTGACAGCAATACATTCATTCAATAGTGTTGTACCTAAGTTGTGAAACCGGAATTTGTCGATTTACACAAGCTCGAATACATCTGCAGTTACGTACCTCCTAATGAATTTTGTTGAAATTCAAAGCTTATTGACGGGCTCGTTGGCGTGATGTCGCCTTTCACGCTGCAGGTAGTAGGTTCGATTCCTACCCGGGACATGCATTTGTGTGCATGAACATGTCTGTATGTCCCGAGTCTGGGTGTATATGTGTATTAAGTATGTATTTACAAATAAAAAAGTAGTATATGTAATTATATCAGTTATCTGGTTACCATAGTACAAGCTCTGCTTAGTTTGGGATCAGGTAGCCGTGTGTAACAAATGTCCCAGGATATTATTATTATTTAAATAAACAAAAACCTCACACCCTCAGATTAAATACCAGTAAAATAGAATTTTATTTTTAATTTTCCGAGGAAATTTAAATTAGTTCGTCTACATGAGCCGAGTGGTGCGTTTTTGAAATCAGTTTTGACATTAGACCACAAACGTAGCATTATTAGACCACGTTATATTTGCGTAATATTCATCGCCGTACTGGGTCGTGATTTAACCATAGAGACAAATTTATTATACAGCACTAGAGCACAGCCGGACCGCGACAAGACAAAACGCGATTTTATCTCATTCTCTCCTATGCATTAAGGTAGAGAGAGAGAGAGAGCAATTCGGTGCGACATAAGGCCTAGGCCGCACAGCGGTTATATCCGCGCTGTTAAAACCGCGTCCTATGGAATCATATGAACCGCAAGTGCGGATAGGTTCATATGATTCCATAGGACACAGATTTAACGCGGTTTTAACAGCGCGGATATAACCGCTGTGCGGCCTTGGCCTAAGTCTTGTCTTATTGTTACCTATTTTTTCGCATTTTAGCCGGTTCAATTCCCGAGTGGGGCAAGCGAGTTATCGAAAATCTTTGAATGCAGGTCGTATTGTTTTTAAAATAAAAATTAAGTCTTCAATCATTCGATAAAATTTTCTATCTACAGTATATAAGGTACGTTCCCTCCATGTGGAAAAGTCGTGGGACACCCTGTATACCTACTATAGGTACGTACTAGAGGCCTTGACTATTATAGAGGCCACGTCAAGCAAACGTCATGCGCCATACGCAAGTAGCAAAGAGCGCGGGCGGGTAGGAGAGAATAATAATTATGAGTGCGGTGCAAATTCTTTGGATGTGGCCATAGTGCCATTTGATTACCATCATAAATAAAACAACAGAAGTGAAATATGTACATTTTTATTCTGTACTTCTGTGCAAAGCTCAATAATATTTGAGCTATGCGCATCACCAATCATACACTCAGAACTTATTGATCTAATCAATATTACCGTTTAGACAATCTTTTAGGTAAAAAAAGGGAATTACATTAGATGCCACACTACCCTCAGTCTTATAAACTGGGTATCGATTTACCCCCTCCGCACACGGCGGCGTAGCGTAGGCGTATCGTATTACGCGCGTAGGACGCGAGCATTACGAGCACATACATTTTCTAACAAGTCCGCACACGAAGCGGTGCGTCAGCGTAGCGTATGAGATGTTCATCGTCATTACGACAGGCGTAGCGTGCTGACGTAAAAAAGCAAGCGTAGACTTTTTTTTATTTTTTTTCTTCGTTATGGCGTCGCTTTTCGCATATGCCAGTGTCAAGTAAAATATAATATTACATTTTTTTGATGCGTTAAGCACAGGAAGACCTTTGGCTAGGCCTAAAATACCCCCCCAAACCCTATTAGTAAAGTGGCTGATACTTTACTGACTAATTACTAGACTTTTTTCAGGTAAACATCTGGTATCAGTGACGCCATGTTTTCAACTAATGACATTTTGCTTACTAAAAGCTACGCCTAAGCTACGCGTCGTGTGTAGAAGTCTGCACGTCTTGTACTCGTTGCGTCTTTACGCTACGCCGCCGTGTGCGAAGGGCCTAATGGTGACTAATCATCGCAACATCTTGAAGGATTAATTCTTTGTGTGTTGCATCTCGCTCAAACATTAGATGTGTGACTGAAATACAAATATTTGCGACGTCCTCTGCACCTTATTGCATAGTTCTTACTGGGTATAATCGTTTATAACATTCTACACACAGCAAAATAATACATATATTACGAACTACAGCTTACAAAATACAATATATGATTTATATGTCTTATAAATAACAGATAGGTACAGTCCGCGACAAAAGTTGTGAACATCCTTAATTTTTAAAATTGGTAGCATATTTTATAGACATTGGGAAATACGTGATAACCAAATCTTTTATTTATTTCCTTTTTCAAATTATCACTATTGGGTTATAATGATTATAGGTCTCCATTCCTTGGGGTCTTCCGGTCAAAACCAAATATGCAACCACTCGATGCAGTGGTTTAAACGTAGACTCTAATCACTGCATTGGTTGGTTGCGGGTTCGATTGCCGCCAGAGGCAAATTTCCCTGGTCTGGGTGTCGCTGGGATCGCCCCCAGTCAACTGTACAGTAGCCATAGTACAAGCAAAAGCTTGCTTAGTTCGGGACCATACAGTTGGAGTGTTAGACTGGCGATATTTGTTTATTTATATTCCAATATTGAATATTATGCAAAAAAACGTGTGCAAGCGATTTGAAAAACTGAGAATGTTCAGCGACTTATGTCGCTAACTGTACAATATAAGGTGTAGGAATATACCTCTAATTTTGTCAGATTACCCAGTATTCAGGGAATGTCAGAAACTGTATGAAAAGAGCTTGAAGACCGAGCTTAGTGGCGTGCATTGGGGAGGCCTATGCAGTGGCGGATACATATGGGGGGCGCACGGGGCGCGCGCCCCCACCCTTGCCTGGAAGAATAGGCACATAGAATTCGTCATTTAAAGAAGAGAACCACAACAATTGTACCTTTTTATGTCATAAAACGGCATTGTCTTGTAGGTATATGCGTAGCTCATAACCTTTAGCGCCCCCCTGTGAGTTTTTTCTGTATCCGCCACTGGGCCTATAACCAGCAGTGAACAACAATAGGCTGATGATGACCCAGTATTGATTAAATAAAAAAGTCACAACGAGTTAATTTTTAGTAAAATACTAATTTTACGTGTCCCCGATATAGGGTAACCTGTCAAAATTTTAAGAGATCATTTTAACACTACAATAATAATAAACTCTAAGCAAACATAATCCAATATCAACATACCTGCAATAATGCAAAAAATATGATCATGTCAATGCACATAGGCATAAGTTATGTCAACTTTAATCAAGCGTGAAAGTTCTTAAATTAAAATAATAGTAAAGAAAAATCTATGCTCATAACTTTTAATGACATGTATGTTTGCGCAATTAATTATAATTGCGCAAACTAGCTTGCATCAAGTACGATACCACCAGTAGAGGATTTAAAAAAAAGAAAAACCGTATTTTTACTATAGAATAACATAGAGAACCAAACCTGCGACCATAGTCTGAACCGGGCAGACGCACAAATGTTTTATTCTACTTTCTGCACTTTAGTGATGGGTGAACCAAGGATCTCTATACTGTTGGATGGCGACCTTGTTTTTTTTATTTGTAAATATAATATTGAACTTTATAGTGTCTATTTTACTTTAACACTTGTGTAGACAAAAAAAACAAGCCTAGGAAATTAGTTCTCATAGGAGTGTGTCCCTCTCACTCTTGATTGCCTGCCTAAATACACGTACCGTCTCCCGTGGACAACCTAGTAGAAAAGGACACACTCCCACCAGGATCCTCTAACTCTGCTCGCTTTTTGTTCAACAATACACAACCCTGTTAGTTATATAGGTCCATGGTTCATTGTTCACCTCTCATTTATGTCACTTCGGAAGATGACCGGTTGCACAAAGTAAAATTAACCGCACAAACCACTTATCAAGCAATTAAACTAACGAGCGACCATAGTTAGACATAATAAATAATATAGTTCGATATGCACCCGAGTGAATAGGAATACAACGCGAATAAAAAAAATATTACTTCTTAAAACTAAGAAAACTATTCTTATAGTCTGTATACTTACTATAATTTAATAACATTAAAAGTTAAGTCCTTTTCTCTTAATTATAACATTTATGTACTTAATCCATGATTTATGAAATGTGCACTCGTTTATACATATTGGTCGAGTTTGCGCATAATTAAACAATAATAACATTTTATACATTATTGGCATTATAAAAGACTGCCTAGTGCCCGCGACTTCGCCTGCCTAGAAATTGTACTTCGAGTAGACTTTTTTCTCAATTTTTTTCCTCTGGGCATCTCCATACTAATCAAATTAATCAAAAACTTTAGAAATGATTGGTTTCCCATACAACATTTTAATTCCCTATTGCAGGCCCTACAAGTTTTATTTTAACAACAAAAAGTTCCCTGTGTCCTTATCCAGGCCCTATCTCTATACCTACTAAAATTCGTTAAAATCGGAATAGCTGTTTAGTCGTGAAAACGTAACAGACAGACAGAAATATAATAATTTTAATGTGTAAAGTAATCGTTTCTTGAAACCGCTTGCAGCAAAGGCGGTATCAAGTGATGAAGCAAAACTATGTCTTTTATAATGTGGAATAAAGTTTAAAATGCTATATAGGTCGATGTTATTTACGCGACCGCTAAGACCCTTATCTCACTAGCGGTTTGTGAGCGGGTTCGTAGCGGAGTACACAAACCGCCAGTGTGATAAGTCCCTATAATAGCAATTTTTTAGGAATCACTTTTAAAATGTCGCGTCGATCTTATTTGCATAGACTCAGCCAATATGTAAACGCCTTTATGGTGCCCACATCTATTTACTTACTGCTTAACACGGATACTTAACAAGCCTTTAATTTAAGGGCTACATTATGTACATTAGTCATTTAAAATCACGTGTCTGAGGAGCATGTTATACAGGATGAAAGAAAAACTACCAATATTCCCGATTTGCCTTTCTAACTGACTTTTGTAGCAAGAAACTATGGTAGTAATGTACGTTTAACCATTCCCAGGGTCAACCTTGACAACTTGCTTGACAAAGTTTAAACCTTAATTTTTACTATATTAACCTTTGACAAGCTGTAACTTCAGAATGGTTAAGAATATTAACATAGTTTCTTAGGAAAAAATGCAGTATAAAAGAAAAGCAATCAATTAATTTCAAGAATGATGATTTTTCAAAATCACCCTGTATAACTCCACATTCAATATCCAAGCCTAAAACTCAATAGGCACCTCCTGCATCACCAGTTTGTACCCCAGCCCCATGCTCTTATCCTGCCCGGGATTGAACCCATCAAACTCCTTCAACTCCACAATAGGAGCCGGTATTTCAAAGTCAATGGAATTCAAATAATCATCATTTTCATTGATCACCAAATCGTCGAAACCATTTTGAGTGATTTCATGGAGATTGTCAAAGTGTATTTCGGGTCTCGCATCGTCGAATGGTAGTTCTGGGTGTTTTAAACGGATGCACTTGTGTGTTCGGAGGAGGGACGGCCAAACGAATGTTTCCTCGCATACCTTGCAACGTAGGCTGTCGTAGTCGCTATGCTGTGTCTCGATATGGCGGTTTAGACAGTAATTAGATGAATAATATTTGCCACAGTTCTGTAAGCAAAAAAATAATCATTGTATAGTAATCTACATTACAAGGAAAATGTTTAAAATGTATATAATTTCTATTCTATCTCTATCGCAATTAGAAATCAGATACTTTAATGAATTTCTAATAATATGTAAGACATAATTTAGAACATTTTGCAAGGACAAGGACTATGGAATCTTGAAAAAGTTAAAGCTTGGTAAGTGCCGCTCTGGTTTTTAGTAAGTCGGATATTTTTGTGATTTTCCCCCCTCTGGGTGTCACTGGGATCATCCCTAGCTGTGTACCGCGGCTTCGCCCGCGTGGCAATGAGATTAGCCTATGTCTTATTCCAGAGCCTACACTATCTATGTTTCAAATTTCATTAAAATTGATTTAGTATCTAAGGAGATATGTGGTAACCATGGACCAGTTAATAAGGGGACTGCTTAGGGGACTGGCCCTAAACAAGTCGGCCGAGTGGTCGGACTAGTACTAACATCGACATAAAACGAAGCGAGTAGTTCAACTATTTACCGGTAAATAGTAAAATGAAAATGAAAAAACAATGACCACATTTTTTTTCATACAAATATCTAATAAGGGCACCTCTTTCTTTAGTCTTTACTCTGTGGTGGTAACAAACATTCACACACACATACTTCCGCATTTGTAATATTAGCAGGATTTATTTTACTAATACATAATACACATACCTGACACTGATATTTGGATACAATAGTCTTCTTGCTCTTCTGATCAACTACAGCTTTCTTGATCTCTGCGTTGTGGATGTCAAAACTTTTCACATCTACGTATGGTATGTCATCCTGTAGCTCCTTCCCTCCAATTTTGATTCTCTCTAACACAACTACTGGTTTAAAGTGCTCTGGTATTTCCTCATCAAGACTGTATCTCATCTTTAAACACTTTTTCTTGCTAAGTATACTTTTAGGTTGCACCTGGTTAGTCTCGGAACCTTTTAAAAAGTGTGTCCACTTATGCTGAAGCATATCAGTCTCCGTATCAAACTTCTTCATGCATTGATCGCAGAAATAATAATCTTTGTAACCAGTCATCGCTCGGTTCGTTAAATCTGGCAATAACTGCGTATGCTTTTCAATAATATCTCGGTCTACTGAGCTTTCCTCGCAGAAATTGCATAGATATAATCTCTCGGTACCTAAATTTAGCATGTTGTATAGTGAAGTTGGCCGTTTTTTGGAGTGTAAGAATGATATGTGGTGTGCTACCGCACATTTGGTTTCAAACTGGTCCTTGCATATATCACAAATTAAATATGTTGATATATGCTCGTAGCTATGGTCTTTTAAGTCCATGAATTTGAAGAATGATTCTTCACAGGTCTTGCACTTATGAAGCTTTATTACTCTACATACATTCCGTTTATGCTCTGTATACTGTTGTTTATTAGATAGCAATGTACCGCATACATCGCAATGGAGACGTATATGGACTTTGAAGAATATCCGATCAACAAACTTCTTGTTGCAATAATTACATATATAACAATTACGCTTCTTGTGCTGGTGTTTCATGTGCGTCTTCAGTATTTTGTAGTCTTCAAATATCTTCGGACATTTTCTACATTTGTGGTACTCTTTTAACTCATGAATTATGACGTGGTCGGAGAAGGACACGCGCTTGGGAGGCTTACCGTCCTGTTTGTACACTATCATATGTTTTTTAACCTGATGGTTCTGCAGTTTCCTCTCGCTGGAGTACCCTTTCTCACAAATTTTACATTTAACGTGCGCCATAGCTGGGTCTACGTCAGAGTCCGAATCTGAGGAGTCGTTCGAGGCTTCCTTGCGTTGACAAGCCTGCTTAAGCGCCTCCAGATCGTTCTTCACCAGTTTCACCGCGCTTTCTTGAGACAACCGCGCCGCATGCAAAGTTATAACATTATTGTCTTTTCTACACAACTTTTCGATTGGATTCGAGTTATTTATGGTGTGTAGGTAAGGAGTTATGTCATAGCGCGGCACAGTGACCGTCGGCACTTTCTGGAAACCTCGAAAACCGAATTTAGGCGCGACATACTCAGTATCCTGAGCAGACACTCGTCTTTCAGACACTTTAGCACTAACACTTTGTTTTTTGATAGTTTCTGAATTAGCTCCATCGCTTGTGGACATGAGATATTTTCACTATAGCGGGAAAATAATAAAAAAATAAAAAGGAAAAACTATTGTTAATAAAAACGTCAACAACGCTACATGTCATGATCTGCTGGCGAAAATGATGAATGATGAATGGATAATCGCCATCATTCATTAGCTGTCAGATTTTTTATTGTTGAAACCGATTTTTACCGGTGAAGTTATTTTCCTTCCTTGGCAATAAATAAATAGGAATGGAAGGAAGACCATTTTGAGAAAGCGGATTTTAAAGAAAGCTGATGACAATAATCATTTCATGTTGTTTGACAAAAAATAGAGTAGGTACTAAAAAAAACCAAGAAAATCTTGGAAAAAAATCCGGTAATCTCCCAGCTTTTCCAGAGGTTTCACGTCTCTATCATCTGTGGTGTTGCATTCAGAAACTATAATGCAAAACGTGCAATAGTAACACTAATAAACACACAACATTTTAATTAATCAATATCACCGGGGATGGGGAATGCTTTATAGATATCTACATAGAATATTTTTTACTTTTTCATGCTCGTCTCAATATTAATCATTATTTTATTTCTTCTGAAATCAAATGACGTTTTAGAGAGTGTCTGAATTCAGAACGCATGCGTACGATCTCCAAACAAATCGCTTTATTTTACAGATAACCTTCAAACTATTATAACCTTTATACCTCGTACATTAGGGTTATTATGCTTGTAACTTTAACATTTTCGTTGCGTAATTTGATATCTGTTAAGTTGATTTTTCTTATCCGGTAGATATACATACATTCTATTGTACTTTTGTGGTTTTAACACGCAAAAATAATCAATTTGCGTGTTCCTACGTAAACAAATTATTTTTAAACATTCTCTACTCGGGTTAACACACTGAAATGTTCCCGGCGACTCGTATAAGAAGTTGTCTTCCTGTTATAAATCCGATGTTCAGACAACGTTTGAGAACCCACCGCCCGTTCCGACAGACATCCACCCTGCATAATACGACTCAAACAAAGGCAGCCCAGCTTCAGAAGAACAAATGGATGAATTTTAGATCTATAATCACTCGGTGGGTGCCTCTGGGCAGCGTTATTTACGTCGGCTGGTGTTACATTCGCGCGACTATAAACTATGAAGTGTCCAAAGTGGAGATTTTATTTTACGAAATGTTTCCTTTCCGTGCGACGAGTCGAATTTGGGGGCGTTTGGCCGCTTACGAGCTGCCTACGTCCCTCCGCAGCTTCGTTTACGGTACGTACATAAGAATGTTTAACGTAAATATGAATGAGGCTGCTGTGACAGACCTAACATATTACAAAAGCCTCTCCGAATTCTTCACTCGGTCTCTGAGGGACGGAGCGAGGTTCATAGCAGGGTCTATGTGCGTGTCTCCGTGCGATGGAGTGGTCCTCAACTGCGGACCAGCCGACACTGACAAGATAGAACAAGTTAAAGGTGTTACATACAGTCTGGAAGAGTTCCTCGGTGAAAATAAATGGTCAAAACAGAAAAAGGATAACTATTATGACTCTTTGTTAACGAATAAAGAGAATATATTACATCAATGTATTATCTACTTGGCGCCGGGCGATTATCATCGTTTTCATACTCCGTGCAACTGGACAGCGACATTTAGAAGACACTTCTCTGGGAAACTTCTCTCCGTTAATCCGTGGCTAGCGAGGCTGATACCGGGACTGTTCACGATTAACGAAAGGGCCGTGTACATCGGTGAATGGCAACACGGTTTCTTTAGTATGACAGCAGTTGGGGCAACGAATGTTGGTTCGATCGAGATTTACAACGATCCGGAGTTACGAACGAATACTAAAGGGAAACGAAACAGGATTAACGAAAGAGATCTCGGCGAATTACCGTTGAAGAAGGGTGAATTGTTTGGTCAATTTAACATGGGCAGTACGATTATTTTACTATTTGAGGCACCAAAAGACTTCAAATTTGAGATGACTGCTGGTGACAGAGTACTAATGGGACAATCGTTGTCCGTTACAGCAAAGGAACATGCGAGGTGACCTGTTTATAACGATTTAGTTCAAATTGCCCAATTCATTACAATATTGTACATGCTTTCGTTGTTGCTGTGAGCTTATTGCCTATCTTTAAGGTTTTAATTTTAATTGCTGATATATTTGCCTGATTTGACGACAAATTAAAGAAAACAGACCAAGTCTGTTAAAATACCCACAGTTTTCTAGTAAGTACAAATTTCATAGAAATTGGTACAGCAATTATGGAGATTGTACTGCATAGATGAAATGTCAGGTAAAACAAACATAAAAATATATTTACTAAAAAAAAAATACAGTCGAATTGAGAACCTCCTCCTTTTTTGGAAGTCGGTTAATAAGGATGTTATTTGTGAAATAACTGACTTAATATACATTTATTTTATGTATAGTTATATTGGAATGCAAACCAATCGAAAATATGATTATCATTAAGTATGTATTTTGTATATTCCAAAGGGTAGGCAGATGTATAGTATTTAAGACGAGTGTCGTTATAAATGACATCACCTTAATTATGTCTTCAACCAAAGATGTTTAATAAAAAAAGAGGTAGATAGGTTATACAAGCTATGTTAGTGGCACATAAAAAGTTGGCTAATTAGCAAACCTAACGTCTCGCGACACTGATCGACGCGTTGATTGTGTTTTTTGGACGTCATTACGTATTATGTCGATTTTCAAATGTCGTTTATTGTAATACGAGTGGTCGCCCGTGGTCGAAATTCGACCATAAGCCGCCACTGCTTGTTTGTGTGTGCATGCGGCATGTGTAAACACTTTTTGTCATGTAGGTAACCTATCTACCTCTTTTCTTATTATATCATTATTTTCAACCCACGCTTCTACCCACTATCTTCTGGTGATGGCTTGTGCTATCTCACTCGCTCGCGGTGAGAATTCCATGTGATGCATGAGATGGCAGACGCCAGAGTTGGGCAAAATTTAATTGCAATTAATTAATTGCAAATTGCATGGGGTGTCACAATTAACAATTAATTTTGATTTATTTGTCAATCGCGAACAAATGACAATTAGTTGTTAATTGTGACATCACCCGCAATTTGCAATTAATTAATTGCAATTAAATTTTGCCCAACTCTGGCAGACGCCAGTAATGTGGTCGCTGTCCCCCTCCCCTCGCACCCCTCACCCCACCTAAATATACATATCACCAGACTAACACCAACTGTATGGTCCCAAACTAAGCAACGCTTGTACTATGGGTACCGTACAATGGACTGGGGACGATCCCAGTGACACCCAGACAAGGACAAATTACGAAAAGGCCGTTTATTTGCCTCTGGCGGGAATCGAACCCGCAACCCCCCAGTACAGTGAGCCGAGGGATTGCCCCCATTTCTTCCCATAGCTCTGTTCCTGATCAGACCAAGTCCCAAGTCTGCTAAATATTCACGAAGATAATAAATAAATCCTCTGATCATTAGGTAGCGTCCATAAATTACGTGAGGTGATTTTTGAGATTTTTCGCCCCCCCCGGCCCTGGTGAGATGTCGTGAGATTTTACTCGACCCCCTCCCTCCCTCCCCCTATAATCTCACGTGAGATTTTTCAAAAGCTATACTCTAGAGGAGAAACATGTTTTACTAAATTTAACCCAGTTTTCATGCAATTTTACACTGTTTCTTGCGGTAAAAAAAAAACGAGAGATTTGATTTGTAATTTATAGACGCCCCCTTAGTGGATTTTCATTGGTAAAGAATATAAGAGTTAGCGGGCTTCCCTGTGGTAGCACAGCTGGCCGTGACAAGACAAAACGCGAGATAATTAGATTTTTTCTCATTCTCCCGTGCATTATGTAAGTGAGAGCGACTCTGTGTGACACAATGCGTGACAAAAGTCTTGTCTTGGTGAGTGTGCTATCTATTCCACATCGGAGCGTCTGTTACGGGGTTTATGTCTCCCGCCAGTGTGCGCATACGCACCGGCCATCAGAAGAAGCTTAATCGCCGAATACTTAAATGCAAATCAAGTTTAAGAAACGGTCATTTTGACGCGCCATAAAAAAATACAGATAAGGTTGGCGATATACGTCCGATTTCACTTCCGACTATCGGATCTGAATCACTCCATACACATCCAGATTTATTGGTGGTGGAGACATGTAGCCAATTGACTGCAGCTCATATACGGGCTGGATCGCTTCAAAAAAGTTTAAAAAAAATTGAACTCCCATACAAACTTCCACCCCTTATTTTACCCCTTAGGGTTGGAATTTTCCAAAATCCTTCCTATGCTCTTCTTCGACGCTGTAAAAGGTAATTACTGTTTAAATGCCATGTTTGTAACACCAGCAGTTAGGGCTGTGCACGTCTTGACAGACGGACAACAAAGTGATCCTATAAGGGTTCCGTTTTTCCTTTTGAGGTACGGAACCCTAAAAAACGACGTGTATTGCGTATTCAAACAAATGTATGATTCTAGTGCCTTCCATTTGTCCTACCGGACGTAAAATGCCAGCCTAAAAGTCTCAAATAGTAACGCGTCATTATAAAACAGATAAACATCTCATAAACTTGAGTGGCGTTTCAGTTTTCGGCCATTGCCCTTAAATATAAGTTTATAGCAATATACAAAGTGTATTTAATTATTAAGATTTTAAAATGTTTACGCGTTTTGCTGTTAGTATTAAGATCTCAAACACCAAAGGTGTCTTGTTCTAGAATTTATAAAGAGTACAACACCCTAGCTACTTTCCTAGCTAGGATTCTAAAAAAAGAAGAAAGTTTGAGTATCTCAAACATCTTAGAAGGCTTCCACATATTTGCACGCAGCGCTTCAAATCATCTTTCATAATGCGCACAGCCAAGGAGTGGAACTCCCTGCCTGCGTCTGTATTTCCGAGTGTATACAACCCAAATCTTTTCAAAAGTAGGGTGAACAGGCATCTTCTGGGTGCGCTCGCTCCACCGTCGACCTTATCTTTGCCCCTGTCGCAAGATTGAAGTCAAGAGCAAGTCCATTTTCGATAAAAATAAGGCAAGAAGAAAAACGAGGAAGAGGAAGACCCAGAATAAGCTACATGCATCAGATTAAAGAAATGGTCGGTGTAATGACGTTTGAAGAAGTGGAAGAAACTGCCCTAGATAGGGAAATATGGAGAGAACTCCAAGATCTACACCGACAAAGGTCTTGGAGACGTAAATAATATTAGCCCTTTTAACGACCCACTCCTGGACACAGCCTCCCCTCAATGCGAGTGGGCGAGTGGGAGTCAGGCCATAGTCTATCACTCTGGATCAGTGCGGGTTGGTGGATTTAACATGTCTTTCGAAAATGTTGTTAAATTTTCTAATATATGAATACACATCGGACACTTAAATAAGAAGAATAAGAGGATCCTGAATGGCAGTCTTCCTCATAGACTTAGGATGCTAAATTCTTCTCTGAATTCAGAAATCTAGCTAGGAAAGCAGGAATTGTGGATGGTTTATCTTAAGGGCGGGTTACTGAATTGCGTAATGTCTTTGAAAAGAATTTGCAAACTCACGGATAGGTGTAGTTTGGGAACAGTATCTTAAAATTATTGTTTGTATGCTCCCAAACAAACTGAAACCATTAATTTGGAAGGCTCGTGTTCAGAATTCGAAACTGAAGTGTAATATCAGTCAGAATCCGCTCTTAAAGATTTGTCGAACAATTTGTTTATAAAAACTGTAATTTTGCTTCCGTTCACTTCCCATGCTTTATACCCACCGTTGAAAATTAATATATTACCGACTGTACCCCCATGTACCACGCCACCAAGCCAACTAGACGCATGCCAAATGTGACGTCACCCGCACCGCAAGGCGATGGCGGTGTGCGGGAGGTGTGGCGGGCGGGAAGCCGCACGCGGTGGCGGGTGTGCGGGCGGGGAAGCCGGATTCCATCCGAGCGCCTAGTTGGCTTGGTGGAGTAGTACCGACTGTGCCCTCTTGTAGCTAACCATATTCGTTATCAGAGTTGGGCAAAATTTAATTGCAATGTGGTGTCACAATTAACAATTCATTTTGATTTGTTCGCGATTGCAAACAAATCAAAATTAATTGTTAATTGTGACACCACATGCAATTTGCAATTAAATTTTGCCCAACTCTGTTCGTTATAACGATGGTAACGAAAAAATATTTAATTATTTCGTGCCTAAACGCAGACAAATAGCTTGGCCCATGAAGCCTAGTCCCTTGGCACCGAATTACACAGCGTAATTACGCTATTACCTACAGTTAAAGCTATTTACGCGATTTAACCTTGATAAGTTGAAAAGTTGCTGCAAATCTTAGCTTAAGCGACTGTAGCCTAGGGGCGAACACGTTGGGCTACCAATCAGAAGGACCCAGGTTCGATCCCCGGTGGGGCATGCACCAATGGATGAATTTTCATCAATGTGCATAATTTATAGTTCGCTTACGGTGAGGGAAAACATCGTGAGGAAACCTACCTATCACCCGGGATTAGGTAATAGTCAGTTCCTGTATACACGGCGACAAGGTTCACCACCTGTCACGTTGGGTTCTGACTATCTGGTAAAACGTGGGCTTTGAGTTGGCTTAATACCTCCACAATGTGGTGGTGTATGGCCACTCAAGCCTCTGACTACCCCCGAATCGGGATAAAAGTCGTGACGTTATATACTAAACGCAGACAAATAGCTTTGCCCATGAAGCCTAGTCCCTTGGCAATCTTAACTATCTTAATCCAATCTTAACAATTTTTAAAAGGGAGGGACATGTTAAATATAAGATCATTGTGTATTATTATACCTATGTACCTATACCTATATTTATGTATGAAATACTGTGTATATGATGAAAGAAATGTGTACAAACCAATGATGCTGTATTAGTTAACAGATGTTTAATAAATTGTAAGATATAATAATGAGTATTATTATTTTCATTTTGGGCACGGCATTAATGAGGTAAGCAAAGACATTACTAAGAAAGAGGGAGACATCAAACTTTCGAAAATAATTGGTTAAAACATGTCAGTATTGCCAACATGACTCATCTTATGAATGATCCCTTCTTATGTATTGAATAAGTTGATTGTTGAATTTCGCTGCATGTAGTGTTGGCAGTGGAGCGCTGAGCACAATTCTAGGGATTGCGATGTTAGAAGGTACCATATCTGCTAAAATCAGAGTTGGGCAAAATTTAATTGCAATTAATTAATTGCAAATTGCATATGGTGTCACAATTTACAATTAATTGTGATTTGTTTGCGGTGTTTGTCAACCGCAAACAAATCAAAATTAATTGTTAATTGTGACACCACCTACAATTTACAATTAATTAATTGCAATTAAATTTTGCCCAACTCTGGCTAAAATAATACACAAGTACAAACATCTCAAGTATGTTTGAGTCAGTACTTATAAATCTTATCGTATGGTCAGTGGCCAACGTCAGAGTTGTTCAAGCTGCCCGAAGGCCTCTGACAAGGCTTAACGACTGCTGCCTAGATGACAACAACCGGGACCGACTATTTACGTGCCCTCCGAAGCACGGAGACGCTCAGTTCAAATGCCGCTAAACGGTCACCCATCTCTGTCTGACCTTGCCGAGCGTTGCTTAACCTCCGTTCACCGATCAGTGATTGCAGCATGGTCACCCATCTCTGTCTGACCTTGCCGAGCGTTGCTTAACCTCCGTTCACCGATCAGTGATTGCAGCATGGTTACCCATCTCTGTCTGACCTTGCCGAGCGTTGCTTAACCTCCGTTCACCGATTGCAGCTGGATATGAGCGCCTCCAATATTTAAATTAAATCCTATTGTACTGGAGTTGTTATCAGAGTGCAATGGTCACGGTCAGTTCCAGTTGTGACTTCCCGACTGTGGTGTGTCATTTAATGTGTAAACAAAGAAATTAATTACATCTACGTAATTACGTTCACATTGTAAATCGTTTAGCTGACTTGTAATTGTCGAGATATACTATTTAAATAAATATCGCCATGTTATGTTATCTATCTGATGAGTGAAATAAAAACATTACCTTGTAACATACTAAACCTGAAATTACTGAATATTAGGGGGCGTCCATAAATTACGTGAGGTGATTTTTGAGATTTTTCGACCCCCCTCCCCCTTGGTGAGATTTCGTGAGATTTAGCCCGACCCCCTCCCTCCCCCTCTAATCACACGTGAGATTTTTAAAAAGCTTTATTCTAAAGGAGAAACATGTTCTACTTCATTTAACAAAAAAAGTTAAGTTTAGTTTTAAGAAAAACTTATTTTTCTTGCAATTTTACACTGTTTCTTGCGGTAAAAAAAAACGTGAGATTTGCCGAGACCCCCCACGTGAGATTTGGTGAGATTTTGCTCGACCCCCTCCCCCCATAAATACCTCACGTAATTTATGGACGCCCCCTTAATAACTACACAGTACAGTAACGTGTATTGTAATAACGTTAGGAGTTTCGGTTCAATAAATAAGTCGAATAGTATATCCGGTTGGCAATACACCAGTGGAATACCACTGTTGCTGTAGCCATAATTAAAGGTCTTAAAAGTGGGACATAATGGTGCTGATTATATTAGCACACAACAAAACTTGACTAAACTGTGTTTCTAGCCTTCTCATTTTATTATGACGGAGACAGACCTCCCGCTAAAGTCTGATAAATAATTCAGTGGAGTAAAATGACAGATATAAATGTGAATTTATATTTTAATTTTATCTATTTTTTTATGAGTGATCATGTTTTGTTATTCTTTAGTAAATAAAATTGAATTAATTTGAACTAGAATCATAAAAACAACATTATTCATGATGAACGGATACAATTAATTTTACGTTTGACATGAAAAGCTGTCATTTTACTCCACTGAATTATTAATAAGACTTTTGATGCGAGCTCGCAGATCACTGATCTTACGCAACTCCAACTGCAACATAGTGATACACGTCGCGGGTGGCAGAAGCCGGAGAAGGGAAATTGCGCTCCAGTCAGAAATGTTTTTAGGGTTCCGTACCCAAAGGGTGGCAACGGGACCCTATTACTAAGCCTACGCTGTCCGTCTGCTTGTCTGTCTGTCAGCGGGCTGTATCTCACGAACCGTAATAGCTAGACTTGGAATTTTCACAGAATGTGTAATTCTGTTGCCGCTACGACAACAAATACTTTTTTTTTTAAGTATAAAAATAAAGGGGTTCCCCATACAATAAATGTAATATATTTAACTTATTTGTCTTATGGTCGGTTTTCATACAAAAGACTTCAACGTGTAACTCTAAATATCACCATTTTGGGGTTGTTTGTTTATATTCTACGGTGGTACTGAACCCTTAAAGTGCGAGTCCGACACGCACTTGGTCGGTTTTTTTCCTCTATGCTTTCTTGTCATAGTAGGTATAGGTAGTGGTTGAAAACTAGAAATGTCCGAGTAATTCCGAACTCGTGGTGAACCTACGCGTGATGAGTGTGTACCGGAAAATAGATTCGGAGTAAACATTCCGAGCGTTTATAGACTGGTTCAGATTTATTTTAAGATGGAAATTAAACTGCGTACATGTATGACTCCAACTCGTGTTGACTGCAGCTCATATACGGGCTGGCTCGACCGGTAGTACCACCCTTTCACAGAAGATCGGCGTAAAGTCACTATTACAGCTGCGTTTCATAAGATGAGTGAAAGCCGGAAGCCAACTGACCCTTCCCCTACCTCTGTCCCACTGCCCTTCAGATTGTCAACGTGCGGGCGTTGCCTTAGGTATTGCAAGCGTCTATAGGCTACGGTAACTGTTATCTACGCTCGTTTGCCACCTGTCACATAAAAAACTCGTGCGTAAAGACTACAGAAGCTACAGAATTATTCAGCCTCTATGTGGCATCATAGGCATAGCTCCTGAACGGATGAACCGATTTTGATGATTTTTTTAAAGTTTAATTAAAAAACACAGTATCATGTCACATAATTTTATTCACATCAACCAAAGCTTCCGTCAACTCTACGTTCAAACGAACTCAGCGCTACACTTGAAAACTAGTCCTCTCAGACCATAGACAACATCACCACCGGACCATCGGTCTGTACTCGTCGCTCACCGCCACTCGCTTTATGGTCTCGTACCCGAGTATGATACTGAATGAGAAGCAGGCGGACTGGACGAGTCTCGCGGAGAGTCCTTTAAGGTAGAGTCCCACCAGCCCCTCTTCTTGCCATAGAGTCTTGAAGACTTCCCGCATCGTGCCAACACCTTCAACCTGCGAAAAAATAGGTTCCGTAGCTCAAAAGGCAAAAATAAGGCTCGTCCAGGTTTTTAAAGAAGTGTTATATAATTAAATCAATTTAATTTTTAAATCTACGAAATAGGTCTATTCGTTTCGATTTTATAACACATTTTGTATAATGTGCGGCCAGTGCGTTTGACGTCACAAGGCCGGATCGGCTTGAAGGCGCGCTGTGCCCGCGCCGCCATTCACTACAAAGCTCGCGAGGACCTCGTGACGTCACACCAACCGCGCGCTAGTAATTTGGTCATAACTTCGTCAATTTTTGGCGTAGAACAAAAATGTTTGCACTGTATGTTATGGATTTCTTAGCTCTATAAATCTGCATTCTCAACTAAATTCGTTACGGATCATCATTCTGCGCCCCCTTTGAAAGGCGGCCGTGTGTGCGTGTGTTCGCGCGCGTCTGTGTGTGTGTCTTTGTGTAAGTATATGTGACTGCGCGTGTGTGTGTGTGGCGCGCATGTCTGTGTGTGTGCGTGTGCGTGTGTACCTGCAGGCGCGCGCGCACGATGTCGAGCGGGTTGGTGAGGAAGGTGGTGGTGAAGCCGCCGAGCGTGCCCGCCGCGCACTGGATCAGCAGCGTCGACACCCACGACGGCGTGATCTTCAGCAGCTCGTCTGCACAACACAACACACTCAACGTCAACATCATCATCATGTCAGCCAAAAGACGTCCACTATTGGACATAGGCCTCTCCAAGGTGTTCCATAACGCCCGGTCCTGTGCTGCTTGCATCCAGCGGTTTCCCGCGACCTTCACTAGGTCGTCGGTCCATCTTGTACGTTGTATGCGTTGTGACCGCCGCCGCAACGTTCGGAAGGCAGAGAACACGATTGCTTATTTTTTTTGGTTTCGGTGTCGCTGCGGCGCCGTAGCAACGCACCGTGTGCATAGGCCCTAAGGAGTTTTGTACCTATACATCGGGGGAGTGTTGTATACATTCAGGGAGTACTGTTTTCTTCGGGGGAGCGTTGTATACATTGGGGGAGCGTTGTATACATCGGGGGAGTGTTGTATACATTCGCGGGAATGTTGTATAAATTCGCGGGAGTGTTGTATACATTCGCGGGAGTGTTGTATACATTCAGGGAGTACTGTATACATTCAGGGAGTACTGTTTACATCGTGGGAGCGTAGTATGCATAGGGGGAGTGTTGTATACATTCGGGTTAAGTGTTGTATATATTCGGGGAGTGCTGTATACATTCGGGGAGTGTTGTATACTTTCGGGGGAGCGTTGTTTACATCGGGGGAATTTTGTATACATTGGGGGAGTATTGTATACATTCAGGGGAGTGTTGTATATCGATACTCACCTTGGTAGGCAGTGTAGAGCGCCCACCAGAGTGCAGAATTGGGCACGTATGCGGCGAGCGAGGCGGTGTAGCCGCGGTAGTACCCGAGGACTCCGTGTCGCCGGTACACACGCCGGGCCACCTCCCGCGCGAGCGCAGCCTTCGACATGCGCCGCTCTAGGTCCAGACCGAGGGGGTTCATTTGCTGGAAACATATAGGGTCAAATTTGAGAACTGGCCACCGTTATTTTATTAATAAAACGTCATCTATAGGTAAATTATAAATGCGAAAGTAACTCTGTCTGTCTGATACGCTTTTGCAATTTTTACGCAATTTTGATGAATTTTGGTATGGAGATACATATGGCTATCTACCTTGGAGCAGAACATAGGCTACTTTTTATCATGAGCGGTCAAGACATGAGATTGGAAACCGTCGTCGAGCCATTTCGAATTACTTAAAGAACGCTAAAGTCCCCTATACGCAAGACGAGAAACAGACGGCCTCATTTCTCTCTTTCCCCGATATATAAATATCGGCAGTCGCCAGCCGAACCACTGCGCCCAGGGCCGGATTTAGAGGTCTGGAGGCCCTGGGGCAACAAAAAAGTGGAGGCCCCTGGACTCTAATCATTTTCCAAATAAAATGAACAATTTTTTCAGTCGAGTTTTTCAATAAATAATTTATTGTGAAACCAAGTGAATTTTTGGAACAACGCACAATCAATATTTAAAAAAAAAGTTCCGAGCTTTTTTTGACAAAAAATTGGGTAAGATTTCGCTGAAATCCAGTTCCTGAAATAAATCACTTCACTTTTAAATACTTTTACTCAAAAAAGTTTATAATATTGTCATTATTTCACAAACCTTCTTCGAGTAAAATCGGATTTGTCAACAACAATACATGCGAGATGGTGTGTCTCATACTTACAGGGTTCCCCGCGGCGCCCGCCTTGCCCTTTACCAGTCCGAGCACCATCAGATGCTGACTCAGCACGTCGAAGGGCACTATGATCGTCTGGCCCACGATGGACGCGCACCCACCGCCTATGAACGACTGGAACGTCACATATAGCCGATTTAGATCCGTATCTGGTTATAGGATAGTAGGTTTTATGTCTACATGTGACATAGGCATTTTAGATCCGTATCTGGTTATAGGATAGTAGGTTTTATGTCTGTGACATATAGACATTTTAGATCCGTATCTGGTTATAGGATAGTAGGTTTTATGTCTACTGATCACATTATAGGGAGTTTAGATCCGGATCTGGTTATAGGATAGAAGGTTTGATGTCTACTTGTGACATATAGGCATTTTAGATCCGTATCTGGTTATAGGATAGTAGGTTTTATGTCTACTGATCACATTATAGGGAGTTTAGATCCGGATCTGGTTATAGGATAGAAGGTTTGATGTCTACTTGTGACATATAGGCATTTTAGATCCGTATCTGGTTATATGATAGTAGGTTTTATGTCTGTGACATATAGGCATTTTAGATCCGTATCTGGTTATAGGATAGTAGGTTTTATGTCTGTGACATATAGACATTTTAGATCCGTATCTGGTTATAGGATAGTAGGTTTTATGTCTACTGATCACATTATAGGGAGTTTAGATCCGGATCTGGTTATAGGATAGAAGGTTTGATGTCTACTTGTGACATATAGGCATTTTAGATCCGTATCTGGTTATATGATAGTAGGTTTTAAGTCTACATGTGACATAGGTATTTTAGATCCGTATCTGGCTATAGGATAGAAGGTTTCATGTCTACTTGTGACATATAGGCATTTTAGATCCGTATCTGGTTATAGGATAGAAGGTTTTATATCTACATGCCACATATATACATTTTAGATCCGTATCTGATGATAGGATAGAAGGTTTTATGTTTACAGGTCACATATAGACATTTTAGAGCCGTATCTCGTTATAGGATAAAGATTGTTGTGTTTAGATAGATAGATAACACTTTATTGTGCAATAGTGGTAACATACATAAATAAAAATGACAAACAAAACAAGAAACAGTGTACAATGAGTGGGTGCTTAGTGTTTACCTTAACTTTGGGGCTGACGTCATACCTCCCCAGCTCGTGCCTGACACCTTCGTACGTTGAAATGTAGAATATACCTGAGATTATCTGAAACTGAACAAATTAGAAAAATTAGAAGTCAATCAAAGCCGGAAATTAATCTGGACTTTTAGACAAAAATCCCCGTCCTAGGATCGTATTAATAAATGCATCTCAAAGTTGCGATCGATCTTAAGATGTTTGACGTTTAAAGTGTATAGAACATCTGTCAAAAACAGCATCATAAGTTCGATCTCAATCTTGAGATCGATTTATTAATACGGGCCTTAGATACAAAAAAACATCGTGAGGAAACCTGCATGTCTTAGACAAGTGAAATCCACCGCACTGGGCCAGCGTGGTGGATTATGGCCTGAATCCCCCTCGCATTGAGGGGAGGCTCGTGCCCAGCAGTAGGACGTTAAAAGGGCTAAATTATTATTATTAGATACAAAACTTCCATTAAAAGATACAAGTCGCCTTTTGAATACACATCGATTGATTATTACGGTTGTTATAATTATCCTACTGTTTAGGGTTGTTACGCTTTTATACATTAAATACACGCCTACACTACATCTTTAAGATAAAGAATTTTCGAAAATTTTGTTAAAAATTCAAATTTCTGTTTTTTTAAATAATAATAATTTAGCCCTTTTAATGTCCCACTGCTGGGCACGGGCCTCCCCTCAATGCGAGGGGGACTCAGGCCATAATCCACCACGCTGGCCCAGTGCAGGTTGGTGGATTTCACATGTCTAAGACATGCAGGTTTCCTCACGATGTTTTCCTTCACCGTAAGCAAGTGATAATCAAATTAAAGTTATGATTCATACATAGATTTCGAAAAATCCAGAGGTGTGAGCCAGGGTTTGAACCTACGACCTTAAGCCCGCAAGACGCGTGCTTAACCAGTCGGCTACCACTGCTTCTGTTTTAAATTTCTGTTTTAATACTTAGATATACTAGATTTTCAATTGTGACGTCACAAAACTTAGGACCCCTCCCACCCCCTTGTCACACAATGTCACATTTCGTCGACCCCCTCGCCCCGCCTTTACGTGTGACGTAATTAATGGATGGCCCCTTAAGATACAGACTTCCCCCTTATGATACAGACTTCCCCCTTAAGATACAGACTTCCCCCTTAAGATACAGACTTCCCCCTTAAGATACAGACTTCCCCCTTAAGATACAGACTGCCCCCTTAAGATACAGACTGCCCCCATAAGATACAGACTGCCCCCTTAAGATACAGACTTCCCCCTTAAGATACAGACTTCCCCCTTAAGATACAGACTGCCCCCTTATGATACAGACTTCCCCCTTAAGATACCGACTTCCCCCTTAAGATACAGAGTTCCCCCTTAAGATACAGACTTCCCCCTTAAGATACAGACTTCCCCCTTAAGATACAGACTCCCCCCTTAAGATACAGACTACCCCCTTAAGATACAGACTACCCCCTTAAGATACAGACTTCCCCCTTAAGATACAGACTTCCTCCTTTAAGATACAGTGCAGGTACTCACACTGGATAGCCAGAACCCTCTGTACAAGCCGGAGACTCCCTCGTGGGTGTATATCTTGGTGATCGCGTCCGTGACGCCGCGGTACGCTTCCTTTTTCCGCTGCACTTGGATCTGAGTCTTCACTAGCGTCAGCGGATACAGGGCACATCTCACTGGAAAGATTATTATTATAGGATAATATTTTACTTTTTTTTTTTTTATAGGACTGCGGTGGCAAAAAAGCGTACGGCCCGCCTGATGTTAAACAGTTACCGTAGCCTATAGATGCTTACAATACCAAAGGTATTGCTCGCACATTGCCGACCTGAAGGGGAGTGGGATGGAGGGAGGGGGAGGGGGGTGGGCTTACGGCTCTCTCACTCATCGTACGAAACGCAGCTGTAATAGCTGCTTAACGCCGATCTTCTGTGAGAGGGTGGTAGTACCCCGGTCGAACCAGCCCGTTTATGAGCTGCAGTCAATTGGCTACAGCTGGGCTCTACCACCTTCAAAACTGACTGCCCTATAGAACTGGTCAAGATAGAAAGATTAGAGAACCGGTGGGTCTAGAAGTAGTGTCTACTGTTTATGATCTAGATCTAGAACAAAAAAAAGTCCACTGTCTGGTCTAGAAACATGTAATTTTGGACTGGAGTGTCTTGTATAACATAGTAAGAACTGAACTGAAGTGAAAATTCACCCCATCAGGTGGTAACTCGGGGATAACTAGGGGATATTTTTGTAAAAGTTAGTGCAAAAGGATCTTTGAAAGTTTCAAAGTCAAAATCAAGTGTTTTAGGAATTCCTGTCTGTCTATTGGTTGTGGGAGCATCACGGTAAAACGGCTAAACCGATTACAATGAGGCTTCTACTCATAGATAGCCTATGGTTAGACTTAAAATATATGGTAGGTACATATCTTTACGCTATACCCATTGGGGTCGGTACTGTGAAATAAAATCTAAACTGTCGATTTAAGGATTGAAGATTGAAATTATACGCTACAGAAACTGCGGAGAAAAGCTATTAATCTATGTATAAATATATAAAATTCATAATATAATAAAATAAAATCCTATTCAAAGATATCGTGATGGTCAGTGGATCCCACATTTTTCTTCCCACGCCGCCATTATTTATTAACAATATTGAAGGTCTATTGTAAGAGACTTGTAGTTCATTATCATCGCTTAACATAATGTTTGTTGGCCCTATAATATACATAGATAGCGATAGATAAGATAACTAACAACCTTAGTAACTGAGATTAATAATCGTGGATATTTTTATAATTACCTAATTTGAACGCCCGAAAATAAAAGGCTTGCGAGATAATTTTAGAAATAAATCTAATAGTAGTAAGCATAGGTAGTTTTTTTATGGGACTGAGGTGACAAACAAGCGTACAGCCCGCCTAATGTTAAGCACCGTAGCCTACAGATGCTTGCAATACCGAAGGCATCTCTCGCACGTTGCCGACCTGAACGGGAGTGGAACGAAGGGAGGGGAAGAGTGGGGGGGGGGAATTAGGCTTCCTGGTATCTCACTCATCGTACGAAACAGCTGTAATAGCCACTTTACGCCGATCTTCTGTGAGGGGGTGGTACTACCCCGGTCGATCCAGTCCGTATATGAGCTGCAGTCGATTGGCTACAGTTTGGCTCTACCACCAAGAAAACCCCAATTATTATTGTACACATATTATTATCTTGCTTACCTGTGAAACTGCTCAAGGTATACAAAGGGAAGAATTTGCTTTTATCCATCATCCCCCATTCTATAGTGGTGATAAGTTGAGGCGGCGGCGTCTCGACCATCGTGGCGGCCATGCTGTCCTGTTCCTTCTTAATACTTATTATATCTCTCTCTCGCTCCACCCTCTTCGACGCATACAGTAACATTTACTAAATTAGTAGCTTTATTAACTACTATAATGGTAGCTTTTTTATTCTATTTACACACTCTTTGGTAACTCACATTGATTTTTAAAGTTTTTCAAAAAAACTGTTTAATTTTTTTCTATAAATATAATTAATATAATCTGTATTCTAAATACGGATTCAAAAAAATGGAATTGCAACGTAATATTTTTAAAATAAAAATAAATATTTCTCTATTAATTAAATATTGTTTTTTTTTGTCTATTATTTTTGTTATAGAGACTAGATCTCCGTGTTAGTTATTATTTAGAGTCGGCAACACCGACTAGGTTATTTTGAATGTGTCCAGGTAAGATTTAGTTTTCAACCTAGGTATAGGCTCGTCCATGTTTCACGAGAAAATGTAAACTCCAGGTAACACGCTGAAGCTGAAAAAGAAAAAAAAATTAAACTCACACCAACTGTATGATCCCAAACTAAGCAACGCTTGTACTATGGGTACCGTACAATGGACTGGGTGCGATCCCAGTGACACCCAGACCAGGGAAAATAACGATGTAGTCAATTGACTGCAGCTCATATACGGGCTGGTTCAACCAAGAACCACCCTCTAAATCAAATCAAATCAAATCAAAAGTTTTTTATTCATGTAAGCTCAATAAAGCGTTTATAAATAGTCAAGATAAACAATATTTTAGCATTACCACCGGTTCGTAATGTTGCTTCCATCGAGAAGAGCCGGCAAGAAACTCAATGGTTACTCTTTTCAAAAGAATAATTGTACTTATACATTTTCAAACAGCAACGCTGTGTGAGCAGAAGATCAGCGTAAAATAGCTAATTTAGCTGCGTTTCGTACGACAGAGCAAGAAGCCCGATTCCCCCCGATGCCTTCCAAGTCGGTAACATGCGAGGGGTACCTTTGGTATTCCAAGCAATTTATAGGCTACGGCATCTGCTTAACATTAGGCGGGCAGTAAGCTTGTTTCTTTTTTACTGCCTAAGTTATTTAAAAAATCTTTGGGCCAAAATACTATGGTTTAAATCTGGTACATCTCTGCCTATGTCTTATACAAACAATATTATTACGACTGTGACGGGAATCGAACTCATGACCTTGCCCGCCAACCGGTCCAGTACTGACCTTCGTCTATACCTAGGCAAAAACAAAGCGGTTATTGACATTAAAATTTCGACCCAATTGGAACTCGTTTTAGAGGTCAAAATTGTACAACAAAGTTAATACAGAAGGTTTGTATTTGTTTCTTATAAGAGGGAGAGTATATTTTTAAGTTGTGAAGCCGTAATTCTCACTGGGTCCCGAGTCCAATAACCATTGTGAAACCACTGGTCTCAAACATTGTCTATAAAAATATCGCCAGACTTACACAGCAGCTGTATGGTCCCAAACTAAACAACGCTTATACTATGGCTACCGTATAATAGACTAGGGGCGATCCCAGTGCACAGTATGAAATTTGACCCGAAAATCGGACACCCCTTTTTTATATTCTTAATCGAAAGTATACGCTATTTTGAATGCTAGAGTAGAACTCCTAGAAGTCAATTCAGTTTAGAACTCGAGTAATAATTGTTTAAAGAAAATGCTGAATTTTCAGAAAAACGCTAAAATAAAAGAGATGCTTAACATATTTATAAATTTATTTATAAGGCAAAGTGGCATTATATACAGAGCATTTAATAAGCTAAATAAAATATATTTAGCGATACCAGCAAAATTAATACGCTTATTTTTGTGATTTTCACCTTTTATTTTTTTTCTCTTAAACTATTAGCAAGTAGCACTTTATATTCACCTAAAACATTCTTCCTAACTGGATTATTAGTTGTAAAAAAAATCATATGTAAATCTATCAGGACTTCGAAGATATGAGGTTTCTATGGTTTTTAGTCATTTCTATGGTATTCGAGTTCACCAAAATAAGTTAAAATTCAATAACTCCGAAGTCCTGCGTGTTACGCAACTGATATTTTACAGGCAGGTTAACATAACACTAATGAATACTGTGTGTGAAAATAAAGTGCTAATACCTAAAGAAACTTGCGCAAAAAAATAATTTCAAAATTACTGAAAAAATGACATAATTTTCTTCATAGTTCACATAGAAATAAATTATATGATTCCAAAAATAACATTTAGTTGGTTCTATAACATGCTATATTTGAAACATAAAAACTTTGCTTACATAGAAAGTTATAACATTTCTTAAGGTTTTTTCTAAAAACCATAGAAAAAGTCATAACTCCGGTTCTAAAATGAATTGGGGTTTGGGAGTTCTACTCTAGCATTCAAAACAGCGTATACTTTCGATTAAGAATATAAAAAAGGGGTGTCCGATTTTCGGGTCAAATTTCATACTGTGCAGTGGCACCCAGACCAGGGTAAATTACGAAAACGCCGATTCCGAAAATTGCCTCTGGCGAGAATCGAACCCGCAATTATTCGATGCAGTGAGCCGAGCGGCCAGTACTCAAACCACTTCGCCAAGCAGTCGTCAATCGTAAAATCATGGCGGTCATTAAAAAAAAATGTTGAATGAAAGTTGTGTGTCCTGAACCTTCTGTAACTACTTTGTAATTATTTAAATTATACTTCTTATATCTGGTCATTGGCTTAACATAAAACTATGTCCTTTTGATTACAAGGTGAATATTTATAGTACTAGACAGGTCATCAATAAAAAATAATAGTGGCCCTAATACAATCCCTTGAGGCAAACCTATTCCATAACATGGATATCAAATAACTTACTTATTTGAATAGGATCGATTTATTTTATGCACATATTATTGAATAATTATTAATTACTAGCTGTTGCCCGCGGCTTCGCCCGCGCGCTCCTAAGATATTCATTTAAATTATATGGTGTAAAAGAGTAAAATGAAGGGCATGAAATGCTTAAAGCCGCTAACTTATTTAAAATGATAAGGATTAATACCGTATTTGTGTAAATAGCTTTCCAATTACCGCTTTATAATTGCCCATTTTTTAAAGTCTTAAAATGGATATAGTATGTTATCCTTAAGAGATAGACATATGCCATCGCGGACTTTTCTGTAGACCTATATAAGATACACAATTCCACCATACATTATTTTGTTATATCTCAAAGGGTTTAGCAGCGTTTTCGTTGAAAGCTTATTTTTTCCGACACCCCCAACAAATATCATTATATTTTAGCCAATGTATACAAAAACTTGACAAATTATATATTAAAACCTTCCTCAAGAACCACTCTATCCATTGGTGGAAACAGCATGCAAATCGGTGCAGTAGTTTTTGAGTTTATCGCGAACAGACAGACAGACGCGGCGGAGGACTTTGTTTTATAATATGTAGTGATAGTTCATGCATATTATCTTTCACCTAGTTACATAACAACGCATGTAGTGACAATTACCTACTGTTATCAGAAGTTATTTATTAAAACAATAGGCAACTGTCCAGTAATATTTTATAATGTTATTAACCTCAAATGCAACACAGAATGGTGCGTTCCATTCACTGTTAATTTTGTTATTTTCGTTATTTCAAATCACGTTCCACTCGCACCAACTTGTACTGAAAGTGATAATTATTATCGTTTTTAACACTTTTTGTGGACGAAAATAACAAAAATTACGGTGAATGGAACGCAGCGGAAAGAGTGTAATAAGTTTATTGCCTGCCTGCCTGCTCACATAGCATTGCTGTTTGAAAATGTATACATTTATTATTATTCTGTTGAAAAGAGTAACTATTGAGTTTCTTGCCGGCTCTTCTCAATGGAAGCAACATTACGAACCGGTGGTAACGCTAAGATATAGTTTTTTGACGATTATAAACGCTACATATAGCTTACATGAATAAAACCTGGCATCTATCTGACTAAATTGAAAAAAAAAATACAACAACTCCTATTGTAAAGTTGGTAGCTTGCATGTCTATGGTAATATATCCAAAATAAGTGGAGCCCTCTTAATTAGGAGTGTCAATAATAAAGGGAGCTCAGCTTACATTAGACATGTTACCATGTACAGGCAGCCATAGCTATGTTTAGTGGAATGTGTTCTATCTATTTCGAAGATATTCTTCAGATTTGTTTGTGTCAATAGTTCTAATATAAATAAATAATTCATGCTACTAGAAATTATAAAGAGGTAAAGATTTTTAGTTTGTAAGTATGAAGTAATCTCAGGAACTACTGATCCGATTCTGATAATTCTTGCACTAATAGAAACCTACACTATATCTGAGGGACATAGGGTATATTCCTAAGTATAATGAGAGTAGAGCCACAGGCAACAACTAGTTACAAATAAATTAAATTTAACAGAACTAAAAATAAAATTTCACTGTCTTGCTCATATAATATTTAGCTATGAGAAGGACAACAATATATTTAGTTCAGTAAAATTTAGTTTGTGTGCTAACAGAATTAGCACCAATACAAAAATTTACTTTAAAAACATGACAGTACTTTCTCTCACTATTGAATATTGCAATAAGTATTACATCACTACCCATTGATAACGGTTCTGCTTGCGAATAATAGTTGCACCAGAAGGAGGTTACATGGTTATTTAAATCCATTATTTTTCAATGAGGACGTAGGTAAAAGACCTTAAAAAAATATATTGGACATTTTAATATGATTTTTGGTTCCTAATATGTTATCAGTTTATCACTTTACTTCCTGTTTGTCTAAAATCTAAGTCTAGAGCCATAAATATATCTCTTTTGCTCATCGTGCTGATAAAAAAGTCAAGGTTTTTTTAAATATTTACAGGAAACAAATTCTACGAATACTAGTAAAATGTGTCCTTGGAGTTTTTCATGCATAGTAAATAGATATTGGTCAATAATATATTTTTCCATCCAAATCTCAGCTGAATCGTGACCGTAACAGTCGTAGGAAGGCCTTTTGGCGGTCTTATCAATGTTAAGTACAAGGTAACATGGGAAATATGATAATTATTGCGTTTTTTCGACATCGCAATGAGTCGGAACTTACGTTAGTAATATCTCGGTATCCATCACAGATTTACACAGATGAACTACGCTGGTATCAATTTGATCACTGTACACTATATTGAAAAACGTTTTATGTAATAATTTACTCAATTTAGATTAATTACACCATGGAAAAATATTCCCTCAGTAATGTCAGCTGATTGGTCGCCCATGTTTGATCACAGATTATTAATAGAATTTTGACAGATTTTGATGTGTTCGGACCAGTTTGAATACTAATCTTTTGATCCAATCATAGATAAGCGGTCTTCTCATTCATTTTCATTCACCTACTTTTTTAAGACAATTGCATGGACTATTGTGAACAGAACAAATCCTTCACCTCCTTGACTTCCATCGTGGTAATTTATTTCACGAACAATCTACGCAATGACGAAAAAAAATCAAATCAAATGAGGAAGCAAAATCTACGGAACAAATAGATTGTCTTTGGTGAATTGACATCCGATCCGAATTGTCAAAATAACTGTCAACTGTCAGTGCTTCTGTCTGTCAGCGTCAGCTGTCGTTCGTTGTTGATAATCTTGTGATTCAGATTTTTATTGTTTTTCTTACCGTAAAATTGTATAATATATAGCGAAATGGTAATTATAATCACTTCCTCCTATGCATATTTAACGATATTTCAAAGAACAGGATAACGAGCGTATTTATTATAAGCTGCCTTTCTATTGTTACAGGCCCGATATTTCAAAGAACAGGATATTGATGGTGAGTTTTCACTTTTTCCAAGTTTTTATCAACTTTTGAGCTGATTCTGATTATAATCACCTAGTTATTTACTAAAGAAGTGTATGAATTACTCGTGGAATTCATTTAAAATCAAGATTGCTAATTTCCTGTGTACTTTAAAAGATAAGTGTCATGAGTGGTCATGTCTTTTAGATAACGGGACTTTTATTACTAAAATTTACCATTTATACGTTTTTATGGATAAATAATTAACTGAGAAGACAAGAAATTTATAAATATACACTTTACGATCATGTAATTGGAGTATTTGTTACTATATTTTCTTAAAGGACTTCTGCTTTTCTTTTCGACCTTGTTACCTGTTTTCTAATTAGTATGCACAACATGTAGCTCGTAAACTTTTGGACGAGTTCTATATTTCAGTTACCTACTATGCATAATGAAGTACTCGGAACTTTTTTTACATACTGAGGTAGGTACAAATATGAAAGTACTAGATATTTTTTTGGTTTGGGTATTTAATATAAATTTCACCATTATTATAATTTATAAGGCCACCCATTTTCCACTTTCTGTGTAAAATATGTTTTTTTAAATATTGTTTTTTCTAGTGGTGGAATAATAAAGAGAATCATCTATCAATGAATGTATTCCAAGTGTATATGAATACAATTTTCAGAGTTCAGGGAGTGTTTCTACCTGTTCGCCCGTTCTGGGCAGATCACATCGCTGGACGAGCTGACCGTGGTGATGCGGTCGCTCGGCATGAGCCCCACCATACAGGAGCTGACAGGTACTGTGATTTCCGGCTTGATTGTAAATATTTACAGAATAAAGTGGTGTTGCCAGACCGGACTGTTGAAATTATATTCCTAATCAAACTTATCTGATATGTCTGAAACAGACCTTTAAAATACTTGTTACAATTAATCTGTTTTGTCCCACTGCTGGGCAAAGGTCTCCTCACTTATATTCCGTGTGGATCCGGAAAAGAAAACTCAACCCCCTACTTAGTTATGGGTGTTGTAAAAAGCGAATAAAGGCTTTGAAAAAAAGTAAATTTAGAACTAACTCCTTACCCACCAACCTGCATTGAACCAGTGTGGTGGTTATGGTTCAAATTCCTCATAACCACAACAATTTTTTTTTTACGTAAGTGTTTCTGTGACAGGTTACTTGAAAGGCAAAGGCGGTAAGATGTCTTTTGCAGACTTTCTAGAGGTGATGCACATTCACTCGAGGGCTGAGAACCTGCCCAGTGAGGTCAGTAGTATTATGTACTACAACATTACTTTAGGATGCGTACTACCTTTAGGGTGCGTTTCCACTGACGCGGAGCTGGGCGGAGCGGACCGTGGATTGGCCAATCGCAGTGCTCGCAATCTCCACTGCGCTCTTGGCCCATCACAACACACACAACTCTACTCTACTCCGCCCAGCCCCGCGTCAGTGGAAATGCACCCTTAAGGGTGTTACTACACCTATTGATCGACTGTAAAATAAAACAAGCAATGTTAGACCAATTATGGATTGATTGAGTGGTGTGGTAACATTGTTAAGATTTATTTTCTGTGACTTGACAATTTGTTTTTTATATCCTGTTAAATGTCCCACTGCTGGGCAAAGGCCCCTTTCTGTCTCCACAGGTCCCTATCCTGGGCTTGTAGTGGTCACTTGTTACCCGTAAAGGTGTTCAAATTCGATAAACTACTCATATCATGAATGTGAAAGTTGGGATATTCAAGTTTAGTTGTGTACTGTACTGTTTGACCATAGGTAGTGAACGCCTTCAGGGCGGGCGACGCTGACAAGACCGGCGTGATACCGGCCAAGCAGCTGCGCAACTTGCTGCAGAAATGGGGGGAGGGGCTGTCTTCTAGAGAGGTAAGCACGTACCGCTCCCCCTAATGGAGGGGGGCGCAGCTATACCATTAAAAAAACCGGAAAAAAATAAAGCAAGTGTTTTTTTTAACATCGCAAGTCCTACACACCAACTGTATGGTCCCATACTAAGTATCGCTTGTACTATGGCTACCATACAAAGGACTGGAGGCAATCCCAGTGACACACAGACCAGGGCAGATTACGAAAATGTCGATCCAAAATTTGCTACTGGCGGGAATCGAACCCGCAATCACCCGATGCAGTGAGCCGGGCGGACAACGCTCAAACCACTGCGCCAAGCGGTTGTCGAACGTCGTTACTCGGGATGATGTAAGGATTCTAACGATACTCCATACATCCAAATCTGTTCAGGCATTTAAAAGTTATGGTGGAATAAAGGATCTCACATACATACATTAACCCTGAAAATATATACACTCCTTTTTTGGACAGTCAGGTAAAAATTTATATTGCCTGACTTACACACCAACTGTATGGTCCCATACTAAGCAACGCTTGTACTATGGCTACCATACAAAGGACTGGGGGCGATCCCAGTGACACCCAGACCATGTCAAATTACAAAAAGGTCACTTATGCCCCGACGGGAATCGAACCCGTAACCACTGGCCCAAGGTTCCAACTAAAGTTAAGTATTGTGTGTTATTGGCAGGTTGACAACATATTCCGTGAGGCGAACGTGTCCAACACCGGTACAGTCCGATATGAGGACTTCGTCAAGATTGCGTGCGCGCCGGTCCCAGATTACTACTAAAACATTGTTATTTAGTAATTACATTCCATGTAGGGCACAAACTGGGTATAACTGGCCACAGCCAGTAACTGGCCACTACGTATTTTAACCATTTCAAATTGGTGTATTCAAAATCAAATTAAAAGTTTTTATTTTAAGACTGGTATCTATAAATTTGGTTAAAACAAGGCTATATGCGAAGGCGAATGTGATTTTATAAATATGCACATAAATCTTACTGCTCAGCTGTGCTAGGCGTCCAATATATTTGTTTAAATACCTACCTAATTAGTTTTTTACTTGTCAACCACTAATAATTCCTAATTCAACCTCTGTCCCACTCCCCTTCAGGGCAGCAACGTGCAAGCGATGCCTATGGTGTTGCAAGCATCTATAGGCTACGGTAACTGCTTACCATCAGGCGGGCCGTATGCTTGTTTGCCACCTTAGTCACTTAAAAAACTATTTCAAAATACATAAATGTCATCTAGCATAGCTAATAAACTAAGCTAGTTGTTTGAATACAATCTTATTTTAATTAAACGTTTAAAATACATAGTGGCTAGTGACTGACAGTGGCCAGTTATACCTAGTTTCACCCTAGTCTTTGCGTCCCGTCCATTTTGTATTTCAAAAGTTATTTAAATAAAACAATATTTATTTTTATATTGAAAACCGTGGTTTTATTCAAATGTAACAATATGATATGGCACTCGTGTAGTGGTCCTTGTCCTAAGCCTTAGAATCTAAGGGCTCGTTCACACTTACCGTCTGGTTATACTATAACCGTCTCGGCAGTGTGTACGAGCCATACGGCCGAATACTCGTACGCAACTTAAATGTGGGAGCTACTTAACTTTGACGCGCCATACAAAAACATTACAGTTAACGACGTCTCAAACTGCTAAGTGGGACTTAAATATTTAAGTAGTCTGAGTATTCGGCCGATAATCATACAAGATTACCACAGGAATATTTCAGCATACTTTTTCACAGAGTTGCAAAAAAAACAGGAAATTTAAAATTAAAACTGTTTAAAATGTATTTAATCATTGTTAAAACATTGATTTAAATCAGAATGAATAAATCACTGTGTTTAAAACATGTTTTAAATTCGGTGTTTAAAACAAGGTGATTTTTTTAGTAACAACCCTGCTTTTACATTGTCGGACCCTCGTCCCCGGCGCTATTCAAAATAAACTAGACCGGTTAGTACATAAACTGATTAGTAACGCGACCGGTTAATGACTCCCAAAGCTCCATACAACAATCACCACATGCCGACCACCAAGAATTTACGATTTACAATGAAAAATTCACGAAGATACGAGAACAGTGGTGTCGCAATGGATGGACAATTGTTAAGAGACTCGAGTCCCTGGTAATCTCGCCACCTACTTCTGTGTCGATCCCGACGGGTACTGCCAGTGGCCAATGTTACCAGTAAATCAAATAATACCGATAGCGTAGTGGCCTATGTTACCAGTAAATCAAATAAAACCGGTAGAGTAGTGGCCAATGTTACCAGTAAAACAAATAATACCGATAGAGTAGTGGCCAATGTTACCTGTAAATCAAATAATACCGATAGCGAAGTGGTCAATGTCGCCAATCAATCAAATAATACCGATAGAGTAGTGGGCAATGTTACCGGTCAATCAAATATCGATTATTTGATTTATTGGTAACATTAGCCACTGTTCTATCAGTATTGTCTTGGCAGGAGCTTCCCCTCCATACGAGGGGGATTAAGACATATCATTAATTTATGTGGTAATCTTGTATACTTATTTCAATATTGTGTTATACAATTGAAAACTACAATTTGACAATCCACTTTCAATTGTACAACAATAATGTCAGTTTACAACTAATTATAATCTACAAAGCACATGTGTTGAGCTTATCGTGATAACTACCAAACCCGTGTAGTGTCAACAATAGATAATGGGTGATCTGTTGTTCGATATACACACGAGTGAATCTTAAAATTAATGACTAGATTTATTAAAATCGCGTTCAAACAAATACAATCATTACTTTATAACTATATGGAATTGTATATTCTGGTATTTCAGTAGACGACATTGTGAAAATCTCTGCTGAGGCCTTACTGGGCCAGCATTCTTGTCTACTGTGTATACAAATTGGTCCTGTCTACTGACATGTATACAATGTGTAATTGAAATAACGCAAAATCTGAAACAAGCTTGTTCGGAATGAAGAAAATAATGGATTATTCTACTTTTTATTATTTAAAATCTAAACAAAATAATCAGAATCCGTTCAGCCGTTTGAGAGCTACGACGCTACAAACAGACACACTGATAGGTACATATGTTATAGGTATAAATGAACCTCCAGTGATAGATAGTAGTGAGTGCATACGACACTGATAAATAAAATGAATTGTATTTGTATTATATATATATATTTGTATTATATATATATATTTGTATTATATATATATATTTGTATTATATATTATTGTAATTGTATTACCACAATTAACGCAATAAAGTTATTTGAATTTACAAATCGATCAGAATTAACAAGAGAAAATACAAACATCTTCTATGAATTAATGAATGTATTACCTACTAAAAAAATGTGGGGATGTCTGAGATTTTGCGTTATAATTACACACTGTATAGTTTAATTGACTATTGTTTATTAGGTATTTTAATTATTCCTATAAAATTTAACAGTATGAATTGGCAATGGTTTTAAAGAGGTACATTACTCTGTACCTAGTAATGCTGAAATAGGAATGGATTGTTGAAGACTAAAGCCGATATAATAGCGATTTCAAATGCAATGGGTGGTATCCATTTATAGCGACTGTAGCCTAGGGGCGAACACGTTGGGCTCAATCAGAAGGTCCCAGGTTCGATCCCCAGTGGGGCATGCACCAATGGATGAATTTTCATCTATGTGCATAATTTACAGTTCGCTAACGGTGAGGGAAAATATCGTGAGGAAACCCACCTATCCCTCGGGATTAGGTAATAGTCAGTTCCTGTATACACGGCGACAAGGTTCACCACCTGTCACGTTGGGTTCTGACTATCTGGTGAAACGTGGGCTTTGAGTTGGCTTAATACCTCCACAATGTGGTGGTGTATGGCCACTCAAGCCTCTGACTACCCCCCGAATGGGGATAAAAGTCGTGACGTTATATATATGGGTGGTATCCCCCCCCTTTGCTTTGCCCACCCTTTCGGGTAAAAACAGGCGTGATGGTGTAGTAGAGATTGGCGGTGAACCCATTTTTAGCGATTAGAGTGCCAACGGTACAAAATAACCTACTTACACATAATTTAAGCTCGTATTAATAAATACATCTCAAAGTTGAGATCGATCGAGTTGACGAGCCCGTTAGCGTGGTTGGCGCGGAGGCGACTTTCACGCTGCAGGTCGTAGGTTCGATTCCTACCCGTGACATGCATTTGTGTGCATGAACATGTCTGTATGTCCGGAGTCTGGGTGTATATGTATATTAAGTATGTATTTACAAATAAAAAAGTGGTATATGTAGTAATATCAGTTATCTGGTTTCCATAGTACAAGCTCTGCTTAGTTTGGGATCAGGTAGCCGTGTGTAAAAAATGTCCCAGGATATTATTATTATTATCTTAGGATGCTGTTTTTGACAGATCTTCCATAGGTACATTAAACGTCAAAAAATTTGATGCATCTTAAAATCGATCTCAACTTTCATGCATTTATTAATAAAAGCCTTGATTAATTCCGATAAATCGAAATTAGGTGATTTGTTTATTGCTTATAAAACCTACCAACCTCGATAGGTATTTCACCACTGGCAACACCAAGAACAAACTCAAACGTGTTTGTTCTCGGTGTTGCCAGGCCTCCGGCGGCGGAAGTTGCCCATTTGGCGGAGTATGAGCCTTGATTAATTCCGATAAATCGAAATTAGGTGATTTGTTTATTGCTTATAAAACCTACCAACCTCTATAGGTATTTCACCACTGGCAGCACCATCAAACGTGTTTGTTCTTAGTGTTGCCAGGCCTCCGGCGGCGGAAGTTGCCCATTTGGCGGAGTATCTGTGTGTTCTCGTCGTCCACTTCCCGGTCCATGCCCGAAGTGCCCGGCACTTGCCCGAACAGTTTCAGCTTCGTTGGTAGATATATTAAACCTAGGAGAGTTATTACTGAAATAGAAGACATTATATATTATTTATTTCGATAGCCAGTAGTGGGACAGAGGGAAGGGGGGGGGAGGGGGGGCTTCCGGGTCTCTCACGCATCGTACGAAGAGCGGATGAAATAGCTGCTTTATGCCACTGATTTTCTGTATGAGGGTGGTACTACCCCGGTTGAGCGAGCCCATATTTGAGCTGCAGTCAATTGGCTACAGCTTGGCTCTATCACCAAAGAGATTGCATTGCAGTATGTCTGTGCCTACCCCTTCGGAGCATAATGTTGTGATGGTTTAGCATTAATATAAGATACTTACTATTTAAAACGCATGGAAAAACGACGTAAAAGTTAAGATTTGTAGAGTGATAGTAGAATGCTTCAGTGAAATATAGTATGATGGTGAGCGTGAGGGACCAGTACCCCATGGAGACCACCCTGGAAGTAAAAGATAAATAAACCAACTTAGTTTGAAACAGAGTTGGGCAAAATTAAATTACGATTAATTAATTGCAAATTGCAGGTGATGTCACAATTAACAATTAATTGTGATTTGTTCGCGATTGACAAACAAATCAAAATTAATTGTTAATTGTGAAACCTCATGCAATTTGCAATTAATTAATTGCAATTAAATTTTGCCCCACTATGGTTTGAAATTACCAATGTTGTTACTTTTTAAACAAAAAACTAAAGGTCTGTTTCAAAATTGTCAGATAACTTTTATCTATTAAGTAAATTAAGTTTTTCCATACAATATCCATCAAAACTCCATATTTATTTGGTGGATAAGAGTTATCCGATGATTCTCAAAACCCTTAGAATACAATCAACTCTGAGTTAAGTTTATTGCTTGAAACATGGACATTAGTTTACAATGTTTTGTTGAGCTGTATGGTACTTTGTGTACCTTAATTGCATTTAAAAATATTACTTACGGCCTATAATGTATGTACAGAGTGCAATGTATGAGTGCTAGAGCCTTGAGCAGAGAGTACATTCCCAGCATGCGCGATATCGTGAAGTCATCTGAAACAAATATACATATTTCCAGACAACACACCAACTGTATGGTCCCAAACTAAGCAACATTTGTACTATGGTTGTTGTACAACGGACTGGGGGAGACCCCAGGGACATCCATCATCATCTCAGCTGAAAGACGTCCACTGCTGGACATAGGGACATAGGAGCTCCCCCAAGGTTCGCCACAATTACTGGTCTTGCGCTGCCCGCATCCAGCGGATTCCAGGGACATCCAGACCAGGGCAAATTACGAAAGGGTCATTTCCGAAATCTACTGCTGAAGGGAATGAACCCCACAACCACCTAATGCAGTATATGGTCTACCTTCAAACCGCTGCACCAACGGGTTGTCATAAATAAAATATCTTCATACCTAGAAGAGGTTCGCAAACATGTAAGTATTGTACATTCATATTTTGCCAGGGTTGTAAAATGATTCCATAACAACTGATTTATAATTTCTTATGAGTAAATCTAAATAACTTGATGCCTGACCCGAGAGTCGAACCCAGGAGCTGATGATGTAGGAAATGGGTGAAAAACTTACCATCCAACTGCTCAGTATCCCCATTATGGCTAAGAAACGATCTGTGTTCAATATACGACCGGCCTGCGGTGCCTAGGTCCATGAACGCTACGAATGCAATCCAGCCGCGAAAAGCGTATAAAACCTTATTCTGTACCGCCATAGTTATAAAATTAACTATTTTATATTTTATAATACACTCAACATTTGGTTACAACACTATTTACAGAAACACTACACATGTATTGTTTTTGTAAATAAAGCGTGGTTTACAAATTGGTTTATCTAGTGTTTGTGTCAGCGTGCATGGCAATGCGGCATTTTACCTGCATTGGTTAATTATTTTACGATTTTAAAAATAGATTTTTTTCAACCTGTGCAAATTTCGCGCAGAATCTGATTCCATCATAATTTGACAGTTGACAGATAAATGTCAATGTTGCTGTTATTAAAAAATTGTGAGTGGTGTTTTGGTTATAACTTTTCACCAACAGATGTCACTATACATTTAAATTAGCGCCATCTAGTAGCAAATAGCTGAAAATGTAAGCGCTTAGTCGGAGCTTCATAGGGTGATTTTTTAGTCGATGTAGGTGGTAATGAAAATCGACTTATCGATTCCTACAGCCATTGCAGTAAAAAAACCATAAGTTTATTTTGTTTATCCTGAGACTTTACGAAAGAAATTTACATATATTATTTACGCTTTCATCATATGTATGAAAGTGGGCAAAAACGATACGATTCTGACACACACTTATCTCTCTTTTCCCCATCAATTCAAGATTTTTAACTATTTCAAGGTCTCAATCGATTTCAAAAATAGTCACTTTCTTTCATTGCCATATTAAATATTGTCACGTTATCCGCTAGAAACTGGTCACAGAATACCTAAAAATACCGTCGCCATATTGGTATTGTCAAAAACTACGGGATACATCGCCGCCGATGAAAAAATGGTTTCACGTCTCAAAATCACCGAATTATCATTATACGAGTGGTAAAAAACAATCTGTGGTGACTTTAGATGTTACGTTATACGTATAATTTGTGTTATTCGGTTTTTAAATGATGTTTTCGATGGAAAAATGTTTGGGTCGGAGTGGTAATGGTAATTCTGAGGAGTCGGAGCTGTACGCCGGTGGGGGCGAAGGGTTGGGTAAGGAGGGTGTGCCCTCGGACGAGGTGGCCTCTGCCGTGGCCGCCGTGTCGGACGAGATCGGAGATATCTTGAAAGATGAGTTGGGGGACGCTGACAGGGCCGACCGCATCGGGGCTGAGTTGGCGGACCTGAGCGCGGAACTGGGGCTGCTCGCCGGCCTCGCGGACGGGGAGCCCCAGCAGGACTTCCCTTCGCTCTTCGAAATAGCCGTGAGTACCAACATGGCTACCTATTGTCTGAATATTATTTACTTACTGCTTTTTTTCGGTTCATAATGTCATTGAACCTTCGCACGTTAATTTGTGCGTATTTTGTGTGTTTGTGTTCCAATCGGTTATTTATGTTTGATTGATTACTGATTGTTATTTAATTGGTGTGCACAAACCTGTTTTGTAAAGGGTAACATCAAAGTAAATATTGCTATAAGATTTTTAATATAAGCATTGATAATCAGTAAGTGGTTTGTGGACATTGGTAACAAACAATCTAATGACAATAGGTTATGGTTGGTAAAACCGGTTTTAATAACTATTTTGTTGAAGATATTTAAGTATTTCATCATCCGGAATAAGGAAAAATTCTAACTCTTACTAGATTTTTGTCTTATTTTCTGACAAGTTCATCACAAGATAAACACTATCAGTAATATCATAAGATATTGCCTGTATCGCTATCAGTATCACAGCAATATTTATGATATCATGAAAAAAGTGATGGATCCACTAAACCAGTATCATGATACAGGGATTCTTCGGCTGACCGTTTTCCGTGGAACTTTGCTGTTAAACATTTTCTTTGACACCAAAGTCCCACAGATAATGGTCAGATGAAGAATGATCCTACTGATAATGTGATACCCCTAGTCATAGGGACATACACAACAAAATAGTTGTAAAACTTAAGGCCCATATTCATAAATCAATCTCAAAGTTGAGATCAATCTTCAGATGCAGTTTTGACGATTAATGTATGAAACATTGTCAAAAACAGCATCTTAAGATCTATCTCAACTTTGAGATGCATTTATTAATACAAGCCTAAATATCACTCTAACTAAAAAACTAAAAAGGAAACTAAGATCCTTTCAAAGAGCAGCAGAAAGAAGTATGCTGAGTCTAAAGAAAGCTGATCGTATTAAAAGCGACCACATAAGATGTAAAACAAAGCTTATAGATGTTCTCCAAATGGCCGCCAAACTGAAGTGGAAATGGGCGGGACATGCAGCCAGACTAAAAGATAACCGCTGGAGTGAGAGGATTCTACACTGGTACCCCCGGGAGGATAAGAGGAAAAGAGGAAGGCCACAACAAGGATGGAAAGATGACATTGTACAAGTAGTAGGAAGAGTTTGGACCCGAGTGGCACAAGACAGGGACAAGTGGCAAGGGATGGAGGAGGCCTACATCCAGAAATGGATGACCTTAACTTAACTTTAATTTATATATTGCTTTTCTATAAGTGTAACATTTTTTTAAGGAAATAAAGGCTTTTTTATTTTATTTTATTTTTATAAATATCACTCCACTTTCAGATCCACCAAAAATGGTATTAGGGTGGTACCAAACCAAACGACCAACTCATTCAGTCCTTCGATTTATGCTAAAATTAAATAAGTTGAAGTCAATTGCAACTTTTACATAGTACAACATTACATCGGTCTTCGTTGATGGATGATTAATCAGGGTTGTTACGAAAAAATCACCTTGTTTTAAACACCGTGTTTAAAACATGTTTTAAACATGGTGATTAATTCCTTCTGATTTAAACACGTTTTTAAACAGTTTTCATTTCAAATTTCCTGTTTTTTTGCAACTCTGCGATTAATTGGTTCAACACCCACTTGTAGAAATATTTATAAAATTTAAAATCAACTTTGTTCTTACTTAACATTCATCTGTCATTAAATCAATACATAAAAAAATAAAGGTTAGTGTTTAATGTTGGCATTAAAATTTTATGAAATGTCTGCAACTGGGTGTAAATAATGAAGTTGATTTATTGGAAACTACCTTCTGCCCGCTACAGGAAGCTGACATTTTGTGGCATAAAAAGCAGCCTATGTTCCGCTCATAGGTCCTGTCTCCCAATAGCAAAATTCATCATAATTGATTTAGCAGTTTAGTTGTGAAAGCATAACAGACAGACAGAGTTGCTTTCACATTTATAATATTATTATAGATTATAGATGAAATCAACTGCTAAAATTATGTTTTGCCAAGTGTGCCGGGCAACATAGACAGCAATATACACTTGCTTAAAACCTATTCTCTCTCTATGAACACACACTAAGATATTGGAACACCAACAAACCTCTCTTGCGCTTGTCTATTTTTGTTTTTAAATCCCTGCAAATTCTATATTGGTGTTAAATACCATTTTTGAATTCTTGGGACACCAAATGAGAAATCATTTTTTTTTATTCATGTAAGCTTAATTAAGCATTGTAAGTAGCGTTTATAAATCGTCAAATTAGCAAAAATATTTTAGCGTTACCACCGGTTCGTAATGTTGCTTCCATTGAGAAGAGCCGGCAAGAAACTCAATGGTTACTCTTTTCAAAAGAATAATTGTGTACATTTTCAAACAGCAACGCTATGTGAGCAGGCAGGTATTAACACATTGTGAATAAAAAGAAACAGAATTAGGTATTTAAATAAAAAAAAACACTAGCCTAGAAAGCTGTGCATGCCTACTCCCACTTTACAGTCAAACCAAAAGGTGAATATTTAGAAGAGATAATGTATGAGTACTGAATAACAACTGCATGGAACAATGAATCATTGGTGGTGCATTGTAAACATGCATTGAATACTTTTATACACAATATCAACAGGAAATATGGACTGAACTAACATCTTTTTTTACCCGACTACGGCGGAGGGTTATGATTTTGACCGGTATGTATGTATGTGCATCTGTTCCCGCCTAATTCCAAACTACTTGTTGTAATTTGACAAATGAGATATCGTTAGAAGCGGCTTAATGGCGCGCTGGTTATAGGCTATGTGACGTCACATAAAATGGCCCTTTAGGTCAAAGTGGCATATGACCACGGACCACGGCTATCCTCTAGATGAGAATATTTTCTTGTTTCATACTTTTTAGAGCGCGATTTTTCAGTAGTCGGGTTTTAGTTTTTTTATGTTACAATTTGCAAACAAGTCTACGGCCTATAGATGCTTGCAATACCAAAGGCATTGCTCGCAAGGTGCCACCTGAGGGGAAGTGGGACAGAGCGAGAGGACCCCGCTGTTGGTCTTCTGGCTTTTTTTTTCAAGGTGGTAGAGCCAAGCTGTAGCCAACTGACTGCAGTCATAAACGGGCTGGCTCGATCGGGGTAGTTTCACCCTCTCACAGAATATCGGCTTAAAGCAGCTATGGTGTATATATATAAGCAGCTATAACACAGCTGTAGTGTTTCGTTCAATGAGTGAGAGAGCCGTAAAAACCCACAGGAGACTAATATTTTTCCGGGATAAAAAGAAGCCTATGTCCTTCCCCAAGGTCTTTATGCCAAAATTCATCGAAATGGGTTTAGCGGTTTAATCATGAAAACTTAACAGACAGACAGAGTTACTTTTGCATTACATTGTATTAAAATACATAAATGGCTATAAAAAAAAAAAAACAATGTAAAAAAGACAAGCCCGCTGAGTTTCTTGCCGGATCTTCTCAGTCGAGGTCGCGTTTCCGATCCGGCAGTAGAATTTAAGGAAAAAATGTAAAATGACAATTTGTAAGTGCCCCCGTAGGCCTAAACAAAATAAACGCTTTGACTTTGACTTTGACATTTATAATAGTAGAATAAAATGCGTGTGTCGTGTAGATGGGTCACCGGGGCTCCGGCAGCGGCTCGTCGTCGTCGTCGTGGTCCGGGGGCCGCGGCGGCCGCCCGCGCCGCCACTCGCGCCCGCAGCGCGCGCCCCGACGACGACCCATCGCCAAGGGGAAAGAGGTATGGCTGCCCTATGTCCTCCATCAGTTGTAAGTGTGTGTGTGTGTGTAGTTGTTGACCACAGAGTAAAGACTAAAGAAAGAGGTGCCCTTATTAGATATATGTATGAAAAAGAACGTGGTCATTGTTTTTTCATTTTCATTGTTCTATCTACCGGTAAATAGTTGAACTACTCAACACTTCGTTTTATGTCGATGTTAGTACTAGGCCGACCACTCGGCCGAGTTGCTTAGGGCCAGTCCCCTTAGTAATTGGTCCATGGTTGTGACAGTCTTATTTCTGAGACGAGCCAGTTGGCGTGGTTGGTTTAGATTCCGCCTATCACGCCGCAGGTCGTAGGTTTGATTCCTACCCGGGACATGCATGTGCAGGAACATCTCATTAGTCTGTATGTACCGAGTCTGGGTGTAATTATGTATATTAAGTTATGTATTTATCATAGAGTAAATACTAAAGAAAGAGGTGTTCTTAGTAGATATCTCTATGAAACAACGCGTGGAAATTTGCGCGGGATGGCGCGGGTGGTGGGGGTTAAATGCGTGGCATCTATCTACCGGTAAATAGCAGAACTACTCGCTTCGTTTTGTGTCGATGTTAGTACGTAGTTTAACTTTTTGCACTAGATGTCACTAAGTGTAGGATGATGAAAAATGACGTACAAAAGGACGCCATCTGGTGGCGAATAGAATTATATTTGGGATGCGAACGTTGGCAAGACGTCTGCACAGGACGAACGCCAACAGCACACTGACTTAAGCCACGCCTACTGTGATGACGTCAGCGGTCGAGTTGTGCGATGTCCAAGCAACGCGGCCGAGTTGCTTAGACCCAGTCCTTCTTTAGTATTAGGTTCATGGTATCGACAAACAAAAAGTAGTATATGACTTATAAATATCAGTTATCTGGTTTCCATAGTACAAGCTCTGCTTAGTTTGGGATCAGGTAGCCGTGTGTAAAGGAATGTCCCAGGATATTTATTTATTTATTTGTTTGTTTGTTGCAGATGTGCCGTCGGCGCAGCGTGGCGGCGCGGCGCGCGGTGTGCGTGCGCGTGCGCCGCGCGGAGCCGCTGTCGGACGCGTCCGATGTCGGCGCCGACTCCGACTCTGATGACCAGTGGACCGAGCTCGACGACGCCAGTCAGTATACCACATTCAAACATACACTACAAAAATAAATACTTATTACTTTACAAAGAAAAAAAAATATCGGTTCATCAGTTTGGGACACAAAGTAAAGACTAAAGAAAGAGGTGCCCTTATTAGATATATGTATGAAAAAAAAATGTGGACATTGCTTTTTCATTTTCATTGTTCTATCTACCGGTAAATAGTTAAACTACTCGCTTCGTTTTATGTCGATGTTAGTACTAGGCTGACCACTCGGCCGAGTTGCTTAGGGCCAGTCCCCTTAGTAATTGGTCCATGGTTTGGGAGCTACGATGCCACAGACAGATACACAGATAGATACACATGTTAAACTTATACCCCTCTGTTTGCATCGAGGGTTATAGATGGGGAGCCGTAGAAGGGTTTTCTGGATTTACTCCAGCGCGTCAGATTAAGATAAGGGAGATACCTTACATATTGATAAGAACCTCCAACCAGTATGATCCTTTTATATTGGTGGGTACGCTCAGGGGAACCAAAAAAAAAATAGACCATCTTAAAATACTCGAACTCGTCAGATTAATATAAGGGGGATTCATTACTAGCTAAGAAGTGTCAAAAGTGACAATTTTGCTAATTTGATCGTCAGTCTAAGACTGGGAGCATCTGGAAGTTTCAATGAACACCCCCTCTTTTTTTTACAATTTTGAAATTATCATGTAGACGCTTCCCCCACCACTGAAAGTGGAAACATCTAGAACCGTTTATTCTTCGTATCATCTAATCTACCGAATCTAATAGGTTTGGGCGACGCTGGAGTAAATCCACAGTTTGCATCATGGGCTCCCGGTCCATTAAGAAAGCAAATCTAGTGTCAAGTTCGTCAACTCGCACTGCTATCTCTATACCAAAACTGGTTTAGAGGTTTAGTCGTGAAAACATAGCCGTGTGTTTCCACTGCGCAAAAACATGTTGTCATAACATATTGTTCTCTTTCTCATCTCCATTTATGCTGCGTTTCATTCACCGTAATTTTTGTTATTTTCGTCCACAAAAACTGTTAAAAACGATAATAATGATCACTTTCAGTACAAGTTGGTGCGAGTGGAACGACATTTATGAACGAAAATTACAAAATTAACAGTGAATGGAACGCACCATTAATAACAACAAAATAGAGACAACAATATGTTGTGTCAACATGTTTTTGCGCAGTGGAAACGCACGGTAACAGATAAACAGAGTTACTTGCGCATTTATATACTGGGTGAAATCGAAATCGTGGGCAATATTTTAAACGGTGATTCTACACATGATTCAGAATATTTAGGGAATATTAATCAACAAATCAATTGAGAAATATTTATTACCCAGGTAAGGTATAACAGTTAAATGGTTTGTTTATTTGCTTACCCGAGCAATATTTTTTTATCAATAGATTTTTTTATTTGTAGTCCCAAAATATTCTGAATCATGTTTTGAGTCATATTTTAAAATATTGGCCACGATTTCGATTTCACCCTGTATATTTATTTCTTTATTAACATGTGTTTTGTGTACAGCGGGCTCGTCTGACAGCTCGTCGCTGAAGGACGCGGCCGCCGTCGCCGCAGACGTCGACGTCGACGTCGACTGCAACGGGTACCAACACAAGGCCTCGGTAAGAGAACACATTAGACATATTAACATCATATAATGAACTCCCAGCAGCCTAGAGTCTTCGTCTACAAGCGTTTCTACTAAACGCTACGCTTAAATATATGGAAATGACATTACAAGTCGATAAGTAGATCACGTGACTTATACCATTTCCATACATGAAGCGTAGCGATTGGTAGGAACGTTTGTAGACAAAGCTGCTTGGCTAGGGGTAAGTAGAATCCCCCTCGCATTGAGGGGAGGCCTGTGCCCAGGAGTGGGACGTTCAAAGGGATAACTTTATTATTTTTCAAAAAAAAATATAGGACTACGGTAGCAAAAAATCGTACGGCCCGCCTGATGTTAAGCCAGTTACCGTAGCCTATAGATGCTTGCAATACCAAAGTCATTACTCGCACATTGCCGACCTGGAGGGGAAGGGGGGTTGGGCTTTCGGGTCTCTCACTCATCGTACGAAACGCAGCTGTAATAGCTGCTTTACGCCAATCTTCTGTGAGAGGGTGGTACCACCCCGGACTAGCCAGCCCGTATATGAGCTGCAGTCAGTTGGCTACAGCTTGGCTCTACCACCTTTTCTTTTTTTTATTACCTACTAGCTTCCGCCCGCGACTTCGTCCGCGCATAATTCATCCCACGGGAACATACTATCGGGATAAAAAGTATCCTATGTGTTCATCCAGGTTATAAACTATCTCTGTGCTAAATTTCATCTAGATCCGTTCAGCCGTTCTGGCGTGATTGAGTAACAAACATCCATCCATACATCCATTCAAACTTTCACATTTATAATATTAGTGGGAAATGAATAAGAATATGTTGTGTTTATGTTTGTCTATAGCAAGTGGAAGCGCCAGCGATGGGGCAGTTCCTGCTGCCGCTGCTGAGCGGCGACACTGCCGCGCCAGACCCAGACCACTTCCTCATCCGCCACGAGGACATACTGCAGGTATGGTGTGGCAGCGCGGGCAGGTACTGCCGGGATAATAGCAAAATCGGGGCAGCTAGTGCAGGCGATGGGGCAGATACTTCGCGCATTCGAAATTGTCGTAAATTAACCCATTTTACGTAATTACTCGACTACAATGGAGATCCGTAACGAATTTAATTAAGAATGCAGATTTATAGAGCTAACAAATTCATAACATACATTGAAAAAAATATTGTTCTACGACATAAATTGACGAAGTTATGACCAAATTACTAGCATACTTCGCGCGCGGTTGTTGTGACGTCACGACCCACTCGCGCTTTGTAGTGAATGGCGGCGCGGGCGGCGATCCGGCCGTGTGACGTCACACGTGCCGGTCGCACATAATATAAAATATAAAATGTGTTATAAAATCGCAACGGATGCACCGATATCGATGATTTCTTTAATAATAATTATTTATATTGCTTATTATAACACTATAGTGTTGGTTTAGAGTTGATTTTTGACCTCGAAATGATCTCAATGAGGATCAATAATAGGTCAACAAATCAACTCATAACCAACACTATAGTAAAAACTCAGCTTTCTTATCAATATAGTTTTTAAATCATCGAAATCGGTCCATCTGTTGCGTTTTCATAACACATTTTATATAATGTGCGGCATGTGCGTGTGACGTCACACGCTTCGTCGGATTGAAGGCGCGCTGTACCCGGGCCGCCGTTCATTACAAAGCGCGCGTGAGCCCGATGACGTCACAATAACCGCGCGCGAACTTCGTTAGTAATTTGGCCCATGCTTAATTTTTGTCATAGACCAAAATTTTTTTTGCACTGTTTGTTATGGATTTCCTTTTCTTTCTTTGATTTTCTTTTTTCTATTTTATTTTAGTATAAACAAGTGCATTTATTATTATGTCTATTCTAACGATACCTCAGTGTTGTGTACTTGCTGGTTGGTTTATTGTTTTATTTAGTTTTTTGGGTAGCCAGTTAATATTTAAACAGAGTATGAGGAGGCTTTGGCTGAAAATCAGCGCTGGAGGAGACTCCGCTCCTCTCCAGCATATGCTGAGCCAAATGCTTTTCGACACAGCTCACACTGAAAGTAATTTTGCTCGTTGTATACCTTCTATCTATATGCCTATCTCATCTAATTTTCTATGTGATGTTCCTTTTTTTTTGTGCTGTGTTGAATAAACATTTTTTATTTTCATTTCATTTTCATTTCTTAGCTCTATAAATCTGCAGTCTCAACTAAATACGTTACGGATCTCAATTGTTGTTATAAGACATGTGTTTTGTTGCAGCTGCTCGCGTCCGCGGAGGAGTGCGTCAACGTCAAGGAAGACGCGCTGCCGCTGGACGACGACGCGGCGTTCGACACACCCACCGACATGTCAGTATAGTATACAACACAATTACTAACTGTTAACTAGCCGTCTATAAACCACAATGTCCAATTTCAACCCTCTAAGGATTCATGCCAGATATATCTCCTCTATTAAACAAAAATAACATACAAGCGAATTGAGAATCTCCTACTTTTGTGAGTCGGTTAATAAAAGAATTGTAAATATAAATATATAAATATAACGTCACGACTTTTATCCCCATTCGGGGGTAGTCAGAGGCTTGAGTGGCCATACACCACCACATTGTGGAGGTATTAAGTCAACTCAAAGCCGACGTTTCACCAGATAGTCAGAACCCAACGTGACAGGTGGTGAACCTTGTCGCCGTGTATACAGGAAATGACTATTACCTAATCCCGAGGGATAGGTAGGTTTCCTCACGATGTTTTCCCTCACCGTAAGCGAACTGTAAATTATGCACATAGATGAAAATTCATCCATTGAAATTGAAATATGTGAAAAAAAAAATATAATCACTACATAGTATAAAACAAAGTCGCTTCCCGCTGTCTGTCCCTATGTATGCTTAGATCTTTAAAACTACGCAACGGATTTTGATGCGGTTTTTTTAATAGATAGAGTGATTCAAGGGGTAGGTTTATATGTATAATACACGCATAATATAGTAGAGAAACATCGACATACACGCGGGCGAAGCCGCGGGCATCAGCTTTGACGGGCCCGTTAGCGTGGTTGGCGCGGAGGCGCCTTTCACGCTGCAGGTCGTAGGTTCGATTCCTACCCGAGACATGCATTTGTGTGCATGAACATGTCTGTATGTCCCGAGTCTGGGTGTATATGTATATTAAGTATGTATTTTCAAACAAAAAGTAGTATATGTAGTAATATCAGTTATCTGGTTTCCATAGTACAATCTCTGCTTAGCTTGGGGCAAGTAGCCGTGTGTAAAAAATGTCCCAGGATATTATGTTTCTCTTTTTCATCCACTCGGGCTAAACCCGGACCTTTGGGAGGCTTGCGTGGGGACATAGGTCCAACACGTACAGGCCCCTAGAGATAAGTTTGATGTTATGTGAGGAACCTGCTGGGGTCAACCGCTGAAAATGATGAGACATATACAACAGCATGACCCCAGCAGGTGCAGTAACTATTGCAAAAAAAGTGAAAAGAAAAAATGGGTCTATTGTATGAGGTTTGGATGGACTGGGGATTGGGCTATGGGCAGGGTTCGGACACCTGCCATAATCAGTGTAAGACTAATTATCGTCGGCAGGTGGTGTCTTGCCGCTCACTAGGTGGGCCCCTAAAATTGCCATCGTAAAGACAGGATATTATTATTATTAAGCTAGTATTAAATAAAAAAATTGAAAAAAAACACATGTAATAAATATGTTCCTGTGGGCAGGCTGTCCAGTACCACGGTGTTGGAGTACGACGAGCCGGCGGTCACGCCCGAGGAGGAGGCCGCGCTGCTGCACTACGTGTGCGGTACGTACCAACCAACACAACACACACACATACACACACACGCACACTCACACACACACACACACACACACACATACATTTAGTAGTGGTAGAGCCAAGCTGTAGCCAATTGACTGCAGCTCATATACGAGCTAGCTCGACTGGCTTTCACAGGAGGCTTTTCACACTTTTCCTGCTTTCGCCGCAATGTAGCTATTACGGCGTTTCGTACGATGAGTAAGTACAATTTGCCATTGCTGTTGATAGACAGTACTTGGAATCGGACGGACTTGGAAATCCGTCGAAATTCAACAACTTTCGTCATATTTTGGGGTGTCACTGGGATCGCCCCCAGTCCATTTTACGGTAGCCATAATACAAGTGTTGCTTATGTGTGTGTTTATGCCAAGTGTCCACTGGCAAGAAAACTTGCGCAAACGACTTCCAATGTGTAAACTCTCACGCAAGTGGACTTCTGCGACTTGCCGAACTTGCTGCAAGTCCCACGCACGTGTACGCGGTTGTTTAAAATTGCAGTCAGTGGAAACACGTCGGCAATTGACTTCTGCAAGAAATTGCGGAATTCACTTGCCGAAGTGTTTCCACCGACTGCAATTTTACACAACGGTGTACATGTGGGACTTGCAGCAAGTTCGGCAAGTCGCAGAAGTCCACTTGCGTGAGAGTTTACACATTGGAAGTCGCTTGCGCAAGTAAACTTGTGCAAGTTTTCTTGCCAGTGGACACACGGCATAAGGCCCGTATTAATAAATGCATCTCAAAGTTGAGATTGATCTTGAGATCTATTTAATTAGTTAGCAGTGTAGTGGTAGGTACTGATGATGTGTCCTAACAGAAGCGGAGCGTCGCGGCGCTAACGACGCTGACGCTGACGCTGAGTCGGAGCGCGACTCGGAGCGGCAGCTGGCGCCGGTGCCGGAGTGGCTGCTCGGCGTGTTCCACTCGTGGTGCGAGATCAGCGCGCTCATGTTCACGCTCATCGGGACTAACATGTGAGTGCACACGACACACAAACACACGACACAAGTACTTGAATGTGTGTTGTGTGTAGATTTCAGTTGGTACCGAAATTAACTCACGCACATGCACACACGTACTTAAATGTGTGTTAAAAAAACCGGCCAAGTGCGTGTCGTACTCTGATATAAAGGGCTCCGTACCAACGTGGATTAAAAGCGTCAAGAATATCAAGTTTATTGTATGGGGACGCACTTTATTTTTGAATTTTATTTTATTTTTTATATTTTTTATTGTAGCGGCAACAGAAATACACATTCTGTGAAAATTTCAAGTCTCTACCTATTACGGTTCGTAAGATACAGCCCCCTGACAGACGGACGGACGGACAGACGGATAGCGTAGGCTTAGTAATGGGTCCCTTTGGCACCCTTTGGGTACGGAACCCTAAAAAGTGTGTAGATTTCAGTTGGCAAGTACTGAAAATTAACTCGCACTCACATACACACATAGAATACATCACATAGAATTTAAGGAAAAAATGTAAAATGACAATTTGTAAGTGCCCCCGTAGGCCTAAACAAAATAAACGCTTTGACTTTGACTTTGATACGTACATAAATGTGTGTTGTGCGTGTTGTTTCCAGTTGGAACCGAAATTAAACTTGACAAACTTATTGTATTGCTATCCTTCTCATTATCGTAACATATGAGGAAGACAGTCATCTTTTTATGTGTTTTCAGAGTCGTGTCTCGACGATACCAGATTTAATATCATAGTCGGACTGTACTATTTTTGTGTATTTAAAAAATATATCAAGTTTCTTGTTTGTTACACTTATTGACACACCTTGACACACGTTCAAGCACGTGTGTCGTATGTGGTTTTGCACAGTCGAATTTGGCTGTATATTTTTACACCAAAATGGTCTTACAAAGCATTTTTAAAAGTACAAAGTTGATTTGTAACGCCCGTGTAAGTCCATCATAACTTTACGACTGTGTCGTGTGGTGGGTAGGAGTGTGGAGATGGTGGCCGAGGAGTGGGTGTACCGCGCTCGGTTCGGGTGCCACTGCCGCCTGTGCGTGTGCCTGGCGCGCGCCGCGCCCGCGCTCGCCGCTCTGCTGCGGGACTGCGTCTGGGCGCTCGCGCACTGTGAGTACACACACACACATCACATACATACACACGTCACACACACACACACACACACACACACATAAACATGCCACACATACACATCACATACATACACACGTCACACATCACCCACATAGACACCACGCAACACACACACTCACACTTACACACGTTACACATAACACACATACGCACACCACACAACACACACACATACACTCACATAAACATGCCACACACACACACACAGTCACACTTACACACGTTACACATAACACACATACGCACACCACACAACACATACACACACACTCACACTTACACACGTTACACATAACACACATACGCACACCACACAACACACACACATACACACACACACATAAACATGCCACACATACACATCACATACTTACATACACACTTCACACATCACACACATAGACACCACGCAACACACACACTCACACTTACACACGTTACACATAACACACATATGCACACCACACAACACACACACATACACACACATACACACACACACACACACACACATACACATACACATACACACACACACATACACACACCCACATACACATCACATACATACACACGTCGCACATCACACACATAGACATCACACAACACACACACTCACATTTACACACGTTACACATAACACACGCCACACACATACATACGTCACACACATACACACGTCACACATAACACACATTCACACGACACACATCACACACGACACACATCACACACATACACACACAGACCACATACAAAAACACTAACGATTAAGATACTGTTTCAGAAACATCAGATAACTTTTATACACCAAATAAATTTGCATATTTCAACCGATTTTCTATTATGAGCTGCAGTCAATTACAGCTTGGTTCTCAAACTCATTTTTTTTTATTCATGTAAGCATGTACATGTAAGCTATATGCTACATCGTTAATAAATAGTCAAAAAACAATATTTTAGCGTTACCACCGGTTCGTAATTTTGCTTCCATTGAGAAGAGCCGGCAAGAAACCTACCAGCAACAAAGGATGGTTGGTTGGTCCACGGCGTGGGGTATAGTGTTTGTGTTGTGTGTCAGGTGGCAGCACGGTGGGCGCGGCGGCGGGCGTGGTGCGCGCGCTGCGCCTCGACGGAGGGGGCGGGGGGGCTGGGGGAGCGGGGGGAGGGGGAGCGGGGGGAGGGGGAGCGGGGGACGAGCTGCGGTACAACGAGTGGGACATCCCGCGACTGAGGCGGGCGCTCACACCACCGCAAGGTATACTACATTACATGTATATTTTTACCCGACTACGGCGGAGTGTTATTATTTTGACTATCCTCTAAATGAGAATATTTTCTAGTTTCATACTTTTTAGGGCCACCGCAGACATGCTATTTTAGCATCGGCGACCGGCGATTTTGCGACTGTATCGATGCTGCGTCGTGTTTCTTCGAGCGAGAACTAGCGAGACGCAGCATCGAAATCGGCCGTAAAAGTAGCATATCTGCGGTGGCACTTAGAGCGTGATTTTTCAGTAGTGTTTTTAAATTTTTGAACTTGTTTTTTTATTTATATTCCGTATCTTATGTCAGGTGCGGCCATAATCCACGAGCAGCTAACAAAGTTGGCACAACAGAGCGAGATAGCCGGACAGATAGTTGACAAGATATGCCTCTGCAGACAGTACGACAAGCCCATGGAGAAAGAGTGAGTACACACACACCCTTGCCCAACACACTGTAACACACACCTTTACCAGACCCACACACGTCCTTTCCCAGATCTCTACCTTCCCCACACACAGTATACCGTACCCCACACACACACGCCCTTACCCAGACCTTCACAAACCCACACACAGTTTGCCAGACCCCACACATACCCTTACCCAACAACACACCCTAACACACTCCTTCACTTGACCCATACACGCCCTATCCCAGACCTCCACCATCCTCAAACATAGTTTGCCAGACCCCACGCACACCCTTACTCAACAACACACCCTAACACACTCCTTCACTTGACCCACACACCCTTAAACACTCCTTCACTTGCCCCCACACACGCCCTATCCCAGTCCTCCACCTACCCCACACACAGTATGCCCATTTCACACACACACACACGCTCTACCGAACCCCTCAACCCACACACACTTACTCCCATTCATAACATACACCTTTTTCATTAAAATGTTATTTGAACTGGTTTGTTTGTCCGTCAGGTACGCAATAGAGAGGTTCTGTAAAATCTTAGAAAACTTCAAAGCCGCATCTACTATCACCTTCAAGGTAATTAATACTTTGTAATAGGTTCGATTCCCACGAAAAATGATGTACACACTATCCTGTGAAACCTAAGTAGTTACTTACCTTAATTTGATTAGCTGTAAGTACAAGTGCTTAGATAGAGCTCGCAAATATAAAACGATTTTTTTCGAACCGGGGCAGAAACTTGATAGTAACGCCCCTCTCTCCAGCTTTTGAGATAAATTACTTAAAAAAACTCGCAAATATAAAACTATTTTTTTCGAACCGGGGCAGAAACTTGATAGTGGCGTCCCTCTTTCCAGCTTTTGATATAAATTACTTTAAAAAACTCGCAAACATAAAAGAAATCTTTTTCGAACCGGGGCAGAAACTTGATAGTGGCGCCCCTCTTTCCAGCTTTTGAGATAAATTACTTTAAAAACTCGCAAATATAAAACGATTTTTCGAACCGGAGCAGAAACTTGATAGTGGCGACTGGCGCCCCTATTTCCAGCTCTGAGATAAATTACTTTTAAAAACTCGCAAATATAAAACGATTTTTACGAAGCGGGGCAGAAACTTGATAGTGGCGCGCCTCTCCAGCTTTTGAGACAAATTACTTCAAAAAACTCGCAAATATAAAACGATTTTTTCGAACTGTGGCAGAAACTTGATAGTGGCGTCCCTCTTTCCAGCTTTTGATATAAATTACTTTAAAGTACTCGCAAATATAAAACGATCTTTTCGAACCGGGACAGAAACTTGATAGTGGAGCCCCTCTCTTTTGAGATAAATTACTTTAAAAAAACTCGCAAATACACGTAAGTTCTTGACGGCCGTCACGGCCGACATGTCGTCGGTCATCTGTTGGCTGACCATGGTTTGGCTAATTGTTAAGAGACTCCCCCCTCCCCCCTTGCCCCTGGTGCAGGTGGAGATGGTCCCCGTGAACCCTGGTGCGGGATCCGGCGACGGCAAAGCGTCGTGGGTGAGCTCTGCGCGCGCGCGGCTGGCGCGCTACCTGCAGCCGCACCAGCGCGCCAGCACGCGCGCGCGCCTGCGCGACATGGCCGACAGGACCACGCCGCACGACCGTGAGTACACACACCCGCACACACACACACGCACACACACACACGCACACACACACACGCACACACACACACACACACACACACACATACACACATACACATAGAGCCTACCAGAGTTGGGCAAGATTTAATTGCGATTAATTAATTGCAAATTTTCAGGTGATGTCACAATTAACAACTAATTGTGATTTGTTCGCGATTGCCAAACAAATGAAAATTAATTGTTAATTGTGACACCACATGCAATTAGTAATTAATGAATTGCAATTAAATTTTGCCCAACTCTGGAGCCTACACACGCAAATAGATTAATGTTCTATCTACAAACTCTGACCCCTTGAAATATTTTACACAGTTTTTTGTTAAACCTTGTATTTTGTGCAGTACATCAACCAAGCGTTTTGTTGTGTCAACCATCAACCAATTTCTACGGTTTTAGGGTTGTCACACAATATGGAGAAATTCTTTAGAAGCTTCTAACTTGTGTTGCAAAAGACTCGAGTTCTTTAGCCTCATTTTTAGGGCTCGAGCCTTTTTAAGAAACCTCGAAGGCTAAAGAGCTAATTCAGCCCCGAGTCTTCGAGGCGAAGAGAAGGCTCTCGGAAATAAAGCCTTTATTTTGAAGCTCTTTCTAAAAAGGCTTGGAGCCCTTTTTTATTTTAGCCCTTTGTAACCATTCTTGACTTTAGTTGACTATGCACGACTATTCTCAACTATTGTTGACCACTATTGACCATTCTTGACTATTTTTTTCTATTTTTGACCGTTGTTGACTATTTCGACTATTTTTGACTATTTTTTACTTTTTTTGACTATTTTCGAATATATTTGACCATTTTTGACTATTTTTGACTATTTTTGACTATTTTTGACTATTTTTGACTATTTTTGACTATTCTTGACTATTCTTGACTATTTTTGACCATTTTTGACAGTTTTTGACTATATTTGACTAATTTTGACTATTTTTGACTGTTTTTGACTATTTTTGATTATTTTTGACCATTGTTTACTATTTCGATTATTATTGACTATTTTTAGCTATTGTTGACTATTTTTGACCATTGTTGACTATTTTCGACGTATTATGACCGTTTTTGACTATTTTTTGGCTATTTTTGACTATTTTTGACTATTTTTGACCATTTTTGACTGTTTTTGACTATATTTGACCATTTTTGACTGTTTTTGACTATATTTGACTATTTTTGATTATTTTTGACCATTGTTGACTATTTCGACTATTTTGACTATATTTGAATATGTTTGTCTATTTTTGATAATTTTTGACCATTATTGACAATTTTTGACTGTTTTGGACTATTTTGACTATTTTTGATTATTTTTGACCATTGTTGACTATTTCGACTATTTTTGACTATTTTTAGCTATTGTTGACTATTTTTGACCATTGTTGACTATTTTCGACGTATTATGACCGTTTTTGACTATGTTTTGGCTATTTTTGACTATTTTGACTGTTTTTTTGGCGATTTTTGTCTATTTTTGACCATTGTTGACTATTTCGACTATTCTTGACCATTGTTGACCGTTTTTGAATATTTTTAGACTATTTTTGACTATTTCTGACTATTGTTGACTATTTTTGAATATATTTGTCTGTTTTTGACTATTTTTGACCATTTTTGACTATTTTTGACCATTTTTGACTGTTTTTGACTATATTTGACTATTTTTTATTATTTTTGACCATTGTTGACTATTTTGACTATATTTGAATATGTTTGTCTATTTTTGATAATTTTTGACCATTATTGACAATTTTTGACTATTTTGACTGTTTTGGACTATTTTTGATTATTTTTGACTATTTCAACTATTTTTAGCTATTGTTGACTATTTTTGACCATTGTTGACTATTTTCGACGTATTATGACCGTTTTTGACTATTTTTTGGCTTGTTTTGTCTATATTGACCGTTTTTTGGCGATTTTTGACTATTTTTGACCATTGTTGACTATTTCGACTATTCTTGACCATTGTTGACTGTTTTTGAATATTTTTGACTCTTCTTTGACTATTTTTAACCATTGTTGACTATTTTCGACCATTGTTGACTATTTCGACTATTCTTGACCATTGTTGACCGTTTTTGACTATTTTCGACTATTTTTGACTTTTTGTGACTATTTTTGACTATTTTTGACTATTTGTGACTATTTTTGACTATATTTGAATATATTTGTCTGTTTTTGACTATTTTTGACCATTTTTGACTATTTTTGACCATTTTTGACTGTTTTTGACTATATTTGACTATATTTTTATTATATTTGACCATTGTTGACTATTTTGACTGTTTTGGACTATTTTGAATATTTTTGATTATTTTTGACCATTGTTGACTATTTCGACTATTTTTGACTATTTTTAGCTATTGTTGACTATTTTTGACCATTGTTGACTATTTTCGACGTATTGTGACCGTTTTTGACTATTTTTTGTCTTGTTTTGACTATATTGACTGTTTTTTGGCGATTTTTGACTATTTACAGTTCGCTGACGGTGAGGGAAAACATCGTGAGGAAACCTACCTATCCCTCGGGATTAGGTAATAGTCAGTTCCTGTATACACGGCGACAAGGTTCACCACCTGTCACGTTGGGTTCTGACTATCTGGTGAAACGTGGGCTTTGAGTTGGTTAATACCTCCACAATGTGGTGGTGTATGGCCACTCAAGCCTCTGGCTACCCCCGAATGGGGATAAAAGTCGTGACGTTACATTTACATTTATTTTGACTATTTTTGACCATTGTTGACTATTTCGACTATTCTTGACTGTTTTTGAATATTTTTGCCGAATTTTGACGAATTTTGGTCCAAAGTAGTCAAAATTCGTCAAAAATAGTCAAAATACGTCAAAAATAGTCAACATTGGCCAAAAACAGTCAACAATAGTAAAAATAGTCAACAATGTTCAAAAATAGTCACAACTAGTCAAAAATAGTCAAAAAAGTCAAAAATAATCAAAAATAGTCAACAATGGTCAAAAATAGTCAACAATAGCTAAAAATAGTCAAAAATAGTCGAAATAGTCAACAATGGTCAAAAATAACCAAAAATAGTCAAATATAGTCAAAATAGTCCAAAACAGTCAAAAATTGTCAATAATGGTCAAAAATTATCAAAAATAGACAAACTTATTCAAATATAGTCAAAAATAGTCGAAATAGTCAACAAAATAGTCAACAATGTTCAGAAATAGTCAAAACTAGTCAATAATTGTCAAAAATATTCAAAATAGTCAAAAAAAGTCAAAAATAGTCAAAAATATTCAAAATTCGTCAAAAATAGTAAAATACGTCAAAAATAGTCAACATTGGCCAAAAACAGTCAACAATAGTAAAAATAGTCAACAATGGTCAAATATAGTCAAAATTCGTCAAAAATAGTCAACATTGGCCAAAAACAGTCAACAATAGTAAAAATAGTCAACAATGTTCAAAAATTGTCACAACTAGTCAAAAATAGTCAAAATAGTCAAAAATAATCAAAAATTGTCAAATTTAATGGCAAACTGGCAAAAATAGACAAAAATTGACAAAAATTGACAAAAATTGACAAAAATTGACAAAAATTGACAAAAATTGTCAAATATTGTCAAAAATTGTCAAAAATAGTCTGAAATTGTCAAAAAATAGTCAAAAATTGGCAAAACAGGCAAAAATATTCAAAACAGTCAACAATAGTCAACAATGGTCAAGAATAGTCAAGAATAGTCAAGAATAGTCAAGAATAGTCAAGAATAGTCAAGAATAGTCAAGAATAGTCAAGAATAGTCAAGAATAGTCAAGAATAGTCAAGAATAGTCAAGAATAGTCAAGAATAGTCAAGAATAGTCAAGAATAGTCAAGAATAGTCAAGAATAGTCAAGAATAGTCAAGAATAGTCAAGAATAGTCAAGAATAGTCAAGAATAGTCAAGAATAGTCAAGAATAGTCAAGAATAGTCAAGAATAGTCAAGAATAGTCAAGAATAGTCAAGAATAGTCAAGAATAGTCAAGAATAGTCAAGAATAGTCAAGAATAGTCAGGATAGTCATAAAAGTCAAGAATAGTCAGGAATAAAATAGACTAGCCAGGAATAGTCAGCTATAAGGCGACTCCTTCTTATACTTGCGAAGACTTAGAAAGCTCACAACAACGGAGCTCTAAAAGAACTCCGAGCCCAAAAAGGGCTCGAGGTTTATTTAAAACTCGAGTCCTTTTTTAGCCTTGAAATATTCGGAGTCGTTTTTCTTCGACGAGCCTCATAGAAAAGCTCGAGCCTCTTTGAGAGGGCTAAAAGAACTCGAGTCTTTTGCAACACTACTTCTAACTCAAAGATCCTGCAAGATAAGGATTTGTTTTTTTTAAATGTTACTAACAACATGTTAGACAATATATTAATCAAGGTTTTGAATACAACTATGGAAAAATGTGGCAATAAAAAAATAAAACCAAAAAAAAATCACTTTTTTAATTTTTCAAATATCTTTTATATTATTTGAGTTAGAGCCAGGTGATGTAATGCATTATTTACTTGTATAGAACCAGCATAGTAAGATACTAGTAGATTTACAAAAATAATTTATTTCATATTTTATTTTGAATATTTTATGAAATCGAAAAAAAAAGTTTAAAAATTATATCTCGGGATCTGAGTACATTTGAACTTCGGGAGTTCTACTCCAGCGGTCTTAGCACAGCGGTGCACGACAAGAGTTTTTGACACCTCCCCGCGGGCTCTAGGCGTGACATAACCGTGTTGTCTTATGGGCTAGCATGGCGCGCCGTGAAAAAACCAAGAGATGTCAGAAAACTCGTTTGACGTATAGATAAAACTATGTTCTCTTAAGTGCTAGCACGACTTGCACAAAAATTCCACAATGATACTGATTTGACAACTCACCAAAGAATATTGTTTCACAGTCGAAGAGAGGTAGTGACAAAATTTGTGAGACATACTTTATATAAAGAAAGACTATTTTATATTCGAAGTTAGAAATATGCAAGCCTACAGTAATATTATTTTGGTCAAAAACTTCTGAGGCGGCATATAGGGACGCCAATAATACCTTTGAGCTACCAAACACTAAATTTATTAAGCTATAGTTGTTCCCCGCGGATTCGCCCGCGTGGAATTGGATTAGCCTATGTGTTATTTCAGAGCTTACACTATCTACGTTTCAAATTTCATCAAAATCGGTTTAGTAGTTATGGAGATACGTGCTAACAAACATTCACATACACTTTCGCATTTATAATATTAGAAGGATTTAACATAAGCAAGGATATGGCTACCTATTTGTGTAGTGCATTACAATCGGCGCTCCAATTCGACTCGCTGTGACTCTGCTCATAGATGATGAGTTTTAAATAAAAAAAGGAACAAGTTTTATCAATATATTTTATTTCATAAAGCGAATATTCCTAGTTTTTCGAAACCAAATCACTTAGATCACTATGCCAGTCCACAAATTTGAAAATTGTATCAACCATGTACAAAACAATATACTTTGATTTCATAAGATAAACCACATCTTAATCATCACCTAACACAACAGGCAGTGTTCAACATCTAGTTAATGTGGTATCAGACACAATGAAAACATCTACTGTGTTGCCCATCTTGGCCCGGCTTGTATTGGCGTCGGCATTCTCTTTCCACGCCTTCCGCTTTATGTCCCGCCATGTCTGTAATAATAGACAGTTCAATATCCAATATAACATTTAGATTTTTCATAAATATATAGAAAAATAGGTACCCATGCAACTTTTGTACGCACGTTTGTATTTAGAGGCTGTATGTATGTACTTGCCTGCTTCTACTGTTCCACCGGTTTGCCTGGACCGTGTTACCGTAGTAGCCCGCAAAGCTTCCCAATTCGTTTGCAATTCTTCAGTATACTCGCCATTGGCGAAAGTTTTATTGGAGGACATTAATCAACTAAGATTTTGATTTGTGCACTGAAAAAATAGATTAACATAATAAAGCATGTGTACGGATTCAACGGCCCCTAGCCAGCGTAAATATATGAACGAATAGGTACTTACTTACAGTTTTTTGGACTCCCTATCGGTTAGATAGTAATAATAACAATAAAAATCTAACAATAATATTTATCTTATTTATATTTACTATCACGGTTGTCTTTAATGACAACTTCTCTGTCAGGCTATTACTTCATTATTTTCTTTTAATAGCAATAAAAATCAAAGATTGTATTCGGCCAGTGAGCTAACTAAATACAACCTCCTTATTATATGGAGCAAAGAGCGACAATGAATGAACAAAATGAACCAAGGAGCGATAGATAATATGTTATCTGTAGTCGTTGTCTTGAAACAATCTTGGACTGTGTCACGACGTGAAATGAGTCTCTCGTGGCAACCATGCTAGCACTTAAGACTAAAGTGACGGGTCAACAAATTCTGTCGACTCCCGCGTGAAAAAAGTCTTGGTAAGCGGTGCTAGCCCCGCTGCATTTGAACCCATTTACTCTATCGAATAGACAAATAAAAAGAGCACGTCCGTTTTTTCGGTCATTTTCCATACTGTTCGTCACTATGAACGCAAGCGCTTATATCCTATAGTCTGATTTTTAATTAGACGAAGCCAACTGACAGCTGAAAATGTCACTGCTCTATGTATTTGAACCTTATTTGTTCTATTTATATTGAAAAGTGACATAAGCACCTGTCAGCCCACTTCGTCTAATTAAAAATCAGACTATATGTTGCGTGGTCCCTGTTTAATACATAAACATAAAATATAATAATATTAATTACTTTAACTAATACAAATAAACATAAACAACATAAATATATATGTAAACAACAATATAATAAATAGACATAAATATGTTACTAAATAATATACAATAGTAGATATTACCACCCCGGTGGCAACATTATATTTAATATTAGTGCTGGCAGCCCAGCTACTTTAGTTTAAGTTTTCCGGTTGGCACCAATAGCTGCTACCTTTTATATTTTAATATTGTGTGACTGTAATTACACATTTTATATTATTAAAAATAGTTTTACTGTTTATGACCCAAACAGTCCCAATGTCCGGTTGATAGTGTATCCGTATAGTAACGTGTTGGGGTGTGGTCGCAGTGAGCGCGTGGGCGGGGTACGTGCACCGCTGCGAGTGCCGCACGCCGCGCACGCTGTGCGCGCAGCAGCGCCGCCAGCTGCTCAGGTACGCCAGGTACACAACACTCATTATTATATACCCCACCCCACCCCCCCACCTTACTTCTAACTCCTCCTACCCTTTTGATTAACACGGCGACAAGGTTCACCACCTGTCACCTGCCTGTTGTGAAGCGACTGCAGCCTAGGGGTGAACAGGTTGGGCTAGCAATTAGTCCCAGGTTCGATCCCCGGTGGGGCATGCACCATTGGATTAATATTCATTTGTTATTTTTTTTAGGGAAATTTTCGAAAATAATGTAATGATAATTCCACCAACTCGCACTGGGCCAGCGTGGTCGATTATGGTCTGAATCCCCCTCGCAATGAGGGGAGGCCCGTGCTCACAAGTGGGACTTTCAAAGAGGCTAATACACTTCTCATCAAAAAAATCGAAACACCTCTGAAGTTAGGTTTTATGTCATTTTTTTACATTAAACAAAAAATAATAATAATGCCAGTTAATTGCGGATATTATAAAGTATCGTTTAACGAATATTAATGTTTCAAATTTAAATTACATTTCTTTAGCTATCGTATTTTGTTCAACAGGTAAGTTTTACCTTATAAGAAAAATTTGTAAAATTTTAGAAACCAAGGCGTAATACAAAAATAATATTATACAAAGTTTATTCGGTATCTCGTATCTCCTCCCCGGGCTCTAATGACTGCTTCCATGTGGAAATTCCGAACGGAGAAATTCCGACGATAAAAGCATACTGTTGAACAAAACACGATAGCTAAAGAAATTTAATTTAAATTTGAAACATTTATATTTGTTAAACGATACCTTAGAATATCCGCAATTAACTGGCATCATTATTATTTTTTGTTTAATGTAAAAAAACAAAATATAAAACTCATTCAAAACCTAACTTCAGAGGTGATTCGATTTTTTTGATGAAAAGTGTATTATTATGTAATAATGCAGTTTTAGTTTTGATAAAAATGGCTTCGAGCCTCGAGTATGTTTCGCTACTGCCTTTACCCACACTTTGAATGAGTGCGTCCACAAGCCTCCAGTGCCTTGTGGACGCGGCCAATGGATATGCACCGTGTTTATAATCCGCGCAGGATCTCGTTCTTCGGCATGATGCAAGCTGTCAACGAATTCAACGGCGCCAAGGCGGATCCGGTCGACACTGACAAGGTACTTGTTACTTACGACCACAGAGTAAAGACTAAAGAAAGAGGTGCCCTTATTAGATATATGTATGAAAAAAAACGTGGTCATTTATTTTTCATTTTCATTGTTGTATCTACCGGTAAATAGTTGAACTACTCGCTTCGTTTTATGTCGATGTTAGTACTAGGCCGACCACTCGGCCGAGTTGCTTAGGGCCAGTCCCCTTAGTAATTGGTCTATGCTTACGACCCAGTCTTTATTGGTGGTAGGGCCAAGCTGTAGCCAATTGAGATCATTTCCAGGTCAACTCAAAGCCAACACTATAGCTAACACTAGGCTTTCTTATCAATATAATTTTGAAATCATCGAAATCGTTTACAGCAACCGCGCGCGATCTTCGCTAGTAATTTGGTCATAACTTCGTCAATTTTTGTCGTAGAACAAAAATATTTGCACTGTATGTTATGGATTTCTTAGCTCTATAAATCTGCATTCTTAACTATACTCCATTTATTATAGCATTAGACAGAAGTTAAAAAAGGTTATTTTTAGTGTCCACTTTGTACAAATAACATGTTACAGTTATGATTGACGTCGAATTTATTATAATCTATTTATATACCAGCTTGTCACACCTAACTGTAATTATTTTAATTATTTGTATTATAAAATAAATTGTCTTTCATTTTAATATTATCATTTCAGTCAAATTTAAAATTAAGTGTCAATGCTAAAAACCTATAAGAAGCAGGGGTGAACAATACCGGGAATGTGTTTCGTTCCACTATGATCCTAACAAATCTAAAATGTTACCTAATCCGTTCAGAGGTTATGACAGCAGGGTATTTATAATTTTGTCGGATTATGTTGTCTATGAAATTGTCGTAAATAAATTTCTGTAAGTGTTTGTCATTGAGTCATTCACCATCATTTATTTTTTCATAATTTTTCTGTTGTCAGTTTAAAATGAGTGATACGATGTTATTATAAATAAAACATAGTATAAAAAGTACTTTTATTTTGGTTATCGAAGTATTTAGCATTGTTCTATGTGAAAACAATTTTAATGTAACCACTCTAAATAAAAGTTGTTTTGACTTTGAAATAAAATGTTTTGGATCCCTGCTTCTACGAGCCTCTTATTTCTAATGTTATAATAAATGGGGTATAAATTCGTTGCGGATCTCCATTGACTGCAGCTCATATACCGGCGGTAGAATTAAGCAAACAAATTTAAGTGACAATTTGTAAGTGCCCTGTAAGACTAAACGAAAGTAAATATTTTATTTTTGAATGCGGGCGGTCTCGACCGGGGTAGTACTCAAAGAAAATCGGCGTAAAGTAGCTACGTTTTGTAGGATGAGTGAGAGAGCCGGAAGCCCAACATCCCGAACGGCCTTTTCGTAATTTTCACTGGTCTGGGTGTCACTGGGACCGCCCCCAGTCCATTATATGGTACCCATAGTACAAGCGTTACTTAGGCCCGTATTAATAAATCGATCTTAAGATTGATAAAGAACTTGAGATGCTGTGTTTGACAGATGTTCCATACATTAAACGTCATAACTGCATCTTAAGATCGATCACAACATTGAGACACATTTATTAATACGGGCCTTAGTTTGGGACCATACAGTTGGTGTGTGTCTGGCAATATTTTTATTAGTCACAACAGCTAGCTTAGGTCCATAATATAAAGTTATAAAAAGTGTGAAGGATGGGAAGGTATTTAATGGAGAAGAAGGGAATTATGAATGTCATAGACAATCAAGCTACATGCTTAAAAATACTTATGTCTATGATTTTTGAATGATTCCAATACAACCAAGCTCAGCAGGTATTGGAACATACCCCAAGTGATGAAGTCTGTTCTATTGATTTTGTTATCTATGGTTATTGATTTGTTTTGTTGTTGTCAGCCATCAAACGACGTGGAGTGCGAGAAAGCAGGCACCAGGGAGCTACAGCAAGGAGACGGCACGGGCGCCAAGTGAGTTGTTGTCGACGACTGTTGTCACTAATATTCGAAGGCTTTTAATTCAGAATCTTTAATAGTTAGTTAGTTTAGTGAGGAAACCTACCTATCCTTAGGGATTAGGTAATAGTCAGTTCCTGTATACACGGCGACAAGGTTCACTACCTGTCACGTTGGGTTCTGACTATCTGGTGAAACGTGGGCTTTGAGTTGGTTAATACCTCCACAATGTGGTGGTGTATGGCCACTCAAGCCTCTGACTACCCCCGAATGGGGATAAAAGTCGTGACGTTACATGTTTTTAATAGTTACGTATAGTCTGTCTTTGCTAAATATTCTGTCTACGTATAGGTAAGTTTTATATTCTAACACCTCTTATATTTATAATTGATGAAATCAGGCGTAACTTTGCGGAAATCCATTGTTAAATAATTATAGAGAGGGACCCAACTCTCACATTCAATCATATTCAATCCATTAATTACGTCACACGAATTTCATGATTTTTAGACCCCTCCCCCCCTTGTCACAGCTGGTCACATTTGCGAGACTCCCCCCCTCCCTGTGTGACGTCACATATTTTTTCAATTTTCAGAAATTTACAAAAAAAAACGGTTACAGTTCAAATTTCGGTTTTAATACTTGGATATATTAGATTTTTAAATGTGACGTCACTTAACTTAGGACCCCTCCCCCCATTCGTCGACCCCCTCCCCCCCTTTACGTGTGACGTAATTTATGGATGGCCCCTATTTTGGATTCGCTTTGTCTGCGGAGAATTGCTAATAATTCGCTTCTTCTATTATCGATCAATTCATTTGGTTTATAATATTGGATGTTGACAATTCCGAGGGTGAGTGGTGGGTCCCTCTCTATATTTTTTTCTTGTATTTATGTTAGTTTGCATGGTTCCAATATATGGGCCAAGGTTGCCTGACAATAAATGATTATTGATTGATTGATTTTACATATCATTCTAAAACAAGTAATTACGAAGTGATGAGATAATAACCGATTTCAGAATTAAACATTTTTAATTGGTCAAAATAATAAAAAAATACTTCGTTCGTGGGTTATTGGAGCCATGCAAGGGAATAGGTCCAATTGGTGTGATATTGATGTATGTGTGTTTCAGGCCGCCGGATAACGCGGCGGGCGGCGCGGGGGCTGGGGAGGGGGCGGGGGCGGAGCCCGTGGACAACAATAGCGACTCCAACCCCACACCCGACCTGGACGACAGTGAGTACATAGTACACACCCTACTCATTAAGTTATACTCCAAATACACACACATACACACAACACACCCACACATACACACCACACATACGCACACCACACACATTATAAATGTGAAAGTTTGGATGGATGTTTGTTACTAAATCGCCAGAACGGCTGAACGGATCTGGATGAAATTTGGCACAGAGTTAGATTATAGTCTGGAATAGCACATAGGCTTTTTATCCCGGTAAAATGTATGGTTCCCGTGGGATTCTAAACGCGGTCGAAGTCGCGGGCAGAAGCTAGTATTTTATAAAGCACAAGAGCAAACAGATTCATCAACAATTTTGCGTAGTATCAAGTCAAGTTTTGACCCTTAGTAAGCCCTTAAGGTACCTGCCCTGAAAAATCCACCCTGTACATTTCTTGAGAAGTGTTCGCGATTTTTTTTATATAATGCCTACTCCACGGACTTGGATGTCCAAAGGTATTACTCCATCAAGCCAACTAGAAACCTGTCAAATGTGACGTCACCCGCATCTTGTGGCGGTGGCGGTGTGCGGGGGGAAGCCGAATTCCGGGCGTCTAGTTGGCTTGGTGGAATAGTACTGCAGTACAAGCCTGATGGTACATTCCAGTAACGGACAGCGACGCGAACTCGGGCTCCGGCTCCGGCTCGGGCTCCGGCTCTGGTTCACTTGGGCTCTCAACATCCTCATCCCTGGACTCGGCGTCCGAGCTGCTGCTGGCGGCGGCCGCGGCGGTGGAGTCGGGCGGGGAGGGGGAGGGGGAGGGCGGGGACGGGGAGGGGGAGGCGGCGCCGGGCGAGCTGTGCCGCACCGTGAGGCATCTGATGCGGTCGATAGCGTCCATCGAGCGGCTCATGGACCGCGTGCTGCGGCATTGTGACGAGTGGCCTGCGCCCGCGCCGCCCACCGCGCGCGACCACGATGCCAGGTATTACATTACTAGCATGGGGCGTGGGGCATTTACAGGCGAAATCTTATTAGTATGGGGCAGAGGCAGGCGAGGTGACTCTGAGACGTGGCATTGGCAGGCGACGCGATACTATCATGGGTCAGGGACAGGGGACACGATACTGCAATGGGGCAGTGGGAGGTGGGGTGATTCCTGTATGGGGCATTAGCAGACGACCCGATACTAGTATGGGGCAGGGACATTATTTTATTTAAATACCCAATTCTGTTTTTTTATTCACAATGTGTTAATGCCCGCCTGCTCACATAGCGTTGCTGTTTGAAAATGTATACAATTATTCTTTTGAAAAGAGTAACCATTGAGTTGCTTGCCGGCTCTTCTCAATGGAAGCAACATTACGAACCGGTGGTAACGCTAAAATATTGTTTATCTTGACTATTTATAAATGCTTTATTGAGCTTACATGAATAAAAACCATTTGATTTGATTTGGGCAAGCGGGGTGAATCTAGCATAGAACATTGACAGGCAATGTCATTTTATCACTAGGTAATGCCGGCCTATATCCTGACCACGAGTTTCTTAAACAAAGTATTTTTACACTGGGAAAATGCAAGGCGGGGTATACAGAGACATTGTCAGGCGACACACGAGCGTGCGTGTGTGTGTGTGTTGATGTGGCGTGTGTGCGTGTGCCAGGAAGCGCGTGGACCTGGGCCTGTCGGAGGTGGACCGCAAGCTGATGGCCATGTACCGGCGCCTGCCCGAAGTGCACCGCCGCCAGCTGCAGGTCTACCGCAAGCAGAAGAAACTCTCCACGGTGAGCACTTACACGAGATACTACACAACACTGACTAACTACAACTACAAAGACTAACGTAGACTACTGGGACAAACGTTTCCTAAACACATAATAGATGATATTTAAAAAAAAAAAAAAAAAAATCTTCTACGTCCTACAGCAAAGAGAAGTATGTCACAAAAATTATAAAAATATGGCATACTTCCAAACTTCCATCCTTACATTACAGTCTAACATATAAGTATTATTTTTTTATGAAAATTCGTTCAGTGGAAGAGTTAATGTACAATTATTGTATTAAAATATTGAGATATACTCCGCTATTTTGACTTGACTTCGATTGGGTAGGTAGGTAGGTTCCATCATCGAACAACTGATGTTTCTTTTTCGACCACCGAGCACCGAACTAGGGAGAATTCATACTTGATTGACCGTGACGTAAATTTTAGTTGAGAACGGCCTAGACCGAGATTTTGGACCCTATAGTTGTTGAGATATAAGAAGCCCGGGTTGACAACTGTTATTATGACTTAATTAGGGATGCGAACAAAAGAAATCGGAATCCCAAATATCCGATTATCACGAAAAATCGATTCCTAATTATATGAACATTTAATCGTTTCTTTAAGAAAAAAATGACTTACAACGTAACTGCTTTTGAAACGTTTCGAAGAAATACAAAATAACGTTTAACTTTACATTATTTTGTGATAAAAATAAACCTGAAATATGTTCTTACATATGATTTAACGCACGAAAATAATAACCCCCTTATTCATAGAGATTTTGCCCAGTTTTCAATGGTTATGAAAGGCATTTTTAGGAACAAATGTGATTTGTAACTCCACTGCAGGTCGATTATAACTTTCTATGAATAAGGGGTAAGTGTTTTGTGAATTCAGAAAGTTAGTGTTTTTTTTTGTTATAATTTTCTTGATTACGTGCCAAGTTACATTCTATAACAAGCTGTCAAACCGGGCTTCTTATATCTCGACGACTTTAAGTCGAAATTATTACAGAGTGTGTGTGAGTGTGTGTGTATATGTGTGTAGGTGTGCATGCAGCTAGTGGGCGGGCGTGCGCCCGCGCCGCCGCCGCCGGGCTCGCCGCCGCCCGCGCCGCCGCACCAGCCCTGCCGCGCGCTCTGCCCCGAGTACCATCTGCAGCGGTTCAAGGAGGTACCGCTACTATACATGTAGACACACACACACGCCGACACACACCCGCACACTATCCATCTAATGGACCACCGAATTCACACACTACTCTATTCAACATACCCCAGTCACAAGCCATTTCATTCCACCACACCTATATGTTGACACGTCCTAGTTGAGTAGAACATAATTTTTAAGGAAACCACGATAGGGTAAATATAGTCGTTTTATAAATAAAAGATTGGTGTGTAGGTACTCACTTTTTCCAATATATTCCGGTGTAGCTTAGGTTAGGTGTACACAACGTTACTCCTTCGCAGCTTGAAAAGGAAGACCCCGACTCGACTGCCCACGCGACCTTTTATTAACATCTGTCCCCACTCGCAATCCTATCCCCGCCATCGGCGGTCGTTTCCGATTGGTTGAGCAAAACACGTGGGCAGCGAGTGGTAGCCGCATGAAGTCAATACAATGTTTGTTTAACGTAAAAGTTATACAAAATTAATGATACAGTATAAATAGGTATATGGCTATAAATAATAATGTTGACAACATATACATGCACAAAAGCCTATCTCACACACAAAAGCCTATCTCACACACCCTAGTCCCACTAGACACACAAGCCCATCCCACGAATCACTAGACACACACAATCCCATCTCACACACCCCAGTCATACCATAACTCATCCCACGAACTCCTAGGCTCGTATTAATACATACATCTCAAAGTTGAGATCGATTTTAAGATGCAGTTTTGACGTTTAATGTATGGAACATCTGTCAAAAACAGCGTCTTAAGATTGATCTCAACTTTGAGATGCATTTATTAATACGAGCCCTAGACACACACAAACCCAGCTCACGAATCACTAGACACACGCAAAGTCCATTTCACACACCCCAGTCATACCATAACTCATCCCACGAACTCCTAGACACACACAAGCCCATCCCACGAAGCAATAGACACACACCAATTTAGCTTTCGCCCACATGCAACCTTTACATAAACATGTAATGTAACGTCACGACTTTTATCCCCATTCGGGGGTAATCAGAGGCTTGAGTAGTGGCCATACACCACCACATTGTGGAGGTATTAACCAACTCAAAGCCCACGTGTCACCAGATAGTCAGAACCCAACGTGACAGGTGGTGAACCTTGTCGCCGTGTATACAGGAACTGACTATTACCTAATCCCGAGGGATAGGTAGGTTTCCTCACGATGTTTTCCCTCACCGTCAGCGAACTGTAAATTATACACATAGATGAAAATTCATCCATTGGTGCATGCCCCACCGGGGATCGAACCTGGGACCTTCTGATTGCTAGCCCAACCTGTTCACCCCTAGGCTACAGTCTACCCATTCGGGGGTAGTCAGAGGCTCGGTCTACCGCCATTACCACACCCTGACACTCACCATATGCAAAGACACATACACACTATACGCGCGTAAATATAATTGTCTATGACGCAGGTTCGTCGTAAAGTGATGCATATGCGGGATCAGCAACTCTACTACCATAGACTAAGGATGTGGCTCGAGGACCAGTTGCGGCACGAGAGAGAGAGGTACGCGTGTTATAACATCTTCTCCCTCTTATTACTGAGGTTGACGCCTCCTATGCTAGATAGTTACTGCCAGTAATTAGCCACTACTTTTCTATGTTAATAAGACGGCAAACAAGCGTACGGCCCGCTTGAAGTTAAGCAGTTACCGTAGCCTATAGATGCTCGCAATATAAAAGGCATCGCTCGCACGTTGCCGGCCTGACGGGGAGTGGGACAACACCCATACCTATTTAGAAAGAGATTTATTATAGTGGCCCCTTACCAACCGTAAGGTCACAAAAGAAGGCACACTATACCTGGCAACCCCACCCCCTCCCCCCCTCCACCCCTCTGTCCCCTGGAGTGGGACAGAGTGAGGTGAAGGGGGAGGGGGGGGGGGTTGGACTTCTGTGACTCTCACTCATCGTACGAAGAGCAGCTGTAATAGCTACTTGACGCCGATCTTCTGTGAGAGGGTGGTACTACCCCGGTCGAGCCATCCTGTGTATCAACTGCAGTCAATTGGCTACAGCTTGACTCTACCACCAATAAACTGTACTTTAATAGTCTAAAATAAGATTTCTATTAAAAAACCCTGACAAGTGCGATTAGGACTTTCCATCTGATGGTTCCGTACAAATTTGGTACGGGTTAAATTTTCAGAAACGCTGAACAGTATTTTTTATTTTGTAAGAGAAGATTTATACTAAATTCCATGTCCCTAGTTAAAAAAAATAGTATCTGACAAGTCCAATTATTGTTCCCTTTATGTCAAGTCAAAACATACGTACTGGCTAATCACTGACAGTGGCCAACAATACCTAGTTTAATTTTACTCTATCATTTAACATTTCCAGTCTACCAGAAAGCAATGTAACCCTAATAGAGGAGGTCCCGCGCATGCGCAGACCGGGCAGCCCCGCCCCCCGCGCCGCCGCGCTCAAGCGCAAGATCAAACCCGCACCCACCAAACCGCAGCGCATCTTACAACTACTGAACCACAAGGCACCAGCACACCAAGACATACTACACCATATACACACCGAACCGGACCCGCCCGAGGCCTTCCCATTAGACAAAGAAGACAATATCAGTGATACGGAAACGATCGTAGGCGAGAAGGAGACGGGAGATCTATGCAAGGACATGAAGGAATGTTTAGCGAAGTTCTCGAACTTCGCGCTCAATGATAAAGAGGATTTGAACGATAAATATCCGGAATCCGTAAGTCCGCCGTTACAGGAGATGTCTCCAACGACTTTAGACCCTACACCCTTCGCCGCGAAACCTAACCAGAGATTACTGACTGTAAATAAGTTTTTGAAGGACGATAAGAGCGAATTTCAGGCGCCCGAAGTCTTGAATATACCGCTGAACGCTCGTAGAACACCCCTGTTGAAGGAAACTGAAGAAAATAAGGACCCTAATATATACAAGTATGTGTCGTTCGGTTTGGAAATCAAGAAAGCTATGGAGGAGTGTCAGAGTATTATCAATTCATATAACAACATCAAGGATGGAAGGAAAGAGGAAAATGATAGTCAGTTGTCGCTAGAACAGATTTGCGAGGTCATGATGACGTTAGACAAAAACTCAGCGGAATTTCTAGACAAAATAGACTCAGACGAACCTATAGATATCAATACGGCGAACACGAAACTAGCGGAACTTGTCGAAAATATGCCGCAGATTTTAGCGAATATGCCCGAAATTGCGTCGAAACTGTCCGAATTCGCGAACGCGTCCTTCGAGCTACCGGAATTCGCGACGATCATGAACAGCCTACCGGAAGTGAACAACGAAGCGCAATTGACCCCGGAAACGCTGAAACAGATTAGGGAATTGAAACTAAACAAAGCCAGAGACAATGTTAAAGTGACCAAAAACACGGCGAAGAGAAAAACTCAGAGACGAATCAAGAATACTATAGATGCGGATATAATAAGCACTATGACGTTCGAATTCGACAACAAAGACATAGCCGAGCTGCTGAAAGACGAAAAAGACTTGCAAGCGTTAATGAAAAATAAGTCCAACAAGGAAGACTTTAAAGACTTACTTTTCTCTATATCAGCGCAAGTCGTTATCAATAAAGTATTTGAATATCTCAAGCAAAACAAAAGTCCGGAGCTCGCGAAGTGTTTAGAAGAAGATAAGGACCTGTTCTCACTGCCCAAGAATAGTATTAACTCAGAAATGTACTCAAAAGCATCGACGTTATTCGACAATTCAGTAAAAGACGCGTTGAGTATGGATGAGTTGCGGGACCTTGTGAAATCCCGCTTCAACTCCTGGAAGCTGTACGTATCCACGAAATTTAAGAGTATACCCATTGAGTTACTAGAAAACGAAATTGAATCTATGCTAGATAAATTTTATAGTTATATACAGGACTTGGCGAACAAACAAGCGAATGATAACGACAAAGTCGTTCAATTAGTCGACGAATTGAAGAAGAATGAACTAGATACGGACTCTAAAGAGATGAAGAATATATTCTCCGGTTCCGCGGGTAATACGTTCGATCTGTTAATCATGAAATACAATCAAATGACGCCTGAAAAGAAACAGTCGGTTAAAAGTTTAAAGTTCAAATACTTGCATGTGCTAAAACGTTGTACGGAGTCCCAACAACTTAGTAGTTGGATGTCCAGTGATCCTGCATTAGCCGCGAATGTTATACAAGAACTAGTCGATTTAAAGGTCGAAAACACACCAGAGCTTACCGGAACATCTATGGAAAAGAAAAGAGATTACTTCATCGAACGAATTAGGGAAATAAATAGGCTGTATATGAGTACACTACCTAAGAAAACGTTAACAGGAGATGATTGGTTAGTAATGTTATACAAATTAGAACAGCTAGAAGAGAAATTAAAGGATTCCTTCAAAATCCCGCCGCCTAAAGTGTCGAACGCTAGCGAAGCGGAAATCCTAGCAGCGAAAGGACTTAGCAAAATTATCGGCAAATCGAGCCGGCCGTTGATATCGGCGAAAAAACCCGAAACTAAAGACGAAAAACCGAAACCCGAGCCTAAGAAGGAGGAAGAGAAGAAATGTAAAAACGACGCGCTACTAGCCAAGTGCGAGGCTATACTGACGTCGAAGGGAGAAAAATCATTACTAGACAGCTTTTACACCATCAAATCATACATCACTCAAGGCCTACCAGTCCCAGAGAACTACAAAAAGCACGTAATATCAATATGCTCGAGTATCGACGCTAAATTGCTAGACGAGGAAGTCGAAGACTCGAAATCTGATAAAGAAGACTTAGAGACTAAGGAAGACTTGGCTAAATACTCCGCTCAAGCGCTGAGGAACGCTAAACAGACATTAAATGCTGTCGCATTTAAGAATATAACTAGGAATACTAAATCTGAGAGTGATGTTTGTGATACGCCTAAGAACGATTGCAAATGGACCAACGATTGTATATGTAATTCTTGTAAAGATGATTCGTCAGTGTGTTTGGGGGATATGGTGAAGTGTTATGATGAAAAGAAGTTGGAGAAGAAAGAAGTGAAAAAGCCGGTACTGAAGCCCAAGCCGGTGGCGAAGGCCTGCGAGAACGGGAGCCATCCGCAACATGTGTGTAAAGGTTAGTTACAGTGTATATCGTTTTATCGTTTTGACGGGCCCGTTAGCGTGGTCGGCGCGGAGGCGCCTTTCACGCTGCAGGTCGTAGGTTCGATTCCTATCCGGGACATACATTTGTGTGCATGAACATGTCTGTATGTCCCGAGTCTGGGTGTATATGTATATTAAGTATGTATTTACAAATAAAAAGTAGTATACGTAGTAATATCAGTTATCTGGTTTCCATAGTACAAGCTCTGCTTAGTTTGGGATCAGAAAGCAGTGTGTAAAAAAATGTCCCAGGATATTATTATTATTATTTTTTTTCGTGGGTAGGCCTACAAGGTAGTCCGACGACCTGGTGAAGGTCGCGGGAATCCGCTGGATGCGGGCAGCGCAACACCGGGCATTGTGGCGAACCTTTGGCATATGTTCAGCAGTGGTCGTCTTTCGGCTGAGATGATGATATCATTTTACTAGAGGAATTATTAGGGGAAAGATTGCACTGGAGAAAATTTAGGGGATAGATTACTATAGGACGTATTTAGGTATTAAATCTACTAACATGAATAAGCAGCTAGGGGATTAATGGACTTGACGATTGTGGTTTAGTACTAGGGATGTTATGGATATGAAATTTCGGATCTAGATACGGATACGAAAAAAAAAACAGTGATAGCCGATTGGTTTAGCACGCGTCTTGCGGGCTTAAGGTCCTGGGTTCTAACCCTGGCTCATCTCTGGATTTTTCGAAATCTATGTGTGAATCATAACTTTAATATGATTATCACTTGCTTGCGGTGAAGGAAAACATCGTGAGGAAACCTGCATGTCTTAGACATGGGAAATCCACCAACTCGCACTGGGCCAGCGTGGTGGATTATGGCCTGAATCCCCCTCGTATTGAGGAGAGGCCCGTGCCCAGCAGTGGGACGTTAAAAGGGCTAATATTATACGGATACGAATATAGAAATTATATTATACCGTTTTCAGATACGGTTACGAATATGACATTATTTCGGATTATCCGATAGTTTCGGTTACGGATATTAGATTTTTAAAGAAATATAACACATATTACTTTGATTTGACTTGAGCTCCATAACATCCCTGTAAACCGGGTTATTGGTAAAACACTAACAACGTGGCAGGGGCGTATAACTGACATCAAAAACAACAACTTTTGTTTCTGTGACTTTAACAAAACAATAAAAAAATATAACAAAAATCACACTAAAATGTATGCAACAAGAAAATATGCTCATCTAGAGAATAGCCGTGGTACGTTTAGGTACTTTAGGGCAAAGTGGAATACAACCACGTACCATGGCTTTCCTCTAGATGAGAAAAAAAACAATCATACATTTTAGAAAGTGATTTTTTTGTTTTGTAAAAAGTCCTAGAACAAAAGTTGTTGTTTTTGATGTCAGTAATACGCCCCTTCAAGATTGTTACCCCTAAATTAATACAAAGTTATGAACGACTTGCAGTGGAATTACAAATCACATTTATTCCTAAAAATGCTTTTCAAAACCATTGTAAACTGGCTAAAATCTCTATGAATTTGGGGGATAGTGTTTTACCAATAACCCTGTAATTCCTACAATGGTATTTGTTTGATCCAGTGGGTCACGCGGCGAGCGGGGCGGGCGGGGGCGGGGCCGGGGCCGGGGGAGGGGCGGGCGGCGGGGGCGGGGGCGGGTGCGCGGGGGAGGCGGGCGCCGACCAGCCCTGCACCTGCTGCTACTGCACCGTCTTCGGACACGCCGTGAGTATACTGTATATATTATACTACTGTATAGTGTTTCAAGAGTACGAAATAATACTTGAAGGTTTGAATCAGTATTGGGAATAGAATTAAATGGTATAATTTGACGGGCCCGTTAGTGTGGTTGGCGCGGGAGCGCCTTTCACGCTGCAGGTCGTAGGTTCGATTCCTACTCGGGACATGCATTTGTGTGCATGAACATATCTGTATGTCCGGAGTCTGGGTGTATATGTATATTAAGTAAGTATATACAAATAAAAAAGTAGTATATGTAGTAATATCAGGGGGCTTACCACGAACTCTTATTGCGATTCAATTACAGGAACGTTTGAACGATTCAGCGTCTTTTTGTGCAATGACGTACCTTATTGTCATGAAAATAAGAGACGTCATTGCACAAATGGCCGCTGAAACGTAAAAAACAAAACTGCTATAAGAGGTGGTGGTAAGCCCCCACTTATCTGGTTTCCATAGTACAAGCTCTGCTTAGTTCGGGATCGGGTAACCGTGTGTACAAAAATGTCCCAGGATATTATTATTATACATTTTTTTTTGCCGTCATCTTTTGAAAAAATGTAATAATTCAAAAACTATGTAAAATGTTCACAAACTGTTTTTTTAATATTAGTGGTTGCTTCTGCTAAATGCATTTTACACTGAATTCTAGGACATTTGATGTGTTCTAAGCCCGCAACATGCAAGTTGTCATTTGAACTGAGCTTCTCCGTGCTTCGTGCATGTAAAAAGTCGGTCCCGGTTGTCATCTAGGCAGTCGTTAAGCCGTGTCAGAGGCGAGCGGCTTGAACAACTATGACACCAGCTGGCCTACTCCGAAATACGAACCTAACGTTTCGGCTGACGGATTGTCGTGATTTGACATTTCTTCTTTCGTTTTTCTCTACGATTTGACATTGTTTTGATCGTAAATCGAATCCGTACTTCGGACGATCCGTCAGCGACGTATTTCGGAGTAACCCCCCTGGTACCAGGGAACCATACGATAAGAAGAGGTGTTTGTTCATGTATTTGTATGACCGCAGCCGCCTCTCACGACGCCGGTGCCGCGGAACTTCAACGAGACCAGGGAACGACTGAGATCCATATTAAACAAGAAGAAACAACAGTGCAAGACAGCTAACGTAAGTGCATTTATTGAATAGCCAAGATGTAGTCAATGGAGATTCGTAACGAATTTAGTTGAGAATGCAGATTTATAGAGCTAAACAATCCATAACATACAGTGCAAACATTTGTGTTCTAAGACGCAAATTTACGACGTTAATTGATGGAATCAGGCGTAACTTTGCGGAAATCCATTGTTAAACAATTATAGGAGGGACCCACCACTCACCCTCGGAATTGTCAACCTCCAATATTATAAACCAAATGAATTGATCGATAATAGAAGAAGCCAACAAGACCTAACTCCCTGTCAGTCGAGAGTATGTCTGTCATGAGTCATGGACCCTAACAATTAGCAATTCTCCGCAGACAAAGCGAATCCTAAATAAATTCGACACGTGTTTCGCCTCTAAACGAGGCATCCTCAGGAAAGCTGGACTGCGACTGAGCCCAACTGACTGAGCTGACAGACATACTCTCGACTGACAGGGAGTTAGGTCTTGTTGGCTTCTTCTATTATCGATCAATTCATTTGGTTTATAATATTGGAGGTTGACAATTCCGAGGGTGAGTGGTGGGTCCCTCTCTCTATAATTGTTTTACGACGTTAAGTCTAAATTAAAATTACAAGTGAAGTTCGCGCGCGGTTGTTGTGACGGCATGAGGTCCACTAGCGCTTAGTGAATGGAGGCGTGGGCGGCGATCCGGCCGTGTGACGTCACACGTGCCGGCCGCACATAATATAAAATGTATTATAAAATCGCACCGGGTGGATCGATTTCGATGATTCGATGATTATATTATTATTATAACACTATAGTGTTGGTTTTGAGTTGACATGTCGTCCTCGAAATGATCTCGATTGACTGCAGTTCATATATGGGCTGGCTCGATCGAGGTACTACCACCCTTTCACAGTGTCGATATTCATACAATTTTTTATTTTAGGCTATGGTAGTACGCTCCTATTTTCAATGGAGCCAGTAAATTGCTCGGGAATTTTTCCGTTCTGCCTGAACTGACCCTTAGGGTGTGGAGTGTGAAGGTGGTAGGTCCGTTGTCTATAACCAGCTGTTTAGGCTGTGCGTTGTCTGTCAGTTAGAATGTTATTAAGCAGGAGACGTTGCAGGGCGAGCAGGAGACGCAGGAGAAGAAGCAGGCGAGCGTGCAGCCGCCGCAGCAGCAGCAGCAAGTGGCCGCGGAGCCGGCGCCGCCCCACAAGCAGCCGCCCAAGCCGCCCCAGCTCGCGCCCCGCCCGCCCGTACGTTACACACTATACAAACACACTTGCTGACTAATTTATACAGATTTTTAGCCACTTTATAATAGTTGTACGCAGTATTTTTAGGAAAAAAGTGATTTTTAATGCCTGTAAGTCCAGTTTCTAGAAATTGACGGGCCCGTTGGCGCGGAGACGACTTTCACGCTGCAGGTAGGTAGGTAGCGTAGGTAGGTGGCGTAGGTTCGATTCCTACCCGGGACATGCATTTGTGTGCATGAACCTGTCTGTATGTCCGGAGTCTGGGTGTATATGTATATTAAGTATGTATTTACAAATAAAAAAGTAATATATGTAGTAATATCAGTTATCTGGTTTCCATAGTACAAGCTCTGCTTAGTTTGGGATCAGGTAACCGTGTGTACAAAAATGTCCCATCATCATCATCATCATCATCTCAGCCGAAAGACGTCCACTGCTGGACATAGGCCTCCCCCAAGGTTCGCCACAATGACCGGTCTTGCGCTGCCCGCATCCAGCGGATTCCCGCGACCTCCACCAGGTCGTCGGTCCACCTTGTGGGAGGCCTACCCACGCTACGCTTTCCGGTGCGCGGCCGCCACTCGAGAACTTTTCGGCCCCATCGGCCATCCGTTCTACGGGCAATGTGCCCTGCCCACTGCCACTTAAGTTTTGCAATCCTACGGGCTATGTCAGTTACCTTGGTCCTTCTGCGTATCTCCTCATTCCTGATTTGATCTCGCAGGGAAACTCCGAGCATAGCCCTCTCCATTGCCCTTTGGGTGACCTTGAGCCTTCTTATGAGGCCCATTGTAAGCGGCCGTGTCTCAGTGCCATAGGTCATCACTGGCAACACACACTGGTCGAAGACTTTCGTCTTGAGACACTGCGGTATTTGGGACGAGAAGATATTGCGTAGCTTTCCGAACGCTGCCCAGCCGAGTCGGATTCGTCGATTGACCTCTTTCTCGAAGTTGGACCTACCTAACTGGATGGTTTGTCCCAGGTAGACATAATCGTCGACAACTTCGAGTGTAGAGTCTCCGATCTTCACGGGAGCAGGTACAACACGGCAATTCGACATGATCTTCGTTTTGCCCATGTTCATTTTAAGACCAACTCGTTCGGAGGCTCTACTGAGGCCATCAAGCATCGTATTAAGGTCTTCGATAGTCTCAGCCATGACCACTATGTCGTCGGCAAACCGAAGGTGAGTGATGTACTCGCCGTTTATGTTTATGCCCAGCCCATTCCAGTCCAGAACCTTGAAAACGTCTTCCAGTGCAGCGGTGAACAGTTTCGGAGAGATAACGTCTCCCTGTCTCACACCTCGCTGCAACCGAATAGGTTTCGAGTTCTGGTCCTGTAAACGGACTGACATAGTGGCGTTTTCGTACAAACACTTCAGCACTTCGATGTACCGGTAATCGACTTGGCATCGCTGGAGAGACCGCAATACAGCCCAGGTCTCGACCGAATCAAAGGCTTTCTCGTAATCCACAAACGCTAAGCAAAGGGGCAGGTTATACTCCTCGGTCTTCTGTATAACCTGTCGCAGCGTATGTATGTGGTCTACGGTACTAAAGCCTTTACGGAAACCGGCTTGTTCGGGAGGCTGGAAGTCGTCAAACTTGCGTGCGAGACGGTTCGTTATGACCCTCGAAAACAGCTTGTAGACATGGCTCAGAAGTGAGATGGGTCTATAATTCTTCAGCAGAGCGTTATCGCCCTTTTTGAAGAAAAGAACCACCACACCTCTGTTCCATGCCTGCGGCGTTTTGCCCTCGAGTATGACGGAACCGAACAGCTTCTGAAGGGCCTTAAGGACCGGTTTTCCACCCGCCTTCAGGAGCTCAGCCGTTATTCCATCATCACCCGGTGCCTTGTTGTTTTTAAGCTGTTTAAGAGCCATACTAATCTCGTACAAGCTGACGTCCGGGATGTCTTCGGTATAGTGTCGGGTTAACCTAGCTCTTGGGTCGTTCGCCAGGTTTGTAACGGGTGTCCGTATTGACGTGTATAACTGTCCATAGAACTTCTCGATCTCTCTCAAAAGCTCTGGTTTGGATGAAACGATACTGCCGCCATCGGTTTTCAGTTTCGTTAGCTGGCTTTGCCCAATAGACAGATCTCTAGCGAACACTTTGGAGCCTCTGTTCCGCTCGATAGCTTCTTTAATACGCTCGGTATTAAATTGGCGGAAGTCACGTGTCAAGGACTTCGAGATCTGTCTATTGAGCTGCCGGTATTTAGACGCGTCATCTGAAGACTGCAGTACCATTTCACTCCTTTCCTCCATGAGCTTAGAGGTGTGATCCGAGATTTTTTTGGTTCTGTTTGTACGGCGGGCCTTGCAGTACTTTGACCCGATCGTATGGACAGTTTCCACGAACCCGTCGTTACAATCGTCCACGCTACTCCCTAGGACATCGAATCGGTTTTGAAGTTCGAGCTGAAAGCTCTCGGGGTTTTGGATCTGGTTTGGTGCTGGTCGGAGCGTAGACTTCATCAGTCGAAACCTTTCAAGCTTTATGTTGAGATTCAATGTGCCTCTTACCAGTCGGTGATCACTACCGGTTTTGACCGCGTTGATCACAGAGACATCATTGAATACTTGCTTCTTCGTCGACATGATGAAGTCTATCTCGTTTTTAGTTGCACCGTCGGGGCTCATCCAGGTCCACTTCCTGTGCTCACGCTTCCTGAAGAAGGAGTTCATCATATAGAGTCCCTCCTTCTCCATGAAGCCTGCCAGTAGGTGGCCCCGGTGGTTACGCCGTCCAACTCCAAATTGCCCCACTCGCAGCTCATCACCGTCTCGTTTGCCCAGTTTCGCGTTGAAGTCACCCATGACAACGGTAAAGTGAGTTTTGGAACTATGCATGGCTCTAGAGATATCCTCATACATAGTTTCCACCTCGTCGTCGGAATGTGCCGATGTCGGAGCGTACACCTGAACTACTTTTAACGAATAACGTTTGGTTATTCGGAGAACAAGATACGCCACCCTAGTCGACACACTCTCGATCTTCACCACGTTGTTCACGAGTGACTTGTGGACGATAAACCCGACACCACCCTGGGACTGCTGGTCGCCCTCCCGGAAAAAGAGCAGGTTGCCGGATTTCAGAATTATCGAGTCCTCCCCCTCTCTTCGGACTTCAGATAATCCTACGATGTCCCATCGTACCCTGCTCAATTCTTCCTCAAGCTCAGCGATCTTCTCGTCGGTCCGCAGTGTGCGCGTGTTATATGTTGCCAGGTCCAATAGTCGGTTTTTATGGTAGCCATCCTGCCGGAGATTCTTAGCACCCCCTGCCCCGCCGTTACCATAGCCGCTACCATGGCCAGGACTAGCGAGGCTGCCGGGGACTGGGGGCCGATTCTTTGTTGTGACTTTCATTTGGGGGGTTTTGCCATAATCGCCACGCTTGGCAGACGGGTTGGCGATCGCAGTAGATATAATATGTACACGGAGGACGCTGCTGCCCATCCTCCGGTGAATCCCTTAGTCGCCTCTTACGACACCCACGGGATGAGATGGGTTGGTGCTATTCTAAGCCGGCACCACACGGACAAAAATGTCCCAGGATATTATTATTATTAATTCACGAAGGCGACCGGCCCTTGGTTGTGTTCGATTTGTACATACACATTGTGACAGTGTGCGCGCGTAGCGGAGCCGTAAATGCACACATAAAAACGTATACAAATACGTCTTTATCAATGGCCGGTCGCCTTCGTGAATTGCAAGAACTATAAAGACATGTGCATTGCCTCTGCCTACCCTGTCGGTGAACACAGTCGTAATGTCATCCCCCCTTGCAGGCACTACCGAAGAGCCAGCCGCCGACGCTGACGGCGGCGCAGGCGCTGCAGAAGCGGCAGTCGCTGGACGCGCAGCAGCGGCAGCTCGCCGACAAGATGGCCAAGATGGCCGTCGCCGACAAACCCGCCGACAAGCCCAAGGTCTCCCAGTCACAACTATCTATACTCTCCTACTAATATTATAAATGCGAAAGTTCACCACCTGTCACGTCGGGTTCTGACTATCTGGTGAAAAGTGGGCTTTGAGTTGGTTAATACCTCCACAATGTGGTGGTGTATGGCCACTCAAGCCTCTGATATCCCCATTCGGGGGTAGAATGGGGTTAAAAGTCGTGACGTTATATTATTTGTTATTAGTTATAATATTATAAATGCGAAAGTAACTCTGTCTGTGAAGTTTTCACAACTGAAACAATTTTGATGAATTTTTGTAAGTAAAAGGACATAGGCTACTTTTTGTTAAGAAAATAAAACTTGATCGGTGTGAAATAGGGGATAAAAAATAGGCTACTTGATGTACAAATTGTACTAATGCCAGACTAACACACCAACTGTATGGTCCCAAACTAAGCAACGCTTGTACTATGGGTACCGTGCAATGGACTGGGGGCGATCCCAGTGACACCCAGACCGGGGCAAATTACCAAAAGGCCGTTTCCGAAATGTTCCTCTGTCGGGAATCGAACCCGCAACCATTCGATGCGGTTAGCGGTCGTCAGTTGTGACTAGTGAAACATCTGCCAACCTAGCCAAGTGGCTCCTTCTACAAACGTTTCTACAAATCGCTACGCTTCATGTATGGCAATGACATAAGTCATGTGATCTACATATGGACTTGTACTGTCATTTCAATTTAAGCGTAGCGATTTGTAGAAACGCTTGTTGACGATGCCACTTGGCTACTTGGTGGCCGCCACTTAGTGGTAGAGCCAAGCTATATCGGCTGGCTCGACCGGGGTAGTACCACGCTCTCACAGAAGATCCACGTGTGTTGTCCCCAGGCGCTGCTGCAGCGGTCTGCGGCGGTGCAGGTGAGCGTGCCGCCCGCGCTCAAGGCCGAGGGGAAGGTCAACCCTAACGCCATGGAACAGATACGATTACAGGTAATATACTCATGTACGGGGTGGATTCATTATAATAATACTTATATACGGGCGGTTTATTAAAGGTGCGAGTGCCAAGTCCAAAACTATAGGGAATGGCGAAAAATGTTCAAACGAGTCTCGGGCCCGATTAGGTATTTTTTTAAAATTCATTTATTTACTTATACAAAACGACTTATAAAAAAATAACAAAGGCAAAATTGAGGAAAGGAGGTCCTATTTCTGTGGCTACCAGCTTATACTGTTATTATTGTCTCCCGCTTTGCTACGGAGGGAAGTGGATAATCTTCTTCCAACTCCTATCCTTTCTTTTGATTAAATTCGTGCGGGTTCCAAGACAACTTAGCTTGTCCCCGGGACTCGTCGAGAGTCAAACCTTGGTCATCGTTGGACACCATTGTCGATCCTGGCTTACAGGAGTCACAGTGGTGGGAGTGTGTGGCGGGCCTAAACACACATTAGAAAAAAAAAAAAATAATTTGCAGCAACTAAAACAACAGCAACAGGCCCAGTACCAGCAACAGCAGCAGCAACTGCAACAGCAACAACAGGCCGCAGCCGCAGCACAACAACAGAAGAAACCGGAGCCGATATACGATCTGCCGATACACAACAAACCGACACTGACGCCACAACAACAACAACAGATTAGACAACAGCAACAACAGGTAATTTATTTATTTATTCAATAACAATATTTTATAATTATAAGAAATTATTATTATACCCACTATAAAAATAAAATAAAAAAATATAACGTCACGACTTTTATCCCCATTCGGGGTAGTCACAGGCTTGAGTGGCCATACACCACCACATTGTGGAGGTATTAACCAACTCAAAGCCCACGTTTCACCAGATAGTCAGAACCCAACGTGACAGGTGGTGAACCTTGTCGCCGTGTATACAGGAACTGACTGTTACCTAATCCCGAGGGATAGGTAGGTTTCCTCACGATGTTTTCCCTCACCGTCAGCGAACTGTAAATTATGCACATAGATGAAAATTCATCCATTGGTGCATGTCCCACTGGGGATCGAACCTGGGACCTTGTGATTGCTAGCCCAACCTGTTCACCCCTAGGCTACAGTCGTTACCCACCCACCCACTAATATTATAAATGTGAAAGTATGGATGGATGGATGTTTGTTACTCTTTCACGCAAAAACTACTGAATGGATTTGGATGAAATTTGGAACACAGATAGTTTATAAGCTGGATTAACTCATAGGATACTTTTTATCCCGATAGTATGTTTCCGTGGGACAAATTATGCGCGCACGAAGTCGCGGGCAAAAGCTAGTTAATTATTATTATTGGTGCTAGAGTCAAGCTGTAGCCAATTGACTGCAGCGCATAAATGGCTGGCTTGATCGGGGTGGCACCACCCTCTCACAGAATATCGACATAAAATAACTTTTACAACTGCGTTTCGTACAATGAGTGAGAGAACCGGAAGAAAACTACAAAACACCAACTGTATGGTTCCAAACTAAGCAACGCTTGTACTATAACTACCATACAATGGACTGGGGGCGATCCCAGTGACACCCAGACCAGGGCAAATTATGAAAAGGCCATAAACGAAATTTGCCTCTGGCGCTACGCTCCAACTATTATGCCGAACGGTCGTCAAATACATTTAAATTTAAATCATCCCTCTAGCTGCAACAACAGCAACAGGCGGCCGCTGCGGCGCAACAGCAGCAACAGCAGCAACAGCAGCAGCAGCAGCTAGCAGCAGCTGCTGCTGCGGCGGAACAGCAGCGGCAGTCGCGGCCGCAGCAGCAGAGAAGCACTGTCTCGCTCTCCAGCAGGGACACCAGCGTTTTCTCCACTTCCTCGGGATGCTCCGGGTAACATCACCGCTACATAAATCATATCCAATACACAACTAGTACAGGGTGGACGTTTTCGGACACCACATTAGGAATCAGATCTAATATAATAATAATAATATCCTGGGACATTTTTACACACGGCTACCTGATCCCAAACTAAGCAGAGCTTGTACTATGGAAACCAGATAACTGATATTACTACATATACTACTTTTTTATTTGTAAATACATACTTAATATACATATACACCCAGACTCGGGACATATAGACATGTTCATGCACACAAATGCATGTCCCGGGTAGGAATCGAACCTACGACCTGCAGCGTGAAAGTCGCCATCACGCCAACCACACCAACGGGCCCGTCAAAACAAATATAAAAACTTCACTTTTCTAGAACAAATTATGGCAAACGATATCTTTAATTATTATCTTTACTATAATATTATAAATCAAAGTAACTCTGTCTGTCTGTTAAGTTGTCGCAACTAAACCCCTGAACCAATATTGATGACATTTTGGCATAGAGATAGACACTGGTATAGGGGTTTAAATCCAATCCATAAGGGGGTGAAATAGGAGATGAAAATTTGTATGGAGTTTAGGTTTGGGTACATGGGATATGGGATAGGGGTCCGGGTTATTGGGGATACGGGATCAGGGATCCGAATTATTTTAATTCTGCACGAACGAAGTCACGGGCACAGCTAGTTATATGATATGTATGTTTGTTGTAGTGGGTCGTGCTGGCGCGGGTCGCGACCAGAAGACACGCGCGACCTGGACGCGCTGCTGCAGTACATCGAGGGGCCCGCGCGCCACGTGGACCGCGGCAAGAAGCGCGCCAAGAAGCAGCGACAGAAGGCCAAGAAGGTACCACACACCACCTAGCACACTCATCAACACTAGACCACGCGCGGCTACACGTGACACTATGAAATCGGCCTTAATTAGACGCACGACCATGGTCGCCAAAAGCGCAAAGCGTCAAGTTCTTTCCAGTAATGTTCTGCTTGTTGCACGTACACGCGTGTCTATGAAATCAGCCTTAATTAGACGTACGACCATGGTCGCTAAAAGCGCAAAGCGTCAAGTTAATTCCAGTGATATTCTGTTTGTGCACATACATAGTACGTGAAAAGCAATCAGCTTTTTGTGATACCGTCTTCGTTTTGTGGTAATCACCAACACTATCACTTGTCTTCGTTTTCGGGTGGGCTTCAGACTCTCTCACTCAGCAGCTAAATTTACGGCGATCTTCTGTGAGAGGGTGGTACTACCCCGGTTGAGCAGCCCGATTATGAGCTGCAGCTGGTTTCAACTAGGTTCTACCACCTTAAAAAGTGTGATACGAATGTTATTGGTGTGTTCAGATGGAGAGTCGTCTAATAGAAGAGCGAGCGCGTTTACTAAGCGAGCTTGCGCGTGCGCGGTGTGAGGCGGACGCGCTGCAGATGACGCACGCGTCGGCGCAGCGTCGCGTGCAACACACCCGGCAACTACTCGACACGCAGTACAGAGCCAAGAAGAAAGGTACGCTATCATACATCTACACCAATCTACACAATATACAGTAGTACGCTGCGGCCTTAGTTTGACGATCGACCATGGTCGTCAAAAACGCCAAGCGTCAAGTTGCTGCCAGTGATGTTCCGTTGGTGGCTTGTACACGCGCGACTATGTAATCGGCCTTAATTTAACGTTCGCCCATGGTCGCTAAAAGCGCCAAGCTTCAATTTGTTTCCAATGTTCCAATTGTTGCCCGTGTGTACGTTTGACTTTGAAATCTGCCTTAATTTGACGTTCGACTATGGTCGCTAAAAGCGCCAAGCTTCAATTTGTTTCCAATGTTCCAATTGTTGCCCGTGTGTACGTTTGACTTTGAAATCTGCCTTAATTTGACGTTCGACTATGGTCGCTAAAAGCGCCAAGCTTCAAATTGTTTCCATTAATTTTCTCATTTTTGCCCGTACACGTTTGACTTTGAAATCTGCCTTAGTTTGACGTTCGACCATGGTCGCTAAAACGCCATGCTTCAAATTGTGTCCATTCATGTTCTGCTTGTTTCTCGAATACGTGCGACTATGAAATCGCCCTTAATTTGACGTTCGACCATGGTCGCTAAAAGCGCCAAGCACTGATGTTATGTTCGTCGTGCAGGCAAGAAGCAGAAGCTGAGTCCGTCGCAGCAGTCCAAGCTGCAGCTGGTCGCGGAGCAGCTCGGCGAGCTCACCACGCTCATGCACACCACTGCCAAGGTACTGTCCGTACGGCCCGTCTCATGTTAAGCAGTTACCGTAGTCGGACGGAGGGAGAGGGGAGGGGAAGTGGGTTGGGCTTCCGGCTGTGACTTATCATACGAAATGGAGCTGAAATAGCTACTTGACGCCGATCTTTTGTGAGAGGGTGGTACTACCCCAGTCGAGCCAGTTCGTATGATGATGAGCTGTAGTCAATTGGCAATATTTTACAGTTCGCTGACGGTGAGGGAAAACATCGTGAGGAAACCTACCTATCCCTCGGGATTAGGTAATAGTCAGTTCCTGTATACACGGCGACAAGGTTCACCACCTGTCACGTTGGGTTCTGACTATCCGGTGAAACGTGGGCTTTGAGTTGGTTAATACCTCCACAATGTGGTGGTGTATGGCCACTCAAGCCTCTGACTACCCCCGAATGGGGATACAAGTCGTGACGTATATGTTATTGTATGTATAGGAGATGCAGAGTGCGCAGAAGCAAGCGGCGGAGTGGGCGCGGCGGCTGCAGGCCTGCGAGCGGCAGCTAGCCGACGCACGCGCCACGCAGACACCCGCCACGCACCACCGACACGTGAGTACACACATACACACACACACACACACACACACACACACACACACACCCGCGCACACACACACCCGCACACACACAGACACACACCCGCACACACACACGCACACACCCGCACACACACACACACACACACACACACACACACAGACACACACCCGCACACACACCCGCACACACACACACACACACACACCCGCACACACACACACACACACACACACCCGCACACACACACACCCGCGCACACACACACCCGCACACACACAGACACACACCCGCACACACACACACACACACACACACACACACCAACTATATTCGAATTGCTAATCAGACGTACGTGTATCGCGAGCATTTCTCCCGAAGCCTTTCCTTTGCACTACAACATGGGGTTCTTCAAAAGGCATGTTTACAGGTCCCTAAAAGGTCGGCGTCGCGTCTGCTCTCCTTAAGTTGCAGATGTCCTGGGCGGCGGCTTCCACTTACCATCAGGTGGACCGTCTGCCAGTGTGCCATCCTTGGCTATAAAAAAAGTCTGAGTAAACTGACAGCTATTTGTTCTATTTATATCCAAAAGTGACATGAGCACCTGTCAGTTTATTCCGTCTGATTAGCAATTCGACTATAGGCGCAGTTGGTTTGGTGCGGTATCTAAATAAATGCTCATATAAATATGTACGGTAATGTATGACACTGGGACGATCGTAATAAACTTGAATGTTCCATTAGCAGTCAGAGCAGGCAGCACTGCTGCAACAACGGCAGCAGCTCGAGCAGCAGCGGCAGCAGCACCAGCAGCACCTGCTCGAGCTGGAACAGCAGCGGGTTGAGCAACAGAAACAGAACGCAGCCTTCATCAGTGAGTATCGCACCAGCAGCGTCACATATTCAGTGGTGATGAATATGATGAGTTAAAGATACACGGCGGTATTAGGCAGACGCCCCAAATTTTAGAAAGTTATTTATGATGAACTTACATTGGCATTACAAATCACTATTGTTCCCAGAAATGGTTTTTAAAACCATTGTAAATAACCTAAATTTCTCTTTAAATTTGGGCATTTTACAATGGTTTTATGAAGCATTTTTAGGAACAAATGTGATTTGTAATGCCAGTGTAAGTTCATCATAAATAATGTTCTATAAATTTTGGGGACAAGTGTCGTCGTGTATTCTTACGTTTAAAGGTAGGGGTTCGTTGCAAGCGGCAGACAGCAGACGTCAGTCGGTCCGATACAAATTGTGGCGATGACATGTGCCGCGACGGCAGACGGCATTAAATTTCTATGAGACCGACTGACTTCTGCTGTCTGCCGCTTGCAACGAATTCGTACCTTAAGGTGCCATTCCGCGGGCAACAGCAGACCGCAGACGGCGACGGCATGTGCTGCGATGGTAGACGGCATTACTTTGCAGTATTAATTTTAATGAGATCGATTCCGATAACGACTGCAACTGTCGCGACCTCGCGAAATCGCCCCTTGAAGCGGGAATTACATTATCCAATTTGCAGAGTACTAAATTAGTGCTGCAGTGCTAGATTGTACTGGATTTAGCACACGCACTTTGCGTTTGGAGATCCGTAACGTATTTAGTTGAGACTGCAGATTTATAGAGCTAAGAAATCCATAACATACAGTGCAAATATTTTTGGTCTACGACAAAAATTTACGAAGCTGTGACCAAATTACTAGCGAAGTTCGCGCGCGGTTGTTGTGACTTCATCTGGATCACGCGCGCTTTGTAATGAAAGGCGGCCCGGGTACAGCGCGCCTTTAATCCGACGGCCCTTGTGACGTCACACCCTTATGCCGCACATTACATAAACTGTTTTATAAAATCGCAAGGAATGGACCGATTTTGATGATTTCAAAATTATATTGATAAGAAAACTTAGTTTGAACTATAGTGTTGGTTATGAGTTGATTTGTCGACCTATTATTGATTCACATTGGATAATGTAAAGCTCACTTGAGACGAGGGTGGATGGCCGGGTGTGCGCCATGTTTATATTATTGTTCTGTGTGATGGTAATGGTCTCCCTGTCTACAGACGGTGTGTCGGTGTGCGGCGGCGGCATGGTGACGGTGCGGCGCGCGCCCGACGGCGCCGCTACCGCCACCGCCACGCCGGCGCCGCCACCGCGTGCACACGCCGCGCCGCACCACGCGCGCGGACACCACGACCACGGTCAGTACACCACACCACACTACAAATACATGTGCCCTTTTTTAACCTGGGATAACCTTGCACCGACTAGCAACCTAAACCATACCAAGCTATTAATTCCACTGAATGACAGACCTGCATCTATACCACATACCTGTCCTTATAAAAAAAACGATAGTAAACAATAAAATAATAAATTAGCAAATTCATTTCATTTAATTTCTAGCCTGTACTGTCCCACTGCAGGGCAAAGGCCTCCCCTCCCTTTTTCCACTTGCTCCGGTCTATGGCTACCCGGGACCAATCCGTCAAGTAGGAGTCCAGCTCATCCCGCCATCTTTTCCTGGGCCTGCCGCGTTGTCGTTTCCCGTTGTTTGGGATCCACTGCGTGGTTGCTTTTGCCCATAAAGTTTCCGGCATCCGGCAGATGTGACCCGCCCAGCAAATTAGCAAATGGACAAGGATATAGTCAGCATAAAAAACCATAACATTAGAAACAAGGTAACCTATTATCCATTGAACAGACAGGGGCCCTACCACCATCTCTTATAGCAGTATTATTTTAACCTTACAACGAGTTTTTGTAATTTGACGTTTCTTATTGTCATGCCAATAAGGGTCATGACATTACAAAATAGTCGCTGTAAGGTTAAAATAATACTGCTATAAGAGGTGGTGGTAGGGCCCCTGTCTGTTCAATGGATAATAGGTTACCTTGTTTCTAATGTTATGGTTTTTTATGCTGACTATATCCTTGTCCATTTGCTAACTGTAAAGTGGGAGTAGGCATGCACAGCTTTCTAGGCTAGTTCTTTTTTTTTTTGTTTATTTAAATACCTAATTTTGTTTTTTTATTCACAATGTGTTAATGCCTGCCTGCTCACACAGCGTTGCTGTTTGAAAATGTATACAATTATTCTTTTGAAAAGAGTAACCATTGAGTTTCTTGCCGGCTCTTCTCAATGGAAGCAACATTACGAACCGGTGGTAACGCTATAATATTGTTTATCTTGACTATTTATAAACGCTTTATTGAGCTTACATGAATAAAAGCTTTTGATTTGATTTGAATTTATTATTTTATTGTTTACTATCGTTTTTTAATAAGGACAGATTTACGCTCAAAAATGTATATCATATATTTACATCCTCTGGATGAAAGCAGCACAAGGCAGGTCGTTGTGCAAAACCTTGGGGGCGGCCTATGTCCAACAGTAGACGTCTTTCGGCTGAAATAATGATGATGATATTTAAATATATGTATATGTAGCGTCACGACTTTTATCCCCATTCGGGGGTAGTCAGAGGCTTGAGTGGCCATACACCACCACATTGTGGAGGTATTCAGCCCACGTGTCACCAGATGTTTTCCCTCACCGTCAGCGAACTGTAAATTTAAATCTCTATCATTTATTAGTGTTTTATTTTATTTTAGTTACGTGTAAGCATGAATTATCATGGACTTGCTAAATACGTCGTGTATAATAACTAAAAAAAAAAAAAAAAGCGACTGTAGCCTAGGGGTGAACAGGTTGGGCTAACAATCAGAAGGTCCCAGGTTCGATCCCCGGTGGGGCATGCACCAATGGAGGAATTTTCATCAATGTGCATAATTTACAGTTCGCTGACGGTGAGGGAAAACATCGTGAGGAAACCTACCTATCCCTCGGGATTAGGTAATAGTCAGTTCCTGTATACACGGCGACAAGGTTCACCACCTGTCACGTTGGGTTCTGACTATCTGGTGAAACGTGGGCTTTGAGTTGGTTAATACCTCCACAATGTGGTGGTGTATGGCCACTCGAGCCTCTGACTACCCCCGAACGGGGATAAAAGTCGTGACGTTACATTACATTACATAATAACTAACAACCATTGAATAAATATATTGTTTGTCAGCAATGGAGGAGTGCGATGAAGAGTCTCTGGGCGCGATGGTGGCGATGCGGGGAGCGGACGCGCGCAAGCACACGTGGGAGCAGGCGCTCGCGCACATGACGCAGCTCGCCAAGGGAGCCGCCAAGGACAAGGTGAGCAGGGGGGGGGGCAAGGTCAAGGTCAAAATAGGGGAAGGGGTTCTCAAGGTCAATATCAATATATTTTTATTAATGTAAGCTAAAAAGCATTGATAGCTGCATTGTTAAACACGCGTCTTAAGGCTGGCGCACATAGAGGACGGCACGGCATGGCATTTTAATTTTTATCAATCGAATTCAATACTTATCCAATTGAAATAAGGTCCATATTTCAATGGTCGGTGATTGACATCGGAGCATCACGGAGTATTTTTTCGGTGCACCCGCTGGAGCACCTTATTCCGATTGGATAAGTATTAAATTCGATTGATAAAAATTAAAATGCTATGCCGTGCCGTACTCACTGTGCGCCAGCCATTATAGGCTTAACCGAACGCGTGTCACGTGCACCTATGCATGGGTTTAAAAAATAAGGTCTATTGATTTTTTTTTGCTGCGTATTTACACGGGTTAAGGTCTAAGGTTCAAACCCCGGCTCGCACCTCGCTCGGATTATTCGTAGTATATGTGCGAATCCTAACTTTAATACGATTATCACTTGCTTGAAGGAAACCATCGTGAGGTAACCTGCATGTCTTAGAAAAGCTATAAAATTTTGTAAAGACACGTAAAATCCGCCAACCCGCACTGGGCCAGCGTGGTGGATTATAGCTTGAATCCCCCTCGCATTGAGGGGAGGCCCGTGCCCGGGAATGAGACGTTAATAGGGCTAATATTATCATTTTATATTACCCTAAAATGTTATTGCAGAAAAAGCAAAAAGAATCACAGACAACACAGACCAAACCTGAACCGAAACCGAGCAACAAGGAGCAACAGCGGTCCAACTCGTTGCCGGAGACGGAGACGCAGCCGCTGTCCAAGAAGCAACGGAAACTGCTCGCCAAGCAACAGGTGCGATCACCCATCTATTTCTATACCTTCTTATCGTATGGTTAGTGGCCAACCTGGTATCAGAGTAATTCAAGCCGCCCGACGGCCCCCCTTCCCCTCCCTCTGTTCCACTTCCCTCTAGGTCGGTAAGATGCGAGCCATGCCTTTGGTACTGCAACCGTCTATAGGCTACGGTAACTGCTTAACATCAGCCGGGCCGTACGCTTGTTTGCCACCCTAGTCACTTAAAAAATACCTCCTCATTGGTGCTTATTCTCTTTCGGCTCTCTCGCTCATGGTACGAAACGCAGCTGTAATAACTACTTTATGTCGATCTTGTGTGTGAGTGTGGTACTACCCCGAGCTAGCCCGTATATGAGCTGCAGTCAATTGGCTTCAACTTGACTCTACCACCGATACCAACAAAATATTCACCATAATGTACCTACTTATGTAAGTTTTTAACACGACAAGACAACAAGCGACAAGGTTCACCACCTGTCACGTTGGGTTCTGACTATCTGGTGAAACGAGGGCTTTGAGTTGGTTAATACCTCCACAGTGTGGCGGTGTATGGCCACTCGAGCCTCTTACTACCCCCGAACGGGGATAAAAGTCGTGACGTTTCATTTTTTTTTTCATTATGTACTTATGTAAGTTTTTATTTATGTTCTAGGCCGAAGAAGAAGAGAAAAAGAAACAGGAAGAGGTAAAAGAAGTTAAAAGTAAGAAAGCCGACGCTAAGAAGCCGGAGATGCAGAAGACAGAAGTCAACAAGAAGACGGAGGTTAAGAAGCAGGAGCCCGCCAAGAAGAAGGAAGAGAAGAAAGAGAAAGTGACAGATAAGAAGGAGAAGAAAGGGAAAGAGAACAAACAGGAGAAGAGTGAGTGTTCAAAGAGAATGAAATACAGGTTTTATTATAAAAAGTTAAACAGGTTTTGAACGCATGTCTAGTCAAATGTCTCGTGTAATTTGACATAACTCGTGTTTAATTTTTTTGTAGCAATACCGAGAGTATTAGGGTCAGTTCAGGCAGAGCGGAAAAAATGCGCGGGCAATTTACTGGCTCCATTCAAAATAGGGCCGTATTGCCATTAGGCTATAGTCGGCTCGCGCATGCTCGCGACCGCGCTTGCTCTTCGGTCCTATTTTCAATGGAGCCAGTAAATTCCTCGCGCATTTTTCCGTTCTGTCTGAACTGAGCCTTATACTAGTCGATTTTTAATTTCCCACTACTGGGCACGGGCCGTGAAAATCTCTGATGATTGTGTTCTAAAACAGCTGGACCGATTTCCATGAATCATAGCTAAGTACCATTACAAGAACATCATCTATCAAACAGCAAAACTGCGTTGAAATCAGTTCATTAATTTTGGAGCTACATTGGATGAAACTTGACTCATTTTATAATGTTTTCTAATATTCCTAGCGCCCCCTCCGGTAACGAAACAGAGCAAGCCTGCTCAACAACAACAGCCAGCTCAACAACAACAACAAGCCAACAACAAGAAGGAGAAGAAGCAACAACAGCAACAGAAACCGCAAGTCATCAACATCACACCGGACACTACTATCGAAGTTGTTAGCAAAAAGGTGAGTGTGACTAACCAACAAATACTAAACCACCCTCTCCCCCCCGCTCGCCTTCCTTCCCTTCGTCCCACTCCCCTTCAGGTCGGCAACGTGCGAGCAATGCCTTTGGTATTGCAAGCATCTATGGGCTGTAGCTGCTTTACATAGTGCGGACAAATTTTTTTTGGACTAGACCCGCCACACACTATACAATGGTGTCCAACGATGACGCCGAGGTTTGACCCTCGACGAGTCCCGGGGACAAGCTAAGTTGTCTTGGAACCCGCACGAATGTAATCAAAAGAAAGGATTTTTGTTTTGTTTGTCATAAATGCTACCTCTAGCTTGTATAAATAAATAAAAAATGACTTCACAAAATCGATTTCAATTTCCATTTGTCCCATTAAAAAAAAACAGTATGCTAAGTAATGTATTGTGTGTGTGTTGTAGAGTGAGTGCGGCGCGGAGGGCGACAAGCCGCCGCCATGCAGCATCATGGAGCAGCTCAGCTGCGGCGTGCAGGTCAGCACACACACACACACACACACACACACACACACACACACACACACACACACACACACACACACACACACACACACACACACACACACACACACACACACACACACATACATACATACACACACACACACACACACACACACATACATACATACATACATACATACATACATACATACATACACACACACACACATACACATACACACCACACACACACACACCCCCGCGCACACACTTCCTCCACACACTTCCTCCACACACACTTCTTCCACACACACTTCCCCCATACACACTCCCCCCACATACTCCCCTCATACACACTCCCCCCATACAGACTCCCCCCCACACTCTCTCCACACACTCCCCCCCACATATACCCCTATTTCCGTTTTTCCTTTTGACGTACGGAAACCTGAAAAAATACTATCAGGCATGTCAATTCCCCACTCCACAGAGTCCACTCCTCACTCCACTCCAGTGTAGTATGCTTGTTGTGTAGGTGGCGGACCTGCGGTTACCGCCGGGTATAACGCTGACGCGCGTGCCGCCCGGAGATAAGAGGGAGCCGCCGCACATCAAGTCCGTGGTCAGTTCATACAAATAATACTAGCTTTTTAACGTCCCACGTTCCTGTACTCAGAAAGTACAGTGTTCTGTGTTCAGAAGGTCCCAGGTTCGATCCCCGGTGGGGCATGGATGAATTTTCATCTATGTGCATTATTTACAATTTAAAGTTCTTTTACGGTGAGGGAAAACATCGTGAGGAAGATGTATGGCCACTCAAGCCTCTGACTACCGCCGAGTGGTGATAAAAGTTGTGACGTGTACGTTCCTGTGCTGTATACATTTAAAACGCAGTTGTAATGGCTACTTCACGCCGATCTTCTGTGAGAGTGTGGTACTACTCCGGTCGAGCCAGCCCGGTATATGAGCTGCAACCAATTGGCTACACCTTGGCTCTAATAATATTAGCCCTTTGAACGTCCCACTGCTGGGCACGGGTCTCCCCTCAATGCGAGGGGGATTCAGGCCATATCCACCACGCTAGCCCAGTGCGGGTTGGTGGTTATCACATGTCTTTCGGTTTTGTTAAAATTTCTGAGACTTGCAATGCAATGCAATTTGGTCATAACTTGGTCAAAATTTGTCGTAGAACAAAATAGTTTGCACTGTATGTTATGGATTTCTTAGCTTTATAAATCTGCATTCTCAACTAAATTATTTGCGGATCTCCATTGCGAAGCGTGGTCAGAAGCTATTCATTTAACTGAGTTGCTCCGGAATTGAACATCAAGTTAAGATGTCATGGTAAGGTGACTGTGGACTCCTGCTCACATGATTTGTAACCGACTTCAAAAAGGATCTCCATGATGCGGTCACAGTATTATATCAGTGTGTGTATAACTTGTCGCGTCATATCATGTCGCGTCGTGTCGTGTCATGTCATGTCGTGTCATGTCATATCATGTCGTGTTGTGTCATGTCGCAGGCGGCGTGGCGCGGCGCTGCGCTGGCAGCTGCGCCGACGCCGGTGTCGCGGCCGCCGCCCGTCATCACGGCCGAGCCCGCGCGACCCGCCTTCGCACCGCACGCACCAGGTAACAACACGCACGGAACTAGATAGTAATTACAATTACTAACCACACGGAAATAGTAGTTACAATTACTAACCAATGCAATTACTAATCAAGCAGCTTCATTTATTCAACATGGATAGTACTTATTTCCTGAAAATAATTCATTAGACTATAAGAAAAGATTACCTAACAAAAATAACTTGATTTTACCTCAAACTCACAATAGTAGTATAAAAGAAATATCTACTATAGTTGTATACAGATATATAACAATTCACCTAGCTAGTAAGATTAAAATATTAGATTTACCATATTTTAGGAAATCTAAAAAAAAACATTATTGATTATTAGTTTTATTATTGATTAAAAGAGTGCTTTAATATGTAAAAAAACTCATTATTTAATATTTACTTATTAATACTTTAGAGTATAGTATTGCATGCCTATTTAGATAAATTGTGCAGTCCCCATACTTTTAAGACCACAAACTTGTATTACCATAATTACTGCAATAAGAGATTTGTACGACGACCGCTTAGCGCTGCCTAATCAACATTTAAACATTCCAGAACCACAGAAACCAATCATCCCCGACCCAGCACCGCCCGTCGGCAAGTCCAAAAAAGCGAAAAAGAAAGCTAAAAAAGCGGCCGCTGCCGCCGAGAGCGAGAAACAAGAGCCCAAGATGGTCACCCTCCGGAACCCCATGTTTCACCCAAACCTACCCCCAGTCCAGGTCACCCCACAACCGAAAACCGAGACAATACGGATCCCGGACCCTATACCGATGCCACCAAACGCCTGCCAAGCGACTATAACACCGACATCTAATGGCATGTTCACAATACGAAACCCCCTAATGTCAATGATGCATCAGCAAAACCTAGGCATCAGAAGTCAAACACCAAACCCGAACCCTGTCTATGGACCTCAATACAACTACGTCAACCCGAATAGTTACCCGTACGCAGACAGAAACTCCCCAAAAGACGATTTTCAGTCGCGAATAATGAATTTGGCGTCGTTTACTCAGAAAAACGAAGAAGGTTACTCGTTGTTTAAAACGGCGGATGACAATCAGCAAAGGAATTTCTTAACTCCAGAATATTTCGCTGAAAATCAGTCCCCTAAACCCGTAGTATCACCGAACCCGATAGGAACGAGACCGGATAACAGAAATGATTCGTTGTTCGCGAATCCGATTCAGAGACCGGAACCGATCGGTACGAAAAAACCGGATACGGAATACACCGGTTTTTATACTCCGTTCGGTGAGGAGGATAGAAATGTGTTTCGGAACGCATTGTTCAATGATAAGTGCGATGTGAGCACGGGTGCGAGCAGGACGGAGGATGCCGGGCAAATGGCGAACGGTGATTCGCTGCCGTATTTTCAGAGGTTGAGAGTGGGGTCGAAGTTAAATAATGAGGTGACGATACATCACGTGACCGAATCCAAGTTTTACAAAGGACAGGTGAGTTATAAAAAAGTATATTTTTTGTTTTTCAGTTTTCATACGGCTCATATACGGACTGGCTCGAACGGAGTAGTACCACCCTCTCGCAGAAGATCGGTGTAAAGTGACTATTACAGCTGCGTTTCGTGCGATGAGTGAGAGAGCCGGAAGCCCAATTCTCCCCCCCCCCCCTCTTTTTTATTGAAATTCGAACACCTTTGAAATATTTGATTCTCGCCAGTTTAAAAAATATATATCTTAAAAACTGTAGTATGTAATATTTTCACAAACTGTTTCTTGAATACTAGTGGTTGGTACTCCTGAATGCAGTTTAAATTGGATTCTACACTATTTGATGTGTTCTGATGCCGCAAGGGTGTCAAGACATTAGTAAACTGGTTCAAAATATCTGCAACATGTTGAAAAAACCCTGACCGAGCCGAAACCGGTATTTAGGGTTCCCAATCACATGACCAAATAAAATAAAATAAATTAAATATTCATGATAGTAAACATATTAATGACAATTTAAAATGCCATGTTTTTTGCCTTTTTCCCCCAAAATGTAGCAAATTTAAAAAATATGACAACACCGTTACCGGAAGTAATTATGTTAGACCTCTGACCACAAAGTATGTGATGACGTCATTTTATGAATTATATTTTTATGTAAACGAGGTATTTGTTTTCCAAAAAAATATGTGAGGCCTTTGCCCAGCAGTGGGACACTTACTATGCAATTTTTTTATTAAAAAAAAAAAAAATATTTTTACAAAAATAGAATCTATTCTCGGTGCCCAACAATACGTTTTCGGGTCGGACAGGGTTTTCTTAACATATTGTATAAACATAGCAGTGAGAGTGTAGTTAAACATATTAACATGGTATATAATGTCAGGAGCCCGGCGCGGCTGGTGGGGAGGCAGCTCATCCGGGTGAAGACTCGTTGTTCAGCCGCGCGGCGCCCGCGCAGCCCGCCGCCGCGCCCGCGCCCGCGCCCGCGTCCGCCTGGCCCGACCAGTTCTACGCGCCGCACAACAAGCCGGGTAAACTATACATACACACAAATAAATGGAACACAAACGAAAATGGGTGAATATAGACAAACATTTATGGATAAAAAAATATCGTGAATCCATTATTTATTTTTTATTGCTCACAGAAGACCCTCTGTATTTTTTCTTCTTTCTTCGAGAGAGATTTGATGGACAACACGTCAACCCTCAAGAAATTACGATTTACAATGAATACTCGAAGATAATTTTAATAGCTAGTTGTTTTACAAAGGCCCAAAGCCCAATCTACTCACTAAAAACCACTGGTCTCTTATATTATCTTCGTGAATTATTTATTATAAAACACATTCTTGGTGGTCGGCCATCTGTTGGTGGCCGACAACATGCCGAATCCCCAAAAAGCTGCAATTTAATATAATAAATTAAAAAATAATTTTGGTGAAGATTGGTTTCGCAATGGTTAATTTATAACAGACGCCGCCCTGTTGGTATGTTAGCTTGCCGTTAATGAGTCTTCATAACACCTCTATAAGTCTCGTAGTTGTGTTGTCGGTTGTCAGTAGTGTTGTGATGTGTTGCAGTTGGTGTGGTCCGCGGACCGACGCCGCCGGCCGACACGCGGTTCGGCCCTGTCGGCGCCCGACACCACCAGCCCGACACTGGTACGTACACATCTCATACACGTTTCATTTAACTATATTCATTCTTTTCCTCGTTATGACTTCGCTTCGCATTTAGCCAGTGACAAGAAATTTTTTTTTTAAGTTTTAGAGACTATGCACACGGAGCAACTTTAGTTGCCGAAACTATGAACTTTTTAATCGTTTTTTGGCAGTTGCAGCAACAGTTGCCGCGATTTCCGCAATCGTTTCGCAATTGTTTTATATAAAAACAGCTAGTTGCGAGTTGCCAGTTGCCACAAAAGTTGCCCGTGTGCATAGCCCCTTACACTTCATTTCACAATATTTATGGCACAGTTGGGCAAAATTTGATTGCAATTTACAGGTGGTGTCACAATTAACAATTAATTGTGATTTGTTCGCGATTGACAAACAAATCAAAATTAATTGTAAATTGTGACCCACATGCAATTTGCAGTTAATTAATTGCAATAAAATTTTGCCCAACTCTGATTTATGGCTACGCTTTTCGCATATACCCAGTATCTAGAAAAAATATTTTAAGTTTTTGCTGCGTCAAGCACAGACCTTTGACCAGGCCTAAAATATCCCCAAACCCTATCAATGAAGTGTCGGATACATTACTGATAAAATTACCAAATTTTTGGGAACGCGAAAATCATATTTCACCAGTTTTGTTCCAAACGTCCAATGTCCATGGTATGGATATAGTACAAGCGTTGCTTAGTTTGGGACCATACAGTTGGTGTGTAAGTCTGGCGATATTTATTCATCATTAAATAAAAAAGTAGTATATGTAGTAACATCAGTTATCTGGTTTCCATAGTACAAGCTCTGCTTAGTTTGGGATCAGGTAGCCGTGTGTAAAAAATGTCCCAGGATATTATTATTATTATCATCATCTCAGCCGAAAGACGTCCACTGTTGGACATAGACCTCCCCCAAGGTGTTCCACAACGCCCGGTCCTGTGCCACTTGCATCCAGCGGTTTCCCGCGACCTTCACCAGGTCGGCGGTCCACCTTGTAGGGGGCCTACCTACGCTATTAGGGCCACCGCAGACATGCTACTTTTTGAATCGGAGATCGGCGATTTAGCGACTCTCTGCGTTCGATCGCAGTATCAAAAACGCGCGATTTTGCAACTGGTCGCTGCATTTAAGTTCTAAAATGCGACTAAATCGCCGATCGCCGATGCAAAGTCGCATGTTTGCAGTGGCCCTTTTATTTTATTTATTTGCTGTCGTCAACACAACATCATCGTGAGGAAACCTACCTAGCCCTCGGGATTAGGTAATAGTCAGTTCCTGTATACACGGCGACAAGGTTCACCACCTGTCACGTTGGGTTCTGACTATCTGGTGAAACGTGGGCTTTGAGTTGGTTAATACCTCCACAATGTGGTGGTATATGGCCACTCAAGCCTCTGACTACCCCCGAATGGGGATAAAAGTCGTGACGTTATATTTATTTATTTTTATTTGTTGTCGTGTAGAGTCGAGCGTGTTCCTGCCAGACTCGAGCATCACGAACCTGTCATCGCTAGAGGCGGCCGAGCGAGAGATTGAGTGCTTCAAGCGGTTCGAATTCTACTTCGAGCCGCCGCAGCACAAGCCCAAGGTGCGGCTCGACGTCAAGGACATCGCCGCCGCGCTGCGGCACAACCACAAGTAGACTGCCACCACCACCGCCACCAGTGGCCGCTACCGCGAGGTCGTGGGGGCGGCTCGCACACCAACACCGTGAGCGTGGTCAACTGCCACCGTGGTGGGGGCCGCTGCCACCGCGCAGCCATGACGGCGTGGGGACGGTTCACACAATACCACCATCGTATGTGTGTGTACTGCCACCACGTAAATACGATAGCGTGGGGGCGGTTCACACTCACTACCATTATCGGTGTGTGTGCTGCCACCACGTGAATACGAGGACGCGGGGACGGCTCTCACAAACTACCGCCACCACTACGATTTGATGGGGGCGCGGGTTTTGGGCGGCTCATGAACATACACAAGTAGGGGACAGAGTGCAGGGCGGCCCCCACACAATCGCTTGAGGACGGGGGCGGCTCATGCAACTGCCACCGCGCAACTAGTAGACGGGAAATAAATTGAATCGATATAATAAAAAATGACCAAAAAATATACTATGATAAATGTAGGAAACTTAATTTTATTTTCACTTTTTATATTGACGTGTCGCATCTAAAAAGTTAAAAGTAATTTTTTAATGAAAATAAATTATAAAATTTATAGAAAATTAGTTGTTTTCTAATTACATCGATTCAGTTATTTCACGCGGGTCCCATATCGCAAGTATAATAAAGACATTTGGATCGCGAAACTGATAATGTAATACCCCCTATTGACGGATGATACTTTAAACACGAGTGGGAATAATAAAATTGACATGTATAATATAAAATGACATGACGCGGTCACAAAAAATATACTTCGCTATAATGATGATTCTATTTGTACACGAACTGTATTGCCATCCTTTTCACGCAGCTAACGTATGAGCAAGACAGAAACATTTTTTAGATGTTTCATATATTTTGAGAATCGCAAAGACATGGAGAATTAGCATTCAATGACTCCAAACATAGATTTATAAATATTTCGCGCGCGCGCTTACACTAGATGCCCCTATTGACAAAACTCATTCTAAAAAAATGCGGCAACTTATCGTCGCGGAACGTCAATTTCATTTATTGCTTCCTGTCAGATGTATTGAAGTACGCCGATTTTAGCGTGGTATCAGTTGCCGCGTTTTATTAGTGCGCATGTATCCTCGCGGACACCAGAATTAATCTATGACATCAAAGTTAACTATTACAACCATGGGGGTACTCCCCCGAAGGGGTAGCCAGAGTGGGATAGATATATTCCCTCATGATCATCTTTAAATTACCAATTGATGTGCAACAAAAATTGCAATCAACGATTTTGAATCGTAACGCGATGATTTTAAAGTCTAAAGTAAGAATTATGAAAGCAACAGCATTTTTGACACTTTAGGGTCTCGGCGCAACGGCTCAAGCCATACCAACCTCTATGTCCTTGGAATAAGAGCGAATTCGAAGCTCCTATTCCGTCGACATAAAGGTTATTCTCGCCTATCAAGGACCTGTAGTTTATCGGCGACAAATCGCAATGGGACGTTTTGTATTTGATTTTCGCACAACAGATCAAATGTTATTCTACTGCGATTTGTCGCACATGCGATTAATCGCAGCGACTGGTCACCGCACTTGCGATTAATCGCAGCGATTTGTCGGACTTGCGATTAATCGCAGCGACTGGTCGCGTTTGCGATTAATCGCAGCGAATGGTCGCACTTGCGATTAATCGCAGCGACTGGTCGCAGTCGTTATATGAATACACGTAAGCGCCATTATAATGTATCACTGTATCTAATAGTATTTGTCGGACGGTTGTACGGATTTACTTGTAAGTGAAATAAAAGTGTAACGATAGATGAATGACGACTTTTATTTACATCTTCACGCTTATTTCCTTGTAAGGGATGGGTAGAGGTGCCCATAACTGCCTAATGACAAAGAGTTAGTCTGTAAAATATGTTTTTTTTTCTATAGGACAGGTGGCAAACAAGCGTACGTCCCGCCTAATGTTAAGCAGTTTCCGTAGCCTATAGATGCTTGCAATAGAGCAATTATTGACTATTTTACAAAAAATTACGGAACTGCTACTTATTCATCAGAAAATAAGAAAAATTAATTGCATTAGCAATGTTGCATAGTGTCGCTATTAGCCCCTTAGAGCGTCCATGCGCCCATGTAGGGCTTAAACAGGGAGGGAGACATCAGTCCGCACTCCAGCCGTTTACGGCTCAGACGTTGCTGCCACCCATCGGACGCTGTTCACCTGAAGGGCTAGACAAGTGGCTGACGTCTACAAGCGTTCCTTCAAATCGCTACGCTTCATGTATGGAAATGACATAAGCCACGTGATCTACATAGCAACTTGTTGTTGATCTACATAGCGACGTTTGACATTTCCATACTTTGTGAAGTATATTCTATTCGATTAGCGTTCATGCCTGTCTAGGGGGGTTGTTGGGCTACTCCGAAATACGAAAAGAAACGTTTCGGCTGACGGATGGTACAGTCAGCAACGAAAGTCGCTGAACATTCTGAATTTTTCAAATCGGTTATACTCTTTATTCTACTAACGTTGGTAAACCTTTATAAAACCAAACATTAGCAACATGTCTACATTTTGTTTCGATAAAGAAAAATTATGGATTTGATGCAAAACAAAATTGTGCAAGCTATTTGAAAAACTGAGAATGTTCAGCGACTTTCGTTGCTGACCGTACGTTCTTCTACTCCGAAAGTATTTAGGATTCGATAGTCGTCACTTGACGTTTCTTCTTTTGGAGATACTCCGAAAGATCCTGAACACTTTCCGAGTATCCGTCAGCCGAACGCTGCCTAGCGAGCACCTGCAGTAGTATTTCTATGCCACCCTGATACTTCAAGCTGTAGTGCTAACAGCTACACAACTTATGAAACTAGTATTTACCTGAAAATTTCAGGAATAAATAAAACAACAATAATCTATAATAATGTATTACTACTAAAATCTAATTCTTATATAACACAAATATTCCAGTTTCATTATTATTACGAGAGTTTCAAATAGTACACAGAAAAATGGACAACGTGGTCTTTGCCGCGACGAAAAACAGATTGGGGTCAGTTCAGACAGAACGGAATAATGCGCGAGTAATTTACTGGCTCCATTGAAAATAGGACCGTTTTGCTCCGATGTCAATCCCCGAGCATTGAAATATATACCTTATTTCAATTTGATAAGTATTGAATTCGATTGATACAAATTAAAATGCCATGCCCTGCCGTGCGCAGTCTGCGCCGGCCATAATAAGATAGCCTAAGGGCCACCGTAGACAAGCTACTTTCAGCATCGGCGACCGGCGATTTTGCGACTGTATCGATGATGCGTCGCGTTTTTTCGAGCAAGAACGAGCGAGACGCAACATCTAAATCGCCGATCGCCGATACTAAAAGTAGCATGTCTGAGGTGGCCCTAAAGTCGGCTCGCGCATGCTCGCGAGGATGCGCGAGCCGACTTTAGGCTATGGTGATACGGTCCTATTTTCAATGGAGCCAGTAAATTGCTCGCGCTTTTTTCGCTCTATCTGAACTGACCCTTTCGAGTCATTCGTCCACGACGCTACTCAAAAGAAACTGAACTGTATAGTAAAAAAAAAAAACTAACTAATACATTTTATTCTTGACGATCTATGTTGAATGTACATTTTCTATACCAAATGGGCCAACGGATTCATCAACAATTTTGCGTAAAGCCACCATTTTGTGGACATCCCTTAGTGCTATATCGCACGATGACACCAGCGGTAGCGCAACCAGTCGCAAAATGTATAGAGCTGTATGGAGGATATCGCACCTGGTGTCCGCTGGTGGCGCAACCATGGTTGCCTCGTGCGATATCGCGCTTAAGCGCGCATGTTTCTTTAACAGCCCAGAGTGCGGCGTCCAAATTTGTCGATCCGAGTATTGAAGGTGATTATTCCGGTGGTGTATCTATCAGTACAGTCAGTGGTGGCGCTTGTCGATGTGGTGGTGGGGGGGCGGGTCGTCCTGGCGGCGGCGCTTGCGCGTGGCGGGCGCCGCCTCCACCAGCGCCGCGTGCGCCTGCGCCGCCACCAGCATGCCCAGCTGACACTGCGCCTGGGGACACAACACCGGTTACACTATTATTGATGACAATAATATTGAACAATATTTGATCCGACTTTTTGGCGGGAAGTGGAAAAGTGATGTTGTCATTTTTGTTTTATTTTCCAAAACTTGTGTTTTCGTGAATTATAATGTGTAATGTTGGTGGAATATTAACCATTATATGTTCATTAATGTGCGTGAGTGTGGGCAAATAGAACTAAAGTGGTAAAACATAATTTTCGGGTTCCTCCAAAGTCTAGTAATTTGTCAGTAAAGCATCCGCCACTTTACTGATAGGGTTTGGGGGGGTTTAGGCCTAGCCAAAGGTCTTCCTGTGCATGTAGCAGCAAAAAAATTTTAATATTATATTTTACTTGACACTGGCGTATACGAAAAGCGACGCCATAATGAAGAAAAAGAAATTGATTTCATACTTTTTTTTTTATTAACCTATTTTTGTGTCCCACTTCTGAGCAAAGGCCTCTCCTTGAATTCTCGATTCTTTGTAATTAAATAAAGATATGTAATCTTTTAAACCAAATAGGAGGTTCCCAAACTAGGCACAGCCTGTATCTTGGGATACCATTTGTGAGTTTAAATAAAGTCCGTATTAATAAGGCCCATATTCATAAATGCATCTCAAAGTTGAGATCGATCTTAAGATGCAGTTTTGACGTTCAATGTATGGAACATCTGTCAAAAACAGCGTCTCAAGTTCGATCATGAGATCGATTTATTAATACGGGTCTAAGTGCGATATCGCACAAGGCAACCATGGTTGCGCTACCAGCGAGTGATTCGGTAGCCGACACCGAATTGGTTGCGCTACCAAGCGGGCACCAGGTGCGATACCCTCCATACAGCTCTATACATTGGTGGGTGTCCTCGTGCGATAGGGCGCTTATGCGCTGGTTTCCTCCAAAAGCGGTGCCAAAAAAAAAAAAAAAAAAAACAAAAAAAACAAAAAAAAAAAAAAAAAAAAGCGGTGCGGTGCGGTGCGGTGCTATTGCAGGAACCCATAGCTTTAGTCTGGCGGTATTGATTGATGTAGCTACCTCCTTGTGCATCTCCTTGGCCATGGTGTACACGCTGTGCTCGCTGCTGTTGTACATGAGAGCGTTCGTCAGCATCAGCAGCACCTCGCGCTGGAACTGCGCTGTTGTCCTGAACATAACATAACATCGTGAGGAAACCTACCTATCCCTCGGGATTAGGTAATAGTCAGTTCCTGTATACACGGCGACAAGGTTCACCGCCTGTCACGTTGGGTTCTGACTATCTGGTGAAACGTGGGCTTTGAGTTGCTTAATACCTCCACAATGTGGTGGTGTATGGCCACTCAAGCCTCTGACTACCCCCGAATGGGGATAAAAGTCGTGACGTAACAATATAACATACATTCATTGGTGGCAGAGCCAAGCAGTGATAGCAGATTGGTTACGCTTGTTACGGTATTAGCCCTTTTAACGTCCCAGTACTGGGCACGGGCCTCCCCTCAATGCGAGGGGGATGCAGGCCTTACCACCACGCTGGCCCAGTGCATGTTGGATTTCACATGTCTATCGAAAATTTGTTAGATTTTCTACGACACGCAGGTTTCCTCACGATGTATTCCTTCACCGTATACCACCAAAATAATATGAATACTTCACCACCAAGCCAATTAGACGCTCGCATGGAATGCGGCTTCCCCGCCGTGCGGGTGACGTCAAATTTGACAGGTGCCTAGGTGGCTTGGTGGAGTAGTATTTATTTAAGACATTAGTTGTCATCTTTTTAGAAAAGAAAGAAATAAAGAAACATTTATTCGACACACTCGCAACACATAGACAGAGGAAACAGAAAAAAAGGGGTCAGCGCGAACTGTGCCGAAAAGGTATTTGGCTCAGCATGTGCTGGGGGGGTACGAGACTCCACCAGCGCTGATTTTCAGCCAAACCCAAGAGAAAAGGCCACTGGCTACCCAAGAGAAAAGGACTAATAAAAATAAAAATATATATCTACTTAATAAAATCAATAAAATAGTAAAAAGACATAGGTACGTGCGAAGAATATATTAAGTAAGTATATAATAAATAAAATATATTATGTTACTTATATTTAATATAATAGAATTAAGAACAGAATAAAATAAATAAATAATAAATGTTTAGCTGGTGCTTATGGCGAGCGTGTGTTGGTGGTACCTGATGAGTCCGGTGTCGATGTGCCTGCGGATGGTGGTCATGTCCATGGGCCGCTTCACCACCTGGCTATAGCCCGGCGCCTCCTCGTCGCTGATCGGACGCACGAACAGCGACGCGTACTTGTGCGCGCACAGCCTGACCACAACCCACAACAAGACGATATTAGAGATGTTTCATTCTAATGTCATGTGTTTCATGTAAAAATGCACGCCCCCTCCACTAAACGTGATTATTTCGATGCCTCCGACGCATAATGTTGTAAGCCACAAAAATGCAATTTCGCGTTTTTACTGAAAACAGTCATAATTTGTATTATTTGCATTCAAAGTGAAAAAAATACAAAAAACACGATTTTTCAAGGATTTGCCAGACGTATAATGTTGTAACTTTCGAACGAGAACGGAGTAAAACATTGTATGTAACCTTTACGCGGGGTAGAATCCGCTCGCGTGTCGTATTGGTCACATACAACAGATTACGCCGGACTTTCAACCGACCGCACGTATATAGGAAAGCGTTTAAGTTCTCTTAAAATTAACATTAATTAGCATTTATTGGGTTAATTTTACTTTTTTGTGGCTTATTTTAATTTTTTGTTGTTATTGCCACATACAGTGGAACGAGACTTGCATTTTTCAGTGTATATTGTTGTAACTATCATATACAACCACTGACGCAGTCTAAACTCCGCCGCGGTATAATATTGTAAGTTCATACTTACAATAATATACAACAATTGGTGAAGCCTGTAGTCCGCAGTAAAAAGTTGTAACAACAATATCTCAGATAATATACATATTTGTTAAATTTTCTTTCAACACAGTCAAGAATACTATAAATTACACTCATATACCAAATTTCACAAAGATACAATGATAAATGCAGTTGTTATTCCAATTTGAATCTTTAAAACGCTCTCCTGTAAAATTGTATTTTTGAAGTTACAACATTATACGTGGGAGCCATCGATGACATGTGGGAAAATAAATATTCATTGCAAAGCTTTACTTAAAGAAGGTATACAGGGTGATTTGTCAAGTGTGCGTGGATGGGCAAATCCGAAACTATGAGGAATAGTGAAAAGTACTCAAAGGAGTCTCGGGGCAGATTTTGATGAAAACTAAAACTGCATCATTGGATTTTTGAAAAAATAATATTTGTAGCCAGGAATCGAACTAGTTGATTTGAAAAAAAAATAACCACACACTGTATTATTACACCATTCGATAGTGTCGCTAATTAGGAACGAACCAGAGATCGGAGTAGGTAGATTGATTTAAGGTTATTGACGTCAAACGTATATGTTAATATGGATAAGACTCAGAATTCTACAGATGTTGAACGATCATTTTCTACTTATAAATGGATTTTAGACGTCAAAAGAAATAGATTGAAATTAAAAAACATTGAAAAACTTATGGTCATTTATTTTAATCAGGATGTACAAATTGTAACCGATGAAGATTAAAAATAAACAACAATAAATGATGTAATTGGCTCACTTAAACGTTTTTCATTTTAACATATTTTTTACGAAATGTTTTGACATCCCAGTTCCATTTCCGGTAATTCCGGAAAAATGGCATGTCCATGTTATGACCTCATGGCGCAAGTACGAAAAATCAATCTACCTACTCCGATCTCTGGTAATGACATATGGCAAACTTGAGGCGGGCGCGTGCGGCGACTCCGGCACTGGTGTGTGTTGTGTGTGCGTGTTTATAGTGTATATACTGTGTGTCACCTGCTGTAGACGAGCATGACGGACTTCTTCCAGAGGCGGTGTTGTCTGTCGGCGTCGCTGGCGGGCGCGTGCGGCGACTCCGGCGCACTCGCCTCCGCGCTCTCCGACCCCGACCACGCTGCGACACGTACACACACACTATACACTGGTGTCTACTGGTTATGTGGTCAATGGCATGGCACCAGCAATGCCATCGACCACGTAACCATTAGACGACTATAGCCTGACCGCTACCGCTATGCCGCGCCTTAGGTATGCGGGGGGAGATGGGGAGTGGATTCGCCCCCCGTCTCACCGCTCGCGTACTTAAGGCGCGGCACAGCGGTAGTGGTCAGACTATAACACCTATTAATGGAGATCATTTCGAGGTCGACAAATCAACTCAAAACCAACACTATAGTTAACACTAAGCTTTCTCATCAATATAATTATGAAAACATCGAAATTGGTCCATCCGTTGCGATTTTATAACACATTTTATATTATGTGCGGCCGGCACGTGTGACGTCACACAGCCGGATCGGCTTGAAGGCGCGCTGTGCCCGCGCCGCCATTCACTACAAAACGTGCGTGGACCAAGTGACGTCACAACAACCGCGCGCGAAAACCGCTAGTAATTTGGTCATAACTTCGTCAATATTTGTCGCAGAACAAACATTTTTGCACTGTATGTTATGGATTTCTTAGCTATATAAATCTGCATTCTCAACGAAATTCGTAACGGATCCTAATTGTATAGTCTCGACGAACTAAATTACTATTTCTGACTGACTGACACGCTGTATAATTGGCGATAAAAAATACAATTAATGTAAACAAGACAAGTGGACAATCTTCTTCCAACTCCTATCCTTTCTTTTGATTAAATTCGTGCGGGTTCCAAGACAACTTAGCTTGTCCCCGGGACTCGTCGAGGGTCAAACCTTGGCGTCATCGTCCGCCACCATTGTCGATCCTTGTTCACAGGAATAACAGTGGTGGGAGTGTGTGGCGGGCTTAGTCCCAAAAAAAAAAACAAGACAAGCCCTCTGAGTTCCTTGCCAGATCTTCTCAGTAGAAGTCGCGTTTTCCGATCCGGCGGTAGAATTGAGTAAAAAAAATTAAAAGATAATCTGTAAGTGCCCCCGTAGGCGTGAACAAAATAAACGTTTTGACTTAAGGTAGCTGATAATATGAACTCACTTCTAGACTCAGATTTCTTCTTCCTAGAGTAATCTCTCTTCTTCTTGCCATCCTTCTCTTCCTCGCGGCTCAACTGCGATAATAATAAAGACAATGTATCCATAGTGTTGGATTATAAATTTTATAAGTACTCCTTTGACAGTTATCAAAGACTAGGCATCTGACATACCTACCTATAGAAGAAGAATAATTATGTCACTTGAAATAAATAATTTTCCTGTACGGTTTATAAAATACAATATAAAGAATTCTATAACTCTAGTTTTACTTGGGCCCAATACATAGTACAAGCGTTGCTTAGTTTGGGACCATACAGTTGGTGTGTTAGTCTGGCGATATTAATTAAATTGTCAATTGTGAAACCACTGAATTATTATGACTAGAAGTTTAGTGTGGTATCCTACTAATATTATAAATGCAAAAGTGTGTGAGAATGTTTGTTACCACGTATCTCCACAACTACTAAACCGATTTTAATGAAATTTGAAAAGTAGATAGTGTAGGCTTTGGACTAAGACACCCTACTAATATTATAAATGCGAAAGTAAGTTTGTGTGTGTGTGTGTGTGTGAATGTTTGTCACCACGTATCTCCATAACTACTAAACCGATTTTATGAAATTTGAAAAGTAGATAGTGTAGGCTCTGGAATAAGACATACGACTGATCTTACACATCAATTTCCACGCGGGCGAAGCCGCGGGGCACAGCTAGTATATTTTATAAAACACATGGACCAACGCATTCATCAACTATTTTGCGTTAAGTCACCGTTTTGAGCCTTAGTAAGCTGATAAGAGACTCGAAGAGGCCCATAAGTGGTTGCATTTATTAAGGAGGAGTCCCTCCCGGCGGGTGGAGGTGGTTGCATTTATTAAGGAGTCCCCCCGGCGGGTGGAGGTGGTTGCATTTATTAAGGAGTCCCCCCGGCGGGTGGAGGTGGTTGCATTTATTAAGGAGGAGTCCCCCCGGCGGGTGGAGGTGGTTGCATTTATAAAGGAGGAGTCCCCACGGCGGGTGGAGGTGGTTGCATTTATTAAGGAGCAGTCCCCCCGGCGGGTGGAGGTGGTTGCATTTATTAAGGAGCAGTCCCCCCGGCGGGTGGAGATGGTTGCATTTATTAAGGAGTCCCCCCGGCGGGTGGAGTTGGTTGCATTTATTAAGGAGGAGTCCCTCCGGCGGGTGGAGGTGGTTGCATTTATTAAGGAGGAGTCCCCCCGGCGGGTGGAGGTGGTTGCATTTATTAAGGAGTCCCCCCGGCGGGTGGAGGTGGTTGCATTTATTAAGGAGGAGTCCCCACGGCGGGTGGAGGTGGTTGCATTTATTAAGGAGCAGTCCCCCCGGCGGGTGGAGATGGTTGCATTTATTAAGGAGTCCCCCCGGCGGGTGGAGTTGGTTGCATTTATTAAGGAGGAGTCCCTCCGGCGGGTGGAGGTGGTTGCATTTATTAAGGAGCAGTCCCCCCGGCGGGTGGAGGTGGTTGCATTTATTAAGGAGTCCCCCCGGCGGGTGGAAGTGGTTGCATTTATTAAGGAGGAGTCCCCCCGGCGGGTGGAATGTTGCATTTATTAAGGAGTCCCCCCGGCGGGTGGAAGTGGTTGCATTTATTAAGGAGTCCCCCCGGCGGGTGGAGGTGGTTGCATTTATTAAGGAGTCCCCCCGGCGGGTGGAAGTGGTTGCATTTATTAAGGAGTCCCCCCGGCGGGTGGAGGTGGTTGCATTTATTAAGGAGGAGTCCCCCCGGCGGGTGGAGGTGGTTGCATTTATAAAGGAGGAGTCCCCACGGCGGGTGGAGGTGGTTGCATTTATTAAGGAGCAGTCCCCCCGGCGGGTGGAGGTGGTTGCATTTATTAAGGAGCAGTCCCCCCGGCGGGTGGAGATGGTTGCATTTATTAAGGAGTCCCCCCGGCGGGTGGAGTTGGTTGCATTTATTAAGGAGGAGTCCCTCCGGCGGGTGGAGGTGGTTGCATTTATTAAGGAGGAGTCCCCCCGGCGGGTGGAGGTGGTTGCATTTATTAAGGAGTCCCCCCGGCGGGTGGAGGTGGTTGCATTTATTAAGGAGGAGTCCCCCCGGCGGGTGGAGGTGGTTGCATTTATTAAGGAGGAGTCCCCACGGCGGGTGGAGGTGGTTGCATTTATTAAGGAGCAGTCCCCCCGGCGGGTGGAGATGGTTGCATTTATTAAGGAGTCCCCCCGGCGGGTGGAGTTGGTTGCATTTATTAAGGAGGAGTCCCTCCGGCGGGTGGAGGTGGTTGCATTTATTAAGGAGCAGTCCCCCCGGCGGGTGGAGGTGGTTGCATTTATTAAGGAGTCCCCCCGGCGGGTGGAAGTGGTTGCATTTATTAAGGAGGAGTCCCCCCGGCGGGTGGAATGTTGCATTTATTAAGGAGTCCCCCCGGCGGGTGGAAGTGGTTGCATTTATTAAGGAGTCCCCCCGGCGGGTGGAGGTGGTTGCATTTATTAAGGAGTCCCCCCGGCGGGTGGAAGTGGTTGCATTTATTAAGGAGTCCCCCCGGCGGGTGGAGGTGGTTGCATTTATTAAGGAGGAGTCCCCCCGGCGGGTGGAGGTGGTTGCATTTATTAAGGAGGAGTCTCCCCGGCGGGTGGAGGTGGTTGCATTTATTAAGGAGGAGTCCCCCCGGCGGGTGGAAGTGGTTGCATTTATTAAGGAGTCCCCCCGGCGGGTGGAAGTGGTTGCATTTATTAAGGAGGAGTCCCCCCGGCGGGTGGAGGTGGTTGCATTTATTAAGGAGGAGTCCCCCCGGCGGGTGGAGGTGGTTGCATTTATTAAGGAGTCCCCCCGGCGGGTGGAAGTGGTTGCATTTATTAAGGAGGAGTCCCCCCGGCGGGTGGAGGTGGTTGCATTTATTAAGGAGGAGTCCCCCCGGCGGGTGGAGGTGGTTGCATTTATTAAGGAGTCCCCCCGGCGGGTGGAAGTGGTTGCATTTATTAAGGAGGAGTCCCCCAGGCGGGTGGAGGTGGTTGCATTTATTAAGGAGGAGTCCCCCCGGCGGGTGGAGGTGGTTGCATTTATTAAGGAGTCCCCCCGGCGGGTGGAAGTGGTTGCATTTATTAAGGAGTCCCCCCGGCGGGTGGAAGTGGTTGCATTTATTAAGGAGGAGTCCCCCCGGCGGGTGGAGGTGGTTGCATTTATTAAGGAGTCCCTCCGGCGGGTGGAAGTGGTTGCATTTATTAAGGAGGAGTCCCCCCGGCGGGTGGAGGTGGTTGCATTTATTAAGGAGGAGTCCCCCCGGCGGGTGGAGGTGGTTGCATTTATTAAGGAGTCCCCCCGGCGGGTGGAAGTGGTTGCATTTATTAAGGAGTCCCCCCGGCGGGTGGAAGTGGTTGCATTTATTAAGGAGGAGTCCCCCCGGCGGGTGGAGGTGGTTGCATTTATTAAGGAGGAGTCCCCCCGGCGGGTGGAGGTGGTTGCATTTATTAAGGAGTCCCTCCGGCGGGTGGAAGTGGTTGCATTTATTAAGGAGGAGTCCCCCCGGCGGGTGGAGGTGGTTGCATTTATTAAGGAGTCCCCCCGGCGGGTGGAAGTGGTTGCATTTATTAAGGAGGAGTCCCCCAGGCGGGTGGAGGTGGTTGCATTTATTAAGGAGGAGTCCCCCCGGCGGGTGGAGGTGGTTGCATTTATTAAGGAGTCCCCCCGGCGGGTGGAAGTGGTTGCATTTATTAAGGAGTCCCCCCGGCGGGTGGAAGTGGTTGCATTTATTAAGGAGGAGTCCCCCCGGCGGGTGGAGGTGGTTGCATTTATTAAGGAGGAGTCCCCCCGGCGGGTGGAGGTGGTTGCATTTATTAAGGAGTCCCTCCGGCGGGTGGAAGTGGTTGCATTTATTAAGGAGGAGTCCCCCCGGCGGGTGGAGGTGGTTGCATTTATTAAGGAGGAGTCCCCCCGGCGGGTGGAGGTGGTTGCATTTATTAAGGAGTCCCCCCGGCGGGTGGAAGTGGTTGCATTTATTAAGGAGTCCCCCCGGCGGGTGGAAGTGGTTGCATTTATTAAGGAGGAGTCCCCCCGGCGGGTGGAGGTGGTTGCATTTATTAAGGAGGAGTCCCCCCGGCGGGTGGAGGTGGTTGCATTTATTAAGGAGTCCCTCCGGCGGGTGGAAGTGGTTGCATTTATTAAGGAGGAGTCCCCCCGGCGGGTGGAGGTGGTTGCATTTATTAAGGAGGAGTCCCCCCGGCGGGTGGAGGTGGTTGCATTTATTAAGGAGTCCCCCCGGCGGGTGGAAGCGGTTGCATTTATTAAGGAGTCCCCCCGGCGGGTGGAGGTGGTTGCATTTATTAAGGAGTCCCCCCGGCGGGTGGAGGTGGTTGCATTTATTAAGGAGGAGTCCCCCCGGCGGGTGGAGGTGGTTGCATTTATTAAGGAGTCCCCCCGGCGGGTGGAAGTGGTTGCATTTATTAAGGAGGAGTCCCCCCGGCGGGTGGAGGTGGTTGCATTTATTAAGGAGGAGTCCCCCCGGCGGGTGGAGGTGGTTGCATTCATTAAGGAGTCCCCCCGGCGGGTGGAAGTGGTTGCATTTATTAAGGAGGAGTCCCCCCGGCGGGTGGAGGTGGTTGCATTTATTAAGGAGGAGTCCCCCCGGCGGGTGGAGGTGGTTGCATTTATTAAGGAGTCCCCCCGGCGGGTGGAAGTGGTTGCATTTATTAAGGAGGAGTCCCCCCATCGGGTGGAGGTGGTTGCATTTATTAAGGAGGAGTCCCCCCGGCGGGTGGAGGGTGGTGGGGTGGTGTGTGTTACCTCCATGGGCGTGTCGTCATCTGTCTCGGTGTGCGGGTCCTCGCCCTCGGCCGCGTCGGGCTTCGCCTCGGGCTCCGACTGCAGCCCGCACTCCTCCTTCAACATCTCCTTCAGCGGTATGCAGTCCTGATACAAATAATAATAATAATAATATCCTGGGCAGAGTTGCAAGAAAACACGAAATTTAAAATTCAAACTGATTAAATCGTGTTTAAATCATTGTTTAAAACACTGATTTAAATCAGAAGGAATAAATCACCGTGTTTAAAACATGTTTCAAATGATTAAAACATGTTTTAAACACGGTGTTTAAAACAAGGTGATTTTTTCGTAACAACCCTGGTCCTGAGACATTTTTTACACACGGCTACCTGATCCCAAACTAAGCAGAGCTTGTACTATGGAAACCAGATAACTGATATTACTACATATACTACTTTTTGTTTGTAAATACATACTTAATATACATATACACCCAGACTCGGGACATATAGACATGTTCATGCACACAAATGCATGTCACGGGTAGGAATCGAACCTACGACCTGCAGCGTGAAAGGCGCCATCACGCCAACCACGCTAACGGGCCCGTCGAAATAATATACAGGGTGAATTTTTCAAGTGTGCGTGGATGGCCAAATCCGAAACTATGAGGAATAGGGAAAAGTACTCAAAGGAGTCTCGGGCCCGATTTTGATGAAAACTAAAACTGCATCATTAGATTTTTGAAAAAACAAAATTCGTAGCCAGGAATCGAACTAATTGATTTTGCCTGCCTTTGTAATGCCTTTGGTATTGCAAGCATCTATAGGCTACGGCAACCGCTTACCGTCAGGCGGGCCGTAAGCTTGATTGCCATTAGTAACATTAAAAAATAATGTATGTTCTTACCTCGTCTATTTCTGGCTTCAACTCGTCCTGTGTCGGCTCTATGGCCGTGTCTCTGGTCGGTTCTCTCGCTCGCTCGTCCGCGGTCCCCTTCTCCATCATCTCGAGTCTCTCCTCTATGGTCTGCTCCACCTCCGGAGCCGCCTCCACCGGCAAGGGGGGAGGCTCTAGAAGGCGGTTATGGACGGAATTTGATTACGTAAAAATATTTTTATGAATAATTTTTTGTGTCAATCGGTACTTTTAGGGTTCCGTACATCAAAACAAGGATCACTATGTTATCCGTCCGTCTGTCTATCCGTCCGTCGGTCTGTCTGTCCATCTGTCTCTATGTCTGTCCGTATATCCGTCTGTCTGTCCGTCTATCCGTCCGTCCGTCGGTCTGTCTGTCCATCTGTCTCTATGTCTGTCCGTACATCCGTCTGTCTGTCCGTCTATCCGTCCGTCCGTCGGTCTGTCTGTCCATCTGTCTCTATGTCTGTCCGTACATCCGTCTGTCTGTCCGTCTATCCGTCCGTCCGTCGGTCTGTCTGTCCATCTGTCTCTATGTCTGTCCGTACATCCGTCTGTCTGTCCGTCTATCCGTCCGTCCGTCGGTCTGTCTGTCCGTCTATCTGTATGTCTGTCCGTACATCCGTCTGTCTGTCTGTCTATCCGTCCGTCTGTCTGTCTGTCGGTCTGTATGTGTCTGTCCGTCCGTCCGTCTGTCTGTCTGTCAGTGTCTGTCCGTCCGTCCGTGTGTCAAGACGTGTACAGCAACATGAAATTTTAACCGTAGGTATTTTTATAGCGTAAAAGTAGATAGGAAGGATTTTGGAAAATTCCACGCCTAAGGGGGGAAATCAAGGGGTGGATCCTCACCTGCCACTAGTTCTTCCTCCTTGGTCTCCTTGGGTTCCGCGTCCGGCGGCAGCGGTATAGTCGCCGGGTCCAACTGGTCCAACTGGTCTATGGGCTCCGGGACTATGTCTGCTACAGGACTGCACGGCTCTTGGACTATAACCGGCTCTACTGGTAACTCTACTGGTTTGGACTCTTCTACTGGCTCTGGTGTTGGTTCACTGGAGAAGAATTAAGTTCGTATTGAGATCAAAAACACTAAAGACATATAGATGCACAATAGACAAATTAAAAGCAAATATTTTTGGGGTACTTCGGTTATCTATACAGGGTGAATTTGAAATCATGGGCGTCCTTTTAAACGGTGATTCTACACGTGATTCAGAATATTTAGTGTATATTAATTGATAAAAAAATATTGCCTGGGTAAGGTTAACAGTAAGGTAAATAGTTTGCTTATTTGCTTACTCGCACAATATTTATTTATTTAATATTAAGGAAAACCAACATCTTTTTTTTTAAATAATTATACAAGGGTGATAGATAACATAAAGCCAATCAGAGGTTTCCAAGGACCGATGGACTGATGATTTATTATGGTGATTTATTTTTTTGAATAATTTATTTATCAATAGATTATTTTACAGTAGTACCTACAGTCATACTTTAAAATGATGCCCATGATTTCAAATTCACCCTGTATATAAAAATGAATCCCTATTTCCCTTGGTCACGCCATAACTTGAGAACGACTTTACCGATTTCATTCATCTTTTTTAATGTTTTCCAATACTCTGTAGAAGGTTCAGGTTTTCATTATTTTCTATTATATCCATTAAGTATCTAACTCTTCCTCATAATTTAGTCATGTGAGTATCTAATTTTAAGTAATTCTATTTTCTACTTTCTATTCTATTCTCTGCTTGACATCCGTTAGGCACTCGGGTCCCGGATGAAAATCAGCGCCAAGCTTATGCCTGGCATTAGGCTGATCTGGGAACCCATTTGGTCCAGCCGTGAGACACACTCGACTTCTTCTGTTTGTGTTTTGTTTTTGTTTCTACCTTTTTGTTGTTCTGTCTGTTTGTTTATATTTTTTGTTTTATTTAAACTGTGTTGTGTGTCTTTTGTGCTGTGCCAAATAAATGTTTTCTTTCTTTCTTTCTTAGTTATGGAAAAAAAAATGATTAAGAAATTTGCGCAGAAATCTGTACGACTATATTATAAACTTTTCTAATGTAACCTTAGCGCGTTTGACATAACTGTCAGTGGTCTGACAGTTCGCGCGATAGGGGGGTAGGGGTAGGGGGAAGAAGAGGTATGTCGTGTCTATAATATTAAACATCATTGTTCCTTTGTGTTACTGACCTTATTTCTTCCACGACAGTTTCTATTGGTTCTGGCATCGGAACTTCCGGTTCATCTGGCTTCGCGGGTGCTATCTCGACCTCTTTGATCTCCTCTTTCATCTGAAAATTAATGTAAAAATGTAATGATGTAACGTCACGATTTTTATCCCCATTCAGGGGTAGTCAGAGGCTCGAGTGGCCATACACCACCACATTGTGGAGGTATTAAGCCAACTCAAAGCCCACGTTTCACCAGATAGTCAGAACCCAACGTGACAGGTGGTGAACCTTGTCGCCGTGTATACAGGAACTGACTATTACCTAATCCCGAGGGATAGGGAGAAAATTAATCATCGCATCAAAATGTGATTAATCATCATCATCATCATTTCAGCCAAAAGACGTCCACTGTTGGACATAGGCCTCCCCTTAGGTGTTCCACAACGACCGTTCCTGTGCCACTTGCATCCAGCGGTTTCCCGCGACCTTCACTAGGTCGTCGGTCCACCTTGTAGGTCTACCCATGCTGCGTCTTCCTTGGTCGCCATTCAAGAACCTTTCTGATTATATTGCCGTAACTGCTTAACATCAGGCGGGCCGTACGATTGTTTGCCACTAGTATAATAACAATAGGCTCGATTTTAACATTCATTTTCAAGGTTCCGTACCCAAAGGGTGCCAACGGGGCCCTATTACTAAGCCTACGCTGTCCGTCTGTCTGTCTGTCTGTCAGCGGGCTGTATCTCACGAACCGTAATAGGTAGAGAGTTGAAATTTTCACAGAATGTGTATTTCTGTTGCCGCTATAACAACAAACACTAAAAATAAAATAAAATTTTAATATAAAGGGGTCCCCATACAAGAAATTTGATATTTTTGAACGGAACCCTTTATGCGCGAGTCCAACACGCACTTGGCCGGTTTCTATTCTTACCTTCTGGCCTTCCGGTTGGATAACTTTAATTTCTGTAGTCGGAAACTTGACTTCCGGGAACGCGATCTTCACTTCCGCTTCCGGTGTCGCTTCCCGAACCGGTTCCGGTTCTTCTATCGGCACTTCCGGAGGCTGTAAGTTAAGCAACGTTTACAAGGCTGTTCAATGGATGGGTGTTTGAAGGCCGCTCGGCTCACTACATCGGGTGGTCGCAGCTTCGATTCCCATCAGGGTACCTAAACTTCTAAAATAGTTTTTACGTAATTTGCCATGGTCTGGGTGTTACTGGGTTCGTCTGGGTTGTCGTTGCTTAGTTTGGAAAATATGGTCTGGCGCATGGACCAATTACTAAGGGGACTGGCCCTAAGCAAGTCGGCCGAGTGGTCGGCCTAGTACAAACATCGACATAAAACGAAGCGAGTAGTTCAACTATTTACCGGTAGATAGAACAATGAAAATGAAAAAACAATGACCACGTTTTTTTTCTTACATATATCTAATAAGGGCACCTCTTTCTTTAGTCTTTACTCTGTGGTCTGGCGTCACAAATCAGATAAGGTTTAAAAAAATATTGTCTATGGCACTCACAGCTTCAGAGGAAATATCCTCTACTAACACCTCCTCTTCTATATTCTCCGTGCTTATTGTCTCTGGTTCATCCTAGAAGAATGATAGAAACATTGTATTTATTGTATTAGAGCCGAATCTCACCAAATCTCACGTGGGGGCGAGGGGGGCGAGGGGGGCAAATCTCACGTAATTTTTTTTCCGCAAGAAATAGTGTAAAATTGCGAGAAAACTGGGGTTAAATGAAGTAAAACATGTTTCTTAACAAAAATATGGCTTTTAAAAAATCTCACGTGAGATTAGAGGGCTCCCCCCACGGGGCGATCCAATTTAATTTTTATTTTTATTATAGGACAGCGGTGGCAAAAATCGTACGGCCCGCCTGATATTAAGCAGTTACCGTAGCCTATAGATGCTTACAATACCAAAGATATTGCTCGCACATTGCCGACCTGAAGGGGAGTGGGATGGAGGTAGGGGGAGGGGGGGTGGGCTTACGGCTCTCTCACTCATCGTACGAAACGCAGCTGTAATAGCTGCTTTACGCCGATCTTCTGTGAGAGGGTGGTAGTACCCCGGTCGAGCCAGCCCGTTTATGAGCTGCAGTCAATTGTCTACAGCTTGGCTCTACCACCTCCCGACATCTCACCAAGGGGGGAGGGAGGGTCGAAAATCCCCACAATCGCAAAAATAATTTATGGACGCCCTCTACATACATACATACATATACGTCACGACTTTTATCCCTAATGGGGGGTAGTCAGAGGCTTTCGTGGCCATACACCACCACATTGTGGAGGTATTAAGCCAACTCAAAGCCCACGTTTCACCAGATAGTCAGAACCCAACGTGACAGGTGGTGAACCTTGTCGCCGTGTATACAGGAACTGACTATTACCTAATCCCGAGGGACGCCCTCTAAAGAGTGACTTACCTTGATGATATGGTCGTCTACATGAACAGCGTCAGTGTCGGCCACAGCTGGCGTCAGCTCGGCGTCTTCCTTCTTAATTGGTTTCTCTATCACCCTGTATATGAAGTCAATGGCAATTATAATAGCGGCACACTATGATGGCCGTATTGACATATAGAGGGGGAGAGGATGAACCTTATTATAACGGAATAAGATTCATTTTCGCATTCATTTTTTGACATTCTTAAATTTCAAAACGACCTATCTTATTCCGTTATAATAAGGTTCATTTTCTCCCCCCCCCCCCCCCTTCCACATGTCAAAACGGCCATCATAACGTGCCGCTATTATAGTTTATTTTGTTTAGGCTTTGTAGGTACAAAAAAATATTTAATTTTAAATTATTTTTTAAATATATCACCGGATCAAAACGCTTCGTCTGAGAAGATCCGGCAAGAAACTCAGCGGGCTTGTTTTTTTAGGATTCCGTACATTAAAAAAAAATCTTACTCATAAGATCACTTTGTTGTCTGTCTGTCTGTCAAGACGTGCACAACCCAAACCTCTGGTGCTACAAACAAGAAATTTGAACAGTAGGTACCTTTTATATCATAGAAGAAGAGCTAAGAAAGATTTTTTCCAATTCCACCCCTAAGTAGGGTAAAATAAGGGGTTACAGTTAGTATGGGGTCCCATTTTATTTGCGGTTGAAGACATGAAAATTAGTATTTAGGCTAATATATGACACATAAAAAACATAATTCCGGAGTTCCGCAAAGGTTGGTTTGCGTGCGAGGTCCAAAGAGTGGTCGGTCCGTGGTGACAAGCAACACTCGCCTGGCTATGGGCTTGTGCATGGCCGTGACGGGCGGGATGTGTATGTCGACATCCCGGAACGCGTACACATCCTCCGCCTTGATCTCGATGTCGTCGATGTCGAGCGGGGGCGCGGCCGCGGGGGGCGACGCCGCCGGGGGCAGCGGCGCGGGGTTGCTGGCTGCGGGGGGGGGGTGAAGCCGTTAGTTGAGGTACGTGCTAAAATCTTAGTTGAGGTAAGTGACCCCCTAAAAGTGATCTTTAATTTTTGACCCCCGAAAGAGCTCTCCAAATTTTTGACCCCCTAAAAGTGCCCTTGCAATTTCTGACCCCCTAAAAGTGCCCTTGCAATTTCTGACCCCCTAAAAGTGCCCTTGCAATTTCTGACCCCCTAAAAATGCCCTTGCAATTTCTGACCCCCTAAAAGTGCCCTTGCAATTTCTGACCCCCTAAAAGTGCCCTTGCAATTTCAGACCCCCTAAAAATGCTTTTCCAATTTCTGACCCCCTAAAAGTGCCCTTGCAATTTCAGACCCCCTAAAAGAGACCTTCATATTAAAATTTCTGACCCCACTAAAAAATGTTCTCCTGATTTCTGACCCCCTACTTCTATATAATATAGGGGGTCATCAGGAGACGTCACCCCATGACCCCCGTTACCTTTGAGCTGGTGTTCGATCTGCACGAGCTGGCTCTTGATGTGCTCGATGGCGGCGTGCTTGCTCTCGAGCTGCGCGCCCCCCCCGCCCCCCCCACTGACCCCGCCCCCCCCGCACTTCTCCAGCAGCATTGACAGCGTCGGCGCCGTCACCGACGGGGACATCGTGTCTGGAATAATGATGGTAGAGCCAAGCTGTAGCCAATTGACTGCAGCTCATATACGGGCTGGCTCGACCGGGGTACTACCACCCGCACACAGAAGATCGGCGGAAAGGGGGCGTCCATAAATTACGTGAGGTGATTTGTGTGATTTTTCGACTCCCCCTCCGCTCTTGGTGAGATATGGTGAGATTTTGCTCGACCCCCTCCCTCCCCCTCTAATCTCACGTAAGATTTTCCAAAAGCCATATTCTAGTGGAGAAACATGTTTTACTTGATTCAACCCAGTTTTCTCGCAATTTTATACTGTTTCTTGCGGTAAAAAAATTACGTGAGATTTGGCAAGACTCCCCCTCTACCCCACGTGAGATTTGGTGAGATTTGGCTCGTTCCCCCCTCCTAAAAGCCTCACGTATTATTACGCCCCCAAAGTAGCCATTACAACTGCGTTTCTGCGATGAGTGAGAGAACCGGAAGCCCAAACCCCCTCTCCGTTTCCCCTCCCTTCCTTCCTCCTCCCCCTCAGGGTGGCAACATGCGACCGATGCCCTTGGTATTGCGAGCATCTATAGGCTACGGTAACTGCTTAACACTTACGAAGTGCAGCATTACAGGTATAAAGCGCCCATAGCCAGCTGCCATCACCGATCGGTAAACGATCGGAGGTTAAGCAACGCTTGGCAAGGTCAGTCAGAGATGGGTAACCATTCAGCATTTGAACTGACCGTCGCCGTGCTTCGTGCACGTAAAATGTCGGTCCCGGTTGTCATCTAGGCAGTCGTTAAGCCATGACAGAGGCGAGCGGCTTGAACAACTCTGACACCAGGTACCAGGGAACCATACGATAAGAACAGCCCCATTAGCCAAATGGCTTCGTCAAGCGTATCTACAAATCGCTACGCTTAAATCTATGGAAATTACATTACAAGTCGATAAGTAGATAATAATAATATCCTGGGACATTTTTTTACACACGGCTACCTGATCCCAAACTAAGCAGAGCTTGTACTATGGAACCCAGACAACTGATATTACTACATATACTACTTTTTGTTGGTAAATACATACTTAATATACATATACACCCAGACTCGGGACATGCAGACATGTTCATGCACACAAAAGCATGTCCCGGGTAGGAATCGAACCTACGACCAGCAGCGTGAACGGCGCCGTCACGCCCACCACGCCAACGGACCCGTCATACACGTGACTTATGTCATTACCATACATGAAGCGTAGCGATTTGTAGAAACGCTTGTAGACGAAGGCTAGAAGGGCAGATGTAAAGGCACTTACCCACGACATTAGCTGGGTGCGTGATGTGTTGGGGCGTGGTGACCACGGGCGAGGATTTGAGCAGTGACGTCAGCAGTGGTGATGCTGGCGGCGCCGGCGACCCGGCTGCGGCGACCACGGAACCATTTAGAAGGGGGGGAGGGGGGGGGGGCTTGGTCGCTTGGACCACTTAGTACAAGATATCAAATCAAATCAATCAAATCAAAAGTTTATTAAATTAGGTATTTAAATAAACAAAAAAAATAAAAAAAAAGAACTAGCCTAGAAAGCTGTGCATGCCTACTCCCACTTTACAGTTAAACCAAAAGGTGAATATTTCGAACTATTGTTTTGGTGTATACGCTTAAGGACGACCTTCACCCATCGACTTACCGGAGCAACCCTAGATTTTATCAAATAAAATATGTTTCTGCACATATACCAATAGGGTTGCCGAAAAAAATATGGTCATGGCTATGATTAATTAAAATTCTAAAAACCATTTTTTCTTTAACAATTTTCGCCGACTTGCTTGCCAAATGAAAATTATATCAAAATGAAGGCAATTTTATTGCGAATACAGTGTATAGTGTTGCTTGCGAAAATCTAGTCAAGAATAACGGTAGGCGGGCTTTGAAATGAAAAATTTGAAATTGAAAAATTGATTGACAGTGAAGCATTGCGCATCCGAGTACTATTTCATGCGATAGAGGAGGATGCAGTACAACAGCTGCGCGCGACGAAGCCGTGCATGCTTTTAGCTTTTTTCTTTTATTTTTATTTTGTTATCCTTGACCATATTCTTTATGGCAACCCTATTGGTATATGTTCAGACACATATTTTATTTGATAAAATCCAGGGTTGATCCGGTAAGTCGATCGGTGAAGGTCGCTTTTCAGTGTATCTTAGACCAACTGCATCGGGTGGTCGCGTGTCCGATTCCCGCCAGAGGCAAATTTCAGAAACGGCCTTTCCGTTTTTACCTGGTTGTTTGTCACTTGGATCGTCCCATAGAGAAAATAGAGAGTAGAGTTGTTCTCATTCCTTCCACTCGACACCACCAAAACGACACCACCGGTGGTGTCGTATGGAATCTCTAGTCCATACGACACCACCGACTATTAGTGAGGTTACCTACATACAAAGTTGTTGATATGAAAACTCCAATTAAGTTCAAGCAGTTTCATTAATGAGGTATGTCATTTGATAAAGTTTATATTTATCTGTTAGTTTAGTTAGTTTAGTTTATATTTATTTCATAAACTCTGTTTTATTAATTATCGTTTAACTATAGATACCTAACTTGAAATAATAACTTTGGGGTCGGATCAATGTATGTGATGTTGTCTGATATTTATTTATTTATTTTAATGAACTGGGAGCTGTTTGTCAAAAACACGCGTTTCTGGACATCACTAGGGTGGTGTCGTATGGACTAGAGATTCCAAACGACACCATCGATGGTGTCGTTTTGGCGGTGTCGAGTGGAAGGAACGGTTGTTCTTATTAGATTTCCCTATGAAACAACGCTTGACGATTTGCGCGGGTGAAGCGGTGTTAGTTCCGCCTACTTCTCTATTTTTTGTCTACCGGTCAATAGCAAAACTAGTCGCTTCGTTCTACGTCGATGTTACTACGTAGTATGTCACTAAATTTAGGATGGTAAAGAGACGTACAAAGTTGCGCCATCTAGTGTCGAGTAGAATTATATTTGGGATGCGAACGTTCGCAAGACGTGTGCACAGGACGAACGCCGACAGCACACTGACTTAAGCCACGCCTACTGTAATGACGTCAGCGGCCGAGTTGTGCGTTGCCTAAGCAACGCGGCCGAGTTGCTTAGACCCAGTCCTTCTTTTTACCCGAGTACGGAGGCGTTATGATTTTGACCGATGATGTATGTATGTATGTATGTATGTGCATCTGTTCCCACCTAACTTCCAAACTACTTGTCGTAATTTGACAAATGAGGTATCGTCAGAAGCGGCTTAATGGCGCGCTGGTTATAGGCTATGTGACGTCACATAAAATTGCATATGGCGCCCTCTAGAGGACATAATGTCATGAACTAAAAAAATAACATTTTTTAATGAAACCGTGTGGGGTATCAAATGAAAGAGCTTGATGAGCACATTTCAAATATATATATATATTGTTACCTATAACTCCAAAATAATTAAATAAAAAGTAAGTTTAAAAACTAAAACCCGACTACTGAAAAAACGCGCTCTTAAAAGTATGAAACAAGAAAATATTCTCATCTAGAGGATAGCCGTGGTCCGTGGTCATATGCCATTTGGCCCTAAAAGACCTACACGGACCACTGCTATCCTCTAGATGAGAATATTTTCTTGTTTCATACTTTTAAGAGCGCGTTTTTTCCGTAGTCGGGTTTTAGTTTAGTATTAGGTTCATGGGTGTACCTGTGTTGGTGGGTGCGGGTGCGGGCGGGGCGGGGGCGGGCGCGGGGCGCGCGCGGCGCTCGTCGCGCTCCTTGAGCCAGGCCGCGCGGCGCGCCGCCTCGCGCTCCCTCGCGCGCGCTCGCGACTCGATGCTCGTCCAGATCTCGCGGAGACGGTCTGATGACGTCAGCGGATTGTGCACCTCCACCACTTCATTCTATAATGTAACGTCACGTAAAAAAAATGTAACGTCACGACTTTTATCCCCATTCGGGGGTAGTCAGAGGCTTGAGTGGCCATAGACCACCACATTGTGGAGGTATTAACCAACTCAAAGCCCACGTTTCACCAGATAGTCAGAACCCAACGTGACAGTGGTGAACCTTGTCGCCGTGTATACAGGAACTGACTATTACCTAATCCCGAGGGATAGGTAGGTTTCTTCACGATGTTCTCCCTCACCGTCATACGTCAACTTATGTTTCCGTGTATTATAATGTGTAATGTTGGCGGAATATTAACCATTATATGTTCATGAATGTGCGTGAGTGTGGGCATAGCCTGCCCATAACAGATAAAAATGGTATTTTAAATTGTCATTAATATGTTTACTATCATGAATATTTAATTTATTTTATTTTATTTGGTCATGTGATTGGGAAACCTAAATACCGGTTTCGGCTCGGACAGGGTTTCTTAACAATAGTGAAATATACCAGTTCTCTAAGTAAAGCGTTGCAATAAATATTTATTTACACACATTTCAATAATCACATTTAGTGGGGCATGCATTTTTAGACTGTCTATGGTAACATATCCAACATAAGTTGAGCTCTTTTAATGACTGGTTTCAATAATAAAGGGAGCTCAGCTTACGCTGGACATGTTACCTTATTCATGCAGGCCAACGTACCTTGATCTGGTCGTACTGCTGGTTCATTTCGGCTAATGTCTTCTGTATCTCGACAATACGTTCCTGCGTCAGTTTCTTCAGGATACTCTCTTGTGGAGTCTCCACCGCACCCTCCGAGCTGCGCTTCTTGCGTTTTGGAGTCTCCACATGTTCTAATAGAACACCGTATTGGGCCGCACAGCTGGAGATAAGGGGGCGTCCATAAATTACGTGAGGCATTTAGGGGGGGAGGGGGTAGAGCAAAATCTCACCACATCTCACGTGGGGGAGCGGGGGTCTCGGCAAAACACACGTAATTTTTTTTACCGCAAGAAACAGTGTAAAATTGCAATAAAACTGGGTTAAATCAAGTAAAACATGTTTTTCCTCTAGAATATAGCTATTGAATAATCTCACGAGAGATTAGAGGGGAGGGAGGGGGTCGAGCAAAATCTCACGAAATCTCACCAAGGTGGGAGGGGGAGTCGAAAAATCTCAAAAATCACCTCACGTAATTCATGGACGCCCCCTAAATTATTGATGATATACTGGGTTTGAAGTGATAATTATTAAATACTAGCTTTTGCCCGCGACTTTGTCCGCGCATAATAAAAAATTAAAAAGTACCCTATATGCTATTCCAGACTATAATCTATCTCTGTGCTAAATTTCATCCAGATCCGTTCCGCCGTTCTGGCGTGATTGAGTAACAAACATCCATCCATTTATCCATCTAAACTTTCACATTTATAATATTAGTGGGATAATTGAAAATATGTGTCCAAAACAAAGAAAAAATATAGTTACACACCAGCTGTATGGTCCCAAACTAAGCAATGCTTGTACTGTGCATACCGTACAATGGACTGGGGGCGATCCCAGTAACACCCAGACCAGGGCGAATTACGACAAGGTCGTTTCCGAATTTTGCCACTGATGGGAATCGAACCCGCAACTACCCGAGATGTAATGAGCCATGCAGCCTATGCTCGGTCCACTGAACCAAGCGGTAGTCTCATTAATTGGTTTCTAAGGGTCAGTTCAGACAGAGAGGAAAAATGTGCGAGCAATTGACTGGCCCCATTGGAATTAGGACAAATACGGTCCTAAGAACCATAGCCTAAAGTCAGCTTGTACATCATCATCTCAGCCGAATAATGTCCACTGCTGCACATAGGCCTCCCCCAAGGTGGGCCACAATGACCGGTGTTGCGCTGCCCGCATCCAGCGGATTCCCTCGACCTTCACCAGGTCGCCGGTCCACCTTGTGGGAGGCCTACCCACACTAGGCTAGGCAATCCTGCGGGCTATGTTGGTCAGCTTGTACATTTGACAATATCTATCGGTGCTTGTGAAGCTGTCGGCAATTGACTGCAGCTCATAGGGCGGCCAATGACTAGTAGTGGACAGCAATAGGCTGATGATGACTGCACTAGTAGCACAAGCGACCGTTACAAGACAAAATGCAAGATAAATCTATTTTATCCCATTCTCTCCTATGTATTAAGAGAGAGAGAGAGAGCAATGCCTTTGGTATTGCAAGCATCTATAGGCTACGGTAACTGCTTAACATCAGGCAGGCCGAACGCTTTTTTGCCACCGCAGTGCTTTAAAAAAAAACTTGACAAATCTTGTATTGACGTGTGTGCAAGCCCCACTCACAGATCAAATAAAATCAAGATACAACATTACGAACAATGAAGAGGCCAGTTAAAACTACACTTTGCCGTGTACATACACACTTACACACATATACATACAATGAAACTACGCCAAGATTTCTTTTTAGGGTTCCGTACCCAAAGGGTGCCAACGGGACCCTATTACTAAGCCTATGCTGTCTGTCTGTCTGTCTCTCAGTGGGCTGTATCTCACGAACCGTAATAGGTAGGGAGTTGAAATTCTCACCGAATGTGTATTTCTGTTGCCGCTATAACAACAAATACTAAAAATAAAATACAATTTAAAAATAAAAGAGGTCCCCATACAAGAAACTTGATATTTTTGACGTTTTTATTCTACGGTGGTACGGAACCCTCTATCTGCGAGTCCGACACGCACTTAGCCGGTTTTTTTAATTGATCTCAGGTGACTGAAATGGTTTACCTCTTCTGCGAGTACCAATCCGGCGGTCTGTTGGGCTCTCCGACAGTTTTAAGAGCCCTGGAGACTGACATCCAGTTCTGATCGCCGCTGCGCACCACCGCGGACGCGAGGCACAGCTGTTCCTTGATGTTCCAAGTGTCCAGAGGAACTCTTTTTAATTGAAGCCTTTCTTGTATAGAACTCATATTGGAGGTTATCCACTATTTGTCAATAAAAACGTACATGAAACAGGTTTTGTGTCTTGTTTAAGTGTTAAGCTGGTGATTGGATGTTGTGGATTGTGTTTTTGCGATAATAGTGTGTGAAATACTAGGATAAGTTAAGAAAATAAACGTCGGAGCAACGCACAACAAACATTTCATCAACAAAGCTTGACTCAAAGAGAATGTAAGAGTGCTTGACTGACTGACATTTAATGATTTGACATTGACATGAGTCCTGTCCCCCTGACAACTGGCGCAGCCATCAAAATAGAATTTAAAAAAAATAGTTAATGAAAAAAATTACAAACGCACTAGTCGCCCCTACGATTTTCGAAGGTTCCCCTCGATTTCTCTGGGATGCCATCATCAGATCCTGGTTTCCTTATCATGGTACCACCGCTGGAATATCTCCTTTCCAACAAAAAAAGATTCATCAAAATCGGTTCATAAACGACGAAGTTATCCGCGAACACACATAAAAATAAAAAATAAAAAAAAATAAAAAATATACGGTCGAATTGAGAAACCTCCTCCTTTTTTGAAGTCGGTTTAAAAACGTTGAAGCTATTAGGCCTAGGCCGCACCGCTGTTATATCCGCGCTGTTAAAACCGCGTTAAATCTGTGTCCTATGGAATCATAATGAACTTGCGGTTCATAATATGATTCCATAGGACGCGGTTTTAACAGCGCGAATATTACCGCGGTGCGGCCTAGGCCTTAGGGAAAAATAAATTATCGAACAATCAATTTCTTGTTATTCCTTTTGCAAGATCTTTCCTTCTTGTCCTACATTTTAACTGTGTACCTACCTAATGTTAGTAATTCCTTTCATAATAATATTTTGTCATTTTGTTTTTTAGGCAATAGGAAAAAAGTTAACATAGTTGGCTATAGTCTGGTATTCCCACACATTCCTTTTACGAATGACTAATGGCATCTCTTTTTGACTCACTTCCGTAGTCGTTAGCTCTATCCTGTTCTCACAATAAAAGTTTACGTCATCGTTACACTATGGGTGGGCGTTGCGGCTTAGTGATGTTACTTATGATGATTTCGATAAACTGGTATTTTTTACACAAAAAATAAGGAATAATCAGGCGGACGACCCTTTACTCTCACTGTATCGAGTGGTCGTGGGTTTGATTCCCGCCAGAGGCAAATTACGGAAATGGTCTATTCGTAATTTGCCTGATTTGGGTGTCACTGGCATCACGCCCAGTCTATTACAGGTACGATACTCTTAAAGCAAGCGTTGCTTTTATTTATACTAGGTACCTATAGTTCGCGACAGGTCGAGATGACATTGAGGTTATGCGCTTTTTGCAGAATAAAATCCGAATCATAATTAGCAGGACCCGATAAACAATTAAAATCGCCCACAAAATTATTAAATTAAATTATTCTGTTGCGTTGCGGGTCCCACTAATTTTGATTCGGATTTTGTTCTACAAAAAGCTCATAACCCGAATGTCATCTCGACCTGTCGCGAACTAAACCTATGTCGATAAATTCGAGGAAAAATTAATTCATCGATATAATTAAGCAACCCACTATTTTTCCCCTCTAAGGTGCGTTCCATTCACTGTTAATTTTGTTATTTTCGTTATTTTTGTCCACAAATCACGTTCCACTCGCACCAACTTGTACTGAAAGTGATCATTATTATCGTTTTTAACACTTTTTGTGGAAAAAAATAACAAAATTTACGGTGAATGGAACGCAGCACTAGAGCTCTCCTTTGTTTTGAAGTTCGATTTGATAAAATTACAAAAAAAGTTCAAAGTAGGAAAAAAACGTAGGCGACTGATTATGATTACTATTGTACTGATAGATAGTGACAATTAAATGTAAATGTGATCACAATTGAAGCGTACAACTTGTAATGTAAGTGGACAAGTTTTATTTATTTCGTAAAGTAGGTAGCCTATCTAAGGCAGTTAAAATGTATGTTTATGACACCGGATCTGCGTGGTGAGTCAGCTAAGATGGCCCAAATCCTCGTAACTACTCAACCAAGCCAACTAGAAACCCGCGCACCCGCAACCGCCCGCCACACCTCCCGCCATGGACCGGTTACTAAGGGGACTGGCCCTTAGCAAGTCGGCCTAGTACTAACATCGACATAAAACGAAGCGAGTAGTTCAACTATTTACCGGTAAATAGTAAAACGAAAAAACAATGACCACGTTTTGTTTCATACAAATGGCAAGGGCAAGGGCAAGGGCAACTCTTTCTTTAGTCTTTACTCTGTGCCTCCCGCACACCGCCGCCGCCTTTGTGTGCGGGTGACGTCACATTTGACAGATTCCTAGTTAGCTTGGTGAACTAGTATAAAGTGTGCCCAACTTGTCTTGAAGTTTCAGCTTCTGCAGCAGCGCCGACGCATCGACATGCTTGTTATATGATATAAATTAGGGGGCGTCCATAAATTACGTAAGGCATTTAGGGGGAGGGGGTCGAGCCAAATCTCACCTAATCTTACAGGGGCGAGAGGGGAGTCTCGGCAAATCTCACGTAGTTTTTTTTACCTCGAGAAACAGTGTAAAATTGCGAGAATAACTAGGTTTATGTAAAACGTGTTTCTACACTAGAATATGGCTTTTGAAAAATCTCACGTGAGATTAGAGGGGGAGGGAGGGGGTCGAGCCAAATCCCCCGACATCTCACCAAGGGGGAGGGAGGGTTCCAAAAATCACCTCACGTAATTTATGGACGCCCCCTTACTTATGGATATGCTAATGTTACAGACCAATAATTATAACCCATAGACGCAGCATAGTCAGGAAACCCTGCCCGCTACCTTATGCATTAGCGCTGCAAAAGTAGGTACCTGCCTATGTGTGGCTGCACATGACATTTGATTAGTCTTGCACAGACTAATCAAAATTCGTCTTCCACAATAGGTACTTAGGGGCCATCCATAAATTACTACGTCACAAGTAAAGTGGGGAGGGGGTCGACAATTTGTGACTTGTGTGACAAGGGGGTGGGAGGGGTCCTAAGTTTTGTGACGTCACATTTAAAAATCTAATATATCTAAGTATTAAAACTGAAATTTGAATTGTTAATGAAAATATTTGAAATTTTTTAAAAATATCCTTACACAGGGAGGCGGGGAGTCTCGCAAATGTGACCAGCTGTGACAAGGGGGGGAGGGGTCTAAAAATCATGAAATTAGTGTGACGTAATTTATGGATGGCCCCTTACTTGAGATGACTGCATCGTACACACTAGTATATCTTAGTGCCCACTTAGCTTATTCATAGATTGATACTGTATTTTTAATTTTTGTTTCAGATGCCATGTCTGTAAGAATATCAGAAAATGAGCCGTACATAATAACTCTGGACTCCTTGGATTTACCATTTCTTCATACAAATATAACAAATATGACGGGTGTTAAACCAATATGGAGTTCTACGCAAAAGAATTATTATGAGTTTCACGTAGTAACTGACAGTGAGTCTGATGCTGATGATGAGACAGATCTAAACGGTATACCTATATCTTCTTTTAAATAGTTTTCAGGCCTCCAAAGACCCCAAGGTTATAGACTTAAATGTCACTACAAGCAGTGAAGCCATGTCAGAGGCCTTCAGGTGGCTCCACCACCACCCTCTCATAGAAGATCGGCGTTAAGCAGCTATTACAGCTGCGTTTCGTATGATGAGTGAGAGCCGAAAACCCAACCCCTCCATCCCACTCCCCTTCAGGTCGGCAATGTGCGAGCAATGCGTTTGGTATTACAAGCATCTATAGGTTACTGTAACTTCTTAACATCAGGCGGGCCGTACGCTTTTTTGCCACATAAAAAACATTAACATTAACATTAAGCTGACCTCTCTGTATCATGGGTGTCAATAATAAAGTAGGCGCAGCTTATGCTGTAATTTTTCCCTGATATTTGCAGCGAACTGGTTAATTAGTATTTGGCCTGTCAGCCCTCCTTGTAATTATAGGTGTGATGTTGCTATTTCAGATGTCATGAAGTGTCAAACATGTCATATATGTAACGTAGAGGTGCCTGTTATATTCCTCAACGAGCATCACAACAGTGAGAAACATAAATCATTTAAAAAATTAACACAATCCGTTATGGAGAGAGTTGCTAAGAACATGGACACATGCCTCAGTGTCACTAAGAAAAATATAACGAATGATATTTATTACTGTGCGACTTGTTCGGTGGCCGTGTTGAAAGAAAATAAATGGATTCACAACAAGTCAAAACAACACTTGAGCTCACAGAAGTACGATGAAAATATGAGTACTTTAATATCATTGTATGTGAATAAAGATGGTGATGATATGAATTCAAAGAAGGATTATGCAATAATAAATGAAGAAAAAAATATAATGAAGAATGATGATGATATAATTATAACGAGGAATAGCAATAACAAAATTATAATAAAGAATGATGATGACAAAATTATGATGAACAATGACAATGCCAAAATTATGATGAAGGCTGGCATTGGCAACATTTCAATGAAACCTGGCATTGGCAACATGTCAATGAAACCTGGCATTGGCAACATTTCAATGAAGAATGACACTGACAAAATTGTAACGAAGAATGATGACAAAAATATTTTGAATAACGCAGCTAATATCTCAGTTGGTACTTCAAAAATTACGGAAATTGTTGAGGGAGGAAAGATATATGTAAAAATCAAACCTCAGGATTTTGATGGCTTTATAAAAATACCAAGAAACAATTACCATGGATTACAAGGGCCACTGTTTCTGTTTCACGATAACATCTCATGTAAACTCTGCGCTTGTCAGCTAGAAGAGAGTATTGATACTCACATAAAGTCATACAAACATTTGTCTATGAGCCAGAAACCCATTAATAAGGATGGCATACGCGAGGTAACTTTGATTCAGTATTTCAAAATAATGTAATGTAACGTCACGACTTTTATCCCCGTTCGGGGGTAGTCAGAGGCTTGAGTGGCCATACACCACCACATTGTGGAGGTATTAACCAACTCAAAGCCCACGTTTCACCAGATAGTCAGAACCCAACGTGACAGGTGGTGAACCGTGTCGCCGTGTATACAGGAACTGACTATTACCTAATCCCGAGGGATAGGTAGGTTTCCTCACGATGTTTTTCCCTCACCGTCAGCGAACTGTAAATTATGCATTGGTGCATGCCCCACCGGGGATCGAACCTGGGACCTTCTGATTGTTAGCCCAACCTGTTCACCCCTAGGCTACAGTTCAGTTCAGTTTTTCACTAGACAGTTTTTATACTTGGGGTACAAATTTTCCTTCAAGTGATGTTTGGCACAAATAGTGTCACTTCCAGTCGTTCTTTGGATATCGTAAAAGGTGCCTAAAATAAAGGGCCATAAGATTAATTATTGTAGGTGATTGATTGTGGAGAGTTCAAACTATTGCTTATATGTGGAATACGACGGGAGATTAAACTCTTACCTGTGGTTTAAGCGACATTTAATGTTACGGTCCTAAGCGATATAAAATTTCACCAGGGTAAATTACTGAAAGGCCATTTCTGAAATTTGCCCCGGCATAACTTAATCGTATAACTTACCGTAGTTTCTCTACTCAAACTTCAGATGGCCTCAAAGAGACTCATAGTAAGAAATAAGATTGTTTGGCAACAAAGAATATTTCGAGTTGATTAGTCGCTTTTTCCTACAAAATGTATGGGAAAAGTTCTTGGCGATTTCTGTTATTTCTAGTTCTCATAACTTAAATGGTCCGATAGAGTATTTTGATTCCTTCATTCACAAGGCACATCAGTGTACAGGGGGCTTACCACAAGCTCTTATTGCGATTCAATTATAGGAACGTTTTAACGACGTTTTAATGACGTTTCTTATTGTCATGACAATAAGGTACGTCATTGCACAAAAAGTCGCTGAAACGTTAATACGTTCCTGTAATTGAATCGCAATAAGAGCTTGTGGTAAGCCACCTGATGTGCCTCGTGAATCTTGATACCGCGATTCAGGATCGTGCAGCGTGCACTCAATGCCATCTGTTGGTAGCAAGATGTGAAGTCGCTACAATACCCTCTGCGAATCACAGAATTCATAGATTAGTATGGGAGATAACTCTTCGAAATTATTGATTATTTTTAGGTACAGTGAGCCGAGCGACTTACCGTACAGCCGTCAACATACCTACACCATGAAAGTTTATACAATGCGATTAAAATAAGAATAGGACCGGCCTAGCGCCATGTTGTGACGTCACAACTAGAACTTGTACAGGCTCTCGGCTAACTTCACTCATAAGTACAGTACTTGGTACCGTACTTATATGAGTGAAGTTAGCCGAGAGCCCGTCCTATTCTTATTTTAATCGCAATGTAAATACGTGTATTTTAAATGACTATCTATGCAGATATTCAGAATTTTAAATATATATTTTTTATTTTCAGTTGGATTCACGTGTGCATCACTGTGTTGTGTGTAATGATTTAGTAATGCTGGAAAATTACATAATACACACGGATCGAAACTATTGCCATAAGCTGTCCTTAACCATATACACTGAGAATGAGACCATACATTCTGAAACCCCGCAAAAAACATACTGTGAACCTTGTGATAGATATATGCTCACCCGAGATATCCCTGCACATAACAACAGCAAGAAACATAAAGCCAAAACAGCTATTCCAAACAGTGACCCACCAACCAATATCGTGAACGTTAAAAATGAAAACCTAAAAGAAAATAATTATATAACCAACGGATCTAATCCGAAAGAATTGAGATGTGAGCTTTGTGAAGTAAAACTACCAAATACAGATAGAAATGTTAATGAACATATCAACGCTAAAAAACACAAGGATAACGTTTTGAAACACGCAAAATTAAATGAAGTCAGTGATGACGGAGAAAGTGTAGAAGTGGAGAAACCTGTAGTTAGTAGAGGTGATTATTGTGAGGTTTGTAAAGTGAAACTGCCTAGTGGAGGAAAAATAATTCACGAAGAGGGAAAAACACATAAGGCTAATTTGAAGAAGAAGTAAATAAAAAAGATACACCAACATGTCTTCTTCTTCCTTGGTAATGTATCCAAGAAAGAGACAGACAGATATATTGACTGACTGTCCAGAATACTAGTATGTCCAAAATGACTGGCCGCGCGCCGCACACTATGTCTTTTTTATTACAATTTTGTTTGTAATTAAATACTGCATCCTATTGTAGTTACAATTTCAGTATATTTAATCTATGCAGAAATAAATACCTACTTTATTGTTAAATAAAAAGTTGTAGTTTTAATTCAGTATGTACCTAAGTAGGTTAGGCAGGTAAATTATTCCAATCATCTAGTGATGTGCCGAGTACGCTATTTTTGGTACTCGAGTATTCTGGTACTCGTTAAAAAAAGAATCGAGTAAGTACTCGAGTCAGAGGACTCGAACAGGTACTCGAATACTTGTAATGAGTACTCGAGTACTTAATAGCACTCGAGTACTTTTGTATTATGTATTTTAACCACTCAAACGTCCGAGTTTCACATCTAATTAGTGCGTTATACTTGCACTCGTGAAAATTGGCGAAAATGGCGAAAATTTTGGCGAGAGCCCCGAAACATAACGTATTATAACACTAATACAGTACAGTGGGATAATAAACAAATTATTGATTGCACCTCTATTTATTTGAGTACCCGACTTAGGATTCGAAAACCATGAAGTACTCGGAACCCGTATTCGAGTACCGGCTACTCGAGTTCTATAATCTGAGTACTCGAGTACCCGAGTACTTACCTACTAAGTACTCGAGTAAGTACTCGAGTCAGGCTGTACTCGGCACATCTCTACATCATCATCATCATCTCAGCCGAAAGACGTCCACTGCTGGACATGGACATGGCCTCCCCCAAGGTTCGCCACAGTGACCGGTCTTGCGCTGCCCGCATCCAGCGCATTCCCGCGACCTTCACCAATCATGAAATTCATGTGACGTAATTAATGGATGGCTCCTAAGTCCGCCTATCCTTTTGGGAAATAGAGGCATGATGATATTGTATTTATAGAAGTAACACGGTACCTACCGAGAAATAAAACAAATATTTCATTGTAAAATATTTCGTGGAAATGCTTTATAGCAGGGCCGGATTTAGAGGGCTGGAGGCCCTGGGGCAACTAATTATACTACAAATAAAATGAAATAGTTTTTTCAGTCAACTTTTTAAATAAATAATATATTGTGTCCATGTGAAATCTTGCGACAAACATTTTTATACCTAAATATAATAAAAAGACAAGAATTATTGGAAATGAAATTTTAGTGTTAACGAACGGAACCTTCCGAGCTTTTTTCGACGAAAAATGCTTAGAAGAAATAGCTTTGATAGACTCTTTTGTCCCGTAGTAGTTCGAAGGCTATTTTTTATAATTTTCATTTTTGAAAATGAACGCTACGGGCAAGTACCGCCCCATTCAGCCATTGTGATACCTACTCGATCAAGATAGTACCTAAATGGCAAGTGCTTATCAGGGCCATTTGACATACCTATTGATCTTTTACTGATTGGATGAACTAATTATTGCTACATTTTTTTTTTTATATTTAAGAACAATATATATGTATATGTTTGTACAAAATACTGTAGGTAAAATAGCGAAAAAAAAATATCAAAGGAAAAGTTGTTAAATTTGTGGAGGCCCGGGGCAGTTGCCCCAATGCCCTCCCCAACGTAACACCAGAATGATCATAAAAAATATTTTTATAAAAAAAAACCGACTTCAAAAAAACCTGGGGGCTTACCACAAGCTCTTATTGCGATTCAATTACAGGAACGTATTTACGTTTCAGCGACTTTTTGTGCAATGACGTACCTTATTGTCATGACAATAAGAAACGTCATTAAAACGTCGTTAAAACGTTCCTATAATTGAATCGCAATAAGAGCTTGTGGTAAGCCCCCTGGTGCACTAAAAAGCCTGAAATAATATTTCTATTACCACCTCTGCCTACCCCTTCGGGAAAACCAGACGTGATGGTGTGTTATCGAGTATTTGGGGTCGGTGCCAATATATCTTCCTACTTTTATAGTAGGTAGACTTGGCATACCAAGATCTGTCTCTGTCTCTGTCTCTGTCTCTGTCTCTGTCTCTGTCTCTGTCTCTGTCTCTGTCTCTGTCTCTGTCTCTGTCTCTGTCTCTGTCTCTGTCTCTGTCTCTGTCTCTGTCTCTGTCTCTGTCTCTGTCTCTGTCTCTGTCTCTGTCTCTGTCTCTGTCTCTGTCTCTGTCTCTGTCTCTGTCTCTGTCTCTGTCTCTGTCTCTGTCTCTGTCTCTGTCTCTGTCTCTGTCTCTGTCTCTGTCTCTGTCTCTGTCTCTGTCTCTGTCTCTGTCTCTGTCTCTGTCTCTGTCTCTGTCTCTGTCTCTGTCTCTGTCTCTGTCTCTGTCTCTGTCTCTGTCTCTGTCTCTGTCTCTGTCTCTGTCTCTGTCTCTGTCTCTGTCTCTGTCTCTGTCTCTGTCTCTGTCTCTGTCTCTGTCTCTGTCTCTGTCTCTGTCTCTGTCTCTGTCTCTGTCTCTGTCTCTGTCTCTGTCTCTGTCTCTGTCTCTGTCTCTGTCTCTGTCTCTGTCTCTGTCTCTGTCTCTGTCTCTGTCTCTGTCTCTGTCTCTGTCTCTGTCTCTGTCTCTGTCTCTGTCTCTGTCTCTGTCTCTGTCTCTGTCTCTGTCTCTGTCTCTGTCTCTGTCTCTGTCTCTGTCTCTGTCTCTGTCTCTGTCTCTGTCTCTGTCTCTGTCTCTGTCTCTGTCTCTGTCTCTGTCTCTGTCTCTGTCTCTGTCTCTGTCTCTGTCTCTGTCTCTGTCTCTGTCTCTGTCTCTGTCTCTGTCTCTGTCTCTGTCTCTGTCTCTGTCTCTGTCTCTGTCTCTGTCTCTGTCTCTGTCTCTGTCTCTGTCTCTGTCTCTGTCTCTGTCTCTGTCTCTGTCTCTGTCTCTGTCTCTGTCTCTGTCTCTGTCTCTGTCTCTGTCTCTGTCTCTGTCTCTGTCTCTGTCTCTGTCTCTGTCTCTGTCTCTGTCTCTGTCTCTGTCTCTGTCTCTGTCTCTGTCTCTGTCTCTGTCTCTGTCTCTGTCTCTGTCTCTGTCTCTGTCTCTGTCTCTGTCTCTGTCTCTGTCTCTGTCTCTGTCTCTGTCTCTGTCTCTGTCTCTGTCTCTGTCTCTGTCTCTGTCTCTGTCTCTGTCTCTGTCTCTGTCTCTGTCTCTGTCTCTGTCTCTGTCTCTGTCTCTGTCTCTGTCTCTGTCTCTGTCTCTGTCTCTGTCTCTGTCTCTGTCTCTGTCTCTGTCTCTGTCTCTGTCTCTGTCTCTGTCTCTGTCTCTGTCTCTGTCTCTGTCTCTGTCTCTGTCTCTGTCTCTGTCTCTGTCTCTGTCTCTGTCTCTGTCTCTGTCTCTGTCTCTGTCTCTGTCTCTGTCTCTGTCTCTGTCTCTGTCTCTGTCTCTGTCTCTGTCTCTGTCTCTGTCTCTGTCTCTGTCTCTGTCTCTGTCTCTGTCTCTGTCTCTGTCTCTGTCTCTGTCTCTGTCTCTGTCTCTGTCTCTGTCTCTGTCTCTGTCTCTGTCTCTGTCTCTGTCTCTGTCTCTGTCTCTGTCTCTGTCTCTGTCTCTGTCTCTGTCTCTGTCTCTGTCTCTGTCTCTGTCTCTGTCTCTGTCTCTGTCTCTGTCTCTGTCTCTGTCTCTGTCTCTGTCTCTGTCTCTGTCTCTGTCTCTGTCTCTGTCTCTGTCTCTGTCTCTGTCTCTGTCTCTGTCTCTGTCTCTGTCTCTGTCTCTGTCTCTGTCTCTGTCTCTGTCTCTGTCTCTGTCTCTGTCTCTGTCTCTGTCTCTGTCTCTGTCTCTGTCTCTGTCTCTGTCTCTGTCTCTGTCTCTGTCTCTGTCTCTGTCTCTGTCTCTGTCTCTGTCTCTGTCTCTGTCTCTGTCTCTGTCTCTGTCTCTGTCTCTGTCTCTGTCTCTGTCTCTGTCTCTGTCTCTGTCTCTGTCTCTGTCTCTGTCTCTGTCTCTGTCTCTGTCTCTGTCTCTGTCTCTGTCTCTGTCTCTGTCTCTGTCTCTGTCTCTGTCTCTGTCTCTGTCTCTGTCTCTGTCTCTGTCTCTGTCTCTGTCTCTGTCTCTGTCTCTGTCTCTGTCTCTGTCTCTGTCTCTGTCTCTGTCTCTGTCTCTGTCTCTGTCTCTGTCTCTGTCTCTGTCTCTGTCTCTGTCTCTGTCTCTGTCTCTGTCTCTGTCTCTGTCTCTGTCTCTGTCTCTGTCTCTGTCTCTGTCTCTGTCTCTGTCTCTGTCTCTGTCTCTGTCTCTGTCTCTGTCTCTGTCTCTGTCTCTGTCTCTGTCTCTGTCTCTGTCTCTGTCTCTGTCTCTGTCTCTGTCTCTGTCTCTGTCTCTGTCTCTGTCTCTGTCTCTGTCTCTGTCTCTGTCTCTGTCTCTGTCTCTGTCTCTGTCTCTGTCTCTGTCTCTGTCTCTGTCTCTGTCTCTGTCTCTGTCTCTGTCTCTGTCTCTGTCTCTGTCTCTGTCTCTGTCTCTGTCTCTGTCTCTGTCTCTGTCTCTGTCTCTGTCTCTGTCTCTGTCTCTGTCTCTGTCTCTGTCTCTGTCTCTGTCTCTGTCTCTGTCTCTGTCTCTGTCTCTGTCTCTGTCTCTGTCTCTGTCTCTGTCTCTGTCTCTGTCTCTGTCTCTGTCTCTGTCTCTGTCTCTGTCTCTGTCTCTGTCTCTGTCTCTGTCTCTGTCTCTGTCTCTGTCTCTGTCTCTGTCTCTGTCTCTGTCTCTGTCTCTGTCTCTGTCTCTGTCTCTGTCTCTGTCTCTGTCTCTGTCTCTGTCTCTGTCTCTGTCTCTGTCTCTGTCTCTGTCTCTGTCTCTGTCTCTGTCTCTGTCTCTGTCTCTGTCTCTGTCTCTGTCTCTGTCTCTGTCTCTGTCTCTGTCTCTGTCTCTGTCTCTGTCTCTGTCTCTGTCTCTGTCTCTGTCTCTGTCTCTGTCTCTGTCTCTGTCTCTGTCTCTGTCTCTGTCTCTGTCTCTGTCTCTGTCTCTGTCTCTGTCTCTGTCTCTGTCTCTGTCTCTGTCTCTGTCTCTGTCTCTGTCTCTGTCTCTGTCTCTGTCTCTGTCTCTGTCTCTGTCTCTGTCTCTGTCTCTGTCTCTGTCTCTGTCTCTGTCTCTGTCTCTGTCTCTGTCTCTGTCTCTGTCTCTGTCTCTGTCTCTGTCTCTGTCTCTGTCTCTGTCTCTGTCTCTGTCTCTGTCTCTGTCTCTGTCTCTGTCTCTGTCTCTGTCTCTGTCTCTGTCTCTGTCTCTGTCTCTGTCTCTGTCTCTGTCTCTGTCTCTGTCTCTGTCTCTGTCTCTGTCTCTGTCTCTGTCTCTGTCTCTGTCTCTGTCTCTGTCTCTGTCTCTGTCTCTGTCTCTGTCTCTGTCTCTGTCTCTGTCTCTGTCTCTGTCTCTGTCTCTGTCTCTGTCTCTGTCTCTGTCTCTGTCTCTGTCTCTGTCTCTGTCTCTGTCTCTGTCTCTGTCTCTGTCTCTGTCTCTGTCTCTGTCTCTGTCTCTGTCTCTGTCTCTGTCTCTGTCTCTGTCTCTGTCTCTGTCTCTGTCTCTGTCTCTGTCTCTGTCTCTGTCTCTGTCTCTGTCTCTGTCTCTGTCTCTGTCTCTGTCTCTGTCTCTGTCTCTGTCTCTGTCTCTGTCTCTGTCTCTGTCTCTGTCTCTGTCTCTGTCTCTGTCTCTGTCTCTGTCTCTGTCTCTGTCTCTGTCTCTGTCTCTGTCTCTGTCTCTGTCTCTGTCTCTGTCTCTGTCTCTGTCTCTGTCTCTGTCTCTGTCTCTGTCTCTGTCTCTGTCTCTGTCTCTGTCTCTGTCTCTGTCTCTGTCTCTGTCTCTGTCTCTGTCTCTGTCTCTGTCTCTGTCTCTGTCTCTGTCTCTGTCTCTGTCTCTGTCTCTGTCTCTGTCTCTGTCTCTGTCTCTGTCTCTGTCTCTGTCTCTGTCTCTGTCTCTGTCTCTGTCTCTGTCTCTGTCTCTGTCTCTGTCTCTGTCTCTGTCTCTGTCTCTGTCTCTGTCTCTGTCTCTGTCTCTGTCTCTGTCTCTGTCTCTGTCTCTGTCTCTGTCTCTGTCTCTGTCTCTGTCTCTGTCTCTGTCTCTGTCTCTGTCTCTGTCTCTGTCTCTGTCTCTGTCTCTGTCTCTGTCTCTGTCTCTGTCTCTGTCTCTGTCTCTGTCTCTGTCTCTGTCTCTGTCTCTGTCTCTGTCTCTGTCTCTGTCTCTGTCTCTGTCTCTGTCTCTGTCTCTGTCTCTGTCTCTGTCTCTGTCTCTGTCTCTGTCTCTGTCTCTGTCTCTGTCTCTGTCTCTGTCTCTGTCTCTGTCTCTGTCTCTGTCTCTGTCTCTGTCTCTGTCTCTGTCTCTGTCTCTGTCTCTGTCTCTGTCTCTGTCTCTGTCTCTGTCTCTGTCTCTGTCTCTGTCTCTGTCTCTGTCTCTGTCTCTGTCTCTGTCTCTGTCTCTGTCTCTGTCTCTGTCTCTGTCTCTGTCTCTGTCTCTGTCTCTGTCTCTGTCTCTGTCTCTGTCTCTGTCTCTGTCTCTGTCTCTGTCTCTGTCTCTGTCTCTGTCTCTGTCTCTGTCTCTGTCTCTGTCTCTGTCTCTGTCTCTGTCTCTGTCTCTGTCTCTGTCTCTGTCTCTGTCTCTGTCTCTGTCTCTGTCTCTGTCTCTGTCTCTGTCTCTGTCTCTGTCTCTGTCTCTGTCTCTGTCTCTGTCTCTGTCTCTGTCTCTGTCTCTGTCTCTGTCTCTGTCTCTGTCTCTGTCTCTGTCTCTGTCTCTGTCTCTGTCTCTGTCTCTGTCTCTGTCTCTGTCTCTGTCTCTGTCTCTGTCTCTGTCTCTGTCTCTGTCTCTGTCTCTGTCTCTGTCTCTGTCTCTGTCTCTGTCTCTGTCTCTGTCTCTGTCTCTGTCTCTGTCTCTGTCTCTGTCTCTGTCTCTGTCTCTGTCTCTGTCTCTGTCTCTGTCTCTGTCTCTGTCTCTGTCTCTGTCTCTGTCTCTGTCTCTGTCTCTGTCTCTGTCTCTGTCTCTGTCTCTGTCTCTGTCTCTGTCTCTGTCTCTGTCTCTGTCTCTGTCTCTGTCTCTGTCTCTGTCTCTGTCTCTGTCTCTGTCTCTGTCTCTGTCTCTGTCTCTGTCTCTGTCTCTGTCTCTGTCTCTGTCTCTGTCTCTGTCTCTGTCTCTGTCTCTGTCTCTGTCTCTGTCTCTGTCTCTGTCTCTGTCTCTGTCTCTGTCTCTGTCTCTGTCTCTGTCTCTGTCTCTGTCTCTGTCTCTGTCTCTGTCTCTGTCTCTGTCTCTGTCTCTGTCTCTGTCTCTGTCTCTGTCTCTGTCTCTGTCTCTGTCTCTGTCTCTGTCTCTGTCTCTGTCTCTGTCTCTGTCTCTGTCTCTGTCTCTGTCTCTGTCTCTGTCTCTGTCTCTGTCTCTGTCTCTGTCTCTGTCTCTGTCTCTGTCTCTGTCTCTGTCTCTGTCTCTGTCTCTGTCTCTGTCTCTGTCTCTGTCTCTGTCTCTGTCTCTGTCTCTGTCTCTGTCTCTGTCTCTGTCTCTGTCTCTGTCTCTGTCTCTGTCTCTGTCTCTGTCTCTGTCTCTGTCTCTGTCTCTGTCTCTGTCTCTGTCTCTGTCTCTGTCTCTGTCTCTGTCTCTGTCTCTGTCTCTGTCTCTGTCTCTGTCTCTGTCTCTGTCTCTGTCTCTGTCTCTGTCTCTGTCTCTGTCTCTGTCTCTGTCTCTGTCTCTGTCTCTGTCTCTGTCTCTGTCTCTGTCTCTGTCTCTGTCTCTGTCTCTGTCTCTGTCTCTGTCTCTGTCTCTGTCTCTGTCTCTGTCTCTGTCTCTGTCTCTGTCTCTGTCTCTGTCTCTGTCTCTGTCTCTGTCTCTGTCTCTGTCTCTGTCTCTGTCTCTGTCTCTGTCTCTGTCTCTGTCTCTGTCTCTGTCTCTGTCTCTGTCTCTGTCTCTGTCTCTGTCTCTGTCTCTGTCTCTGTCTCTGTCTCTGTCTCTGTCTCTGTCTCTGTCTCTGTCTCTGTCTCTGTCTCTGTCTCTGTCTCTGTCTCTGTCTCTGTCTCTGTCTCTGTCTCTGTCTCTGTCTCTGTCTCTGTCTCTGTCTCTGTCTCTGTCTCTGTCTCTGTCTCTGTCTCTGTCTCTGTCTCTGTCTCTGTCTCTGTCTCTGTCTCTGTCTCTGTCTCTGTCTCTGTCTCTGTCTCTGTCTCTGTCTCTGTCTCTGTCTCTGTCTCTGTCTCTGTCTCTGTCTCTGTCTCTGTCTCTGTCTCTGTCTCTGTCTCTGTCTCTGTCTCTGTCTCTGTCTCTGTCTCTGTCTCTGTCTCTGTCTCTGTCTCTGTCTCTGTCTCTGTCTCTGTCTCTGTCTCTGTCTCTGTCTCTGTCTCTGTCTCTGTCTCTGTCTCTGTCTCTGTCTCTGTCTCTGTCTCTGTCTCTGTCTCTGTCTCTGTCTCTGTCTCTGTCTCTGTCTCTGTCTCTGTCTCTGTCTCTGTCTCTGTCTCTGTCTCTGTCTCTGTCTCTGTCTCTGTCTCTGTCTCTGTCTCTGTCTCTGTCTCTGTCTCTGTCTCTGTCTCTGTCTCTGTCTCTGTCTCTGTCTCTGTCTCTGTCTCTGTCTCTGTCTCTGTCTCTGTCTCTGTCTCTGTCTCTGTCTCTGTCTCTGTCTCTGTCTCTGTCTCTGTCTCTGTCTCTGTCTCTGTCTCTGTCTCTGTCTCTGTCTCTGTCTCTGTCTCTGTCTCTGTCTCTGTCTCTGTCTCTGTCTCTGTCTCTGTCTCTGTCTCTGTCTCTGTCTCTGTCTCTGTCTCTGTCTCTGTCTCTGTCTCTGTCTCTGTCTCTGTCTCTGTCTCTGTCTCTGTCTCTGTCTCTGTCTCTGTCTCTGTCTCTGTCTCTGTCTCTGTCTCTGTCTCTGTCTCTGTCTCTGTCTCTGTCTCTGTCTCTGTCTCTGTCTCTGTCTCTGTCTCTGTCTCTGTCTCTGTCTCTGTCTCTGTCTCTGTCTCTGTCTCTGTCTCTGTCTCTGTCTCTGTCTCTGTCTCTGTCTCTGTCTCTGTCTCTGTCTCTGTCTCTGTCTCTGTCTCTGTCTCTGTCTCTGTCTCTGTCTCTGTCTCTGTCTCTGTCTCTGTCTCTGTCTCTGTCTCTGTCTCTGTCTCTGTCTCTGTCTCTGTCTCTGTCTCTGTCTCTGTCTCTGTCTCTGTCTCTGTCTCTGTCTCTGTCTCTGTCTCTGTCTCTGTCTCTGTCTCTGTCTCTGTCTCTGTCTCTGTCTCTGTCTCTGTCTCTGTCTCTGTCTCTGTCTCTGTCTCTGTCTCTGTCTCTGTCTCTGTCTCTGTCTCTGTCTCTGTCTCTGTCTCTGTCTCTGTCTCTGTCTCTGTCTCTGTCTCTGTCTCTGTCTCTGTCTCTGTCTCTGTCTCTGTCTCTGTCTCTGTCTCTGTCTCTGTCTCTGTCTCTGTCTCTGTCTCTGTCTCTGTCTCTGTCTCTGTCTCTGTCTCTGTCTCTGTCTCTGTCTCTGTCTCTGTCTCTGTCTCTGTCTCTGTCTCTGTCTCTGTCTCTGTCTCTGTCTCTGTCTCTGTCTCTGTCTCTGTCTCTGTCTCTGTCTCTGTCTCTGTCTCTGTCTCTGTCTCTGTCTCTGTCTCTGTCTCTGTCTCTGTCTCTGTCTCTGTCTCTGTCTCTGTCTCTGTCTCTGTCTCTGTCTCTGTCTCTGTCTCTGTCTCTGTCTCTGTCTCTGTCTCTGTCTCTGTCTCTGTCTCTGTCTCTGTCTCTGTCTCTGTCTCTGTCTCTGTCTCTGTCTCTGTCTCTGTCTCTGTCTCTGTCTCTGTCTCTGTCTCTGTCTCTGTCTCTGTCTCTGTCTCTGTCTCTGTCTCTGTCTCTGTCTCTGTCTCTGTCTCTGTCTCTGTCTCTGTCTCTGTCTCTGTCTCTGTCTCTGTCTCTGTCTCTGTCTCTGTCTCTGTCTCTGTCTCTGTCTCTGTCTCTGTCTCTGTCTCTGTCTCTGTCTCTGTCTCTGTCTCTGTCTCTGTCTCTGTCTCTGTCTCTGTCTCTGTCTCTGTCTCTGTCTCTGTCTCTGTCTCTGTCTCTGTCTCTGTCTCTGTCTCTGTCTCTGTCTCTGTCTCTGTCTCTGTCTCTGTCTCTGTCTCTGTCTCTGTCTCTGTCTCTGTCTCTGTCTCTGTCTCTGTCTCTGTCTCTGTCTCTGTCTCTGTCTCTGTCTCTGTCTCTGTCTCTGTCTCTGTCTCTGTCTCTGTCTCTGTCTCTGTCTCTGTCTCTGTCTCTGTCTCTGTCTCTGTCTCTGTCTCTGTCTCTGTCTCTGTCTCTGTCTCTGTCTCTGTCTCTGTCTCTGTCTCTGTCCCCCCAGGATTTTGGAAAAATCGCCCCCCAATGGGGTAAAACGACGTGTTGAAGTTTGTATGGAGAGTTACCGTTTATCTCTGACGTTTATGACGTTTTCTTTTAAAACTGTTATTTGGTGGATGACTAAGTCGTTTTGGTCCCCTAAAAAATACATTTCGGAAATCAACCCCCAAAGGGGGAAACTAGAGGTAGAAGTACGGTAGAAAAATATATTTGTGTCCGATTGACTTGAAACATAGTAAGTATGTATACTCCATATAATAAATTAAGAAAAGTTTATTTTGGAATCTTGTAAAAGTCACCGCCCAATGGGGTAATTTGGGGTGTATTTAACCGACTTCATTTAATTATAAGGTTTACAGAGCTGATTGGTACACGTATATTTGAAGTAGGGCACTAATTTTTGTATATCAATAAAAGTAATCGGAACATAAGAAACTCGTGTATTTAGGGTTTAAGTAATTTCACCGCGAGATAGAATGCTTAGGATCAATAAGAAATACAAGCTAGCACTAACATTTGGTTTCTAGGTTTCCCAGTTTAAGAGCTAGGAGCTATTTTAGTTATTTAGGAAAAATCTTATAACACCCGAACCTTTCTGATATATTGAAATATGAAACTGTCACAAATGGGCACAAATTAACATTTATGTGTGTATGATCAATCATGATTGTGTGCCAAACAGTTTTTGAGATACAGGAATTCGCAAAACGTTACGCCAGCAAGATTTGAAATAACTCTGAAACCTTAGGGGGCACAAATTTAAAATTTTCGGCACAATTACACGACATGGAGCACTAATTATCTGTATTATTCAGATTTTGATTGGACCAGCAGGAAAAAACCACACTGCTGCGGTAACGTTACGGCAGCAAGATCATATATTCGTGAATAACTCCAAAACGGCTATAGGCACAAATTTAAAATTTTCGGTTTTACGCCTACGCCTACGAATGGCAGGAAGATGCATTCGGTCCGAGTGACTGCATACTAGATAAGGCACTAAATACAACAAAAAGTCCAAACCCTTTCATTAGTGTCCATTTGTCTCGTCAGTCTTACTAGAGCAATAATTGGTTAAATGGCAAACTAGTTGGTTAACTAGGGAATCGGAATTCATCGATCGGAACGTTATTGATAATTTTCGAACACAACTTCATTATTTTAAGAACACCGTCGGGTAAGTAAGTTGAGTGAGTTACGTCCGCAGTGTGGTTTTTTCCTGCTGGTCTAATCAAAATTTGAATGATACAGATAATTAGTGCTCCATCTCGTGTAAATGTGCCGAAAATATTAAATTTTTGTCTATAGCCGTTTTGGAGTTATTCACGAATATATGATCTTGCTGGCGTAACGTTACCGCAGCAGTGTGGTTTTTTCCTGCTGGTCTAATCAAAATTTTACTGATACAGATAATTAGTGCTCCATGTCGTGTAAATGTGCCGAAAATTTTAAATTTGTGCCCCCTAAGGTTTCAGAGTTATTTCAAATCTTGCTGGCGTAACGTTTTGCGAATTCCTGTATCTCAAAAACTGTTTGGCACACAATCATGATTTTTCGTACACACATTAATGTTAATTTGTGCCCATTTGTGACAGTTTCATATTTCAATAAATCAGAAAGGTTCGGGTGTTATAATATTTTTCCTAAAATAACTAAAATAGCACCTAGCTCTTAAACTGGGAAACCTAGAAACCAAATGTTAGTGCTAGCTTGTATTTCTTATTGATCCTAAGCATTTCTATAATGATCGTAAGCCTACTCCAAGGAATTTACGATTTATTATGATTTTATTGCTATCTCGCGGTGAAATTATTTCAACCCTAAATACACGAGTTTCTTATGTTCCGATTACTTTTATTAATATACAAAAATTAGTGCCCTACTTCAAATATAAGTGTACGAAATATCAGCTCTGTAAACCTTATATAATTATAAAATAATTAATAAAACCACCATGAGAAACTTTCAAAGATCAACCGACCAAATTAAAATGAGTTGAAAAAAGCTGCCGCCCGATACATAGCGCCTACCATCCTAAATGTATACAATAAATTGGCTGTGTGCTAACAGTTCTGTAGAAAAGTGAATAAGTAATATTTATTTTTATATTTTCTTTGAAAAGGGTTAACTCGACTACCTACCCTTGCCCCCTGTCTAGCTAGACCCCTTCGTCCGCTCACTGTATGTACTGTGCTACTACCATAAGTTTTTTTTATTATTTCTAATATCAAGATTTTTTTTTTATTAATGTAAGTACCTACATTATTTTTATATTTTTATGTTGTGTCAATGAAGTAATGTTGTGTTTGTTTATAATTGTTGAAGGGCTGGGCATTTCCTCGCTCAGCGAGTAGCTTTAGCTATCCAGCGAGGAAATGCGGCCAGCATCTTGGGCACGCTTCCGCATGGGCCAAATTTTGTAATTTTTTTGTAAATAATATGTTTATATATACTATATATATATATATATATATTGTACATAGGTTATAGGTAATAATTGTATGTTACATATTTATAGTAAATTTTTTACCATGCTTAGATAAAAAAAAAAAAAAAAAAAAAAAAAAAAATTGTTGAAAATACTAATATTTATAAGTGTTCATTCGTTTTATATCTCGATGATGGTGAAAGATTTCGATTTAAAGAACGGATATTATTTTTCAAAGTCGTATTGCTGTTTATAAGCGTCGATTTTTTATCTCTAGAAATATATAAAAGAAGATACTGTTACTGTTGTTGTGTGTTATTAGTTAAAGTTCATTTAGCTACACGTAACATATTAAAAAAAATAAAAACCAACTTCAAAAAAACCTGGTGCACTAAAAAGCCTGAAATAATATTTCTATTACCACCACTGCCTACCCCTTCGGGAAAATCAGGCGTGATGATGTGTTATCGAGTATTTGGGGTCGGTGCCAATCTATCTTCTTACTTTTATTAACCGACTTCAAAAAAGGCGGAGGTTCTATGTTCGGCTGTATGTATGTTTTTTTTTTTTTTAATGTATGTTCACCGATTTCTCCGGCATTTATGAACCGATTTGAACAATTATTTTGCTGTTCGGTAGATCGTAGCTCCAAGTTGGTCCCATAAAAAAATAATTCCTAGAATCAACCCCTAAGGGGGTAATTTTGGGGGACGAAGTTCGTCTGAAAAAAAAATTTTGTCCGATTGATTTGAAAGTTAAATGTATATTTTGCATAAGAAATAATGAAACTCATGTTTCAGGATTTTAGAAAAATCCCCCCCCAAAGGGGTAAAACGAGGTGTTGAAGTTTGTATGGAGAGTTACCGTTTATCTCTAACGTTTATGAACCAATTTTTCTTTTTACCCGACTACGGAGGCGTTATGATTTTGACCGGTATGTATGTATGTATGTATGTATGTATGTATGTATGTATGTATGTATGTATGTATGTATGTATGTATGTGCGTCTGTTCCCACCTAACTTCCAAACTACTTGTCGTAATTTGACAAATGAGGTATCGTCAGAAGCGGCTTAATGGCGCGCTGGTTATAGGCTATGTGACGTTACATAAAATTGCATATGGCGCCCTCTAGAGGACATAATGTCATGAACTAAAAAAAAAAATATTTTTTAATGAAACCGTGTGGGGTATCAAATGAAAGAACTTGATGAGCACATTTCAAAAATATATATATTGTTACCTATAACTCCAAAATAATTAAATAAAAAGTAAGTTTAAAAACTAAAACCCGACTACGGAAAAAACGCGCTCTAAAAAGTATGAAACAAGAAAATATTCTCATCTAGAGGATAGCCGTGGTCCGTGTTCATGTGCCATTTGGCCCTAAAAGACCTACACGGACCACGGCTATCCTCTAGATGAGAATATTTTCTTGTTTCATACTTTTTAGAGCGCGTTTTTTCCGTAGTCGGGTTTTAGTTTTTAAACTTACTTTTTAAACTGTTTTTGTTTTTCAGGCTTTTTAGTGCTCCAGGTTTTTTTGAAGTGGGTTTTTATTTTTTTATAAAAATAATTTTATTTCATGATTTTTAGTGGCGCCATACAAACTATCACCCCAAATGACTCCTTTGGGGGGTGACTTTTCCAAGATTCCAAAACAAAAGTTTCTTAGTTTATTATATAAGAGTATACATACTAAGTGTCAAGTCAATCGGACACAAATATATTTTTCTACCGTACTTCTACCTCTAGTTTCCCCCTTTGGGGGTAGATTTCTGAAATGATTTTTTTATGGGACCAAAACAACTTAGTCACCTACCAAATAACAGTTTAAAAAGAAAAATTGGTTCATAAATGTTAGAGATAAACGGTAACTTTCCATACAAACTTCAACACCTCGTTTTACCCCTTTGGGGGGATTTTTCTAAAATCCTGAAACAATAGTTTCATTATTTCTTATGCAAAATATACATATTAAGTTTCAAGTCAATCGAACAAAAATTTTTTTTTCAGACGACCTTCACCCCCCAAAATTACCCCCTTAGGGTTTGATTCTAGGAATTATTTTTTTATGGGACCAACCTCGAGCTACGATCTACCGAACAGCAAAATAATTTTTCAAATCGGTGAACATACATAAAAAAATAAAAAAATAAAAAATACATACATAAAGTCGAACATAGAAGCTCCTCCTTTTTTGAAGTCGGTTAAAAAGGAATATTAAGTAAGGTACCTTCATATTCAAATTTAGCATACCCTGTGATTATACATTTATTTACCTTATTTAATAGTTTATAAATACACTCCAAAGTATTATGTACGCGTCTGTACTCATTACAACGCTGTCAGTTGAAATAGGATGGCTTGAAGTACGGAGCGTTCGCTTGTTTCTATACATTCCTATTCCGTCAGTTAACCACCGAAAGCGCTTCGTGATGGTTATTTATTAATAATATTTAACCGACTTCATTTAATTATAAGGTTTACAGAGCTGATTGGTACACGTATATTTGAAGTAGGGCACTAATTTTTGTATATTAATAAAAGTAATCGGAACATAAGAAACTCGTGTATTTAGGGTTTAAGTAATTTCACCGCGAGATAGCAATAAAATCGTAATAAATCGTAAATTCCTTGGAGAAGGCTTACAATCATTATAGAAATGCTTAGGATCAATAAGAAATACAAGCTAGCACTAACATTTGGTTTCTAGGTTTCCCAGTTTAAGAGCTAGGAGCTATTTTAGTTATTTAGGAAAAATCTTATAACACCCGAACCTTTCTGATATATTGAAATATGAAACTGTCACAAATGGGCACAAATTAACATTTATGTGTGTATGATCAATCATGATTGTGTGCCAAACAGTTTTTGAGATACAGGAATTCGCAAAACGTTACGCCAGCAAGATTTGAAATAACTCTGAAACCTTAGGGGGCACAAATTTAAAATTTTCGGCACAATTACACGACATGGAGCACTAATTATCTGTATTATTCAGATTTTGATTGGACCAGCAGGAAAAAACCACACTGCTGCGGTAACGTTACGGCAGCAAGATCATATATTCGTGAATAACTCCAAAACGGCTATAGGCACAAATTTAAAATTTTCGGTCTTACGCCTACGCCTACGAATGGCAGGAAGATGCATTCGGTCCGAGTGACTGCATACTAGATAAGGCACTAAATACAACAAAAAGTCCAAACCCTTTCATTAGTGTCCATTTGTCTCGTCAGTCTTACTAGAGCAATAATTGGTTAAATGGCAAACTAGTTGGTTAACTAGGGAATCGGAATTCATCGATCGGAACGTTATTGATAATTTTCGAACACAACTTCATTATTTTAAGAACACCGTCGGGTAAGTAAGTTGAGTGAGTTACGTCCGCAGTGTGGTTTTTTCCTGCTGGTCTAATCAAAATTTGAATGATACAGATAATTAGTGCTCCATCTCGTGTAAATGTGCCGAAAATATTAAATTTTTGTCTATAGCCGTTTTGGAGTTATTCACGAATATATGATCTTGCTGGCGTAACGTTACCGCAGCAGTGTGGTTTTTTCCTGCTGGTCTAATCAAAATTTTACTGATACAGATAATTAGTGCTCCATGTCGTGTAAATGTGCCGAAAATTTTAAATTTGTGCCCCCTAAGGTTTCAGAGTTATTTCAAATCTTGCTGGCGTAACGTTTTGCGAATTCCTGTATCTCAAAAACTGTTTGGCACACAATCATGATTTTTCGTACACACATTAGTGTTAATTTGTGCCCATTTGTGACAGTTTCATATTTCAATAAATCAGAAAGGTTCGGGTGTTATAATATTTTTCCTAAAATAACTAAAATAGCACCTAGCTCTTAAACTGGGAAACCTAGAAACCAAATGTTAGTGCTAGCTTGTATTTCTTATTGATCCTAAGCATTTCTATAATGATCGTAAGCCTACTCCAAGGAATTTACGATTTATTATGATTTTATTGCTATCTCGCGGTGAAATTATTTCAACCCTAAATACACGAGTTTCTTATGTTCCGATTACTTTTATTAATATACAAAAATTAGTGCCCTACTTCAAATATAAGTGTACGAAATATCAGCTCTGTAAACCTTATATAATTATAAAATAATTAATAAAACCACCATGAGAAACTTTCAAAGATCAACCGACCAAATTAAAATGAGTTGAAAAAAGCTGCCGCCCGATACATAGCGCCTACCATCCTAAATGTATACAATAAATTGGCTGTGTGCTAACAGTTCTGTAGAAAAGTGAATAAGTAATATTTATTTTTATATTTTCTTTGAAAAGGGTTAACTCGACTACCTACCCTTGCCCCCTGTCTAGCTAGACCCCTTCGTCCGCTCACTGTATGTACTGTGCTACTACCATAAGTTTTTTTTATTATTTCTAATATCAAGATTTTTTTTTTATTAATGTAAGTACCTACATTATTTTTATATTTTTATGTTGTGTCAATGAAGTAATGTTGTGTTTGTTTATAATTGTTGAAAATACTAATATTTATAAGTGTTCATTCGTTTTATATCTCGATGATGGTGAATGATTTCGATTTAAAGAACGGATATTATTTTTCAAAGTCGTATTGCTGTTTATAAGCGTCGATTTTTTATCTCTAGAAATATATAAAAGAAGATACTGTTACTGTTGTTGTGTGTTATTAGTTAAAGTTCATTTAGCTACACGTAACATATTAAAAAAAATAAAAACCAACTTCAAAAAAACCTGGTGCACTAAAAAGCCTGAAATAATATTTCTATTACCACCACTGCCTACCCCTTCGGGAAAATCAGGCGTGATGATGTGTTATCGAGTATTTGGGGTCGGTGCCAATCTATCTTCTTACTTTTATTAACCGACTTCAAAAAAGGCGGAGGTTCTATGTTCGGCTGTATGTATGTTTTTTTTTTTTTTAATGTATGTTCACCGATTTCTCCGGCATTTATGAACCGATTTGAACAATTATTTTGCTGTTCGGTAGATCGTAGCTCCAAGTTGGTCCCATAAAAAAATAATTCCTAGAATCAACCCCTAAGGGGGTAATTTTGGGGGACGAAGTTCGTCTGAAAAAAAATTTTTGTCCGATTGATTTGAAAGTTAAATGTATATTTTGCATAAGAAATAATGAAACTCATGTTTCAGGATTTTAGAAAAATCCCCCCCCAAAGGGGTAAAACGAGGTGTTGAAGTTTGTATGGAGAGTTACCGTTTATCTCTAACGTTTATGAACCAATTTTTCTTTTTACCCGACTACGGAGGCGTTATGATTTTGACCGGTATGTATGTATGTATGTATGTATGTATGTATGTATGTATGTATGTATGTATGTATGTATGTGCGTCTGTTCCCACCTAACTTCCAAACTACTTGTCGTAATTTGACAAATGAGGTATCGTCAGAAGCGGCTTAATGGCGCGCTGGTTATAGGCTATGTGACGTTACATAAAATTGCATATGGCGCCCTCTAGAGGACATAATGTCATGAACTAAAAAAAAAATATTTTTTAATGAAACCGTGTGGGGTATCAAATGAAAGAGCTTGATGAGCACATTTCAAAAATATATATATTGTTACCTATAACTCCAAAATAATTAAATAAAAAGTAAGTTTAAAAACTAAAACCCGACTACGGAAAAAACGCGCTCTAAAAAGTATGAAACAAGAAAATATTCTCATCTAGAGGATAGCCGTGGTCCGTGTTCATGTGCCATTTGGCCCTAAAAGACCTACACGGACCACGGCTATCCTCTAGATGAGAATATTTTCTTGTTTCATACTTTTTAGAGCGCGTTTTTTCCGTAGTCGGGTTTTAGTTTTTAAACTTACTTTTTAAACTGTTTTTGTTTTTCAGGCTTTTTAGTGCTCCAGGTTTTTTTGAAGTGGGTTTTTATATTTTTATAAAAATAATTTTATTTCATGATTTTTAGTGGCGCCATACAAACTATCACCCCAAATGACCCCTTTGGGGGGTGACTTTTCCAAGATTCCAAAACAAAAGTTTCTTAGTTTATTATATAGAGTATACATACTAAGTGTCAAGTCAATCGGACACAAATATATTTTTCTACCGTACTTCTACCTCTAGTTTCCCCCTTTGGGGGTAGATTTCTGAAATGATTTTTTTATGGGACCAAAACAACTTAGTCACCTACCAAATAACAGTTTAAAAAGAAAAATTGGTTCATAAACGTTAGAGATAAACGGTAACTTTTCATACAAACTTCAACACCTCGTTTTACCCCTTTGGGGGGATTTTTCTAAAATCCTGAAACAAAAGTTTCATTATTTCTTATGCAAAATATACATATTAAGTTTCAAGTCAATCGAACAAAAAATTTTTTTTCAGACGACCTTCACCCCCCAAAATTACCCCCTTAGGGTTTGATTCTAGGAATTATTTTTTTATGGGACCAACTTGGAGCTACGATCTACCGAACAGCAAAATAATTTTTCAAATCGGTGAACATACATAAAAAAATAAAAAAATAAAAAATACATACATAAAGTCGAACATAGAAGCTCCTCCTTTTTTGAAGTCGGTTAAAAAGGAATATTAAGTAAGGTACCTTCATATTCAAATTTAGCATACCCTGTGATTATACATTTATTTACCTTATTTAATAGTTTATAAATACACTCCAAAGTATTATGTACGCGTCTGTACTCATTACAACGCTGTCAGTTGAAATAGGATGGCTTGAAGTACGGAGCGTTCGCTTGTTTCTATACATTCCTATTCCGTCAGTTAACCACCGAAAGCGCTTCGTGATGGTTATTTATTAATAATATTTAACCGACTTCATTTAATTATAAGGTTTACAGAGCTGATTGGTACACGTATATTTGAAGTAGGGCACTAATTTTTGTATATTAATAAAAGTAATCGGAACATAAGAAACTCGTGTATTTAGGGTTTAAGTAATTTCACCGCGAGATAGCAATAAAATCGTAATAAATCGTAAATTCCTTGGAGAAGGCTTACAATCATTATAGAAATGCTTAGGATCAATAAGAAATACAAGCTAGCACTAACATTTGGTTTCTAGGTTTCCCAGTTTAAGAGCTAGGAGCTATTTTAGTTATTTAGGAAAAATCTTATAACACCCGAACCTTTCTGATATATTGAAATATGAAACTGTCACAAATGGGCACAAATTAACATTTATGTGTGTATGATCAATCATGATTGTGTGCCAAACAGTTTTTGAGATACAGGAATTCGCAAAACGTTACGCCAGCAAGATTTGAAATAACTCTGAAACCTTAGGGGGCACAAATTTAAAATTTTCGGCACAATTACACGACATGGAGCACTAATTATCTGTATTATTCAGATTTTGATTGGACCAGCAGGAAAAAACCACACTGCTGCGGTAACGTTACGGCAGCAAGATCATATATTCGTGAATAACTCCAAAACGGCTATAGGCACAAATTTAAAATTTTCGGTTTTACGCCTACGCCTACGAATGGCAGGAAGATGCATTCGGTCCGAGTGACTGCATACTACATAAGGCACTAAATACAACAAAAAGTCCAAACCCTTTCATTAGTGTCCATTTGTCTCGTCAGTCTTACTAGAGCAATAATTGGTTAAATGGCTAACTAGTTGGTTAACTAGGGAATCGGAATTCATCGATCGGAACGTTATTGATAATTTTCGAACACAACTTCATTATTTTAAGAACACCGTCGGGTAAGTAAGTTGAGTGAGTTACGTCCGCAGTGTGGTTTTTTCCTGCTGGTCTAATCAAAATTTGAATGATACAGATAATTAGTGCTCCATCTCGTGTAAATGTGCCGAAAATATTAAATTTTTGCCTATAGTCGTTTTGGAGTTATTCACGAATATATGATCTTGCTGGCGTAACGTTACCGCAGCAGTGTGGTTTTTTCCTGCTGGTCTAATCAAAATTTTACTGATACAGATAATTAGTGCTCCATGTCGTGTAAATGTGCCGAAAATTTTAAATTTGTGCCCCCTAAGGTTTCAGAGTTATTTCAAATCTTGCTGGCGTAACGTTTTGCGAATTCCTGTATCTCAAAAACTGTTTGGCACACAATCATGATTTTTCGTACACACATTAGTGTTAATTTGTGCCCATTTGTGACAGTTTCATATTTCAATAAATCAGAAAGGTTCGGGTGTTATAATATTTTTCCTAAAATAACTAAAATAGCACCTAGCTCTTAAACTGGGAAACCTAGAAACCAAATGTTAGTGCTAGCTTGTATTTCTTATTGATCCTAAGCATTTCTATAATGATCGTAAGCCTACTCCAAGGAATTTACGATTTATTATGATTTTATTGCTATCTCGCGGTGAAATTATTTCAACCCTAAATACACGAGTTTCTTATGTTCCGATTACTTTTATTAATATACAAAAATTAGTGCCCTACTTCAAATATAAGTGTACGAAATATCAGCTCTGTAAACCTTATATAATTATAAAATAATTAATAAAACCACCATGAGAAACTTTCAAAGATCAACCGACCAAATTAAAATGAGTTGAAAAAAGCTGCCGCCCGATACATAGCGCCTACCATCCTAAATGTATACAATAAATTGGCTGTGTGCTAACAGTTCTGTAGAAAAGTGAATAAGTAATATTTATTTTTATATTTTCTTTGAAAAGGGTTAACTCGACTACCTACCCTTGCCCCCTGTCTAGCTAGACCCCTTCGTCCGCTCACTGTATGTACTGTGCTACTACCATAAGTTTTTTTTATTATTTCTAATATCAAGATTTTTTTTTTATTAATGTAAGTACCTACATTATTTTTATATTTTTATGTTGTGTCAATGAAGTAATGTTGTGTTTGTTTATAATTGTTGAAAATACTAATATTTATAAGTGTTCATTCGTTTTATATCTCGATGATGGTGAATGATTTCGATTTAAAGAACGGATATTATTTTTCAAAGTCGTATTGCTGTTTATAAGCGTCGATTTTTTATCTCTAGAAATATATAAAAGAAGATACTGTTACTGTTGTTGTGTGTTATTAGTTAAAGTTCATTTAGCTACACGTAACATATTAAAAAAAATAAAAACCAACTTCAAAAAAACCTGGTGCACTAAAAAGCCTGAAATAATATTTCTATTACCACCACTGCCTACCCCTTCGGGAAAATCAGGCGTGATGATGTGTTATCGAGTATTTGGGGTCGGTGCCAATCTATCTTCTTACTTTTATTAACCGACTTCAAAAAAGGCGGAGGTTCTATGTTCGGCTGTATGTATGTTTTTTTTTTTTTTAATGTATGTTCACCGATTTCTCCGGCATTTATGAACCGATTTGAACAATTATTTTGCTGTTCGGTAGATCGTAGCTCCAAGTTGGTCCCATAAAAAAATAATTCCTAGAATCAACCCCTAAGGGGGTAATTTTGGGGGACGAAGTTCGTCTGAAAAAAAATTTTTGTCCGATTGATTTGAAAGTTAAATGTATATTTTGCATAAGAAATAATGAAACTCATGTTTCAGGATTTTAGAAAAATCCCCCCCCAAAGGGGTAAAACGAGGTGTTGAAGTTTGTATGGAGAGTTACCGTTTATCTCTAACGTTTATGAACCAATTTTTCTTTTTACCCGACTACGGAGGCGTTATGATTTTGACCGGTATGTATGTATGTATGTATGTATGTATGTATGTATGTATGTATGTATGTATGTATGTATGTATGTATGTATGTATGTGCGTCTGTTCCCACCTAACTTCCAAACTACTTGTCGTAATTTGACAAATGAGGTATCGTCAGAAGCGGCTTAATGGCGCGCTGGTTATAGGCTATGTGACGTTACATAAAATTGCATATGACGCCCTCTAGAGGACATAATGTCATGAACTAAAAAAAAAAATATTTTTTAATGAAACCGTGTGGGGTATCAAATGAAAGAACTTGATGAGCACATTTCAAAAATATATATATTGTTACCTATAACTCCAAAATAATTAAATAAAAAGTAAGTTTAAAAACTAAAACCCGACTACGGAAAAAACGCGCTCTAAAAAGTATGAAACAAGAAAATATTCTCATCTAGAGGATAGCCGTGGTCCGTGTTCATGTGCCATTTGGCCCTAAAAGACCTACACGGACCACGGCTATCCTCTAGATGAGAATATTTTCTTGTTTCATACTTTTTAGAGCGCGTTTTTTCCGTAGTCGGGTTTTAGTTTTTAAACTTACTTTTTAAACTGTTTTTGTTTTTCAGGCTTTTTAGTGCTCCAGGTTTTTTTGAAGTGGGTTTTTATTTTTTTATAAAAATAATTTTATTTCATGATTTTTAGTGGCGCCATACAAACTATCACCCCAAATGACTCCTTTGGGGGGTGACTTTTCCAAGATTCCAAAACAAAAGTTTCTTAGTTTATTATATAAGAGTATACATACTAAGTGTCAAGTCAATCGGACACAAATATATTTTTCTACCGTACTTCTACCTCTAGTTTCCCCCTTTGGGGGTAGATTTCTGAAATGATTTTTTTATGGGACCAAAACAACTTAGTCACCTACCAAATAACAGTTTAAAAAGAAAAATTGGTTCATAAACGTTAGAGATAAACGGTAACTTTCCATACAAACTTCAACACCTCGTTTTACCCCTTTGGGGGGATTTTTCTAAAATCCTGAAACAATAGTTTCATTATTTCTTATGCAAAATATACATATTAAGTTTCAAGTCAATCGAACAAAAAATTTTTTTTCAGACGACCTTCACCCCCCAAAATTACCCCCTTAGGGTTTGATTCTAGGAATTATTTTTTTATGGGACCAACCTCGAGCTACGATCTACCGAACAGCAAAATAATTTTTCAAATCGGTGAACATACATAAAAAAATAAAAAAATAAAAAATACATACATAAAGTCGAACATAGAAGCTCCTCCTTTTTTGAAGTCGGTTAAAAAGGAATATTAAGTAAGGTACCTTCATATTCAAATTTAGCATACCCTGTGATTATACATTTATTTACCTTATTTAATAGTTTATAAATACACTCCAAAGTATTATGTACGCGTCTGTACTCATTACAACGCTGTCAGTTGAAATAGGATGGCTTGAAGTACGGAGCGTTCGCTTGTTTCTATACATTCCTATTCCGTCAGTTAACCACCGAAAGCGCTTCGTGATGGTTATTTATTAATAATATTTAACCGACTTCATTTAATTATAAGGTTTACAGAGCTGATTGGTACACGTATATTTGAAGTAGGGCACTAATTTTTGTATATTAATAAAAGTAATCGGAACATAAGAAACTCGTGTATTTAGGGTTTAAGTAATTTCACCGCGAGATAGCAATAAAATCGTAATAAATCGTAAATTCCTTGGAGAAGGCTTACAATCATTATAGAAATGCTTAGGATCAATAAGAAATACAAGCTAGCACTAACATTTGGTTTCTAGGTTTCCCAGTTTAAGAGCTAGGAGCTATTTTAGTTATTTAGGAAAAATCTTATAACACCCGAACCTTTCTGATATATTGAAATATGAAACTGTCACAAATGGGCACAAATTAACATTTATGTGTGTATGATCAATCATGATTGTGTGCCAAACAGTTTTTGAGATACAGGAATTCGCAAAACGTTACGCCAGCAAGATTTGAAATAACTCTGAAACCTTAGGGGGCACAAATTTAAAATTTTCGGCACAATTACACGACATGGAGCACTAATTATCTGTATTATTCAGATTTTGATTGGACCAGCAGGAAAAAACCACACTGCTGCGGTAACGTTACGGCAGCAAGATCATATATTCGTGAATAACTCCAAAACGGCTATAGGCACAAATTTAAAATTTTCGGTTTTACGCCTACGCCTACGAATGGCAGGAAGATGCATTCGGTCCGAGTGACTGCATACTACATAAGGCACTAAATACAACAAAAAGTCCAAACCCTTTCATTAGTGTCCATTTGTCTCGTCAGTCTTACTAGAGCAATAATTGGTTAAATGGCTAACTAGTTGGTTAACTAGGGAATCGGAATTCATCGATCGGAACGTTATTGATAATTTTCGAACACAACTTCATTATTTTAAGAACACCGTCGGGTAAGTAAGTTGAGTGAGTTACGTCCGCAGTGTGGTTTTTTCCTGCTGGTCTAATCAAAATTTGAATGATACAGATAATTAGTGCTCCATCTCGTGTAAATGTGCCGAAAATATTAAATTTTTGCCTATAGTCGTTTTGGAGTTATTCACGAATATATGATCTTGCTGGCGTAACGTTACCGCAGCAGTGTGGTTTTTTCCTGCTGGTCTAATCAAAATTTTACTGATACAGATAATTAGTGCTCCATGTCGTGTAAATGTGCCGAAAATTTTAAATTTGTGCCCCCTAAGGTTTCAGAGTTATTTCAAATCTTGCTGGCGTAACGTTTTGCGAATTCCTGTATCTCAAAAACTGTTTGGCACACAATCATGATTTTTCGTACACACATTAGTGTTAATTTGTGCCCATTTGTGACAGTTTCATATTTCAATAAATCAGAAAGGTTCGGGTGTTATAATATTTTTCCTAAAATAACTAAAATAGCACCTAGCTCTTAAACTGGGAAACCTAGAAACCAAATGTTAGTGCTAGCTTGTATTTCTTATTGATCCTAAGCATTTCTATAATGATCGTAAGCCTACTCCAAGGAATTTACGATTTATTATGATTTTATTGCTATCTCGCGGTGAAATTATTTCAACCCTAAATACACGAGTTTCTTATGTTCCGATTACTTTTATTAATATACAAAAATTAGTGCCCTACTTCAAATATAAGTGTACGAAATATCAGCTCTGTAAACCTTATATAATTATAAAATAATTAATAAAACCACCATGAGAAACTTTCAAAGATCAACCGACCAAATTAAAATGAGTTGAAAAAAGCTGCCGCCCGATACATAGCGCCTACCATCCTAAATGTATACAATAAATTGGCTGTGTGCTAACAGTTCTGTAGAAAAGTGAATAAGTAATATTTATTTTTATATTTTCTTTGAAAAGGGTTAACTCGACTACCTAGTCAAATATGGGCGCGCGGTAAATACGTTAAAAATAACTTTATTTAATATAAAAGGAGACGTCTGCTCTGCAAGAGCGTTGAGATGTGAATGAACAAAATGAACCTTATGATTTACTTATATAGACTTTCCGTGTGACCGGTGTAATCCGAGTGATTACAATAAGGATGTCTGAATGTCTTGATACATGAGTGAAAACAATTAGATCAGTTTAATATGCCTATTAACACATGTTATTAGAGAGAAAACAATTGGATTAACGATTATGACTTATAATGGCTAAGTGTTACCAGGAACTCATGGTACTTGGAGCGTTGTCAAACGGGTTGGTGGGAACATAACTAGGTAGTTATGTTCCCACCAACCCGTTTGACAACGCTCCAAGTACCATGAGTTCCTGGTAACACTTAGCCATTATAAGTCATAATCGTTAATCCAATTGTTTTCTCTCTAATAACATGTGTTAATAGGCATATTAAACTGATCTAATTGTTTTCACTCATGTATCAAGACATTCAGACATCCTTATTGTAATCACTCGGATTACACCGGTCACACGGAAAGTCTATATAAGTAAATCATAAGGTTCATTTTGTTCATTCACATCTCAACGCTCTTGCAGAGCAGACGTCTCCTTTTATATTAAATAAAGTTATTTTTAACGTATTTACCGCGCGCCCATATTTGACTGGCGCAGCCTGAGTGGTAGAATCAGTGTCGCGAAAAGTGTTCCTGTGTGTGCAGTACAGACATCGACTCCTTCAGGACTCTTTTACGTGGATTCTACAGCCGAACCTACCCCTCAAAACAAAGAAATTTGTCTCCTGAGCGCCGGAAAACGTCGGAAAACGTCGGAAGGTGTGAATCGGCATGGGATCGAGCGAAGTGTGAGTAGAACTTTTCGCATCCCGTTTCTATCCCTGTCTATCCTGGTCTAATTGGACAAGAATCGCCGGTTAGTCTAGGGCCCTTAGTTTTTAATAACCAGACAAAAATCGCTGGAAAGTTAGTTTAAGGAACTGTGTCGGGACACGCATAGCCGGACGCATAGCTGTAAGTAAAATAAAAATATAAGTAGTATAACCGCGATCGGACACAAATCGCCGAGAGCAAGTTATTTTTTTGCCTTAAATAAAATAAAAATATATGTAGTATAACCGCGATCGGACACAAATCGCCGAAAGCAAGTTATTTTTGTGTTAAGTAAAATAAAAATATATTATATTATAAGTTAGTATAAATAGAACCAACAAAATGAACATCCAGTTGATCCCTAAGGAGATGCTAGCCATCATCCCTCGTTACGATGGGGACGAGAAATTACTAAATTTATTCATTAACAAAAGCGAATACGTAATAAGCACGCTAGCAGTAGCGGATAACCCAGCGCAACGCGTATATCTCTATCACAGTATAACCAGCAGACTAACGGGAAAAGCTGCAACCCTAGTTAGTGAGAGGAATACTTTAGGAACTTGGGAAGCACTTAAAGAATTACTGATACAACATTTTGGAGACCCGCGAACCGAAGCATGCATAGCAATAGAACTAGAAAATACTAAGATCAAACCAGGCGAGACATACATTGAATTTTGTCATAGGGTTCAAAATATACGCAGTTCGTTGTTTTCTAAAATCAATTTACTGACAGACGAAGGAGTTAAGGCGGCAAAGATGATAATATATAATAATACAGCGTTAAATGTATTTTTATATAATTTACCTGAAGACCTAATAAAATTCGTTAGATTAAATAAGTGTACAACGTTAGAAGACGCGCTGAGTGTAGTTATGGAAGAGGTTAACTTTCAGACACGTTATAACGCAAGAAACAAAATTAAAATAAATCAACCCCCAGCTCCACAAAATCAGAACGTAGTCGCGAATAAACCCTTATACACCCCACCAGCACAATTTAAGTTTGGGATTCCACAGAATCAGATGCAAGCTTTCAGACCGAACTTTACCCCAAATAATTTCAAATTTGGCATTCCACCAAATCAGCAACAACGACCCTTCATGAGCCAGCCTCAAAGACCATTCGTAAACCAACAACCAAGACCGTTTTTCAGACCAACTAACAACCAATTCCCTAATAAAGTAGGAAATTATAAGCAATCAGGGTTCTTCAAACCCAATGCAAATCAACAGTTCAAATTTGGAGTACCAAATCGTGCACATGATACAGATGTTACTATGCGAACAACTCGCAATAATATGCTGGATCACAATGAGGACGAAGCTGAATATGACTACTATTACGAGTATAACGATGTAGAAGCCTATGAGCCAGTGAGTATTAATGAAATCACTGATGAAACGTTACAGGGTGATATCATCGACCCACCTGAAAATTTTCCAATACCAGCCTCGGAAAACCAAACATCGACGTGATTCACGTAAATTATAACGATGCCTTAAGACTACCCCACATACAAATCCCGGAACTAGACGCGATTTTCATGATAGATACCGGAAGTACCAGATCCTTTATAAGTCCACGAAAGGCTTATGAATTCTTTAGTCAATACGTAAATTATGAACCGTTTGAAATCATCAGCACTCATGGTCGCAGCAGACATGATGCGGTGGCATATATCCCTTTAACAGAAACGTTTCAATCGGATTTGTTTCACAAGTTCCACATCTACAACGTGGATAAGAAATACGACGGGCTAATAGGATCCGACCTGTTAACAGAGTTGGAAGCAAACGTCGATATGAAAAATCAAGTCCTAAAAACTAGAGATACGCAAATCCCAATTTTATACAAAAAACCGTACACCGTCACCTTGTTGCCGCGATCTGAAAACAGAATTAAGGTACCAACCACAGTTAATAACGGAAGCGCATTACTAGATTTTATAGAATTTAGCCCCGGAGTTAGAATGCCTGATGCGTTAGTAACATGTGAAAATTATTTTGCACAAACCGTGATACAAAACACAAACGATAGCGAGACTACCATAGTGTTTGATAAACCCATAGAAGCTTTAGTATACAAAGATAAATCCAGAGACACTAAAATATATAAAGACAAACCTAATAATATTAAAGTTAACTCAAATAGAACAAATAATTTGGAACAAATACTTGAACGAAATTTAACAAAGCTAAGGCTAGATCATTTAAATTCGGAAGAGAAATCGCGTATTACAAATTTATGTTCAGAATATAGGGACATATTTTATTGTGAACAATTACCTTTAACATTTACCAACCAAGTTAAACATAAAATAAGAACAAATAACGAAGACCCCATATATATTAGACCATATCGTCATTCACCAGCTGAAAACGAAGAGATTCAGAAGCAGGTAGATAAATTACTAGGAGACGACGTCATCAGAGAATCACATTCCCCATGGAGCGCTCCAGTGCATCTCGTACCAAAGAAGATGGATGCCTCCGGAGAACGTAAATTCCGTATGGTCATAGATTATAGAAGATTAAACGAATTGACAATTGATGATAAGTATCCACTACCGAATATATCAGATCTGTTTGACAGGCTAGGGAAGGCAACGTATTTTTCAACGTTAGACTTAGCAAGTGGTTACCATCAGATAGAAGTAGAACCAGAAGACCAACCTAAAACAGCGTTTACAACCCAATCAGGTCATTACGAATTCACTCGAATGCCCTTTGGATTGAAGACAGCGCCTGCTACGTTCCAACGAGCAATGGATAATGTGCTCAGAGGACTGCAGGGTATTCATTGCTTAGTTTATTTAGATGACATTATTATTTTCTCTAATAGCCTCACCGAACACATAGAAAAACTGACAAAAATATTTGACAGACTTAGACAGACAAACTTAAAGGTTACTTTAGACAAAAGTGAATTCTTAAAGAAGGAAGTTTTGTACTTAGGACACACCATAACAAAGGATGGTTTGCAACCGAATAATGATAAGATTCAAGCAGTACTTAAATTCCCTTTACCTAAAACAACTACAGAAATAAAAAGCTTTTTAGGATTAGTAGGCTATTACCGTAAATTCATTAAAGACTTCTCTAAAATAACTCAACCAATGACAAATTGCTTAAAGAAAAAGAACAAGGTAAATATCACGAAAGAGTTTATAGACGCGTTTGAGAAATGTAAAGAATTATTAACGAATGCACCACTTTTACAATTCCCAGACTTTACCAAGCCATTTATTTTAACTACAGACGCTTCAAATTTTGCGATCGGTGCAGTATTATCCCAAGGTACAATTGGAAGCGATAAGCCTATAGCTTACGCCAGCAGAACGTTGAACGGTGCTGAAACGCGTTACAGTACCATAGAGAAAGAACTTTTAGCGGTTGTATGGGCATGTAAACATTTCAGACCATATCTTTACGGGAAAAAGTTTACAATAGTGAGCGACCACAGACCATTAGTTTGGTTAAATTCCATGAAGGAACCGGGTAATAGATTAACAAATTGGAAATTAAGATTAGCGGAGTATGATTTTAAAGTAGAGTACAAACCTGGAAAACAAAATGCTAACGCAGACGCACTGTCGCGTATTAAAATCAATGCTTTAGATTCAGACGATATATCAATGTTAGTCAATACCGATAGAGGAGCAAGTCCATTACTCATATCTTCAGACGATGAGGTAGTAACAATTTCATCCGACAACACCAATAGAACTAAATCTCCATACCCAGTGCCGTCACTGGATAGCGTAACCGTAACAGCATCAGAAAAGGCTGATACAGATATAGTCACGATACATTCAGAAGAAAACATGGACTCTTCTGACATACCAATTTTAAAGGAAGCTGTAGACACTAAACCAAATCAAATACTAGTTTTCACATGGAACAAAAACGAATGCAGTGTAAAAAACCTATCCCGAGCGAAACAAAAGGTCTTAGAAGTTCATTTGCCAACAGATAATCTGGAATTAATTAAAAATTTTCTCAAAGAATACATTCGTCCAAAAGTAAAATACTTTTTATATTTCGAAGACGAACGTCATCGAAAGCAATTCTCAGATATAGTTACCAACCTATTTAAAAAAGATTCCGTAAAATTGTACGAATGCACGGAACGAGTAGTTCACGTAGAAGACGAAGAAGAACAACGTCAGATCGTTTTAAAATACCACACTGGTAAAACATGTCACAGAGGAATAAAGGAAACAGTGGCACACCTGAAGCGAACCTTTTATTGGAACAACTTAGATCAAACAGTGGCCAGTATCATAAATTCTTGTGAGACATGTAAAGCCATGAAGTACGATAGGAAACCTTTAAAACCGGAACTACAGTTGACCCAAACTCAATGTAAACCATTTCAAGAAATCTTTATCGATTTATTCTCAATCGAAGGCAAGTACTTTTTGACGATAGTCGATGCATTCAGCAAACTGGGACAAGCCTTTGAAGTTTCTAACCGGTCTACTCCCGAGATAGTTAGAGCTCTATTGAAATACTTCTCATTTTATGGAATACCGAGTAGGATCAGTTCCGATCCAGGATCAGAATTTAATAACAATCTACTCAAAGAAATGTTGTCATTCTATAAAATAGAGGTACATATTGGAACCCCTCACAATCCCAACTCGATGGGTATAGTTGAGAGATTTCACTCAACTATTGTAGAAATTTACAGAATAGCTAAATACGAACGAAAAATTACAGACGCAGCATCGGTAATGACCTATGCCATAATGTCCTATAACCAATCTATACATTCAGTAACAGGTCTTACACCATTCGAAGTGGTGTTTGGACACACAGACTCATCTAGTACATTTGACGTAGATTTTAATAAAAATTATACTCAACAGTTAGTATCGGAACATCTTAAAAGAACTAAATATTTATATAACTATCTTACAAACAAAATGATAGAAAATAAAACGAAAATTAAGAATAAACGCGGAGGTGAAAAGGAATTTAAAATACAACAAGACGATACTGTCTTTATTAAGGGAGTAAACATTAGACGTAGTAAGGATAAACCGCGATACAAGAAAGCCAAAGTTACAGGAGATATAACACGCAATGTTGTAACTGTGCAGTCACAGCAACGCCAAACCAACGTACCACTCAGAGACATAAAACGTCCTTCACAGGTACACGCTCCTGCTAGCAACGCAGCTAGCCCTCAGCCTGGGCCTTCAGCTCCAAGCCATTGAGGACAACCCTGGAGTGCTGCCAACCAAAGAAGGTGCAGCATTCGTTAGTTTATATGACTGGCAGATAATTAAAACCCTAGACTTAGAATTGATTAGTAGTAGTATTGATTATAACATCAATAAATTTAGTGAAGTAAGAAATTATATAAAGGAACAATTACATATAATCATATTAGATGGTAATTTAGTAGATGCTAATCAACAAACTGAGTATATTATGAATCTCACTATAGAGAGATACAATCAATTAGTACCAACATCTAGAGTTAAGAGAGGCCTTATAAATCCTTTTGGTTCTATAATTAAAGTAATAACAGGCAACTTGGATAATGAGGATGCAATTAATTACGACAGAATGATTAATAAATTACAGTCAAAACAAAATGCTATTGATAATAAGATAACGCTTATAACAGAAACAGTCGGAGCACTTGTAAACCTTACCAACTCAACTAGGAATAATTTTATAATATTAGGTAAAACTATAGATGAAATGGAGGCTATTCTAAATGAGACTCAATTCCAAAGAACTAAGAATTTTGTTTTGAATACGTATAATTTATTAATACATAACTTTCAAATATTGTTAACACAATTGGATGAAGTCGAAACAGCAGTAGCTTTTAGTAGAGTGAACATATTACATCAATCTATATTAAATGTAAATGAATTATTAGTTATATTAAAAGAAATAGAAGAAGAGAATAAATTAATGTATACGGCTAAACCAGAAAACTTGATTAGTATAGAAAGATGTGTAGACATAAAAGCATTTGTAAAAGGCAAACAAATAACATTTATAATATCGGTACCGACAGTCCAATTAGACACATACAATTACTATAACCTGCATCCTTTCCCAATGTATCACCATCATGTTAACCTTACCTTTCTTATAATTCCTAAATATCCGCATATCCTTGCGAAAGGTTCCAAGATCATATCGCTCTCCCAGCCGTGCAGAAAGGTCAACGAAGGAGAATTCCTGTGCAAAGAAAAGGATATATCACCTACCAGCGAGGACACTTGCATCTCAAGCCTAATGCAATTCGCAGCAGACATCACTTCGTGCACCCCTTTGACTGTAACAACATCGGAAATTAAAATAACAAATATACGAGAAAACATGTGGTTGTTATTTTCTGGAAACCACGCATTCTTAACAGAACACTGTGAAAATGAAATCAATCAACACGATGTCTTAGGGACATACATCGTATCCCTAAATAACAATTGTGAGGCGAAAATTGGTAGAAACACCCTAAAGAAAAGAAGAATCGAGGTCAACCAGAGCCAGAAGCAGAGTATGCCGATGATCAGCCTACCCAACGTCATCACACCGAAGGACATCAGGAGGAAGCCGATTAACCTGGACGAGGTCGACTTAGGGAACCTGCAGTTTTTATCACATGTACTGAAAAGCCAAAGTGAAATAAGTGTTAGTGAAAGTTATCCAATCAACGTGCGAAGCATCAGTATAGGAACTATAGTAATTTATGTAATTTTGACAATTGTAATAGTTATAATTATAATTAAGCGAAAATCTGTAATATGGTCATTTCTATGTAAGAAGGATCAAAATCATCATGTAGAAGATGATGACCTTGATCTTACGGAGGGAGGAGTTATGTTCCCACCAACCCGTTTGACAACGCTCCAAGTACCATGAGTTCCTGGTAACACTTAGCCATTATAAGTCATAATCGTTAATCCAATTGTTTTCTCTCTAATAACATGTGTTAATAGGCATATTAAACTGATCTAATTGTTTTCACTCATGTATCAAGACATTCAGACATCCTTATTGTAATCACTCGGATTACACCGGTCACACGGAAAGTCTATATAAGTAAATCATAAGGTTCATTTTGTTCATTCACATCTCAACGCTCTTGCAGAGCAGACGTCTCCTTTTATATTAAATAAAGTTATTTTTAACGTATTTACCGCGCGCCCATATTTGACTACCTTAATTCTGTTTTCAGATCGCGGCAACAAGGTGACGGTGTACGGTTTTTTGTATAAAATTGGGATTTGCGTATCTCTAGTTTTTAGGACTTGATTTTTCATATCGACGTTTGCTTCCAACTCTGTTAACAGGTCGGATCCTATTAGCCCGTCGTATTTCTTATCCACGTTGTAGATGTGGAACTTGTGAAACAAATCCGATTGAAACGTTTCTGTTAAAGGGATATATGCCACCGCATCATGTCTGCTGCGACCATGAGTGCTGATGATTTCAAACGGTTCATAATTTACGTATTGACTAAAGAATTCATAAGCCTTTCGTGGACTTATAAAGGATCTGGTACTTCCGGTATCTATCATGAAAATCGCGTCTAGTTCCGGGATTTGTATGTGGGGTAGTCTTAAGGCATCGTTATAATTTACGTGAATCACGTCGATGTTTGGTTTTCCGAGGCTGGTATTGGAAAATTTTCAGGTGGGTCGATGATATCACCCTGTAACGTTTCATCAGTGATTTCATTAATACTCACTGGCTCATAGGCTTCTACATCGTTATACTCGTAATAGTAGTCATATTCAGCTTCGTCCTCATTGTGATCCAGCATATTATTGCGAGTTGTTCGCATAGTAACATCTGTATCATGTGCACGATTTGGTACTCCAAATTTGAACTGTTGATTTGCATTGGGTTTGAAGAACCCTGATTGCTTATAATTTCCTACTTTATTAGGGAATTGATTGTTAGTTGGTCTGAAAAACGGTCTTGGTTGTTGGTTTACGAATGGTCTTTGAGGCTGGCTCATGAAGGGTCGTTGTTGCTGATTTGGTGGAATGCCAAATTTGAAATTATTTGGGGTAAAGTTCGGTCTGAAAGCTTGCATCTGATTCTGTGGAATCCCAAACTTAAATTGTGCTGGTGGGGTGTATAAGGGTTTATTCGCGACTACGTTCTGATTTTGTGGAGCTGGGGGTTGATTTATTTTAATTTTGTTTCTTGCGTTATAACGTGTCTGAAAGTTAACCTCTTCCATAACTACACTCAGCGCGTCTTCTAACGTTGTACACTTATTTAATCTAACGAATTTTATTAGGTCTTCAGGTAAATTATATAAAAATACATTTAACGCTGTATTATTATATATTATCATCTTTGCCGCCTTAACTCCTTCGTCTGTCAGTAAATTGATTTTAGAAAACAACGAACTGCGTATATTTTGAACCCTATGACAAAATTCAATGTATGTCTCGCCTGGTTTGATCTTAGTATTTTCTAGTTCTATTGCTATGCATGCTTCGGTTCGCGGGTCTCCAAAATGTTGTATCAGTAATTCTTTAAGTGCTTCCCAAGTTCCTAAAGTATTCCTCTCACTAACTAGGGTTGCAGCTTTTCCCGTTAGTCTGCTGGTTATACTGTGATAGAGATATACGCGTTGCGCTGGGTTATCCGCTACTGCTAGCGTGCTTATTACGTATTCGCTTTTGTTAATGAATAAATTTAGTAATTTCTCGTCCCCATCGTAACGAGGGATGATGGCTAGCATCTCCTTAGGGATCAACTGGATGTTCATTTTGTTGGTTCTATTTATACTAACTTATAATATAATATATTTTTATTTTACTTAACACAAAAATAACTTGCTTTCGGCGATTTGTGTCCGATCGCGGTTATACTACATATATTTTTATTTTATTTAAGGCAAAAAAATAACTTGCTCTCGGCGATTTGTGTCCGATCGCGGTTATACTACTTATATTTTTATTTTACTTACAGCTATGCGTCCGGCTATGCGTGTCCCGACACAGTTCCTTAAACTAACTTTCCAGCGATTTTTGTCTGGTTATTAAAAACTAAGGGCCCTAGACTAACCGGCGATTCTTGTCCAATTAGACCAGGATAGACAGGGATAGAAACGGGATGCGAAAAGTTCTACTCACACTTCGCTCGATCCCATGCCGATTCACACCTTCCGACGTTTTCCGACGTTTTCCGGCGCTCAGGAGACAAATTTCTTTGTTTTGAGGGGTAGGTTCGGCTGTAGAATCCACGTAAAAGAGTCCTGAAGGAGTCGATGTCTGTACTGCACACACAGGAACACTTTTCGCGACACTGATTCTACCACTCAGGCTGCGCCAGTCAAATATGGGCGCGCGGTAAATACGTTAAAAATAACTTTATTTAATATAAAAGGAGACGTCTGCTCTGCAAGAGCGTTGAGATGTGAATGAACAAAATGAACCTTATGATTTACTTATATAGACTTTCCGTGTGACCGGTGTAATCCGAGTGATTACAATAAGGATGTCTGAATGTCTTGATACATGAGTGAAAACAATTAGATCAGTTTAATATGCCTATTAACACATGTTATTAGAGAGAAAACAATTGGATTAACGATTATGACTTATAATGGCTAAGTGTTACCAGGAACTCATGGTACTTGGAGCGTTGTCAAACGGGTTGGTGGGAACATAACTACCTAGTTATGTTCCCACCAACCCGTTTGACAACGCTCCAAGTACCATGAGTTCCTGGTAACACTTAGCCATTATAAGTCATAATCGTTAATCCAATTGTTTTCTCTCTAATAACATGTGTTAATAGGCATATTAAACTGATCTAATTGTTTTCACTCATGTATCAAGACATTCAGACATCCTTATTGTAATCACTCGGATTACACCGGTCACACGGAAAGTCTATATAAGTAAATCATAAGGTTCATTTTGTTCATTCACATCTCAACGCTCTTGCAGAGCAGACGTCTCCTTTTATATTAAATAAAGTTATTTTTAACGTATTTACCGCGCGCCCATATTTGACTGGCGCAGCCTGAGTGGTAGAATCAGTGTCGCGAAAAGTGTTCCTGTGTGTGCAGTACAGACATCGACTCCTTCAGGACTCTTTTACGTGGATTCTACAGCCGAACCTACCCCTCAAAACAAAGAAATTTGTCTCCTGAGCGCCGGAAAACGTCGGAAAACGTCGGAAGGTGTGAATCGGCATGGGATCGAGCGAAGTGTGAGTAGAACTTTTCGCATCCCGTTTCTATCCCTGTCTATCCTGGTCTAATTGGACAAGAATCGCCGGTTAGTCTAGGGCCCTTAGTTTTTAATAACCAGACAAAAATCGCTGGAAAGTTAGTTTAAGGAACTGTGTCGGGACACGCATAGCCGGACGCATAGCTGTAAGTAAAATAAAAATATAAGTAGTATAACCGCGATCGGACACAAATCGCCGAGAGCAAGTTATTTTTTTGCCTTAAATAAAATAAAAATATATGTAGTATAACCGCGATCGGACACAAATCGCCGAAAGCAAGTTATTTTTGTGTTAAGTAAAATAAAAATATATTATATTATAAGTTAGTATAAATAGAACCAACAAAATGAACATCCAGTTGATCCCTAAGGAGATGCTAGCCATCATCCCTCGTTACGATGGGGACGAGAAATTACTAAATTTATTCATTAACAAAAGCGAATACGTAATAAGCACGCTAGCAGTAGCGGATAACCCAGCGCAACGCGTATATCTCTATCACAGTATAACCAGCAGACTAACGGGAAAAGCTGCAACCCTAGTTAGTGAGAGGAATACTTTAGGAACTTGGGAAGCACTTAAAGAATTACTGATACAACATTTTGGAGACCCGCGAACCGAAGCATGCATAGCAATAGAACTAGAAAATACTAAGATCAAACCAGGCGAGACATACATTGAATTTTGTCATAGGGTTCAAAATATACGCAGTTCGTTGTTTTCTAAAATCAATTTACTGACAGACGAAGGAGTTAAGGCGGCAAAGATGATAATATATAATAATACAGCGTTAAATGTATTTTTATATAATTTACCTGAAGACCTAATAAAATTCGTTAGATTAAATAAGTGTACAACGTTAGAAGACGCGCTGAGTGTAGTTATGGAAGAGGTTAACTTTCAGACACGTTATAACGCAAGAAACAAAATTAAAATAAATCAACCCCCAGCTCCACAAAATCAGAACGTAGTCGCGAATAAACCCTTATACACCCCACCAGCACAATTTAAGTTTGGGATTCCACAGAATCAGATGCAAGCTTTCAGACCGAACTTTACCCCAAATAATTTCAAATTTGGCATTCCACCAAATCAGCAACAACGACCCTTCATGAGCCAGCCTCAAAGACCATTCGTAAACCAACAACCAAGACCGTTTTTCAGACCAACTAACAACCAATTCCCTAATAAAGTAGGAAATTATAAGCAATCAGGGTTCTTCAAACCCAATGCAAATCAACAGTTCAAATTTGGAGTACCAAATCGTGCACATGATACAGATGTTACTATGCGAACAACTCGCAATAATATGCTGGATCACAATGAGGACGAAGCTGAATATGACTACTATTACGAGTATAACGATGTAGAAGCCTATGAGCCAGTGAGTATTAATGAAATCACTGATGAAACGTTACAGGGTGATATCATCGACCCACCTGAAAATTTTCCAATACCAGCCTCGGAAAACCAAACATCGACGTGATTCACGTAAATTATAACGATGCCTTAAGACTACCCCACATACAAATCCCGGAACTAGACGCGATTTTCATGATAGATACCGGAAGTACCAGATCCTTTATAAGTCCACGAAAGGCTTATGAATTCTTTAGTCAATACGTAAATTATGAACCGTTTGAAATCATCAGCACTCATGGTCGCAGCAGACATGATGCGGTGGCATATATCCCTTTAACAGAAACGTTTCAATCGGATTTGTTTCACAAGTTCCACATCTACAACGTGGATAAGAAATACGACGGGCTAATAGGATCCGACCTGTTAACAGAGTTGGAAGCAAACGTCGATATGAAAAATCAAGTCCTAAAAACTAGAGATACGCAAATCCCAATTTTATACAAAAAACCGTACACCGTCACCTTGTTGCCGCGATCTGAAAACAGAATTAAGGTACCAACCACAGTTAATAACGGAAGCGCATTACTAGATTTTATAGAATTTAGCCCCGGAGTTAGAATGCCTGATGCGTTAGTAACATGTGAAAATTATTTTGCACAAACCGTGATACAAAACACAAACGATAGCGAGACTACCATAGTGTTTGATAAACCCATAGAAGCTTTAGTATACAAAGATAAATCCAGAGACACTAAAATATATAAAGACAAACCTAATAATATTAAAGTTAACTCAAATAGAACAAATAATTTGGAACAAATACTTGAACGAAATTTAACAAAGCTAAGGCTAGATCATTTAAATTCGGAAGAGAAATCGCGTATTACAAATTTATGTTCAGAATATAGGGACATATTTTATTGTGAACAATTACCTTTAACATTTACCAACCAAGTTAAACATAAAATAAGAACAAATAACGAAGACCCCATATATATTAGACCATATCGTCATTCACCAGCTGAAAACGAAGAGATTCAGAAGCAGGTAGATAAATTACTAGGAGACGACGTCATCAGAGAATCACATTCCCCATGGAGCGCTCCAGTGCATCTCGTACCAAAGAAGATGGATGCCTCCGGAGAACGTAAATTCCGTATGGTCATAGATTATAGAAGATTAAACGAATTGACAATTGATGATAAGTATCCACTACCGAATATATCAGATCTGTTTGACAGGCTAGGGAAGGCAACGTATTTTTCAACGTTAGACTTAGCAAGTGGTTACCATCAGATAGAAGTAGAACCAGAAGACCAACCTAAAACAGCGTTTACAACCCAATCAGGTCATTACGAATTCACTCGAATGCCCTTTGGATTGAAGACAGCGCCTGCTACGTTCCAACGAGCAATGGATAATGTGCTCAGAGGACTGCAGGGTATTCATTGCTTAGTTTATTTAGATGACATTATTATTTTCTCTAATAGCCTCACCGAACACATAGAAAAACTGACAAAAATATTTGACAGACTTAGACAGACAAACTTAAAGGTTACTTTAGACAAAAGTGAATTCTTAAAGAAGGAAGTTTTGTACTTAGGACACACCATAACAAAGGATGGTTTGCAACCGAATAATGATAAGATTCAAGCAGTACTTAAATTCCCTTTACCTAAAACAACTACAGAAATAAAAAGCTTTTTAGGATTAGTAGGCTATTACCGTAAATTCATTAAAGACTTCTCTAAAATAACTCAACCAATGACAAATTGCTTAAAGAAAAAGAACAAGGTAAATATCACGAAAGAGTTTATAGACGCGTTTGAGAAATGTAAAGAATTATTAACGAATGCACCACTTTTACAATTCCCAGACTTTACCAAGCCATTTATTTTAACTACAGACGCTTCAAATTTTGCGATCGGTGCAGTATTATCCCAAGGTACAATTGGAAGCGATAAGCCTATAGCTTACGCCAGCAGAACGTTGAACGGTGCTGAAACGCGTTACAGTACCATAGAGAAAGAACTTTTAGCGGTTGTATGGGCATGTAAACATTTCAGACCATATCTTTACGGGAAAAAGTTTACAATAGTGAGCGACCACAGACCATTAGTTTGGTTAAATTCCATGAAGGAACCGGGTAATAGATTAACAAATTGGAAATTAAGATTAGCGGAGTATGATTTTAAAGTAGAGTACAAACCTGGAAAACAAAATGCTAATGCAGACGCACTGTCGCGTATTAAAATCAATGCTTTAGATTCAGACGATATATCAATGTTAGTCAATACCGATAGAGGAGCAAGTCCATTACTCATATCTTCAGACGATGAGGTAGTAACAATTTCATCCGACAACACCAATAGAACTAAATCTCCATACCCAGTGCCGTCACTGGATAGCGTAACCGTAACAGCATCAGAAAAGGCTGATACAGATATAGTCACGATACATTCAGAAGAAAACATGGACTCTTCTGACATACCAATTTTAAAGGAAGCTGTAGACACTAAACCAAATCAAATACTAGTTTTCACATGGAACAAAAACGAATGCAGTGTAAAAAACCTATCCCGAGCGAAACAAAAGGTCTTAGAAGTTCATTTGCCAACAGATAATCTGGAATTAATTAAAAATTTTCTCAAAGAATACATTCGTCCAAAAGTAAAATACTTTTTATATTTCGAAGACGAACGTCATCGAAAGCAATTCTCAGATATAGTTACCAACCTATTTAAAAAAGATTCCGTAAAATTGTACGAATGCACGGAACGAGTAGTTCACGTAGAAGACGAAGAAGAACAACGTCAGATCGTTTTAAAATACCACACTGGTAAAACATGTCACAGAGGAATAAAGGAAACAGTGGCACACCTGAAGCGAACCTTTTATTGGAACAACTTAGATCAAACAGTGGCCAGTATCATAAATTCTTGTGAGACATGTAAAGCCATGAAGTACGATAGGAAACCTTTAAAACCGGAACTACAGTTGACCCAAACTCAATGTAAACCATTTCAAGAAATCTTTATCGATTTATTCTCAATCGAAGGCAAGTACTTTTTGACGATAGTCGATGCATTCAGCAAACTGGGACAAGCCTTTGAAGTTTCTAACCGGTCTACTCCCGAGATAGTTAGAGCTCTATTGAAATACTTCTCATTTTATGGAATACCGAGTAGGATCAGTTCCGATCCAGGATCAGAATTTAATAACAATCTACTCAAAGAAATGTTGTCATTCTATAAAATAGAGGTACATATTGGAACCCCTCACAATCCCAACTCGATGGGTATAGTTGAGAGATTTCACTCAACTATTGTAGAAATTTACAGAATAGCTAAATACGAACAAAAAATTACGGACGCAGCATCGGTAATGACCTATGCCATAATGTCCTATAACCAATCTATACATTCAGTAACAGGTCTTACACCATTCGAAGTGGTGTTTGGACACACAGACTCATCTAGTACATTTGACGTAGATTTTAATAAAAATTATACTCAACAGTTAGTATCAGAACATCTTAAAAGAACTAAATATTTATATAACTATCTTACAAACAAAATGATAGAAAATAAAACGAAAATTAAGAATAAACGCGGAGGTGAAAAGGAATTTAAAATACAACAAGACGATACTGTCTTTATTAAGGGAGTAAACATTAGACGTAGTAAGGATAAACCGCGATACAAGAAAGCCAAAGTTACAGGAGATATAACACGCAATGTTGTAACTGTGCAGTCACAGCAACGCCAAACCAACGTACCACTCAGAGACATAAAACGTCCTTCACAGGTACACGCTCCTGCTAGCAACGCAGCTAGCCCTCAGCCTGGGCCTTCAGCTCCAAGCCATTGAGGACAACCCTGGAGTGCTGCCAACCAAAGAAGGTGCAGCATTCGTTAGTTTATATGACTGGCAGATAATTAAAACCCTAGACTTAGAATTGATTAGTAGTAGTATTGATTATAACATCAATAAATTTAGTGAAGTAAGAAATTATATAAAGGAACAATTACATATAATCATATTAGATGGTAATTTAGTAGATGCTAATCAACAAACTGAGTATATTATGAATCTCACTATAGAGAGATACAATCAATTAGTACCAACATCTAGAGTTAAGAGAGGCCTTATAAATCCTTTTGGTTCTATAATTAAAGTAATAACAGGCAACTTGGATAATGAGGATGCAATTAATTACGACAAAATGATTAATAAATTACAGTCAAAACAAAATGCTATTGATAATAAGATAACGCTTATAACAGAAACAGTCGGAGCACTTGTAAACCTTACCAACTCAACTAGGAATAATTTTATAATATTAGGTAAAACTATAGATGAAATGGAGGCTATTCTAAATGAGACTCAATTCCAAAGAACTAAGAATTTTGTTTTGAATACGTATAATTTATTAATACATAACTTTCAAATATTGTTAACACAATTGGATGAAGTCGAAACAGCAGTAGCTTTTAGTAGAGTGAACATATTACATCAATCTATATTAAATGTAAATGAATTATTAGTTATATTAAAAGAAATAGAAGAAGAAAATAAATTAATGTATACGGCTAAACCAGAAAACTTGATTAGTATAGAAAGATGTGTAGACATAAAAGCATTTGTAAAAGGCAAACAAATAACATTTATAATATCGGTACCGACAGTCCAATTAGACACATACAATTACTATAACCTGCATCCTTTCCCAATGTATCACCATCATGTTAACCTTACCTTTCTTATAATTCCTAAATATCCGCATATCCTTGCGAAAGGTTCCAAGATCATATCGCTCTCCCAGCCGTGCAGAGAGGTCAACGAAGGAGAATTCCTGTGCAAAGAAAAGGATATATCACCTACCAGCGAGGACACTTGCATCTCAAGCCTAATGCAATTCGCAGCAGACATCACTTCGTGCACCCCTTTGACTGTAACAACATCGGAAATTAAAATAACAAATATACGAGAAAACATGTGGTTGTTATTTTCTGGAAACCACGCATTCTTAACAGAACACTGTGAAAATGAAATCAATCAACACGATGTCTTAGGGACATACATCGTATCCCTAAATAACAATTGTGAGGCGAAAATTGGTAGAAACACCCTAAAGAAAAGAAGAATCGAGGTCAACCAGAGCCAGAAGCAGAGTATGCCGATGATCAGCCTACCCAACGTCATCACACCGAAGGACATCAGGAGGAAGCCGATTAACCTGGACGAGGTCGACTTAGGGAACCTGCAGTTTTTATCACATGTACTGAAAAGCCAAAGTGAAATAAGTGTTAGTGAAAGTTATCCAATCAACGTGCGAAGCATCAGTATAGGAACTATAGTAATTTATGTAATTTTGACAATTTTAATAGTTATAATTATAATTAAGCGAAAATCTGTAATATGGTCATTTCTATGTAAGAAGGATCAAAATCATCATGTAGAAGATGATGACCTTGATCTTACGGAGGGAGGAGTTATGTTCCCACCAACCCGTTTGACAACGCTCCAAGTACCATGAGTTCCTGGTAACACTTAGCCATTATAAGTCATAATCGTTAATCCAATTGTTTTCTCTCTAATAACATGTGTTAATAGGCATATTAAACTGATCTAATTGTTTTCACTCATGTATCAAGACATTCAGACATCCTTATTGTAATCACTCGGATTACACCGGTCACACGGAAAGTCTATATAAGTAAATCATAAGGTTCATTTTGTTCATTCACATCTCAACGCTCTTGCAGAGCAGACGTCTCCTTTTATATTAAATAAAGTTATTTTTAACGTATTTACCGCGCGCCCATATTTGACTACCTACCCTTGCCCCCTGTCTAGCTAGACCCCTTCGTCCGCTCACTGTATGTACTGTGCTACTACCATAAGTTTTTTTTATTATTTCTAATATCAAGATTTTTTTTTTATTAATGTAAGTACCTACATTATTTTTATATTTTTATGTTGTGTCAATGAAGTAATGTTGTGTTTGTTTATAATTGTTGAAAATACTAATATTTATAAGTGTTCATTCGTTTTATATCTCGATGATGGTGAATGATTTCGATTTAAAGAACGGATATTATTTTTCAAAGTCGTATTGCTGTTTATAAGCGTCGATTTTTTATCTCTAGAAATATATAAAAGAAGATACTGTTACTGTTGTTGTGTGTTATTAGTTAAAGTTCATTTAGCTACACGTAACATATTAAAAAAAATAAAAACCAACTTCAAAAAAACCTGGTGCACTAAAAAGCCTGAAATAATATTTCTATTACCACCACTGCCTACCCCTTCGGGAAAATCAGGCGTGATGATGTGTTATCGAGTATTTGGGGTCGGTGCCAATCTATCTTCTTACTTTTATTAACCGACTTCAAAAAAGGCGGAGGTTCTATGTTCGGCTGTATGTATGTTTTTTTTTTTTTTAATGTATGTTCACCGATTTCTCCGGCATTTATGAACCGATTTGAACAATTATTTTGCTGTTCGGTAGATCGTAGCTCCAAGTTGGTCCCATAAAAAAATAATTCCTAGAATCAACCCCTAAGGGGGTAATTTTGGGGGACGAAGTTCGTCTGAAAAAAAATTTTTGTCCGATTGATTTGAAAGTTAAATGTATATTTTGCATAAGAAATAATGAAACTCATGTTTCAGGATTTTAGAAAAATCCCCCCCCAAAGGGGTAAAACGAGGTGTTGAAGTTTGTATGGAGAGTTACCGTTTATCTCTAACGTTTATGAACCAATTTTTCTTTTTACCCGACTACGGAGGCGTTATGATTTTGACCGGTATGTATGTATGTATGTATGTATGTATGTATGTATGTATGTATGTATGTATGTATGTGCGTCTGTTCCCACCTAACTTCCAAACTACTTGTCGTAATTTGACAAATGAGGTATCGTCAGAAGCGGCTTAATGGCGCGCTGGTTATAGGCTATGTGACGTTACATAAAATTGCATATGGCGCCCTCTAGAGGACATAATGTCATGAACTAAAAAAAAAATATTTTTTAATGAAACCGTGTGGGGTATCAAATGAAAGAGCTTGATGAGCACATTTCAAAAATATATATATTGTTACCTATAACTCCAAAATAATTAAATAAAAAGTAAGTTTAAAAACTAAAACCCGACTACGGAAAAAACGCGCTCTAAAAAGTATGAAACAAGAAAATATTCTCATCTAGAGGATAGCCGTGGTCCGTGTTCATGTGCCATTTGGCCCTAAAAGACCTACACGGACCACGGCTATCCTCTAGATGAGAATATTTTCTTGTTTCATACTTTTTAGAGCGCGTTTTTTCCGTAGTCGGGTTTTAGTTTTTAAACTTACTTTTTAAACTGTTTTTGTTTTTCAGGCTTTTTAGTGCTCCAGGTTTTTTTGAAGTGGGTTTTTATATTTTTATAAAAATAATTTTATTTCATGATTTTTAGTGGCGCCATACAAACTATCACCCCAAATGACCCCTTTGGGGGGTGACTTTTCCAAGATTCCAAAACAAAAGTTTCTTAGTTTATTATATAGAGTATACATACTAAGTGTCAAGTCAATCGGACACAAATATATTTTTCTACCGTACTTCTACCTCTAGTTTCCCCCTTTGGGGGTAGATTTCTGAAATGATTTTTTTATGGGACCAAAACAACTTAGTCACCTACCAAATAACAGTTTAAAAAGAAAAATTGGTTCATAAACGTTAGAGATAAACGGTAACTTTTCATACAAACTTCAACACCTCGTTTTACCCCTTTGGGGGGATTTTTCTAAAATCCTGAAACAAAAGTTTCATTATTTCTTATGCAAAATATACATATTAAGTTTCAAGTCAATCGAACAAAAAATTTTTTTTCAGACGACCTTCACCCCCCAAAATTACCCCCTTAGGGTTTGATTCTAGGAATTATTTTTTTATGGGACCAACTTGGAGCTACGATCTACCGAACAGCAAAATAATTTTTCAAATCGGTGAACATACATAAAAAAATAAAAAAATAAAAAATACATACATAAAGTCGAACATAGAAGCTCCTCCTTTTTTGAAGTCGGTTAAAAAGGAATATTAAGTAAGGTACCTTCATATTCAAATTTAGCATACCCTGTGATTATACATTTATTTACCTTATTTAATAGTTTATAAATACACTCCAAAGTATTATGTACGCGTCTGTACTCATTACAACGCTGTCAGTTGAAATAGGATGGCTTGAAGTACGGAGCGTTCGCTTGTTTCTATACATTCCTATTCCGTCAGTTAACCACCGAAAGCGCTTCGTGATGGTTATTTATTAATAATATTTAACCGACTTCATTTAATTATAAGGTTTACAGAGCTGATTGGTACACGTATATTTGAAGTAGGGCACTAATTTTTGTATATTAATAAAAGTAATCGGAACATAAGAAACTCGTGTATTTAGGGTTTAAGTAATTTCACCGCGAGATAGCAATAAAATCGTAATAAATCGTAAATTCCTTGGAGAAGGCTTACAATCATTATAGAAATGCTTAGGATCAATAAGAAATACAAGCTAGCACTAACATTTGGTTTCTAGGTTTCCCAGTTTAAGAGCTAGGAGCTATTTTAGTTATTTAGGAAAAATCTTATAACACCCGAACCTTTCTGATATATTGAAATATGAAACTGTCACAAATGGGCACAAATTAACATTTATGTGTGTATGATCAATCATGATTGTGTGCCAAACAGTTTTTGAGATACAGGAATTCGCAAAACGTTACGCCAGCAAGATTTGAAATAACTCTGAAACCTTAGGGGGCACAAATTTAAAATTTTCGGCACAATTACACGACATGGAGCACTAATTATCTGTATTATTCAGATTTTGATTGGACCAGCAGGAAAAAACCACACTGCTGCGGTAACGTTACGGCAGCAAGATCATATATTCGTGAATAACTCCAAAACGGCTATAGGCACAAATTTAAAATTTTCGGTTTTACGCCTACGCCTACGAATGGCAGGAAGATGCATTCGGTCCGAGTGACTGCATACTACATAAGGCACTAAATACAACAAAAAGTCCAAACCCTTTCATTAGTGTCCATTTGTCTCGTCAGTCTTACTAGAGCAATAATTGGTTAAATGGCTAACTAGTTGGTTAACTAGGGAATCGGAATTCATCGATCGGAACGTTATTGATAATTTTCGAACACAACTTCATTATTTTAAGAACACCGTCGGGTAAGTAAGTTGAGTGAGTTACGTCCGCAGTGTGGTTTTTTCCTGCTGGTCTAATCAAAATTTGAATGATACAGATAATTAGTGCTCCATCTCGTGTAAATGTGCCGAAAATATTAAATTTTTGCCTATAGTCGTTTTGGAGTTATTCACGAATATATGATCTTGCTGGCGTAACGTTACCGCAGCAGTGTGGTTTTTTCCTGCTGGTCTAATCAAAATTTTACTGATACAGATAATTAGTGCTCCATGTCGTGTAAATGTGCCGAAAATTTTAAATTTGTGCCCCCTAAGGTTTCAGAGTTATTTCAAATCTTGCTGGCGTAACGTTTTGCGAATTCCTGTATCTCAAAAACTGTTTGGCACACAATCATGATTTTTCGTACACACATTAGTGTTAATTTGTGCCCATTTGTGACAGTTTCATATTTCAATAAATCAGAAAGGTTCGGGTGTTATAATATTTTTCCTAAAATAACTAAAATAGCACCTAGCTCTTAAACTGGGAAACCTAGAAACCAAATGTTAGTGCTAGCTTGTATTTCTTATTGATCCTAAGCATTTCTATAATGATCGTAAGCCTACTCCAAGGAATTTACGATTTATTATGATTTTATTGCTATCTCGCGGTGAAATTATTTCAACCCTAAATACACGAGTTTCTTATGTTCCGATTACTTTTATTAATATACAAAAATTAGTGCCCTACTTCAAATATAAGTGTACGAAATATCAGCTCTGTAAACCTTATATAATTATAAAATAATTAATAAAACCACCATGAGAAACTTTCAAAGATCAACCGACCAAATTAAAATGAGTTGAAAAAAGCTGCCGCCCGATACATAGCGCCTACCATCCTAAATGTATACAATAAATTGGCTGTGTGCTAACAGTTCTGTAGAAAAGTGAATAAGTAATATTTATTTTTATATTTTCTTTGAAAAGGGTTAACTCGACTACCTACCCTTGCCCCCTGTCTAGCTAGACCCCTTCGTCCGCTCACTGTATGTACTGTGCTACTACCATAAGTTTTTTTTATTATTTCTAATATCAAGATTTTTTTTTTATTAATGTAAGTACCTACATTATTTTTATATTTTTATGTTGTGTCAATGAAGTAATGTTGTGTTTGTTTATAATTGTTGAAAATACTAATATTTATAAGTGTTCATTCGTTTTATATCTCGATGATGGTGAATGATTTCGATTTAAAGAACGGATATTATTTTTCAAAGTCGTATTGCTGTTTATAAGCGTCGATTTTTTATCTCTAGAAATATATAAAAGAAGATACTGTTACTGTTGTTGTGTGTTATTAGTTAAAGTTCATTTAGCTACACGTAACATATTAAAAAAAATAAAAACCAACTTCAAAAAAACCTGGTGCACTAAAAAGCCTGAAATAATATTTCTATTACCACCACTGCCTACCCCTTCGGGAAAATCAGGCGTGATGATGTGTTATCGAGTATTTGGGGTCGGTGCCAATCTATCTTCTTACTTTTATTAACCGACTTCAAAAAAGGCGGAGGTTCTATGTTCGGCTGTATGTATGTTTTTTTTTTTTTTAATGTATGTTCACCGATTTCTCCGGCATTTATGAACCGATTTGAACAATTATTTTGCTGTTCGGTAGATCGTAGCTCCAAGTTGGTCCCATAAAAAAATAATTCCTAGAATCAACCCCTAAGGGGGTAATTTTGGGGGACGAAGTTCGTCTGAAAAAAAATTTTTGTCCGATTGATTTGAAAGTTAAATGTATATTTTGCATAAGAAATAATGAAACTCATGTTTCAGGATTTTAGAAAAATCCCCCCCCAAAGGGGTAAAACGAGGTGTTGAAGTTTGTATGGAGAGTTACCGTTTATCTCTAACGTTTATGAACCAATTTTTCTTTTTACCCGACTACGGAGGCGTTATGATTTTGACCGGTATGTATGTATGTATGTATGTATGTATGTATGTATGTATGTATGTATGTATGTATGTATGTATGTATGTGCGTCTGTTCCCACCTAACTTCCAAACTACTTGTCGTAATTTGACAAATGAGGTATCGTCAGAAGCGGCTTAATGGCGCGCTGGTTATAGGCTATGTGACGTTACATAAAATTGCATATGACGCCCTCTAGAGGACATAATGTCATGAACTAAAAAAAAAAATATTTTTTAATGAAACCGTGTGGGGTATCAAATGAAAGAACTTGATGAGCACATTTCAAAAATATATATATTGTTACCTATAACTCCAAAATAATTAAATAAAAAGTAAGTTTAAAAACTAAAACCCGACTACGGAAAAAACGCGCTCTAAAAAGTATGAAACAAGAAAATATTCTCATCTAGAGGATAGCCGTGGTCCGTGTTCATGTGCCATTTGGCCCTAAAAGACCTACACGGACCACGGCTATCCTCTAGATGAGAATATTTTCTTGTTTCATACTTTTTAGAGCGCGTTTTTTCCGTAGTCGGGTTTTAGTTTTTAAACTTACTTTTTAAACTGTTTTTGTTTTTCAGGCTTTTTAGTGCTCCAGGTTTTTTTGAAGTGGGTTTTTATTTTTTTATAAAAATAATTTTATTTCATGATTTTTAGTGGCGCCATACAAACTATCACCCCAAATGACTCCTTTGGGGGGTGACTTTTCCAAGATTCCAAAACAAAAGTTTCTTAGTTTATTATATAAGAGTATACATACTAAGTGTCAAGTCAATCGGACACAAATATATTTTTCTACCGTACTTCTACCTCTAGTTTCCCCCTTTGGGGGTAGATTTCTGAAATGATTTTTTTATGGGACCAAAACAACTTAGTCACCTACCAAATAACAGTTTAAAAAGAAAAATTGGTTCATAAACGTTAGAGATAAACGGTAACTTTCCATACAAACTTCAACACCTCGTTTTACCCCTTTGGGGGGATTTTTCTAAAATCCTGAAACAATAGTTTCATTATTTCTTATGCAAAATATACATATTAAGTTTCAAGTCAATCGAACAAAAAATTTTTTTTCAGACGACCTTCACCCCCCAAAATTACCCCCTTAGGGTTTGATTCTAGGAATTATTTTTTTATGGGACCAACCTCGAGCTACGATCTACCGAACAGCAAAATAATTTTTCAAATCGGTGAACATACATAAAAAAATAAAAAAATAAAAAATACATACATAAAGTCGAACATAGAAGCTCCTCCTTTTTTGAAGTCGGTTAAAAAGGAATATTAAGTAAGGTACCTTCATATTCAAATTTAGCATACCCTGTGATTATACATTTATTTACCTTATTTAATAGTTTATAAATACACTCCAAAGTATTATGTACGCGTCTGTACTCATTACAACGCTGTCAGTTGAAATAGGATGGCTTGAAGTACGGAGCGTTCGCTTGTTTCTATACATTCCTATTCCGTCAGTTAACCACCGAAAGCGCTTCGTGATGGTTATTTATTAATAATATTTAACCGACTTCATTTAATTATAAGGTTTACAGAGCTGATTGGTACACGTATATTTGAAGTAGGGCACTAATTTTTGTATATTAATAAAAGTAATCGGAACATAAGAAACTCGTGTATTTAGGGTTTAAGTAATTTCACCGCGAGATAGCAATAAAATCGTAATAAATCGTAAATTCCTTGGAGAAGGCTTACAATCATTATAGAAATGCTTAGGATCAATAAGAAATACAAGCTAGCACTAACATTTGGTTTCTAGGTTTCCCAGTTTAAGAGCTAGGAGCTATTTTAGTTATTTAGGAAAAATCTTATAACACCCGAACCTTTCTGATATATTGAAATATGAAACTGTCACAAATGGGCACAAATTAACATTTATGTGTGTATGATCAATCATGATTGTGTGCCAAACAGTTTTTGAGATACAGGAATTCGCAAAACGTTACGCCAGCAAGATTTGAAATAACTCTGAAACCTTAGGGGGCACAAATTTAAAATTTTCGGCACAATTACACGACATGGAGCACTAATTATCTGTATTATTCAGATTTTGATTGGACCAGCAGGAAAAAACCACACTGCTGCGGTAACGTTACGGCAGCAAGATCATATATTCGTGAATAACTCCAAAACGGCTATAGGCACAAATTTAAAATTTTCGGTTTTACGCCTACGCCTACGAATGGCAGGAAGATGCATTCGGTCCGAGTGACTGCATACTACATAAGGCACTAAATACAACAAAAAGTCCAAACCCTTTCATTAGTGTCCATTTGTCTCGTCAGTCTTACTAGAGCAATAATTGGTTAAATGGCTAACTAGTTGGTTAACTAGGGAATCGGAATTCATCGATCGGAACGTTATTGATAATTTTCGAACACAACTTCATTATTTTAAGAACACCGTCGGGTAAGTAAGTTGAGTGAGTTACGTCCGCAGTGTGGTTTTTTCCTGCTGGTCTAATCAAAATTTGAATGATACAGATAATTAGTGCTCCATCTCGTGTAAATGTGCCGAAAATATTAAATTTTTGCCTATAGTCGTTTTGGAGTTATTCACGAATATATGATCTTGCTGGCGTAACGTTACCGCAGCAGTGTGGTTTTTTCCTGCTGGTCTAATCAAAATTTTACTGATACAGATAATTAGTGCTCCATGTCGTGTAAATGTGCCGAAAATTTTAAATTTGTGCCCCCTAAGGTTTCAGAGTTATTTCAAATCTTGCTGGCGTAACGTTTTGCGAATTCCTGTATCTCAAAAACTGTTTGGCACACAATCATGATTTTTCGTACACACATTAGTGTTAATTTGTGCCCATTTGTGACAGTTTCATATTTCAATAAATCAGAAAGGTTCGGGTGTTATAATATTTTTCCTAAAATAACTAAAATAGCACCTAGCTCTTAAACTGGGAAACCTAGAAACCAAATGTTAGTGCTAGCTTGTATTTCTTATTGATCCTAAGCATTTCTATAATGATCGTAAGCCTACTCCAAGGAATTTACGATTTATTATGATTTTATTGCTATCTCGCGGTGAAATTATTTCAACCCTAAATACACGAGTTTCTTATGTTCCGATTACTTTTATTAATATACAAAAATTAGTGCCCTACTTCAAATATAAGTGTACGAAATATCAGCTCTGTAAACCTTATATAATTATAAAATAATTAATAAAACCACCATGAGAAACTTTCAAAGATCAACCGACCAAATTAAAATGAGTTGAAAAAAGCTGCCGCCCGATACATAGCGCCTACCATCCTAAATGTATACAATAAATTGGCTGTGTGCTAACAGTTCTGTAGAAAAGTGAATAAGTAATATTTATTTTTATATTTTCTTTGAAAAGGGTTAACTCGACTACCTACCCTTGCCCCCTGTCTAGCTAGACCCCTTCGTCCGCTCACTGTATGTACTGTGCTACTACCATAAGTTTTTTTTATTATTTCTAATATCAAGATTTTTTTTTTATTAATGTAAGTACCTACATTATTTTTATATTTTTATGTTGTGTCAATGAAGTAATGTTGTGTTTGTTTATAATTGTTGAAAATACTAATATTTATAAGTGTTCATTCGTTTTATATCTCGATGATGGTGAATGATTTCGATTTAAAGAACGGATATTATTTTTCAAAGTCGTATTGCTGTTTATAAGCGTCGATTTTTTATCTCTAGAAATATATAAAAGAAGATACTGTTACTGTTGTTGTGTGTTATTAGTTAAAGTTCATTTAGCTACACGTAACATATTAAAAAAAATAAAAACCAACTTCAAAAAAACCTGGTGCACTAAAAAGCCTGAAATAATATTTCTATTACCACCACTGCCTACCCCTTCGGGAAAATCAGGCGTGATGATGTGTTATCGAGTATTTGGGGTCGGTGCCAATCTATCTTCTTACTTTTATTAACCGACTTCAAAAAAGGCGGAGGTTCTATGTTCGGCTGTATGTATGTTTTTTTTTTTTTTAATGTATGTTCACCGATTTCTCCGGCATTTATGAACCGATTTGAACAATTATTTTGCTGTTCGGTAGATCGTAGCTCCAAGTTGGTCCCATAAAAAAATAATTCCTAGAATCAACCCCTAAGGGGGTAATTTTGGGGGACGAAGTTCGTCTGAAAAAAAATTTTTGTCCGATTGATTTGAAAGTTAAATGTATATTTTGCATAAGAAATAATGAAACTCATGTTTCAGGATTTTAGAAAAATCCCCCCCCAAAGGGGTAAAACGAGGTGTTGAAGTTTGTATGGAGAGTTACCGTTTATCTCTAACGTTTATGAACCAATTTTTCTTTTTACCCGACTACGGAGGCGTTATGATTTTGACCGGTATGTATGTATGTATGTATGTATGTATGTATGTATGTATGTATGTATGTATGTATGTATGTATGTGCGTCTGTTCCCACCTAACTTCCAAACTACTTGTCGTAATTTGACAAATGAGGTATCGTCAGAAGCGGCTTAATGGCGCGCTGGTTATAGGCTATGTGACGTTACATAAAATTGCATATGGCGCCCTCTAGAGGACATAATGTCATGAACTAAAAAAAAAATATTTTTTAATGAAACCGTGTGGGGTATCAAATGAAAGAGCTTGATGAGCACATTTCAAAAATATATATATTGTTACCTATAACTCCAAAATAATTAAATAAAAAGTAAGTTTAAAAACTAAAACCCGACTACGGAAAAAACGCGCTCTAAAAAGTATGAAACAAGAAAATATTCTCATCTAGAGGATAGCCGTGGTCCGTGTTCATGTGCCATTTGGCCCTAAAAGACCTACACGGACCACGGCTATCCTCTAGATGAGAATATTTTCTTGTTTCATACTTTTTAGAGCGCGTTTTTTCCGTAGTCGGGTTTTAGTTTTTAAACTTACTTTTTAAACTGTTTTTGTTTTTCAGGCTTTTTAGTGCTCCAGGTTTTTTTGAAGTGGGTTTTTATATTTTTATAAAAATAATTTTATTTCATGATTTTTAGTGGCGCCATACAAACTATCACCCCAAATGACCCCTTTGGGGGGTGACTTTTCCAAGATTCCAAAACAAAAGTTTCTTAGTTTATTATATAGAGTATACATACTAAGTGTCAAGTCAATCGGACACAAATATATTTTTCTACCGTACTTCTACCTCTAGTTTCCCCCTTTGGGGGTAGATTTCTGAAATGATTTTTTTATGGGACCAAAACAACTTAGTCACCTACCAAATAACAGTTTAAAAAGAAAAATTGGTTCATAAACGTTAGAGATAAACGGTAACTTTCCATACAAACTTCAACACCTCGTTTTACCCCTTTGGGGGGATTTTTCTAAAATCCTGAAACAATAGTTTCATTATTTCTTATGCAAAATATACATATTAAGTTTCAAGTCAATCGAACAAAAAATTTTTTTTCAGACGACCTTCACCCCCCAAAATTACCCCCTTAGGGTTTGATTCTAGGAATTATTTTTTTATGGGACCAACCTCGAGCTACGATCTACCGAACAGCAAAATAATTTTTCAAATCGGTGAACATACATAAAAAAATAAAAAAATAAAAAATACATACATAAAGTCGAACATAGAAGCTCCTCCTTTTTTGAAGTCGGTTAAAAAGGAATATTAAGTAAGGTACCTTCATATTCAAATTTAGCATACCCTGTGATTATACATTTATTTACCTTATTTAATAGTTTATAAATACACTCCAAAGTATTATGTACGCGTCTGTACTCATTACAACGCTGTCAGTTGAAATAGGATGGCTTGAAGTACGGAGCGTTCGCTTGTTTCTATACATTCCTATTCCGTCAGTTAACCACCGAAAGCGCTTCGTGATGGTTATTTATTAATAATATTTAACCGACTTCATTTAATTATAAGGTTTACAGAGCTGATTGGTACACGTATATTTGAAGTAGGGCACTAATTTTTGTATATTAATAAAAGTAATCGGAACATAAGAAACTCGTGTATTTAGGGTTTAAGTAATTTCACCGCGAGATAGCAATAAAATCGTAATAAATCGTAAATTCCTTGGAGAAGGCTTACAATCATTATAGAAATGCTTAGGATCAATAAGAAATACAAGCTAGCACTAACATTTGGTTTCTAGGTTTCCCAGTTTAAGAGCTAGGAGCTATTTTAGTTATTTAGGAAAAATCTTATAACACCCGAACCTTTCTGATATATTGAAATATGAAACTGTCACAAATGGGCACAAATTAACATTTATGTGTGTATGATCAATCATGATTGTGTGCCAAACAGTTTTTGAGATACAGGAATTCGCAAAACGTTACGCCAGCAAGATTTGAAATAACTCTGAAACCTTAGGGGGCACAAATTTAAAATTTTCGGCACAATTACACGACATGGAGCACTAATTATCTGTATTATTCAGATTTTGATTGGACCAGCAGGAAAAAACCACACTGCTGCGGTAACGTTACGGCAGCAAGATCATATATTCGTGAATAACTCCAAAACGGCTATAGGCACAAATTTAAAATTTTCGGTTTTACGCCTACGCCTACGAATGGCAGGAAGATGCATTCGGTCCGAGTGACTGCATACTACATAAGGCACTAAATACAACAAAAAGTCCAAACCCTTTCATTAGTGTCCATTTGTCTCGTCAGTCTTACTAGAGCAATAATTGGTTAAATGGCTAACTAGTTGGTTAACTAGGGAATCGGAATTCATCGATCGGAACGTTATTGATAATTTTCGAACACAACTTCATTATTTTAAGAACACCGTCGGGTAAGTAAGTTGAGTGAGTTACGTCCGCAGTGTGGTTTTTTCCTGCTGGTCTAATCAAAATTTGAATGATACAGATAATTAGTGCTCCATCTCGTGTAAATGTGCCGAAAATATTAAATTTTTGCCTATAGTCGTTTTGGAGTTATTCACGAATATATGATCTTGCTGGCGTAACGTTACCGCAGCAGTGTGGTTTTTTCCTGCTGGTCTAATCAAAATTTTACTGATACAGATAATTAGTGCTCCATGTCGTGTAAATGTGCCGAAAATTTTAAATTTGTGCCCCCTAAGGTTTCAGAGTTATTTCAAATCTTGCTGGCGTAACGTTTTGCGAATTCCTGTATCTCAAAAACTGTTTGGCACACAATCATGATTTTTCGTACACACATTAGTGTTAATTTGTGCCCATTTGTGACAGTTTCATATTTCAATAAATCAGAAAGGTTCGGGTGTTATAATATTTTTCCTAAAATAACTAAAATAGCACCTAGCTCTTAAACTGGGAAACCTAGAAACCAAATGTTAGTGCTAGCTTGTATTTCTTATTGATCCTAAGCATTTCTATAATGATCGTAAGCCTACTCCAAGGAATTTACGATTTATTATGATTTTATTGCTATCTCGCGGTGAAATTATTTCAACCCTAAATACACGAGTTTCTTATGTTCCGATTACTTTTATTAATATACAAAAATTAGTGCCCTACTTCAAATATAAGTGTACGAAATATCAGCTCTGTAAACCTTATATAATTATAAAATAATTAATAAAACCACCATGAGAAACTTTCAAAGATCAACCGACCAAATTAAAATGAGTTGAAAAAAGCTGCCGCCCGATACATAGCGCCTACCATCCTAAATGTATACAATAAATTGGCTGTGTGCTAACAGTTCTGTAGAAAAGTGAATAAGTAATATTTATTTTTATATTTTCTTTGAAAAGGGTTAACTCGACTACCTACCCTTGCCCCCTGTCTAGCTAGACCCCTTCGTCCGCTCACTGTATGTACTGTGCTACTACCATAAGTTTTTTTTATTATTTCTAATATCAAGATTTTTTTTTTATTAATGTAAGTACCTACATTATTTTTATATTTTTATGTTGTGTCAATGAAGTAATGTTGTGTTTGTTTATAATTGTTGAAAATACTAATATTTATAAGTGTTCATTCGTTTTATATCTCGATGATGGTGAATGATTTCGATTTAAAGAACGGATATTATTTTTCAAAGTCGTATTGCTGTTTATAAGCGTCGATTTTTTATCTCTAGAAATATATAAAAGAAGATACTGTTACTGTTGTTGTGTGTTATTAGTTAAAGTTCATTTAGCTACACGTAACATATTAAAAAAAATAAAAACCAACTTCAAAAAAACCTGGTGCACTAAAAAGCCTGAAATAATATTTCTATTACCACCACTGCCTACCCCTTCGGGAAAATCAGGCGTGATGATGTGTTATCGAGTATTTGGGGTCGGTGCCAATCTATCTTCTTACTTTTATTAACCGACTTCAAAAAAGGCGGAGGTTCTATGTTCGGCTGTATGTATGTTTTTTTTTTTTTAATGTATGTTCACCGATTTCTCCGGCATTTATGAACCGATTTGAACAATTATTTTGCTGTTCGGTAGATCGTAGCTCCAAGTTGGTCCCATAAAAAAATAATTCCTAGAATCAACCCCTAAGGGGGTAATTTTGGGGGACGAAGTTCGTCTGAAAAAAAATTTTTGTCCGATTGATTTGAAAGTTAAATGTATATTTTGCATAAGAAATAATGAAACTCATGTTTCAGGATTTTAGAAAAATCCCCCCCCAAAGGGGTAAAACGAGGTGTTGAAGTTTGTATGGAGAGTTACCGTTTATCTCTAACGTTTATGAACCAATTTTTCTTTTTACCCGACTACGGAGGCGTTATGATTTTGACCGGTATGTATGTATGTATGTATGTATGTATGTATGTATGTATGTATGTATGTATGTATGTATGTATGTATGTATGTATGTATGTATGTATGTGCGTCTGTTCCCACCTAACTTCCAAACTACTTGTCGTAATTTGACAAATGAGGTATCGTCAGAAGCGGCTTAATGGCGCGCTGGTTATAGGCTATGTGACGTTACATAAAATTGCATATGGCGCCCTCTAGAGGACATAATGTCATGAACTAAAAAAAAAAATATTTTTTAATGAAACCGTGTGGGGTATCAAATGAAAGAACTTGATGAGCACATTTCAAAAATATATATATTGTTACCTATAACTCCAAAATAATTAAATAAAAAGTAAGTTTAAAAACTAAAACCCGACTACGGAAAAAACGCGCTCTAAAAAGTATGAAACAAGAAAATATTCTCATCTAGAGGATAGCCGTGGTCCGTGTTCATGTGCCATTTGGCCCTAAAAGACCTACACGGACCACGGCTATCCTCTAGATGAGAATATTTTCTTGTTTCATACTTTTTAGAGCGCGTTTTTTCCGTAGTCGGGTTTTAGTTTTTAAACTTACTTTTTAAACTGTTTTTGTTTTTCAGGCTTTTTAGTGCTCCAGGTTTTTTTGAAGTGGGTTTTTATTTTTTTATAAAAATAATTTTATTTCATGATTTTTAGTGGCGCCATACAAACTATCACCCCAAATGACTCCTTTGGGGGGTGACTTTTCCAAGATTCCAAAACAAAAGTTTCTTAGTTTATTATATAAGAGTATACATACTAAGTGTCAAGTCAATCGGACACAAATATATTTTTCTACCGTACTTCTACCTCTAGTTTCCCCCTTTGGGGGTAGATTTCTGAAATGATTTTTTTATGGGACCAAAACAACTTAGTCACCTACCAAATAACAGTTTAAAAAGAAAAATTGGTTCATAAACGTTAGAGATAAACGGTAACTTTCCATACAAACTTCAACACCTCGTTTTACCCCTTTGGGGGGATTTTTCTAAAATCCTGAAACAATAGTTTCATTATTTCTTATGCAAAATATACATATTAAGTTTCAAGTCAATCGAACAAAAAATTTTTTTTCAGACGACCTTCACCCCCCAAAATTACCCCCTTAGGGTTTGATTCTAGGAATTATTTTTTTATGGGACCAACCTCGAGCTACGATCTACCGAACAGCAAAATAATTTTTCAAATCGGTGAACATACATAAAAAAATAAAAAAATAAAAAATACATACATAAAGTCGAACATAGAAGCTCCTCCTTTTTTGAAGTCGGTTAAAAAGGAATATTAAGTAAGGTACCTTCATATTCAAATTTAGCATACCCTGTGATTATACATTTATTTACCTTATTTAATAGTTTATAAATACACTCCAAAGTATTATGTACGCGTCTGTACTCATTACAACGCTGTCAGTTGAAATAGGATGGCTTGAAGTACGGAGCGTTCGCTTGTTTCTATACATTCCTATTCCGTCAGTTAACCACCGAAAGCGCTTCGTGATGGTTATTTATTAATAATATTTAACCGACTTCATTTAATTATAAGGTTTACAGAGCTGATTGGTACACGTATATTTGAAGTAGGGCACTAATTTTTGTATATTAATAAAAGTAATCGGAACATAAGAAACTCGTGTATTTAGGGTTTAAGTAATTTCACCGCGAGATAGCAATAAAATCGTAATAAATCGTAAATTCCTTGGAGAAGGCTTACAATCATTATAGAAATGCTTAGGATCAATAAGAAATACAAGCTAGCACTAACATTTGGTTTCTAGGTTTCCCAGTTTAAGAGCTAGGAGCTATTTTAGTTATTTAGGAAAAATCTTATAACACCCGAACCTTTCTGATATATTGAAATATGAAACTGTCACAAATGGGCACAAATTAACATTTATGTGTGTATGATCAATCATGATTGTGTGCCAAACAGTTTTTGAGATACAGGAATTCGCAAAACGTTACGCCAGCAAGATTTGAAATAACTCTGAAACCTTAGGGGGCACAAATTTAAAATTTTCGGCACAATTACACGACATGGAGCACTAATTATCTGTATTATTCAGATTTTGATTGGACCAGCAGGAAAAAACCACACTGCTGCGGTAACGTTACGGCAGCAAGATCATATATTCGTGAATAACTCCAAAACGGCTATAGGCACAAATTTAAAATTTTCGGTTTTACGCCTACGCCTACGAATGGCAGGAAGATGCATTCGGTCCGAGTGACTGCATACTACATAAGTCACTAAATACAACAAAAAGTCCAAACCCTTTCATTAGTGTCCATTTGTCTCGTCAGTCTTACTAGAGCAATAATTGGTTAAATGGCTAACTAGTTGGTTAACTAGGGAATCGGAATTCATCGATCGGAACGTTATTGATAATTTTCGAACACAACTTCATTATTTTAAGAACACCGTCGGGTAAGTAAGTTGAGTGAGTTACGTCCGCAGTGTGGTTTTTTCCTGCTTGTCTAATCAAAATTTGAATGATACAGATAATTAGTGCTCCATCTCGTGTAAATGTGCCGAAAATATTAAATTTTTGCCTATAGTCGTTTTGGAGTTATTCACGAATATATGATCTTGCTGGCGTAACGTTACCGCAGCAGTGTGGTTTTTTCCTGCTGGTCTAATCAAAATTTTACTGATACAGATAATTAGTGCTCCATGTCGTGTAAATGTGCCGAAAATTTTAAATTTGTGCCCCCTAAGGTTTCAGAGTTATTTCAAATCTTGCTGGCGTAACGTTTTGCGAATTCCTGTATCTCAAAAACTGTTTGGCACACAATCATGATTTTTCGTACACACATTAGTGTTAATTTGTGCCCATTTGTGACAGTTTCATATTTCAATAAATCAGAAAGGTTCGGGTGTTATAATATTTTTCCTAAAATAACTAAAATAGCACCTAGCTCTTAAACTGGGAAACCTAGAAACCAAATGTTAGTGCTAGCTTGTATTTCTTATTGATCCTAAGCATTTCTATAATGATCGTAAGCCTACTCCAAGGAATTTACGATTTATTATGATTTTATTGCTATCTCGCGGTGAAATTATTTCAACCCTAAATACACGAGTTTCTTATGTTCCGATTACTTTTATTAATATACAAAAATTAGTGCCCTACTTCAAATATAAGTGTACGAAATATCAGCTCTGTAAACCTTATATAATTATAAAATAATTAATAAAACCACCATGAGAAACTTTCAAAGATCAACCGACCAAATTAAAATGAGTTGAAAAAAGCTGCCGCCCGATACATAGCGCCTACCATCCTAAATGTATACAATAAATTGGCTGTGTGCTAACAGTTCTGTAGAAAAGTGAATAAGTAATATTTATTTTTATATTTTCTTTGAAAAGGGTTAACTCGACTACCTACCCTTGCCCCCTGTCTAGCTAGACCCCTTCGTCCGCTCACTGTATGTACTGTGCTACTACCATAAGTTTTTTTTATTATTTCTAATATCAAGATTTTTTTTTTATTAATGTAAGTACCTACATTATTTTTATATTTTTATGTTGTGTCAATGAAGTAATGTTGTGTTTGTTTATAATTGTTGAAAATACTAATATTTATAAGTGTTCATTCGTTTTATATCTCGATGATGGTGAATGATTTCGATTTAAAGAACGGATATTATTTTTCAAAGTCGTATTGCTGTTTATAAGCGTCGATTTTTTATCTCTAGAAATATATAAAAGAAGATACTGTTACTGTTGTTGTGTGTTATTAGTTAAAGTTCATTTAGCTACACGTAACATATTAAAAAAAATAAAAACCAACTTCAAAAAAACCTGGTGCACTAAAAAGCCTGAAATAATATTTCTATTACCACCACTGCCTACCCCTTCGGGAAAATCAGGCGTGATGATGTGTTATCGAGTATTTGGGGTCGGTGCCAATCTATCTTCTTACTTTTATTAACCGACTTCAAAAAAGGCGGAGGTTCTATGTTCGGCTGTATGTATGTTTTTTTTTTTTTTAATGTATGTTCACCGATTTCTCCGGCATTTATGAACCGATTTGAACAATTATTTTGCTGTTCGGTAGATCGTAGCTCCAAGTTGGTCCCATAAAAAAATAATTCCTAGAATCAACCCCTAAGGGGGTAATTTTGGGGGACGAAGTTCGTCTGAAAAAAAATTTTTATCCGATTGATTTGAAAGTTAAATGTATATTTTGCATAAGAAATAATGAAACTCATGTTTCAGGATTTTAGAAAAATCCCCCCTCAAAGGGGTAAAACGAGGTGTTGAAGTTTGTATGGAGAGTTACCGTTTATCTCTAACGTTTATGAACCAATTTTTCTTTTTACCCGACTACGGAGGCGTTATGATTTTGACCGGTATGTATGTATGTATGTATGTATGTATGTATGTATGTATGTATGTATGTATGTATGTATGTATGTATGTATGTATGTGCGTCTGTTCCCACCTAACTTCCAAACTACTTGTCGTAATTTGACAAATGAGGTATCGTCAGAAGCGGCTTAATGGCGCGCTGGTTATAGGCTATGTGACGTTACATAAAATTGCATATGGCGCCCTCTAGAGGACATAATGTCATGAACTAAAAAAAAAATATTTTTTAATGAAACCGTGTGGGATATCAAATGAAAGAACTTGATGAGCACATTTCAAAAACATATATATTGTTACCTATAACTCCAAAATAATTAAAAAAAAAGTAAGTTTAAAAACTAAAACCCGACTACGGAAAAAACGCGCTCTAAAAAGTATGAAACAAGAAAATATTCTCATCTAGAGGATAGCCGTGGTCCGTGTTCATGTGCCATTTGGCCCTAAAAGACCTACACGGACCACGGCTATCCTCTAGATGAGAATATTTTCTTGTTTCATACTTTTTAGAGCGCGTTTTTTCCGTAGTCGGGTTTTAGTTTTTAAACTTACTTTTTAAACTGTTTTTGTTTTTCAGGCTTTTTAGTGCTCCAGGTTTTTTTGAAGTGGGTTTTTATTTTTTTATAAAAATAATTTTATTTCATGATTTTTAGTGGCGCCATACAAACTATCACCCCAAATGACCCCTTTGGGGGGTGACTTTCCAAGATTCCAAAACAAAAGTTTCTTAGTTTATTATATAGAGTATACATACTAAGTGTCAAGTCAATCGGACACAAATATATTTTTCTACCGTACTTCTACCTCTAGTTTCCCCCTTTGGGGGTAGATTTCTGAAATGATTTTTTTATGGGACCAAAACAACTTAGTCACCTACCAAATAACAGTTTAAAAAGAAAAATTGGTTCATAAACGTTAGAGATAAACGGTAACTTTCCATACAAACTTCAACACCTCGTTTTACCCCTTTGGGGGGATTTTTCTAAAATCCTGAAACAATAGTTTCATTATTTCTTATGCAAAATATACATATTAAGTTTCAAGTCAATCGAACAAAAATTTTTTTTTCAGACGACCTTCACCCCCCAAAATTACCCCCTTAGGGTTTGATTCTAGGAATTATTTTTTTATGGGACCAACCTCGAGCTACGATCTACCGAACAGCAAAATAATTTTTCAAATCGGTGAACATACATAAAAAAATAAAAAAATAAAAAATACATACATAAAGTCGAACATAGAAGCTCCTCCTTTTTTGAAGTCGGTTAAAAAGGAATATTAAGTAAGGTACCTTCATATTCAAATTTAGCATACCCTGTGATTATACATTTATTTACCTTATTTAATAGTTTATAAATACACTCCAAAGTATTATGTACGCGTCTGTACTCATTACAACGCTGTCAGTTGAAATAGGATGGCTTGAAGTACGGAGCGTTCGCTTGTTTCTATACATTCCTATTCCGTCAGTTAACCACCGAAAGCGCTTCGTGATGGTTATTTATTAATAATATTTAACCGACTTCATTTAATTATAAGGTTTACAGAGCTGATTGGTACACGTATATTTGAAGTAGGGCACTAATTTTTGTATATTAATAAAAGTAATCGGAACATAAGAAACTCGTGTATTTAGGGTTTAAGTAATTTCACCGCGAGATAGCAATAAAATCGTAATAAATCGTAAATTCCTTGGAGAAGGCTTACAATCATTATAGAAATGCTTAGGATCAATAAGAAATACAAGCTAGCACTAACATTTGGTTTCTAGGTTTCCCAGTTTAAGAGCTAGGAGCTATTTTAGTTATTTAGGAAAAATCTTATAACACCCGAACCTTTCTGATATATTGAAATATGAAACTGTCACAAATGGGCACAAATTAACATTTATGTGTGTATGATCAATCATGATTGTGTGCCAAACAGTTTTTGAGATACAGGAATTCGCAAAACGTTACGCCAGCAAGATTTGAAATAACTCTGAAACCTTAGGGGGCACAAATTTAAAATTTTCGGCACAATTACACGACATGGAGCACTAATTATCTGTATTATTCAGATTTTGATTGGACCAGCAGGAAAAAACCACACTGCTGCGGTAACGTTACGGCAGCAAGATCATATATTCGTGAATAACTCCAAAACGGCTATAGGCACAAATTTAAAATTTTCGGTTTTACGCCTACGCCTACGAATGGCAGGAAGATGCATTCGGTCCGAGTGACTGCATACTACATAAGGCACTAAATACAACAAAAAGTCCAAACCCTTTCATTAGTGTCCATTTGTCTCGTCAGTCTTACTAGAGCAATAATTGGTTAAATGGCTAACTAGTTGGTTAACTAGGGAATCGGAATTCATCGATCGGAACGTTATTGATAATTTTCGAACACAACTTCATTATTTTAAGAACACCGTCGGGTAAGTAAGTTGAGTGAGTTACGTCCGCAGTGTGGTTTTTTCCTGCTGGTCTAATCAAAATTTGAATGATACAGATAATTAGTGCTCCATCTCGTGTAAATGTGCCGAAAATATTAAATTTTTGCCTATAGTCGTTTTGGAGTTATTCACGAATATATGATCTTGCTGGCGTAACGTTACCGCAGCAGTGTGGTTTTTTCCTGCTGGTCTAATCAAAATTTTACTGATACAGATAATTAGTGCTCCATGTCGTGTAAATGTGCCGAAAATTTTAAATTTGTGCCCCCTAAGGTTTCAGAGTTATTTCAAATCTTGCTGGCGTAACGTTTTGCGAATTCCTGTATCTCAAAAACTGTTTGTCACACAATCATGATTTTTCGTACACACATTAGTGTTAATTTGTGCCCATTTGTGACAGTTTCATATTTCAATAAATCAGAAAGGTTCGGGTGTTATAATATTTTTCCTAAAATAACTAAAATAGCACCTAGCTCTTAAACTGGGAAACCTAGAAACCAAATGTTAGTGCTAGCTTGTATTTCTTATTGATCCTAAGCATTTCTATAATGATCGTAAGCCTACTCCAAGGAATTTACGATTTATTATGATTTTATTGCTATCTCGCGGTGAAATTATTTCAACCCTAAATACACGAGTTTCTTATGTTCCGATTACTTTTATTAATATACAAAAATTAGTGCCCTACTTCAAATATAAGTGTACGAAATATCAGCTCTGTAAACCTTATATAATTATAAAATAATTAATAAAACCACCATGAGAAACTTTCAAAGATCAACCGACCAAATTAAAATGAGTTGAAAAAAGCTGCCGCCCGATACATAGCGCCTACCATCCTAAATGTATACAATAAATTGGCTGTGTGCTAACAGTTCTGTAGAAAAGTGAATAAGTAATATTTATTTTTATATTTTCTTTGAAAAGGGTTAACTCGACTACCTACCCTTGCCCCCTGTCTAGCTAGACCCCTTCGTCCGCTCACTGTATGTACTGTGCTACTACCATAAGTTTTTTTTATTATTTCTAATATCAAGATTTTTTTTTTATTAATGTAAGTACCTACATTATTTTTATATTTTTATGTTGTGTCAATGAAGTAATGTTGTGTTTGTTTATAATTGTTGAAAATACTAATATTTATAAGTGTTCATTCGTTTTATATCTCGATGATGGTGAATGATTTCGATTTAAAGAACGGATATTATTTTTCAAAGTCGTATTGCTGTTTATAAGCGTCGATTTTTTATCTCTAGAAATATATAAAAGAAGATACTGTTACTGTTGTTGTGTGTTATTAGTTAAAGTTCATTTAGCTACACGTAACATATTAAAAAAAATAAAAACCAACTTCAAAAAAACCTGGTGCACTAAAAAGCCTGAAATAATATTTCTATTACCACCACTGCCTACCCCTTCGGGAAAATCAGGCGTGATGATGTGTTATCGAGTATTTGGGGTCGGTGCCAATCTATCTTCTTACTTTTATTAACCGACTTCAAAAAAGGCGGAGGTTCTATGTTCGGCTGTATGTATGTTTTTTTTTTTTTTAATGTATGTTCACCGATTTCTCCGGCATTTATGAACCGATTTGAACAATTATTTTGCTGTTCGGTACATCGTAGCTCCAAGTTGGTCCCATAAAAAAATAATTCCTAGAATCAACCCCTAAGGGGGTAATTTTGGGGGACGAAGTTCCGTCTGAAAAAAAATTTTTGTCCGATTGATTTGAAAGTTAAATGTATATTTTGCATAAGAAATAATGAAACTCATGTTTCAGGATTTTAGAAAAATCCCCCCCCAAAGGGGTAAAACGAGGTGTTGAAGTTTGTATGGAGAGTTACCGTTTATCTCTAACGTTTATGAACCAATTTTTCTTTTTACCCGACTACGGAGGCGTTATGATTTTGACCGGTATGTATGTATGTATGTATGTATGTATGTATGTATGTATGTATGTATGTATGTATGTATGTATGTGCGTCTGTTCCCACCTAACTTCCAAACTACTTGTCGTAATTTGACAAATGAGGTATCGTCAGAAGCGGCTTAATGGCGCGCTGGTTATAGGCTATGTGACGTTACATAAAATTGCATATGGCGCCCTCTAGAGGACATAATGTCATGAACTAAAAAAAAAAATATTTTTTAATGAAACCGTGTGGGGTATCAAATGAAAGAACTTGATGAGCACATTTCAAAAATATATATATTGTTACCTATAACTCCAAAATAATTAAATAAAAAGTAAGTTTAAAAACTAAAACCCGACTACGGAAAAAACGCGCTCTAAAAAGTATGAAACAAGAAAATATTCTCATCTAGAGGATAGCCGTGGTCCGTGTTCATGTGCCATTTGGCCCTAAAAGACCTACACGGACCACGGCTATCCTCTAGATGAGAATATTTTCTTGTTTCATACTTTTTAGAGCGCGTTTTTTCCGTAGTCGGGTTTTAGTTTTTAAACTTACTTTTTAAACTGTTTTTGTTTTTCAGGCTTTTTAGTGCTCCAGGTTTTTTTGAAGTGGGTTTTTATTTTTTTATAAAAATAATTTTATTTCATGATTTTTAGTGGCGCCATACAAACTATCACCCCAAATGACTCCTTTGGGGGGTGACTTTTCCAAGATTCCAAAACAAAAGTTTCTTAGTTTATTATATAAGAGTATACATACTAAGTGTCAAGTCAATCGGACACAAATATATTTTTCTACCGTACTTCTACCTCTAGTTTCCCCCTTTGGGGGTAGATTTCTGAAATGATTTTTTTATGGGACCAAAACAACTTAGTCACCTACCAAATAACAGTTTAAAAAGAAAAATTGGTTCATAAACGTTAGAGATAAACGGTAACTTTCCATACAAACTTCAACACCTCGTTTTACCCCTTTGGGGGGATTTTTCTAAAATCCTGAAACAATAGTTTCATTATTTCTTATGCAAAATATACATATTAAGTTTCAAGTCAATCGAACAAAAAATTTTTTTTCAGACGACCTTCACCCCCCAAAATTACCCCCTTAGGGTTTGATTCTAGGAATTATTTTTTTATGGGACCAACCTCGAGCTACGATCTACCGAACAGCAAAATAATTTTTCAAATCGGTGAACATACATAAAAAAATAAAAAATACATACATAAAGTCGAACATAGAAGCTCCTCCTTTTTTGAAGTCGGTTAAAAAGGAATATTAAGTAAGGTACCTTCATATTCAAATTTAGCATACCCTGTGATTATACATTTATTTACCTTATTTAATAGTTTATAAATACACTCCAAAGTATTATGTACGCGTCTGTACTCATTACAACGCTGTCAGTTGAAATAGGATGGCTTGAAGTACGGAGCGTTCGCTTGTTTCTATACATTCCTATTCCGTCAGTTAACCACCGAAAGCGCTTCGTGATGGTTATTTATTAATAATATTTAACCGACTTCATTTAATTATAAGGTTTACAGAGCTGATTGGTACACGTATATTTGAAGTAGGGCACTAATTTTTGTATATTAATAAAAGTAATCGGAACATAAGAAACTCGTGTATTTAGGGTTTAAGTAATTTCACCGCGAGATAGCAATAAAATCGTAATAAATCGTAAATTCCTTGGAGAAGGCTTACAATCATTATAGAAATGCTTAGGATCAATAAGAAATACAAGCTAGCACTAACATTTGGTTTCTAGGTTTCCCAGTTTAAGAGCTAGGAGCTATTTTAGTTATTTAGGAAAAATCTTATAACACCCGAACCTTTCTGATATATTGAAATATGAAACTGTCACAAATGGGCACAAATTAACATTTATGTGTGTATGATCAATCATGATTGTGTGCCAAACAGTTTTTGAGATACAGGAATTCGCAAAACGTTACGCCAGCAAGATTTGAAATAACTCTGAAACCTTAGGGGGCACAAATTTAAAATTTTCGGCACAATTACACGACATGGAGCACTAATTATCTGTATTATTCAGATTTTGATTGGACCAGCAGGAAAAAACCACACTGCTGCGGTAACGTTACGGCAGCAAGATCATATATTCGTGAATAACTCCAAAACGGCTATAGGCACAAATTTAAAATTTTCGGTTTTACGCCTACGCCTACGAATGGCAGGAAGATGCATTCGGTCCGAGTGACTGCATACTACATAAGGCACTAAATACAACAAAAAGTCCAAACCCTTTCATTAGTGTCCATTTGTCTCGTCAGTCTTACTAGAGCAATAATTGGTTAAATGGCTAACTAGTTGGTTAACTAGGGAATCGGAATTCATCGATCGGAACGTTATTGATAATTTTCGAACACAACTTCATTATTTTAAGAACACCGTCGGGTAAGTAAGTTGAGTGAGTTACGTCCGCAGTGTGGTTTTTTCCTGCTGGTCTAATCAAAATTTGAATGATACAGATAATTAGTGCTCCATCTCGTGTAAATGTGCCGAAAATATTAAATTTTTGCCTATAGTCGTTTTGGAGTTATTCACGAATATATGATCTTGCTGGCGTAACGTTACCGCAGCAGTGTGGTTTTTTCCTGCTGGTCTAATCAAAATTTTACTGATACAGATAATTAGTGCTCCATGTCGTGTAAATGTGCCGAAAATTTTAAATTTGTGCCCCCTAAGGTTTCAGAGTTATTTCAAATCTTGCTGGCGTAACGTTTTGCGAATTCCTGTATCTCAAAAACTGTTTGGCACACAATCATGATTTTTCGTACACACATTAGTGTTAATTTGTGCCCATTTGTGACAGTTTCATATTTCAATAAATCAGAAAGGTTCGGGTGTTATAATATTTTTCCTAAAATAACTAAAATAGCACCTAGCTCTTAAACTGGGAAACCTAGAAACCAAATGTTAGTGCTAGCTTGTATTTCTTATTGATCCTAAGCATTTCTATAATGATCGTAAGCCTACTCCAAGGAATTTACGATTTATTATGATTTTATTGCTATCTCGCGGTGAAATTATTTCAACCCTAAATACACGAGTTTCTTATGTTCCGATTACTTTTATTAATATACAAAAATTAGTGCCCTACTTCAAATATAAGTGTACGAAATATCAGCTCTGTAAACCTTATATAATTATAAAATAATTAATAAAACCACCATGAGAAACTTTCAAAGATCAACCGACCAAATTAAAATGAGTTGAAAAAAGCTGCCGCCCGATACATAGCGCCTACCATCCTAAATGTATACAATAAATTGGCTGTGTGCTAACAGTTCTGTAGAAAAGTGAATAAGTAATATTTATTTTTATATTTTCTTTGAAAAGGGTTAACTCGACTACCTACCCTTGCCCCCTGTCTAGCTAGACCCCTTCGTCCGCTCACTGTATGTACTGTGCTACTACCATAAGTTTTTTTTATTATTTCTAATATCAAGATTTTTTTTTTATTAATGTAAGTACCTACATTATTTTTATATTTTTATGTTGTGTCAATGAAGTAATGTTGTGTTTGTTTATAATTGTTGAAAATACTAATATTTATAAGTGTTCATTCGTTTTATATCTCGATGATGGTGAATGATTTCGATTTAAAGAACGGATATTATTTTTCAAAGTCGTATTGCTGTTTATAAGCGTCGATTTTTTATCTCTAGAAATATATAAAAGAAGATACTGTTACTGTTGTTGTGTGTTATTAGTTAAAGTTCATTTAGCTACACGTAACATATTAAAAAAAATAAAAACCAACTTCAAAAAAACCTGGTGCACTAAAAAGCCTGAAATAATATTTCTATTACCACCACTGCCTACCCCTTCGGGAAAATCAGGCGTGATGATGTGTTATCGAGTATTTGGGGTCGGTGCCAATCTATCTTCTTACTTTTATTAACCGACTTCAAAAAAGGCGGAGGTTCTATGTTCGGCTGTATGTATGTTTTTTTTTTTTTTAATGTATGTTCACCGATTTCTCCGGCATTTATGAACCGATTTGAACAATTATTTTGCTGTTCGGTAGATCGTAGCTCCAAGTTGGTCCCATAAAAAAATAATTCCTAGAATCAACCCCTAAGGGGGTAATTTTGGGGGACGAAGTTCGTCTGAAAAAAAATTTTTATCCGATTGATTTGAAAGTTAAATGTATATTTTGCATAAGAAATAATGAAACTCATGTTTCAGGATTTTAGAAAAATCCCCCCTCAAAGGGGTAAAACGAGGTGTTGAAGTTTGTATGGAGAGTTACCGTTTATCTCTAACGTTTATGAACCAATTTTTCTTTTTACCCGACTACGGAGGCGTTATGATTTTGACCGGTATGTATGTATGTATGTATGTATGTATGTATGTATGTATGTATGTATGTATGTATGTATGTATGTATGTATGTATGTATGTATGTATGTATGTATGTATGTATGTGCGTCTGTTCCCACCTAACTTCCAAACTACTTGTCGTAATTTGACAAATGAGGTATCGTCAGAAGCGGCTTAATGGCGCGCTGGTTATAGGCTATGTGACGTTACATAAAATTGCATATGGCGCCCTCTAGAGGACATAATGTCATGAACTAAAAAAAATATATTTTTTAATGAAACCGTGTGGGATATCAAATGAAAGAACTTGATGAGCACATTTCAAAAACATATATATTGTTACCTATAACTCCAAAATAATTAAAAAAAAGTAAGTTTAAAAACTAAAACCCGACTACGGAAAAAACGCGCTCTAAAAAGTATGAAACAAGAAAATATTCTCATCTAGAGGATAGCCGTGGTCCGTGTTCATGTGCCATTTGGCCCTAAAAGACCTACACGGACCACGGCTATCCTCTAGATGAGAATATTTTCTTGTTTCATACTTTTTAGAGCGCGTTTTTTCCGTAGTCGGGTTTTAGTTTTTAAACTTACTTTTTAAACTGTTTTTGTTTTTCAGGCTTTTTAGTGCTCCAGGTTTTTTTGAAGTGGGTTTTTATTTTTTTATAAAAATAATTTTATTTCATGATTTTTAGTGGCGCCATACAAACTATCACCCCAAATGACCCCTTTGGGGGGTGACTTTCCAAGATTCCAAAACAAAAGTTTCTTAGTTTATTATATAGAGTATACATACTAAGTGTCAAGTCAATCGGACACAAATATATTTTTCTACCGTACTTCTACCTCTAGTTTCCCCCTTTGGGGGTAGATTTCTGAAATGATTTTTTTATGGGACCAAAACAACTTAGTCACCTACCAAATAACAGTTTAAAAAGAAAAATTGGTTCATAAACGTTAGAGATAAACGGTAACTTTCCATACAAACTTCAACACCTCGTTTTACCCCTTTGGGGGGATTTTTCTAAAATCCTGAAACAATAGTTTCATTATTTCTTATGCAAAATATACATATTAAGTTTCAAGTCAATCGAACAAAAATTTTTTTTTCAGACGATCTTCACCCCCCAAAATTACCCCCTTAGGGTTTGATTCTAGGAATTATTTTTTTATGGGACCAACCTCGAGCTACGATCTACCGAACAGCAAAATAATTTTTCAAATCGGTGAACATACATAAAAAAATAAAAAAATAAAAAATACATACATAAAGTCGAACATAGAAGCTCCTCCTTTTTTGAAGTCGGTTAAAAAGGAATATTAAGTAAGGTACCTTCATATTCAAATTTAGCATACCCTGTGATTATACATTTATTTACCTTATTTAATAGTTTATAAATACACTCCAAAGTATTATGTACGCGTCTGTACTCATTACAACGCTGTCAGTTGAAATAGGATGGCTTGAAGTACGGAGCGTTCGCTTGTTTCTATACATTCCTATTCCGTCAGTTAACCACCGAAAGCGCTTCGTGATGGTTATTTATTAATAATATTTAACCGACTTCATTTAATTATAAGGTTTACAGAGCTGATTGGTACACGTATATTTGAAGTAGGGCACTAATTTTTGTATATTAATAAAAGTAATCGGAACATAAGAAACTCGTGTATTTAGGGTTTAAGTAATTTCACCGCGAGATAGCAATAAAATCGTAATAAATCGTAAATTCCTTGGAGAAGGCTTACAATCATTATAGAAATGCTTAGGATCAATAAGAAATACAAGCTAGCACTAACATTTGGTTTCTAGGTTTCCCAGTTTAAGAGCTAGGAGCTATTTTAGTTATTTAGGAAAAATCTTATAACACCCGAACCTTTCTGATATATTGAAATATGAAACTGTCACAAATGGGCACAAATTAACATTTATGTGTGTATGATCAATCATGATTGTGTGCCAAACAGTTTTTGAGATACAGGAATTCGCAAAACGTTACGCCAGCAAGATTTGAAATAACTCTGAAACCTTAGGGGGCACAAATTTAAAATTTTCGGCACAATTACACGACATGGAGCACTAATTATCTGTATTATTCAGATTTTGATTGGACCAGCAGGAAAAAACCACACTGCTGCGGTAACGTTACGGCAGCAAGATCATATATTCGTGAATAACTCCAAAACGGCTATAGGCACAAATTTAAAATTTTCGGTTTTACGCCTACGCCTACGAATGGCAGGAAGATGCATTCGGTCCGAGTGACTGCATACTACATAAGGCACTAAATACAACAAAAAGTCCAAACCCTTTCATTAGTGTCCATTTGTCTCGTCAGTCTTACTAGAGCAATAATTGGTTAAATGGCTAACTAGTTGGTTAACTAGGGAATCGGAATTCATCGATCGGAACGTTATTGATAATTTTCGAACACAACTTCATTATTTTAAGAACACCGTCGGGTAAGTAAGTTGAGTGAGTTACGTCCGCAGTGTGGTTTTTTCCTGCTGGTCTAATCAAAATTTGAATGATACAGATAATTAGTGCTCCATCTCGTGTAAATGTGCCGAAAATATTAAATTTTTGCCTATAGTCGTTTTGGAGTTATTCACGAATATATGATCTTGCTGGCGTAACGTTACCGCAGCAGTGTGGTTTTTTCCTGCTGGTCTAATCAAAATTTTACTGATACAGATAATTAGTGCTCCATGTCGTGTAAATGTGCCGAAAATTTTAAATTTGTGCCCCCTAAGGTTTCAGAGTTATTTCAAATCTTGCTGGCGTAACGTTTTGCGAATTCCTGTATCTCAAAAACTGTTTGGCACACAATCATGATTTTTCGTACACACATTAGTGTTAATTTGTGCCCATTTGTGACAGTTTCATATTTCAATAAATCAGAAAGGTTCGGGTGTTATAATATTTTTCCTAAAATAACTAAAATAGCACCTAGCTCTTAAACTGGGAAACCTAGAAACCAAATGTTAGTGCTAGCTTGTATTTCTTATTGATCCTAAGCATTTCTATAATGATCGTAAGCCTACTCCAAGGAATTTACGATTTATTATGATTTTATTGCTATCTCGCGGTGAAATTATTTCAACCCTAAATACACGAGTTTCTTATGTTCCGATTACTTTTATTAATATACAAAAATTAGTGCCCTACTTCAAATATAAGTGTACGAAATATCAGCTCTGTAAACCTTATATAATTATAAAATAATTAATAAAACCACCATGAGAAACTTTCAAAGATCAACCGACCAAATTAAAATGAGTTGAAAAAAGCTGCCGCCCGATACATAGCGCCTACCATCCTAAATGTATACAATAAATTGGCTGTGTGCTAACAGTTCTGTAGAAAAGTGAATAAGTAATATTTATTTTTATATTTTCTTTGAAAAGGGTTAACTCGACTACCTACCCTTGCCCCCTGTCTAGCTAGACCCCTTCGTCCGCTCACTGTATGTACTGTGCTACTACCATAAGTTTTTTTTATTATTTCTAATATCAAGATTTTTTTTTTATTAATGTAAGTACCTACATTATTTTTATATTTTTATGTTGTGTCAATGAAGTAATGTTGTGTTTGTTTATAATTGTTGAAAATACTAATATTTATAAGTGTTCATTCGTTTTATATCTCGATGATGGTGAATGATTTCGATTTAAAGAACGGATATTATTTTTCAAAGTCGTATTGCTGTTTATAAGCGTCGATTTTTTATCTCTAGAAATATATAAAAGAAGATACTGTTACTGTTGTTGTGTGTTATTAGTTAAAGTTCATTTAGCTACACGTAACATATTAAAAAAAATAAAAACCAACTTCAAAAAAACCTGGTGCACTAAAAAGCCTGAAATAATATTTCTATTACCACCACTGCCTACCCCTTCGGGAAAATCAGGCGTGATGATGTGTTATCGAGTATTTGGGGTCGGTGCCAATCTATCTTCTTACTTTTATTAACCGACTTCAAAAAAGGCGGAGGTTCTATGTTCGGCTGTATGTATGTTTTTTTTTTTTTAATGTATGTTCACCGATTTCTCCGGCATTTATGAACCGATTTGAACAATTATTTTGCTGTTCGGTAGATCGTAGCTCCAAGTTGGTCCCATAAAAAAATAATTCCTAGAATCAACCCCTAAGGGGGTAATTTTGGGGGACGAAGTTCGTCTGAAAAAAAATTTTTGTCCGATTGATTTGAAAGTTAAATGTATATTTTGCATAAGAAATAATGAAACTCATGTTTCAGGATTTTAGAAAAATCCCCCCCCAAAGGGGTAAAACGAGGTGTTGAAGTTTGTATGGAGAGTTACCGTTTATCTCTAACGTTTATGAACCAATTTTTCTTTTTACCCGACTACGGAGGCGTTATGATTTTGACCGGTATGTATGTATGTATGTATGTATGTATGTATGTATGTATGTATGTATGTATGTATGTATGTATGTATGTATGTATGTATGTATGTATGTGCGTCTGTTCCCACCTAACTTCCAAACTACTTGTCGTAATTTGACAAATGAGGTATCGTCAGAAGCGGCTTAATGGCGCGCTGGTTATAGGCTATGTGACGTTACATAAAATTGCATATGGCGCCCTCTAGAGGACATAATGTCATGAACTAAAAAAAAAAATATTTTTTAATGAAACCGTGTGGGGTATCAAATGAAAGAACTTGATGAGCACATTTCAAAAATATATATATTGTTACCTATAACTCCAAAATAATTAAATAAAAAGTAAGTTTAAAAACTAAAACCCGACTACGGAAAAAACGCGCTCTAAAAAGTATGAAACAAGAAAATATTCTCATCTAGAGGATAGCCGTGGTCCGTGTTCATGTGCCATTTGGCCCTAAAAGACCTACACGGACCACGGCTATCCTCTAGATGAGAATATTTTCTTGTTTCATACTTTTTAGAGCGCGTTTTTTCCGTAGTCGGGTTTTAGTTTTTAAACTTACTTTTTAAACTGTTTTTGTTTTTCAGGCTTTTTAGTGCTCCAGGTTTTTTTGAAGTGGGTTTTTATTTTTTTATAAAAATAATTTTATTTCATGATTTTTAGTGGCGCCATACAAACTATCACCCCAAATGACTCCTTTGGGGGGTGACTTTTCCAAGATTCCAAAACAAAAGTTTCTTAGTTTATTATATAAGAGTATACATACTAAGTGTCAAGTCAATCGGACACAAATATATTTTTCTACCGTACTTCTACCTCTAGTTTCCCCCTTTGGGGGTAGATTTCTGAAATGATTTTTTTATGGGACCAAAACAACTTAGTCACCTACCAAATAACAGTTTAAAAAGAAAAATTGGTTCATAAACGTTAGAGATAAACGGTAACTTTCCATACAAACTTCAACACCTCGTTTTACCCCTTTGGGGGGATTTTTCTAAAATCCTGAAACAATAGTTTCATTATTTCTTATGCAAAATATACATATTAAGTTTCAAGTCAATCGAACAAAAAATTTTTTTTCAGACGACCTTCACCCCCCAAAATTACCCCCTTAGGGTTTGATTCTAGGAATTATTTTTTTATGGGACCAACCTCGAGCTACGATCTACCGAACAGCAAAATAATTTTTCAAATCGGTGAACATACATAAAAAAATAAAAAATACATACATAAAGTCGAACATAGAAGCTCCTCCTTTTTTGAAGTCGGTTAAAAAGGAATATTAAGTAAGGTACCTTCATATTCAAATTTAGCATACCCTGTGATTATACATTTATTTACCTTATTTAATAGTTTATAAATACACTCCAAAGTATTATGTACGCGTCTGTACTCATTACAACGCTGTCAGTTGAAATAGGATGGCTTGAAGTACGGAGCGTTCGCTTGTTTCTATACATTCCTATTCCGTCAGTTAACCACCGAAAGCGCTTCGTGATGGTTATTTATTAATAATATTTAACCGACTTCATTTAATTATAAGGTTTACAGAGCTGATTGGTACACGTATATTTGAAGTAGGGCACTAATTTTTGTATATTAATAAAAGTAATCGGAACATAAGAAACTCGTGTATTTAGGGTTTAAGTAATTTCACCGCGAGATAGCAATAAAATCGTAATAAATCGTAAATTCCTTGGAGAAGGCTTACAATCATTATAGAAATGCTTAGGATCAATAAGAAATACAAGCTAGCACTAACATTTGGTTTCTAGGTTTCCCAGTTTAAGAGCTAGGAGCTATTTTAGTTATTTAGGAAAAATCTTATAACACCCGAACCTTTCTGATATATTGAAATATGAAACTGTCACAAATGGGCACAAATTAACATTTATGTGTGTATGATCAATCATGATTGTGTGCCAAACAGTTTTTGAGATACAGGAATTCGCAAAACGTTACGCCAGCAAGATTTGAAATAACTCTGAAACCTTAGGGGGCACAAATTTAAAATTTTCGGCACAATTACACGACATGGAGCACTAATTATCTGTATTATTCAGATTTTGATTGGACCAGCAGGAAAAAACCACACTGCTGCGGTAACGTTACGGCAGCAAGATCATATATTCGTGAATAACTCCAAAACGGCTATAGGCACAAATTTAAAATTTTCGGTTTTACGCCTACGCCTACGAATGGCAGGAAGATGCATTCGGTCCGAGTGACTGCATACTACATAAGGCACTAAATACAACAAAAAGTCCAAACCCTTTCATTAGTGTCCATTTGTCTCGTCAGTCTTACTAGAGCAATAATTGGTTAAATGGCTAACTAGTTGGTTAACTAGGGAATCGGAATTCATCGATCGGAACGTTATTGATAATTTTCGAACACAACTTCATTATTTTAAGAACACCGTCGGGTAAGTAAGTTGAGTGAGTTACGTCCGCAGTGTGGTTTTTTCCTGCTGGTCTAATCAAAATTTGAATGATACAGATAATTAGTGCTCCATCTCGTGTAAATGTGCCGAAAATATTAAATTTTTGCCTATAGTCGTTTTGGAGTTATTCACGAATATATGATCTTGCTGGCGTAACGTTACCGCAGCAGTGTGGTTTTTTCCTGCTGGTCTAATCAAAATTTTACTGATACAGATAATTAGTGCTCCATGTCGTGTAAATGTGCCGAAAATTTTAAATTTGTGCCCCCTAAGGTTTCAGAGTTATTTCAAATCTTGCTGGCGTAACGTTTTGCGAATTCCTGTATCTCAAAAACTGTTTGGCACACAATCATGATTTTTCGTACACACATTAGTGTTAATTTGTGCCCATTTGTGACAGTTTCATATTTCAATAAATCAGAAAGGTTCGGGTGTTATAATATTTTTCCTAAAATAACTAAAATAGCACCTAGCTCTTAAACTGGGAAACCTAGAAACCAAATGTTAGTGCTAGCTTGTATTTCTTATTGATCCTAAGCATTTCTATAATGATCGTAAGCCTACTCCAAGGAATTTACGATTTATTATGATTTTATTGCTATCTCGCGGTGAAATTATTTCAACCCTAAATACACGAGTTTCTTATGTTCCGATTACTTTTATTAATATACAAAAATTAGTGCCCTACTTCAAATATAAGTGTACGAAATATCAGCTCTGTAAACCTTATATAATTATAAAATAATTAATAAAACCACCATGAGAAACTTTCAAAGATCAACCGACCAAATTAAAATGAGTTGAAAAAAGCTGCCGCCCGATACATAGCGCCTACCATCCTAAATGTATACAATAAATTGGCTGTGTGCTAACAGTTCTGTAGAAAAGTGAATAAGTAATATTTATTTTTATATTTTCTTTGAAAAGGGTTAACTCGACTACCTACCCTTGCCCCCTGTCTAGCTAGACCCCTTCGTCCGCTCACTGTATGTACTGTGCTACTACCATAAGTTTTTTTTATTATTTCTAATATCAAGATTTTTTTTTTATTAATGTAAGTACCTACATTATTTTTATATTTTTATGTTGTGTCAATGAAGTAATGTTGTGTTTGTTTATAATTGTTGAAAATACTAATATTTATAAGTGTTCATTCGTTTTATATCTCGATGATGGTGAATGATTTCGATTTAAAGAACGGATATTATTTTTCAAAGTCGTATTGCTGTTTATAAGCGTCGATTTTTTATCTCTAGAAATATATAAAAGAAGATACTGTTACTGTTGTTGTGTGTTATTAGTTAAAGTTCATTTAGCTACACGTAACATATTAAAAAAAATAAAAACCAACTTCAAAAAAACCTGGTGCACTAAAAAGCCTGAAATAATATTTCTATTACCACCACTGCCTACCCCTTCGGGAAAATCAGGCGTGATGATGTGTTATCGAGTATTTGGGGTCGGTGCCAATCTATCTTCTTACTTTTATTAACCGACTTCAAAAAAGGCGGAGGTTCTATGTTCGGCTGTATGTATGTTTTTTTTTTTTTTAATGTATGTTCACCGATTTCTCCGGCATTTATGAACCGATTTGAACAATTATTTTGCTGTTCGGTAGATCGTAGCTCCAAGTTGGTCCCATAAAAAAATAATTCCTAGAATCAACCCCTAAGGGGGTAATTTTGGGGGACGAAGTTCGTCTGAAAAAAAATTTTTATCCGATTGATTTGAAAGTTAAATGTATATTTTGCATAAGAAATAATGAAACTCATGTTTCAGGATTTTAGAAAAATCCCCCCTCAAAGGGGTAAAACGAGGTGTTGAAGTTTGTATGGAGAGTTACCGTTTATCTCTAACGTTTATGAACCAATTTTTCTTTTTACCCGACTACGGAGGCGTTATGATTTTGACCGGTATGTATGTATGTATGTATGTATGTATGTATGTATGTATGTATGTATGTATGTATGTATGTATGTATGTATGTATGTATGTATGTATGTATGTATGTATGTATGTGCGTCTGTTCCCACCTAACTTCCAAACTACTTGTCGTAATTTGACAAATGAGGTATCGTCAGAAGCGGCTTAATGGCGCGCTGGTTATAGGCTATGTGACGTTACATAAAATTGCATATGGCGCCCTCTAGAGGACATAATGTCATGAACTAAAAAAAATATATTTTTTAATGAAACCGTGTGGGATATCAAATGAAAGAACTTGATGAGCACATTTCAAAAACATATATATTGTTACCTATAACTCCAAAATAATTAAAAAAAAGTAAGTTTAAAAACTAAAACCCGACTACGGAAAAAACGCGCTCTAAAAAGTATGAAACAAGAAAATATTCTCATCTAGAGGATAGCCGTGGTCCGTGTTCATGTGCCATTTGGCCCTAAAAGACCTACACGGACCACGGCTATCCTCTAGATGAGAATATTTTCTTGTTTCATACTTTTTAGAGCGCGTTTTTTCCGTAGTCGGGTTTTAGTTTTTAAACTTACTTTTTAAACTGTTTTTGTTTTTCAGGCTTTTTAGTGCTCCAGGTTTTTTTGAAGTGGGTTTTTATTTTTTTATAAAAATAATTTTATTTCATGATTTTTAGTGGCGCCATACAAACTATCACCCCAAATGACCCCTTTGGGGGGTGACTTTCCAAGATTCCAAAACAAAAGTTTCTTAGTTTATTATATAGAGTATACATACTAAGTGTCAAGTCAATCGGACACAAATATATTTTTCTACCGTACTTCTACCTCTAGTTTCCCCCTTTGGGGGTAGATTTCTGAAATGATTTTTTTATGGGACCAAAACAACTTAGTCACCTACCAAATAACAGTTTAAAAAGAAAAATTGGTTCATAAACGTTAGAGATAAACGGTAACTTTCCATACAAACTTCAACACCTCGTTTTACCCCTTTGGGGGGATTTTTCTAAAATCCTGAAACAATAGTTTCATTATTTCTTATGCAAAATATACATATTAAGTTTCAAGTCAATCGAACAAAAATTTTTTTTTCAGACGATCTTCACCCCCCAAAATTACCCCCTTAGGGTTTGATTCTAGGAATTATTTTTTTATGGGACCAACCTCGAGCTACGATCTACCGAACAGCAAAATAATTTTTCAAATCGGTGAACATACATAAAAAAATAAAAAAATAAAAAATACATACATAAAGTCGAACATAGAAGCTCCTCCTTTTTTGAAGTCGGTTAAAAAGGAATATTAAGTAAGGTACCTTCATATTCAAATTTAGCATACCCTGTGATTATACATTTATTTACCTTATTTAATAGTTTATAAATACACTCCAAAGTATTATGTACGCGTCTGTACTCATTACAACGCTGTCAGTTGAAATAGGATGGCTTGAAGTACGGAGCGTTCGCTTGTTTCTATACATTCCTATTCCGTCAGTTAACCACCGAAAGCGCTTCGTGATGGTTATTTATTAATAATATTTAACCGACTTCATTTAATTATAAGGTTTACAGAGCTGATTGGTACACGTATATTTGAAGTAGGGCACTAATTTTTGTATATTAATAAAAGTAATCGGAACATAAGAAACTCGTGTATTTAGGGTTTAAGTAATTTCACCGCGAGATAGCAATAAAATCGTAATAAATCGTAAATTCCTTGGAGAAGGCTTACAATCATTATAGAAATGCTTAGGATCAATAAGAAATACAAGCTAGCACTAACATTTGGTTTCTAGGTTTCCCAGTTTAAGAGCTAGGAGCTATTTTAGTTATTTAGGAAAAATCTTATAACACCCGAACCTTTCTGATATATTGAAATATGAAACTGTCACAAATGGGCACAAATTAACATTTATGTGTGTATGATCAATCATGATTGTGTGCCAAACAGTTTTTGAGATACAGGAATTCGCAAAACGTTACGCCAGCAAGATTTGAAATAACTCTGAAACCTTAGGGGGCACAAATTTAAAATTTTCGGCACAATTACACGACATGGAGCACTAATTATCTGTATTATTCAGATTTTGATTGGACCAGCAGGAAAAAACCACACTGCTGCGGTAACGTTACGGCAGCAAGATCATATATTCGTGAATAACTCCAAAACGGCTATAGGCACAAATTTAAAATTTTCGGTTTTACGCCTACGCCTACGAATGGCAGGAAGATGCATTCGGTCCGAGTGACTGCATACTACATAAGGCACTAAATACAACAAAAAGTCCAAACCCTTTCATTAGTGTCCATTTGTCTCGTCAGTCTTACTAGAGCAATAATTGGTTAAATGGCTAACTAGTTGGTTAACTAGGGAATCGGAATTCATCGATCGGAACGTTATTGATAATTTTCGAACACAACTTCATTATTTTAAGAACACCGTCGGGTAAGTAAGTTGAGTGAGTTACGTCCGCAGTGTGGTTTTTTCCTGCTGGTCTAATCAAAATTTGAATGATACAGATAATTAGTGCTCCATCTCGTGTAAATGTGCCGAAAATATTAAATTTTTGCCTATAGTCGTTTTGGAGTTATTCACGAATATATGATCTTGCTGGCGTAACGTTACCGCAGCAGTGTGGTTTTTTCCTGCTGGTCTAATCAAAATTTTACTGATACAGATAATTAGTGCTCCATGTCGTGTAAATGTGCCGAAAATTTTAAATTTGTGCCCCCTAAGGTTTCAGAGTTATTTCAAATCTTGCTGGCGTAACGTTTTGCGAATTCCTGTATCTCAAAAACTGTTTGGCACACAATCATGATTTTTCGTACACACATTAGTGTTAATTTGTGCCCATTTGTGACAGTTTCATATTTCAATAAATCAGAAAGGTTCGGGTGTTATAATATTTTTCCTAAAATAACTAAAATAGCACCTAGCTCTTAAACTGGGAAACCTAGAAACCAAATGTTAGTGCTAGCTTGTATTTCTTATTGATCCTAAGCATTTCTATAATGATCGTAAGCCTACTCCAAGGAATTTACGATTTATTATGATTTTATTGCTATCTCGCGGTGAAATTATTTCAACCCTAAATACACGAGTTTCTTATGTTCCGATTACTTTTATTAATATACAAAAATTAGTGCCCTACTTCAAATATAAGTGTACGAAATATCAGCTCTGTAAACCTTATATAATTATAAAATAATTAATAAAACCACCATGAGAAACTTTCAAAGATCAACCGACCAAATTAAAATGAGTTGAAAAAAGCTGCCGCCCGATACATAGCGCCTACCATCCTAAATGTATACAATAAATTGGCTGTGTGCTAACAGTTCTGTAGAAAAGTGAATAAGTAATATTTATTTTTATATTTTCTTTGAAAAGGGTTAACTCGACTACCTACCCTTGCCCCCTGTCTAGCTAGACCCCTTCGTCCGCTCACTGTATGTACTGTGCTACTACCATAAGTTTTTTTTATTATTTCTAATATCAAGATTTTTTTTTTATTAATGTAAGTACCTACATTATTTTTATATTTTTATGTTGTGTCAATGAAGTAATGTTGTGTTTGTTTATAATTGTTGAAAATACTAATATTTATAAGTGTTCATTCGTTTTATATCTCGATGATGGTGAATGATTTCGATTTAAAGAACGGATATTATTTTTCAAAGTCGTATTGCTGTTTATAAGCGTCGATTTTTTATCTCTAGAAATATATAAAAGAAGATACTGTTACTGTTGTTGTGTGTTATTAGTTAAAGTTCATTTAGCTACACGTAACATATTAAAAAAAATAAAAACCAACTTCAAAAAAACCTGGTGCACTAAAAAGCCTGAAATAATATTTCTATTACCACCACTGCCTACCCCTTCGGGAAAATCAGGCGTGATGATGTGTTATCGAGTATTTGGGGTCGGTGCCAATCTATCTTCTTACTTTTATTAACCGACTTCAAAAAAGGCGGAGGTTCTATGTTCGGCTGTATGTATGTTTTTTTTTTTTTTAATGTATGTTCACCGATTTCTCCGGCATTTATGAACCGATTTGAACAATTATTTTGCTGTTCGGTAGATCGTAGCTCCAAGTTGGTCCCATAAAAAAATAATTCCTAGAATCAACCCCTAAGGGGGTAATTTTGGGGGACGAAGTTCGTCTGAAAAAAAATTTTTATCCGATTGATTTGAAAGTTAAATGTATATTTTGCATAAGAAATAATGAAACTCATGTTTCAGGATTTTAGAAAAATCCCCCCTCAAAGGGGTAAAACGAGGTGTTGAAGTTTGTATGGAGAGTTACCGTTTATCTCTAACGTTTATGAACCAATTTTTCTTTTTACCCGACTACGGAGGCGTTATGATTTTGACCGGTATGTATGTATGTATGTATGTATGTATGTATGTATGTATGTATGTATGTATGTATGTATGTATGTATGTATGTATGTATGTATGTATGTATGTGCGTCTGTTCCCACCTAACTTCCAAACTACTTGTCGTAATTTGACAAATGAGGTATCGTCAGAAGCGGCTTAATGGCGCGCTGGTTATAGGCTATGTGACGTTACATAAAATTGCATATGGCGCCCTCTAGAGGACATAATGTCATGAACTAAAAAAAAAATATTTTTTAATGAAACCGTGTGGGATATCAAATGAAAGAACTTGATGAGCACATTTCAAAAACATATATATTGTTACCTATAACTCCAAAATAATTAAAAAAAAGTAAGTTTAAAAACTAAAACCCGACTACGGAAAAAACGCGCTCTAAAAAGTATGAAACAAGAAAATATTCTCATCTAGAGGATAGCCGTGGTCCGTGTTCATGTGCCATTTGGCCCTAAAAGACCTACACGGACCACGGCTATCCTCTAGATGAGAATATTTTCTTGTTTCATACTTTTTAGAGCGCGTTTTTTCCGTAGTCGGGTTTTAGTTTTTAAACTTACTTTTTAAACTGTTTTTGTTTTTCAGGCTTTTTAGTGCTCCAGGTTTTTTTGAAGTGGGTTTTTATTTTTTTATAAAAATAATTTTATTTCATGATTTTTAGTGGCGCCATACAAACTATCACCCCAAATGACCCCTTTGGGGGGTGACTTTCCAAGATTCCAAAACAAAAGTTTCTTAGTTTATTATATAGAGTATACATACTAAGTGTCAAGTCAATCGGACACAAATATATTTTTCTACCGTACTTCTACCTCTAGTTTCCCCCTTTGGGGGTAGATTTCTGAAATGATTTTTTTATGGGACCAAAACAACTTAGTCACCTACCAAATAACAGTTTAAAAAGAAAAATTGGTTCATAAACGTTAGAGATAAACGGTAACTTTCCATACAAACTTCAACACCTCGTTTTACCCCTTTGGGGGGATTTTTCTAAAATCCTGAAACAATAGTTTCATTATTTCTTATGCAAAATATACATATTAAGTTTCAAGTCAATCGAACAAAAATTTTTTTTTCAGACGATCTTCACCCCTCAAAATTACCCCCTTAGGGTTTGATTCTAGGAATTATTTTTTTATGGGACCAACCTCGAGCTACGATCTACCGAACAGCAAAATATTTTTTCAAATCGGTGAACATACATAAAAAAATAAAAAAATAAAAAATACATACATAAAGTCGAACATAGAAGCTCCTCCTTTTTTGAAGTCTGTTAAAAAGGAATATTAAGTAAGGTACCTTCATATTCAAATTTAGCATACCCTGTGATTATACATTTATTTACCTTATTTAATAGTTTATAAATACACTCCAAAGTATTATGTACGCGTCTGTACTCATTACAACGCTGTCAGTTGAAATAGGATGGCTTGAAGTACGGAGCGTTCGCTTGTTTCTATACATTCCTATTCCGTCAGTTAACCACCGAAAGCGCTTCGTGATGGTTATTTATTAATAATATTTAACCGACTTCATTTAATTATAAGGTTTACAGAGCTGATTGGTACACGTATATTTGAAGTAGGGCACTAATTTTTGTATATTAATAAAAGTAATCGGAACATAAGAAACTCGTGTATTTAGGGTTTAAGTAATTTCACCGCGAGATAGCAATAAAATCGTAATAAATCGTAAATTCCTTGGAGAAGGCTTACAATCATTATAGAAATGCTTAGGATCAATAAGAAATACAAGCTAGCACTAACATTTGGTTTCTAGGTTTCCCAGTTTAAGAGCTAGGAGCTATTTTAGTTATTTAGGAAAAATCTTATAACACCCGAACCTTTCTGATATATTGAAATATGAAACTGTCACAAATGGGCACAAATTAACATTTATGTGTGTATGATCAATCATGATTGTGTGCCAAACAGTTTTTGAGATACAGGAATTCGCAAAACGTTACGCCAGCAAGATTTGAAATAACTCTGAAACCTTAGGGGGCACAAATTTAAAATTTTCGGCACAATTACACGACATGGAGCACTAATTATCTGTATTATTCAGATTTTGATTGGACCAGCAGGAAAAAACCACACTGCTGCGGTAACGTTACGGCAGCAAGATCATATATTCGTGAATAACTCCAAAACGGCTATAGGCACAAATTTAAAATTTTCGGTTTTACGCCTACGCCTACGAATGGCAGGAAGATGCATTCGGTCCGAGTGACTGCATACTACATAAGGCACTAAATACAACAAAAAGTCCAAACCCTTTCATTAGTGTCCATTTGTCTCGTCAGTCTTACTAGAGCAATAATTGGTTAAATGGCTAACTAGTTGGTTAACTAGGGAATCGGAATTCATCGATCGGAACGTTATTGATAATTTTCGAACACAACTTCATTATTTTAAGAACACCGTCGGGTAAGTAAGTTGAGTGAGTTACGTCCGCAGTGTGGTTTTTTCCTGCTGGTCTAATCAAAATTTGAATGATACAGATAATTAGTGCTCCATCTCGTGTAAATGTGCCGAAAATATTAAATTTTTGCCTATAGTCGTTTTGGAGTTATTCACGAATATATGATCTTGCTGGCGTAACGTTACCGCAGCAGTGTGGTTTTTTCCTGCTGGTCTAATCAAAATTTTACTGATACAGATAATTAGTGCTCCATGTCGTGTAAATGTGCCGAAAATTTTAAATTTGTGCCCCCTAAGGTTTCAGAGTTATTTCAAATCTTGCTGGCGTAACGTTTTGCGAATTCCTGTATCTCAAAAACTGTTTGGCACACAATCATGATTTTTCGTACACACATTAGTGTTAATTTGTGCCCATTTGTGACAGTTTCATATTTCAATAAATCAGAAAGGTTCGGGTGTTATAATATTTTTCCTAAAATAACTAAAATAGCACCTAGCTCTTAAACTGGGAAACCTAGAAACCAAATGTTAGTGCTAGCTTGTATTTCTTATTGATCCTAAGCATTTCTATAATGATCGTAAGCCTACTCCAAGGAATTTACGATTTATTATGATTTTATTGCTATCTCGCGGTGAAATTATTTCAACCCTAAATACACGAGTTTCTTATGTTCCGATTACTTTTATTAATATACAAAAATTAGTGCCCTACTTCAAATATAAGTGTACGAAATATCAGCTCTGTAAACCTTATATAATTATAAAATAATTAATAAAACCACCATGAGAAACTTTCAAAGATCAACCGACCAAATTAAAATGAGTTGAAAAAAGCTGCCGCCCGATACATAGCGCCTACCATGCTAAATGTATACAATAAATTGGCTGTGTGCTAACAGTTCTGTAGAAAAGTGAATAAGTAATATTTATTTTTATATTTTCTTTGAAAAGGGTTAACTCGACTACCTACCCTTGCCCCCTGTCTAGCTAGACCCCTTCGTCCGCTCACTGTATGTACTGTGCTACTACCATAAGTTTTTTTTATTATTTCTAATATCAAGATTTTTTTTTTATTAATGTAAGTACCTACATTATTTTTATATTTTTATGTTGTGTCAATGAAGTAATGTTGTGTTTGTTTATAATTGTTGAAAATACTAATATTTATAAGTGTTCATTCGTTTTATATCTCGATGATGGTGAATGATTTCGATTTAAAGAACGGATATTATTTTTCAAAGTCGTATTGCTGTTTATAAGCGTCGATTTTTTATCTCTAGAAATATATAAAAGAAGATACTGTTACTGTTGTTGTGTGTTATTAGTTAAAGTTCATTTAGCTACACGTAACATATTAAAAAAAATAAAAACCAACTTCAAAAAAACCTGGTGCACTAAAAAGCCTGAAATAATATTTCTATTACCACCACTGCCTACCCCTTCGGGAAAATCAGGCGTGATGATGTGTTATCGAGTATTTGGGGTCGGTGCCAATCTATCTTCTTACTTTTATTAACCGACTTCAAAAAAGGCGGAGGTTCTATGTTCGGCTGTATGTATGTTTTTTTTTTTTTTTTTATGTATGTTCACCGATTTCTCCGGCATTTATGAACCGATTTGAACAATTATTTTGCTGTTCGGTAGATCGTAGCTCCAAGTTGGTCCCATAAAAAAATAATTCCTAGAATCAACCCCTAAGGGGGTAATTTTGGGGGACGAAGTTCGTCTGAAAAAAAAATTTTATCCGATTGATTTGAAAGTTAAATGTATATTTTGCATAAGAAATAATGAAACTCATGTTTCAGGATTTTAGAAAAATCCCCCCCCAAAGGGGTAAAACGAGGTGTTGAAGTTTGTATGGAGAGTTACCGTTTATCTCTAACGTTTATGAACCAATTTTTCTTTTTACCCGACTACGGAGGCGTTATGATTTTGACCGGTATGTATGTATGTATGTATGTATGTATGTATGTATGTATGTATGTATGTATGTATGTATGTATGTATGTATGTATGTATGTGCGTCTGTTCCCACCTAACTTCCAAACTACTTGTCGTAATTTGACAAATGCGGTATCGTCAGAAGCGGCTTAATGGCCCGCTGGTTATAGGCTATGTGACGTTACATAAAATTGCATATGGCGCCCTCTAGAGGACATAATGTCATGAACTAAAAAAAAAATATTTTTTAATGAAACCGTGTGGGGTATCAAATGAAAGAGCTTGATGAGCACATTTCAAAAATATATATATTGTTACCTATAACTCCAAAATAATTAAATAAAAAGTAAGTTTAAAAACTAAAACCCGACTACGGAAAAAACGCGCTCTAAAAAGTATGAAACAAGAAAATATTCTCATCTAGAGGATAGCTGTGGTCCGTGTTCATGTGCCATTTGGCCCTAAAAGACCTACACGGACCACGGCTATCCTCTAGATGAGAATATTTTCTTGTTTCATACTTTTTAGAGCGCGTTTTTTCCGTAGTCGGGTTTTAGTTTTTAAACTTACTTTTTAAACTGTTTTTGTTTTTCAGGCTTTTTAGTGCTCCAGGTTTTTTTGAAGTGGGTTTTTATTTTTTTATAAAAATAATTTTATTTCATGATTTTTAGTGGCGCCATACAAACTATCACCCCAAATGACCCCTTTGGGGGGTGACTTTCCAAGATTCCAAAACAAAAGTTTCTTAGTTTATTATATAGAGTATACATACTAAGTGTCAAGTCAATCGGACACAAATATATCTTTCTACCGTACTTCTACCTCTAGTTTCCCCCTTTGGGGGTAGATTTCTGAAATGATTTTTTTATGGGACCAAAACAACTTAGTCACCTACCAAATAACAGTTTAAAAAGAAAAATTGGTTCATAAACGTTAGAGATAAACGGTAACTTTCCATACAAACTTCAACACCTCGTTTTACCCCTTTGGGGGGATTTTTCTAAAATCCTGAAACAAAAGTTTCATTATTTCTTATGCAAAATATACATATTAAGTTTCAAGTCAATCGAACAAAAAATGTTTTTTCAGACGACCTTCACCCCCCAAAATTACCCCCTTAGGGTTTGATTCTAGGAATTATTTTTTTATGGGACCAACTTGGAGCTACGATCTACCGAACAGCAAAATAATTTTTTAAATCGGTGAACATACATAAAAAAATAAAATAAAAAAAAAACATACATAAAGTCGAACATAGAAGCTCCTCCTTTTTTGAAGTCGGTTAAAAAGGAATATTAAGTAAGGTACCTTCATATTCAAATTTAGCATACCCTGTGATTATACATTTATTTACCCTATTTAATAGTTTATAAATACACTCCAAAGTATTATGTACGCGTCTGTACTCATTACAACGCTGTCAGTTGAAATAGGATGGTTGAAGTACGGAGCGTTCGCTTGTTTCTATACATTCCTATTCCGTCAGTTAACCACCGAAAGCGCTTCGTGATGGTTATTTATTAATAATATTTAACAGACTTCATTTAATTATAAGGTTTACAGAGCTGATTGGTACACGTATATTTGAAGTAGGGCACTAATTTTTGTATATTAATAAAAGTAATCGGAACATAAGAAACTCGTGTATTTAGGGTTTAAGTAATTTCACCGCGAGATAGCAATAAAATCGTAATAAATCGTAAATTCCTTGGAGAAGGCTTACAATCATTATAGAAATGCTTAGGATCAATAAGAAATACAAGCTAGCACTAACATTTGGTTTCTAGGTTTCCCAGTTTAAGAGCTAGGAGCTATTTTAGTTATTTAGGAAAAATCTTATAACACCCGAACCTTTCTGATATATTGAAATATGAAACTGTCACAAATGGGCACAAATTAACATTTATGTGTGTATGATCAATCATGATTGTGTGCCAAACAGTTTTTGAGATACAGGAATTCGCAAAACGTTACGCCAGCAAGATTTGAAATAACTCTGAAACCTTAGGGGGCACAAATTTAAAATTTTCGGCACAATTACACGACATGGAGCACTAATTATCTGTATTATTCAGATTTTGATTGGACCAGCAGGAAAAAACCACACTGCTGCGGTAACGTTACGGCAGCAAGATCATATATTCGTGAATAACTCCAAAACGGCTATAGGCACAAATTTAAAATTTTCGGTTTTACGCCTACGCCTACGAATGGCAGGAAGATGCATTCGGTCCGAGTGACTGCATACTACATAAGGCACTAAATACAACAAAAAGTCCAAACCCTTTCATTAGTGTCCATTTGTCTCGTCAGTCTTACTAGAGCAATAATTGGTTAAATGGCTAACTAGTTGGTTAACTAGGGAATCGGAATTCATCGATCGGAACGTTATTGATAATTTTCGAACACAACTTCATTATTTTAAGAACACCGTCGGGTAAGTAAGTTGAGTGAGTTACGTCCGCAGTGTGGTTTTTTCCTGCTGGTCTAATCAAAATTTGAATGATACAGATAATTAGTGCTCCATCTCGTGTAAATGTGCCGAAAATATTAAATTTTTGCCTATAGTCGTTTTGGAGTTATTCACGAATATATGATCTTGCTGGCGTAACGTTACCGCAGCAGTGTGGTTTTTTCCTGCTGGTCTAATCAAAATTTTACTGATACAGATAATTAGTGCTCCATGTCGTGTAAATGTGCCGAAAATTTTAAATTTGTGCCCCCTAAGGTTTCAGAGTTATTTCAAATCTTGCTGGCGTAACGTTTTGCGAATTCCTGTATCTCAAAAACTGTTTGGCACACAATCATGATTTTTCGTACACACATTAGTGTTAATTTGTGCCCATTTGTGACAGTTTCATATTTCAATAAATCAGAAAGGTTCGGGTGTTATAATATTTTTCCTAAAATAACTAAAATAGCACCTAGCTCTTAAACTGGGAAACCTAGAAACCAAATGTTAGTGCTAGCTTGTATTTCTTATTGATCCTAAGCATTTCTATAATGATCGTAAGCCTACTCCAAGGAATTTACGATTTATTATGATTTTATTGCTATCTCGCGGTGAAATTATTTCAACCCTAAATACACGAGTTTCTTATGTTCCGATTACTTTTATTAATATACAAAAATTAGTGCCCTACTTCAAATATAAGTGTACGAAATATCAGCTCTGTAAACCTTATATAATTATAAAATAATTAATAAAACCACCATGAGAAACTTTCAAAGATCAACCGACCAAATTAAAATGAGTTGAAAAAAGCTGCCGCCCGATACATAGCGCCTACCATCCTAAATGTATACAATAAATTGGCTGTGTGCTAACAGTTCTGTAGAAAAGTGAATAAGTAATATTTATTTTTATATTTTCTTTGAAAAGGGTTAACTCGACTACCTACCCTTGCCCCCTGTCTAGCTAGACCCCTTCGTCCGCTCACTGTATGTACTGTGCTACTACCATAAGTTTTTTTTATTATTTCTAATATCAAGATTTTTTTTTTATTAATGTAAGTACCTACATTATTTTTATATTTTTATGTTGTGTCAATGAAGTAATGTTGTGTTTGTTTATAATTGTTGAAAATACTAATATTTATAAGTGTTCATTCGTTTTATATCTCGATGATGGTGAATGATTTCGATTTAAAGAACGGATATTATTTTTCAAAGTCGTATTGCTGTTTATAAGCGTCGATTTTTTATCTCTAGAAATATATAAAAGAAGATACTGTTACTGTTGTTGTGTGTTATTAGTTAAAGTTCATTTAGCTACACGTAACATATTAAAAAAAATAAAAACCAACTTCAAAAAAACCTGGTGCACTAAAAAGCCTGAAATAATATTTCTATTACCACCACTGCCTACCCCTTCGGGAAAATCAGGCGTGATGATGTGTTATCGAGTATTTGGGGTCGGTGCCAATCTATCTTCTTACTTTTATTAACCGACTTCAAAAAAGGCGGAGGTTCTATGTTCGGCTGTATGTATGTTTTTTTTTTTTTTAATGTATGTTCACCGATTTCTCCGGCATTTATGAACCGATTTGAACAATTATTTTGCTGTTCGGTAGATCGTAGCTCCAAGTTGGTCCCATAAAAAAATAATTCCTAGAATCAACCCCTAAGGGGGTAATTTTGGGGGACGAAGTTCGTCTGAAAAAAAATTTTTATCCGATTGATTTGAAAGTTAAATGTATATTTTGCATAAGAAATAATGAAACTCATGTTTCAGGATTTTAGAAAAATCCCCCCTCAAAGGGGTAAAACGAGGTGTTGAAGTTTGTATGGAGAGTTACCGTTTATCTCTAACGTTTATGAACCAATTTTTCTTTTTACCCGACTACGGAGGCGTTATGATTTTGACCGGTATGTATGTATGTATGTATGTATGTATGTATGTATGTATGTATGTATGTATGTATGTATGTATGTATGTATGTATGTATGTATGTATGTATGTATGTGCGTCTGTTCCCACCTAACTTCCAAACTACTTGTCGTAATTTGACAAATGAGGTATCGTCAGAAGCGGCTTAATGGCGCGCTGGTTATAGGCTATGTGACGTTACATAAAATTGCATATGGCGCCCTCTAGAGGACATAATGTCATGAACTAAAAAAAAAATATTTTTTAATGAAACCGTGTGGGATATCAAATGAAAGAACTTGATGAGCACATTTCAAAAACATATATATTGTTACCTATAACTCCAAAATAATTAAAAAAAAGTAAGTTTAAAAACTAAAACCCGACTACGGAAAAAACGCGCTCTAAAAAGTATGAAACAAGAAAATATTCTCATCTAGAGGATAGCCGTGGTCCGTGTTCATGTGCCATTTGGCCCTAAAAGACCTACACGGACCACGGCTATCCTCTAGATGAGAATATTTTCTTGTTTCATACTTTTTAGAGCGCGTTTTTTCCGTAGTCGGGTTTTAGTTTTTAAACTTACTTTTTAAACTGTTTTTGTTTTTCAGGCTTTTTAGTGCTCCAGGTTTTTTTGAAGTGGGTTTTTATTTTTTTATAAAAATAATTTTATTTCATGATTTTTAGTGGCGCCATACAAACTATCACCCCAAATGACCCCTTTGGGGGGTGACTTTCCAAGATTCCAAAACAAAAGTTTCTTAGTTTATTATATAGAGTATACATACTAAGTGTCAAGTCAATCGGACACAAATATATTTTTCTACCGTACTTCTACCTCTAGTTTCCCCCTTTGGGGGTAGATTTCTGAAATGATTTTTTTATGGGACCAAAACAACTTAGTCACCTACCAAATAACAGTTTAAAAAGAAAAATTGGTTCATAAACGTTAGAGATAAACGGTAACTTTCCATACAAACTTCAACACCTCGTTTTACCCCTTTGGGGGGATTTTTCTAAAATCCTGAAACAATAGTTTCATTATTTCTTATGCAAAATATACATATTAAGTTTCAAGTCAATCGAACAAAAATTTTTTTTTCAGACGATCTTCACCCCTCAAAATTACCCCCTTAGGGTTTGATTCTAGGAATTATTTTTTTATGGGACCAACCTCGAGCTACGATCTACCGAACAGCAAAATATTTTTTCAAATCGGTGAACATACATAAAAAAATAAAAAAATAAAAAATACATACATAAAGTCGAACATAGAAGCTCCTCCTTTTTTGAAGTCTGTTAAAAAGGAATATTAAGTAAGGTACCTTCATATTCAAATTTAGCATACCCTGTGATTATACATTTATTTACCTTATTTAATAGTTTATAAATACACTCCAAAGTATTATGTACGCGTCTGTACTCATTACAACGCTGTCAGTTGAAATAGGATGGCTTGAAGTACGGAGCGTTCGCTTGTTTCTATACATTCCTATTCCGTCAGTTAACCACCGAAAGCGCTTCGTGATGGTTATTTATTAATAATATTTAACCGACTTCATTTAATTATAAGGTTTACAGAGCTGATTGGTACACGTATATTTGAAGTAGGGCACTAATTTTTGTATATTAATAAAAGTAATCGGAACATAAGAAACTCGTGTATTTAGGGTTTAAGTAATTTCACCGCGAGATAGCAATAAAATCGTAATAAATCGTAAATTCCTTGGAGAAGGCTTACAATCATTATAGAAATGCTTAGGATCAATAAGAAATACAAGCTAGCACTAACATTTGGTTTCTAGGTTTCCCAGTTTAAGAGCTAGGAGCTATTTTAGTTATTTAGGAAAAATCTTATAACACCCGAACCTTTCTGATATATTGAAATATGAAACTGTCACAAATGGGCACAAATTAACATTTATGTGTGTATGATCAATCATGATTGTGTGCCAAACAGTTTTTGAGATACAGGAATTCGCAAAACGTTACGCCAGCAAGATTTGAAATAACTCTGAAACCTTAGGGGGCACAAATTTAAAATTTTCGGCACAATTACACGACATGGAGCACTAATTATCTGTATTATTCAGATTTTGATTGGACCAGCAGGAAAAAACCACACTGCTGCGGTAACGTTACGGCAGCAAGATCATATATTCGTGAATAACTCCAAAACGGCTATAGGCACAAATTTAAAATTTTCGGTTTTACGCCTACGCCTACGAATGGCAGGAAGATGCATTCGGTCCGAGTGACTGCATACTACATAAGGCACTAAATACAACAAAAAGTCCAAACCCTTTCATTAGTGTCCATTTGTCTCGTCAGTCTTACTAGAGCAATAATTGGTTAAATGGCTAACTAGTTGGTTAACTAGGGAATCGGAATTCATCGATCGGAACGTTATTGATAATTTTCGAACACAACTTCATTATTTTAAGAACACCGTCGGGTAAGTAAGTTGAGTGAGTTACGTCCGCAGTGTGGTTTTTTCCTGCTGGTCTAATCAAAATTTGAATGATACAGATAATTAGTGCTCCATCTCGTGTAAATGTGCCGAAAATATTAAATTTTTGCCTATAGTCGTTTTGGAGTTATTCACGAATATATGATCTTGCTGGCGTAACGTTACCGCAGCAGTGTGGTTTTTTCCTGCTGGTCTAATCAAAATTTTACTGATACAGATAATTAGTGCTCCATGTCGTGTAAATGTGCCGAAAATTTTAAATTTGTGCCCCCTAAGGTTTCAGAGTTATTTCAAATCTTGCTGGCGTAACGTTTTGCGAATTCCTGTATCTCAAAAACTGTTTGGCACACAATCATGATTTTTCGTACACACATTAGTGTTAATTTGTGCCCATTTGTGACAGTTTCATATTTCAATAAATCAGAAAGGTTCGGGTGTTATAATATTTTTCCTAAAATAACTAAAATAGCACCTAGCTCTTAAACTGGGAAACCTAGAAACCAAATGTTAGTGCTAGCTTGTATTTCTTATTGATCCTAAGCATTTCTATAATGATCGTAAGCCTACTCCAAGGAATTTACGATTTATTATGATTTTATTGCTATCTCGCGGTGAAATTATTTCAACCCTAAATACACGAGTTTCTTATGTTCCGATTACTTTTATTAATATACAAAAATTAGTGCCCTACTTCAAATATAAGTGTACGAAATATCAGCTCTGTAAACCTTATATAATTATAAAATAATTAATAAAACCACCATGAGAAACTTTCAAAGATCAACCGACCAAATTAAAATGAGTTGAAAAAAGCTGCCGCCCGATACATAGCGCCTACCATGCTAAATGTATACAATAAATTGGCTGTGTGCTAACAGTTCTGTAGAAAAGTGAATAAGTAATATTTATTTTTATATTTTCTTTGAAAAGGGTTAACTCGACTACCTACCCTTGCCCCCTGTCTAGCTAGACCCCTTCGTCCGCTCACTGTATGTACTGTGCTACTACCATAAGTTTTTTTTATTATTTCTAATATCAAGATTTTTTTTTTATTAATGTAAGTACCTACATTATTTTTATATTTTTATGTTGTGTCAATGAAGTAATGTTGTGTTTGTTTATAATTGTTGAAAATACTAATATTTATAAGTGTTCATTCGTTTTATATCTCGATGATGGTGAATGATTTCGATTTAAAGAACGGATATTATTTTTCAAAGTCGTATTGCTGTTTATAAGCGTCGATTTTTTATCTCTAGAAATATATAAAAGAAGATACTGTTACTGTTGTTGTGTGTTATTAGTTAAAGTTCATTTAGCTACACGTAACATATTAAAAAAAATAAAAACCAACTTCAAAAAAACCTGGTGCACTAAAAAGCCTGAAATAATATTTCTATTACCACCACTGCCTACCCCTTCGGGAAAATCAGGCGTGATGATGTGTTATCGAGTATTTGGGGTCGGTGCCAATCTATCTTCTTACTTTTATTAACCGACTTCAAAAAAGGCGGAGGTTCTATGTTCGGCTGTATGTATGTTTTTTTTTTTTTTTTTATGTATGTTCACCGATTTCTCCGGCATTTATGAACCGATTTGAACAATTATTTTGCTGTTCGGTAGATCGTAGCTCCAAGTTGGTCCCATAAAAAAATAATTCCTAGAATCAACCCCTAAGGGGGTAATTTTGGGGGACGAAGTTCGTCTGAAAAAAAAATTTTATCCGATTGATTTGAAAGTTAAATGTATATTTTGCATAAGAAATAATGAAACTCATGTTTCAGGATTTTAGAAAAATCCCCCCCCAAAGGGGTAAAACGAGGTGTTGAAGTTTGTATGGAGAGTTACCGTTTATCTCTAACGTTTATGAACCAATTTTTCTTTTTACCCGACTACGGAGGCGTTATGATTTTGACCGGTATGTATGTATGTATGTATGTATGTGCGTCTGTTCCCACCTAACTTCCAAACTACTTGTCGTAATTTGACAAATGAGGTATCGTCAGAAGCGGCTTAATGGCGCGCTGGTTATAGGCTATGTGACGTTACATAAAATTGCATATGGCGCCCTCTAGAGGACATAATGTCATGAACTAAAAAAAAAATATTTTTTAATGAAACCGTGTGGGGTATCAAATGAAAGAGCTTGATGAGCACATTTCAAAAATATATATATTGTTACCTATAACTCCAAAATAATTAAATAAAAAGTAAGTTTAAAAACTAAAACCCGACTACGGAAAAAACGCGCTCTAAAAAGTATGAAACAAGAAAATATTCTCATCTAGAGGATAGCTGTGGTCCGTGTTCATGTGCCATTTGGCCCTAAAAGACCTACACGGACCACGGCTATCCTCTAGATGAGAATATTTTCTTGTTTCATACTTTTTAGAGCGCGTTTTTTCCGTAGTCGGGTTTTAGTTTTTAAACTTACTTTTTAAACTGTTTTTGTTTTTCAGGCTTTTTAGTGCTCCAGGTTTTTTTGAAGTGGGTTTTTATTTTTTTATAAAAATAATTTTATTTCATGATTTTTAGTGGCGCCATACAAACTATCACCCCAAATGACCCCTTTGGGGGGTGACTTTCCAAGATTCCAAAACAAAAGTTTCTTAGTTTATTATATAGAGTATACATACTAAGTGTAAAGTCAATCGGACACAAATATATCTTTCTACCGTACTTCTACCTCTAGTTTCCCCCTTTGGGGGTAGATTTCTGAAATGATTTTTTTATGGGACCAAAACAACTTAGTCACCTACCAAATAACAGTTTAAAAAGAAAAATTGGTTCATAAACGTTAGAGATAAACGGTAACTTTCCATACAAACTTCAACACCTCGTTTTACCCCTTTGGGGGGATTTTTCTAAAATCCTGAAACAAAAGTTTCATTATTTCTTATGCAAAATATACATATTAAGTTTCAAGTCAATCGAACAAAAAATGTTTTTTCAGACGACCTTCACCCCCCAAAATTACCCCCTTAGGGTTTGATTCTAGGAATTATTTTTTTATGGGACCAACTTGGAGCTACGATCTACCGAACAGCAAAATAATTTTTTAAATCGGTGAACATACATAAAAAAATAAAATAAAAAAAAAAACATACATAAAGTCGAACATAGAAGCTCCTCCTTTTTTGAAGTCGGTTAAAAAGGAATATTAAGTAAGGTACCTTCATATTCAAATTTAGCATACCCTGTGATTATACATTTATTTACCCTATTTAATAGTTTATAAATACACTCCAAAGTATTATGTACGCGTCTGTACTCATTACAACGCTGTCAGTTGAAATAGGATGGCTTGAAGTACGGAGCGTTCGCTTGTTTCTATACATTCCTATTCCGTCAGTTAACCACCGAAAGCGCTTCGTGATGGTTATTTATTAATAATATTTAACAGACTTCATTTAATTATAAGGTTTACAGAGCTGATTGGTACACGTATATTTGAAGTAGGGCACTAATTTTTGTATATTAATAAAAGTAATCGGAACATAAGAAACTCGTGTATTTAGGGTTTAAGTAATTTCACCGCGAGATAGCAATAAAATCGTAATAAATCGTAAATTCCTTGGAGAAGGCTTACAATCATTATAGAAATGCTTAGGATCAATAAGAAATACAAGCTAGCACTAACATTTGGTTTCTAGGTTTCCCAGTTTAAGAGCTAGGAGCTATTTTAGTTATTTAGGAAAAATCTTATAACACCCGAACCTTTCTGATATATTGAAATATGAAACTGTCACAAATGGGCACAAATTAACATTTATGTGTGTATGATCAATCATGATTGTGTGCCAAACAGTTTTTGAGATACAGGAATTCGCAAAACGTTACGCCAGCAAGATTTGAAATAACTCTGAAACCTTAGGGGGCACAAATTTAAAATTTTCGGCACAATTACACGACATGGAGCACTAATTATCTGTATTATTCAGATTTTGATTGGACCAGCAGGAAAAAACCACACTGCTGCGGTAACGTTACGGCAGCAAGATCATATTCGTGAATAACTCCAAAACGGCTATAGGCACAAATTTAAAATTTTCGGTTTTACGCCTACGCTTACGAATGGCAGGAAGATGCATTCGGTCCGAGTGACTGCATACTACATACCTAAGGCACTAAATACAACAAAAAGTCCAAACCCTTTCATTAGTGTCCATTTGTCTCGTCAGTCTTACTAGAGCAATAATTGGTTAAATGGCAAACTAGTTGGTTAACTAGGGAATCGGAATTCATCGATCGGAACGTTATTGATAATTTTCGAACACAACTTCATTATTTTAAGAACACCGTCGGGTAAGTAAGTTGAGTGAGTTACGTCCGCAGTGTGGTTTTTTCCTGCTGGTCTAATCAAAATTTGAATGATACAGATAATTAGTGCTCCATCTCGTGTAAATGTGCCGAAAATATTAAATTTTTGTCTATAGCCGTTTTAGAGTTATTCACGAATATATGATCTTGCTGGCGTAACGTTACCGCAGCAGTGTGGTTTTTTCCTGCTGGTCTAATCAAAATTTTACTGATACAGATAATTAGTGCTCCATGTCGTGTAAATGTGCCGAAAATTTTATATTTGTGCCCCCTAAGGTTTCAGAGTTATTTCAAATCTTGCTGGCGTAACGTTTTGCGAATTCCTGTATCTCAAAAACTGTTTGGTACACAATCATGATTTTTCGTACACACATTAGTGTTAATTTGTGCCCATTTGTGACAGTTTCATATTTCAATAAATCAGAAAGGTTCGGGTGTTATAATATTTTTCCTAAAATAACTAAAATAGCACCTAGCTCTTAAACTGGGAAACCTAGAAACCAAATGTTAGTGCTAGCTTGTATTTCTTATTGATCCTTAGCATTTTTATAATGATCGTAAGCCTACTCCAAGGAATTTAAGATTTATTATGATTTTATTGCTATCTCGCGGTGAAATTATTTAAACCCTAAATACACGAGTTTCTTATGTTCCGATTACTTTTATTAATATACAAAAATTAGTGCTCTACTTCAAATATAAGTGTACGAAATATCAGCTCTGTAAACCTTATAATTATAAAATAATTAATAAAAACCACCATGGCAAACTTTCAATGGTTAACCGACCAAATAAAATGAGTTTGAAAAATGGGGCCGCCCCATACATACCGCCTACCATCTTAAATGTATACAATAAATTGCCTGTGTGCTAACAGTTCTGTAGAAAAGTGAATGAGTAATATTTATTTTTATATTTTCTTTGTAATGGTTAAACTCGACTTCCTACCCTTGCCCCCTGTCTAGACCCCTTCGTCCGCTCACTGTATGTACTGTGCTACTACCATAAGTTTTTTTTATTATTTCTAATATCAAGATATTTTTTTGTTTAATGTAAGTACCTACATTATTTTTATATTTTGATGTTGTGTCAATGAAGTAATGTTTTGTTTGTTTATAATTGTTGAAAATACTAATATTTATAAGTGTTCATTCGTTTTATATCTCGATGATGGTGAATGATTTCGATTTAAAGAATGGATATTATTTTTCAAAGTCGTATTGCTGTTTATAAGCGGCGATTTTTTATCTCTAGAAATATATAAAAGAAGATACTTTTACTATTGTTGTGTGTTATTAGTTAAAGCTCATTTAGCTACACGAAACATAAAAGGAATATTAAGGAAGGTACCTACATATTTAAATTCAGCATACCCTGTGATTATACATTTATTTACCTTATTTAATAGTTTATAAATACACTCCAAAGTATTATGTACGCGTCTGTACTCATTACAACGCTGTCAATTGAAATAGGATGGCTTGAAGTACGGAGCGTTCGCTTGTTTCTATACATTCCAATTCCGTCAGTTAACCACCGAAAGCGCTTCGTGATGGTTATTTATTAATAATATTTTAATTATAAGGTTTACAGAGCTGATATTTCGTACACGTATATTTGAAGTAGGGCACAAATTTTTGTATATTAATAAAAGTAATCGGAACATACGAAACTCGTGTATTTAGGGTTTAAATAATTTCACTAGGAGCTATTTTAGTTTTTTTAGGAAAAATATTATAACACCCGAACCTTTCTGATTTATTGAAATATGAAACTGTCACAAATGGGCACAAATTAACACTAATGTGTGTACGAAAAATCATGATTGTGTGCCAAACAGTTTTTGAGATACAGGAATTCGCAAAACGTTACGCCAGCAAGATTTGAAATAACTCTGAAACCTTAGGGGGCACAAATTTAAAATTTTCGGCACATTTACACGACATGGAGCACTAATTAACTGTATCATTCAAATTTTGATTAGACCAGCAGGAAAAAAACACACTGCTGCGGTAACGTTACGCCAGCAAGATCATATATTCGTGAATAACTCCAAAACGGCTATAGGCACAAATTTAAAATTTTCGGCACATTTACACGAGATGGAGCACTAATTAGCTGTATCATTCAAATTTTGATTAGACCAGCAGGAAAAAACCACACTGCGGGCGTAACTGACACAAGTAAGTTACACTTCACTGTTGCACCTATGGTCAACCACTAAAACACTCGTTTATCCAAAGGGCACCGCTGAGACGTCGCGTTTAGGTTGATTTTACCTTGCTAAATGCTTTGACACGTTCGGTTGGGTTAGAACAGTGACCACAACGTGGCCAGAGCCAAATAGTACCCATTTGGTTATTTGTAAAAACCTCGAGGTGTTGGTCCATGACCTTGGGATCCAAGATCATTCAGGTCAAGGTCAAAGTCAAATTTCAAGTTCATTCGAGAGCAAATAAGATTCGATGTCAAAGGTTACTCGAGGTCAAAGGTCATGCGAGATTAAAGGTCATTCGAGGTCAAAGTCGACCCGTGACATTTTTGCCACCCTTATACTCAAACCTAAGAATAAACCTAAACCAAAACATAAACCTAAACCTAATAGCGCCCCTAAGGATACACACTGACCGTACTTAGACTTTCCCTGTTATTTGTTGTAACTTTGACATGTTACATAAATTTATTTTGTAGTTCAAATCGAATTCAAAATTCAAATAACTTTATTGCGTTAATTGTGGTAATAGTTCCTGTGGCTAATGTTATTTTTTATTATTAGATTGAAATTTTAAATTTTTGCATGCTTTAAGCTGTATATGGTGAAACAACTTAAAAAGCAACATCTTCTGTAAACCCCTATTACGCAAATAAAGAATTGAATTGAATTGACGTCGCGCAAAGATAGTCCTTTACACAAAGCTTCTAAAAACGTGACACTGCCGTAATAAAATTAGGAACTCAAACTTCGATCACATTAGCACAATAGTCCGGCTGAAATCGTAAAATAATATCCGCAACAAAACAAAATCACATAGCAACATTGACCAGAGTAAATTGAGAGTAGGCAGAAAACTTCGTCCACTCTTCAATCCAAATAGCAATATCACGCACACCCGCACTTTCTCTGTCAATGTTATAGCATGTACCGCGTGTACCCTCTCTATAGAACACGGGTACCAAATAAACATGGTTCGACTCACCGGATTCTGCTCCATGCAAACCTGCGACCACCATCGCCGTCCCGATGCCGCTCTGCGCCGTTGACTGCCACACCGTCAGTCGATACTCGCGTCGTCGCAGCCATCCGCTTGCACGTAGCACCGTATCACCACACAAAACACTTTGAACACTTCACACACAATAATTCAAACGTCCGTTTCGACTTAGCGAATCGCATAATGTCTACTGTGCACCGCCATTTTTTCATTGTCATTTTTCAAACACGTGGCACTTTTAATTTTTAAAATCAACGATAATTAACACCACGACTTGGAAACTGAAGACTGCCATCATTTAAATTTCTACGCGATCATCAACGGTTTTAGCCATCGTTCGATCTCACTTCTGATGTCGAAGAACGAATGATGGGGCCGTAGTTTTTTCGGATTGTGGGCATTCAGTGGGTATAAAGATGACTAATAAGATATTGAAATGGCACGATGACAGTTTCCAATCGCGCGACTCGACTGCTCGGCGGTGCAAAGCGTACTGTGCTCTCCGCCGATGCCGGTCTATGCAAGTGGACTCTGTCCAAACGCCTACAGATGGCGCTTGCGTCCCATTTCGATCGTTTCAATACTTTTTAAAAGTCGCTGTGCCGACATATATATAAAGGGAAAACTTATATTTTAACCATTAGTGATCATTATAATAGCTTTTAATATCGTAAAACTAAATTTTTTACCAATTATTTAACTTTTAAGCGACAGTGGCGCCATCTAGTCGCATATGTGTAAACGAACATTTTCAAAGAAGAATTTCAATAAAATTTATACGGTGTTTGGTACGGAACCCTCTATGTGCGAGTCCGACACGCACTTGGCCGGTTTTTTTTTTATAAAAATAATTTTATTTCATGATTTTTTGTGGCGCCATACCAATGAACATTTTGGCATATTGGACCGTATGAAGTAAGCCCAAGAAAAGGTAACTGCTGTAAATCGTTGAAGAATTCCCTCGACTGTCTATGGTCTCCATCATCAGACCTGTAATGGCACTTATAAACCATATGGGTGCAAAGCTCTCATCAATAGAAATGAATTAAGTCCAAACACAAGGTAGCTACTGTAAAACGTTGAGGAGTTCCCTTGACGGTCCTTCGTCTTCATCATCAGACCCAGTGGGTCGCAACATAAAGAAAAATAAAAATGTACGGCTTGGATAAGATATTTTAACAACCTATAGACAAAAAACAAAAACAATCATGATTTATCTATGGTAACACTCAGCAAAACAAAATGTCTGCTGTCTGCCTACTTGACGTCCATTGTATTTTACTACAATCCTTGTTATTTTCGTATTAATTCGGCCGTATTTTAATAAGTACAAAGAGTAATGAACGTGTTATTAAAATTATGAAGTGTGTGTGTAAGTAAAAAGTATGAAAAATAAACGGTAAAGTATCAGTGATAGTTCTAAAAGGGTATCGTGTAATTTGCACATTATTGAATTGTTTTCACATCACAAACAGGTATGTACTATTGATTTGCCCATTTATTTACATATTTTCACAGTCTAAATACAATATAAACTGGTACTTGCACACGTAGTGTTGAACATAACCTATACATGTAAACATCAACAATACATAACCCTGTGTTAGCTTTTTCACGCAACTTACCCGCTCTATTAACTGTCTAGATAAAGAATGAATAGGTATATCAGAATGATTACCCCGCAGAGCTTAAGCTCGCCAGGATGAGACCAAACTCCAATGATTATTATTTGTTAGATACCAATAAAAAGCCTAATAAAAGTAGGAATGGCAGAATTGCATACTTACCTAGTTGTTAGATGCCTTAGATGCCCTAGACAAGCTATAATATTGTAAGGAATAATATAATACTTATTAAAGAAATCAATTAATTTTCCTCAGATCCCGCATTCGCTGGTACCAGAAATTCTCAATGTTGAGTGCAGAGCTTCCCGATGGAATTAACATTATTACCTATTCAGGTATATTACACAATTTATTTCAGAACACCTGTAGATTTGTATATAAAGTTACAATTGCACTGGCATTACCAATCACTTTTATTCCTAGAAATTATTTTGAATACCATTGTAAACCAGCTAAAATATCTATAAATTTGGCGGTTAGATTTTATGAAATTTGGCACACCTAATAAGTCTACGCTAGCGGACTTGCGGGCACAGCTAGTAATAATATTGTGAAGAATATTATAATATGAATTAATGCAATTTATGAATTTTCCTCAGATGGCGATTCTGTATTCGCTGGCTGTATTGGCTGAGTAGAAGATCTTCGCTTTGCCATCAAATAAAGCCGTATCAAAATTTATGAAATATTCTATAGGAAATATTTACCCTGTAGGTTGTGAAACTATGTATAACAACAATGTTACTATTAATTTATAATGTTATTAAAAATTTCCCACAAACGGCGTATTATTGTATTATTTAAAAGTTTATAAATTATATATTTGAGTGGAGGTCCTGGTTCGGTTTTTATCGTACAAATTGTCGACTATTCACATCACTATTGTTTAAAAAGATATCGATATAGTATTTGCACGTCCCTAACGTTGACAGATCTATTTCATTCTCTTGGGTTTGGTAATGGTTTGGGACCCAAGCCGATATGAAGCAAACCAAAAACAATATTCGAACTCCGGTCTCTGATCAGACCCCTAATGACAGTCACAACCCATCTAGGTGTAAAGTAAAGTTCTCATCAATACAAATTAATCAAGCCCAAACACCAGGTAATTTCTGTAAATCGTTGAGGAGTTCCCTCGACTGTCTTTCGGCTCCATCATCAGATCGACTCCAGACCTTCATAAAATAGTAGTGTTTTAAAATAGTTAATGCAAAAATTTACAAACGCACTAAGTCGGGTTTTAGTTTTTAAACTTACTTTTTTGTGGACGAAAATAACAAAATTAACAGTTGGAACGTACCATAAGTGTAGCTGATCTTTTCTTTTTTTGGGTTGCAGTACAAAAAAATAACTACTTATCTAGAAGATTTTAATGATGTAGATATTCATTAGTAAAATTATTAATTCTCTTTAAAATTAGATAGGTATTGATTGTTTTAGAGAAATCAAAGTTTAAAAATGTAATAAAATAACACAAAATCCTCTAAAAAAAAAAACAATTTTAATAGCTGAAAATTCATTATAAATTGACAGCACTGACCAAAAATCTACTACATCTGAATTTGACATAACAAATTCAAACAAAATAAATTTAGATACGGAAAAAAATGGGCAAAATGTTCAATTTATTTACAAAAAACTAACCAAATACACAATGGACGAATATTTAATGACTACAATTACAAAATGGGTAATATTTGGTGTACTGATATTTAGTATAATACACGCGACTATACGTTATCATCGCTAGTTTTTGCGGTAATTTTACCAATAAATGGTAGTGAAACTAGTGTGATATCATGTAGCTATTTACTATATTAGGAAAATGCGACCATACTGTCTACTTACTGGTCTGACCGAGAATATATCATGTTAATTACAGAAATGGTCATTTCTTGCCCCACATTGGGTTTAACTGGAATCGCCCCCAGTCAGGTCCAGTGTATATACCCATAACATCCTACTAATAATGCGAAAGTTTGTGTGTGTAAATGTTTGTTACCACGTATCTCTATAACTACTAAACCGATTTTAATGAAATTTGAAACGTAGATAGTGTAGTTGCTGGAATAAGACATGGGCTAATCTTACACATCAATTACCACGCGGGCGAAGCTGCGGGGCACAGCTAGTAGCACAATATATTGTTTAGGAGCCCGTGCAGTTTGTATAACTTTGTTCATAAATAACATTTTTTTTTTCAGAATACCAAAGACTATAATGATGCTACCATAGTTATTGGCAATGAGAGTTGTGACCTGGACTCCTCGGTCTCCTCCATCACATACGCTGCCTTCCTTCACTGGCAGTACACACAGATCAAATGTAAAGTCTGTACGAAATCACATCGCACTGATGACACTTACAAAGATGATATATTCGTCCCGGTGTTAAATGTGGATAAGCAGGACTTTGATTTGAAGACAGAAGTTGCGTATTGTCTGAGGGAACATGGGGTGAATAAGGAACATTTGGTTTTTCGGTGAGTATTTTAATAAAATACAAATAAATATCGCCAGACTTACACATCAATTGCACTCTAAGTCGCTTGAGCTGCTATAGTGATCTACTCTCTGATTGGTTGCTCAGAACCAACTGACCAATTAGAACGTCAATCTCTATGGCATAACGTCACAGTGGCGCCACAATGGCTAACCGACTTAGGGCCGGTATGGTCCCAAACTTAGCAACGCTTTGTACTATGGCTACTGGCGATCCCAGTGACACCCAGACCAGGGCAAATTACGAAAATGCAGTTTCTGAAATTTGCCGCTGGCGGGAATCAAACACACAACTACCAGATGCAGTAAGTCGAGTGGCCTACGCTTAAACCATTGTTGAGCAGTTATCAAAACTATGTATTTATTTATATTCTAGTGATGATCTAAATCTGAATAACCTATCATCATCAACGAGCATAGTCCTCGTCGACCACCACATGCTCGCCAAACGCGACCAGGGCTTCGCCCCCCTCGTCACCGAGGTGCTAGACCACAGGCCCCAAGACAGGACCACATGGCCATATAAAGAAGACGCTAGGTCCTTCATAGAGTTGGTCGGGTCCTGTGCCACTGTTGTGGCTCAGAGAATGAAGGATCTGGCCAAATTGATACAGAAAGATGTTGATTTCTTCAATGAATATCCTGTGTGTGCCAAGTTTTGATTGATTAGCTTTTTATTCCACTTAACAATTCTTATATTTCATTATATATCACGCTTGACTATTTCCTTGTTTCTTTGTTATGTGGCCCCTGAGGGTAAAAGCCTCCTCCATCTCTCTCCACCTTTCCCTGTCTTTAGCTGTGTACATCCAATTGTCTCCTGCCTTGTTCACTATGTCATCAGCCCATCTTTTCTTCTGTCTTCCTACGCTTCGTTTGCCTTTTGGTCCCGGCCATTTAGTTGTTTGGTAAGTCCATCTTTTATCTTCGTATCTTGCCAAGTGCCCTGCCCAGTTCCATTTCTGTTTTAAACTAAAATGGAGTGCGTCGGTCAATTTGGTTCTCATGCGGATGTCTGTGTTTCGCGTTTTTTGTATTTTTCTCAGTTTCAAGATACTTCTTTCCATAGCATGTTGACAAGATGAAATTTTGTTTTTTACTTTTTCCGTGAAGACCCATGTCTGGCTAGCGTAAGTTAGGCTTGGGAGAATGCAGGAATCCATGATAGTCTTTTTTATGTTTATGTTATAGTTCCCTTTTAAAATTTCTTTTTGTGCCCAGTACTTTTTCCATGTTATACTTATTCTTCTGTCCAATTCGTTTTCATTGCTATTTGCGTTAAAAGACACTAATTTTCCTAGATACACATATTCGTTTGTGTATTCTATAGGGTTTTCTTCTATTTTGATTGTTTTCTTGTGGCTGTTTGTCATAATTTTTGTTTTGGATGCATTCATGTGTAATCCGATTTTCATGCTTTCATAGTTTAAACTTTGTAAAATTTTTTCTAAGTCTGTGGCAGATTCACTAAAAAGAACTATGTCATCGGCAAACCTTAAATGTGTCATTTTATTACCATTTATCCATATTCCACCTTTATTTTTCCAGTGTATGTTTTTGAAAATGTCTTCCAGTACAGCTATGAATAGCTTTGGAGACAGTGGATCTCCCTGCCGTACGCCTCTTCCAATTATGAACTCCTCCCCTTGTCTTTCCAGTTTCACTCTACTTACACTTTTAGAATAGATGTTCTTTATGATATTCACATATGTTTTGTTTATATTATTATTTCTTAGAGCAGTCCATATAGATGGGTGTACTATGCTGTCGAATGCCTTAGAGTAATCCACGAATGCTATATAAAGTGATTTATTGAATTCTTTAAATTTCTCTATAATTTGTTCTATTGCATGGATGTGGTCTATTGTTGAGTAGTATGGGCGGAATCCCGCTTGTTCTATTGGTTGATTTTTATCAATTTCCGGTGCTATTCTACTTAGAATTATTGATGAAAAGAGTTTGTATGTTGTGGATAATAAGCTAATAGGCCTGTAGTTGCTGATGTCAAGCGGGTTCCCTTTTTTATACAGTAGTATTATGTTTGATTTACTCCATTGCGCAGGTACTTGCTCTTTTTCCAGTATTAAGTTGAAAAGCTTTGCTAGATATGTAATTAGGATAGGCGCTCCGATTTTCAGGGCTTCGTTAGTGATGTTGTCTTCTCCAGGGCTCTTCTCGGACTTCAATCGTTTTATGTGGCTCATTATTTCATTTTCCGTTATTGAGTCTAATGGTGTTTCAGCTATGTCTTCCTTAGTTATATTACTATTTTCATCTTCTTGTGTCGTTTTATGTTCTGGTTTTTTGTATAGAGATGCATAGAACGCTGTTGCACATTCTATTATACCTTTTCTGTCTTTGGTTTCGCCCTTCCCACAATTCAGACCTTGTACCCAATTTTTGTGATTAGATAGTTCTTTAAAGGCTCTTTTTGAACTTCGGAATGATGACATATTTTTTACTATGATTTTTCTTCTGTGGTTATCATAATCTCGTCTGATTGATCTGTTGGCTTGTTTAAACAATTCCTTTAGTTCCTTTCTAATTTCTTTTGACTTGTTTTTCGTAAACATCAGTTCAGTTCTTCTGCAGATTAGATTTTGTGTATGTTTGCTAATGATATTTTCTTTATTTTTGTTGTTTGCTTTTTCATTAATTTTAAGGCTTTTTATGATTACTTCTTCTAGTTTATCCCCAAGGGATTGTATGGTCTTATTTTCTTTTAGGAATTCTTGCAGTGTGGGTAAGTTCTTTTTCAGGTTTTGTATGTAATTGTTTTTCTCATCCATGGACTTCAATTTATTAGGTAGGGTTTTGAATGTTCCTCGACTGGTTTTATGTTTTTGAATGTTCATGGAGCATCTTACTATCCTGTGGTCAGATGGGAAACTTATTTTGTTCAGAACCTCTATATTTGATATAGATTTTGGTGTGGAGCTCAGTATAAAGTCGATTTCGTTTTTCGTGTTATGGTCTGGTGATATCCAAGTCCATTTTCTGGAAGCTTTTTTCTTATAATATGTGTTCATCACTGACAGTTTGTTCTCATATGCATATTGTATTAGACGTTCACCTCTGGTGTTCCGCACTCCGTAGCCATATTTGCCCATTATTAAGTTTTCGTGAGGTTTGGGATGTCCAATTTTAGCGTTGAAGTCTCCCATGACTATCCTGTTCTTATCAGCCAGTTCTTGTGCTCTCGTTAAATCAGTGTAGAATTTTGTAATTTCTTCCTCACTTGAACTCTCAGTAGGAGAATATACTTGAATAACAGATAGTGGTCCTTCTTTGAACTTCAGTTTTAGTAGAGCCACTCTTTCCGATATACCCAAAAAGCTTATTATGTTTGTTTTTAGTGATTTCTTAATTAAGAAGCCTACACCATGAAGTCCCTGCGTTTCTCCTATATAGCAGAATATATAATCTTTGTGTTCTACGATGGTATTTCCTTTTTTTTTAACTTCTGCGAGTCCAATAATATCCCAATTTATCTTATCTATTGCGTTATTTAGTTCTAAAGTTCTTACTTTTGTTGATAGTGATCTCACATTGAATGTGCATATTTTTAGGCCTTGTTCTGTTCTTGGTTTTATACTCTTGCACTTGTTTTCATTATCATAGTTGTTTATATTTGTATCATTCTGTTGTTTTTGTTGATTTTTATTTGATGGAGGGTTCTGGTCTGCCTGCCAAGTTATTGCATGGTAATTATTTTTTTATATAGTACTTAAGTGGCAAACAAACGTACGGCCCGCCTTATTTAAGGGCCACCGCAAACACGCTAATTTTAGCATCGGCGTTCGACGATTTAGTCGCTTTTTAGAAGCTAAATGCAGCGACCATTCACAAAATCGTGCGATTTTGATAAAGTCAAAGTCAAAGTCAAAAGGTTTTTATTCATGTAAGCTCATTAGAGCATTTATAAATAGTCAATATAAACAATATTTTAGCGTTACCACCGGTTCGTAATGTTGCTTCCATTGAGAAGAGCCGGCAAGAAACTCAATGGTTACTCTTTTCAAAAGAATAATTGTATACATTTTCAAACAGTAACGCTATGTGAGCAGGCAGGCATTTCCACAGTGTGAGTAAAAAAAAAACAAAATAAGGTATTTAAATAAAAATAAACAAAAACTAGCATAGAAAGCTGTGCATGCCTACTCCCACTTAACAGTCAAACCAAAAGGTGAATATTTAGAACGATTGTTTTGGTGTGATGCCTTCCGTGCTTAGGTCTGGTCTGTAAAAGTTTTGGAACAACGGTGTCAAGTGGAAAATGGATACTGCGGTCAAACGCAGAGAGTCGCCAAAACGCGATACAGTCGCAAAATTGCCGATCGCCGATGCAAAAAGTAGCATGTCTGCGGTGGCCTTTAAGCAGTTATTGTAGCCTATAGATAGTAATACCAAATGCATTGCTCGCACGTTGCCGACCTGAAGGGAAGTGAGACAGAGTGGGGGGAAGTCGGGATTCCGGCTCTCTTACTCATCGTAAAAAACCCAGCTGTAATAGCTGCTTCACACTGATCTTCCGTGAGAGGGTGGTACTACCCTGGACGAACCGCCTGTATATGAGCTGCAGTCAATTGGCTACAGCTTGGTTCTACATATATTTGCATACATACAAATGGAGAAGAATTAATTTGTTTTTAATATCTTCAATGTACAGACAGTTCTGTTACCTTATTAAGGTACATCATTTTTTGTTTTCAGCAACAATAATCTTAGATACAGTAAATTTCTCAAAGGAAGTGAATAAGGGGACACCACACGACGAAGAAATTTTATTATTCTTAGAAAGCTTAATAAAACCTGAAGAATATAGGATTGAAAGGTATTTTTATTATCAACAATGGAGATCATTTCGAGGTCGATAAATCAATTCAAAACCAACATATAGTTAACACTAAGCTTTCTCATCAATATAATTTTGAAATCATCGAAATCGGTCCATCCGTTGCGATTTTATAACACACGTGTGTCCGGCACGTGTGACATCACCACACGGCCGGATCGTCGCCCGCGCCGCCATTCAAAGCGCGCGTGGGCCTCGTGACGTCACAGCAACCGCGCGCGAACTTCGCTAGTAATTTGGTCATAACTTCGTAAATATTTGCCGTAGAACAAAAATTTTTGCACTGTACTTTATGGATTTCTTAGCTCTATAAATCTGCATTCTGAGCTAAATTCGTTACGGATCTCCATTACTCAATACTCGTCCAAACCCCATGACCGGCGCACATAGAGCATGGCATGGCATTTTAATTTTTATCAGTCGAATTTAATACTTATCCAATTGAAATGCCCTGCCGTGCTCTATGTGCGCCGGTCACAGGTATTATTTCGCACTATTGAAACACCCTGTATAATGTTGTTGCAGGCAGCAAATACTAGATAGACTGGTGGCAGCCAGGAGCGATGTGTCTGGGCTCAGCGCTGGGCAACTGTTGAGGAAGGACGTAAAGATAGTGGGAGACGTATTTGTGCCCAGCTTTCCTATACTCGTTAAGGTAAGTCAGGACGACCTGGTGAAGGTCGCGGGAAACCGCTGGATGCAAGCAGCACAGGACTGGTCGTTGTGGAACACCTTGGGGGAGGCCTATGTCCAACAGTGGTCATCATTCGGCTGAGATGATGATGATGAAGTCAGAATAAAGGTCAGTTCAGATGGAGCGGATAAATGCGCGAGCAATTTACTGGCCCCATTGAAAATAGGACCGTATTACCATAGCCTAAAGTCTGTGTCTGGCTGTTCAAAAACTGCACACAGACTACCTTTTCGTAATATTTTTTTTTATAGGACTGCCGTGGCAAGGAAGCTTACGGCCCGCCTGATGTTATGCAGTTACCGTAGCCTATAGATGCTTACAATACCAAAGACATTGCTCGCACATTGCCGACCTGAAGGGGAGTGGGACGAAAGGAGGGCGAGGGGGTGTGGTCTTTCGGCTCTCTCACTCATCGTAGGAAACGCAGCTGTAATGGCTGCTTTACGCCGATCTTCTGTGAAAGAGTGGTACTACCCGTTCGAACCAGTTTGTATATGAGCTGCAGTCAATTGGCTACAGCTTGGCTCATGGAGACATGATTATCTTGATGTCGACTACTCATAAGTGCATTTAATCAAAATTAATAAGAATATTTTGACTTTGACTATTACATCTTAATATTACAGGGAAGACATCGTGAGGAAACCTACCTGTCCCTCGGGATTAGGTAATAGTCAGTTCCTGTATACACGGCGACAAGGTTCACCACCTGTCACGTTGGGTTCTGACTATCTGGTGAAACGTGGGCTTTGAGTTGGTTAATACCTCCACAATATGGTGGTGTATGGCCACTCAAGCCTCTGACTACCCCCGAATGGGGATAAAAGTCGTGACGTTACATATATACTATTACAGGAGTTTTTAAACAAGCCCGGAGCCTCCCAGGCCGTCTCGGAAGCCCTAGCTGGGAGCAACTGCTCCATAGCGTTGCTACTAGGCATGGACCTGACCGGAGGCCTACAGCGAGACACCGCGGTCGTGTCCCCGTACCACCCGGACAGATCTGAACAGGTCCATACATCATTATCTTCATATCGTATGGTTCCCTGGTACCTGGTGTCAGAGTTGTTCAAGCAGCTCGCCTCTGACAAGGCTTAACGACTGCTGCCTAGATGACAACAACCGGGACCGACTTTTTACGTGCCCTCCGAAGCACGGAGACGCTCAGTTCAAATGCCACATTGCGAGAAAACTGGGGTTAAACTAAGTTAAAAACGTTTCTCCGCTAAAATATGGCTTTTGAATCTCACGTGAGATTAGGGGGAGGGGGGGGGGGGGGGGTCGAAAATTCTCTAATATCGCCTCACGTAATTTATGGACGGCTCTTATTAGGTATGCCACTGATTTTACTGGTCGCAATAAGGGACACCGCAGACTTACTACTTTTTGCATCAGCGATCAGCGATTTAGTCGCTTTTAGCATCAGCAGTCGCTGCGTCCGACCGCAGAGAGTCGCCAAAACGCGATGCAGTCGCAAAATCGCTGATCGCCGACGCAAAAAGTAGCAAGTCTGCGGTGGCCCTAAAGTCTTTCTGTCATTGTTATAGCTAAGCCAGTGCCTCAAAGATTGGAAGAGTCCAGTTCTGCAGCTGACAGGCGAGGCGCTGGGCGCCTCCGAGTGTTATTACTACAAGCAGATGAACCTGGGAGCCTCCAGGAAACAATATATGCCTGCCGTCACGCAGTTCCTGCAAAAGAAATAATGGAATATTCACAATAACATAACAACATTGACAATAAATAAGCTTAAATCTGGTTATTCTGGTTATTTTTAGGGTTCCGTACCCAAAGGGTGCCAACGGGACCTATTACTAAGCCTACGCTGTCTGTCTGTCTGTTAGCGGGCTGTATCTCACGAACCGTAATAGGTAGAGTTGAAATTTTCACAGAATGTGTATTTCTGTTGCCGCTACAACAGCAAATACTAAAAATAAAATTTTAAATAAATATCTTGGGACATTCTTTTTACACACGGCTCCTTGATCCCAAACTAAGCAGAGCTTGTACTATGGAAACATACTTAATACACCCAGACCGGGGCATGCAGACATGTTCATGCACACAAATGCATGTCCCGGGTAGGAATCGAACCTACGACCTGCAGCGTGAAAGGCGGAATCTTACCAACAACGCTAACGGGCCCTTCAAAATAAAGTTGGTCCCCATACAAGAAACTTGATATTTTTGACGTTTTTATTCTACTGTGGCTATTCTGTGACGGTGGTCCGGAACCCTTTATGTATGAGTCCGACACGCACTTGGCCGTTTTATAGCCTATTTCGTTACCCACTACTGGGCAATGGCTTCTCCTTTTTAACCGACTTCGTCCAAAATACCGCAGTGTGTGAAGACGAAAGTCTTCGACCAGTTTGTGTTGCCCATGGACCAGCTTCATGGTGTTGCCAGTGATGACCTATGCCACTGAGACATGGCCGCTCACAATGGGCCTCATTAGAAAGCTCAGTCTATGCTATGCTCGGAGTTTCCCTGCGGAATCAAATACAAATAATTTAGTTCAACGCGAAATGATTTCGTTCTATTTCACAGACTCATAAAAAGGCAATAAAATACATGTTTATGTTGCAAAGATTATACAGCATTTTATGAAATATTTTTACAATGGAACTCCGTATTTTTGTTTTATTTCTCGGTATGTTACTTCTACAACATGTTAAGAAAACCCTGTCCGAGCCGAAACCAGTAATTAGGTTCCCCAATCACAGGACCAAATAAAAAAAAAAAATATCATGATAGTAAACATATGAATGAACATTTAAAGTGCCAATTTTTTTTGCCTTTTTCCCACCTAATGTAGCTAATTTTAAAAATATGACAACACCGTTACCGGAAGTAATTATGTTAGATCGTGTGGCGGCACCTCCGACTACAACGTATGTGATGACGTAATTTTATGAAAAAAATAAAAATATCTAAACGGGGTAATTGTTTTCCAAAAAAATATGGGGGGCCTTGAGAGTAGGCGGACTTGCGCTGTGTTGCACCAAAAAATCGCATACCTTACTAGGACTCCACTAAGCCAACTAGGCGCCTGTCAAATGTGACGTCACCCGCACAAAAAGGCGGTGGAGGTGTGCGGGAGGTGTGGCGGGCGGCAAGCAGCATTCCACCAGAGTTCTTAGTTGGCTTGGTGGAGTAGTCGTTTGGTAGTGTAATGACAAGAAACCAAATAAAAGAAAGAAGTTAACCTTACAGTGAATGACGTTTCTTATTGTCATGACAATAAGGTACGTCATCGCACAAAAAGTCGCTGTAAGGTTAAACTAATACTGCTATAAGAGGTAGTGGTAGGGCCCCAGCCCCCCAAGCCAAGTAGCTTCGTCTACGAGCGTTTCTATAAATCGCTACGCTTAAATATATGGAAATTACATTACAAGTCGATGGGTAGATCACGTGACTTATGACATTTCCATACTTCCAACTTACCACCCCTTCTTTCCCTCCCTTCAGGTCGCCAACGTGCGAGCAATGCCTTTGGTCCAAGCATCTATAGGCTACGGTAACTGCTTAACATCAGGCGCGCCGTATGCTTGTTTGCCACCTAAGTCCCATAAAACGAAAAAAAAGTCAGCAATCAGTTTCCTTTGAGTAGCGACAAGGATGAATTGCGGCCCGCCTTTAGTTTATTTTGCCACCTTGTGGCCCTTGCCTGCCAAAAGGTTGCCGACCCCTAGTATAGATAGATACTTAGATAACTCTTTATTAATCCACCATTAGAAAAACAAACATTTAGGTATAAATAATTACACAAATTACACAGAAAGTGGAAAATGGGCGGCCTTATCACTAATAGTGATCTCTACCAGGCAACCTTAGGATGGATAGGATCTAAAGAAAAATAATACGGGGGTGTACTTACATAAATTAACACTTATACATACACATAAATTACATTACATAAACAAGAAAATATTACATAGACTGATATACTCACAGAGTAAGTAAAGGCTAAAAGAGGTGCCCTTATTAGATTTCCCTATGAAACAACGCGTGAACATTTTGCGCGGGTGAAGGCACGGGTGAAGGGGTGTAGAAAACGCCTACATTGAAATTTGAATCTACCGGTAAATAGCGGAACTACTGGGTTCGTTTTATGACGATGTTAGTACGTAGTTTTACTTTTTCACACTAGATGTCACTAAGTGTATGTTTATATAAAAAACGTGCCGAGCAGCGCCATCTAGTGTCGAATAAAATTATATTTGTGATGCGAACGTTGGCAAGACGTCTGCACAGGACGAACGCCAACAGCACACTGACTTAAGCCACGCCTACTGTGATGACGTCACCGGCCTGGTTGTGCGATGTAATAGCAACGCGGCCTGGTAGCTTAGACCCAGTCCCCTAAGTGATAGGTCCATGGATATACTTATACCTACTACATAATGGCTAAATTAATATAACAGCAAGTAATAGCATGGGCTAAGCAAAATAAATACATAAATAAATATAAGAAGCAGTACTTATGGAGAAAGAAAGAATTTCTTTACCCGGTCCTTGAAAATGTGTAAGGAGGGAGCGATTCTGACAGAGACCGGTAAAGAGTTCCAGAGGCGGACAGCTTCGCCAGTAAAGGAACCATCATAAAAGGAACTGGTGTGAGAAGGCATCACAAGGGAGAGGTTATTAGGCGTGAGCGTTATTTCACGTCACCGGTTACATTAACTGGTTACGAGCTAATACACCGAATCACTGTTTACGCGACGAACGAGTAACTGGTGATTTTTGTAACAGGTTATTTAGCTACATCATAGGTATTATGTCACCGGTCCCCATAGACATCTAAAAGTAACAAATAACAATGTTTGTATTTTTGTATACAAGAAGCTAGTAGTGACGAAAACTATAGGTTTATAAAAATAACCAGCTACAAAAATCACCTATTTAATAACCGGTGATGCCTTTGATGTAACCGGTTACGTTACGTTTCGTGAAAATCATGTAACGACACACGTTTAGAGGTTATCAGTTGAGTTGTATGGTATGGAGTTAAAATTAATAATATGCGTAATCACCTACTTCATCATACATTTTTACATCTACCGGGTGGATTCCACCAACTAGCAAATTTTTCGGAGACACTTGGAGTGTTAAACAGTTTGTCGTTGTTTATCAAGGCGCACAGTTTACAGTAACAGTCAGTGTCCGGAGACTCTTTCAAGTCGTGGTAGGTGTAGTGGTTCCGCCACTTGAACAACTCGTAATACTTCTCCTTGTCCTTGATGATCTCCGCCATTCGCAACGCCAAGTCCTTGACGCCGAGCCTCCGCGCGTCCAGGTATATACCGTCAGGCATGAACCTGGGACAAACAAGTGATTTCAATACTAATAAACATGTACTTGCTCACCATGCAGCACCATGTCCGTGCTTCGGAGGGCACGTTAAGCTGGCGGTCCCGGATGTCATTTGAAGATCTTTGACAGTCGTTACAGGCCAGAAGCCTGAAAAATCTGACAAGAAATGGTGTTACCCTTAGGTTGCCGATAGTCCCAGTAGTTGGGTCTCGGAGGGCAGATGGCAATCGCTCCGTGTAAATATCGATGATCAGCCAAATCAGGGTAGACTGAAAGCCGACCCCTCATAATGGGATAAGGCTAGGAAGAAGAGATGTACTTGCTCACCAGTGTTCTTTAGGGAGCGTCCATAAATTTCGTAAAGTGATTTTTGAGATTTTTCGACCCCCCCTCCCCCTTGGTGAGATTTCGTGAGATTTTACTCGACCCCCTCCCTCCCCCTCTCATCTCACGTGAGATTTTTCAAAAGCTATATTCTAGGGGAAAACATGGTTTACTTAATTTAATCCAGTTTTCTTGCAAGTTTATACTGTATCTTATACCGTGTGTCCACGGGCAAGTAACTTCCGCAATTTCTTGCAGAAGTCACTTGCCGACGTGTTTCCACTGACTGCAATTTTACACAACCGTGTACATGTGGGACTTGCAGCAAGTTCGGCAAGTCGCAGAAGTTCACTTGCGTGAGTGTTTACACATTGGAAGTCACTTGCGCAAGTAAACTTGTGCAAGTTTTCTTGCCAGTGGACACACGGCATTACGGTAAAAAAAAATTACGTGAGATTTGCCGAGACCCCCCCTCTCCTCCACGTGAGATTTGGTGAGATTTTGCTCGAACCCCTCCCCCCCTAAATGCCTCACGTAATTTATGGACGCCCCCTTACAGAGTACCATCACTATCCTGCACCTACTGAAGAGAGACGGAAGTGCTTTGAATGAAGTTTGAATGTATATCCCCACTGCAGGTCGATTGCGTAACTCTGTTGAAACCACAGAGTAAAGACTAAAGAAAGAGGTGCCCTTATTAGATATATGTATGAAAAAAAACGTGGCCATTGTTTTTTCATTTTCATTGTTCTATCTACCGGTAAATAGTTGAACTACTCGCTTCGTTTTATGTCGATGTTAGTACTAGGCCGACCACTCGGCCGAGTTGCTTAGGGCCAGTCCCCTTAGTAATTGGTCCGTGGTTGAAACTCAGTATCAATCATTCACTGTTTGAAACTGAAATCCATCTCTATAGACAAATTGTAATTGCGTAACTAGCCTTGTTTCTATTGACATGACATTGTAATTGTAATAACTTCTGTCAAACGGAAAATAGATGTATCGATAGATATTTTAAATATCAAACACGGTTTCAGTTGCAACTCACGTAATTATAAATTTTAGTTGTCAAAATCGCCAAGTTTTATGTGTCAGTCTAAAAATGATTGCAACTCAAGTTAGACAATTGCCCTGCTGATCCCAAAATAAGCAGAGCTTGTACTATGGAAACCAGATAACTGATATTACTACATATACTCCTTTTTGTTTGTAAACACATAATTCCCCCCGACATGCAGACGTGTTCATGCACACAAATGCATGTCCCGGGTAGGAATCGAACCTACGACCTGCAGCGTGATAGGCGGAGTCCAAACCAACCACGCTAACGGGCCTATCGAAAAGAACATATTTTACTGGAACGGTGGAACGATTTTTTTAACAAGATACAGCACTTGCTGTTGTCACAATAATAAGGGGGCGTCCATAAATTACGTGAGGCATTTAGGGGGGGGAGGGGGTCGAGCAAAATCTCACAAAATCTCACGTGTGGGAGAGGGGGGGTCTCGGCAAATCTCACGTAATTCTTTGTTACCGCAAAAAACAGTATAACATTGCAAGAAAACTGGGTTAAATTAAGTAAAACACGTGAGATTAGAGGGGGAGGGAGGGGGTCGAGCAAAATCTCACCAAATCTCACCAAGGGGGGAGGGGGGGGGGGTCGAAAAATCTCAAACCTCACGTAATTTATGGAATTATTTAAGGTAGTGTGATTAAAATACCAAAAGATGGGTACCTATTTATTTACCTACCTGGAGTAGTTAGCTCCACCATAGACCACGGGCACGGCGTAGTGCTGCAGCGCGTGCAAAAGCTTCTCAGTGACATAATCCTCGCTGAAGGAATTTTCAAACGACAGATAGAAATAGTAGTCTCTTTCGACCATCTGCAAGCAGTCGTTCATATGTTTTCGGGGACATCTCTTTGTACCACACTCGCCGTAAATATCCAATGTTAAATTATATGTTGCCAGTTCCGACTTTAGCTGCTTAGCAGTAATTAGTCTTTCGTTCCGTGCGTGACAGTTCGATACGAACCAAGCAGCCGCTATAGACTTCGTGTTCAATTTCTCTTTGAGTTTGTCGTCTACAGGCTCCATAGCATCAACTTTCTCCCAGTGCATCACAGTCCTCGGACCCACGATCTCTCCTCTTTTATTACCCGACTACGGAGGCGTTATGATTTTGACCGGTATGTATGTATGTATGTATGTATGTATGTATGTGCATCTGTTCCCATCTAACTTCCAAATTACTTGTCGTAATTTGACAAATGACGTATCGTCAGAAGCGGCTTAATGGCGCGCTGGTTATAGGCTATGTGACGTCACATAAAATAGCATATGGCGCCCTCTAGAGGACATAATGTCATGAACTAAAAAAATTTCATTTTTTAATGAAACCGTGTGGGGTATCAAATGAAAGAGCTTGATGAGCACATTTCAAAAATATATATATATTGTTACCTATAACTCCAAAATAATTAAATAAAAAGTAAGTTTAAAAACTAAAACCCGACTACGGAAAAAACGCGCTCTAAAAAGTATGAAACATGAAAATATTCTCATCTAGAGGATAGCCGTGGTCCGTGTTCATGTGCCATTTGGCCCTAAAAGACCTACACGGACCACGGCTATCCTCTAGATGAGAATATTTTCTTGTTTCATACTTTTAAGAGCGCGTTTTTTCCGTAGTCGGGTTTTAGTTTTTAAACTTACTTTTTTTCTTAACTACGAGATAGCCAAAAAACTCATCGGAATCGAGTTTGTATGTCCAAGTCCAGTTAAATAAACCGTCAACTTGTTTATCACAAATCGGGTAATAGTCCGACGACTCGTCGCTAGCGAGGATATACTTCTGACCCGGTGCCCGCACTCTCTGTATATCCTGTATGTTCCAAGTTCTAGAGAATTCTTTAGCGGCAAAAACTAACACATCAAACATTCTAATATCATGAAAAAACGTTACATCTGATGATACGTAGCAATTGCTGTACGAACAATTTCTGCGCACGAACGTTTCTATACCCTTGCCCAATCTCCACAAAGTATCAATTTTAGGCTTTGTCCATCTTAAAATGAATTTAATGTTGGACACTTCTGATGTTGCCGCACTTCGGGTAACTCGTTCATCCATTGTGAACCAGAAAGCCGTTACCGTCACGGCGAATAATATTAAATAGAAGAAATATTTTCTCTTCATGGCCAAGTTGGCAAAATTATGAATGTTTATGAAGATAATGAAAAGCTATTAGTACAATATGTATGTACGCCCCTAAGGATACACACTGACTTAAAATACAATACCAGCGTTATTACACAAATTAACATACACGTTTAAAGTTTAAAGTTAATGGTGCATGTCGTTATTATCTAATGATTAAACGCCAAATTAACACACACGTCTAAAGTTTAGAGTTAATGGGGCGTGTTATTAGAAAAACTATAGTTATCAACAAACATTGCGAGAAACCGTTTTCGCTAAATACATTTCTCCGAATTTAATCATGATGGCCGATGGGGCAGAAAGGTTCTTGAGTGGCGACCACGTACCGGAAGACGCAGCGTGGGTAGCCCCCACAAGGTGGACCGACGACCTAGTGAAGGTCGCGGGAAACCGCTGGATGCAAACAGCACAGGACCGGGCGTTGTGGAAAACCTTGGAGGAGGCCTATGTCCAACAGTGGACGTCTTTTGGCTTTTGGCAACAAGATGGGTCGATACCATAAAAGACGCTGTAGGCAGCAGTTTCTACAAGGCAGCATATGACCGGGACATTTGGAAGGGCAACCGCAATAGTCGCGATCCTCAGAATTGAGGGATGGATGTACAGTGCCACAAGGTTATCAGAAGGGCTAGACAAGTGACTGACGCCTACAAGCGTTCCTTCAAATCGCTACGCTTCATGTATCGAAATGACATAAGTCACGTGATCTACATAGCGACTTGTTGTTGATTTACATAGCGACGTTTGACATTTCCATACATTGTGAAGTCTATTCTATTCGATTAGCGTTCATGCCACTTGTCTAGGGGGGCTGGCCCGCTGTCGATACAATACTGCCAAAACATCAAATCAATGAAAAAATCCTCTATTTGGAAATGTTTGTCGCTTTTGCCACCGTCAGATATACTTGTACACTCGTGTCGTTTTTTTTTTTTTAATAGCCCATTAACTGTCCCACTGCTGGGCAAAGGCCTCCCCTTTTGTCTTCCAGAACTCCCGATCCTGAGCCATTTGCTGTCACGTTTCGCCCGCAAAGTTGACCACATCGTCTCTTCACCTTCGCCTCGGTCTGCCTCGACTTCTGCGACCGTCTTCTGGCGTCCAGGTTGTGACACGATATTCCCATCTCCGCGGGTCCATACGCGCGACATGGCCGGCCCAGTTCCACTTCAGATTTGCCGATTTCTCGCCCACGTCATTTATTAGAGTGCTAGTCTAAATAGTGCCAATGGATGAATTTTCATCTATGTGCATAATTTACAGTTCGCTTACGGTGAGGGAAAACATCGTGAGGAAACCTACCTATCCCGCGGGATTAGGTAATAGTCAGTTCCTGTATACACGGCGACAAGGTTCACCACCTGTCACGTTGGGTTCTGACTATCTGGTGAAACGTGGGCTTTGAGTTGGCTTAATACCTCCACAATGTGGTGGTGTATGGCCACTCAAGCCTCTGACTACCCCCGAATGGGAATAAAAGTCGTGACGTTATATATATCTAAATAGTGCGAGTCTAAATATAAGTCGTTATTTATTTTAAATTATTTAATTAAGTTTAGGGCGGAGCAGATGCGATATTGAAAACTAAAATTATTATAATATTAATATGTAGAATCCTCATAATCTTCTAGCGGTGTTTTTTCAGTTTTATTTACTTCTTTTTCAAACTGACATCTTGTGTCCACTGTAACAAAAAATATGACATTTTTAATAATGATCCAACCACTGACTACCGAAGCAAAGTGAGAAAGTCCCGGTGCGAGTACCTCAAAAACGGCTGTACCAATTTCCGTCAAACATAGCTAGGACGAGTCAGGAACAACAAAAACCCGCGTTAAAATCAGTGCAACAATTTGAAAGGCGATTAGGTTATATGTGGTACTGCCAGCTATGGGCCTCCGCAGACTTGCTACTTTTAGCATCAGCGATCGGCGATTTTGATTCTGCGTCTTGCTCGTTCGCGCTCGAAGAAACGCGACAAAATCACCGGTCGCCGATGCTAAAAGTAGCAAGTCTGCGGAGGCCCTATGTGAATGGCTTCATCTACATCAGGCACATGGCCGCGCCCAAACACTCAGAGGCATGCGAGGCAGTACCCACCAATTCACTCATCTGCTGATCTACTGGGGACAACCATTGCAGTGAGAAAACGGCACTTAATTGAGGTTTCTGAGTGTTGCGCATAGATGGCAGCTTAAATTTTGGATTGTCGGCATCGTGAGGAAACCTGCTCTTCGTAACGTTTCAGATTCACCAACCCGCACTGGGCCAGCGTGGTGGAATTGCTCGAATCCCCCCGCATTGTGGAATGTATCTAATATAATAGCAATAGTCTAGCATACGGGCAGTTATTATGAGTTCTTACCCATTAATTCAGCTTTATTGTTTTGCAGTTTCTGCGAGATAATCCCCAATAGGCCCTTATCCCTGCACATGATGTACCTCAGCACTTCGTCTTCGTCGTCTGGGTGGGACACATGCCCTCGGGGCCGCATATCCTCCCCCGACATGTAGGGCGCTGATTGGGCGCAGGGTTGCCGAGATACCAATGTTAATTCTGTAACATTAACGAGATTATGTAGCGACTTTACATCTCGCTACCAACAGATGGCATTAGGTGCACGCGCCAGTACAAAAATACGAGCCTAAATCGCGGTATTAAGATTCGCGAGGCAATCAGCATATATACGAGCATATATACCACCCGCCTGGCCGGAAGATCTTCCCTTTACCGATAAAATTACACTGAAAATTGCTTTGGAAGGAATACGGCATAGCTCGCACGTTGTGGACCCCGAGATGGACAAGGAGTAGAGATGGATAGAGGGTTGAGATCTTTGGCGCCAACTCACTCTCGTCAGGATGCTTGCACGTGTACATCCTCATGTGGCAGACGCTCATGAAGGTCTTGTAGACGCCGTGACCGCACCTGCCGCACACCATGACGTCACGGGTGGGGCACACCCGCGGACACGTGGCCTCGTACTCCTCCTCATATGACACAAACACCGTTCACTTGTAAGAGGAGTGAGATTGAGAGAGCTTGAACTGAGCGTCTCCGTGCCTCGGAGAGCACGTGTCGCCGTCGGTCCCGCGCCTGCCTCTTCCCGGTCGTGTCGGAGCCGTCCCGATGATTATTACCAAGCCTCTGTGCTTGCGCACACACGCAGTGCACATAGTGTCTTCTGTGCACACCGTCGTCCGTTGTGATTGACAGCTGTGGCCGAAATACGGTCAGGAGGACTATTATACTGGTTTCCGCGAATGGACAAGCCTACTATAACCTCTTATTGCGATCCAATTGCGGGCCTAAAATGAATCTCTCCGTTATTTCGGACAAACAGCGTGATCTTTCTTTCATTACGGTGAATTTCGATTCAAAATAACTGCAAGCTCTTCTGAGCCAGCTTATACAGCATTGACACCAGTCCATCCGTTTAAGAGATGTGATGACACAGACATACCTATTCTTCGCGTTGTGTCGGGAGTTGGAGAGTGTCACTCTAGGGCCTTAAGCTTTAATTTAGATAACACTGCACAGATAAAATCGCTACAAATCACCTGGCACTTTCTCATCGGATATTTCTGGAAAAGAAAATTATTTAAGTAAGTAACTAAGTAGGCCAAAAAAGTTAAGAATACAAACTTAACCTATTACTGGTTTTTAGGCAATGTGTTTTAAATCACAAGAATTTTTTTTAAAACAAAAATGAACTTTGATGCGGCGGATAGTGATCTACCCCTCCCCCCCTCCCTCGATCTATTCCACTCTCCTTTAGGTCAGTAACGTGCAAGCGATACCTTTGGTACTGCAAATATCTATAGGCTACGGCAACTGCTTTACATCAGGCGCGCCGTACACTTTTTTGCTGCCTTACTTATTATTAAAATAACCCCGATAAAGTGATGTCGTAATATTCTCACCTGTGATTTGTGTGGGTGTATTTGAATCTTCTGTTTGCGATGGATCGTCTGTAGGTGCGATTGAAAAAAGTTTGCTTATTTGGATTTATAGGTAAATTAATTAATTTGCTTAATTGCAGACCTAAAATTAATCGGTCCGTTATTTCGTACCATGACCTCTATTAAAACGACAAGCGTGGTCTCTTTCTTTCATCACGACGCAGAATAGATTCTGAGAACGAACTTCTTTTGTTCATATTTCGTGCGTTTGCGGACCAATTGTGGATCAGTTCAAAAATGGTCATGGTATGAGAAAAATCTATTCAGCCCCCTTACCATCACCTTTTAATGTCTAATGCAGACTTTAAAAAAATAGCTATCCTAATTTATGGCAGCGATTCATGTTAGGTCTGCAATTGAGTCGCAATAAGGGGTGATCGTAAGAGGGCTGTTTTCTGAGTTGCTCCGGAATTAAATGGCAAGTTAAGAGATCATGGTAAGGCCCCAGGATGCGTTTTAACAACCATCTTGAATCCGCGTTCTTACTACTAGAATGACCAATGTGCTAAGAAAATATAATTCATCTGTTACTCAACATGTCTACTAAAAGACGTCCACTGTTGGACATTGGCTTTTCCCAAGTTGTCCCACAGCCAGTGCTGCTCAGATCTAGAGACCTTCACTAAGTCGTCGGTCCACCTTGTGGGGGGCTAGCTCACGCTGCGTCTTCCGGTAAGCGATCGCCACTCAAAGAGTCTTTCCGCCTCTTCGGCCATCAGTTCTTCGGCCTATGTGCCCCGCCCACTGTCACTTCAGCCTTCTTATCCGTACTACTCATTGGTTATTAAAATAAGTAAAAACTCGACTTGATAGGATACACATAATATGCTAAATAAGGTGTATAGCTCCACGATCAACCAACCAAAAGCTATTATTATTTCGATAGACCAATCACCAATGCGTGGCTTCCGCTTCCGCCCCGATAATACTTTTTACGGAATTATTTTAATGCAAGTTGTTCCTAGTAGGTCTAAAGCGTGAGTCTAAAGCGTGGTTCGTCCGTGTTACGGGATTTTGGATACCGTCTGCTGGCGGCTCTGTTTAATTTGCAAAAAAACGCCAAAAATATTTAAGAAAGTAAGCGATTCGCATACGACAGATCTCGCACTGTGGGTGGAATTTGATCACTCGATTGGTATTTGAATAGTATGTTCATAATTCACACTCAAAAGCCGTAAGATGACGGCTCACTCACCGGATAGCTTAGCTGCTTGCTTATTTCGATGGCCCGGCTTCTTATACTCTCCATGGTGGTATCTTTTATAACCTGAAACAAGCAAGTGACACCTCGCCTGTATTCCCCGAAGAGCAGCCTGCCCCTTAAATTCACCTTTTATTACGACTCAATTGAAGACCTAAAATGAATCGCTAACTTCGTAATTATAACCTAGAGTCCAACTTTTGTATTTTATAAATAACTTTACCCTTCTTTATGTTTTAGGTATGTCTGATGCAAACGCACAAATAAACGAATTAAATTGGGATTCTGAAATAATTCTGCGTCGAAATGAAAGAAAGAGACAACGCTGGTATTCTTAGTAGAAGTCATGGTACGAGAGCGATTCATTTTAGGTCTGCAATTGAATCGCAGTAAGGGCCTCCGCAGACTAGCTACTTTTAGCATCGGCGATCGGCGATTTTGATGCTGCGTCTCGCTCGTTCGCGCTCGAAGAAACGCGGCGCAGCATCTATACGTCACAAAATCGCCGGTCGCCGATGCTAAAAGTAGCTAGTCTGCGGAGGCCATAAGAGGTAATGGTAAGCCCTATAGTCTGAAAAGACTAAGCTATTTTAGGTAGTTTTTATTTCAATTTTAATAGGTAATAGAAATTAAAAAGGAAAAAATATGTATTTCTCTCACCTTTTCCAGGCTTGTTCGTTTCCGCCGCCGCATCGTGAGCTGAGTTGTCTTTATGCATGCTTCCTACACCTGTGGAAGGGGAAATACTGATATTGACCCAAATCCACCTACTTGTATATTTCAGGTCAATGGAAAATATCTATACTATAGTACGAGATAGCTAGAAGAAATATCTACCCTCATGTGTTATTTGATTTTGACCAAGATTATATGTTAGATCAATATTGTAGGTTCGTATAGACCGCTACTTATGTTCCTTTGAGTTATTCAGGAGAGCTAATGATGGAGGGTGTAACTCCTTGATAGTTAGGAGTTAGGGATAATTCTTAAAGTAGGTACCGTATAGGTACCATACACACATCACGCCCGATTTCCCGAAGGAAAATTTCCAGATTTCCAGAATCCAGAGGATTTTCCAGAGGTGGTAATATAAATATTATTACATGGTTTTTAGTGCTCCAGGGTTTTATAAAATCGGTTTTTATTATATTTTTTTAATTAATAAAAACATTTCATGGTTTTTTGTGAAGGACATACTTACCTACTTACAAACTTTATCACCCCCATTTACCCCTTTGGGGGAAATGGTTCAAGATTCCAAAACACAATTTTCTTTATTTTTTATATGGACTATTTATACTATTTCAAGTCAGTCGGGCACAAATATATATTTTTGCAGCCATACTTCTACCCTTAGTTTCCCATTTGAGGGTTGATTCCCGAGTCCATTGCACGATAGCCATAGTACAATCGTTGCTTAATTTGGGACCATACCGCTGGTAGTCTGGCGATATTAATTTAATAAAAATATTTGATGAGAATGTTAAACCTACCTCTTACATCTCGCTTGCTGCGTTTATGGTCTGAAAAAATATTATTTTACAATTACAACGGCCATTCTCATTAATTCCCGATTGCATGCCGAGTATTTTTTTTATAAAATGGGGCTGCAGTATCCATATACTAAATAGAAATATATTTCATATACTAATGAAATTAAACGTGCGTGCTGCGTCAAAAACAATTTCGGGACTTGTAGGGTTAATAATATAAAAAAACTCTACATAACCAAGGACCACTGCATGGGTGAGCACTGTAATTTTGTAGGTTTTTACCATTTATATCCGTCATATTTGAATCGTTTGTAATAATTGTCGCCGAAGATTCCGGTTGACAGTGTTTCATTGGCACGATGTTTGCTTCAAAACCTGTAACAAATTAATAATTTATTAGGTAAATGTGTAAGAAGTTACTAAAATAATAAAAATCTATACATATTATTTAATAATAATGTAAATTAGTCACGATTCACGACTTTTAGTGGAGCCATGCAAACTTTGTCAACCCAATTTACTGCTTTGGGGGCATCTGCCCAGAGTTGTTCACTAATTGATTAAATTTTCAATCGACTAATTGATCAAAAATTTAATTGCTTAAGCTTTTAATTGCACTCTGCAATTAATTTATTAAAATTACAGTAGGTACATTAATTATGGGTTTTAGATAAATCAATTGCAATTATGTTTTAACTGTAAAAAAAACCAGCCATGTGCGTTTCAGACTCGCACATAAAGGGTTCCGTACCACCGTAAAAATTTTGTTAGTATTTGGAATACATTCTGTGAAAATTTCAATTTATTACAACGCCATCTATAGTCTGTGTCTAATACTGCGAACACATTTGAAACTTGAGGACGTACATTGTATTTCAATCAATCAGTTTAGTCATATCAGAACTGACGTTTATTGGTAAAAAAATAGTAATTTTTTGTCAATAATTATTTATATAAAGGCTGTTATAATGATCACAAATGTTAGTTTTCTGTTTATAAATTGTTTAATTTATGAGTTATAACAAAAAGTCAAAAATATCAAGCTCCTAGTATGGGGACTCCATTTATTTTAAAATTTATTTAATTTTTAGTTATTGTTGGTTGTAGCGGCGCGGGCGATAGAAATACACAGTATGTGAAAATTTCAACTCTCGACCTATTACGGTTCGTGATATACCCGCTGTCAGACTTACAGTGTAGGCTTAGTAATAGGGTCCTGTTGGCACCCTTTGGGTCCGTACCCAAAGGGTGCCAATGGGTGTTCGCTATCTGCCGCGTTCGTCGGAATCGCACCCTGAGGCTTACCTCTATTGCGACTCAGTTGCAGACCTAAAATGAATCGCTCGTTACCCTAATATCTATGATAGCGATTCATTTTAGGTCTACACATTGACATGATTCAAATTTTTTTTTTATAGGACTGCGGTGGCAAAAATGCGTACGGCCCGCCTAATGTTAAGCAGTTACCGTAGCCTATAGATGCTTACAATACCAAAGGTATTGCTCGCACATTGCCGACCTGAAGGGGAGTGGGATGGAGGGAGGGGGAGGGGGGGTGGGCTTACGGCTCTCTCACTCATCGTACGAAACGCAGCTGTAATAGCTGCTTTACGCCGATCTTCTGTGAGAGGGTGGTACTGCCCCGGTCGAGCTAGCCCGTTTATGAGCCGCAGTCAATTGGCTACAGCTTGGCTCTACCAACTTAAACTTACCACCTTATATCAAGGGGTCTTCAATTGAATAGAAGTAAGAGGTGATGGATTCCTGTAGAATCTTTGGGAATATAGCGGTTACAAACAAGGAATTTATAAGTTCTATGGTAACAAACTACGATATTATTTTGTTAGCGCTTGCTAAAATAGCAACTTGGCTACGATTTACGTGTTAATAACGGTCGTCACAGAATAGATTCTGAGACCGAATCTCATTCAATGGCGGCGTCTTCATCAGGCGCATGCCTCGCGCGAGCACTCACTTTTGACGTCGGAACGCATAGACATAATGTCATAATATGAGTGCTCGGGTGAGGCATGCGCGCCATATGGACACATCTGTTCACTTGTGCGTTTGCGGGCCAATTGCGAATCAGGGGGCTTACCACGACCTCTTATCGCGATTCAATTATAGAAACGTTTTAACGATTCAGCGACTATTTGTGCAATGACGTACCTTATTGTCATGACAATAAGAAACGTCATTGCACAAGTGGCCGCTGAAACGTTAAAACAAAACTGCTATAAGAGGTGGTGGTAAGGCCCCAGTTCAAGCGTGGTTATCGTATGTAAAAAGCTATTCAGTTTGGGTTGCCCCGGAATTGAATAGCAAATTAAGAGGTATAAGGAAAATTAAGGCCTCTGCAACAGTATTTTTTTACGTAATTCTATGCTAAATAGCTTGCAAGTGTCGTCTGGAGCAGTTTATTATATGGACCTTGTGGAAACCAGGGAGAACTTCCGTGCGTTCAGACGCTTTTGCCATACCTATTATTGGAATCAAGTATAACTAGCTCACGAGTTTAGGTCCAAATAGTCAAATTACTGTCCGTGGTGCGTTACAACTGATCTTCCACTAGTTGTGACAGTCTTATTTCTGTGGCTACCAGCCTATACTGTTATTACTGTCTCCCGCTTTGTTATGGAGGGAAGTGGATAATCTTCTTCCAACTCCTCCTATCCTTTCTTCTGATTAAATTCGTGCGGGTTCCAAGACAACTTAGCTTTTCCCCGGGACTCGTCGGGGGTCAAACCTTGGCGTCATCGTGGACACTATCGTCGATCCTGGCTTACAGGTGTAACAGTGGTGGGATTGTGTGGCGGGCTAAGTCCCAATAAAAAAATAAAAAAACAGTATTTTATTTGTGTTTACCTTGATGGCACTTCATGTACTGCATCTCGCATTTGTTTATCATAATGATATACATAGTGCTGTTCTTGTGGTGCTTGTGCTTCAGCTTCAGGCATGTCGGGTCTTCCACTGCCGTGCATTTAATATTTTTGCATTCACTACTAAACTTTGGTACTATGAACTTCTTTATTTTATTTTGTTTCTTGACGCACATTGCTCCGTTGATGGCTGGAAAGAGATAGCCAGATAAACATACCAATTATGCTCCCAAACTAAGTTACTCTTGTCCTAATTACGGGTATTAGAGCAAACAGGATACCAGCTAGGCAGCTGTAGAACGTGCGAACCAAAGCATCGCGAGGAGCACGGTTATCAGAAGACATGTTACATTCGCCGACCCGCACTGGGCCAGCGTGGTGGAATGGCCAGAATCCCCCACGCATTGAAGTTATAATAATAATAATATCCTGGGACAATTTTTACACACGGCTACCTGATCCCAAACTAAGCAGAGCTTGTACTATGGAAACCAGATAACTGATATTACTACATATACTACTTTTTATTTGTAAATACATACACCCAGACTCGGGACATACAGACATGTTCATGCACACAAATGCATGTCCCGGGTAGGAATCGAACCTACGACCTGCAGCGTGAAAGGCGCCATCACGCCAACCACGCCAACGGGCCCGTTAAAAGCAATAAAGCAAGCAACGGCAAAAGTTGGTTTTTGTAATTTGTTTTTAATAATCTTTTGACGAATTGATGGCCAAAACTGAAGGTGATTGCCATCCACACATAAAAGCGGTGAAAACAAAAAATATGATAATGAGATTGTAATTGCCGTCACTGCGAATAACGCTCCTGTGGTTTGTTTCCAAAATACAGAGGGCCTACTCTTTATGGCCTATTTTTTATGAACTATTTTTTATGAACGAAAATTGTTTGACGTTTAGATTCGACGACAACGAAGACGTCAAACAATTTTCGTTCGTATGAAATGTCGGAATTAGGGTTGCCAACTATCACTGAGCAAAATAAAGTATCACATCTTCAAGTAGGGCAAAAATAAAGTATTTAGAACAAAAAAAAAGTATTTTCAAAATGTTATTTATATCTTATCTTGCAGACATAAGTTTTGTTTTGAGAATTACTTGTTAACCAGTCGTATTGTTTTTCCCATTCCGATTTATATTTTTTATTTGATTATTTTAGCTTTTTTTGGGGAAGTGATTGGTGTATCACTATCAGAGTTACTCGTCATTTTCAGCAATTGAAATGATTCAATTTACTTTAAAACAAATTCTTTAAATGAAAACAAATAAACAAACAAGAACTACCTAGGTATTTTCATACAATTTCGCCGATAGTAACGGTAATAGTCCAGTAATTATCCATACAAGTGTTTCATTTTACGCACCACAGTAATGATTGGAAATAAAGTATTTTCACATAATTTATTTTTATGTAAAAGTATAAAGTATATTTATCAAAAATAAAGTAGGATACTTCATTATAAAGTATGGTTGGCAACCCTAGTCGGAATCAATGAGAAACGTAGTAGGAAATACGCGAATTTCTTCCGAAATTTCGTTTTCGTTTGTAAAAGAGTAACCCCTCTGGGTTTAAGCTATTGACGGAAGCCTGGTGCAATCAAACAAGTTATGACAAGACAGAAGAACGTCGGTGTATTGTAAAGACATCAGCAGCAATCGTTACAGAGGTGTATAGCCCGCCACATACATACGGAATTTCCGTACGGAATTCCGTTTCGTAATATCGCAAAACTCCCGGAAAACTAATCAGGTAACCACGTTTCTTCGAACCAAACGGCTGTACTCAGGGCTAAAAACGAAAAGGCCGAAACTTGTCTCTGGCGGGATTCGAACTCGCAGTCACCCGATGCAGTGAGCCAAACTGCCTATACACCCGAGCCACTGCAGCGCTTCGCTGTCTCTGCCTTTCGCGGTATAGAGGCGTGATGATGAGTTTATTTAGATATAGGAACATTATCCCAGGTTCGATCCCCGCCCAAGTAGCACAGACCTTCGGTTTAACATATCACATAGGGTCCACATCGGTAGTTTAACCGTTAATTAAAACTTATTAGGGTTCACTCGGCAGGCAACAGCTGCATAGAAGAACATCACAACCAATATAATGCTTTTGACAATAAAATGACTTTATTAAGTACCACAGACATGCCAATATAACGTCCATAGCAGTTAAGTGTAGCATTTTGACAGTATTAGCTTAAATAGAGCATTTTAAGGGTCAAACTATGCTGACTGCTGAATAAAAGATCACAAGTGAACTACTTAATTGCTTGTAATTCTAAGAGTGTACATGTAAACAACGGCATTGCAATTAAGCCCCTCTTATGATTCAGTGTTGCCATATACACAGATTATTAACGTCAAATGACAAATGTTACTCAACTACAGATTTTAAAAAATGTAAGCATAGATTACCTACAAAATGAAGACTTAAACTAGAAGTAGGTATATTGTATACTAGCTTTCACTCGCGACTTCAACCGCGCAGAATTTAAATTAAAAACCATCGGATCCCAGATCCCGTTTGCCGGATTCCGGATATCCCGGATCCCGTATCACGGATTTCCCGGATCTCATATCCCGGATCCCGTATTCCAGATATCTCGGATCCCGTATTCTGGATATCTCAGGTTCCGTATCCCGGATATCCCAGATCCCGTATCGCTGATTCCGTATCACGGATTTCCCGGATCCCATAACCTGGATCCCGTATTCCAGATATCTCGGATTCCGTATCCCGGATAGCTCGTATCCCGGATCCCATATCCCGGATCGCGTATCCCGGATATCACAGATTCCGGATCCCATATTCCGGATATCTCGTATCCCGGATCTTAGATCCCGTATCCCAGATCCCGTAAACCATCTCCCATATCTAGTATTGTATTAGCCAATAGCCAATAAAAGTCCCGACAAAATCGGCCCAGCCGTTTCGGAGATTAGCCGGAATTGGTACCACCATACAAACTTTCATCCCCTATTTTTAACCCACTTAGGGGTGGAATTTTAAAAAATCCTTTCTTAGTACACCTCTACCCATCAAGAAAAACATAGCCTCCAAATTTCAAGCCCCTACGACCAGCGGTTTAGGCTGTGCGTTGTCTGGCAGTCAGTCAGGACTCTGATTCTTATACATATTTAGATAGATAAATAGGAAGGTAAAACGAAACTTATATATTTTTATACAGATTTTATTATAGTATACCGATTTACAAACAAAGTTGTCTTATTGGTCGATCGATGGCAACACAAATGGTTGATTTTAGCTTTAAAGGGCTTATACCCAAAGCCGCGTAACTACTGTAAAAAATAAACTTGTGTAACAGATGTGACCACACTCGGACATTTTTACAGCTCATAGCGTTTATTTGTGATATGTTAGATTCACACTGACGACCATTTTGAAGTCTTATAACCTATAAAAAATATGACTCAGTTTGTTTTGTTTTGTTTTATTTCAGGCTATAAAATTGAAAGACGCTTGGATTTTCCGTTATTTTCGCGTCTACAGCTTTTAAATTAAATTATATGTCCAAATTATACCAATTTAAGTTTATAAAATATAATGCACTGTCCCAATTCATCAGATTTTTCACGTAAAACACGCATATTTCAAGGGCGCTTTAAAAATTTTAACTAAATATATAACCTATTTCACAATACACTTTCATTACCATTCAGATCTCACACGTAAATGGTAAAACATAGTCGTACCCAGATTTTCCACATAAAATAAATTTCATGTCACTTGCACAGATATTATTATAAAACGACGCGATGGTGGCCAAGAGAGAAACTAATATTTTCAATATAGAATTCATTCATTCAATTCATTTGACAGATTGTTCGACAAGCGACACTCTCAGCGGGCCATATATAGATAAGCATGTGATTTTAGGCCACAATGTGTCACGTTAAAATGCTACATAAGAGCTATGAGAGCTATAATTTGTGCCCAAATAAGCGTTATATCGGCTGAGAATGCGCATTCTTCGCCGATATAATGCTTGTTTGCGCACCTCAAAGTTCCGCGGTGTACTACAAGACCGCGGTTATACAGCACTTTTGTGCTACTTGGGCGGTGGGGCATGCACCAATGGATGAATTTTCATCTATGTGCATAATTTACAGTTCGCTGACGGTGAGGGAAAACATCGTGAGGAAACCTACCTATCCCTCGGGATTAGGTAATAGTCAGTTCCTGTATACACGGCGACAAGGTTCACCGCCTGTCACGTTGGGTTCTGACTATCTGGTGAAACGTGGGCTTTGAGTTGGTTAATACCTCCGCAATGTGGTGGTGTATGGCCACTCAAGCCTCTGACTACCCCCGAACGGGGATAAAAGTCGTGACGTTACATTTGTTTTTATTTTATAGGAACATTATGGGTCTATAACTTACCGAGGAGGAACACAAGAACGCGGAGTTTCATTATTAACGTGTTTCACTAACTTCTTCAGGTAGCAATATAGTTGCGAAAGAAACTAGGAGCTATTTACAGTATCGTAATGTACTAGGAATTATTATAGCTTCGCAAGGCTTTGATCATAAAACCGAATTTATTGACTTTTTATAGGTCCGAGTACAGTTTTGCAATTCACGAAGGCGACTGGCCGTTGGTTGTGTGTGACATGTACATACATACTCATTGCGTCAGTGTGCGTGCGTGGCGGAGCCGTAAACGCACACTGTCACACTGTCAAACACAACCAAGGGCCCATGGACCAATTACTAAGGGGACTGGCCCTAAGCAACTCGGCCGAGTGGTCGGCCTAGTACTAACATCGACATAAAACGAAGCGATCTACCGGTAAATAGCATAACTACTGGGTTCGTTTTATTTCGATGTTAGTACGTAGTTTAACTTTTTCACACTAGATGTCACTAAGTGTAGGTTCATATAAAAAACGTACCGAGGGTCGCCATCTAGTGTCGAATAGAATTATATTTGGGATGCGAACGTTGGCAAGGCGTCTGCACAGGACGAACGCCAACAGCACACTGACTTAAGCCACGCCTACTGTGATGACGTCACCGGCCGAGCTGTGCGATGTAATAGCAACGCGGCCTGGTAGCTTAGACCCAGTCCTTTATATGGTTCGTCTATGGTCTTTACTCTGTGCAAGGGCCAGTCGCCTTCGTGAATTGCAAAATTGCAATTCAACTATAATAGCATAATAGCGAATATAATAAAAAGTAGATTACATTTTCGCAACAGCAAAAGCATTACCAAGAAAGTGGGAAACACGTGACTATCCAAATAGTTAGTCCTACTAAACGGTGTCTATAGACACAGTACGAATCAGTAGCTTGCGGGAAACAATGCTGAAAACATGTCAGCATTGCCATATGCGGCTCATCATCTGGTAAGGGCCTCCGCAGACTAGCTACTTTTAGCATCGGCGATCAGCGATTTTGATGCTGCGTCTCGCTCGTTCGCGCTCGAAGAAACGCGACGCTGCATCGATACGTCACAAAATCGCCGGTCGCCGATGCTAAAAGTAGCTAGTCTGCGGAGGCCCTAAATAATGCCTATTAACTTATGTATTGTACGATATGCGAGGGGCACGGGGCGCGGGGGACGGACAATAATAATACCCTGGGACATCTTTTACACACGGCTACCTGATCCCAAACTAAGCAGAGCTTGTACTATGGAAACCAGATAACTGATATTACTACATATACTACTTTTTGTTTGTAAATACATACTTAATACACCCAGACTCGGGACATGCAGACATGTTTATGCACACAAATGCATGTCCCGGGTAGGAATCGAACCTACGACCTGCAGCGTGAAAGGCTAACCACGCCAAAACGGGCCCGTCCAAACACCGTAGCTGGCAATACACTGATTTAGGCCTAGCCCGCATTGCGGTTAAAAACCTCGTGGGTTTTTTCCCGCAATTCTGTAACCCATGGAATCATAATGAATCCGTACTTGCAGTTTTAAAATCGCGCGGTAAAAACCTATGGTTTGATACCATAGAGAATATAGATAGAAGCGATGTTCTTATTAGATTTCCCTATGAAACAACGCTTGACAATTTGCGCGGGTGAAGGGGTGTTAGATTCCATCCACTTTTTTATTTTCTATCTACCGGTCAATAGCAAAACTACTCGCTTCGTTCTCTGTCGATGTTAGTACGTAGTTTAACTTTTTCACACTAGATGTCACTAAGTGTAGGATGGTAAAAGGGACGTACAAAGAGTCGCCATCTAGTGTCGAGTAGTATTATATTTGGAACGTGAACGTTGGCAAGACGTGTGCACAGGACGAACGCCGACATCACACTGACTTAAGCCACGCCTACTTGTACACCCCACTTGTCCAGATATACTTGTACACTCGTGTCTAAGGATAAGTCGGTATTTATTCTGAGATATTTCTATTTATAAGGCGACTGTAGCCTAGGGGCGAACACGTTGGGCTCAATCAGAAGGTCGATCCCCGGTGGGGCATGCACCAATGGATGAATTTTCATCTATGTGCATAATTTACAGTTCGCTAACGGTGAGGGAAAACATCGTGAGGAAACCTACCTATCCCTCGGGATTAGGTAATAGTCAGTTCCTGTATACACGGCGACAAGGTTCACCACCTGTCACGTTGGGTTCTGACTATCTGGTGAAACGTGGGCTTTGAGTTGGCTTAATACCTCCACAATGTGGTGGTGCATGGCCACTCAAGCCTCTGACTACCCCCCGAATGGGGATAAAAGTCGTGACGTTATATTTATATTTTATATATTTATTTCTATTTATTTCTTTACAAATTGTGAAATTAATATGCTAAGATCTCATGTTCATCTTCCTGTTCTACAAATGTAGGCACAAACTCTTCCTTTTGTAGTATAAACCGACATCTCGTGTCAACTGTAACAAAGGCAAAGGAGATTTTTTATAATTATTAAAAATTAAGCAAAGTAAGTAAGTCCCGGTGCGCACCTCCAAAACGGCTGTACCAATTTCCATCAAACATCGCTAGGACAAGTTCAGGAACAACAAAAACCCGCGTTGAAATCACTCCAACAAATTGAAAGGCGATTAGCATAGATTTATAAAGTTTCGCGCGTGCGCTTTAACTATAGTCTGATTTTTAATTAGACGAAGCCCACTGACAGCTGAAAATGTCACTGCTCTATGAATTTGAACTTTATTTGTTCTATTGATATTGAAAAGTGACATAAGCACCTGTCAGTCCACTTCGTCTAATTAAAAATCAGACTATAGATACCGTCCTACGGAGAAAAATCATTTACATAAATGCGGCAACTTATTTTCGTTGCGGCCTGTCAGTTTCATACAATGGTTGCTGTCAGATGTACTGAAGTACTCAACATTTTGCCGCATTTTATTAGTGCGCATGCTCCATCTAGTTGAAGCGCCCTCGCGGAAACTTAAATTAATCTATGGCGATTAGGTTATCTGTGGTACTACCAGCTACCTATATTAATGGCTTCATCTACATCAGGCATATGCCGCGCCCAAACACTCACCCCATATTCATAGAAAGTTGTGATCGACTTGCAGTGGAATTACAAATCACATTTGTTCCTAAAAATGCTTTTCAAAACCATTGTGAATTGGCTAATATCTCTATGAATTTGGGGGTCAGTTTTTACGTCATAACATAAGTGTTCATGCGACGCATCTGGACGCACACATTCAACTTTGATTCCAACGTATATTCCAGCTAAGATTATCACCCGCTGAACGGTGAAGGAAAAGATCGTGAGGAAACCTGCTCTTCGTAATACGTGAGCGATAACACACCAGAAGAGCTAGACAAGTGGCTGACGTCTACAAGCGTTCCTTCAAATCGCTACGCTTCATGTATGGAAATGTCATAAGTCACGTCATCTACATAGCAACTTGTTGTTGATCTACATAGCGACGTTTGACATTTCCATACATTGTGAAGTCTATTCTATTCTATTCGAATAGCGATCATGCTACTTGTCTAGGGGGGCTGGCGATGGACTGGCGACCGTCGCCAGTCGGTCGCCAGGTATATTACCTGTCATATTTTGACATAATTCAATACGAATAGTTGGCTACGGGGTGGCTAGCGACGCGCCTGGAGTCCCTGTGTGTTATAGCCCGTCACCAACCCGCACTGGGCCAGCGTGGTGGACTATGGCCCGACTGACCCTCGCATTGAGGAATGTGGCCGGTGCAACGGCAACAGACTAGCATACTGGCGGTTATAGATAGATAGATAACTCTTTATTAATCCACCACTAGAAAAATAAACATTTATACATAATTACACAATTTACACAGTAAGTGGAAAATGGGCGGCCTTATCAATAATAGTGATCTCTACCAGGCAACCTTTGGATGGAGAGGATCTAAAGAAAAAATAATACGGGGGTGTAATAATAATAATAATATAACGTCACGACTTTGATCCCCATTCGGGGGTAGTCAGAGGCTTAAGTGGCCATACACCACCACATTGTGGAGGTATTAAGCCAACTCAAAGCCCACGTTTCACCAGATAGTCAGAACCCAACGTGGCAGGTGGTGAACCTTGTCGCCGTGTATACAGGAACTGACTATTACCTAATCCCGGGGATAGGTAGGTTTCCTCACGATGTTTTCCCTCACCGTAAGCGAACTGTAAATTATGCACATTGATGAAAATTCATCCATTGAATACGGGGGTGTACTTACATAAATACTACTAATAATACTACTTATTATTAGTTCTTACCCATTGCAGCTTTATTGTCTTTCTGATTCTGCGGGACAATCCCCAACATGCCCTTATCCCTGCACATAATGAACCTCAGCACTTCGTCTTCGTCGTCTGGGTGGGACACACGCTTTCGGGGCCGCATGCCCTCCTGCGACATGTAGGGCGCTGACTGCACGCAGGGTTGCCGAGATGCCAATCTTAATTCTGAAACAGGTATTTGAATGGGACCAAGCCCGCCACACACTCCCACCACTGTTACTCCTGGGGGCTTACCACAAGCTCTTATTGCGATTCAATTATAGGAACGTTTTAACGACGTTTTAATGACGTTTCTTATTGTCATGACAATAAGGTACGTCATTGCACAAAAAGTCGCTGAAACGTTAATACGTTCCTGTAATTGAATCGCAATAAGAGCTTGTGGTAAGCCCCCTGTAAGCCAGGATCGACAGTGTCCAACGATGACGCCAAGGTTTGACCCTCGACGAGTCCCGGGGACAAGCTAAGTTGTCTTGGAACCCGCACGAATTTAATCAAAAGAAAGGATAGAAGGAGTTAGTAGCAAAGCGGGAGACAAAAATAACAGTATAGGGTGGTAGTCAGAAATAAGACTGTTACAACTGGTGGAAGACCAGGGGGCTTACCACCTCTTATAGCAGTTTTGTTTTAACGTTTCAGCGATTTTTTGTGCAATGACGTTTCTTATTGTCATGACAATAAGGTACGTCATTGCACAAAAAGTCGCTGAAACGTTAAAACGTTCCTGTAATTGAATCGCAATAACAGTTCGTGGTAAGCCCCCAGTTGAAAGACATGGGCATGTAATGACATATGGTATTGAGACGTGGTCGCTTACTGTGGCCTTCGAAAGAAAGCTCAAGCTCGAACTTAAGTAACCGACGTCTCTAAGAATGTGTAACGTCACGATTTCTATCCCCATTCGGGGGTAGTCAGAGGCTTGAGTGGCCACTACCACATTGTGGAAGTATTAACCAACTCAAAGCCCACGTTTCAGATAGTCTGAGCCCAACGTGACAGGTGGTGAACCTTGTCGCCGTGTATACAGGAACTGACTATTACCTAATCCCAAGGGATAGGTAGGTTTCCTCACGATGTTTTCCCTGAATTGCAAAGTCAAAGTGGCGGTGGGTGGAATATGTGTCGCAGAACCGATGTTTGTTGGAGCAGATAGGTTATGGCGATCGCAAGCTGGAGGACGTAGTGCAGGACGGCCCCCACAAGGTGGACCGACCCCATCGCATGCGTCGCGGGCTCGCGGTGGACGCGAGTGAAATGAAATGAAAAATGTTTAATCAGCACAGCAGTACACATATAAGATAAAAAATTAAAAAACACGACTGCTTAGTTCAAATATGTTCCACAGAACGGTCCCCCACTGCAATGACACTGCACTTGTTTTATACTTTTAGTTCGTTTTTTGGCAGAGCAGTCGTGTTTTTTATTTTTTTAAATTATTTATTTTTATTTTATGCATTTTAGTGACAACAGCCAAAAATGAAATCTTTGTTTTGCATGTACACCCTACCTATGTTAAATTATGCCTATAAATTCTACAGTTTTAGATTGTGCTCATCAAGGCCTTCCATTTGATACCCATATTGTAATAACGGAAGATAATATTTTTTTTCACATTTCAAAATTGAGCCATAATTTCATTTCATTTTCATTTAATTTCATTTATTCATTGCCACATCTTAAATTATACAATGGAATAACAGTGTTGTAGCACAACCAGACAACGACCAGATCCCGAACTAGGATTAAACCTGTGGCGCGGGTATTCTGGTTGTCACCTAGGTGGTACTAACGGCTGCCATGCCGCCATACTATTTTTTTTTTCAAAAATAATATACCCAGTGTTACCCGGAACGATGTAAGCATTCTAACGATACCCCATACATCCAAATCCATTCAGGCATTTATAAGTTATGGTGGAATAAAGAATCTCACATACATACATACATACATACATGAACCCTAAACACATATACACTCCTTTTTTTGGGCAGTCGTGTAAAAAAGAACAGCACATGTAAAAGAAGCAAAATAAATAGACATAAGGTAAGAAAGCTGCATTTTCTACAGTGTGAGCTGAGCCGAAAGGCATTTGGCTCAGCATGTGCTGGAGGGGAACGAGGTCTCCTCCAGCGCTGATTTTCAGCCAAAGCCTCCTCATACCCTGACTTACATACAACCTTGGCTACCCAAATAGAAAAATAAAACATACAGTGCACAACGTACTAAGCTATTACAACAAAATAAATACTTACACTTAATCTATACATATAATAAGAATGTAAAATTGGTCGCGTCTGTACATTCGAAATATTTGGAAAAAAAATAGTGGGGGGGACTTAGATGGACCAGCAGAATTCATTTTTATCATTTTTAGAATTTTTGTCTGTGTGTATGTTTGTATGTTTGTATGTTTGTATGTTTGCTCAGATTTTCGAAAGAGCACAACTTCGAATTCACCGGATAGATTTTAATGAAATTTGGCATGGATATGACTAATAGTCTAACTTAACATCTAGGATACTTTTTTTTTCGAAAATGTTTAGGGTTGCCACAGAAAATTCAAAAAACTACTTAAAAATTCCAAATGTTTGAAAGAGCACAACTTTGAATCCACCGGATTAATTTCAATGAAATTTGGTATGGATATGGCTTATAGTCCAACTTAACATCTAGAATATTTATTTTTTCGAAAATGTTGAGGGTTGCCATAGAACATTTGCAAAACTAAATATTAAAAATTACTTAGTTTTGTGTTACATAGCTTATTCAAACAAAAGACATTAACACGTTTTAGAATTTTTAGGGTTGTCACAGAAAATTCAAAAAACTATCTAAATATTCTAAATATTCGAACGCGACCAACTTCGAATCCACCAGATTGATTTCAATGAAATTTGGCGTGCATATCAATTGTAACGTTGTAACGTCACTGTTTTTTGACAGACCCGTATTGAGGGTATGTCATAAAACTTTCGTTAAAAAATAAACAAGTTGTCGCATCGAACCTTGATAAGTTCTTTTAGTATTTCTAATTAGCAGTCATTTATTTTCTTATTGTTATAAATAGCTTAGTAATAAATAAAACATCATTACTTTCAAACGAGCATAAAACAATTACTTCAACAATATTTTCGTTTACGTTTTAGTCAACTCATTATCGAACGAACTTTATTTTATCATTTTGTGAACGCATCGACAGAATGATCTCGGTCCTTCGCGAGCGGCTTAGAGTGAGTTGCGAGCATATATAAACGCTGATTCACTCACCTGCGACCTTTTTTCGCTTCGTCATTTCTACGTGCAAGTTTTTCAACGCGACACTGTTCGCTATTTATTTTAATTTTTTCACCAAATAGGGTGACTTCGCCTGTTTTCGGCCTTTTAAGCAAACTTATGACTTTGAAACGATTTTTTTCGATGATAATAAAGTCGCACATTTGTACCTCAAATATTTTCGAAGTCGATATATAATGTAGTTTTTATAATTGTAGCCGTTTTACTTGTCAATATCATATTAAAATTATTAAAAATTAAAATCTCTGAAATTAGCGATTTCGCCTGTTGTCGGCCACCAATTTCTGTTTTCGGCCGTTCATTTCGGTAGTTCTCGGCCACTATTCTACGATTCAAAAATGATCTCTATTTGCTCGCGAGTAAGGTCCATAATTGTTTACATCGAAATAATACGTACGAATCAAAGATTATTAAAATCTTAACACCATAACAATTATAGGATCATTTTTGTACTGTAGGTCTTAGTTAAACTAGATTTATATGAATTGTTTTATCTACCAACTCTATATACGCGGCCGAAAATTAAAATTAAATTCATTATTTTTCGGCCGTCTTGTTGCAAATGGCCGAAAAGTCACTAATACTATAAGCAGACTGAGAATAAGTACTTATTTTCGGCCGTTGGTTAACATGCAAAATTTTATACCTGGCCGATAAGACAGGTTTTTGAGAAGTCCCTTTAGGTCTATATTGTTTGTCTGATTAACGATTTCAATTAAATTTGTTAATTTAGTGCCATTTACTATTTTTTTTTTTTATTGTGGCCGAGAATCGGTCAGCAATTAATTCGTTTTCGGCCATATAAATTTTACTTAGGCCGAAAAGTAAATGATTTAACTCTTGTTTTCGGCCCTCAGATACCAAACTACAAAAAAAAAGTTTTTAACTACATATTCGCTTAAAACATGCGGCCGAAAACTGACTACACGAATGAGTGGAGGTTATATTTTGTGTCCAATATATTTAATTTCAAGGTGTTCCTTAATACAATATAGTATAATCGATTAAATTTAAAAGGTTTTCCCTTAGTTTTCGGCATACCGGCCGAGAAGCAGATAGCCCTCTAAAATCATATCTAGTTACCCGGCCATCAAATTTTAATATCTCACACCTATTTTTTCATTCATATCTATCAAAATAATGTAACTTCAACTCATCTTCAATACAGAATAACAACATGTATATTTATAAAATGTCAAACAACTTTGTAACTTACCTCGCAAAATTTGCGCGCGTACAATTTTTTTGATATTACAAGCACTCACGAGTACTGCTCGACTTTCGGAGGTCTATTGTGAAACCAATTGGAGCATTATAATGCTACAAAATTCAGAAAGTGTAGCATTCATTTGAAAAAAGATATCAGGCGTTGATTTTTAATTGAGTAGAGTTAAATTTTCTTATTATCGCGACATAACTACGTTTTGGCCGAGAACCAAAGGGGGCCGGCAAACCGGCGAAGTCACCCTAAGTGGTGATAATTTAATTCCAATGTAACGAATAAATACTTTCTTTAAGTTATTTATCTAAGATCTGTGTAGTGATAAACCCCGATATTGGGTAAGTGTTTAATTGTTTTGCCAGCAAATATAGCTAACCGCCGGTTACCGTTTTTTTTCATCCATTTGAAATTGTAATACGTAGCCGTTACATATCGTATTGTGATTTCCATGTAGCTGTTTTTTCCATCAACAATTAGCTAGCATCTACTCCTGTGCTGCATTGTATTTTCATTGGCGTTAGCATTTTCATGTTGTAATTGTGTTTTTTCTTACTGCCACTTGCTGTAAACTCCGATCTGATTGTGACACACACCTTCAACAAGCGCACTAGGTACTTCTCGCTTTGCTTACGCCGTTCACGTCACAATCAGAAGAGTACGGCTGTGGACAGCTAGTCACACGCTGGAAATCGCTGATTCCAGGGTTCTACGTTACGGATTCTACGTTACGGATTCTACGCTCCGGCTACGCTTCTACGTGCCGGCTTCAACTTCTACGTTCCGGCTGAAGACGCCGGACCTTGCTGCCTCATTCCTGGTTCCTGGTCGGCCTGCAGGCCGCTTTCTACCCGTGGTCACCTTCGCCACGTCTCTGGCGGTGAACCTACGCTCGACGGCGATCGCTGGGCGCGCATACTCCTCTGCAGCAGCGAGCTCCACGTCGCGTCATACGGCTAGGCCAGGGAAGTGCCTGTCTCGCCCCCAGAATCTAAGTGTTTGCAATTTTGACCGGCTTAAGAACCACGCCCTGAGAACCTTTTATTTTGTTAGTTCGGTGTTACCAACACAATCTAGAATTATAATTTAGGTTAGTTCGGAATTACCTGTAGTCGAGTTTTTTTCATTAGATCGGTATTTCCAACATTGTTGTTTTTACTAAGCATCCATTTTGTACTTCTTTTAATAAAATTTTATGTTGACTTGTTAGGTGTTTAATTTATTTTTACGGGCCACCTATACACGTCACATTGGCGCCCTTATCGTGGTTCTCTAATGGTCAAATTGTAATTGCTTACTGGTGTGGTGTATGTTGTTGGTGTTTGTGTTCTGTTCTTTTTATTTTTGTGAACGTTTTTTTATTTTTGTTTTGTGTATTTTATTTTCAACTGGGGTGTGTTGGCGGTTGTTTTTTTATTTTTCTTTTTATACTTGCACCCACTTTTTACGTTTAGTTTTTAGTACCTACCGTAGGTACTGTAAGTATAAGTAAGTGTCGGTTTTTTTTAAAATATTTTTGTAACGGCCGTTTCACGCACCAGTTGAGTATTTTTTTTGTTTTTTTCTTTGTGTAGTTATAGTTTTATTTAGATTTTTTTATTTTTAGCTCATCATAAAGGAACGTAGTGTAGGTTCAATTTTATTGTAACAGACGGAGTATTTTTAATTATTATGTGCTGGCAAAGATTTTGGACATTTACCCGATCTTCTTAATTTTATTTTGTTTTCTTTTCTACGTACCGCGTCAACCGGTCTACTATTATTGTTTTTTTTAATCTTTCACGTAATTTAATTTTTTATTTGAAACATGGACAAAGCATTTCATATCAGGATGCAATGTGAGCGCGGTTTTTGGGAGGATTTATCAAGGTTGAGGTTCGATGGCAGGACTTGCGTCCGAGCTTTCATCCAGCGCGTCAGGGAATTCTGCGAGGCTAGGAGCGTTTCCGAACAGATGTTGCTGTCCTACGCGACGCAGATTTTTGTAGGCGATGCCTTACATTGGTTCAGAAGCGTTAGGCACGATGTCTCTGATTGGGATTCTTTATGTATTTTACTCAAGCAGGATTTTGGTGAGTTGGATTTTGACTTTAAGTTTTTGGCTGAAATTAGGCAGCGTACGCAGGGGGAGTCTGAAAATATTACCATTTACCTTGCAGTTATGTCGGGCATGTTTTCGCTTTTAACAGATCCGCTTGAGGAGGAGGAGCAGTTGGAAATTATTCTCCACAATATTAGGCCTATGTATGCTAATGTTTTAGCGTGTTCTCCGGGCATCCAATCCATTGCAGATTTGAAAACAATTTGCAAGAACTTCGAGGTTGTTCAGGCTAGGTTGTCTCAATTTCAGGAGCCGCCTAAGTTGGGCTCTGACACTTTGGCTCCCGAGTTTGCCTATGTTGGCAATAATACTTCAGACTCCGGTCATACATTTATTAATAATGATAATAATGATAGTTATAATGATGATAACGGTTATTTTGTTCATGCCGTAAGTTTACAGATTTGTCCTTCCTCTACTCGTTCTTCCTCCTGTCCTAGTTGTCTTAGCAATGAGCATACCTCACCAATTGACCTCAGTTCGTCACTCGATTCCTCGCATGAGGCTTTTACGGTTCTTCCAACCCCTTCTGTGAGTGATTTGACTACCTCTACAGATCCGCCGCTGACTGTTAGTACGTTAGACGATCCTCGATCATTTAATTGCCATTCCCTTGGTTTCGTGGGTTCGATTTGTGCTGCGGATTTAATTTTGAATATTTCCCCTAGTTCTCAGCCAATACCAGATCTCCCTGAGGTAATTTTAGATAAGGCGAGTGACCTTAAGTCACAACTTCCCGGTGTGGTTCTCCGGTGTAGAATAGGCCACCCCAATTCATCCTGTGGGCGTCGTAAAAGGCGACGAAGGAGTCCTGTTTGCCGCTTTTCCAAAGGGCGTCGTAAAGGGCGACTCGAGGTCTATGCAAGGCAATTTCAATACCTTCCCGGTGTGGTACCCCGGTGTAGAATAGGCCACCCCAGTTCTTTCCCTGGGCGTCGTAAAAGGCGACGAAGGGATTCTTTCCGCCGGCATTATTCCTTCTTTAGGTTGCCCCGGCATAGGAAGGCGTTTCCTATCTCTTTTCCCTCTTCCCATAGGCGTCATACTAAGCGTCGGGGAGATTATTTTCGGCAATATCGCCGTCTTTTCTATTTGTCCTACGGGCCTAGTAAAAATCGTTTGATTTTTCCCCGTGGGCGCCTTAAAATATTTATTTGTAGCCCACCTTTTCGAGAATGCCTATCTTTATTCCCGGTGTGGTACCCCGGTTTAGAATAGGCCACCCCATTTCTTCCTCGGGCGTCGTAGAAGGCGACGATGGGATATCTCTGCCGTAACATCATTTCCTTCCATTGATAGGGCTTAGGATAGAGCAGAAGTTTTGTTATATTGCATGTTAGTTTTCTCATTTAAGTTGTATTATTTTTGTTGTTATAGGGATCTTTGCGTCAATGTTAGTTTCATCTTGTCAACTTATCTTAGCTACATACTCCAAGTTTCTTTTCTTTCAATGTTTTATAACTATTGGTTATTCCAAGAGTTCTTGTTGGGTAATGGTATTCCCATTATTCCCCACATTTGGTATATTAATGATATTAATATCATTCTTGGTGCCTAGGAGCGGTTTGCAACTCCCTAAATAAGCCCTTGCTAGTTTTTTGGCATCTCTGTTAGGATGTTTTATAGAGCGGTTTGGCAACTCTTAAAATAAGCCTTCAGCCTAATCTAAACTATTATACTCTATAATAAAAGATCTTGGTAGTATGTACTTTTGTGGATATAATTCTCACGCGTCGTTCCATCTTGTTTTCTAGTATTTGGCAGGTTCCTGGTTTTTACTATTTATTGGTTACCTTGTTGTTTTGATATTTGCGTCTGTATTATGGCATATTTAGTGCGATACTGCCGTTATTGTGTTTTGCGTGATGTATGCTAGTGGATATTTTGATAGGTTAACAAATACTTAGGTACAGTTTTGACGCGGATTTTGTCCTTTTAGTAGAACAAAATCCTTCTCTGGCGCGCGGGGTATTGTAACGTTGTAACGTCACTGTTTTTTGACAGACCCGTATTGAGGGTATGTCATAAAACTTTCGTTAAAAAATAAACAAGTTGTCGCATCGAACCTTGATAAGTTCTTTTAGTATTTCTAATTAGCAGTCATTTATTTTCTTATTGTTATAAATAGCTTAGTAATAAATAAAACATCATTACTTTCAAACGAGCATAAAACAATTACTTCAACAATATTTTCGTTTACGTTTTAGTCAACTCATTATCGAACGAACTTTATTTTATCATTTTGTGAACGCATCGACAGAATGATCTCGGTCCTTCGCGAGCGGCTTAGAGTGAGTTGCGAGCATATATAAACGCTGATTCACTCACCTGCGACCTTTTTTCGCTTCGTCATTTCTACGTGCAAGTTTTTCAACGCGACACTGTTCGCTATTTATTTTAATTTTTTCACCAAATAAGTGGTGATAATTTAATTCCAATGTAACGAATAAATACTTTCTTTAAGTTATTTATCTAAGATCTGTGTAGTGATAAACCCCGATATTGGGTAAGTGTTTAATTGTTTTGCCAGCAAATATAGCTAACCGCCGGTTACCGTTTTTTTTCATCCATTTGAAATTGTAATACGTAGCCGTTACATATCGTATTGTGATTTCCATGTAGCTGTTTTTTCCATCAACAATTAGCTAGCATCTACTCCTGTGCTGCATTGTATTTTCATTGGCGTTAGCATTTTCATGTTGTAATTGTGTTTTTTCTTACTGCCACTTGCTGTAAACTCCGATCTGATTGTGACACACACCTTCAACAAGCGCACTAGGTACTTCTCGCTTTGCTTACGCCGTTCACGTCACAATCAGAAGAGTACGGCTGTGGACAGCTAGTCACACGCTGGAAATCGCTGATTCCAGGGTTCTACGTTACGGATTCTACGTTACGGATTCTACGCTCCGGCTACGCTTCTACGTGCCGGCTTCAACTTCTACGTTCCGGCTGAAGACGCCGGACCTTGCTGCCTCATTCCTGGTTCCTGGTCGGCCTGCAGGCCGCTTTCTACCCGTGGTCACCTTCGCCACGTCTCTGGCGGTGAACCTACGCTCGACGGCGATCGCTGGGCGCGCATACTCCTCTGCAGCAGCGAGCTCCACGTCGCGTCATACGGCTAGGCCAGGGAAGTGCCTGTCTCGCCCCCAGAATCTAAGTGTTTGCAATTTTGACCGGCTTAAGAACCACGCCCTGAGAACCTTTTATTTTGTTAGTTCGGTGTTACCAACACAATCTAGAATTATAATTTAGGTTAGTTCGGAATTACCTGTAGTCGAGTTTTTTTCATTAGATCGGTATTTCCAACATTGTTGTTTTTACTAAGCATCCATTTTGTACTTCTTTTAATAAAATTTTATGTTGACTTGTTAGGTGTTTAATTTATTTTTACGGGCCACCTATACACGTCACACAATAATAATTCAACTTAACATCTTGGATATTTTTGTTTTCGAGAATGGTTAGGGCTGCCACAGAAAATTCAAAACATTAAAAAAACGACCTAAATATTCGAACGCGCACAACTTCGAATCCAATGGATTGATTTCAATGAAATTTTACATGGATATGACTAATAGTCTAACTTAACATCTAGCATATTTTTTTTCGGTAAAGTTTAGGGTTGCCACAAAACATTCAAAACTACCTAAATATTCGAACACGCACAACTTCGAATCCAATCAATTGATTTCAATGAAATTTGGCATGGATATGACTAATAGTCCAACTTAACATCTAGGATATTTTTTTCTAAAATATTAGGTTGTAAATTTTTATGACCACACAGAAATTCTAGGCAAAAATAAGTTTAAGTTATTGAAATACGTCTATTTAGAGCGGAGCCCTACGTTGTGTGTGATCCGACACTATTTGGACTAGATAATCTTAATTTTAATAATAATAATAAATATTTTATTGCTGCGTTCTACAATCTTAAGTTTAGTTTTTCTTAACTAGATGTCGCTATACTTAAAATCAGACAATGCCTGCCTTGCACCACATGGCAAAATTTAATATCTTCCTTGCTTCAAGAAATTCAGTTTTTTTATTCCTAATTACGTATAAAAAAACATTAAGCGGGTCTTTGTATCACGCGGAATCTTAGAATCTCTGGAATTCATCTCCACAGTACTAATGCCGTAGGGAAGCTACCTACCTAAGAAGTAAGTCTAGAGGACCTGCTAATTTTGAATTAAGTAGTAATAGAAACATAGACATTGGACTCTGAACTCAAACCCCTCAGGAATGATGCTGCTGGGTAACTACCTGCTTAAACCATAAATCTGGAGGACCTGCTAACTTTGAATTAGCAATGTGGGTATCAAGTAGAAACTTCTCAGGCGAGGTCGCGTTTCCGATCCGGCGGTAGAATTTAAGGAAAACATGTAAAATTACTATTTGTAAGTGCCCCCCTAGGCCTTAACAAAATAAACGCTTTGACTATTGACTTAGATGGGGAGGTGGCTGGGTTGCGCTTCCGGCTCTCTCCCTCATCATACGAAACGAAGGTAAATTAGCTACTTGAATGCCGATCTCCACCTTACTGGTCAGACTCTACCACCTTACTGCTATAGACTGGTACAGATAGACAGCCACGGACATACGAACTCAGACTGATGCAGACTGACGTAATACAGATTAGACGATAGACAAAATTATATTTAAGGGCTTCACCGACTGGACGCGGACGGAGTCGCGGGCACAGCTAGTAATAAATATAATACATATTTAGGTATGTATAATTAAAAAGAAGTAGCAGTAGAAGTAGTATTAAGTAGCGACTGTAGCCTAGGGGTGAACAGGTTGGGCTAGCAATCAGAAGGTCCCAGGTTCGATCCCCGGTGGGGCATGCACCAATGGATGAATTATCATCTATGTGTATAATTTACAGTTCGCTGACGGTGAGGGAAAACATCGTGAGAAAACCTACCTATCCCTCGGGATTAGGTAATAGTCAGTTCCTGTATACACGGCGACAAGGTTCACCACCTGTCACGTTGGGTTCTGACTATCTGGCGAAACGTGGGCTTTGAGTTGGTTAATACCTCCACAATGTGGTGGTGTATGGCCACTCGAGCCTCTGACTACCCCCGAATGGGGATAAAAGTCGTGACGTTACATAATTAAAAACAAAATAAAAGAATTGATGAAGTGAAGAATTGATGAAGTGGTGGAGGACCATGATGTGTGGTTGTTATTGGGGGATGCCTACGTCCAGCAGCATAAACGTCATTGTTTAGAAGGAGAAAGCCATAGCCCGCTAGTGGCGGACCCTGAGATGGACAAGGAGAGGGATAGAGGGTTGAGATCTTTGGCGTAAACTCACTCTCGTCAGGATGCTTGCACGTGTACATCCTCATGTGGCAGACGCTCATGAAGGTCTGGTAGATACCAGTGGTCTGGTACTTGGCGCACACCATGACGTCACGAGAGGGGCACACCCGAGGACACAAGGCCTCGTACTCCTCATCTGACACAAATGAAAGAGTTTGAACTGAGCGTCTCCGTGCCTCGGAGAGCACGTGTCGCTCGGTCCCGCGCCTCACCCCAGTCTTATCGGAGCCGTCCCGTTGGAGTATAAGAGTGAGGGAAGAGAGAGTGTGCCTGTGCGCACACACTTGTGCGCTATAAGGGCCTCCGCAGACTTGCTACTTTTAGCATCGGCGATCGGCGATTTTGATGCTGTGTAGCAAGTCTGTGGAGGCCCTAATATCTCCTGCGCAGATTGCTGTCTCTGTTGTGATTGGCTGCCGAAATTCTATCAGGAGGACTATTATGCTGGTTGCCGCGAATGGAATGGCCTACAATGACACTTTTTGCGATTCAATTGCAGACCTAAAATGAATCGCTCCCTTATTAAACTGCACAATAATAATGTAACAACTCACCTGATACCATATCACCCGGTATTTCTGTAAAAGAAAACAATTACTTATTTAATAAGGGCCACCGCAGACTTGCTACTTTTAGCATCGGCGATCGGCGACTTAGTCGCTTTTCAGAAGCTCGATGCAGCGACTGAACGCTACACCTCGCACACTTGCGGATGCCGGTCGCAGCGATTTTTCATGTTGACTAAAGGCTACCGGATCAGCATCGGAGCAGTCGCTGCGTCCGATCGCAGGAAGTCGCAAAATCGCGATGCTGCATCGATGCAGTCGCAAAATCGCGCGACTTTGATACTGCGATCGTACGCAGAGAGTTGCCAAAACGCGATGCAGCATCGATGAAGTCGCAAAATCGCCGGTCGCCGATGCTAAAAGTAGCAAGTCTGCGGAGGCCCTAAGGCAACGCGCAGCGATGCAGCATGCTGCATCAAACACCTGCATTAAACACTAAGTTGCGTGTTGAAGAGAAATAATACAAGGTATCCCAATTAGCAAGGGAGTTCCAAAATACCTTAGTTCTAGAGCTTCTTACGAAGTAAGTAGGCCAAAAAACATCGACATAGACTAGTATAGTGATGGGTGTTCTCGAGAACATTCTCACCCTCGGAAACTTACTCGTGAGAATTTTCGAGAATTTATCTTCTGAAGCATGTTAAACTTGGCATAGAACTCATTAAACATGCAAGTATGGTGGTTTTAATAGTTTTTTAAGATTTAAAGTTAGGATAACGTCACCCAAAATATAAGATTCTCAAAAATTCTCACGAGTAAGTTTCCAAGGGTGAGAATGTTCTCGAGAACATCCCATCACTAGACTGGTAGCACCAACACAGCCGTCCGTGACGAGACAAAACGCGAGATAAACGGATTTTGTCTCGTCACATGCATTATGTAAGAGACAGCGACTCAGTGCTACATACTGCGTGATAAAAGTCTTGTCTTAGCGGGTGTGCTAGCCCTTCTGAAAGGAGATGTAATATCCTCACCTGTGCTTCCGGTGGGCTCAATTGAATCCATCGGTTTTATTTTAACGATCTCTTCTGTCACCCCGACAGCTACATCGTCTGTAGTTGCGATTGAAAAACTTTAGTGTTAATTGTACAGGGGGCTTACCACAAGCTCTTATTGCGATTCAATTACAGGAACGTATTAACGTTTCAGCGACTTTTTGTGCAATGATGTACCTTATTGTTATGACAATAAGAAACGTCATTAAAACGTCGTTAAAACGTTCCTATAATTGAATCGCAATAAGAGCTTGTGGTAAGCCCCCTGTTAATTTTACAGGATTATTTCAGTTAACTGAAAAGTTAACGGACACAACTCCATTAGCGCGTTGCGTTGCGTCGTCGCAAGATTTTGTACTGGCGCATCACTCTCCCCCGCTTCGTCTCTCGCCCGTCGACCCTGTGATCCGTTGCGACGACGCAGCGCAGCGCACTGGTGGAGCCGCCCTCTTACCATACGATAAGAAGAAGAATTCAATATCAGTTGGGTCAAAAATTAAGGTAATATTTTTTTTTATTATGAGAATTAGAATTCTGAATACTCTCCTTCAATAAGTCCTTCAACTTACCTCACAACCTGTATACACTAAGAAAATTGGAAAGTTTTTTTTACGTTCTGTTTGTTTTACGTGTGTTTGTTTTGTTTGTGTTGTTTTGTCGTTTTGTTTGTTGTGTGTTGTTACGTTGTGTTGTTAGGAAACCTGCATGTCTTAGACATGTGAAATCCACCAACCCGCGCTGGGCCAGCGTGGTGGATTATGGCCTGAATCCCCCTCGCATTGAGGGGAGGCCCGTGTACAGCAGTGGGACGTTAAAAAGGGCTATTATTATTATTGTTTTAATGCCAAAAACATTTTTACCTTCATTGGGCGGAAAGTCTGAAAAAAAATGGTTGCTTATAATAGTCACGCATGGATTGTACAACGAGTGAGGGTAATTCACACTTCTCAACCCCCTGTAGGTATGTCGTAATGTAAATCCTTACCATCAGACACGACTGGCTCCTCCACCGCTGTCTCGTCAAGTTTTATACCTGTCAAAGGAGTTCGTAAATTATAATAAACTATGGTCTTAGTTGGTGACCTCTGAACTTATAGACCATTCATGGATGGGGAGCCCGGCGTGCACTTCGTGGATTTAATCGAGCGTCGTCCAAACCTAATAGATTCGGTAGATGAGATAATAGGAAGAATACATTGTTCTAGATGTTTCCACTTTCAGCGGTGGGGGAAGCGTCTACATAACATTTTCATTTTTTTTTTATAAAAAGCAATGACATGGAAATACTCAAACGTGTCAGATATTGATACTTTTCATGCTCCAACATGATAAATTGAAAAAATATATTTACTCGAGCGCGCCAGAATTTGTAAGCATCTATAGGCTACGGTAACTGCTTAAAATCATGCGGGCCGTACGTTTTTTTGCCACCGCAGTGCTATAATAAAAAAAAACTGAGGGGGTGAACAAGTGAAACTTCCAGATGCTTCCATTTCTTAGACTGACGATCAAATTAGCAAAATTGACACTTTTGACACTTCTTAGCTAGTAATGAATCCCTCTTATCTTAATCTGACGAGTTCGAGTATTTTAAGATGGTCTATTTTTTTTTTTTGGTTCCCCTGAGCGTACCCACCAATATTAAGGGCTCATACTGGTTGGAAGTTCTTATCAATATGTAAGCTGTCTCCCTTATCTTAATCTGACGCGCTCGAGTAAATCCAGAAAATCCTTCTACGGCACCCCATCTATCATCCACGGCGCTCAAAACAACTGGTTAAACTGGTTACGAACCAAAATTACTAATGAGTTCATCATCACCATCATCTCAGCCGAAAGACGTCCACTGCTGGACATAGGCCTCCCCCAAGGTTCGCCACAATGACCGGTCTTGCGCTGCCCGCATCCAGCGGAAACCCGCGACCTTCACCAGGTCGTCGGTCCACCTTGTGGGAGGCCTACCCACGCTACGCTTTCCGGTGCGCGGCCGCCACTCGAGAACTTTTCGGACTAATGAATTACTAGAATGTAATAGCACTAGTAATTGAATGGCGGCTCGTACACAACGCTACTAAAAAACTGGCTAGTAATTAATTCGTAATTAGTTAGCGCATGATTCGACGTGCTGGTTTGGTATTACTAATTACTTAGTAATTTTAATTACTAACCAGGGCCGTTTCTTTTGAGTGCGCCATGGATTAATAGGCTAAGAAGTCATAAAAAAACTGTGTAGACTAGGGAAAGGTTTATGGTTTATGAGTATGTTTTTAAGGGCCGCCACATACATACGGAATTCCGTTTCGGAATATCGAATCGGGATTCCGAACGCAGTAAATCCATCCAAATGTATGGACGTATCACATACGTACAGTATTTTTCCGTTCGACATTTTTCCGATTCGGAATTCCGAATGGTAGCCTGTGCGTTCGGAACTAGTCCGACGGAAATGAGAGTATGTGTGTATTAAGCTGACGGAATCCCGATTCGATATTCTGAAACGGAATTCCGTATGTAGGTATGTGGCGACCTTAAGGATGTAAGGTTTGCGCGATGGTGCACGAAATTTTGCATGGCGCCTCAGTTTAGGTCTGCAATTGCGTCGCGGAATTATACCTTCAATTATCCAAGAGCTGGTGGTCTCCCAGGTGCGCACTCCGACGTAACGAATGGGAAACGGTTCGGGGTCCGTCCAGGACATGAAAGGGTCGGTTTCACCCTCGCTGCCAACCTTGATATTGCCATCTTTCCAGCTGATCCAGAAATGACGGAAGTCATCAGGGTCCAAAAGACCTTTCCGTTCGATGCGGGAGTAGCCTGGCATAATGTTGTCTCGTTTGATTAGGCTCAATTTGTTGCGCCATGATCCAATGATGACCTGATGATAATCATTATATTTATATTTCTCGTCGAGGGTCACACCTTGGCGTCAATGTTTGACACCATTGTCGATCCTGACTTACAGGAGTATAAGCCCGAACCCCCTTCCCCCTCCCTCCGTCCCAATCCCCTTCAGGTCGGCAACGTGCGAGAAATGCCTTTGGTATTGAAAGCATTTTTTTTTTAAGTGGAGAAGTAAAGATAAGCGACTGTAGCCTAGGGGCGAACACGTTGGGCTAGCAATCAGAAGGTCCCAGGTTCGATCCCCGGTGGGGCATGCATCAATGGATGAATTTTCATCTATGTGCATTATTTACAGTTCGCTAACGGTGAGGGAAAACATCGTGAGGAAACCTACCTATCCCTCGGGATTAGGTAATAGTCAGTTCCTGAATACACGGCGACAAGGTTCACCACCTGCCACGTTGGGTTCTGACTATCAGGTGAAACGTGGGCTTTGAGTTGACTTAATACCTCCACAATGTGGTGGTGTATGGCCACTCAAGCCTCTGACTACCCCCGAATGGGGATAAAAGGCGTGACGTTATATAGAAGTAAAGATTATTTATGTAGGTAGAGCTTACCTCGACTATTGGGTTTGCGTCAAAAGGCTCCGTAGTAAGCGCGAAGTGTGCACTATTATCTGTTTTCACTTTAAACTTCACAGAATACGCATCAGTCCTCGCTTTCGAGAGCGGGTAGAAAAGGTATTCCTGAAGTCCATCGTGATTCACATCTGCAAGCATAATGAGAATCAATACTAGGTCAATAAATCAACTCATAACCAAAACTATAGTCCAAACTAAGCTTTCTTATCAATATAATTTTAAAATCATCGAAATCGGTCCATCCATTGCGAGGTCAAGTGCGCGTGGCCCAAATGACGTCACAACAACCGCGCGCGAACTTGGCTAGTAATTTGGTCACAGCTTCGTAAATTTTTGTCGTAGACCAAAAATGTTTGCACTGTCTGTTATGGATTTCTTAGCTCTATAACTCTGCATTCGTTACGGGTCTCCATTGTCAAAAATTATACTTTGCAATTGCGTAATGTTTGTCTATTAAGGAGATGTTCGCACCTACAATTGTTTCACGCTCGTTTACCTCCGTCGGTGTTGCCACTTTGCTACTTATATCATCTTTCCTCCGAGCTATAAGAAAATTCGTGTTACCAAGAGAAAAATAACAGCTTACTACTCGACCAAGCCAACGCAACCCGTCGGCGGGGATGCCGCATCCACCCGAGTGCCTACTTGGCTTGGTGGAGTAGACCACGTCAGGAACCTACCATGACATTTTATTGCGATTCAGTTGCAGACCTGAAATAAATCGCTAGATTTAATAAGAGTAGCGATTCATTTTAGGTCTGCAACTGAGTCGCATGTTTAGGGGGCAGCTTTCATTAGAACGCAGAATAGATTTCGAAACAGAAATTAATTATTTTATTAAGACCAATTGGGAATCAGTTCAAGCTTGGTCATGGTATGAAAAGAAGCTATTAAGTTTACCGAGTAATCCAGAATTAATAAACAAGTTAAGATGTCATGGCTGCTAATATTAACTCAGTTCGAAAGCAATAATCACCTCACCCCAAAAAAAATATGTCGATGTTAGTACGTAATTTAACTTTTTACACTAGATGTCACTAAGTGTAGGATGATAAAAGAGACGTACAAAGGGTCGCCATCTAGTGTCGGGTAGCATTATATTTGGGATGCGAACGTTGGCAAGACGTCTGCACAGGACGAACGCCGACAGCATACTGACTTAAGCCACGCCTACTGTGATGACGTCAGGGGCCTTGTGAAGTTATGGGGCCCGGGTGCTTAGACCATGTCCTTTCTATGTGTGGTCCATGGTATTAACACTATTACCTATTTCTATGTCAGCTTGTACAGGACGCTACTCATAAACCAGTTCTTTTTATAGGACTGTGGTGGCAAAAAAGCGTACGGCCCGCCTGATGTTAAGCAGTTACCGTAGCCTATAGATGCTTACAATACCAAAGGTATTGCTCGCACATTGCCGACCTGAAGGGGAGTGGGATGGAGGGAGGGGCAGGGGGGGTGGGCTTACGGCTCTCTCACTCATCGTACGAAACGCAGCTGTGATAGCTGCTTTACGCCGATCTTCTGTGAGAGGGTGGTACTATCCCGGTTAGTAATTCATGTTAATACCTACCTCTTACTCTTACTCTTACATGTCGCTTGCGGCGCATGTGGTCTGAAAAGAACGTCCATACTCAATAATTTCCGATTCTGTGCTTACCAAGCCAACATTTTTTCATAAAATGGGGTTACCATATCCATTAACCAAATAGGAATAAAATTTAAAATATTTCGGGTTTAAAATACATTGTAGTAAACTACTAATTGTAGTAATTTAAAATAAACATGCTCCCCGGGGAAATGAACGGAGAAATGCCGTGTATTACCATTTTTATTTGTTGTCGTGTTTGAATTGTTTTTAATAACAGTCGCAGAATTGTGTCTGCAATGTTTCATTGGCACGATCGTTGCTTCAAAACCTGCAACATTAAATAGATGAAAACCAACTCAAACTAGAGGTGGGTTTAAACGTAAAAAAAAAATAACACTGCTAAATGCTAGTGCTAATAATAATTAACACTTATAATTAATACTTAGCTATTTTTAGCAACTGCTAAATTTAAAACACAGATTGTTAACATTATTAATTCATTTCAATTTTATTTTACGGTATCGCTATCGTAAAAAAGTTCCATATTTCACTTTTTTATGCCGATTAATATCCATGTTAGAGTACTTATTGAAAGAAAGTATTATTTTTGAAACGTAAACAACACTACACAAACAATTGAAATTTCACTCATTACCTAGATAACGTAACACGTAAATATAGTTACTTGTGACTGCTATATTTAACACATATCTTAGAATTTATTTAACAGAAGTTGACACTAAATAAATTTAGCACTGTTGATTTAGCAGCTTATAAAATTTAGACCCATCTCTAATCAAACAATTAACTGTTTTACGTCTTGTTCGTGCTGATCTCAGAAACCGCTGCATTTTCTGCAGAATTTTCTTCCAAAGAACAACAAGCGAATGGTTTTTCTGAGTGAATAGGAACAATGACAGAAAGATTCTACCCTAAGGGCTTAGAAAGACAGATATCTTTTCGATGTGCTATATTTTTATTTGTGTGTTTACCTTGATGGCACTTCATGTACTGCATCTCGCATTTGTTTATCATAATGATGTACATAGTGCTGTTCTTGTGGTGCTTGTGCTTCAGCTTCAGGCACGCCGGCTCTTCCGCTGCCGAGCATTTTATATTGTTGCATTCACTACTTAACTGTGGTACTATTAACTTCTTGCTTTTATTTAGTTCTGTGTCGCATAGTGCTACGTTGAGGCCTGGAAATAGATACCAAACATTAGGGGCCATCCATTAATTACGTCACACGAATTTCATGATTTTTAGACCCCCCCCCCTCTCTCCCCCTTGTCACAGCTGGTCACATTTGCGAGACCCCCCCTCCCTGTGTGACGTCACATATTATTTTTTATAATTTTCAGAAATTTTCAAAATTTTTCGTTAAAAATTATAACTTCGGTTTTAATACTTAGATATATTAGATTTTTAGATGTGACGTCACAAAACTTAGGACCCCTCCCACCCCCTTGTCACACAATTTCACATTTCGTCGTCGTCCCTCCCCCCCTTCCCCCTTTAAGTGTGACGTAATTAATGCATTGTCCCTTACGTTCCCAAACTAACGAAATGCGAATTGTGGATCCAACACAGTGCAAGTCCGCCTACCCTTTTGAGAAAAAGAGGTATGATTGTGTATTTATAGAAGTAATAACATACTTACTACGTGACGGTGAGGGAAAACATCGTGAGGAAACCTACCTACCCCTCGGGATTAGGTAATAGTCAGTTCCTGTATACACGGCGACAAGGTTCACCACCTGTCACGTTAGGTTCTGACTATCTGGTGAAACGTGGGCTTTGAGTTGGCTTAATACCTCCACAATGTGGTGGTGTATGGCCACTCAAGCCTCTGACTACCCCCGAATGGGGATAGAAGTCGTGACGTTACATTACATTAATAACATACCAAGAAATAAAACAAAAATGCGGAGTTGCATTATAAACGTTTATCACAAACTTGCTTTCTGTACTTTACTGTGTTGTATTGTGTGTAATGCTTTAGGTACGTATTATATTGCGTAAAATCTGATCATAAAACAAAATTTATTGACTTTTTTATAGATCCGTATTTAACTGGCGGCATATAAGTATACCCGAATGAAGTAAGAGGCTATGCACACGGAGCAACTTTAGTTGCCGAAACTAGCAACTTAGTTGCCGTAACTATCATATTTTTAATACTTTTTTGGCAGTTGCAGCAATCAATTGCCAGTTGCAGCAACAGTTGCCGCGATTGTCCCAATTGTTTTATATGAAAACAGCTAGTTGCGAGTTGCCAGTAGCCTCAAAAGTAGCCCGTGCATAGCCCGCTTCAGCAGCGTCGCAATACAGGTTTTTCATGCGAAAAATCGATTGCGACGCCGCTAGTGCTAACTTCATTAGGTTCAACTTACGCGCCGCGATCTAATAGAATGATAAAGCCGAAACGAAATTAAATTTTGATGATACCAAAGACATTACTAAGAAAGTGGATACACGTGACCGTCCAAAACAGTATTCCTACTTATAGAGTCCATAGACACAGTCGCTCGCGGAAAATAATGTTGAAAACATGTCAGTATTAACATAGCGTTATGGCCGGCGCACAGTGAAAATGGCAGCGCATGGCATTTTAATTTTTATCAATCTAATTTAATACTTATCCAATCGAAATAAGGTGCTCCAGCGGGTGCACCGAGAAAATACTCCGCGATGCTCCGAGGTCGATCACCGAGCATTGAAATGTATACCTTATTTCGATTGGATAAGTATTAAATTCGATTGCTAAAAATTAAAATGCCATGCCATGCCGTCCTCATTGTGCGCTGGCCATTGCTGTTTGAAAATGTATACAATTATTCTTTTTCTATTGAGAAGAGTAACCATTGAGGTTCTTGCCGGCTCTTCTTAATGGAAGCAACATTACGAACCGATGGTCACGCTAAAATATTGTATATTTTTGAACGATTCAGAAACGGAATGAATAGACGTTGACTTTGAATTGTGAGATTGTGAGTGTGTGAATTTCGCTGCATGTAGTGTATCTAGCACGACTCCTTATTGCGATTCAATTGCAGATCTAAGGGCCACCGCAGACTTGCTACTTTTAGCATCGGCATTCGGCGACTTAGTCGCTTTTCAGAAGTTCGATGCAGCGACTGAACGCTACACCCCGCACACTTGCGAATGCCGGTCGCAGCGATGTTTCATGTTGACTACAGGCTACCGGACCAGCATCGGAGCTGTCGCTGCGTCCGATCGCAGGAAGTCGCAAAATCGCGTTGCTGCATCGATGCAGTCGCAAAATCGCCGATCGCCGATGTTAAAAGTAGTCAGTCTACGGAGGCCCTAAAATGTACGATCATCTAAGTCGACCAGCGCGGCAGCGTGATCTCTTTCTTTAATTATTACGCAGAATAGATTCTGAGGTCTAATTTCATTCGTTCATTTGTGCATTTGTTTCATGTTCAGTTAACTGAGTTTTTTTCAGCTGCTTGCTGCATTTGCTCCGGAATATTGAATCCTTATATCGAATTCAGTATATTTTTTATTAACTCATACATAGGTACTCCGTTTTGGACATTTTGGGAAGATAAAAAAAAATTATACCTAATGATATTAGCACTAAGTACTTATAGAGTCAGTTAGTACATTTTCGAAATTAAAACGTCTATATTTTTGCCAATTTTGAAGTTATTTTGAAATTGTTTCACGGTTAGTAATCGTAAGACGTACTTTACATAAATATATCTACAATACGATCATCCGCTATTGTCATGGTTGGGAGGTACTATACTACTAATAGGTAGGGTAGGCCCCCACAAGGTGGACCGACGACCTAGTGAAGGTCGCGGGAAACCGCTGAATGCGACCAGCACAGGACCGGTCGATGTGGAAACCCTTGGGGGAGGCATATCCAACAGTGGACGTCTTTTGGCTGAAATGATGATGACTCTTCTTCCTAGCCTTATCCCATGATGAGGGGTCGGCTTTCAGTCTACCCTGATTTGGCTGATCACCGATATTTACACGGAGCGATTGCCATCTGCCCTCCGAGACCCAACTAGTGGGACTATCGGCAACCTAAGGGTAACACCATTTTGTCAGATTTTCAGGCTGCCCGTAACGACTGTTAAAGATCTTCAAATGACACCCGGGACCGGAAGCTTAACGTGCCCTCCGAAGCACGGATGAAATGATGATGATGATATCAGCTAAAATAATACATCAACGGACAAAAAACATTTAATCATCACCTGTACTGTTATTAGCTATTTTAGACTCGAAATATACTCCGTTGACCTTCAATCTCTTGGGCACTACCATCTTCTTCAGCTCATCATCAGATAGTCTGCCGTCTCTGAACTCAGCGCCATCGGACTCATCATCTGTATCGATCCTGCCATCTTCAGGGTGGTAAGGGTTCCTTGGTTTCATAATACCAGGAAGCACAAGAGTTAATGTTGCCACTACTGGAAATAATCATCAAGAATTACTATGGTGGTTGAGCCAAGCTGTAGCCAATTGACTGCAGCTCATATAAAGGGTCGGCCGGGGTAGTACCACCCTCTCACAGAAGATCGGCGTAAAGCTATAACAGCTGCGTTTCGTACAACGAGTGAGGTCGCTCGTACATTGCGGACCTTCAGGTCCGCAATGTACGAGCAATGCCTTTGGTATTGCAAGCATCTATAGGCTACGGTAAGTGCATAACATCAGGCGGGCCTTTTACCGTCCCACTGCTGGTCACGGGCCTCCCCTCAACGCGAGGGGGATTCAGGCCATAATCCACCACGCTGGCCCAGTGCGGGTTGATGGATTTCACATATGTCTTAAGAAGATTTTTCTAAGACATGCAGGTTTCCTCACGATGTTTTTCTTCACCGTAAGCAAGTGATAATCATATTAAAGTTATGATTCGCACATAGATATCGAAAAATCCAGAGGTCTGAGCCGGGGTTTGAACCCAGGACAGTCCGCAAGACGCGTGCTTAACCAATCGGCTATCACTGCTTTGAAATAACAAAGCAATAATGATGAAAATAATAACTTACGGTAAAAAATAAGAATGCATGTTATCATAATAAAGTTTGTTTTCACATTATTTACTTTTTCGTTATTGATATTTTTTATGGCAAAAATTTTAATGCAGGCTTGAGTTCCGTATAGAATTTATCGCACTGAATATTGAGCTAATTTTCAGATTTTGTCAAAAGATGCTGTAGCCAATTGACTGCAGCTCATATAGAGGCTGGCTCAACCTGAGTAGTACCACCCTCTCAAAGAAGATCGCCGTAAAGTAGCTATTTTAGCTGCGTTTCTTACAATGAATGAGACAGATGGAAGCCCAACCTCTTTTTTAGGGTTCCGTACCCATAAGGTGCCAAAGGGACCCTATTACTAAGCCTACGCTGTCCGTCTGTCCGTCCGTATGTCTGTGAGCGGGCTGTATCTCACGAACCGTAATAGGTAGAGACTTGAAATTTTTCACAGAATATGTATTTCTGTTGCCGCTACAACAAATACTAAAAATAAAACATTTTTTTAAAATAAAGGGGTCCCCGTACAAGAAACTTGATATTTTTGACGTGACGGTGGTACGGAACCCTATAAATGCGAGTCCGACACGCACTTAGCCGGTTTTAGTTGTATACTATGTGAAAGCATGGATTTATAATGCGGATCTATAATGTTGTTTATGGCATTTCAATTTCACGGTGCGTTGCGTTTTCAATATGGATTTTATTAACCGACTTCAAAAATAAGGAGTTTCTCAATTCGACTATATGTTTTCTTTTCATTATGTCCGATTGTAGGCGCACATTACTTTTAGGTAAGTAGTACTAGTTGTACCCCGCGGTGCCGCTTGTCAAAAAATAATATGACATGTGACAGCAGCAATGACAAATGTCAATGTCAAATTTGACCAACAGATCATGTGTGAGAAAGGAGTCTAAGCTTTCGTCACGGAATGGCCGTATTTCCACTACCCGGCACGGCGATGGCGTTTTGCGCAGTTGTCATTGGTCAGTGACTAGTTGTCATTGGTCAGTGACCAATGAAAAAGCTGCCGCCATGCCGGTGCCGTGCCGGCTAGTGGAAAAACGGCCAATAGCTACCCTCTACTCAAATTGTTTTTTTTCATGAAAGCTGACTGTCATGTTATATGACAATCAAATTGAAAATCGCCCCTAGCGGACGAGGACACCAGTGGTAGCGCAACCAGTCGCTCCACCAAAAAAATGTTTAGAGCTGTATGGAGGGTATCGCACCTGGTGTCGGCTTGGTAGCGCAACTAATTCAGTGTCGGCTATCTAATCACCCGCTGGTGGCGCAACCATGGTTGCCTCGTGCGATATAGCCCTAACTCTCAACCCTACAATATGCGGATTGTAGCTTGTCATACTATAACAATCAGTTTACGACACAGAGTAAAGACTAAAGAAAGAGGTGCCCTTATTAGATATTTGTATGAAACAAAACGTTCGTTCATTATCATTGTTCTATCTACCGGTAAATAGTTGAACTACTCGCTTCGTTTTATGTCGATGTTAGTACTAGGCCGACCACTCGGCCGAGTTGCTTAAGGCCAATCCCCTTAGTAATTGGTCCATGGTTTACGAGAAAATATTTTGGAAAATATACACCCAGAGAACTCGTTTTTTTTTAAAGGACAGGTGGTAAGCAAGCCGGCCCGCCTGATGTTAAGCAGTTACCGTAGCCTATCGATGCTTGCAATACCGAACACGGGAGTGGGACGGATGGAGGGGTAGGGGGAGGGGTTGTTGCACTTCCGGATCTCTCACTCATCGTACGAAACGCAGCTGTTATAGCTGCTTTTCGCTGATCTTCTGTGAGAGGGTGGTACTACCCCGGTCGAGCCAGCCCGAAGGTATATGAGCCGCAGTCATTTAACTACAAAAAAAATATTCGTTGTTTCAAAACGTTTTTTTTATTTCAGTTGCTATCACGATTTCATGCCATGAAATACTTATGCTGACAACCAAAAATATGAGGTCTAAAAGAAAACTCTTTTCAGAAATGCATTCGTTCAAAAACAAAGACAGGAATAATAGCGGTCTCTCCAAGAATCGAGTGTCGAATATAATCGATGTTAAATCGATTATTAATCGTATTTCAAGATCGAAACTAATAGACGAGATAACGGAGACATTAGCGAATCGAGTATTTAAGAAAATGTCAGCTCGATTACATAATTCAACGATTAAACAAAAGGCGGTTTTTGATGAAAAATCTGTTCAAGAAAAATCGCCAGAGGAAAAATCAGTTGAACAAATCGAAATACTATTGGGACCAAAAATAAAAAAGAGAAGGAAAATAAACGGTATTTATTTTTAAATTAAGTTGTTTTATTATCGTCATAGACACGGCAAAGATGCAACGACTTTTCCACACACTATGATCTGACTTATAATTTCTTTGCTATGGCCTTAAGGGGGCCTCCATAAATTACGTGAGGTGATTTTTGACATTTTTCGACCCGCCCTCCCCCCTTGGTGAGATTTCGTGAGATTTTGCTCGACCCCCTCCCTCCCCCTCTTATCTCACGTGAGATTTTTCAAAAGCTATATTCTAGAGGAGAAACATGTTTTACTTAATTTAACCCAGTTTTCTTGCAATTTTACACTATTTCTAGCGGTAAAAAAAACATTACGTGAGATTTGCCGAGACCCCCCTCTCCCCCACGTGAGATTTGGTGAGATTTTGCTCGACCCCCTCCCCCACTTAAATGCCTCACGTAATTTATGGACGCCCCCTAAGAGAGGATTACATTATTAAATTTGCAGAGTTCTAGGTGAGCTAGTGTGCTAAAATTGTATGGTTTAAAGGCAGTTAGTGATCCAATCTAGTGCGATCGTATGAGCATCTCGCACTACAGCGAGTTTAGCGCTCTGCAAATTGGATAATGTAATGCTCGCCTTATTCGGCCGCCGAATACCTACGGTTAACAGGCAAAACTTGTGGAAAAGATATACTGTCGTCTTTACCATGCGATGTATCCTAAAAATATTGAGTATCAAACAACATTGGGCTTACTATCGGGCTTAGTACCAACTTAATTGCGACTCAGTTGCAGACCTAAAATGAATCGCTACCGGAAGGTACTCACAGTCCGCGGTGTTGCCGGAGGACGCCGTCGCACCGCCAGAGAACCCTCCACTCCACGCACTCTTGATGTCATGTCTTGAGTTCACTTTAACTCCGCTTTTCACTGAAACCCCTTGCCCGCACTTACTTATTACTTTATTGTTTTTCGTTCTAGTATCTGAGAGCCTACTCTGTTTCAAACGAAAACGAAATTTCGGACGAAATACGCGTATTTCCTACTACGTTTCTCATTGATTCCGACATTTCTTACGAACGAAAATTGTTTGACGTTTAGATTCGACGACGACGAAGACGTCAAACAATTTTCGTTCGTAAGAAATGTCGGAAACAATGAGAAACGTAGTAGGAAATACGCGAATTTCGTCCGAAATTTCGTTTTCGTTTGAAACAGAGTAGGCCAGCAGAGGCTTTCGGGCGGCTTGAACAACTCTGACAATAGGTTGGCCACTAACCATACGATAAGAAGAAGAAGCAGTGAAAAACATGACCCTAGTTCTTTGGTGAAAAATTATTTCTTTTGTTTTTTCGTCTGTTCGATTTTTAACACCGCGCAAAAGGTCATCATTTGTTTTTCACTGACCAGCACGCAGAAAAAGCTTTCATTGATTTTGACTGACGTTAACCGCTCGTTGACTCGTTTTATTTCCTTTTTTTATTTTGGAAACTATCCTATCCGTAACTGGTGATCCTTTGCTGAATAATATCTTTATGGGCGGCGGAGTAATCAAAATACGTCCATCTTGTTTAGCTTCATTTATTGGAGAACCAAAGACAATGGAACGGTACATAGACAATATAAAAATCATCAACTAGAGGTGCGACCTATAGCACATACATCACACCCTCACCCTTAACTAACAATACTAATTACTAACAGATTTAATCATCATCAAAGCCATACCTAAGTACAGGCTTACGGATACGCTTGGATCGGTTCAAAGAAGGTACATCAGGGATTGAACAACCCGGCGACTGTACCGGACCGGTTTCCACCACTGCGGCTTCTGATCTGGTTTCCCACTCTTCCATTACTCTTGGAACGATAGGCTCGTTGCTTTCGCCATATTGTTCCCCCTCTGTTCCTGGGGTCGACACCTCTTGCGCCGATACCGGCAAATTCAAATCAACCCATCGCTTTTTAATCTGGTCAACATGTCTTTTCAACGGTGGACCGCTTTCCCTCACAATAACATAATTACGCAACCCCACTTTCTCTCCTACCTGACCTTCTAACCACTTCTCTCCTCCTGCATAATTCTTCACCCATACATCATCTCCTACTTTAAACTCCCTCGACACTCCTCCCGCCTGCCTTATTTGTTTGCTTTGTGCTAACTGAACTCTATCCTCTACTTGACGCTCTCCCCTTAATAAATCTATACGTGCGCGCAGATTCCTATGTTGTAAAAGCATTGCAGGTGAGACGCCTGTGGAGCTCTGAGCTACATTTCTGTAAGCCATTAAATAAGCCTGTAAAGCTGCGTCTAAATCCGCCCCATCCCGTAACGACTTCCTAATAGCGCGTTTACATAATTTGACAGCGCCCTCTGCCGCACCGTTGGAAGACGGATGGTACACCGCCGTGAAAGTAAGTTGAATGCCATTGTTATCCATAAAATCTGCATATTCCCTACTCGAAAACGGTGGCCCATTATCGGAGACTATTTCCTTAGGCAGACCAAATCGAGCAAAAATCTCTCTTAGCACTTTGATCACTGCTCCAGCTGTTGTCTTTGGCATTTGAAATACCTCCAACCATTTAGTGGACGAATCTATTAATATTAAAAACGTTTTTCCATGAAAAGGGCCCAAAAAATCTACATGAAGTCTCGCCCAGGGTTCGGTGGTGTACGGCCACGGTCGCGGTGGAGCTCGCGCCGGCGCATCGCTCTCGAGCGCACATGTCGTGCACTGATGACACATGTTTTCAATGTCCCCGTCTATTCCAGGCCACCACACGATACTTCGAGCGACACTCTTCATCTTGACTATACCTAAATGACCGACGTGTAATTCTTTTAAAACTTTATCTCTTAACATAATCGGAATCACTAACCGATATCCCCATACTAAACATCCCATATCTACATAAAGCTCATTTTGCCGAACGAAATACGGTTTTAAATCTTGATCCTCACATGTTGCAGGCCAGCCTGATTGTACATACAGTATAATTTTATTCAAAATTTTATCTTTTTGGGTATGCTGTAATACTGTCTGTCGCCTCACTGGTAAAAAATTTTGAATAAAATTCACATACGTCTTTTCGTTACTTGGTCTTTTTTTTAACTCAACGGGTAATCTCGATAAAGCATCCGCCGAATTCCTATCACTGCGTACATACTCTATCTTATAATTATACCCCGCCAGTATTACAGCCCACCGCTGCATCCTGCTGGCTGCCATCACGGGTATACCCGACTTATCACCAAATATAGTAACCAACGGCTTGTGATCCGTTTTTAAGATGAATCGCCTCCCGTACAAATACTGATGAAATTTTTTAACACCATATATTATTGCTAAAGCTTCTTTTTCTATTTGTGAATATCCCTTTTCCGCTGTATTCAGTACCCGCGACGCATAAGATATCGGTCTCTCACCCTCTGACGTCAAATGCGAGATAACCGCACCTAAGCCCACACTGCTAGCATCTGTTGTCAAAACCAACGGCAACTCCGGCGAATAGTGCGCCAAAACCTTACAGGAAATTAATAAGTTCTTAACTTTATTGAATGCTAGGCTACATTTTTCTGACCATTCATACTTAACCTCTTTTCTCAATAAGTTGTATAAAGGTGACAGCACCGTACTGATATTGGGAACAAATTTAGCATAGTACATCACTAGACCCAAAAAAGATCGAAGCTCCGATACATTCGTCGGTTCTTTCACTCTCTCTATCGCTTTCACTTTCTCTGGACAAGTATGCACTCCTTTCTTATTAATTATAAATCCTAAATAAGTGACAGTGTCGGCAAAAAAACTACATTTCTCTTTTTTAATTTTTAAACCATACTTTTTTAACCTTTTAAATACTTCGTGTAAAGTGGCCATGTGAGAACTATCATCTTCCCCTGTTATAATGACATCGTCAAGAAAAACTCCAACTCGTGGCATATCTGCGAACAACTGTTCCAATTTACGTTGGAAAATGCCCGGGCTCGAGGCCAACCCATAAATAAGTCTGTTGTACATAAAAAGACCTTTGTGTGTATTGATAACCGTAAATTTCTTTGAATCATCTAATACAAATTGTGCGTAGGCTTGTGATAAATCTAGTTTAGTAAACTTCTGTCCCCCATGTAATTTTGTTAATAAATCTTCTACCCTTGGCAAGGGAAAGCGATCCACTTCCAGATACTTGTTCAAGGTTAATTTAAAATCACCACATACCCGGATCGAGCCATCTTTTTTCATCACCGGCACAATAGGTGTCGCCCAGTCCGACGTAGCCACCGGCGAGATCACCCCGTCCTTTACTAGTTGATCCAATGCACGTTCCACGGGCTCTCGCAGTGCATACGCCAACGGCCGCGCGCGCAAGAACACCGGTCGCGCGTCTGGTCGCAGTCGAAACCCTACCGTACCCCCCGTGAACCGTCCAAGCCCATCCGCAAACACTTCAGAGTATCTGGAACTGAAATTATCAACATTGAATACTGTGTCACTACTCCCTATATTATTAATGTTAACAATGGGCATCCTTATATCTAGCTCACTAATCCATTGCCGGCCTAAAATACTTGTTTTGCCACATTTCACCACATATAAATCTAGGTATTTACTTTTGTCTCTAAATTTAACTAAAAGTGACATCTTTCCAATAGGTTTGGCCATTTCACCTGTATAATAACGTAGAATCAAATTACATTTTTTTATGTGCTTACCTGAAAAACATTTCTCATAACATTCATAACTAATACAAGAGATTACACTCCCGGTATCTATCTCCATTTCTAAAGTTTGGTTATCCACACAAATATTTACAGTGTATGGTCTAAATCTACAGAAATTATTCAAACTCATGGAAAAATTATCAATTACCTCATCACTATCGTCATCACTCTCCATATCCTTCAATACTTGACTATTTTCCATGTTATGTACTGAAGTATAGCGCCGCAGTCTAGGGCATACTTTCTTCAAGTGTCCCTCCTTATTACACACCTTACAAACATATGCCTTAAATTTACACTGCTCCGTTTCATGCCGATTACCACATACTGCACACTCCGGTTGATCATCACTCCGCATTCTGGTCTTGTCTTTATTTTGTTTCCAACCGCCCTCTGCGCCACTAGTATAGTTTGCACCCCCGGCCGTCGAGTCACGAAATGTGCGTGCGTTCCAACCCGTGCCACGTCCTCTCGTCTCAGCGTCGCTGCTGCCCGGGTGACGTCTTCCCTGCGCCTGCGCCTGTACGTTTCGTCGTCCTCGACCCGCTACCATCTGATGCACCGGAACCGCTGCCGCTGATGTACTGCCACCGTCCCTTACGGTGCGATCCTCCACCAGCGCTGCATCCGCTTCGGCGCTCTCAATCGTAACAGCCAGTTTAAATGCATCCTCAAACGTGATGTTATCTTCTGCAAACAACCTTTGTCTGGTATATTCGTTTGCCACCCCGCACACAACCTGGTCCCTTAAGTTTTCCTTGAGGCTGGTGCTGGAGAAGCCACATTCTTTGGACAACTTCTTCAATTCTGCCACATACTCGGCAATCGTTTCATTGCTTTTTTGTATTCGTTGTCTGAACTTGAATCTTTCAGATAGAATACTTGGCTTTGGTTGTAAATGTTCTCGAACAATTTTCACCAACTCGTCATAACTTTTAGTGCTCGGCTTGTCCGGTGTGCACAAGTTCACCATAAGCCCGTACGTCTCACTACCCACCACACTTATCAATGTAGCTACATGTACCGCTGCTTTGATATCATTAGCAATGAAATACTGCTCTAACCGATCTATGTAAAGATTCCAGCTGTCCGTGGCCGCGTCGAATGGCGCTATCTTTCCAAAACCCATCTTTGCAACTCGTTCTTTTCACGCGTAAGTTTGTGTTATCTTCGTCGCCATTTATCCTATCCGTAACTGGTGATCCTTTGCTGAATAATATCTTTATGGGCGGCGGAGTAATCAAAATACGTCCATCTTGTTTAGCTTCATTTATTGGAGAACCAAAGACAATGGAACGGTACATAGACAATATAAAAATCATCAACTAGAGGTGCGACCTATAGCACATACATCACAGAAACGAGGACTTCTGCCACGGGCTGGCGATTAAATGGTGGGGAAATGAGGAGGGAAACTAGGCTATTTAAGTCTGAACACACTTTAATACCTGACCACAATCGCCATCTTATGGCCGATGCCTATTAGCTGTGGCAGAGGGGCATTCCTGAGGATAATAATAATAAATATGCTGGAAAGATGCTTCAAGGCTATTCGGTATAATATCAAATGTACCTATGTTATAACTGTATCCGGCTAGGTGGTGTGGGTGGTCTTTTCGCCTCGTATTGCCGTAAGGAGAAAATAAAGTCACACAATACTGGAGTAGAAAAAATGGATATATAGAAATCAGTTAGATGATGATAGGGAAACAATAATCACAACAGAAGGATTACACAGAGAGCTAGATAATTAATTTTGCCCAAAAATGCTTTATATAATGTCGTCATTATTTTGCAACCTTCTTCTAGCAACGTCGATATTGCTGCCCTGCTAAGAAAGCCGGTCGGTCTCTGCCTTTATTCCAGTTTGTCCAAGGGCAAAGGCTGCCGCGTTTTCGGCTATCAACACCGCGGTCAGCAATACACTCATTACAGACCGTGGCAGTAATGTACTATACTAAGATGTGCTAATATCTAGCCGCCCGCTTGCGTCCGCGACGGGGACGTGCGTCCAAAGCGCGAATTTGGGAATGTTCTGGAGTACTGGGGAGCGAGGGGCCCGCGGCGGGTGCTGTAGGATGCGTTCTGAAATCCGGTCCTCTTATAATGTACAGTTAAGTCATCAAATCCTATTTGACATGCCTCACAATAGTATATACACGTTTTTGATTTTATAATATTAGCAACATGATTCTTAGCTTTAACATGTTCATTTATATTTTTTTCAGTGTTCGGTATTTTTACTTTGCATAGATTACAATTTAAATGTTTCGGATGACTGCTCAAAGTCATATGATTAATTTGGTATGGTCTTTCATTGTTGTTAGCGTTTGTGATGTTAAGATGTGCTATGCTAACGCATGTATTAAATTTGTGCAGCTTGCTTTTGTTGGGTGCGATGTTATTCTGGGTTTTCTTATGTGTATTACACGGTTTAGAGTACGTTATTTTGGATGATGTTGACGGTTCATTCAAATCCGCTGTTGTTTTTGAAATTTGTAATGATTTCTTCTCGTCACTATCATTAATTGTTACATTATCGATTATTAAATTTGCTTCGTCATTATTTGTTGATTTAATGTTTTCATTATTCATTTTTAAATTCACTTCGTTATTATTTGTTAATTTAATGTTTTCATCATTCATTTTTAAATTCACTTCGTCATTATTTGTTGATTTAATGTTTTCATAATTTGTTTTCAAATTCACTTCGTCATTATTTGTTGATTTAATGTTTTCATCTTTCATTTTTAAATTCATTTCGACGGGATTTGTTAAATTCGCCTTTTCATTTTCCAAATTTGTTCTTCCACTATCTTTATTCACGTACAATGATATTAAATTAATCATGTTCTCATCATATTTCTGTGAGCTCAAGTGTTGTTTTGACTTGTTGTGAATCCATTTATTTTCTTTCAACACGGCCACCGAGCAAGTCGCACAGTAATAAATATCATTCGTTATATTTTTCTTAGTGACACTGAGGCATGTGTCCATGTTTCTAGCAGCTTTCTCCAACACGGATTGCGTTAATTTTTTTAATGATTTATGTTTCTCACTGTTGTGATGCTCGTTGAGGAATATAACAGGTACCTCTACGTTACAAATATGACATGTTTGACACTCTAGTATGTCATCTGAAAAACAGAAAAAGAACATAGGAATTAATAAAAAACTTAAATGTAACAAATGAAATGTAACGTCACGACTTTTATCCCCATTCGGGGGTAGTCAGAGGCTTGAGCGGCCATACACCACCACATTGTGGAGGTTTTAACCAACTCAAAGCCCACGTTTCACCAGATAGTCAGAACCCAACGTGTCAGGTGGTGAACCTTGTCGCCGTGTATACAGGAACTGACTATTACCTAATCCCGAGGGATAAGTATGTTTCCTCACGATGTTTTCCTTCACCATAAGCGAACTGTAAATAATGCACATAGATGAAAATTCATCCACTGATGCATGCCCCACCGGGAATCGAACCTGGGACCTTTAGATTGTTAGCCCAAAATGTTTACCCCTAGGCTACACTCGCTTCGTCGCTGTCCCGTCAGAAATTGAGCCATACCAAAGTCCGGGTGAAGTTGTAGAGGCCACTTCGGCCAACAACATATTGTCAAGTCAAAAAAAAAAAAAAAATTGCGCCACACAGTGGTCCACCCTCAGCCACGTCCTTTCCAGACGTGTGGGTGTTGTTTTATTTTATACATACCTTTATGATTCGCTTCTTCGTTATCTTCACTGACGGCAACAACGACAAACTCGTAATATTCTTTTTTAGTATTATTCCATATTGCTTTAACATCCGTCGTATTGTTATAATAATAATAATATCCTTGGACATTTTTTACACACGGCTACCTGATCCCAAACTAAGCAGAGCTTGTACTATGGAAACCAGATAACTGATATTACTACATATACTACTTTTTATTTGTAAATACATACTTAATATACATATACACCCAGACTCCGGACATACAGACATGTTCATGCACACAAATGCATGTCACGGGTAGGAATCGAACCTACGACCTGTAGCGTGAATGTCGCCTCCGCGCCAACCACGCTAACGGGCCCGTCGGGATTTCTCGTTACTGGCTGTACGATGAAAGGATATCTTGCTTTGAAAAAAAAATAGAATGACAGTAAAAATAATGTTGCCAAAGTTAAGATTATCTATTGCTGAAGGTAATTTGCAGACTTATTTTTGCAGTTGCAAAACGAAAAGGCACTGATTTTCAGATGCCGAAAATTAATTGTTGCCTATAGTAAGATTTGTTTGAAATTCTACTATAATAACGTGTTAATGTTATACGTGTATTCTAAAAGTTGTATAGTTTTCCTGGAATCGTTCGGAAGAATAGTGGAGTTTATCAGATTTTATATGGTAACACTAAAACAAAATAAGATAAAATGTAATTCTCTGTTTTTTAGCGAATGAAAAATATTATCATGGATACATATGAAATTAAACTAGAAACCCCTATTTATGATCAACAATGCAGTGTCTGCCTTAGTGTGGGAAGGAAATTACTGCCTTTAGGGCAGTATACAAACATATTTATGTTACTTACATCGGACCTACAATACCCGGTAACAATTCTATATTTTTCTTGTAGTTTACTAATGTTTAGTCTAGCTGTCGTATGGTGGACCCCCCTCGCATTGAGGGGAGGCCCGTGGAACATATATATATCAGCCAGAAGACATGAACATAGCCTCCCCCAAAGATTTACAAACAGCAAAGTCCACCAAAAAGCAAGCGTAGTTTAGGGCGCCCTGCGGTGGTGGCTAGCAAAAACTGGATGCAAAGGGCTGAAGACCGAGCTCAGTGGCGTGCATTGGGAGAGGCCTATGATAGATGGCGAGCCGTAGAAGGGATTTCTGGATTTACTCGAGTGCGTCAGATTAAGATAAGGGAGTTGCCTTACATATTGATAAGAACCTCCGACCAGTATGAGCCCTTAATATAGGGGATTAACTCAGGGGAACCAAAAAAAAAATTGACCATCTTAAAATACTCAAGCGCGTCAGATTAAGATAAGGGGGATCATTACTAGCTAACAAGTGTCAAAATTGTCAATTTTACTAATTTGATCATCAGTCTGAGAAATGGGAACATCTGTAAGGTTCACTGAACACCCCCTCTGAAAATCTGATGAGCTCGAGTATTTTTTTATTTTTACAATTTTAAATTTATTTGTAGACCCTTCCCCCACCACTGAAAGTGGAAACATATAGGACCGTTTATTCTTCCTATCATCTAATCTACCAAATCTAATAGGTTTCCGCGACGCTGGAGTAAATCCACAGTTAGCATCATAGGCTCCCCATTTATGACCAGCAGTGGGCAGCAATAGGCTGATGATCATGATGTTGGTCCTTTGACACTTGCATCCACTCCAATCCTTCTTAAGAGACTTAAAAATGCTTCATGACGCTTGAATTACTCCAAAGTGTGGGCAGAGGTCTATAATATAATACCAGCCCTTTTAACATCCCACTACTGGGCACTGGCCTCCCCTCAATGCGAGCGGGATTCAGGCAATAATCCACCACACTGGCCCAGTGCGGGTTAGTGGATTTCATATGTCATTCGCAAATTTGTTAGATTTTCTAAAACATGCAGGTTTTCTCACAATATTTTCTCAAACTTAAACTCATAATTCTTCTTTCTTTAGTCTAAGCAAGTGTTAATCATACTAAAGTTATCATTTGCACATAGATTTTTGAAAATCCAGAGGTGTACGGGATAGTGATTTGGCCGGATAGCTGGATGTCCGGCCTAAGCATAGTAGAGAACTATCCGGCGCCCGGCCGGATACAGATGAAAGTGGCCGGAAAGGCCGGATACCGGATAGTGGCCGGATATCCGTTGCATCCCTAGTTTGAACCATGGGCCTTAAGCCCACAAGACACATGCTTAACCGATCGGCTATCACTACTTGTGAGGTGTTCTGTAAATTATTTATTGATTTTATTCTTATTTATTGATTTTATTCCTATTTATTGATTTTATTTTTATTTTGTGATTTTATTCTTAATTATTGATTTTATTCTTATTTATTGATTTTATTCTTATTTATTGATTTTATTCTTGTTTATTGATTTTATTTAGTGAACTTATTCTTATTTATTGATTTTATTCTTATTTAGTGATTTTATTCTTATTTTTTGATTTTATTCTTATTTATTGATTCTATTCTTATTTATTGATTTTATTCCAGGTTCTGAGTCCAAGCAATAGAGTATTATGCTGGGAGTGCCACGCGTTACTTCGTAAAGTATCAACATTCCAACACAACGTACGGACAGCTAATGAATTGTTGCAATTGGGACAGGTATATTTGATGCTATTATAAATAAATAAATATCGCCAGACTACACCAACTGTATGGTCCCAAACTAAGCAACGCTTGTACTATGGACTGGGGGCGATCCTAAAGATCCCAGACAAAAGCAGATTAGGGGCCATCCATAAATTACGTCACCCGTAAAGGGAGGGGGGAGGGGGTCGACGAAATGTGACATTGTGTGACAAGGGGGGGAGGGGTCCTAAGTTAAGTGACGTCACATTTAAAAATCTAATATATACAAGTATTAAAACCGAAATTTGAACCGTAACCGAAAAATTTTGAAAATTTATGAAAGATGTAAAAAATATGTGACGTCACACAGGGAGGGAGTCTCGCTAATGTGACCAGCTGTGACAAGGGGGAGGGAGAGGGTTCTAAAAATCATGAAATTCATGTGACTTAATTAATGGATGGCCCCTTACAAAACGGTTGTTTCCGAAAGTCTTTGGCGGAAATCGAACGTGCGACCACCCGATGCAGTGAGCCGAGCGGCCAACGCTCAAACCACCGCGCCAAGCGGTCATCCCCTCACACTTTATATTATTCATTTATATCTTTCGTTAATTTGTATCTGTAGTCTATATTCTACTACCTCCTACCTATACCTATATTCTAATAGAAATGTAATGTAACGTCACGACTTTTATCCCCATTCGGGAGTAGTCAGAGGCTTGAGTGGCCATACACCACCACATTGTGGAGGTATTAACCAACTCAAAGCCCACGTTTCACCAGACAGTCAGAACCTTGTCGCCGTGTATACAGGAACTGACTATTACCTAATCCCGAGGGATAGGTAGGTTTCCTCACGATGTTTTCCCTCACCGTCTAATAGCTGTATTTATATGTATTACTGTATTATTTATTACAGAATTATATAAATGGAAGTCTATCTACTTTGACAACAGTAATACATAATGAAGCCCAATTATATTTGCATATGAGTGAAACAAACATACCAACAGATATACAGACAGATGATATTAAAGAATATGAATCTGATGATAATAAAGACATTAATTTTATGGAAACAAATGATTTTAATGAAAGTAAAGAAGAAAATGATTTCATTGAGACTAAACAAGAAAATGATTTAATAATTGAATTTAATGAAAGTGTACAAGAAAATGAATTAACAAATGATTTTAATGAGACTAAACAAGAAAATGAATTAACAAATGATTTTAATGAGACTAAACAAGAAAATGATTCAACAAATGATTGTTTTCAAAATGATAAGGAAAAGAAAAAGATTGTGAAAGGTATTTATTTATTACTAGGCAGTCGGTGAAGCCTTTAAATATAACTAGCTTTTGCCCGCGACTTTGTCCGCGCATTTGTCCCACGGGAACATATCGGGATAAAAAGTTCTACAACCTTTAATTATAATCTTTCACAGGAAAAAACCCAAAAAAGGCACGGTGGGAGCATCGTTATATTTTAGAAAGCAAAAAGCCCAAATTTATAAAAATAACTAACCATACCATAGATGATGTGTTTAGAAATGTTCCGACTAGTACCGCAGAATTTACTACCGTGGCGTGTGACAGAGACAGGGAATACGAATCCAGCGTGTGGAAATGCGACAGATGTCTCAGGGGGTTTCAAAAACAAAGTTCACTTATAGCACATAATAAAATGTATCATAGTGAGGTAAGTACTAATACATGTATACATGTATGTATGTATGTATACAGGGTTATTGAAAAAAACATTAAGGGGCGTCCATAAATTACGTGAGGTGATTTTTGAGATTTTTCGACCCCCCTCCCCCTTGGTGAGATTTCGTGAGATTTTGCTCGAGATTTTGCCCCCCTCCCCCTCTAATCTCACGTGAGAATTTTCAAAAGCTATATTTTAGAGGAAAAACATGTTTTACTTAATTTAAAAAAAAAAAACTAATGTTAAGTTTAGTTAAAAAAAACAACTTAATTTAACCCAGTTTTCTTGCAATTTTACACTGTTTCTTGCGGTAAAAAAAATTACGTGAGATTAGCCGAGACCCCCCCTCTCCCCCACGTGAGATTTGGTGAGATTTTGGTCGACCCCCTCCCCTCCATAAATGCCTCACGTAATTTATGGACGCCCCCTCACAACCTTGCAGGACTGTATTACTGACATCATAAACAACAACTTTTGTTCTATGACTTTTTACAAAACATAATACATTTAAAAAAGAATCACTTTCTAAAATGTATGAAACAAGAAAATATTCTCATCTAGAGGATAGCCGTGGTCCGTTTAGGTCCTTTAGGGCAAAGTGGCGTATGACCACGGACCACGGCTATCCTCTAGATGAGATTTTTTTTGTTTCATACACTTTATAAAGTGTTATTTTTTTGTAAAAATGTGTTATATTTTGTATACAGGGTGAATTTTTTAAGTGTGCGTGGATGGCCAAATCCGAAATCATGAGGAATAGCGAAAAGTACTCAAAGGAGTCTCGGGGACGATTTTGATGAAAACTAAAACTGCATCATTGGATTTCTGAAAAAACAATATTCGTAGCCAGGAATCGAACTAGTTGATTTTGAAAAAAATACACTATTATTACACCATTCGATAGTGTCGTTAGAAATGAATTTTGGGAATTAATGACATACGGCAAACTTGAAAAATTCACCTTGTATAGGAACTGACTATTACCTAATCCCGAGTGATAGGTTAGGCTGATTTTTTTTTTTTTTTCAGAATAAGGTCTCATTTATATGTATAGTATGTAATAAGAGGATGGATAACAAGCGCCATCTAGCGACGCACGTGGCTACACATTTCTTCAAGTATGAGTGCAAACTATGCGAGTACGTCACGCGTCGGGTGACGCTACGAATGCTTCATATCAAGAGTTACCATCCACGCCTATACCGATGTATTGAATGTGAAATGGTATTCGGGTAAGTATCACGGAAGATCGGCGTAAAGCAGCTATCACAGCTGCGTTTCGTATGAGTGAGAGAGCTGGAAGCCCATCCCCCCTCCCCCTCCCTCCATCCCACTCCCCTTCTGGTGGCAATGTAATAATAATAATATCCTGGGACATTTTTACACACGGCTACCTGATCCCAAACTAAGCAGAGCTTGTACTTGCTTGTGCGAGCAATGCCTTTGGTATTGTAAGCATCTATAGGCTACGGTAACTGCTTAACATCAGGCGGGCCGTACGCTTTTTTGCCACCGCAATCCTATAAAAAAAAAGTATTATACACTATCTGTGCCCCGCAACTTCGCCCGCGTTGTAATTGATTTGTATGATTAGGGGGCGTCCATAACGTGAGTTGATTTTTGAGATTTTTCGATTCTTGCCAGAGACAAATTTCGGAAACGGCCTTTTCGTAATTTGCCCTGGTCTGGGTGTCACTGGGATCGCCCCCAGTCCATTGTACGGTACCCATAGTACAAGCGTTGCTTAGTTTGGGACTATACAGTTGGTGTGTTAGTCTGCCGATACTACTTATAAAGCGACTGTAGCCCAGGGGCGAAGACGTTGGGCTTACAATCATAAGGTCCCAGGTTCGATCCCCGGTGCATGCACCAATGGATGAATGTACATCTATGTGCATAATTTACAGTTCGCTGATGGTGAGGGAAAACATCGTGAGGAAACCTACCTATCCCTCGGGATTAGGTAATAGTCAGTTCCTGTATACACGGCGACAAGGTTCACCACCTGTCACGTTGGGTTCTGACTATCTGGTGAAACGTGGGCTTTGAGTTGGTTGATACCTCCACAATGTGGTGGTGTATGGTCACTCGAGCCTCTGACTACCCCCGAATGGGGATAAAAAGTTTAGTTATACTATACTATTTATTATTTTCAGTAACCATCGTAAATTCTGCAGTCATTTTAAGGAATGGCATTCAAAGTATACATGTGACTATTGTGGAGTGAACTTCAAAATGAAATATTCAATTATTAAACATATTAAGTGAGTAAACCAAAGAGATTAATAATATCCTGGGACATTTTTTACACACGGCTACCTGATCCCAAACTAAGCAGAGCTTGTACTATGGAAACCAGATAACTGATATTACTACATATACTACTTTTTATTTGTAAATACATACTTAATATACATATACACTAACCCCCTTATTCATAGAAAGTTATGATCGACTTGCAATGGAATTACAATTCACATTTGTTCCTAAAAATGCTCTTCAAAACCATTGTAAACTGGCTAAAATCTCTATGAATAAGGGGGCCAGACTCCGGACATACAGACATGTTCATGCACACAAATGCATGTCACGGGTAGGAATCGAACCTACGACCTGCAGCGTGAATGTCGCTTCCGCGCCAACCACGCTAACGGGCCCGTCATTACTTCTTCTTCTTATCGTATGGTTAGGGGACGTCCATAAATTACGTGAGGCATTTATGGGGTGAGGGGGTCGAGCAAAATCTCACCAAATTTCACGTGGGGGAGAGCGGGGGTCTCGGCAAATCTTACGTATTTTTTTTTACCCCAAGAAACAGTGTAAAATTGCAAGAAAACTGGGTTAAATTAAGTATTTTTTTTAAACTAAACTTAACTTTCACTTTTATTTAAATTTATTTTTTGTTAAATTAAGTAAAACATGTTTCTCCTCTAGAATAAAGCTTTTGAAAAATCTCACGTGAGATTAGAGGGGGAGGGGGTCGAGCAAAATCTCACGAAATCTCACCTAGGGGGGGGGGGGGGTCGTAAAATCTCAAAAATCACCTCACGTAATTTATGGACGCCCCCTTAGTGGCCAACCTGGTGTCCGAGTTGTTCAAGCCGCTCGCCTCTGACAAGGCTTAACGACTGCTGCGTAGATGAACACAACCGGGACCGACTTTTTACGTGACCTCCGAAGCACGGAGACGCTCAGTTCAAATGCCACTAAACGGTCACCCATCTCTGACTGACCTTGCCGAGCGTTGCTTAACCTCCGATCGTTTACCGATCAGTGATTGCTATGAGCGCCTCAAAGTACGAAGACATTACTAAGAAAGAGGGATGTGTTACTCCATAATAGTATGTCCCCACAGTACTGTTCTGTTCATGGACACAGTACAGCTCACTTTCTGGTTAATAATACGCATCTAAATGCATTAAAGTTGATTGTTGAATTTCGCTGCATGTAGTGCGCCGAGCACAGGTCTAGTGAATGCAATGTAGGGAGGTATCATATCGAAAACCCAAAAACCCAAACCCCCCTTCCCCTCCCTCCATCCCACTCCCCTCCAGGTCGGCAATGTGCGAGCAATGCCTTTGGTATTGTAAGCATCTATAAGCTACGGTAATTGCCACCGCAATCCTATAAAAAATAAAAAAATGGTAAAAGTTACCGAATAATTCGCCCGAATATTCGTATTCGGTAAGAACCATGTTCGGCCCATTATTAGTTAGAAGGGCTTATATCAGGGGCTAATAATATTCCCAACTTAGGTCTTTTAGCCCCAAAAGGGCGAAAACATACATTTTGGGCTTTGTTGGGGTGTTTTTTTTAGGAGTTGGTAACCCTGGCTAATATTATCATCTGAATGAGAATCAATACTAGGTCAACAAATCAACTCATGACCAACACTATAGTTAAAACTATGCTTTCTTATCAAAATAGTTTTGAAATCATCGAAATCGGTCCATCCGTTGCGATTTTTTAACACATTTTATATAATGTTTGCCGTTCATTGTACGTCGTTCATTACAAAGCGCGCGGGGATCAAATGACGTCACAACAACCGCGCGCGAACTTCGCTAGTAATTTGGTCACAGCTTCGTCAATTTTTGTCGTAGACCAATAATTTTTGCACTGTATGTTATAGATTTCTTAGCTCTATAAATCTGCATTCTCAACTAAATTCGTTACGGAAACCCATTTTGACCTAATTTCAGGGTTGTTACGAAAAAATAATCTTGATTTAAACACCATGTTTAAAATATGCTTTAAACATTAAAAAACAGTGTTTTTTTCTGCTCCTGTTTTAAATAAACGTTTTAAACAATGATTTAAACATGTTTTAAACAATTTGATTCTAAATATTGCTGTTTTTTGCAACTCTGCCTAATTTACCACCTTTTTTATCATTCTGGGTTGGGTTCTGACTATCTGGTGAAACGTGGGCTTTGAGTTGGTTAATACCTCCACAATGTGGTGGTGTATGGCCACTCAAGCCTCTGACTACCCCCGAATGGGGATAAAAGTCGTGACGTTACACATTTACACACACACACATTTTTTTATCATTTTTTTAACCTATTTTTTACCATTTTTTTTTATCTAATCAGGACACAACACTCGCCATACGAGTGCAAGGTATGCGACAGGCGCTTCCCTCGGCGCAGCCGGCTGTGGGCCCACAACAGGGCCCACCACGCGCCCGACGCCGACGCACGCGCAGCGTACTGCGTGGAGTGCGACCGACAGTTCGCCGACCATACTAAGTACAAGTCGCATCTGACTACTAAGCGACATGCACCGCACCGGCAGCGCAGGTCATACAACAACAGTGTTTTTTTATTATTTATTTTATTTAATCTATATCTATACTTATAATATTACTAGCTTTTCCCCGCGACTTCGTCCGCGTAGAATATAAATTTTAAAAAATCGGATCTCTGATCCCGGATCCCGGATCCCAAAAATATAGCCTATGTTACTCAGGGATAATGTAGCATTCTAATGGTGAAAGAATTTTTGAAATCGGTCCAGTAGTTTTTGAGTTTACTCATTACAAACATCCAACAAACATACATACAAAAATACAAATCTTCTCTCTTTATAATATTATTAAGTGTAGATTAGTGTAGACAGTGTAGATAAAGAGAAAAGATTTGTATGTTTGTAATTAGTAAACTCAAAAACTACTGAACCGATTTCAAAATTCTTTCACCATTAGTATGCTACATTATCCCTGAATAACATAGTCTATATTTTTTGGGATCCGGGATACGGGATCCGGGATACGAGATCCGGGATCCGGGATACAAGATTAGATTTTTTTTAATTTTAAATCTACGCGGATAAAGTCGCGGGGTAAAGCTAGTAAATAATTTAATAAAATTGTTTATTTTTCACCACTTAACCCAAGAATACATCTAAAGATACAAATAATACAAAAGAAAAAAAAATAGTACATTACTGCCACGGTTACAGTTTTGATGGCCGAGAGCGCAGCGTAGAGCAGCTCCAGGCCACCACAGCGCGGTCAGCACTGTAGCCCTTGATGGACAAGCTGAAATAAATTGCCTTTATAGCGCGGCCAGCAAGGGCTGCAATGATAACCAAGCTTGAAGGCCGAGAGCGTAGCTAAGCTTAGCTTGAGGCCATCATAGCGTGGCCAGCAGTACAGTCTTGTATAGTGCTTTACTCAAAAATAACACGACATGACATAACATGACCATGATGTCATCTCATGACATGATCATGATGTCATCTCATCTTAGTTTAAAAACGGTAGGGCAATATATTGCTGACCTGTTTCATACTACGCTGGCGCTTTTTTTGCAGCGCATCAAAATCGACTTTGCTAAAAGAAGGTTTGCAAAATAATGACAACATTATAAGATTTTTTGTGCAAAATTGTTTATTACTTACCACTTGACCCAAGAATACATTTAAAATACAAATAATACAAAAGAGAAAAAGAAAAAATACAGTGATTCTGGTGGTTGTAGAGGTCAGCAATATGAATTGTCAAAATCGGTCCAGCCGTTTCGGAGATTACCCGGAACAAACACCCAGACGGACAGACAGACTCGCGAACAGACGGATATTTATTTATTTATTTTGTTTTCAGACATCCGTGTCCTGACTGTGATAAAGTGTTCACGAAAAATATATACATGATACAACATAGAGATCTGATACATTTGAAATGTTATAAACATCATTGCGAGATATGTGGCAAGGTGAGTTTTTTTTTTACGGGCCCGTTGGCGTGGTAGGAAAGATTCCGCCTATCACGCTGCAGGTCGTAGGTTCGATTCCTACCCGGGACATGCATTTGTGTTAGAGATGCAACAGATATCCGGCCACTATCCGGTATCCGGCCTATCCGGCCACTTTTTTTGGTATCCGGCAGGGCGCCGGATAGTTCCCTACTATCCGACTTCGACAAGATAGTTTAAAAAAATTTAAAAGGGGCGTCCGTAAATTATGTGAGGCATTTAGGGGGCGAGGTCGAGAAAAATCTCACCAAATCTCACGTGGGGGAGAGGGGGCGTCTCGGCAAATCTCACGTTTTTTTTACCGCAAGAAACAGTGTAAAATTGCAAGAAAACTGGGTTATATAGCTTTTGAAAAATCTCACGTGAGATTAGAGGGGGAGGGAGGGGGTCGAGTAAAATCTCACGACATCTCACCAGGGGGGGGGGACGAAATATCTGTCGCTATCACGCTGCAGGTCGTAGGTTCGATTCCTACCCGGGACATGCATTTGTGTGCATGAACATGTCTGTATGTCCGGAGTCTGGGTGTATATGTATATTAAGTATGTATTTCCAAAAAAAAGTAGTATATGTAGTAATATCAGTTATCTGGTTTCCATAGTACAAACTCTGCTTAGTTTGGGATCAGGTAGCCGTGTGTAAAAATAATGTCCCAGGATATTCATTTATTTTATTTATAGGACTGAGACTGATGTGGCAAACAAGCGTACGGCCCGCCTGATGTTAAGCAATTAACGATGTTAAGCAATTAACGTAGCCTATAGATGCTTGCAATACCTAAGGCATTGCTCGCACTTTGCCGACCTGAAGGGGAGTGGGAGGGAGCGGAAGAGAAGGGGGTGTTGGGCTTGCGGCTCTCTCACACATCGTACGAAGCGCGGCTGCAATGGCTGCTTTACGCCAATCTTCTGTGGGAGGGTACTGAGATAAGTTGCAGTCAATTGGCCACAGTTTGGCATGGCTAATATGTTATTATTTTTACAGAATTTCCTTCGTAAATCGGCGTTGAACAGACACAATAAAAGTACCCACGAAGGTGTCCGACCGGCTAAGAACAAAATGTGTTTTATGTGCGGAAGAGGCTTCTCGGTAAGTAACCCCCATGGACCAGTTACTAAGGGGACTGGCCCTAAGCAATTCGGCCGAGTGGTCGGCCTAGTACTAACATCGACATAAAACGAAGCGAGTAGTTCAACTATTTACTGGTAAATAGTAAAATGAAAATGAAAAAACAATGACCACGTTTTGTTTCATACAAATATCTAATAAGGGCACCTCTTTCTTTACGACGGGCCCGTTAGCGTGGTTGGCGCGGAGGCGACTTTCACGCTGCAGGTCGTAGGTTCGATTCCTACCCGTGACATGCATTTGTGTGCATGAACATGGCTGCATGTCCCGAGCCTGGGTGTATATGTATATTAAGTATGTATTTACAAATAAAAAGTAGTATATGTAGTAATATCAGTTATCTGGTGTCCATAGTACAAGCTCTGCTTAGTTTGGGATCAGGTAGCCGTGTGTAATAAATGTCCCAGGATATTATTATTATTCCATTTATTCCTTATATATCCTATAAATTTACATTTTTAAATATAAATATAAAAAAATACAAAATATAAAAAATAGATCCCCACCGGCATCGGGAACAGGGTCCTAGCTGCCGGTGGTCAAGGCTCCAGGGAGAGGAACTTCCTCACAATGCGAGCCGTCTCGAGGAGTACTGCCTTCTGGATCTGACCCTTGATCAAGCCGCCTAACGCGAGGCTCTTAAGATGTTTATCGAGGCTCTTGGCTATTAGGCCATGGGCAGAAACGACTATCGGTACAATGGTAGCCGCGTCAATGTCCCACATGTCGACAACCTCGTGAACCAGATCAAGATATTTACATTCTTTATCTTTCTCGGCCTTCACGAGGTTCTCGAAATGGGGGACAGTGACATCGACGAGCATTGCACGACGCTCTTGGCGATCTATCAACACAATTATTATTATTATAGTCTTTACTCTGTGGTAACCCCCAATTATACACCGTGTTCATGTTCATTTGCTTTAACTTTAAGGGTAAATTCCTTACGTCTTATTGAGTTAATTTCTCAAAGAAACTAACTGCCTAACTCGTACCGTTTTCAAATTATTTAAAATCTAAATTTAATCACTAATCTAAATTAAACCAGTGTAAAATCTTCTTAATTCATAACCAAATACTATTTTCGTGTCGTTCGTAAGTAAAGAAAGAGTTTTCAATGTTCCTTATGTACGACAAGGTTTAAAAAATGAGTTCGTTTTGATGTTGTTTTTACTTTTCTCGCATGTGTCACGTCAAATTGACAAAACTAATTTAATAAGGACCTTTTGCAATAGCCATCAATTAAATATTTAATTATTTTGTATGGGATACTGAATTTTTTTTTTCGAATATCGTAAAACGGTTTAAGGGATAAGTTTATGGTAATGTTCCAAGCACTATGTCGAAGTTAAAGCAAATGAACATAAACACGGTGTATATAGATAAAACTTTATTAATCCACCACTAGAAAAACAAACATATACAGTATGTTAAGAAAACCCTGTCCGAGCATAAACCGGTATTTAGGTTTCCCAATCACATGACCAAATAAAATAATAATATCCTGGGACATTTTTTACACACGGCTACCTGATCCCAAACTAAGCAGAGCTTGTACTATGGAAACCAGATAACTGATATTACTACATATTCTTCTGTTTTATTTGTAAATACATACTTAATATTCATATTTCATGCACTCAAATGCATGCCACGGGTAGGAATCGAACCTACGACCTGCAGCGTGAAAGTCACCTCCGCGCCAACCACGCTAACGGGCCCGTCAAAAAACCAATATTAAAAAATTAAATAATCATGATATAGTTTGACCGCTACCGCTGTGCCACTCCTTAGGGACGCGAGCGGCGAGACGGGGGGTGCGAATCCACTCCCCGCCTCCCCGCACATTCCCCGCGCATACCTAAGGCGCGGCACAGCGGTAGCGGTCAGACTATAGTAAACATATTAATGAAAATTTAAAATGCCAATTTTTTTGCCTTTTCCCCTCAAAATGTAGCAAATTTTAAAAATATGACAACACCGTTACCGGAAGTAATTATGTTAGATCATGTGTATGTGTGTGTAACGTCACGACTTTTATCCCCGTTCGGGGGTAGTCAGAGGCTTGAGTGGCCATACACTACCACATTGTGGAGGTATTAAGCCAACTCAAAGCCCACGTTTCACCAGATAGTCAGAACCCAACGTGACAGGTGGTGAACCTTGTCGCCGTGTATACAGGAACTGACTATTACCTAATCCCGAGGGATAGGTAGGTTTCCTCACGATGTTTTCCCTCACCGTCAGCGAACTGTAAATTATGCACATAGATGAAAATTCATCCATTGGTGCATGCCCCACCGGGGATCGAACCTGGGGCCTTCTGATTGTTAGCCCAACCTGTTCACCCCTAGGCTACAGTCGCTAGTATGTTAGATCGTGTGGCGTAATAACCCTGTAAAAACGCAACGGATGGACCGATTTCGATGATAACAAAATTATATTGATAAGAAAGCTTATTATAACACTATAGTGTTGGTTTGTTGACCTCGAAATGATTTCCATTGTTCCAGACAAAGAAGATACTAGAGAATCACATCAGAACGCACACGGGCGAGCGGCCCTTCCCGTGCACGCACTGCGACGCACGGTTCACGCAACAGTACGCACTCACTACTCACATACGAGCCATACATTACGGTAACAGGCCTGGGAAACACAAGAAATAACACTTTATTATGAAGAAATAACATTTTATTATATTTTTATGCTACTAAGGTGGCAAAGCGTACGGCCCGTTTGATGTTAAGCAGTTACCGCCATACTTGCCGCTAGCAAGCCTGGGAAACATAAGAAATAACGTTTTATTATGGTGGCACACAAGCGTACGGCCCGTTTGATGTTAAGCAGTTACCGCATCATCATCATTTCAGCGAAAAGACGTCCACTGTTGGACATAGGCCTCCCTGAGGAGACATACATGACACTAGCAGGCCTGGGGATCATAAAAAATAACATTTTATTTTGATACTAAGGTGGCAAAGCGTACGGCCCGTTTGATGTTAAGCAGTTGCAGTGTCATCATCATGTCAGCGAATTTAACGTTAAGCAGTTACCGCCATACATGACGCTAGCAGGCTTGGGAAACATAAGAAATAACATTTTACTATGCTACTAAGGAGGCAAAGCATACGGCCCGTTTAATGTTAAGCAGTTACCGCCATACATGACACTAGCAGGCCTAGGAAACATAAGAAATAACACTTTATTATGCTCCTAGCTTTTCCCGCGACTTCGTCCGCGAAGAGTTTAAATAAATAAAAAAACGGATCTCTGTCCCGGATCCCGTAGCCCGGATCCCAAAGAAATATAGCCTATGTTACTCAGGGATAATGTAGCGTTCTAATGGTGAAAGAATTTTTGAAATCGGTCCAGTAGTTTTTGAGTTTAATCGTTACAAACATACAAAAATACAAATCTTTTCTCTTTATAATATTAGTGTAGATGTGGATTAGTGTAGACTAAAGTGGAAAATAAGCGTACGGCCCGTTTGATGTTAAGCAGTATCATCATCATCATCATGTCAGCGAAAAGACGTCCACTGTTGGCCATAGGCCCAAGGTTTTCCACATTGGGTGGATTTTAGGGATTCTTTCCGAAAAAGATCGATTTTTAAATCGATTCGAATCGTAAGCTGATCAATCGATTCACAATAAAATCGAGGTCTAAAAGATCGATTTCTGAAAAATCAATTTTTTTTCCAAGTTTGCATTTACAATGTAAACATAAATCCATTTTATTAAAAACAAGAAATATACCATAATAAACGATGTCTTATCAGTAAAATCAGGTAATTCGATAATAACAAATATTTTATTACCATATCAAAGTATCAGACGCGCGTGACCTTGAAGTTGAGTATTGCGCATTTATTCGCACAGCGACTGTTAGTGCGTGCGCGAAAGAGACAAAAAGCGAAACAGTTGATTTATGGAAAATTATATATCTTCTTGATTTCTTTTCTTTTGTACTATGAATTTCACCAGGCTAATGGTTTTTACCAAAACAAAAAATCTAATGTCGATATTCAAGGGTGAAATATCGATTCACTGAATCGATTCAGTACTACATATAGATTTAAAAAATCGATTTTTTTGGCTCGAAAAATCGATTAATCGATCTCAGATCGCCATCCCTAGTGGATTTGCCAATACTCCCCACACTTGGCTATAGGCCCTATAGGTACTTGCAATGTCAAAGGCATCGCTCGCACGTTGCCGTCCTGAAGGGGGTTGAGATGATGGGGGGGGGGGGGGGTTGGTCTCTCAATTATCGTGTAGCTACTTTACTATACTATCTTCTGTGTCTACGTGTGTACTGTGTGAGTGTGTATGTGTGTGTGTGTGTGTGTGTGTGTGTGTGTGTGTGTGCGTGCGTGTGTGTATGCAGAGCCCCCCCCCCCCCTCTAAATTAACCGCGCAGAAGCCCCGTTTGTCCTTTCACAACTTGGAAACGGGTACAAATCCTTAAATTATATTGTTCAAATTAATTTAATTAATTATAATTCGAATAAATCTTTTTTTATAAGTACGTTTGTTGTTTTTTTACCCGACTACGGAGGCGTTATGATTTTGACCGGTATGTATGTATGTATGTATGTGCGTCTGTTCCCACCTAACTTCCAAACTACTTGCCGTAATTTGACAAATGAGGTATCGTCAGAAGCGGCTTACTGGCACGCTGGTTATAGGCTATGTGACGTTACATAAAATTGCATATGGCGCCCTCTAGAGGACATAATGTCATGAACTAAAAAAAAACCATTTTTTAATGAAACCGTGTGGGGTATCAAATGAAACATTTCAAAAATATATATATTGTTACCTATAACTCCAAAATAATTAAATAAAAAGTAAGTTTAAAAACTAAAACCCGACTACGGAAAAAACGCGCTCTAAAAAGTATGAAACAAGAAAATATTCTCATCTAGAGGATAGCCGTGGTCCGTGTTCATGTGCCATTTGGCCCTAAAAGACCTACACGGACCACGGCTATCCTCTAGATGAGAATATTTTCTTGTTTCATACTTTTTAGAGCGCGTTTTTTCCGTAGTCGGGTTTTAGTTTTTAAACTTACTTTTTATTTTAGGTTATCCCCAATTATTACTGGAAACAAACCATAGCCAATAATACTCCAGCCTGTTTTTTTACGGTGCCCTAATACTATTAAATAGGGATTTGAGACTACCCTAAAAGGAAATTATAAATGACTAGCTGTGCCCCCCGGCTTCGCCCGCGTGGAAATTGATGTGTAAGATTAGCCCATGTCTTATTCCAAAGTTTTGGCACACCCTGTATATCTCTTTCTATGTTATATTTGTTTGGTACTTCTCAAATCAAATATACATTTCTCCGTCAAAAATGCAAGAAAAAATTAAACCAACGAATTAAAATTTCAATTTGTATTTATATTAAGACTTATTCTATGTTAGATTAACTTAAATTAAAGTTAAAAATAAAAAAGAACTTATTAATATTTATTTATATTACAATAGTTGCCTGGCCTTTGTAATGAAAAACTGCTATTTACAATTGAGTTATGCCAGAATATGCAAGAAAAATATTATCTACCCACAATATTTTTTTGTTGGTCTTGGTGGTAAACACTGTCATGAGGTCCCAGGTTCGACTCCCGGTTCTGGCAGAATTAGTATGTTCAGAAAAATACTATAACATGCCAGTTTGTATGACACGTATTATTATTAGCGAAATGTGGATGATGCCTACCCCATAGATATTTTAAATAAACAAAATTAGCTTGCATCTTCTTGCATTATTTAAAATAATGACAGAAAAAAACTGAGAAGTTTTTTGTTTAAATATTCAATACGTGAGAAACAATTTATAAAAAGCACAAAAGACTTAAAATGGTCTATCAAGAGATTTAAGTGCTATATCGCACGAGGACACCAGTGGTAGCGCAACCAGTCGCTCCACCAACAAAATGTATAGAGCTGTATGGGATACCCTCCTGGTGTCCGCTTGGTAGCGCAACCAATTCGGTGTCTGCTAATCACCCGCTGGTGGCGCCACCATGGTTGCCTCGTGCGATATCACGCTAATACTCTCTCAGCCTGCCCTGTTATAAGTCTGGCGTGATGATATCGGTCATCTCGTAATGAATATTATAAATTTTATTTAATTTATGCATAACTAGCTTCTGCCCGTGACTTCGTCCGTGTTAACATTAAAATCCCACGGGAACCTGAAATTTTTCCAGGATAATAAGTAGCCTATGTTCTGCTCCAAGATCCTGTCTATTTCCGAACCAAAATTCATTAAAATTTGTTTAGCGGTTTAGTCGTGACAGCGTAACAGACAGAGTAACTTTCGCATTTATAATATTAGTACAGGTATAATCGATAGTACGCTATATTTTATATCTTTGTGTGTAACTCCTAAATTGCTGTACCGATTCGAATTAAATTGCTATGAAAGGTTACCATGGGATGGTTTTAATAAGAAATAAGCAGAATTAAAAATGATTTACTACTTTATAACTTTAGCGAAATTAACGCGTAACTAGGTCACGTAAGTTTGTCAAATTACGCGGCTTTGCGCGGCGTAATTTACGCTAATCTGGTCTCGAGCTATCGCCGGCGTTTTATTATGATACCCACAGCCATTTTGCGTAGTTTCAGAAGAGAAGAATATTTATAATGTTAACAAAATTACGCATTACATTACATGTGGCCTTAGTTAATATTTCTAGCTTTTGCTTTTATAAATATGTCGGTAGACCGACTGTCGGTAGACCGACTGTCGGTATCCGACTGATTGTCGCTTGCCGGTACAAGTTGGTCTGACTGTCGGTGATGACAGTCGATGTCAGAATGACAGATGCAATCATAATATGTGTCAGCCTATTTTTTCAAAGTTCACAATGACAGTAATATTTTAGTGTTGTTAAATAATTAACTTTGAAAATAAAAATAAATATTATTTCATTAGGCTGCTAACGCTATTTATAATAAATATTTTACTTTTATTTTTTTTACATTTCGTAAAAAGCTTTCCTACGCGCTAAAGGTTTCAAAAAAATATGCACCATATTTTTTTCTTCTTTTCAAAGACAACACGGGGTTTTATGACGAAATTATTGGAAGAAACCTATTTTGCTGTATCTGTGCAATTCGTGGACAGTATAAAAAGCAATATACATTAATTTTGACAGCTGTCAAACTTTACAGGACCAGCCTATTGCAAAGAAATGTTGTCTTTGAAAAAAACATTTTAAATTAGCTTTTAATCTATACTTACAGATCAAAATTCATGTATTTTTAAAAAAGATGATAATTTTTTTGTAGATATTTAGTGACAAGTTGTGATTTCCGGTGACGCTGGCGCTAGTGTCTTTGCAAAACTGTGAAATGGGTGACATTTTGTTAGCGTTTTTTTAGTTCTAGATTTCGCCACCTGCAGTGATAAGTTTGTAAAATTTATATTAACAGAATCATCTTTTTTAAAAATTACATTATCACTATAATAATTATTATCGTTTTAACTATACACAAAAATAGGCTTAGTAAAACGTTAAGCTGTTGTCCGATCGGCTTGGAAAAAGATGGGTGTGCGGGTAACATTGTTGTGGTAATATTTTTTTGTGTATAATTATAACAGAAACACCGTGTTTTTATAATAAACTCGTGATTTTTTCTACAATTTGTACTTGTATCCAAAATATGTAAAATGTACAAACATTTTTTGAAATTACATTATTTGTTAGAATTTTAACATAAAAAAGTAACAAATATTTAACTTAGTCAAATGGTTTTTATTATATTCCATATTTTTTAAGATTTCGTTTCGCATATGAGCCTCCCCTCAATGCAAGAGGGATACAGACCGCAATGCTGGTTTTTGATTTCTGCAAAGTTCTAACAAATACTATAATAATATACTGTACCAAAATATAAAGAAAAACATATTTTTTGCATAGGTACACCTAACAGAATTCAAAATTCCTTGTTAATTTAACAAAATTATTTAAAAAACTAACATTTAACTATTTATTACATAAATTAAAACATCTTAAACGCGGAAGTTGAATAAAAAATAATATATTACAAAAAAAAAACGCTAAAATTACTTATTGCAACATTACGGCGTCATAGACACCAGATTTTTATTTTTTTTAAATTCATTATATCTATGGTTTTTTTTTTAAATTTTATATCAGTCGTTTCGGATGAAATATTTTCGATTTAAAGGCCTATTCAGATGAGCGATACTAATTCCTACGTTGTGGGATAAGTATGCCGCCGATATCTGAATAGGCCTACTGGCTGACTGTTCAGACTGTCGCGAGCGCATGCACGCTGGCATCGCTCGCTCGCGCCAGTGCGACCAATCCTTTACTCTCAGTTCAAAGTAGTGAAAAACAATTATCTAAATCAAGCTACTATTAAAACTCAAAATGGAATTATTTTTTTATCACATTTTCATTTTTCTTTTGAAATCTTGATTCGACAAAAAATGTATTTTGTTTCAATCAATCATTTGATCAATAACGCCGCTTGCCGCGACAATCTGACAGCTGTCAAAACGGTCAACTTTGACAGCTGTCACAATCTACCAAGAGTGTAACAACACTATACATAGTTTTTATTATAAAAATTATTGCATTGCTTATAGTCTTGGGCGCGTTTGTATATGTATGTTTGTATGTATGTCTGTTACCATCTCGGGAACGCGTTGTAGGTAGGTGTGTGTCACTGGTCGTAATGTTTCGATTTTCTGTCCATCTCGTCGTCGGAGCTGCGGTTCATCGAGTGATCTGAAATTATAAGTTATAATGAGTCCATGATATATTGTCCTCCTGACCGAATTTCGGCCATTGCGGCCAATCTCAACGGAGACTGCGCATGAGATATTATAGTGCAGTGTATAGCATAATAGAGAGGGTTGTGGGGGTTTATCATAGTGGGGGGTTGTGGGGTGTAGGATAGTGAGGGGTTGGGGGTGTAGGAGAGTGGGGGGTGTGTGGTGCAGTATAAGTGGGGGGTTGGGGAGTGTAGTATAGTGGGGGTTGTGGGCTGTAGTATCATAGTGGGGTGGGGGGGTATATCAAAGTGGGGGTTGGGGGGTGTAGTATAATAGTGGGGGGTTGTAGGGTAAATAAGGTGTAGTATAACAATGGAGAGGTGAAGTATAACAGTGGAGAGGTGAAGTATAACAGTGAGGGGTTGTAGTACCAGTGAGGGAATGGGTGGGGGGTGTAGTTACCATGGTGCTGCGGCATCTTGGGCACCAACACAACGTTCCCGTCGGCGGCCTGCTGCAGCGAGTACTGCGCTGACGACAGCGGCCTGCCCTCCGGGTCGCGCAGGTTCTGACCACAAAACACATACACATTAGTCATGTACATTATCGCCAGGTGTATGGTCCCAGACTAAGCAACGCTTGTACTATGGCTACCGTACAATGGACTGGGGGCGATTCCAGTGACATTCAGACCAGGATTCAGGATGTCACTGTAATCGCCTATAATTGCAAATTTTGGCGATTGCCGTATTCATCTTTAATTGAGTTTTCCAGTGTCTTAAACATCTTAAAAGTCATTTACAATAAAAATATAAGCAAAATTGCAATCGCCAAGAATCGCCAAATTTTGCAAACGTCTGCAAATAACGCTTTTCCGTATCCACAATAACTCCGAAATAATTTACAATGTCAAACTAGGTGAATTCACAATCGCCTAAAATTGCAAAAAATTGGCTAAATTTGCCTAAAATTGCAAATTGCCTAAAATTGCAAAAAAAACATCTGTAACTGAGTTTCCAGTGCCTAAAACATCTCACAACAAGTAAATTCACAATCGCCTAAAATTGCGATTATGTGCGATTGCCGGTACTGACCTGGAAGACGTGCCTGTACAGCGCGGCGAAGCGCTCCTTGACCCGCTGCCGCTCCGCCAGCAGCGAGGAGCGGTCGCGCTGCGTGCGCTGCTTCCGGTCGCGCACCGTCCGCACTTCGTCCGCTAGCGACGTTATTTGATCCAGCTTCCGCTTCCGGCAGTTCTGTGCTGCCACCTGGCGGGAGAAATAATAATATACAGGGTGGTTCAAAAGTGAGAAACATGACTTGGGGCCGCAGCAACTTTCAACCGAAACTATCAACTTTTTAATTGTTTTTTGGCAGTTGCAGCCAACAATTGCCAGTTGCAGCAACGGTTGCTGCAGTTGCCGCGATTATTTATATATGAAAACGTCTAGTTGCGAGTTGCCAGTTGCCGCAAAAGTTGCCCGTGTACATAGCCCCTTAAATGGCACAGAAATTTAATTGAAATACGAACACAAAAAAATCATTTTTTTAAATTGTAGTTGTTATTCCTAAATGCAGTTTACACTATTTCTACGTCATTTGATGTCTTCTAAGGCCGCAACACGAGAGTTGTCATAAATATTCTATTACTAATATTGTACTGTTATTACATTTTTTTTTGTTTTGAGAATGTTCAGCGACCTATTTTGCTGACTGTACTTAAAAAGTAAATAAATTTCCTAAACTCTATGGTACATACCTTATTCTTCCCGCGTCGTCTGATATCCCTTATAAGTGACAGTTGAGCTTCACTTAAGTCATGTTTGGACAAGCGCTCGTTAAACTCGTCCATAGGCAAGTTTATAATATCCTGCACTTCTAGCGGTATACCTGAAATTAAAATATGATTTCAATATGCAGCCGTCGCTACGGAGGGGTTACGCGGTACGCGGGGAGTACGCGGGTTCGATTCCCGCCCGAGGTAATTTTATTTCGTAATTTGCCCTGGTCTGGGTGACACTGGGATCGCCCCCAGTCCATTGTATGGTAGCCATAGTACAAGCGTTGCTTAGTTTGGGACCATACAGTTGGTGTTAGCTTCTGCCCGCGTTGACTTTAGAACGTCCTGTAGTTAGTTTAATGATAATCCCACAAAAACAAAAAAAAAACCGGAATAAAAAGTATCCTATGTGTTAATCCAAGTAATAAACTATCTGTGTGCCAAATTTCGTCTAAATCCGTTCAACCGTTTTTGCGTGATTGAGTAACAAACATACAATCTTTCACATTTATAATACTAGCTGGTGGGCTACTTCTTCCGCATAGAATTTGTACCGAGAAATGATTGGTTTCCCATACAAATTTTCATCCCTTATTTCACGCCCTTTCAGTTTTATTTTCGCAACAAAAAGGAGCCTATGTTCTTCTCCAAGGTCCTGTCTATATCTATACCAAAATTCATCAAAATTGGTTCAGCGGCTTGGTCGTGAAAACGTATCAGATGGACCATAGTTACTTTCGTATTTATAATATTAGTATACAGGGTGAATTTGAAATCATGGGAACCTTGTTGAACTACGACTCTACACATGATTCTGAATATTTTGGGAAAATAATTAAAAAAAATCTATTGATAAAAAAATATTGCTTGAGTAAGCAAATAAGCAAACCAGTTAACTGTTATACCTTACCTGGCCAACATTTTTTTATCAATTGATTTCTCTAGTAGCATTACGACGTACGTCTTCGTCATAAAGACGTAAGTTTACGGTACTGACCCTAAATTGAAATCAGATTAACGTATTTTTTTCGTCGCCGACCTTATTTGCTACCTGGGTTATTGATTAATATTCCCTATATATTCTGAATCACGTGTAGAATCACCGTTTAAAAGGATGCCCATGATTTCAAATTCACCCTGTAGATTAGTAGGATATAATCTGTATATGTGCAATATCTTACATATCTTACCGAGTGCTTTGGCCCTCTTCTCGTCCCTCGAGAGGTGTTGTCCACTGCTGGTGGCCGACGAGCCGCCGTCCGACATGCTCCCATCCGTCAGTCGACGCACTATGGACAAACACCTTCTTTAGGAACTGATTCACAATAAATAAATATCCTGGGACATTCTTTATCACGGCTATCTGATCCCAAACTAAGCAGAGCTACTATGAACTATGGAAACCAGATAACTGATATTACATATACTACTTTTTGTTTGTAAATATAGGAACTGATTCACAATAAATAAATATCCTGGGACATTCTTTATCACGGCTATCTGATCCCAAACTAAGCAGAGCTACTATGAACTATGGAAACCAGATAACTGATATTACATATACTACTTTTTGTTTGTAAATATAGGAACTGATTCACAATAAATAAATATCCTGGGACATTCTTTATCACGGCTATCTGATCCCAAACTAAGCAGAGCTACTATGAACTATGGAAACCAGATAACTGATATTACATATACTACTTTTTGTTTGTAAATATAGGAACTGATTCACAATAAATAAATATCCTGGGACATTCTTTATCACGGCTATCTGATCCCAAACTAAGCAGAGCTACTATGAACTATGGAAACCAGATAACTGATATTACATATACTACTTTTTGTTTGTAAATATAGGAACTGATTCACAATAAATAAATATCCTGGGACATTCTTTATCACGGCTATCTGATCCCAAACTAAGCAGAGCTACTATGAACTATGGAAACCAGATAACTGATATTACATATACTACTTTTTGTTTGTAAATATAGGAACTGATTCACAATAAATAAATATCCTGGGACATTCTTTATCACGGCTATCTGATCCCAAACTAAGCAGAGCTACTATGAACTATGGAAACCAGATAACTGATATTACATATACTACTTTTTGTTTGTAAATATAGGAACTGATTCACAATAAATAAATATCCTGGGACATTCTTTATCACGGCTATCTGATCCCAAACTAAGCAGAGCTACTATGAACTATGGAAACCAGATAACTGATATTACATATACTACTAATTGTTTGTAAATACATACTTTATATACATGTACATACATACACCCAGACTCGGGACATACAGTCATGTTCATGCACACTAATGCGTGTCTCGTGTAGGAATCGAACCTACGACCTGCAGCGTGATAGGCGGAATCTTACCAACCACGCCAACGGGCCCGTCGTAACCTAATCTGTAACCTTTTAACAGATATTCTATGGAGAAACTGTGACCCATAGAACAAATGACATATATACTTTCGTCAGTAAAAATGTCAAAGTGTAGCGTGTCTTGCCTTGCTTATTTCGGAGGGCAGCATCGCTTGGCAAAGTCAGTCAGAGATGGGTGACCATTTAGTGGCATTTGAACTGAGCGTCTCCATGCTTCGGAGGGCACGTCAAAAGTCAGTCCCGGTTGTTGTCATCTAGGCAGCAGTCGTTAAGCCTTGTCAGAGGCCTTCGGGCGGCTTGAACAACTCTGACACCAGGTTGGCCACTAACCATACGATAAGAAGAAGTAGTGTATGAACTTCGGTGCGTGTGTATGTGTGTGCGTGTGTGCGTATGAGTGTGTGTGAGTGTATGTGTGTGTCTGTGTGTGTGAGTGTATGTGTATGTGTGAGTTAGTGAGTGTATGTGTGAGTTAGTGAGTGTGTGTGTCTGTATGTCTGTGTGAGTGTGTGTGTGTGTGTGACTGACCTCGCTTGTCCCGGACGGCGGCGGGGCGCGGGTCGGCGGGTGCGAGCGGCGCGCTGTACGTGTGGTTGTGTCTCACTCGCTCCGGCGTCGCGTACGCGAACCGCGGCGCCGGCGCAGGGCTCGGGATGTTACTCTGTCATTAGAAAGATACGTTATTGAATTACCACTTTTAATAATGAGACGTTCGCAAAATGAGCACTTCTGAAAATGAGCAATTTGCAAAATGAGCACTTCTGAAAATGAGCAATTTGCAAAATGAGCACTTCTCAAAATGAGCAATTTGCAAAATGAACATTTCAGTCCAGGGGGGGCTGCAGCGCAGGCACGTGGGGGGGAGGCAGCTGGTGTACATACCTGTAGCAGGGCGTGACTGGAGTGCGCCGTGTTCAGATCCAGAGGGGGCTGCAGCGCGGGCACGTGGGGGGGAGGGAGCTGGTGCCGGGCGCCGAACTCCACTGTATACAGGGGGGTTCAATATTAGTATGTGTTGTTACACTAACATTTAGGTATTTGAGAGTATGGCATTTGTAGAATTTGACATTTTGAGCATCTGCCGTTAATAGAATCAGACAATTTTTGAATCCGCCGTTTGCAGAATCTGGAATTTTAAGAATCTGCCGTTTATAGAATCTGGCATTTTGAGAATCTGCCGTTTATAGAATCAGGCATTTATGATTCAGTCGTTTATAGAATCCGGCATTTGCAGAATCTGGCATTTCGAAAATCTGGCATATTAGACTCATCTAGCATTTTTAGACTCATCTAGCATTTTTAAGAATCCTGCATTTTGAGAATCTGCCGTATATAGATCCTGTAATTACACGCCTTAACCTATTAACTAACCGTTGTGTACATTGTGCATGTTCTCGTGATGGTACGCCTGCTCGGGACACTCGTACTTAACGACGCCGGGCCGCGGCGCCGCCGGCTCCAGCGCGGGCGCAGGCTCCTGTACCATAGACTAGTCAATATTAATACCACGCACCAAACACACTTTGGGCTGCGCACTTTAAGGGGGCGTCCATAAATTTTTATTTAAGGGGGAGGCATTTAAGGGGGAGGTTAGAGCCGAATCTCACATGGGGGAGAGGGGGGTCTTGGCAAATATCACGTAATTTCTTTTTCCGCGAGAAATTGTGTAAAATTTCGAGAATTTGGGGTTAAATTGACTAAAACTGTTTCTCCATTAAAATATGGCTTTTGAAAAATCTCACGTGAGATTAAGGGGGGAGGCAGTCGAGCCAAATCTCACGACATTACATCGTGGGGGGTCGAATATCATCCATTACAATAATTCCGAAATTAAAAAAAAAAAAAAACACAACCATTGGCGGAATGTGCATGCCTACCCCTGCGGACGTACAGGCATTATGGTGTGTGGTCCGTGTGTGGGGGGGAATGTGTGTGTGGGGGAAATGTGTTTGTGTGCGTGTGTGGGGGAAATGTGTGTGTGTGTGTGTGTGTGTGTGGGTGTGTGTGGGATGTGTGTGGGTGATTGTATTTGTGGGGGGGATTTTGTGCGTGTGGTGTGTGTATGTGTGTGTATATACCTGGAAGCATCTCTTGCCGAACATATGGTGTTTCTTCTGTGGTTGGTGGGGAGCGGCGCGCTCGCGCCCGTACGCTGCTTCGTAAGGACGGAACTTAGAACTGTAACCAACAATTATAAAATATATATCAATCAAATGAAATGAAATAACTACCGACAAATTAATAGAGATTTTTATCAAGTTTACAATGGTTTTGAAAAGCATTTCTAGGAACAAAAGTGATTTGTAATGTCAATGCAAGTAGATAACTTTCTATTAATTTGGTGGTTATAATAGCGGCACGATATGATGGCCGTTTTGACATGTGGAGGGGGGGGGGGAGAGGATGAACCTTATTATAACGGAATAGATTCATTTTCGCATTCATTTTTTGACATTCTTAAATTTAAAAACGGCCAGTCTTATTCCGTTATAATAAGGTTCTTTTTCTCCCCCCCCCCACATGTCAAAACGGCCATCATAGCGTGCCGCTATTATAGTTGAATACCGAAAATTAAGTCCTAGACATGAATGAAATTTATCCGACGATTCATAATATATTAAATCCCAGACTAGCTGAAGATCAGAGCCTATGCTCATGAATTCTTTGATATAAATAATAAATTCTTGACTGATTCTTTCACATTTGACACCTAAATGTCAAAAGTAAAATAAATGGTTGGACGAGGTGTAGTTTCGTGTGAACTAAGACGGTAATTACCTGTGAAACTCTTGCGCAGAGTCGCTGCCATCGCACCATTCACCGTCAGACAAGGACGGCACGCGCTCCGAGCCCATCGACGACACCGCGCTGTCGGACGCCGAGTCACGCTCTGCGAACAATGATTGCATGATCTAGTATTCGAGTAGCGCCATCTAGTTGTCAATGTCAACAATTCCAAATTCGAGATTCAAATGAGACTGCTAGTGTCTTTGTAGACCCAAGCTGTAGGCAATTGACTGCTCATATGGGCTGTCTCGATTGGGGTAGGTACCACCCTCTCATAGAAGATCGGCGTAATGTAGCCACTTACAGCTGCATTTCACTCGTCAAATATCTTCGTCCAAGTTTTCTTTGTAATTTGCATAGTTGAGAAAAAACATCTTGAAATCTGAATATTCTTTCGTAGTTATAACTCTTATGCCGTGTGTCCACTGGCAAGAAAACTTGCACAAGTTTACTTGCGCAAGCGACTTCCAATGTGTAAACGCTCACGCAAGTGGACTTCTGCGACTTGCCGAACTTGCTGCAAGTCCCACATGTACACAGTTGTGTAAAATTGCAGTCAGTGGAAACACGTCGGCAAGTGACTTCTGCAAGAAATTGCGGAAGTTACTTGCCAGTGGACACACGGCATTAGATCAAATATCGATGTTGCTAGTAAATTGGATTAAGTCAACCAATTTACATTTAAATACATTACATTACATACATTAAAATTTACATACATTTTACATTTCAGACATTAAAATTTACATACATTTTACGAGTGGAGTACCAGGTAATCAGTAATTTGTGGTTTGTGGTGGTATGTGGTTGTGGTGGTCATTACCTGTGGTGATCATCATGTGGGTGTGGTTGTTGGGGGGCGGGTGGTGCGCCGCCGCGCCGTCCAACATGCGCATCGTGTACATGCCTGTAACAATCCTTCAGTTAACTTTCAGCACGCAATCTACTGAAAATAGTTGGGATATGTCATAATGAATGACTGAATGTTTGAGGTTGATTGATATACAATATGTATGGTAGGTGAATAATAATATAAGCCGGGCCGGGGTTTGAACCCTGGACCTTAAGCTAGAAAAACGCGTGCTTAACTGCTTATGCGTAGGTGAAAATATCAAAATATTCCATTTAATATTTATGTTACTTTAAAATTAAAAACAAAAAATATCGTAGTGACCACTCTGTGTAGTTCAAATTCATATTTTCAACAAAAAAGTAAATAAAATATAATAAACAATATACCTACATACTACATTTTGAACAGGCCTCAAAACAATGTTTTTATCGATATTTTGCGAACATTATCAATAGATATATTGATAATATTATCAATAATCTTGTCACGGTGATGGTGCATTATATACCTATACAGGGTGTGGAAACTAAAATAATATTTTAGGTAAGCACATTTTAGGTAGCTAATATAGTAACTGCTCAGTGAAGACAGATTATTCGTAATTATCATAGTTATTTAATTACAGGACTTTGAATATTTCCTACTACTTTTGTGTTGCGGCCTTAGAATACATTCAAATGAGTAAACACTCAGAGAAAAAAAATGGTATGTGAAGTAAACACAGTTTACGAGTAGTAAGGTAAATATTTATAGTACAAGATCATAAAAAGGTCAAAAAAATTAACTGTGTTTTTTGTTCAATAAATATGCGTAAATATGTATTATTTTTCAAACACCCTGTATAGGTATAGCGGATAAGCTCTTGTCACGATGACGACAATATATTTTAAATAAAAACGGTGACAAACTTGAATCGAACCTAGAGCCAAAAAAAATATTGAAAACCAGGAAAACTTATTGATTTTCTATTTCGACTTTTTACCGATTTTTAATTTTTTAAATATCATTTTAGTGGATCTGACATTAGTCGTCTTTGACATAAGTCGAGTAGATTACACTTTTTTCGGTTACACTCTTGTATGATCTAGAAAGTAATGAAATATTGAAGGACAACATAAAATGTGTCTAATTATGCTTTAATCGCAGATTACAGCGCCACAAACTTAACTGTGCCAGTGGCCAAAAGAGGAACTAAAATTTTCAATAGATAATTTAAATAATTTTAGTCTTATATCGCTACATTATATGAATTATTACCTACCTATTATACATTGCATTTTAATTAGTCAATTTCATTCAAATATTTTAGAATTTTGTACCAATAAAAGTCATTACTTAAAAAAATAGTCTTACCATAAAATTTATCATAAAACTTGTAGTAATCATTCAAATAGTCAACCGGATCCGGATACAGCAGCGGACTCCTCAAATATGACGTCACCGGGTAAAATGGCGGCGTATACTCATAGCTCGCAACCGTTAGATCCATATTGAAATCTTCAAGAATCCCCTCAATCCGTGAATATTTTCTCCAAATACATACAAAGTATGTATACTTGTCAGTTGGGCCGTTCGGCCAATGATATATTTCTTATCAGTAGCCAATCAATGAAGAATATTGTTAAGAAATCATTTAGCGTTTATCATTCTAATCATCCTCCATTTTCTCTCGCGCACGGAAAATCCCGTGACGGTGTGCAAATATTATTAAAGTTTAGTTCAAATAAACCAACGCAAAGTGCAAATAGTAACTTCTTATCTTAGAACAATATGTTCAGGGATCAAAAAACAGTCTATATTTAAATGAATAGAGACAGAAGTTGTAACGTTTCAGCACTGACGTCGATACCTTCGTGAGCGATTCGCAAGTAGTTCTCGGTCTCCTGAACGCAGCGCAGAATCTACATAAACAGAACGCGCACTCACTATGCACCTTTCTTTTCCTTATCGAACGTTTTCGCAGAAAGAATGGCATCAGGATTCCTTTTTCGAATATTATTTCAAATTCAAAACCGTTCGCTTTCTGTTCGAAATTCAAAACGGCCTTCTAAATTCGAATGTTTGCCTTCAAAGTCAATCACAATACTTTTTTATGTAGAAAAACACGTAGTCTTTTGTTAAATCCGCAATATCAGTATCACTCGATAAAAACCTTGATAAATTTCACTTGATTATGTTATGCTGCATTACAAATAGTCTGTACACGTATGAATAGATTCCCATGTTTGTTTAAGATATAAAAAACTTAATTAAAATTCAATAAAGTACATTTTTTATTCAAAAATCGAATTTCAACTTTATCACCCTACAAAAAATTAAATAGAAATCTTCACTTGTCAAAATTTAAATATGGAACGTAGTAATTGACGAATTTCAAAAAAAGATCTCTATTTCAAAAGACAAAGGCTTCGCAGTTTAAATGTGGAACACACGTCAACAACACTTGAACACTCGATTGAAAATGTCATTCGTTTAATTAAACAACAATTAATAGCGTAGAGTTTAATCAAACAGCACGTTATCTTATTTACAATGTAAATATTAATTAATGATTTCAGTAATGCGCGCCATTGTGGAGTTCGCGAAAAAGCGAAAATATTCGTACAGCGCCATCCATCGCTATTCGCGACCGATGGGCAGCTCGCGACGCGAATGACTAATCATATTTTTTTTAAATATTCGGTGGCGCGATTAGGTCATAATGCCTGATAACATTACTGTATTTTTTTTTGGCTATCGAGCGATGAGTACTAACCCACTATGCAGGTTCGCAATACGCATCGCCTACTTATCACCTTCATTACCATAGATTATTACTTAACTTTTTTTAATTCTTCAATTACTTTTTTTGTATTCAGTACAAAAATAATGTCAATTGTTGCTTGTAACTTAAGACGATACAAGAAAAAAATGAATTTTAGTTTCGGGGTGTGGCTAGCGTCGCGTGAGCTGCCGAAGGATATATCCCTCTCGCTTAGCTAGGACAGAACAGCTATGGAGTAGACTATAGTATAGTTATTTTTTGAAGGAACAATATTGTTTAATTCGTACAATTAAAATAATATGTCCCAGTGCACCTTTTAAAATAGATGAAATGGATGAAAATATTCAAATATATTTTTTTCGTTTTATATGGGATTTTTATGTCGAGTGTATTTGAAAAAAATAATTTAATTTCTATGTTGTTTTTATTGCTGAAGACAAAGTAAGTCAAAAGAAGACAAACGATACCTACAATATGCTGATAGATACGTATAACAATATTTCGATCGTATAATAGCCTATAACCAGCGGACGATCCAGACGCGTCCAACGATATCTCATTAGTCAAATTATTATGATAAAAATAGTTTGGACGTTATACGGGAGCAGATGAACATACATACATATCGGTCAAAATCATAACCCTCCGCCCACCGTAGTCGGGTAAAAATGTACATACTCTGTGTCAGTGACTGACTGCCGGATATGAGTATCTTTTTCATGTTTCGTAGGCAAAGGAATACTTTGGTACTTAACTTCGATGCCGATCATGAAGTCATCAGCGGTGTCATAATATTTATTTTTACCATATTTAATTTATTTTTTAATTTAATTTTCAGTTTTTATTAATTTTATTGATTTAACCATGCATTTATTTTTTGTTTATCTTTTTATCTTTATTTTTTTATCTATCAAAATCACCCTTAGACTGGTTACCGCCACAGGTGACAAGAGGGCTGGCTCTTTCCTTGCTCAAAAAATTCGCTTGACAACAGGAACAGCTTGAATACAGGGAGGACATGCAGCCAGTATCCCACGCGGACGGTATTTGTTTAATTAGGGGTAGGTTTTTATTTTATTGTATTTTATTTTAATTTATGTTATATTATATTGTATTTTAATGATAAAACATGAAAATAAAAAATATTTTTTTATTTAATTTAGTTTTATTTATTGTTTTATATTTATTGTGAAATTATAATAATTTTAATAATCAATATTGGACTATGTCTGAAACAAATACATTGAATTGAATAATTTAAATACAAAAATTATCACATTAACTCGTTAAATCACGGTTTATACCCGCTAGAACGAAAAACATCCTAACATGGTAGGTAGGACCTGAGGGTTGGCCAGTTAATTACTTAAAATACACTATATTTATTTCAAGAAAACATTCATAAGATCTGAAGGCGTCGGACTCGCACATAAAGGGTTCCGTACCACCGTAGAATAAACACATCAAAAATATCAAGTTTGAGACTTGATATTTATTTTTAAATGTTATTATATTTTTAGTATTTGTTCTGCACCGGTAACAGAAATACACATTCAGTGAAAATTTCAACTCTCTACCTGTTACGGTTCGTGAGATACAGCCCGCGCTGACAGACGGACAGACAGACAGACGGACAGCGTAGGCCTAGTAATAGGGTCCCGTTAGCACCCTTTGGAACCCTAAAAAGTAGCCTATGTTCTCCGCCAAGACCCAGTCTATCTCCATACCAAAATTCATCAACATTGGTTCAGCGGTTTAGCCGTGAAAAGGTAACAGACAGAGTTACTTTCGTTTATAATATAATAGATTGAATAGGACGGACAAACATTTTCCTATCCATATCTGTAATGTTATTTTTTACGATAATTTATTGATGTATGATATATTTATTACTTGCCCATCCATACCTACAACAAACGCAATAAAGCGACTCCATTGTTTTGACAAGCAATGTATTCCCACTGTCAGCCCAAGACCATGCTGCAAGTATATAACAGTAAGCGAAATAGGGAGTTTTTACAGAAATGACACGAATAACTATGAAATGACAAGAGATGACACAAAATGACAAGAGATGACACAAAATGACAAGAGATGAAAAGAAATTACACAAGACAAGGAAAAGCAAACGAAAATCACGCTGCAGTGCAGGTCGTAGGTTCGATTCCTGCCCAGGACATGCATTTGTGTGCATGAACATGTCCGCATGTCCCGAGTCTAGGTGTAATTAAGTGTATATTTAGTTTGTATTTACAAACAAAAAGTAGTATATGTAGTAATATCAGTTATCTGGTTTCCATAGTACAAGCTCTGCTTAGTTTGGGATCAGGTAGTCATGTGTAAAAGAATTTCCAAGGATATTTATTTATTTATCATAGGCGTCGGCGGACTGTAAATACTGTACTGTACCTGTAATGTGGCACGACCGTAATATTTTTTCGTAATATTTTTTAAAAAATCCTTCACAGGTCCGACGTCGAACAAGTCCGAGCGGACACTGACAATACAAAGTTAGAGAGAGACATGGTTAGTTCAAGTACTTAAAATGTGAGATGGCGATATTGTGCGCGCGCTCGGAAATAAACAACGTAAGCGCCAAACCACATTTACTTGAATTAAAAAAAAACTACTTCATGAATTAAAATATGGTTGAAGGGTAGTTTAGATATCATTATTTGCTATGTTTTAGAAATAATTTCGTGATCTAAATCGTAAAAACATCGTGGTAGCAAGGAAAATTGTAAATAATTAGAGCTCATTTCATAATTTTTTTTTATCGAGAAAATTTCATCAAATCGTGATTTGGATTTAAAGATACTCAAGATAATATAGTCAAAAATCATACATCTAAATATAAGATTCCTAGTCCACATACTTACTTAAAGAAAAAGTAGAATAGAAAATCAACCAAATTTCGAACCCTCCTCTTAACAAAATTATACAGAGTGGCACTACAATGGCGACTTTAATTTAACACACCGTTAACTAGGTAGTCAGTAAATAAATAAAAATAAATAAAAGTAATAAATAAAAGAAAATTACGAAAACAAAAAAAAAATACCTAAATTCAAAAACAATCATAGGCTATACTGGGTGTAAGGGAAACGCTCCCAAAGCCGAAACACTATTATTATACGATCTAAACCCAATCGAATATCATAACCCATTTGCCTAAAAACGGAACAACTTGTTTTTGTTATTAAGTATTGTGCATACCCGCAATGTACTTATAGCGTAAAAACTTGACGACACGATTGCACAAGACAACCTACCCCACGCTTGTGGGGTAGGTTTTGTCGACCCCTAGCGATTTTATTTGAATTATTACATTGCGGTCTTTAAAAATAAAGGAATTTTGCAATATGAATTAATTAACTGGCTTTTATTTTATTTTATTATTTTTATATTTTCTCTGGTGTTAAGAAAATTAAAAAAATAATGTGTTTTTTTTTTCTTTTTGTTAGGATTGGGTGAAAGGGTGCCAATGAAACCCTATTACTAAGTCCTATTTCCGTCCGTCCGTCCGTCAGTGGGCTGTATCCCACGAACCGTTATAGGTAGAATTGTATTTTTTTGTGTCGTATCAGTAATACCAACAGTATCACCTGTCTTCGTTTTAGGGGACGTTTCGCTTACACCCAGTATATTAGCTACGTGTGACACTCACCCTCATTCATGGCCATATCCATCAGCTGCAGATCCTCGTCGTTCAGGATGGACTGCAGAAAGCCATCTTGGTTCGTCGGTGGCGCCATCTCGCCCGTCGAATTCTGTCACAATCATTCATTAGAATTACTTGTATAAAATTTCTGTCGACTACGACTTTTTTCAATTTTTTTTTTAATTACTTTACTGTTAAAAAAAAAGTTTAATGTGATTATAAACTAGGTTCTGCCCGCTACTTCGTTCACGTCGACTTTGGAACGTCCTGTAGTTATTTATGATAATCATAATCCCACAGGTACCTAACATTTTTCCGGGATAAAAAGTAGCATATGTCCTTCTCCAAGGTCCTGTCTATCACTATACCAAATGTTATCAAAATTGGTTCAGCGATTTAGTCGTGAAAACGTAACAGAGTTACTTTTGCATTTATAATATTAGTATATACTAGCTGTGCCCCGCGGCTTCGTCTGCAGAAATTGATGTGTAAGAAAATAGCCTATGCCTTATTCCAGAGCCTATACTATCTATGTTTTAAATTTCATTAAAATCGGTTTAGTAGTTATGAAGATACGTGGTAACAAACATTCACACACACTTTCGCATTTATTATAATTAGTATAGAATATAGATATACATTATACCTGGTAATAGATTCCATCGTGTTGTTGCGGATGATGCGCAGACTCGACTTTATAAGCGCCATCTATCGGCGCCGCGGCGCCTGCGCAAACAAGACAATGCTGAGTCTATTGATCGCCATCCCTCTCATCGTCGTAACATAAGAGCAAGATAGAAATACTTTTACTTCTTTAGTTTTTTTAGGATTTTTTGTCACCATCACCTCTTATTGCGACTCAATTGAAAATAATTAACAGAAAATTTGTTTCTCTAGTTGCTTGAGTGACGTATGTCTATGTATTACTGCCATCTATTGATATGTAAATCAAACTCTTTAGCAAAAGTAAATGTTTTAAGTTATAGGGCTATGGTTCTTACCGTAAGCGTCGGGATGTTTCTCTGGGACGGGTGGTATTGGAGCGTGGTAGTTGGGGGCATACCCGCCCGCGGCACCGTGAGGCCTGCCAACCGAAATAAAATAAATAAATAAATAAATGTCGCCAGACACACCAACTGTATGGTCCCAAACTAAGCAACGCTTGTACTATGGCTACCGTACAATGGACTGGGGGCGATCCCAGTGGCACCCAGACCAGGGCAAATTACGAAAATAATAATAACTTTTATTTCAGACCACACATTAGTCCATTAAGTTTAAGACTCACACATACATTAATATACACGAACAAAATGAAATAAAATTATAAGTAACATATTAAAATAAAATTATAAAATACATCATATTTAATTAAAATTATAAATTTAATTAATTGAAAAGAGTGACCGAAATTTGCCTCTGGCGGGAATCGAACCCGCAACCACCCGATGCAGTGAGCCGAGCAGCCTAAGCTCGAACCGCTGCGCTAGTTTTTCGTCACCTTTACATTATTATTTTCGACTTACACCTTGTATATTGGTAGTATGCTCACCCGATGTTATGCGGATGTGCGTGCGGGTGCGGATGCGGGTGCGGATGCGGATGCGGGTGCGGATGCTGATGGTGATGGTGGTAGTGCTGGTACTGCTCCGGCGGCGGCGGGATGGTCAGCAGCGACGCCAGGTCCTGCCAGCGCTGCTCCACCGACATGGAGCGCATCAACGACTGTGGACAACACAACAGAACATTTTAACACATCTTCAAGGAATGGGGAACGAAATGAAATTAGGATCATTTCGAGGTCGACGAATCAACTCGAAACCAACACTATAGTTAACACTAAGCTTTCTCATCAATATAATTTTGAAATCATTGTAATCGGTCCATCCGTTGTGATTTTATGACACATTTTATATTATGTGCGGCCGGCGCGTGTGACGTCGGACTGCCCGATCGGCTTGAACGCACGCTGGGCCCGCGCCGCCATTCACTACAAAGCGCGAGTGGGCCTTGTGACGTCACAGCAACCGCGCGCAAACTTCGCTAGTAATTTGGTCATAACTTCGTCAACTTTTGTCGTAGAACAATTTTTTTTCACTGTATATTATGGATTTCTTAGCTCTATAAATCTACATTCTCAACTAAATTCGTTACGGATCCTCATTATGCGGAAATCCCACTAGTTTAAGATGGTAGAGCGAAACTGTAACTCTATGGACTGGTTCAACCAGGTGATAGAGCCAAGCTGTAGCCAATTTACTGCAGCTAACATACGGACTGGCTCTTTGGTACCTTGGTAACATAAAAAACAACATTTAAACACATTTCTGAAAGAATACGGGGAAGTCCAGGCCCCCTAGTTGTAAGTAGAGGCAGCACTGATAACGTTATACAACGCTCATAAACGGTACCAAAAATAATATTTAATCTAACTATCTAATCTTATTATTTGCGAAAAAAATTTTGTTTGTTCTAAAGTTTACGCAAAATCTACCGTACGGGTAGGTATTCAATTCCATTTAACAAGGCCCTCGAATAAGACGGTTATTTTATATACTCGAAATCCAAGCGGGCGGAGCCGCGCGTAAAACCAGTAATAAATAAAAAACAAGAAAAAAAAATTTTTTACGTTCGCACTGTGGAGAAATCCCAAAATATCTACAATTGGTCGTTATAAAATAGAACAAGATGTTTAAAACGCTGCAACAAAGTTACAGAGTGCAGACATTTTAGTACCTCTACTTGCCGATAGAGAAAGTTTGTAGCAATAGATTGCTACATGCCCCTAGATGCCGCTACGAGTAACAAAAATATTTTTAGTATGACGAGTAATTAACCGGGGCCCTGAGTGTAATTTTTCTCTACTTTATAGCCCGCGTGGGTAGGCCTCCCACAAGGTGGACCGACGACCTGGTGAAGGTCGCGGGAATCCGCTGGATGCGGGCAGCGCAACACCGGTCATTGTGGCGAACCTTGGGGGAGGCCTATGTCCAGCAGTGGACGTCTTTCGGCTGAGATGATGATGATAGCCTGCGTATTTGTAAATTGCCATGAACCTCTTTGTAAATTGCACAGCGCTCATGTCACTTAATTCGATCGGATGACGTTATCTGTCACTTTACTTCTGTCAACGTCACTACGAATACTAATTATCGCTACACACACACGCACATATTTACACAGTGTAGTGCAAAAAACAAACACTGCCTATGGTGTAGTGTCTATGGTCACTCAACCCAACGTGGCGCCGCCTGGTGCCAAAAGCCTGGACGCCCTCATTAAAGTAGCCAGTAAGTAGTTCGTTTCGATAATGTAAACAAAAAAAAGTATTTCCTAAAAAGTAAACCTTTTTCTTTCGAGAGTTGGCGCGAAATCTCTTAAACCAACATGGCGGATGTTGGTAAATATTAATTGACAAACACAACCGCTTGTCTATGGAACTAACGGATGTTAAATCGGTTTTTGTTTTGAACTCGGAAACTTGTGTTAACATAACGGATTTATTTATAACTTGACACTGGCAAAATACACACGAAATGCACATGAAAAAGAAAAAAAAGTGATACATGACAGATGTCAAGTAAGGTATCGAAAAACCCTAATACATTGATACCAAAAATAAATAATAATATTGCCAGACTACACACCAACTGTATGGTCCCAAACTAAGCAACGCTAATCTCTTAACAAATGGGCTCCTAGCTCTCTCACTCATCGTACGAAACGCAGCTGTAATAGCTGCTTCACGCCGATCTTCCGTGAGAGTGTGGCACTACCCCGGTCGAGCCAGCCCGTATATGAGCTGCAGTCAATTGGCTACAGTTTGGCTAATTATAGTAATAAAAGGTTATTGTAAGGTTACCATTAGAATTTTCGAGTATAAAAGAGTATACTAAAAAACCGTTTTCCTCAAACAGAGCGATCGTTGAGTGGAAATTCTATCAATATTGACAGAGCACTCATTGGTCTTGTATTTGCGGTGTGGCACGCGAACGAAATAAGAACGGTAGCTTCGGTAAACATTTGACCGCATGGACTAGTCTAGTGGTCTGAGCATTTAAAAAGCTATACACTAATAATAATAATAATAATAATATCCGGGGACATTGTTTTACACACGGCTACCTGATCCCAAACCAAGCAGAGCTTGTACTATGGAAACCAGATAACTGATATTACTACATATACTTTTTTATTTGTAAATACATACTTAATATACATATACACCCAGACTCCGGACATACAGACATGTTCATGCACACAAATGCATGTCACGGGTAGGAATCGAACCTACGACCTGCAGCGTGAAAGTTGCCTCCGCGCCAACCACGATAACGGGCCCGTCAAAAGAAAAAAAATTACGACAATAAAATGGTTTTTGTAGTTCCTAGTAGTCTTTTTAGTATGTTTCACTAAAAGTTTTGTATTTACAGCAAATGTTTTATAAATGCGAGACATTACATAAAACATTTGCTGTTAATACAAAACGTTTAGTAAAAAATATTAAAAACACTACTAGGAATTACAAAAACTATTTTGTTGTCGTAAAATTTTTCTCAGTGTACTAAAGTCCGATTAACAATTCAGTGGAGTAAAATGACAGCTTTTTATGTCAAACGGAAAATTAATTTGATCCGTTCATCATGAATAATGTTGTTATTATTCTGGTTCAAATTAATTCAATTTTATTTACTAAAGAATAACAAAAACATGATCACTCATAAAAAATAGATTCAATTAAAATCTAAATTCACATTTATAGCTGTCATTTTACTCCACTGAATTATTAATCAGACTATAGAGACTATACAGGGTATTTCAAAAGCGCCAAATAATACTTGGGGGTCTTCTTATCGTATGGTTAGTGGCCAACCTGCCCCCTCGACAAGTTGCTTCGTATACAAGCGTTGCTACACAACGCTACGCTTAAATGTATGGAAATGACAAGTCGATAAGTAGATCACGTGACTTATTTCATTTCCATACATGAAGCGTAGCGATTTGTATAAACGCTTGTAGACAAAGCTACTTGGCTAGGGGGTCTGGTGTCAGAGTTGTTCAAGCCGCCCGAAGGCCTCTGACAAGGCTTAACGACTGCCTAGAAGACAACAACCGGGACCGACTTTATACGTGCCCTCCGAAGCACGGAGATGCTCAGTTCAAATGCCACTAAATGGTCACCCATCTCTAACTGACCTTGCCAAGCGTTGCTTAACCTCCGATCGTTTACCGATCAGTGATTGCAGCTGGCTATGAGCGCCTTCCTTCATACTTGGGGGTTTAGATGAGTATTGGGAATGGTATAAAAATTTATTGAAATGAAAAAAAACCTGCCAAGTGCGTGTCGGACTCGCACATAAAGGTTTCCGTACCACCGTAGAATATACAGAAACATCCCCAAAAATTGTGATATTGAGAGTCGCACGTTGAAGTCTTTTGTATGGAAACCGACGATAAGACAATAAGTCAAAAATATTGAGTTTTTTGCATGTGGACCCCCTTTATTTTAGAATTTTATTTTATTTTTAGTATTTGTTGTTGCAGCGGCAACAGAAATACACATTCTGTGAAAATTACAACTCTCTACCTATTACGGTTCGTGAGATACAGCCCGCTGACGGACGGACAGCGGAGGCTTAGTAATAGTCCCGTTGGCATCCTTTGGGCATGGTACCCTAAAAAAAACCGCCAATTTAGAAAAACTTAAGAACTTTATATCTTAATAAACTTAATACTTAATAACTGAGCGACTGTAGCCTAGGGCCGAACACGTTGGGCTAGCAATCAGAAGGTCCCAGGTTCGATCCCCGGTGGGACATGCACCAATGGATGATTTTTTCATCTATGTGCATAATTTACAGTTCGCTTACGGTGACGGAAAATATCGTGAGGAAACCTACCTATCCCTCGGGATTAGGTAATAGTCAGTTCCTGTATACACGGCGACAAGGTTCACCACCTGTCACGTTGGGTTCTGACTATCTGGTGAAACGTGGGCTTTGAGTTGGTTAATACCTCCACAATGTGGTGGTGTATCGCCACTGAAGCCTCTGACTACCCCCGAATGTGGATAAAAGTGGTGACGTTATATATTTTTAAATTTTTATTTTACTTAATATCTTAAGAACTTGAATATTGGTGGTGGTTCCTCCTAAATGCAGTTCACATTGGATTCTAGGCCATTTGACGAGTTCTAAGGCCGCAACACGAAATATATTACACATATTCAAAGGCCCATAACTCAGAAACTATGATAGTTACGTATAGTCTATCTTCACTAGGCATCTAAGCACAAATTACCGAAGACAGACACGGTCCAGGAGAGGCTGCCCTCTTCCCCGTATTACAGTTACCGTAACCTATAGATGCTTGCAATACCAAAGGCATCGCTCGCACATTGCCCAATTGAAAAGGAGTGAGACAGAGTGATGCTCTCTCTCTCATCGTATGAAACGCAGCTGATTAAAGCTGTTAAGCTACTTTACGGCGATCTTCTGTGAGAGGGTGGTAGTACCCCGAGCGAGCCCGTATTTGAGCTGCGGTCAATTGGCTACAGCTTGGCTCTCCATTCGTTTCATGCATTCCCTAAGTGAGGTCAAAGATTAAATAGTCTTCAGTGATCATCCAAGCGACGGTACACGTTATGATTAAGGCTTCTTACACACCACGTGTCCACAATTAGGCTGGTTATACTTGCGTGCTAGTAATTACTACCAGACGACGCTACGTATATAATTTAAGTACTCCTTCAGTATGTGACAAGGTCAAACCACATAGTGTAGTTTTAATATATAATTTAAGTTTATCCGGTACTGTGGTAGAGCCGAGCTGAGTGAAACTTAAATACGGGCTGGCTCGACCGGGGTAGTACCACCCTCTCACAGAACATCGGCGTAAAGCAGCTATTTAAGGCTCGTATTAGGTAACAAGGGCCATACATAAATTACGTAACGAATTTCATGATTTTTAGACCCCTCCCGCCCTTGTCACAGCTGGTCACATTTGCGAGACTCCCCCCTCCCTGTGTGACGTCACATATTTATTCAATTTTCAGATTTTTTCAATTCTTTCCTTTAACACTTCAAATTTCGGTTTTGATACTTGGATATATTAGATTTTTAAATGTGACGTCACTTAACTTAGGACCCCCCCCCTTGTCACACCATGTCACATTTCGTCGATCCCCTTCCCCCCCCTTTAAGTGTGACGTAATTTATGGTAAAAATGTAACGTCACGACTTTTATCCCCATTCGGGGGTAGTCAGAGGCTTGAGTGGCCATACACCACCACATTGTGGAGGTATTAACCAACTCAAAGCCCACGTTTCACCAGATAGTCAGAACCCAACGTGACAGGCGGTGAACCTTGTCGCTGTGTATACAGGAACTGACTATTACCTAATCCCGAGGGATAGGTTGGTTTCCTCACGATGTTTTCCCTCACCGTCAGCGAACTGTGAATTATGTAATTCATGGATGGCCCCTAAATGCATCGCAAAGTTGAGATCGATCTTAAGATGCTGTTAAGTACTTAGATTATAGTTAATAATAATAATATACTGGGACATTCTTTTACACACGGCTACCTGATCCCAAACTAAGCAGAGCTTGTACTACGGAAACCAGATAACTGATATTACTACATATACTACTTTTTGTTTGTAAATACATACTTAATATACATATACCCCCAGACTCGGGACATACAGACATGTTCATGCACACAAATGCATGTCCCGGGTAGGAATCGAACCTACGACCTGCAGCGTGAAAGGCGCCATCACGCCAACCACGCCACCGGGCCCGTAGTTAAATGCTTAGTTGCGTTTCCTACGATGAGTTAGAGCTGGAATCCTAACCTCTCTTTCCATCTCTCTGTCCCACTTCCCTCCAGATCGGTAACATGCGAGTGATGCCTCTGGTATTGCAAGCATCTATAGGCTACGGTAACTGCTTGACACCAGGCGGGCCGTAAGCTTGTTTATCGCCTATGTTGCATAAAGAAACCCAGGGCAAATTACGAAAAGGATGTTTCCGAAATTTGCCTCTAGCGGGAATCGAATCCGAAGCCACCCGATGTAGTGAGCCAGTCCATTGTACGGTAGCTACAGTACAAGCTTTTCTTAGTTTGGGACCATACAGTTGGTGTGTTGGTCTGGCGTCTGGCGAAATGTAGTAAAGTTAGCTAAGTAGGCTTCAGAGGTGTTTCTAACGAAAAATGCTATTTTATACTTTCTAGGCACATAAAAAATGCTTGAGTGTAACTGTTCGGACTTGAGTGTCACTCTTAAGTACCATAGATCACTCGGTACCGTTTTATAACCAACTTAAGTGTCAAACTAGTTTAGACAGTGCTTAAGTTTCACTTTGCTTGATCATTGACTTATTAATTTAGCAGATATGGCACCTCCTTACATTGCAATCGCTAGCCGCCAAACTTATAGAGATTTCTAGACAGTTTACAATGGTTTTAAAAAGCATTTCTAGGAACAAAAGTGAGTTGTAAAGCCAGTGTAAGTTCATCATAATTTTGGTACATTAAAAAGTTTTTTTTTATAGGTCTGCGGTGGCAAAAAAGCGTACGGCCCGCCTGATGTTAAGCAGTTACCGTAGCCTATAGATGCTTGCAATACCAAAGGTATTGCTCGCAAATTGCCGACCTGAAGGGGAGTGGGATGGAGGGAGGGGAAGGAGGCGGGCGTTTGGCTCTCTCACTCATTGTACGAAACGCAGCTGTAATAATAGCTGCTTTACGGCGATCTTCTGTAAAAGGGTGGTACTACCCCGGTCGAGCCAGCCCGTATATGAGCTGCAGTCAATTGGCTACAGCTTGGCTCTACCACCTTAAAATAGGCATTTTAGTATAAAAAAATATATATATAACGTCACGACTTTCATCCCCATTCGGGGGTAGTGAGTGGCCATACACCACCACATTGTGGAGGTATCAACCAACTCAAAGCCCACGTTTCACCAGATAGTCAGAACCCAACGTGACAGGTGGTGCACCTTGTCGCCGTGTATACAGGAACTGACTATTACCTAATCCCGAGGGATAGGTAGGTTTCCTCACGATGTTTTCCCTCACCGTCAGCGAACTGTAAATTATGCACATAGACATTTGGCATTGGCATTTTAGTCTTCCGTACAATTGCACATTTAAAAAAATCTGTAGAAATTTTCATTAGCGATTTTTTACGGAACCCTAAAACTCGAAGGTAGTCATCACGGTCGCGTCAAGGTCCCGAGTTCGAGTCCCGGGTCGGCACACTGTAATTTCGCAAATGGTACACTAAATGACGGATTCAGCTATAATTTGTTGCTGACAAAATTAGTGTTTTTATTGTCATTTGTACTTTTGTGTTCACTTTGATTGTTTGTTTGTATATCATCACGCCCTGTATTCCGCGGAGGCAGGCAGAGTTGTATTTAGCCCGCCACAACGAAATTCCGTTTCAAAATATCGAATCGGAATTCCGAACGCAGTAAATCCAAATGGATGGACGTATCACATACGTACGGATTTTTTCCGTTTCGGAATTCCGAATGGTAGCCTGTCCGTCCGGAATTATTCCGAACGGAAATAAACGTATGTGTGATAAGCTAACGGATTCCCGATTCGATATTCCGAAACGGAATTCCGTATGTACGTGGCGGGCCGTAGAGTGCACGTACATTCCGCTGGTAGTATTCTATGCCCAATGTAATAAGATTCTTCAAACACTGTCCCCCTAGTCACGTGGCTTCATCTACAAGCAGTGCTATACAATATGTTAAAAAAACCCTGTCCGAGCCGAAACTGGTATTTAGGTTTCCCAATCACAGACCAAATAAAATAATAAAAAAAAAATATTCATGATAACATATTAATGACAATTTAAAATGACAATTTTTTTTTGCCTTTGACCCTCAAAATGTAGCAAATTTTAAAAATATGACGACACCGTTACCGGAAGTAATTATGTTAGATCGGCTGCACCTCTGACCACAAAGTACTTATGTGATGACGTCATTTTATGATATTTTATATGTAAACGGGGTAATTGTTTTCCAAAAAAATATGGGAGGCCTTTACCCAGCAGTGGGACACTTACTATGCTAAAAAATATAACCATTTTATTTTGAAAAAATTAAAATAAGAAAATTTTTACAAAAATAGAATCTAATCTCGATACCCAACAATACGTTTTCGGGTCGGACAGGGTTTTCTTAACATATTGTATAACTCTACGCTTAAATGTATGGAAATGACATTACAAGTTGACGTGGTTGGTAAGATTCCGCCTATCACGCTGCAGTTCGTAGGTTCGATTCCTACCCGGGACATGCATTTGTGTGCATGAACATGTCTGTATGTCCCGAGTCTGGGTGTAATTATGTATATTAAGTATGTATTTACAAACAAAAAGTAGTATACAGGGTTATTGGAAAAATACTAACAACCTTCAAATTCATGGTACAAAAATTGTTGTTTATGATGACAGTAATACAGTCCTGCAAGGTTGTTAGTGATTTACCAATAACCCTGTATATCAGTTGTCTGGTTTCCATAGTACAAGCTCTGCTTAGTTTGGGATCAGGTACCCGTGTGTAAAAAGAATGTCCCAGGATGTTTAAGTCGATAAGTAGATCACGTGACGTATGTCATCTCCATACATTAAGTGCAGCGATTTGTGGAAACGTTTGTAGACAAAGCTCCTTGGCTAGGGGTGCTGAGCACAAATCTACACCCTGTATAGAAATATATGTTAGTTATAAAAATCTGTATAAATTTGGTAGATTTTTTTATTTTTATGGTAATTAGGTACCATAAAGCACTTCTGAATAGTAGAAATTTCGTCAATAGCATAAAGATTTTAGTTTCACCACCGGTCCGTAATGCTGCTTCCGTTACCTTAACTTCTAGTATTTTTGGAAACATGATTAATGCCTTCGTTATAGTGTCAAGAATAAGTTTTTTTAAAATATAACTCATCTTTTTATTTGTATTTATGAAAATATCACAAATTATAAATATCCTGAAAAAATCCACTTCCAAATTTGTAGCAAGTTATGCTGGACTTGCACCGGCATTACAAACACTTTTGTTCCTAAAAAATATTTTTAAAATCATTGTAAAATTGTTAAAAATCTCTATAAAGGCGGTAAGATTTGACGGGATATAAATGGGTGATAGATTATACCCTGATTTTTAATTGTGTGGACTAAAATGACAGCTATAAATGTCAAATTATATTTTAATTGAATCTATTTTTTATGAGTGATAGTGTTTATTTTATTCTTTAGTAAATAAAATCGAATCAATTTGAACCAGAATCAGAAAAATAACATTATTCATGATGAACAGATCAAATTAATTTCACATTTGACATATAAAGCTGTCATTTTAGTCCGCATAATTAAAAATCAGAGTATTGTTACATTAAGCTTATCTATTACACTCTGCAAGGAAAACGTTAAATAATCAATACCTGCCAACGGAATAAAATGTGTTTTTATCTAATGAGTATCGATCTTCTCTATGGGCAAACCATAAGGCCACTAGTCAATTTTTTTATGTGCAACTTAATGAAAACAATTTTTTCTACATTAACAAACAAGTAATAATTACTTTAGAAAAAAACCGCGACAAAAAATAAAATTAATCACGTCCAACAAAAAAAACTCACCTGATATTCGTATACATCCATTATAAATAACAAAAAAATAAATAACACTTAAAAAAGACACTTAAAAATAAATTATTGCACTTAAATTGCGACTGGCCACAAAGTGGTAAATATTGCACACGAGTTATTTAAAAATATATTTTATCAGGTACGTTTGGAATTACATGTTTCAATTCCTTGGTGTTCAGAAAAAGTTTGTAATGTCAATGTGACAGTTCAAGATGGCGGTTTCCCGCGCGATGCGTGTCAACGCGCGCGGTGCGCGGCGCGGCGCGAACATCACTGAATATGCTGTATGTAAGTGAAGTTTGTAATTACTGTTAAGTTACATCTGAGATTTTAAGTATGGTTCCGTAGGTATATTCGCGGTTATAAGTTTTGTGGGTGTTTTCGGCGTCTGTTACCACAGTGATACAGGTCAAATGGTCGGCAAATTATTACATATCAAAGGATTTTATGACTTTACCCTTGCCTATTATTTTTTTTATGAAACAATAATTCAATAATCAGTTGATTACGGATTACATCGTTTATAAATGTTTGCTTGCATTATTAAGTATCGATTTATAGATATATCGGTTTTGTAATACTTATTTTTTATTTCAATGTTAGCAACACTATTCGTTTTGAGATAATAAAATAACATGTAAGGACTATTTCGGTTCATCATCATCATTATTTCAGCCAAAAGACGTCCAATGTTGGACATAGGCCTCGCCGAAGGTTTTCCCAACGACCAGTCCTGTGCCACTTGCATCCAGCGGTTTCCCGCGACCTTCACCAGGTCGTCGGTCCACCTTGTGGGGGCTACCCACGCTGCGTCTTCCGGTACGTGGTCGCCACTCAAGAACCTTTCTGCCCCATCGGCCATTCCGATTAACTTTACTAAGTACCTATATTTCTTAAATAAACTCCAAATATTTTTTTATATTTCGAATTTCGACCCCAAGCTCCAAATATCGGGGATCCCTAAGCCGTCAAGCGTCTCATACGGTAGTGTGAAATCTTTACTCCGTCGCTTATTTTCTAACGGTCTGCGCGCGCGGCGCACTGCGTGTTACTTTCCTAGCTTCGGACTCCAACTGGGTCGAGTGGACCGAAAGCTTTCGGACCTCAAAAACTCCAAGAGACCCAAATAATCAAACTTTTTTTATTTATTTAAACAAGCCTAATGTTAAGCAGTTACCGTAGCCTACAGATACTTGCAATACTGAAGAGGAGTGGGACCGAGGGAGGGGAGGGTTTGGGCTTCCGGCTATCTCACTCATCGTACGAAACGCAGCTAAATTAGATACTTTCCGGCGATCTTCTGTGATAGGGTAGTACCACCCCGGTCAAGCCAGCCCGTATATGAGCTGCGGTCAATTGGCTACAGTTTGGCTGTCCCACCAATAAAAGGAATGCATATGTTAAGAGTCGAGGGTGTTAGGCTACACTTATCGGCGTCCGTCTTACACTTATTGGTCTGCGGTCGTAATCCCATTAATCAAATCAAGACAGACTAAAAAGCGATATAGTAAAAGTACGTAATCCAAACTGCATTCACTGTAATGGACTTTTAATGAAATGAAAGTCAAAATTCATAATTTATTGATCGAATTACGATTCCAAATATATAAATCTGTATAAAAAATGCACTTAGCTGTGGAGCTACAGAAAAAAAACGAAAAAGGAAGTATTCTTTTTTATCTGTGCTTCGTATATTTCTAATGTGCTGTACAAAAAAATAAGCTCCTTTTCTTTTTAATTTTGTTAATTTCAAAAATGGAAAGTGGCCGAATTTGAAAATGGAATAGAATCATATGCCAATATTTGGGATTCAAATTGGAATTGGAACTTTATTACTCGCAACACTAGGTACGGAATTGAAAACCATAGTGAATATATTTTTCTTAAATAACCAACCATACACTGGATATAATCAAATTTAATTTTTATTCCCAGTGCCATTGATTCTAAATTCGTATAACAGTTATTTCTAACACTTTGATTGTTATTTGCAATAACGCGTTAAACTGAACGGTGCCGTATATAATATTGGACGTTGTAGCTTCCGAAATAGAGTATTAATTCAAATAACTTTACTAATATGCTTTTTAATTTTTTTTTTTTTTTTTTTTTTTTATGGGACTGCGGTGGCAAAAAAGCGTACGGCCCGCCTGATGTTAAGCAGTTACCGTAGCCTATAGATGCTTACAATACCAAAGGTATTGCTCGCACATTGCCGACCTGAAGGGGAGTGGGATGGAGGGAGGGGGAGGGGGGGTGGGCTTACGGCTCTCTTACTCATCGTACGAAACGCAGCTGTAATAGCTGCTTTACGCCGATCTTCTGTGAGAGGGTGGTACTACCCCGGTCGAGCCAGCCCGTTTATGAGCTGCAGTCAATTGGCTACAGCTTGGCTCTACCACCTTGAAATCCGACATTATGATTGATAGCAACCGTTATTTTTCTTATTAAAACTATTTAATGATTTAATAATTATTATTGACGGCATTAATATACTAATAATATTGTTTGAATGTACAAGACGTGTGAAGTAGGGTGAGGCAACCAATTATCGGTCATCCAATTTATATAGTAAATTATTAATTTAATTTTACTTGACTGACAATTATTATCAGTTTCTTACGATTTAGATAATAAATAATAATAATGTCACGACTTTTATCCCCATTCGGGGTAGTCAAAGGCTTGAGTGGCCATACACCACCACATTGTGGAGGTATTAACCAACTCAAAGCCCACGTTTCACCAGATAGTCAGAACCCAACGTGACAGGTGGTGAACCTTGTCGCCGTGTATACAGGAACTGACTATTACCTAATCCCGAGGGATAGGTAGGTTTCCTCACCATGTTACGGTGTCACGATTTAGATAAAAGCTGTGGAATGATTTTCCTCCTGAAGTCTCTCCTTTGCTACAACATGGGGTTCTTCAAAAGGCATGTTTACAGGTCCCTAAAAGGTCGGCGCCGCATCTGCTCCCCTTAAGTTGCAGATGTCCTGGGCGGCGGCTTCCACTTACCATCAGGTGGACCGACTGCCAGTGTGCCATCCTTGGCAATAAAAAATACAGGCGACGAAAATTAATGTTTTTTTTATTATTTGACGTGGTTGGTAAGATTCTGCCTATCACGCTGCAGGTCGTAGGTTCGATTCCTACCCGGGACATGCATTTGTGTGCATGAACATGTCTATATGTCCCGAGCCTGGGTGTGCATGTATATATTTACAAACAAAAAAGTAGTATTATTATGTAATAATACCTATCAGTTATCTGGTATCCATAGTACAAGCTCTGCTTAGTTTGGGATCAGGTAGCCGTGTGTAAAAAGAATGACCCAGAATATTTATTTATTTATTTTTAGACCGTCAGTCCATATTGCCGACAACTAGCCCGTCCACCTCAACATTATTATTATTTAATATCGTAATAAAAATAACGCGACATACAAAGTGAAAGTTAAAATTTCTAGTTAAAAGTTAACTGTCATTTTAACGTTAGACATTTATCCAGTTACGGACATAGCATATATCCTAGTTCATGTATACTAGGCAAATGGCGCTATTCCGTTATATCATAATATAATTTTAGTAAAAAACCGTCAATAGAAAACATACATGGGTATAAAATAGCTTGAAACTGCAACAATGGGGTCCTAATGACTAGGAAGACGTACATTTTTATTCCACCAATATCGCAAGTAGCTTTGAAGTCACATGCATTAATAAATAATAATAAATTGCCAGACAAACATCCTAACTGTATGGTCCCATACTAAGCGACGCTTGTACTATGGCTACCATACAATGGACTGGGGGCGATGCGTTAATAGGAAACTTCGGGCAATTTTAAAAATTTCAAAATTAAAATTAGGCTTCCGGCTCTCTCACTCATCGTACGTAACGCTGTAATAACTACTTAACGCCGATCTTTTGTGAGAGGGTGGTACTACCCCGGCAAGACAGCCGTGTTACCTTCGCCAACCCGCTCTGGGCCAGTGTGGTGGAATATGTGGAAGCACTTATGAATAGCCAACATCTACATTTTAGCGTTCCCACCGGTTCGTAATGTTGCTTCCATTGAGAAGAGCCGGCAAGAAACTCAATGGTTACTCTTTCATTGGAAAAAGAAAAAAATAAATAACAAATTGGCAGGGCAGTCGTGTTTTTAATTTTTTAAATTATTTATTTTTATTTTATGCATTTTAGTGACAGCAGCCTAAAATGAAATGTTTGTTTTGCATGTACACCCTACCTATGCTAAATGATGCCTATAAATTCAACAGTTTTGGACTGTGTTCATCAAGGCCTTCAATTTGATACCCATATTGTAATAATAGAAGAAAAAACTATATTTTTTCAGTTTTGAAAATTGAGCCATAATGCCGCCATATTGTTTTTTTTTTTCAAAAATAATATACCCAGTGTTACCCGGAATGATGTAAGGATTCTAACGATATCCCATACATCCAAATACGTTCAGGCATTTATAAGTTATGGTGGAATAAAGAATCTCACATACATACATACATGAACCCTAAACACATATACACTCCTTTTTTGGGCAGTCGTGTAAAAAGTGGAGATTGAAAACAATTTGGTGTGATGTCATCCATTCTTAAATTGACAGAAGCAATGAAACCCCATCTTTCCTCAATAGTCTACCAAAAAAAAATTTTCAGCATTTCCGAATAACGATTCTCGGAAAACCAATCGATTTTTTACTAATCGAGTCAAGACAATCGTAATCGGATCCCGAATTAAATGATCATTAATCGATTGTGGTTTTTGTAGCGACAGGAACTATACTCTATTATGTGACCTTCGTTCATAACCTTTTGCTAAGTCAAGGTGTTAATAATACACCATCACGCCTCTACAGGCAAGGTTCCCAAAGGGGTAGGCAGAGGCACACTACAGTACATCTATTTTCATTATACACCGTGTTCATGTTCATTTGCTTTAACTTTAAGGGTATATTCCTTACGTCTTATTGAGTTAATTTCTCAAAGAAACTAAGTGCCTAACTCGTACCGTTTTCAAATTATTTAAAATCTAAATTTAATCACTAATCAAAGTTAAACCAGTGTAAAATATTCTTAATTCATAAGTAAATACTATTTTCGTCTCGTTCGTAAGTAAAGAGTTTTCAATGTTCCTTATGTACGACAAGGTTTAAATAAATGAGTTCGTTTTGATGTTGTTTTTACTTTTCTCGCATGTGTCACGTCACATTGACAATACTCAACTCAAAAGGACCTTTTACAATAGCCATCAATATTTAATTATTTTGTATGGGATACCGACCGATTTTTCGAATATCGTAAAACGGTTAAAGGGATAAGTTTATGTTAATGTTCCAAGCACTATGTCGAAGTTAAAGCAAATGGACATAAACACGGTGTATATCTGACCACCTCATCAGGTATACCGTCGTAATGTTACGTATAATTAGTGTACATTCGCGAATCAAAGTGATCGAATTACAGCAAATGATCCATGGATCATTATAGATCGGTGCGCAAGCGCAGTTTTTGCCTCCAACACCTGTCAAGCGTAATAACACTGTTCAAAGTTCCTGTTATAAAATTGTATTTTGTACAACGCACTTTTGATACACACACAATACGCTTGTGAGATACTTAAGTCTGCATAAATAAATGTGTCTCAAAGTTGAGATCGATCTTAAGATGCAAATTGACGTTTAATGTAACATCTGTCAAAAACAGCGTCTTAAGATCGATCTCAACTTTGAGATGCATTTATTAATACAAGCCTTAGACGATAGCTTGTCTCACTACATCAGGAAATTCCCGCCACGGCCTTTTCGTAATTTGCCCTGGTCTGGGTGTCACTGGGATCGCCCCCAGTCCATTGTACGGTAGCCATAGTACAAGCGTTGCTTAGTTTGGGACCATACAGTTCTTCTTTCATAATAGGTATGTCAACTGGGTGAGGTGGGTTATGGCCTGAATCCCCCTCGCATTGAGGGGAGGCCCGAGTCCAAAAGTGGGACATTTAATTAGGATTTTAAAAAATGTCACAAAGAATGCTAGTTCCGAGTTAATATAATAAAAAAACATACTCGGTGTTTTTTTTATAATCTTCTGTGAGAGGGTGGTAGTACCCCGGTCGAGCCAGCACATATATGAGCTGCAGTCAATTGGCTACAGCTTGGATCTACCACCAGTTCACTATTATTTAAAAAAAAGTTAAAACTCATTTTGAACTCGTGTCTAGTTACATTTCCTTTGTAAATTTTGACATAACATGTGTTTAACTTTTTTTTACAACACTGATTTAAAATTTTATATTAGAAGTGATGCCCATTTATAGTCGTATGTTACATGTAAGTCCCGTTATGTAGTCATTAGATATAAGTACATACAAATATATATGATTTTCAATCAAATATAATTATTTGACAAACAAACTTGCGTCGAAGAAAGTTTCAAATTGCAATGTACTGTACTTACCGTTCGAGTGGCGTGTCAAGTGCGAAATCAGACGTTTTGTTAAATGTCTAGAATCTATACTAAGTTTGGTGGTAGAGCCAAGCTTTAGCCAATTGACTGCAGCTCATATGAGCTGGCTCGACCGGGGTAGTACTCTCTCACAGAAGATTGGCGTAAAGTAACTACTACAGCTGCGTTTCGTATGATCAATGAGATTGTATCTAGGTAGTATTTTTTATGTGGCTATGGTGGCAAATAAGCTTACAACCCGCCTGATGTTAACCAGTAGCCTATAGATGCTTGCAATACCAAAGGCATCGCTCACACGTTGCCGATCTGAATCGAGCGCGACAGAGGGAGGGGGAGTCCCTTGGCTTTTCAGATCTCTCACTCGCAACGCAGCTGTAATAGTTACTTTACGCCGACCTTCTGTGAGAGGGTGGTACTCCCGTATTGAGCCAGCACGTATATGAGCTGCAGTCAATCGTCTACAGCTTGGCTTTACCACCAATAAAGCGACACATCGTAGAACCTAACAAAAAAAATACTAGCATTCTAGTAATTTCTAATAACGCCCGCAATTCACATGCCACCTGCAACATAATGATGTATAACGCTATCTCGTCCGTCCGTCTCTGAATAGGTACGTAATTGCTGCGCCTGACCCCGCGCGATCTATAGATCCGTCGCGATCTATAGATCACTGATCGATAATAAGGATAGTGTGAGCTGCGTATGAAAGTAGAAAGGCGAAATGTGTTATACGCTTGTCGCGAAAATGATTCATGGATCTATACCAGAGATGGGCAAAGTACGGCGCGGGCCAACTCCGGCCCGCGAAAGCATTTAATCCGGCCCGCGGGCCAACTCCGGCCCGCGAAAGCATTTAATCCGGCCGACGGTCCTTCGACATGAATAGTATATGGCCCGCGATAATTATATTTTGACGGTCCAGAAGTATAAAGTAAAATTGTAATTTTTAACATTTGTGCAAGTGTGTAATGCTGTAATGTTTTTATATGATTAAAAGTTGCAACACAAACCGCATTTTTCCAATAATTCTGGCCCTCCTCTGAAATTTCTTAAACTTTCTGGCCCCCCATTAAGAAAGATTGCCCATCACTGATCTATGCCTATCATAATGATCTATACTATACGATCATGTCTGAGTGTGGACTATTTGGCCTGGAGCTGGTAGTCACGGGTTCGATTCCCGTGCACGGCTCCTTTACCCCAGTCTGGGTATTACTACGAACGTGTGGCACTGTAGTTTGAGCTTAGGCCGCTCGGCTCACTGTACTGGGTGGTTGCGAGTTCGATTCCCGCCAGAGGCAAATTTCGGAGATTGCCTTTTCGTAATTTGCCCTGGTCTGGGTGTCACTGGGATCGCCCCCAGTCCATTGTACGGAACCCATAGTACAAGCGTTGCTTAGTTTGGATTGATTGGTTAACATCAGTGTGGCTACACACGACAAGCCAAGACTTTTGTCATACAATATGTAATGTCACGACTTTTATCCCCATTCGGGGGTAGTCAGAGGCTTGAGTGGCCATACACCACCACATTGTGGAGGTATTAACCAACTCAAAGCCCACGTTTCACCAGATAGTCAGAACCCAACGTGACAGGTGGTGAACCTTGTCGCCGTGTATACAGGAACTGACTATTACCTAATCCCGAGGGATAGGTAGGTTTCCTCACGATGTTTTCCCTCACCGTAAGCGAACTGTAAATTATGCACATAGATGAAAATTCATCCAATTCATACAATATGTCGCAACTTATTCGCTCTCTCTCTCTTTCTTAATGCATAGGAGGGAATGAGACACAATCTATTTATCTTACATTTTGTCTTATCGTGGTCGGTTGTGCTACAGGCGAGTAGTTCGCTTGTTTGAAAATTAACAAGATTTTTTTGCCCAAGATATTTTTCATGCAAATCAAATACGAATGAAGTTACGAGCCACCGATCACATATTATCTTACAAATTGCTACACAAGCAATTATATTTCTTTGCATAACATTATAATAAATTACGTTTTTTTTTTTTAAATTACACTTTCTTTAAAATTGGCAAACGAGCGTACGGTATACCTGATGTTAAGCAGTTACCATAGCCTATAAATGCTTGCAATAGCAAAGGCATCGCTCGCACGTTGCCGTCACCCCCCCCCCCCCCTAGACAAGTGGCTGACGTCTACAAGCGTTCCTCCAAATCGCTACGCTTCATGTATGGAATTGACATAAGTCACGTGATCTACATAACGACTTGTAATGTCATTTCCATACATTGTGAAGTCTATTCTACACTGAGAAAAAAAATTACGATAACAAAATGGTTTTTGTAGATCCTAGTACTCTTTTTAGTATTTTTTACTAAATGTTTTGTATTTACAGCAAATGTTTTATGAATACGAGACATTACATAAAACATTTGCTGTAAATACAAAACGTTTAGTAAAAAATATTAAAAACATTACTAGGAATTACAAAAAACATTTTGCCGTCGTAAAATTTTTCTCAGTGTATTCGATTAGCGTTTATGCCACCTGTCTAGGGGGGCAGAAGGGGAGTGGGACAGAGGTAGGGGAAGGGGGGGGTTAGGCTTCCGGCTCTCTCACTCATCGTACGAAACGCAGCTGTAATAGCTTCTTTACTGCCATCTTCCGAAACTAAGCTTGAACTATGGGTATCGTACAATGAACTGGGGGCGATCCCAGTGACACCCAGACCAGGGCAAATTACGAAAAGACCGTAGTTTACCTCTGGCGGGAATCGAACCCGCAATCACCCGATGCAGTAGCCGAGCGGCCAACGCTCGAATCACATCACCAAGCGGTCTTAAACAAAAAAACCCACTCCAATATCAATTAGCGGTTTCCCGAAAGGTTAAAACCAAAATAACCTGCGTTCAACATAAACACGGTGCAGGTACAGGTTAAAAAAACCTGTTACCTGTTACCCGCAGCCTGTCAACGCATCATTTGTCAAAGAGTCAACAATAGCATGTCATTTTGACGACCGTTTGGCGCAATGGATCGAGGGTAGGCTGCTCGGCTCACTACATCGGGTGGACGCGGGTTCGATTCCCGCGAGCTTTGGTAACGGCCTTTTCGTAATTTGCCCTGGTCTGGGTGTCACTGGGATCGCCCCCAGTCCATTGTACGGTACCCATAGTACAAGCGTTGCTTAGTTTGGGACCATACAGTTGGTGTTAGTCTTGCGATTTAAAAAAATAACCCTCTTTTTTATGTGCTACAGTGGTAAACAAGCGTACGGCGCGCCTGATGTTAAGCAGTTACCGTAGCCTATAGATGCTTGCAATACGAAAGGCATTGCTCGCACGTTGCCCACCTGAAGAGAAGTAGGACAGAGGGACGCGAGGGAGGGAGGTATTGGGCTTCCAGCTCTCTCATTGATACGAACCGCAGCTATAATACCTACTTTACGGCGATCTTCTGTGAGAGGGTGGTACTACGTTTGTCGAGCCAGCCCGTATATGAGCTGCAGTCAATTGGCTACAGTTTGGCTCTACCAAAAACCTATACCGATCAATAGACTGACGACGACAGCTTAGCTTGTCCCCGGGACTCGTCGAGGGTCAAACCTTGGCAACATCGTTGGACACTGTCGATCCTGCCCCCCTAGACAAGTGGCATTAACGTTAATCGAATAGAATAGACTTCACAATGTATGGAACGTCACTATATTAGACCAAGATCCAGGAGCTGTAAGACATAACATAACATAACATAATAGACAGAAGGATGAAACCCTAGGCTCTCAGTAGTGTCTCATGTGCTTTGAATACCTGCGTACTTGTGGGGTTTGCCCTGGGGCGCCTTGGCTGCTACCAAGTGAGAAAAACTTTTTTGTGGAGCTTTAAAGTGTCTGATAAAAGTTCTGGTCCATGGAAAGTGTCTGATACTGTTGGTAGTACTTCGGAGTAATATTCTACAAAATATATATAAAAATCAGCCATCTGAATTTAAGTTAACTCTTATTTTTAGTTACCTTTCTCACTTGATACCAGCCAAGGCGCCCCAGGGCGAGTCCCCACAAGTATTCAAAGCACATGAGACACTACTGAGAGCCTAGGGTTTCATCTTTCTGAAAATAAGTTATGTCTTACAGCTCCTGGATTTTGGTCTATATGTAGATCAACAACAAGTTGCTATGTCGATCACGTGACTTATGTCATTTCTATACATGAAGCGTAGCGATTCGAAGGAACGCTTGTAGACGTCAGCCACTTGTCTAGCCCTTCTGGCTTACAGGAGTAACAGTGTGAGTGTGTGGCGGGCCTAGTGCCATATATTTTTTAAGACTGTCTTTAGGTTTGTTTATGGTCGCTCGTTAGGTTAACAGGTACCGACAAACGGACATGACAAATGATGTGTTTTGACACCGACAGGGCAGGTGACGCCGGGCCACCTACATTGTGTTGGAATGACAAATCGCTTTATTACTGACTAGCTGCGCTTGCGACTATCTCCTAGTCCCCTGCCGATAACATGCCGTTCGCCAAAAATATACGATTTATAAAGAAGAATTCACGAAGCGACGGTAGCCTAGGGGCGAACACGTAAGGCTAGCAATCAGAAGGTCCCAGGTTCGATCCCAGTGGGGCAAGCACCAATGGATGAATTTTCATCTATGTGCATAATTTACAGTTCGCTGACGGTGAGGGAAAACATCGTGAGGAAACCTACCTATCCCTCGGGATTAGGTAATAGTCAGTTCCTGTATACACGGCGACAAGGTTCACCACCTGTCACGTTGGGTTCTCACTATCTGGTGAAACGTGGGCTTTGAGTTGGTTAATGCCTCCACAATGTGGTGGTGTATGGCCACTCGAGCCTCTGACTACCCCCGAATGGGGATAAAAGTCGTGACGTTACATTTACATTTAAAATAAGAATAAGACGGGCTCTCGGCTAACTTCACTGGATATAAGTACGGTACCGAGTACTGTACTTATGAGTGAAGTTAGCCGAGCTCCAGTACAAGTTGCAGTTGTGACGTCACAACATGGCGCTAGGCCGGTCCTATTCTTATTTTAATCGCATAGTACACTGTTTTCTTCCACGCCACAGTATATAGAAATAACAGGTATTATTATGTATGGTATTATTATTATTAAATTATTTAATAATGTGTTGCTACTGTAATAGACATAATTATTAACTATTATACGCTAACGATCCGGCAATTTATGGTATTGACGTCACAAGCATACAATAGCGTAATAGTCAGAAGGGTCGCCCGCGAACCGACAGGTTCTGGATTCGATTCCCAGGCCATTAACCACTGACGCGAGTCTAACCAATAGACTGCTAACTTATAACGGGCTGGCTCGACCGGGGTAGTACCACTCTCTCACAGAAGATCGACGTAAAGTAACTATTTTAGCTGCGTTTCGTACGACGAGTGAGAGATACGGATGCCTCAACCCCACTCCCCTACCTTCCCCTACCAGTATAATACTCTCCTTTAAGTTGACAGAGAAATAGTGTTATTAGTATATTATTATTATTATAGGGTTCCATCTATAGGCTACGGTAACTTTCTAACATCAGCTGAGCCGTATGCTTGTGTGTCGCCTTAGGGGCCATCCATAAATTACGTCACACGAATTTCATGATTTTTAGACCCCTCCCCGCCCTTGTCACAGCTGGTCACATTTGCGAGACTCCCCCCCTCCCTATGTGACGTCACATATTTATTACAATTTTCAGAATTTTTCATTTATTTCCGTTAACACTTCAAATTGCGGTTTTGATACTTGGATATATTAGATTTTTAAATGTGACGTCACTTAACTTAGGACACTCCCCCCCTTGTCACATTTCATCGACCCCCTCCCCCCTTTAAGTGTGACGTAATTTATGGATGGCCCCTTAGTTGTATAACAAAAAAGTAACCTATAGACGCTTGCAAAATCAAAGGCGCAGCTCGCTCGTTACCGGCCTGGGACAGAGATATGTCGTTATCTCTATTTTTTTGGAGATGTAAGACAGAGATGGCATCATTGTATATGTTTCGTCAGTTTCAACTTTTACCTACACAACTTTCTCAGAAGATAATCTTGATTGTAAGGTCGTTAGTTCAAATCTCAGTTAAATATTTAGTTTAATCTCAATCTAATAATTTTGAATTGTAAGAATACTTCGAACAGGAAATAGAAAGATGGTAGAATTATTTTCGATGTTAAATTCGTAGGGTTGCCAATAAATAAAATTAATACCGCCAGACTACACACCAACTGTATGGTCCCAAACCAAGCAACGCTTGTACTATGGGTACCGTACAATGGACTGGGGGCGATCCCAGTGACACCCAGACCAGGGAAAAATACGAAAATTTCCTCGGGGATTTCGAACCCGCAACTACCCGATGCAATGAGCCGAGCGGCCTACATGTGCATATTGTTTGAACCCCCCTTGTATTTAGGAGAGGCGCTAGCCCAAAAATTTGAATCCAGAACCTCAAAATCGGTGACCTGCTCGTGATTATGGGGTTCAAAATACAGCATTTTAAATATATACTTTTTTTTAAATAAATGTGTTGGTGTGTGTGTGTAACGTCACGACTTTTATCCCCATTCGGGGGTAGTCAGAAGCGTTAGTGGCCATACACCACCACATTGTGGAGGTATTAAGCCAACTCAAAGCCCACGTTTCACCAGATAGTCAGAACCCAACGTGACAGGTGGTGAACCTTGTCGCCGTGTATACAGGAAGTTTTTTTTTTTTTTAATAATTCCTGAGTAATCTTTTAATTTTCTCGTCGGTGCCAGCCCTGCGGCGCGGCTCATTACGACAATCGCGTCATCTCGTCTCGTATCGTCTTTCATCTAGCCGACAGACATTTTTATATCTATACATATACAAAAGTATGCATGTTCGTCTAGTATAGTCATTCCAATAAGCTAAAGTATCTACTTGTGACAACTGTATAACCAAAAAGTTACCCAAAAATAGTATTTACAGCTAAAATAAAATTAAAATCTAAAATGTAATAAAAAAATACATAAAATTCTATTTTCCAATAAGCTAAAGTATCTACTAGTGACAAATCCATACTTACCCGAAAACTTACCAAAATCTTTACAGCTTAAATAAAATTCAATACTAAAATATAATTGCCCAGTTAGCAATGGTTATGAAAGGCATTTTTAGGAACAAATGTGATTTGTAACTCCACTGCAGGTCGATTATAACTTTCTATGAATAAGGGGGTAAAATTATATTTTTTTTAATTCTTTTTTTTTACAATCTGTAGCCCATTGACTGCAGCTCATATATGGGCTGGCTCGACTAGGGCAGGACCACCCTCTCACAGAAGATCCGCGTAATATAGCTATTACAGCTGCGTTTCGTGCGATGAGTGAGAGAGCCGGAAGCCCAACCTCCCCCCCTCCCTTGGTCCCACTCCCCTTCAGGTCGGCAACGTGCGAGCGATACCTTTGGTATTTAAATTAAACTAAACCTTTAAATAATCTATAGTCTACGGTAAATGCTTAACATCAGGCGGGCCGTACGCCTGCCATCTTAGCAACATACAATAGTAGATTGTATCATAAGGGAGCAAAATAATATTTTTCGGCGAGGGCGATTTTTTGAATCCAGAGCGAAGTGAGGGATTCTAGAGTAGAATCCCGAGCGTAGCGAGGGATTCTTTAGTAGAATCCTGAACGTAGCGAGGGATTCAAAGTACGTCGCCCGAGCCAAAAATATTTTGCGCCCGAGAGATACACTCTACTTTTCATCACCCTCTATGAGAAAATAAAGGGCTCCTCATATTTTATTGTAATATTATTATTTAATAAGACATTTAAAGGTGGTAGAGCCAAACTGTAGCCAATTGACTGCAGCTCATATACGGGCTGGCTCGACCGGGGTAGTACCACCCAAGATCGATCTTTACGCCGATCTTCTCACAGAAGATCGGCGTAAAGTAGCTATTACAGCTGCGTTTCGTACGATGAGTGAGAGAGCCGCAAGCCCAACCGGCCCAACCGGGTCGGCAACACTCGAGCAATGCCTTCGGTATTGTAAGCATCCATAGGCTAGTTCGCGCGTTTTAATTTGATTTATTTTTTTATTCAGCTGGCGGCTCGACTATGGGCCCCGTCGCGTCGTACCAGCCAGTCTTAATTCAAACAATATTTGTGTTGGATTTATTTGGCGCTGAACACTAAGATATTCTAAATTCAAAAAGTGCGCCGCAATTTACTTTCCCGCACACTTAGGTATTTCATAAGTGTGCGGAGAAGTTCATTCCGGCGCACTTTTTGAATTTGGAACAAGTTTCTTATACACCGCCTTAAAACACCACCTTTGGGCTCACTTAAAGGCGAACCAAGTCGTCCTTTTCGAATAGATGGGATGAAAAAACTCAAGCATGATTCGCATAACCATATCCTTTGAGCAAGCAATTAATATTTATCTATACAAGCATCTTTTTCCTTAACGCAAAATAAAGCTACGAGTTGCAGAGTAATGGACTGACAGACAGACAGATCAAAAGCATGGGCGTGATAGCCCTTTAATGAAGGAAGGAATGCTATGTCATTATTGATTGTGTTTTTGCGGTTGCAGCGATAGAATTGCACCCATTCCTTCCACTCGACACCACCAAAACGACACCACCGGTGGTGTCGTATGGAATCTCTAGTCCATACGACACCACCGACTATTAGTGAGGTTACCTACATACAAAGTTGTTGATATGAAAACTCCAATTAAGTTCAAGCAGTTTCATTAATGAGGTATGTCATTTGATAAAGTTTATATTTATCTGTTAGTTTAGTTAGTTTAGTTTATATTTATTTCATAAACTCTGTTTTATTAATTATCGTTTAACTATAGATAACTTGAAATAATAACTTTGGGGTCGGATCAATGTATGTGATGTTGTCTGATATTTATTTATTTATTTTAATGAACTGGGAGCTGTTTGTCAAAAACACGCGTTTCTGGACATCACTAGGGTGGTGTCGTATGGACTAGAGATTCCAAACGACACCACCGATGGTGTCGTTTTGGTGGTGTCGAGTGGAAGGAATGATTGCACCGTGGGGTGTCTCGTGTAATATCGCCAGACTAACATACTAACTGTATGGTCCCAAACTAAGCAACGCGTGTACTATGGGTACCGTACAATGGACTGGGGGCGATCCCAGACCGGGGCAAATTACGAAGACCATTACTAAAATATGCCCAGACGGGAATGGAGCCTGTGACCATACTAACAGTATGATGTGCTCCTAGCCAGCTGCAATCACTGATCAGTATACGATCGGAGGTTTAGCAACGCTTGACAAGGTCGGTCAGAGATGGGTGACCGTTTAGTGGCATTTGAACTAAGCGTCTCCGTGCTTCGGAGGGCACGTAGAGTCGGTCCCGGTTGTCGTCATCTAGGCAGTCGTTAAGCCTTGTCAGAAGCCTTCGGGCGGCTTGAACTGACGTCTACAAGCGTTCCTTCAAATCGCTACGCTTCATGTATGGAAGTGGCATAAGTTACGTGATCTACATAGCAACTTGTTGTTGATCTACATAGCGACGATTGACATTTCCATACATTGTGAAGTCTATTCTATTCTATTCGATTAGCGTTCATGCCACTTGTCTAGGGGGGTTGGGCACCATACGATAAGAAGAGCATAGACAGTTTTTTTAATCTCTTTAGTCGTCAGTCGTCACCTTATATTTGTTCAGGCGGAAGAATTTTAATAACACGCAAATATTACTTTAAGGTATGTGTTTCTGAATACAGTAGCCGAATTAGTTTTTGTGGCTTAGTGATGTGCTTAAAATATCGATGTTGGCGTTAATACAAAGTACTTAATTAATTTAAAGATTTAGCATTTCGGCCCGCGTAGGTATTCAATAATATAAAAACTTTCGCGGGCCGAGCTGCAGAATAAAAATATAAATATAACGTCACAACTTTTATCCCCATTCGGGTGTAGTCAGAGGCTTGAGTGGCCATACACCACCACATTGTGGAGGTATTAACCAACTCAAAGCCCACGTTTCACCAGATAGTCAGAACCCAACGTGACAGGTGGTGAACCTTGTCGCCGTGTATACAGGAACTGACTATTACCTAATCCCGAGGGATAGGTAGGTTTCCTCACGATGTTTTCCCTCACCGTCAGCGTACTGTAAATTATGCACATAGATGAAAATTCATCCATTGGTGCATGCCCCACCGGGGATCGAACCTGGGACCTTGTGATTGCTAGCCCAACTGGTTCACCCCTAGGCTACAGTCGCTGCAGAATAAATAACTTCTTTGATAAGTATGCAGTTTACCAACGGGCCGAGTTTGTTAATAACCTTATTTATTGTTGTTTATGTGTTGTTAATCAAAATCAACCGGATCGATTATCAAAAATGGAATGATTTGCTTTGCAGATTTTCTTTTCATCAACATGAGCCCCACGCCCCACAGCTTCTTTGAGCATTTTTTCGATATTCCCTAGTTTCAGATTTGGCCTATACATACACACTTGAAAAAATTAACTGTATTTCACGAATGCACATTGCATTGCATATTAAATAAAAAAAATAAAAAAAAATATAACGTCACGACTTTTTTAACCCCATTCGGGGGTAGTCAGAGACTTGAGTGGCCATACACCACCACATTGAGGAGGTATTAACCAACTCAAAGCCCACGTTTCACCAGATAGTCAGAACCCAACGTGACAGGTGGTGAACCTTGTCGCCGTGTATACAGGAACTGACCATTACCTAATCCCGAGGGATAAGTAGGTTTCCTCACGATGTTTTCCCTCACCGTCAGCGAATAAATATGAATGTCGATAAAACTATCTAGCCTTATCCCATTGCGAGCGATTTAGCTGATTACCAATATTTACACACCGCTAGCCATCTACCCTCCAAGACCCAACTAGTGGGACTATCGATAAAACTAAATACGCATTTCACATCACTACAGCTATTTCATATAACAAAAAGTCCACAATAAAGTATTGGAATTTCGTTTCTGCGTGTTGGTTTAGGCCTTGCACTTGAGACGAGCTCTGAATGCCACAATGTCAAGTGGATCGGGGCTTTATACCGCGTGAGTCAGTGGGTGCCTTTACAGCAGTGATGACGTCACGTTGCAAGTAGATAAAAAAACTCGCCAGATACCATGCAGGATCTCATAGGTACTAATAATATGTAATGTAATGTACCGTCACGACTTTTATCCCCATTCGGGGGTAGTCAGAGGCTTGAGTGGCCATACTCCACCACATTATGGAGGTATTAACCAACTCAAAGCCCACGTTTCACCAGATAGTCAGAACCCAACGTGACAGGTGGTGAACCTTGTCGCCGTGTATACAGGAACTGACTATTACCTAATCCCGAGGGATAGGTAGGTTTCCTCACGATGTTTTCCCTATCCCTCGGGATTAGGTAATAGTCAGTAATAATATGTAAGGTAGGTATTTATAATATGGGCTGTAAATGCGTTAGTAAGTAACTATTTTTATGTGCTACATATTTCGCTGCCTGGAATAAATGAATATTATTATTATTATTTGTTATTAAAGCCATTTATTTCAATGACGAAAACTTATTTTCGGCTATTAGGATTCCTGCCCCCCTACCCAAGTGGCTTCGTCTCCAGCCGTTTCTATAAATCGCTACGCTTCATGTATGGAAATGACATGAGTCAAGGGATCTACATAGCGACTTGTAATGTCATTTCCATACATGAAGCGTAGCCTGCGTAGCGATTTGTAGAAACGAATGTAGACGACGACGAATGTAGACGTGTAGGGGGGCTGGGTGTTTATACAATTACCACCATTCAAACTTTCACCCCTTATTTTTCCCGACTAAGCTCCGAAACGGCTGGACCGAATTTAACGGGACTTTCACTGGCTAGAGTTACTTCAAATATTTTTATTTTAGCAAACATTTACTATTTTTTTTTGCTAAATTCCACGCGTAGAGGGCGATCCCAGTTACACACAGACCAGGGGGCTTACCACCACCTCTTATAGCAGTTGTGTTTTAACGTTTCAGTTACTTTTTGTGCAATGACGTTTCTTATTGTCATTACAATAAGGTACGTCATTGCACAAAAAGTCGCTGAAACGTTAAAACGTTCCTGTAATTGAATCGCGATAAGATTTTGTGGTAAGCCCCCAGGGCAAATCACGAAAAGGCCGTTTCCGAAATTTGCCTTAGGCGGGAATCAAACCCGCAACAACCTGATGCAGTAAGCTTAGCTGCTAATCATTAGAACGGTCGACCAGTAGCAACCAATAAGAGAAACCGTCAAATTTAATAAACCATTTGTCTGTATGTATGTCACGTTTTTTCTACTAAATGATTGATGACTTTGAGATCACAGACCGTCTGGGGTTCGTATACAGTGTGTGTCATAAGAGATGAATTTTTACCCGACTGCAATAAAACGTGGGGAACAAGCGTACGGCCCGCCTGATGTTAAGCAGTTACCGTTGCCTAAATGCTTGCAATACCAATAGCATCGCTCGAACGTTGCCGACCTCACCAACCACAATGTTAATTCATCCATCAGTGACGCGTGGCTACGCGAGACCTGATCTCAGGTTTGCCAATTAGCAAAGTTTTAATGTGCCACACTAGCGCATAAAACTATCAAACTTTTTTATTTAATATGAAAAAAAAAATGTAACGTCACGACTTTTATCCCCATTCGGGGGTAGTCAGAGGCTTGAGTGGCCATACACCACCACATTGTGGAGGTATTAACCAACTCAAAGCCCACGGTTCACCAGATAGTCAGAACTCAACGTGACAGGTGGTGAACCTTGTCGCCGTGTATACAGGAACAGCTGGCCTACTCCGAAATCTTCGTTTTTCTCTACGATTTGACATTGTTTTGATCGTAAATCGAATCCGTACTTCGGACGATCCGTCAGCGACGTATTTCGGAGTAACCCCCCTGATTATTACCTAATCCCGAGGGAATAATAATATCTATCTAATATTTAATATTAATATCTATGGTAAAATGCCATCGTCTTGTACCTTAACCCCGCGACCGCTACGTGTGTGGCACGTAGGGCCACACATTCATTTATCATCCCTAAAAATGTTTTAGCTACATTTACTTGTATCTGTAGTCTGTAGCCTTTGATCTGTCCAGATACCGACTGATGATAGCAATATTTGATACGTTTTAAGATAAAATTAATATTGTTTTTGCTGGGTGAAATGTTCACGAGAAAAATACAGGGTTATTGGTAAAACACTAACAACCTTGCGGGGGCGTATTACTGACATCAATAACAACAACTTTTGTTCCATGACTTTTTAAAAACAAAAAAAAATATATCAAAAAATCACTTTCTAAAATGTGTGTTTTTTTTTCTCATCTAGAGGAAAGCCATGGTACGTGGTTGTATTCCACTTTGCCCTAAAGTACCTAAACAGAACATGACTATCCTCTAGATTAGCATATTTTCTTGTTTCATACATTTTAGAGAGTAATTTTTTTTATTTTATTTTTGTAAAAATCATAGATTGAAAGTTGTTGCTTTTGATGTCAGTAATACGCCCCTGCAAGGTTGTTAGTGTTTTACCAATTACCCTGTATAAATTGTCATTGAAAAACAGCTGAAAATCAGGAAAATAATCGTTGTTCAATTCGTGGTTGGCACATATCTATCAGTGCCATTAAAATATTGTTGTAAGCATAGATTAATTTTAGTTTCCGCAGCGCTCCAACTAGATGGAGCATGCGCACTAATAAAATGCGGCAACTGATAATGCTCAATTTTTGAGTACTTCAGTACATCTGACAGCAACCATTGTATGAAACTGACAGGCCGCGTCGAAAATAAGTTGCCTCATTTCTGGAAATGATTTTTCTTAGTAGGGCGGTATCTAGTAAATCTATGGTTGTAAGAGTCTAAATATTTATTTTCATGAAGGCCGAAGGAAGCACTTGTGAATAGTCAACCAACATACTTCACCGCTAACCAACTGTTAATGATTCCGCGGTCCTTCCACCACGTAGTGGGATCTACTGCCACAGGAGTGCCCAGGCATTGGCCCAGGACAGAGTTGGGCAAAATTTAATTGCAATTAATCAATTTCAAATTGCATGTGGTGTCACAAATAACAATTAATTTTGATTTGTTTGACAATCGCGAACAAATCACAGTTAATTGTTAATTGTGACACCTTTGCAATTAATTAATAGCAATTAAATTTTGCCCAACTCTGGCCCACGATCATGTGGTGGATGGACCGCGAAATCATTGACTTATTATCATTTGATATTTATACCCAAGTGTCTAGTTGGCTTGGTGGATTGGTATATATAGATCATTCGGCTGGCTGATATAGGATGCTCTTACCTGGTTGTGGTAGTGTGCGAGCGGGTGGTGCGGCACGTGCCGCATCGCTGGGTGCAGCATGCCTGCGCCGGCGCCGCCCGCGCTGCCGCTGCCGCTGCTGCCCTCTACCGCCTGCGGGAACGACTAGCATTTTAGCCCTGTATTAATAAATCGATCTCAAAGTTGAGATAATAATAATAATATCCTGGGACATTTTTTACACACGGCTACCTGATCCCAAACTAAGCAGAGTTTGTACTATGGAAACCAGATAACTAATATTACTAGATATACTACTTTTTTATTTGTAAATACATACTTAATACACATATAGACTCAGACTCGGGACATACAGACATGTTCATGCACACAAATGCATGTCCCGGGTAGGAATCGAACCTACGACCTGCAGCGTGAAAGGCGCCATCACGCCAACCACGCCAACGGGCCCGTCATCGATCTTAAGATGCAGTTTTGACGTTTAATGTATGGATCATCTGTCAAAAACAGCGTCTCAAGTTCGATCTCAATCTTGAGATCGATTTATTAATGCGGCCCTAAGACTGATCCATATTCAGAGTTCGAAGTGATCATTATTAAGCTAAATACATAATAGGCTTCGGTAGAGCCAAGCTGTAGCCAATTGATTGTAGCTCTTATACGGGCTGCCTCGAAACGGGTACCACCCTCCCACAGAAGATCGGCGTAAAGAAGCTATTACAGCTCCGTTTCGTACGATGAGTGAGGGAGCCGGAATCCCAACCCATCCTTCCCCTCCCTCTTTCCCTCTCCCCTTCAGGTCGGCAATGCGCGAGCGATGCCTTTGGTATTGCAAGCATCTATAGGCTACGGTAACTGCTTAACATCAGGCGGGCCGTACGCTTGTTTGGCACCATAGTCACATAAAATAATGCCGATACTGGTTCACAGGTGTCACAATGGGGGGTGACTTGCCAGGCTTCTCCTTGGCCGTGATAGAAGAAAGCATTTCAGAAGGTTCCAGAAAGTTTCAGGAGGTTCTAGAAGGATCGAGAAAGTTACCTCAGGTGGTTCATTCTTGGGCTCCGCGTCGTCTCCGAGTTCTACCAGCTGGAGCGCCTCCTCGAGGAGGTCGAACCTGGACTCCTCGCTGCTGACCAGGGCCGGGGGGAGCTCGCCCTGGATCACGTACTCTCCTGCAAGAGGATATCAGCCTTCAAGTACAGGGCTCCCTAGCCAAGTAGATTTGTCAACAAGCGTGCGCTGCGCTTAAATGTATGGAAATGACATTACAAGTCGATAAGTAGATCACGTGACTTATGTCATTTCCATACATGAAGCGTAGCTCTTTGTAGAAACGCTTGTAGACGAATCCTTGTCCACAGAGGCAGGTCAGTTGAGAACTACGGGGTTTACGGGGCATTTTCATATAGTAGCTTATTGTGTTGCCTGCTCACATTACGCTGCTGGTTTAAGAATATACCAATAGGCAAAGAAGAACCTTTAGATGGGTAATGATTGCAAGGTAACTACCTGACATGCACCACATAGTGTCGCGGCTGCACGACGGCACGCGCTCGCCATACTCGAAATATGGCCGATAATAATTCTTTCAATAATGAATTATCATAATATTCGTCATTATAGGTAATTACACTACATCGTTAATTATTGGCGGTTGACAAGTAATCTGCCGGAAGACTGCTAACGTGGCCAACATGTTGCCGACAGTTTTGACCATCATTACTACTAACTACGGTATAAAAAGTTACACCTAGGCTGTGCATTGATATAAATCAATTTCTCCTTTTATAAGTCGCTTACTTTGAACGCATCTGAATATTAACAAAGTAATCCTATTAATTACAAATCAAATGCATTAAAATATTCAAATAATAATCCGTAATAATCCTTTGAGGAGTCAAAACAGTAACCCATTATGGTGTAAAAAAGGGCTTGTCGCCACCCGACTCGGTACAAAATACTACCACAATAGAAGGATTAAAGCCACAAACTTAAATACATCTGTCATGGCGTCGCCACTGTCGCAGCCAACCTGTCAAAGTCACATACATTAAGTAGTTCCAGTTTTCGCCACCGGCATTAATAACTTTGCGGTTTGCTGTTCATTGTCTATGGCTATTGTCAGGATAGCGGACCCGTTGCAAAAGTCGAAATATTTTTTTGTGGCTAATGTGTCAATTTTGACTTAATTTCTCTTTAAGATAAAGTGTTGATATGGATTTTTTGTTTTTGAAAGAGATTTAAGGTCGAATTTTGAGTAGGATAAGGATCTTTAAACTTCTTTTCAAAGTCAAAATATTATTAATGTAGGCTAAATAAAGCACTTAGCAAAGACTTATTCCAATTTATTTCGCAACCCAAAATGCAAATGTAAATTAGGTAAATATATCACAGACTAACTCGGCAGCTGTATGGTCCCAAACTAAGCAACGCTTGTACTATTGACTGGGGGCGATCCCAGTGACACCCAGTCCAGGGCAAATTTCGAAAAGGCTGTTTCCGAAATTTGCAGAAATCGACGCAGTGAGCCGAGAGGTCTATGCTCGAACTAGAAGGTGAATTATAAAATATACATAGGTATTTTATTTAGCAGTGGTAGCCGATTGGTTAAGCACGCGTCTTGCGGGCTTAAGGTCATGCGTTCAAACCCTGGCTCACACCTCTGGATTTTTCGAAATCTATGTGTGAATCATAACTTTAATATGATTATCACTTGCTTACGGTGAAGGAAAACATCCTGAGGAAATCTGCATGTCTTTAGACATGTGAAATCCACCAACCCGCACTGCGCCAGCGTGGTGGATTATGGCCTGAATCCCCCTCGCATTGAGGGGAGGCCCGTGCCCAGCAGTGGGACGTTAAAAGGGCTAAATTAATTAATTAATTATAATTTTATTTAGATCAAATTGTGGTCATTTGTCTATATAGCCGACCACACCGTTGGGAATAAGGCAAGTATCTCCAAACGCGGCAAAGTTTCAACCCTTTCAAAGTTCCAAGAACAAAAATGTATTCAAATCTTTCAATTGTCAATTATGATTTACGGTAACCCTCCGGCTACCGTGTCCAAACGGCAGGGCCAGTAATACCCATTCTTGTCTAAACAGATTATCACTGGGGCATTTGTTAAGACACTTTTTTTGGCCACAAAACAAAGTGGGCTACCACAAATTTCAGTATGCCGGTGGTAAGCGGGCGCCTTGTGTTTTGTGTACAATATTAGCAGGCAGCGGTAGGGTTAACTTTGTGGCGGTCTGTGTTGATTTATTGTGGTTTCCGTCAAAAAGTAGCGAAAAATGAGTGGGATATTCATTGTATGACAATTGACAACCACATGGGAATTGCAAGGGTTGATTTTGGTTCATCAATCGCGCCGAAGTTTCTTGGTAACGTCTTTAGTCCCGGTTGTTGTCATCTAGGCAGTCGTTAAGCCGGTTGATTTTGGTTGATCAAATGCGCCGATGTTTCTTGGTAATTTATTTGGTCCCGGTTGTTGTCATCTAAGCAGTCGTTAAGCCATGTCAGAAGGCATCGGGCGGCTTGAACAACTCTGACACCAGCCCCCCAGCCACGACGCTTCATGTATGGAAATGACATATGTCACGTGAACTACTTTTCGACTTGTTATGTCATTGCCATACATTTAAGCGTAGCGATTTGTAGAAACGCTTGTAGTCGAAGCCACTTCGCTAGGGGGCAGGTTGGCCACTGACCATACGATAAGAAGTAGTACATAAAGGCTACTATAGTCAGATTTTTAATTAGACGAAGTGGGCTGACAGGTGCTTATGTCACTTTTCAATATAAATAGAACAAATAAGGTTCAAATTCATAGAGCAGTGACATTTTCAGCTGTCAGTTGGCTTCGTCTAATTAAAAATCAGACTATAGAAGATAGTCGTTTAACAAAAAAAAATTGGCACCAATATCTAGTTAAATATAACTCAGTTTAAAAATAACCAACACATTTAACTGCGCCAGTTAAACTTAACCATTGCATAATGTTTTGTTATAATAAAAAGCATCGTTGTAACCTTGGCAATGACTGAGCGGTGTCACGGCACTCTTGCGCCGAAAGTGAATTGATCTATAGATCTATGATCTATGGATCATTGGCGTGTCCGTCGCGGTGTGTATTGTCGATCATTTCGACACTGTTTGTTGCGGATTTTTTGTCGGTGGGTATGTTTATAGCTCGGGAATGCGGAGTCCAAGGTTCAATACGGTTTTTTATGTGACGAAGGTGACAAATAAGCGTACGGCCCGCTTGATTTTAAGCAGTTACCGTAGCCTATAGATGCTTGCAATACCATCGCTCGCACGTTGCCAACCTGAAGAGGAGGGACTGAAAGGGGTAAGGGGTAGGGCAAGCTGTAGCCAATAGACTGCAGTTCATATACGGGCTGGCTAGACCGGGGTAGTACCACCCTCTCACAGAAGATCGGCGTAAACTGTAGCTTATTAAGATGCGTTTCATACGATGAGTGAGGGAGCCGGAAGACCCGTATCCATCTTCTCCCATTCTCTTCAGGTTGGCAACTTGCCTTTGATATTACAAGCATCTATAGGCTACGGTAACCGCTTCGCATCAGACGGGCCGTACGCTTGTTTGCTTGTTTAACGTAGGTGAGTACAAATAAATTATTTTGAAGACTTCATCCCATGAGAGGATAAATAGGAGATGAAAGTTTGAATGAAACTCCAAACGGTACATAGCTAGTAAATAAATAATGTTGCTTAAGTATGGATGTCAAAATACAATGATTGTCCAACCCGGGAGTCGAACTCGGGACCTCACTGCTGACTTCTAGATCAAAGAGGCTACTCACCCCGTCAAATCCCAATCTAATAACGAGTCAAAAAACCATAGACATTAGTATTACTTCTAAATACGTATCATTAGAACGCCGCCCTCTGATTGGTGGACCGCGAAGGTCACAAAATGGCGGCGGCAACATGGCGTCCGTTTTTTACCGCGAAACAATTAAACACGTGTTTCAAGCTCCGTCCGGACGAAATTTTATATGGCACCAATCGATTATGCACAGGTAGGGTTTTTTATTCGAGTTTCCATGTTAAAATTGTACCTAACGTAACCTGTTTGTCTATTTATTTCAAGTTATTTATGTTCTTTAAACACAGGCGGTTTATTAAGAATAAGTTAAACTCGTTTTGAACTCGTGTCTAGTCAAATTAAGTAATAGTAATATTAGCCCTTTTTATCGGAAGGTCCCAGGTTCGATCCCCGGTGGGGCATTGATGAATTTTCATCTATGTGCATAATTTACAGTTCGCTGACGGTGAGGGAAAACATCGTGACCAATCTACCTATCCCTCGGGATTAGATAATAGTCAGTTCCTGTATACACGGCGACAAGGTTCACCACCTGTCACGTTGGGTTCTGACTATCAGTTAAACGTGGGCTTTGAGTCGGTTATACCTCCACAATGTGGTGGTGTATGGCCACTCAAGCCTCTGACTACCCCTGAATGGGGATAAAAGTCGTGACGTTACATTAAATTACATTACATTAGCCCTTTTTAACACCCCACTCCTGGGCACGGGCCTCCCTTCAATGCGAGGGGATTCAGGCCATAATCCACCACGCTGGCCCAGTGCGGGTTGGTGGATTTCGTGGGACGTGAAAGGGTTAAAATTATAATGTTCTAGGATTTTTTGGTTTTAGTTTGAAAGTTAAGTTAGCTAAGTAGCATAGTTAAGCAAGACCTTCTTACTATGGGATTTTATGCAACTACATCGAGGCAGTTAAACTTTCTCTTGATTACATTGATAAGAAATATTAATTGTATTGTGTTAAACATAGATAAGTATTTAGTGGGAAAATAATTTAACTTACAATAACTATTTAATTTATCTGCACCGGAAGAATCTTTGGGCCTTGATAACTCTAGCATAGAAGAAGTTTGTTTTGGATCCGGCTTTTTGCATTTAGTGAATCAGCAGGTTCGATTCCCGCCTGAGACATATTTCGGGAACATTCCGTAATATTTGGTCTCTAAAGTACTGCGTGATTTCTTTCACTGCAAATCGTAAATTCTTACCGGCCATGTTGTCGGCCAGAGAACTGCTAACAGATGGCCGACAACATGTGAACTGCCAAAAATCTACCATTTGCAATAATAATAATAAAATAATAATAATATCCTAGGATTTTTTTTTACACACGGCTACCTGATCCCAAACTAAGCAGAGCTTGTACTATGGAAACCAGATAACTGATATTACTACATATACTACTTTTTTATTTGTAAATACATACTTAATATACATATACACCCAGACTCGGGACATACAGACATGTTCATGCACACAAATGCATGTCCCGGGTAGGAATCGAACCTACTACCTGCAGCGTGAAAGGCGCCATCACGCCAACCACGCCAACGGGCCCGTCAAAACCTAAAGAATTGACAGTGAAAGACCAGTGGTTTCCCAGTGGTTAGGTAGTTATTAGCGGACTCGAGGCCCTGGTCTGGGTGTCACTGGGATCGCCCCCAGTCCATTATACAGTAGCCATAGTACAAGCGTTGCTTAGTTTGGGACCATACAGTTGGTGCGTTAGTTTGGCGATATTTATTTATTACTAGCTATGGCCCGCGGCTTCGTCCGCGTTGACTTTAGAACGTGCTGAAGTTAGTTTTTTTAATAATCAGATAGACAGAAACCTAATAATATGTTTCCGGAATAAAATGTAGCCTATGTTTTTCTCCAAAGTCCTATCTATTTTTATACCAAAATTCATCATGATTAGTTTAGCGGTTTAGTCATGAAAACGTAACAGACGAACAGAGTTATGTACTCTTGCATTTATAATATTAGTATAGATTATATGAAATAAATTGAATTTGTGGATGCATAGTCCTCCTCTGCCTACCCCTTTAATAATACAGTCGTGATAGTTTCACAATTCCAGAGAACACATACCATAAATCGAATCAACTTCATGAGACCGCGGACGACGAGACAGAGAATTAATTGTTAAGCAAAAAGTACGACGCTAGAACGAGACGGGTATACGACCGCTGTTCCGTCCTCGAAGCGGACGAACCGGTTAGAAGTATCCACATGCATATGGATAGATGTAATGAAATTGTAACTACAAGTTATTTTGGGACTAAGGGGCAAACAAGCGTACGGCCCGCCTGATGTTATGCAGTTACCGTAGCCTTTAGATGCCGACACCTGTAGGGAAGTGGTACAGAGGGAGGTGAAGTGCATCTACTAAGGAAAGATTTTACCACCCCTAAGAGCGTAAAATAGGGGATGAAAGTTGGTAGGTACAAAAATCCATTCCGAGGTCTACGGGAAAGTCGCTAGCAAAAGCTAGTTAAGGGCCCTATCGCACTAGGCAACCATGGCGCCACCAGCGGGTGATTCGATAGCCGACACCGAATTGGTTGCGCTACCAAGCGGACACCAGGTGCGATACCCTCCATACAGCTCTATACATTTTGTTGGTGGAGCGACTGGTCGCGCTACCGCTGGTTGCCTGATGCGATGGGGTACTAATAGATAAAATCAATAATTCTATAAAAAACCATCGGTAAAATTATAATAATTTCACGCAATGAACATTCTTGAAAGTAGTTATAAATACATATTCAGTAAGAACGTTGATTTGTTTAATTGAACATGGCCGATCCAAAATGGCGGCGGTGCCTTTAACGAGCCCTCATTGGCCGCAATTGATTTAAATTGATCCTATTCCGGGATTCGTCACACGATGTTGTAATATCTACCCAAATATGAAACAGATCCAATAAAAAAATATGTTAGCCAACCAAGCACATCTTCTTATCGTATGGTCCCCTGGTACCTGGTGTCAGAGTTGTTCAAGGCTTAACGACTGCTGCCTAGATGACAACAACCGGGACCGACTTTTTACATGCCCTCCGAAGCACGGAGACGCTCAGTTCAAATGCCACTAAATGGTCACCCATCTCTGACTGACCTTGCTAAGCGTTGCTTAACCTCCCATTGTTTACCGATCAGTGATTGCAGCTAGCTATGAGCGTCTCAACCAAGCACTAATTAATAGTCTGAATGTTACAATCAGATTAGATTAGGTAATAGTCAGTTCCTGTATACACGGCGACAAGGTTCACCACCTGTCACGTTGGGTTCTGACTATCTGGTGAAACGTGGGCTTTGAGTTGGTTGATACCTCCACAATGTGGTAGTGTATGGCCACTCAAGTCTCTGACTACCCCCGAATGGGGATAAAAGTCGTGACGTTAATTATTATTAATTTTTTTTTAAGTTACAATCTCTCAATGCTTCTACTGAGAAGAGCCGAAGACAAACACAATGGTTACTCTTTTATAATAAAGAAGCTGGATATTCATTCCTCTTATTGGTCTAAAAGACATGAACGATTCCGGGAAACATTATATGAGGCTAGTTTACTCAAAATAGGTTTTCTCCAAAAAAGAAGACAAAAAATGCGACACTTACCCGAATCGATGGAAAATTTAAAAAAAAAAGTAACTTACCACTTCAAAATAAGAATGAAAGAGTTCGAAATAAGAAAAACAAAAATTAAAAAGATAGCATTTCAAAATAAGAACGTCCCACACTCGACCCGTTCGGAAATTGAAAAGGTCTCGAGAGGGCCGAGCGATGTCGGTGCGTGGTTAAAAAAAAAAAAAAACCAGTCGTTTTGTGTTCGAAATTGTATTGAAGGCGGGCGACAGGATGGAGGTACATTTTGATTTTAGTTGCTTGACCTTATGATATATTTTTTAAAATAAGGTTAGGTACCGGCCTGAATCCCCCTCGCATTATGGGGAGGCCCGGGCCCAGCAGTGGAAGGTTAAAAGGGCTAATATTATTATTATTATTAAGGTTAGGTACCAACGATCAGCGGGTCTAATAGCAACACTATGGACATTGCAGCAATTCTGCAAAAGCAATTCATTTTCCGACCCTCTAGCAGAATCCGCTTTTCCGAGAAACGGTCACGAATGGGGTAAAATATGTGACATTTTACAGAAATTTAGTGGTATTGCTAAAGATTCCGAAAATCTGAAAAATTAATTGCATTGGCAATGTTGCATAGCTATTAGCCCCCCTGGTCTGGGTGTCACTGGGATCGCCTCCAGTCCATTGTATCGTAGCCATAGTACAAGCGTTGCTTAGTTTGGGACCATACAGTTGCTGTCTTAGTCTAGCGACATTTATTTATTTATTAAATACGATCGGGGGTAATAGTCCGTGTGACGTCATAAGTCCCCAGTGGATATACATTTCAATTGACAGCAATCGATCAAAAATATTTTTATTTAAACTGATATGCAGTATTGTCACTGCGAAATCGCATCACATGACTGATGGATGATGCATCTGTCAAAATATTGTGTATATGGTAAGAATGAGGAAATTGGTAATCGCTCCCTGGAGATTGGAATTTGGTTGATATTATCACGCTTGAGCCCCTTGTGGGGTCGTCTGAGATGCATCAGATTTACAAGATGTCTTCGAAATAGCTGGTAATATTTTAGTCTCTATCGGTGCTATAATAGTTAAACTCATTTTGAACGAGTGTCTAGTCAATGTTCCCTTGTAAATGTTGACATAACTCGTGTCTAACTTTTTTGTATCAACACGGTTTGATTTAATATCATTAAAACGTAATGTAAATGAAATGTAACGTCACGACTTTTAGTCACGACGCCCCATTCGGGGGTAGTCAGAGGCTTGAGTTGCCTTCTGATTGCTAGCCCAACCTGTTCACCCCTAGGCTACAGTCGCTAAAAACGTAATGATAAAATAAATATAAGTAAACTTACACATCAATTTGGTGACCTATGGTCCCAAACTAAGCAACGCTTGTACTATGGGTACCGTACAATGGACTGGGGGCGATCCCAGTGACACCCAGACCAGGGCAAATTACGAAAAGGCTTGAACATCTCTAAGACTAGGTTGGCCACTAACCGTAAGATAAGAAGAAGTAGTTAAATACCTAAATCTGAGTTAGTTTGATAATATTGAGTTACTGTATTTTCTAGCGACAATGGTGCCGCCGCCGGCTCACATTGCGTTGCTGTTTTGAAAATGTACACAATTTTTAATTTTCTGTCGAAAAGAGTAACCATTGAGTTTCTTGCCGGCTCTTCTCAATGGCAGCAGCATTACGAACCGGCGGTAACACTAAAATATTTATGTTGACTATTCATAAGTGCTTCCTAATTTTACTAGACTTTCGATTTTTGTAGACTTTAGTCTACATAAATAAAAATATTTTGACGTTGACTTTGAAAAAGGTAATCTTTGTTGAAAATTAGATAAGGTGCCAGCCGAGGTTTGAAACTGCACCCCTCGTGTTCCAAAGCGTGCTTTCGACTTGACTTTCAGTGCTATGTAAGTGGTATTGCTGAATTTCAAGTCACTATTTAAGGCAGCAAGTAGATCTTTAGCTAGTCATTCCTTTTACATAGATATTGATCTAGCTAGGAATAATATCGCAAAAAATAACGCTTACATGTATTATATAAAGGATAAATTCAAAAACCAATGGACCGGAAACCTTTTTAATCGTTTTAAAAATAACTTTTCAAGTGTCGCGTTCGCGTCGACGCGTTGATGTCTTTTCTTCGGACAAAGAAAATTGAATTATTTGACTACTTTATTCAGTAGGTATACGTTTATCTTATTTATAGTGATTTTGAGCCAGCTAACAATGGATTATAAAGCATTTGTAACATCGTAAGGAAACCTACCTATCCCTTGGGATTAGGTATTCCTGTATACACGGCGACAAGGTTCACCACCTGTCACGTTGGGTTCTGACTATCTGGTGAAACGTGGGCTTTGAGTTGGTTAATACCTCCACAATGTGGTGGTGTATGGCCACTCACGCCTCTGACTACCCCCGAATGGGGATTAAAGTCGTGAAGTAGAAATGAAAAATGAAATATACGTCACGACCTTTATTTAGTCGTGAAGTTATATTTTTTTTATATTCTCGTCTTTGTGCGAGCATCACGGGAAACGGCTGAACCTTTTTCAATGGGGTTTTCATTATTATATAGCCTATAGTTAGACTTAAGTAATAGGGTGCATATCATCACGCTATAAACATTGGGGATCGAGCTGCAGAACGAAATTTAACATTTTGATGCCGATTTTTTTGGGGTTGAAAGATCTAAGATAGTAATGAATAGCATTATAAATACTTTAATAATCACCTCCCCTTAATGCGAGGGGGATTTAGGCCATAATCCACCACGCTGGCCCAGTGCGGGATTTCACATGTCTTTCGAAAGTTGATTACATTTTCTATATATACAGTTTTCCTCGCGATATTTTCCTTCACCGTAAGCCAGATATAATCATACCGAAATAATGATTCACTGAAAGTCGGGAAACTTTATTTATCGTGAAAGTTTGGATGGATGTTTGTTACTCTTTCACGCAAAAAATACTGAACGGATTTGGATGAAATTTGGCACAGAGATATATTATAGTCTGGAATAGCACATAGGCTACTTTTTATCCCGATAGTGTGTTCCCGTGGGATAAATTATACGCAGACGAAGTCGCGGGCGGAAACTAGTAAACAGACTAACGCAATTTATTAGATGTGTCCATATGGCGCGCATGCCTCACCCGAGCACTCATATTATGACATTACGTCTATGCGTTTCGACGTCACAAGTGAGTGCTCGCGCGAGGCATGCGCCTGATGAAGACGCCGCTATTGAAATACGCGCAAATTTCTCCACAAGCACAGTTAAAAAAAGATAGAGATTCTAAAATATGGATCTTTTGAAAAGAATAACTGAGTTCCGGCTCTTCTCAATGGAAGTAGCATTCCGAACCGGTGGTACATTCTGACTATTTATGACCGCTTTGTTCATCTAAATAAAAAAAGTACGATAGGCATCCGGCATTCTGCAGCATGCCTAAAAATTAAAAAAAAATCATACCTATCCAATCACAACATCCACACTATAGAACACTGTTTAAAAATCAATTTCAAGAATGGAACACGCGCACTGTTCGTTTTTCAAAACACTCTAGTACTGGCAATGACGACGCACTGTTCTAGAATTAGTCCAGAAAAAAATTGCAGATGCACTATGATTAAACACTTTTTTTTTTAATCGGCCAGCACAGGCAAGGATACGACTCCTTACAGCCACATCGGAATAATGGAACAGCGATACCTTTATGTCCCTTGCTTGGTTTTTTTTTTATTGTTCGAACCGGTCTGCCTACAACGCCTTTAGGCGGGGCTTTGGATCGACGCTGCGAAATTATCGTGGTCTCGCTCGGATGTGTGTAATCCGTGTGGGTGGGAAAGAGATAGGTGTATAAGGTAGGTGATTCAATATCTGGTCGCTTTTTTCCTTGTAAGGATATTTATGTGAGGTTATATGTTGGAAAGATTTTTGTGGCTTAACGCTTGTATTCCGATGGGGCAGGTAGAGGTGTGCTGTTGTCCACACATATTTTTATGTAATAGAGGGGAAATCTATAGGCATTATATTGGGCTCACCCCCTCTAGGTATACAAGGGGGATTGTGAAACTTTCGATTATTTTGTTCAGTTTCAGGCAGAATCCTGAAAAACTCTGACAAAATGGTGACCATTACCGAGAGTTTTTTGATGGTAGAGCCAAGCTGTAGCCAATTGACTGCAGCTCATAAACGGGCTGGCTCGACCGGGGTACTACCACCCTCTCACAGAAGATCGGCTTGAACTAGCTATTACAGCTGCGTTTCGTGCAATGATTGAAATACTCCGGCAGTATGGGACAAAAGGAGTATTACTTCCTCTGTCCCATTCCCTTTCAGGTCGGCAACGTGCAAGAGATGCCTCAGCAAGCATCAGGCTACGGTATGCTTAACATCAGGCGAGCCGTACGCTTGTTTGCCACCTTAGTAACATAAAACCCGACTACTGAAAAATCGCGCTCTAAAAAGTATGAAACAAGAAAATATTCTCTCTCTAGAGGATAGCCGTGGTCCGTGGTCATATGCCAATTTGACCTAAAAGGCATAAACGGACCACGGCTATCCTCTAGAGAGAGAATATTTTCTTGTTTCATACTTTTTAGAGCGCGATTTTTCAGTAGTCGGGTTTCAGTTTTTAAACTTACTTTTTATTTAATTATTTTGGAGTTATAGGTAACAATATATATATTTTTGAAATGTGCTCATCAAGCTCTTTCATTTGATACCCCACACGGTTACATTAAAAAATGTTTGTTTTTTTAGTTCATGACATTATGTCCTCTAGAGGGCGCCATATGCAATTTTATGTGACGTCACATAGCCTATAACCAGCGCGCCATTAAGCCGCTTCTAACGATACCTCATTTGTCAAAATACGACAAGTAGTTTGGAAGTTAGGCGGGAACAGATGCACATACATACATACATACATACATACATACATACATACATACATACATACCGGTCAAAATCATAACCCTCCGCCGTAGTCGGGTAAAAAGACTCAGCAATGCCGGTATCGTAGTATAACCAGCTCACAAGCTTAGGTCCAAATAGTCAAATTACTGTCCGTGGTGCGTTACAACTGGTCTTCCACTAGTTGTAACAGTCTTATTTCTGTGGCTACCAGCCTATACTGTTATTTTTGTCTCCCGATTTGTTATGGAGGGAAGTGGATAATCTTCTTCCAACTCCTCCTATCCTTTCTTTTGATTAAATTCGTGCGGGTTCCAAGACAACTTAGCTTGTCCCGGGACTCGTCGAGGGTCAAACCTTGGCGTCATCGTTGGACACTGTCGATCCTGGCTTACAGGAGTAACAGTGGTGGGAGTGTGTGGCGGGCCTAGTCCAATATAAAAAATGCCGGTATAGTCAGCATATAAAGCATAGTAAACAAAACACTATTAGATACAGACAACAGATAAAATAGATTTGTAATTCACATCTGTCCTGTTTCGGCTGTATCGATTTTAATTAACTTTTTTGTTGCAGTAGGTGTGCTACAGCGAGTCGGGATGGTGGGCTTCGCGTTAAGGTCAGTAGATTGAATACTCATTTGGAGATTTAATAAAATGGTGCCCGCGACTTCGTCTGCGTAGTATTAATTCTTATTTTTGCATCCCCTATTGCACGCCTTCAAGTTTTATTTTCGCAACAAAAAGTAGCCTATGTCCTTCTCCAGGTCCTATTTATATCTATACCAAAATTCATCAAATTGATTTAGCGGTTAGGCGTCAAAACGTAATAGACAAAGAAATACAGATTTTCTTTCGCTACCTACCTACTAGGGTAAGTATATGAAACATTCCTACATACGGAATTTAACATACAGAGTTAAATTCTATTTACAAAGGACTTCTGTAGTAAAAATAAAAATAAATAAATAAACCATTAAATTGAACTGGATACAAACTTACACAAATTTGGGATATTACAGCGTAGTTTTTTTTTTTTAATTTACGACGTAATACCAGATTTCACGTGGGAAACGGCTTGCCGTAACTGCCCTAGTCTATGTGTCATAATCTGGGATACGGGCCCATTCTAAACGCCTTAACGCGAATGCTGAACACGAAATGAACAATTAGTTTCAGTTATAGCAATTGAAAGAGCGTCTATGGGAATAAATTAGCTTATTATTGGAGTATGCAGTGCGATGAACCACACTATATTCGGCTCAGCTTTTCGTAAGAAACTGACTACTAGCGACCCGGCACGGCTTTTGTCTAATGTTTATAAAATTAATTAAAATGTATTATACACATAAACCTTCCGGAAGAAATTGTCTTGATGATAGTGAAAACCGCATCAAAATCCGTTGCGTAGTTTAGAAGAACTGAACGGACAAAGAGACAGACGCGGATAGGTACTTTATTTATTTTAGAGACTAACCGTCAGATTTATAGCTATTGGAGTTAACAATAGTTTTAAATATGCGCTCATAGCCAGATGCAATCACCGATCGGTAAACGATATTCGGAGGTTAAGCAACGCTTGGCAAGGTCAGTCAGAGATGGGTGACCATTCAGTGGCATTTGAACTGAGCGTCTCCGTGCTTCGGAGGGCACGTAAAAAGGCGGTCCCGGTTGTTGTCATCTAGGCAGCAGTCGTTAAGCCTTGTCAGAGGCGAGCGACTTGAACAACTCTGACACCAGGTACCAGGGAACCATACGATAACAAGAAGTAGTATTAAATATAGAAATGTATGAGTTTTGTGAAAACTCGCATTGGGTACTACAAATGCTGATGAGTGATGACTGGGCGGCCATCTTGTGACGTCACGGTGACTAGCAGCGCGTTCGAAAGTTGAAACGAACGCTTTTAAACCGTTACAATTTTCATATTTCGGAATGCACTTGACTCCTTATCGTATGGTCCCCTGGTACCAGAAGGGTTAGACAAGTGGCGGACGTGTACAAGCGTCCCGTCAAATCGCTACGCTTCATGTATGGAAATGACATAAGTCACGTGATCTACATAGCAACTTGTTGTTGATCTACATAGCGACGTTTGACATTTCCATACATTGTGAAGTCTATTCTATTCGATTAGCGTTCATGCCACTTGGCTAGATGTTCTGGTATTAGAGTTGTTCAAGCCGCCCGAAGGCCTCTAAGAAAGCTTAACGACTGCTGCCTAGATAACAACAACCGGGACCGACTTTTTACGTGCCGTCCGAAGCACGGAGACGCTCACTTCGAGAGCCACGAAAAGGTTACCCATCTCTGACTGACCTTACCAAGCGCTGCTTAACCTACGATCGGCTATGAACGGCTCATGATGCATTTTATGTGACTATAGTGGCAAAAAAGCGTACGGCCCGTCTGATGTTAAGCAGTTATCGTAGCCTATAGATGCTTGTAATACCATAGGCATTGCTCGCACATTGCCGACCTGAAGGGGAGTAGGAGGGAGGGTAAGGGAGGGGTTTGGGCTTCCGGCTCTTTCACCCATCGTACGAAACGCAGCTGTAATAGCTACTTACGCCGATCTTCTGTGAGAGGGTGGTACTACCCCGGTCCAGCCAGCGCGTATATGAGCTGCAGTCAATTGGCTACAGCTAGGCTCTAAAATAAAACCAAATTCAAACCGAAACTTGAAAACAAACACTTTCACTACACCGGAAGTACGCGGGCGGACATGTTCTAGTCACGGTGACGTCACAAGATGGCCGCCAGTCATCGCCGATCAGCGCTTTCGTACACAACAAGCGATTCAATGAAAAAACACGCTTTGAGAGCTTTTAAATAAACATATCGATATTTTTAAAGCGACTGTAGCCTAGGGGTGAACAGGTTGGGCTAACAATCAGAAGGTCCCAGGTTCGATCCCCGGTGGGGCATGCACCAATGGATGAATTTTCATCTATGTGCATAATTTACAGTTCGTTGACGGTGAGGGAAAACATCGTGAGGAAACCAACCTATCCCTCGGGATAGGTAATAGTCAGTTCCTGTATACACGGCGACAAGGTTCACCACCTGTCACGTTGGGTTCTGACTATCTGGTGAAACGTGGGCTTTGAGTTGGTTAATACCTCCACAATGTGGTTGTGTATGGCCACTCAAGCCTCTAACTACCCCCCGAATGGGGATAAAAGTCGTGACGTTATATTTATTTATATTTATGATATTCTTGCGGGTTTCAAGACAGCTTAGCTTGTCCCCGGGACTCGCCGAGGGTCAAACCTTGGCGTCATCGTTGGACACTGTCAATCCTGGCTTACAGGAGTAACAGTGGTGGGAGTGTATGGCGGGCCTAGTCCCAAAAAAAGGGGTATTTCGTTGACTGTCTTGTCAGCCTGATCTTAACTAGGATAACGGCACCCAATATTGGCACCCCCCCCCAATTATTGGCACTTTTGAAGTTATCTTTAAAAAATAAGAAAACTAAACATGGAAATAGTGTTATTTTGTTAAAAGTCATAAATTTCACAGTTTTTCATACCTACCTAGTTATTCTATCCGCTGAATTAAGGAATCCCATAGAAATATGTATGGACAATAATTGGTGCAGGGTGCCAATAATTGGGGGTTTTACCCTACATAAAAATAATCTTTGTTGAAAATGAGATTCATGAAAATGACACGAGTTGCGAATCAGGGATTGAACCTGCATACCTTCCAAGCGTGCTATTTATTCCTGAAGTACCTACTTAGTAAAAAAAACCTATTAACACGTTTCTAAGATTAAAAAAAAAGGGTTGGAAGTGTCTCTACCTGTTTCTTTCACTAATTGCATTTCGGAAGCTGTGGTGATGAAAAAAATAATGTCTATGGCCCTTTTAAGATAATGCGATTTGTCAATTTGTGGTTTTCGGGTTCCAAATGGTCCCTTTTTTTCTATAAGTCGTTTATGGTAGCTTATTATTTATGAAATTATTTATGGCGCTTAGCGCAGGCTGCTCGCCTTACTGCATCGGGTAGTTGCGGATTCGATTACCGGCAGAGGCAAATTTCGGAACCAGCCTTTTAGTATTTGGCCATGGTCTGGGTGTCACTGGGATCGCCCCCAGTCCATTGTATGGTAGCCATAGTACAAGCGTTGCTTAGTTTGGGACCATACAGTCGGTATTACTCTGGCGATTTTTATTATATTTTTTAGTTTTTTTTTAAATTTAGTTTAGTTGATTCACGTTTAGTGGTTTATGTGGTTCGAAATAGAATTGAATGGAGGCATCCGCTATTTGGTACGATTAGGTATAGATATTTATCCAAAAACGCTGAAATATTCTGAAAAATCGTGACCCACACAAACTTTCAATTTATTCAATTTACAGTGTAGGAAACATCTTCAGGAAACCTGAAAAACTGTTAAAACTACATTTAACTAACTACTAGGCCAGCGTGGTGGACCGGCCGAATCCCCCTCGCATTGAGGGGAGGCAATACCCCGAATTGGTACCGAACATAAAAAATATACCTACCAAAAAGTACATTGTTTTTGGTACATACACCACAACAGTCTAAATTCAACTTTATTTACGCAAAGATATGGTCGAAAATCGTGAACGGCACATGAGCCATTTTGGGTCGCGCGCCAAACTATTGATTAGCGAGGCGCCCAACCAATCAGGAGGCTCGGTTTCACAAGATGGCGGCTGGGGTAGTTTCTCCCTCGAATAATATCTAATTTATTAGGCTTTGTTCGACCATGGACATTAATCTTTTTCTTGCTTTATTAATGGTTCGGTATGTTTTTATTTTAATGAAACTCTCTCGCCCTTTTCCCGCGGTTTGGGGCCGCCATCTTGGGTGTTTTAATGTTATTGATTCGGGTCGTTCGTATGTAAAAATGTTTTTACTTTAGCATATTTTTCATAATATCACGACTTGACGACAGCTAGGCCGCTTGGCCCACTACATCGTGTGGTCCAGGGTTCTATTCCAATTGATGAAGTTTCGAAAACGGCCTTTTCGTAATTTGCCCTGGTCTGGGTGTCACTGGGATCGCCCCCAGTCCATTGTACTGTACCCATAGTACAAGCGTTGCTTAGTTTGGGACCATACAGTAGGTGTGTTAGTCTGACGATATTTATTTGTTCCTCAAAGAGACCTCTCTCTTGACCTCTGAAGGGCAGAGAACGTTTCACCGATGGTCACACACTCCCCCCAATGCGAGGGGGATTCGGGCCATAATCCACCACGCTGGCATAGTGCGGGTTGAATGTAACACGTCGTGACACACGTGCAGGTTTCCTCACGATTTTACTTCACTATTCAGCAAGTGATAATCTTTTTTGGAAATTAAATTCGCTCATGAAATCTTAAAATACAAGAGGTACGAGCCGGGGTTCGAAGCAGCACCTCTTATTTCCAAAGTTCGAACTAACACCTTCGATCATAGAGACCGTTGGATAACACTGCTATTAAAACAAGTACAAGTAATATGTCTAGTAACTCACACCAACTGTATGGTCCAAAACCAAGCAACGCTTGTACTGGGTACCGTACAATGGACTGGGGGCGATCCCAGTGACACCCAGACTGGGGCAAATCACAAAAAGACCGTTTGCGAATGCCCCGACGGAAATCTAGCCACCCGGTAGTCTAAGCTGTATGAAATCTTGAATCCCCCTTGCTTTAAGGGGAGAAACGTGCCTACGATGTTTTATATAACTAAGGTGGCAATCAAGCGTACGGCCGTCGGATGTTAAGCAGTTACAGTAGCCTATAGATGCTTGCAACACGAAAGGCATCGCTCGCACGTTGCCGACCTGAAGGGGAGTGAGACAGAGGGGGGGTTGGGCTTCCAGCTCTCACACTTATCGTATCAAAACTACTTTGCTTCTGTGAGAGGGTGGTACTACCCCAGTCGAGCCAGCCCGTAGGTATATGTGCTGCAGTTAATTGGCTACAGCTTAGCTAACGTCAAAGGGTTTTTCTAAGCCTCGGTTAAGTCTAGTTTAAGTTCAACGTACTAACGCAAGTGTTTACGTGAGTCGTCAACTTTTTTTTAATAGTACGAGCAAGGAAATGTAATATCATGCTTTGAAAGCAGTTTAAATGAACTCGGGTTTTGAGGCTAACCTCTGCTGTAACTAGTATACCTTCACGCCTTCATTCCCCGAAGGGTTAGGCAGAGGTGATGTCAAAGTCCAAATATTTTTATTCATGTAAAGTTCTCGAGTGGTGGCCGCGCACCGGAACGCGTGGGTAGGCCTCCCACAAGGTGGACCGACGACCTGGTGAAGGTCGCGGGAATCCGCTGGATGCGGGCAGCGCAAGACCGGTCATTGTGGCGAACCTTGGGGGAGGCCTATGTCCAGCAGTGGACGTCTTTCGGCTGAGATGATGATGATGATGACAGGAAACACTTCACATAATTATTTTTATTATCCAAGTAAGGTATAACAGTTAAATGGTTCGCTTATTTGCTTACCCGAGCAATATTTTTTTACAAATAGTTTTTTTATTTGTTTTCCTAAAACATTCTGAATCATGTGTAGAATCACTGGTTAAAATATTGCCGACGATTTCGATTTCACCCAGTATAATAGGTCCAGTGCTGCCTTCCAATATAACGAAGAAAAAATAAGGTACATATTACGAGGAATAAGCCAAGACACGCTGCACTTTGAACTGTTATTTATTTGAATCTATTTGTATGATATATTATTTGGAGATAGAATAAGTGAATCCTGTATATAGCCTATACATGGTTCAATCCTCACGCATGCGCGCACAATACCATTGTACTATTATGATTAATGTTTCAGGGGGCTAGCAGAACTGTCGGCTCCAACGTCTCAATTCCCGAGGGTGATAGAACCATTAATTATATCATTGTTGCATTATTATAAGTACAGCTTATGGGTTGTCAAAGTTGGTAGCGGCTCTCAAAGTGTATCCCTATATCTATGTAGTAAATAAATATCCTGGGACATTCTTGTACTATGGAAACCTGATAACTGATATGACTACTTTTTGTTTGTAAATACATCCTTACTTAATATACATAATTACACCCAGACTCGGGACATGCAGCCATGTTCATGCACACAAATGCATGTCCCGGGTAGGAATAGAACCTACGACCTGCAGCTTGAAAGGCGGAATCTAAACCAACCACGCCAACGGGCCCGTCAATAATAAAAAGCAATGATAACCATGTAATGGCAGGTTCAAACGGCTCGCACCTCTGGAATTTTCGAATTTCATGTACGAATTTTTGGCAACAAATATGATATGAACAGATGGCCTACTCTGTTTCAAACGAAAACGAAATTTCGGACGAAATTCGCGTATTTCCTACTACGTTTCTCATTGATTCCGACATTTCTTACGAACGAAAATTGTTTGACGTTTAGATTCGACGACGACGAAGACGTCAAACAATTAAGAAATGTCGGAATCAATGAGAAATGTAGTAGGAAATACGCGAATTTCGTCCGAAATTTCGTTTTCGTTTGAAACAGAGTAGGCCCTCAGTGTTGAAAACATCGTTAGGAAACCTTACGTGTGTCGCCCCGTGTTACATTCTCCTGCCCGCGTATTTATTTGTGTTCCTAGTTACGTTATAAGAACCTAATACCTGGGATACACGGTGACACTTGACAAACACTGACCCCCAAATTCATAGAGATTTTAGCCAGTTTACAATGGTTTTGAAAAGCATTTTTAGGAACAAATGTGATTTGTAATTCCACTGCAAGTCGATCATAACTTTCTATGAATAAGGGCGTTAGTGTATACATCGAGTGTCTGCGTGTGTACACCACCGCGACACCTAGTGACTCTGAGATACACTGAGTGTCTAGTGATGGGCAAAGTACGGCCCGCGGGCCAGCTCCGGCCCGCCGACGGTCCTTCGACATGAATAGTATATGGCCCGCGATAATGATATTTTGACGGTCCAGAAGTATAAAGTAGATTCTATTAGTAGAATAATAGACGCATAGGTAAAGGAGCCAGCTAGACTAGCCGCGTAGTTCATGATTGTGTTGCGGGTCGAACTTGCATTCGAAAATATTATGGCGAATCAAAAGCAATTTCCTATCTCTCACACGCCTACCATGGCAGGGCCTTCGAATAAAAGTTAAATTGTAATTTTTAACATTTGTGCAAGTGTGTAATGCTGTAATGTTTTATATGATTAAAAGTTTCAACACAAAATGCTTTTTTCCTATAATTCTGGACCTCCTCTGAAATTTCTTAAACTTTCTGGCCCGCAATTAAAAAAGTTTGCCCACCACCGCGTCCACACGCCCCGAGGAGCCGCGCCCGAGCAGTCAGACATGCCGTTGTGAGTATCGACTTTTTAACGGCTACAGCCGAGAAAACCAATCCTAAAGCTCCCAATTAAACTTTCAATAAATTTATTCATTGCATTTCGATAATTCTAAATTATTATCGGAGTGGAAAAAAAAGTTTTCCGAAACAAAAATTGAGTTGAAAAGTCGATTATCTGCCTCGACTTGGGAAGGACACGTTTTAACCACAACGGACAGGGTTGCCACAGCTTGAAATTTAAAAAATCTATACAAATAAATAAAATTGAAGTATCTGTTTGCATCTGAATGCCTATGAAAGTTTTTTTTCTCTCTGTCTGTCTGACCGCATGTATATTTGTTCCAGGTAATCTCCGAAACGGCTGGACCGATTTTTACCGGACTTTCATTGGCAGATAGCTACAAGATGGATGATATATTATGATAGATGTTACAAGGAGTAACTTAGGTTTTTATTTCGAAAAATAATTAGGGTTCCGCGGGAAACATACATAACCACTGGAAATTTCACGCGGGATTAACGCGGGTAATTGTTTTCTGAAATTTACGCGTACGAAGTCGCGGGCACAGCTAGTTAATAATAAATATTGCGAGATTAACGATTAACACCAGCTCCCCTAGCCAAGTGGCTTCGTCTACGAGCGTTTCTACAAATCGCTACGTATGGAAATGACATAACAAGTCGATAAGTAGATCACGTGACTTATGTCATTTTCACACATGAAGCGTAGCGTTTTGTAGAAACGCTCTTAGACGAAGCCACTTGGCTAGGGGGGCTGAGCCAAATGGGCGAAACTAGATGGGCATAATGCACAAGATGGATACCAGATAACGGACGTCGCCGTCGTGGTCGACCCAGAAGGGCAAGACAAGTGGCTGACGTCTACAAGCGTTCCTTCAAATCGCTACGCTTCATGTATGGAAATGACATAAGTCACGTGATCTACATAGCAACTTGTTGTTGATCTACATAGCGACGATTGACATTTCCATACATTGTGAAGTCTATTCTATTCGATTAGCGTTCATGCCACTTGTCTAGGGGGCCTGGACAAGATGGCGTGATGACCTCCACTGTTATCTGGAGGGATGGATGGAAGCGGCGTCTAATATAGACATGTAGAGTGTATTAATAATATCCTGGGACATTCTTTTTATACACGGCTAATTTTTGTTTTGTAAATACATACTTAATATACACTAGCTTTTGCCCGCGACTTCGTCCGCGTAGACTTCAAAATAAAATAAAACCGGGCAAGTGACTTAAGACTTTTTAGTACTTTTTAGTGCGCCAGGGTTTTTTAAGTCAGTATTTGCTTTTTTATAAAAATAATTTTATTTCATGATTTTTATTGGAGCCATACAAACTTTATCACGGTACCTAATTCGGTGAATGCGTGTTTTGGTAGGTAGGTATATAGAGCCAAAATCCCAAATCCCCCTCCCCTTCTCCACCCCTTTTCCTCCCCTCTCTTCCTTCTGCTCCGTCCCCCTCCATTTCCCTTTCCCTTTCCCCTCCCCCTTCCACATCCCCATACCTTACGTCTTCCCCTTCCTCCCTCACCTACCCTATGCATACTAAGTTTCAAGTCAATCGGGTACAAACATATTTATCTGCCGTACTTTTCTACCTTTAGTTTCCCCCTTTTGGGTGTTGATTTACGAAATGATTTTTTATAGGATCAAACTGAAGTAGTACCTACCATATTCAGCTTAGCTTATACCCCAATTAATTAAAATGAATAATCATAACCAATCTCGAGATATGGATGACTAAACATTCGCTGACCCCGCTCTCCCCTTTTCCTTCAAAATATTAAAAACGCTGAAACCCCAGTCTGATTATTTAAAATGAACAATCATAACCTGGATGACTAAACATTCGCTGACCCCGCTCTCCCCTTTTCCTTCAAAATATTGAAAACGCCGAAACCCCAGTCTGATTATTTAAAATGAACAATCATAACCAATTTCGAGATATGGATGACTAAACATTCGCTGACCCCGCTCTCCCCTTTTCCTTCAAAATATTAAAGACGCTGAAACCCCAGTCAGATTATTTAAAATGAACAATCATAACCAATTTCGAGATATGGATGACTAAAAATTCGCTGACCCCGCTCTCCCCTTTTCCTTCAAAATATGAAAAACGCCGAAACCCCAGTTTGATTATTTAAAATGAACAATCATAACCAATCTCGAGATATGGATGACTAAACATTCGCTGACCCCGCTCTCCCCTTTTCCTTCAAAATATTAAAAACGCTGAAACCCCAGTCTGATTATTTAAAATGAACAATCATAACCAATTTTGAGATATGGATGACTAATCATGCGCTGACCCCGCTCTCCCCTTTCTCCTCAAAATGATTAAAAATACGGAAACCCCAGTCTGATCAATTCAAATAAGCAATCATAACCAATATCGAGATATGGATGACTTATTAAAACATCCCTTGACCCCGTTTTCCCCTTTCCCGTCAAAATAACAAAACTCGACCACCCCTATACAAACTTTCACTCCACATTTCACCCCTTAGGGGTTGAATTTCCAAAAACACGAAAGAAATCTAAACACAAACTTTCATTCCCCTATTTTACCCCCTTAGGGGTTGAATTTTCAAAAACCCTGAAATTACTCTTTTTTATTTTTGAAAAGACACCTAATCACCAATTTAAGTAATTCTAACTTCAAAAATGACGGGACTTCCATACAAACTTTTATCCCCTATTTACCCCCTTAGGGGTCGAATTTTCAAAAACCCTGAAACCCATATTTTTTTATTTTTCAAAAGACACCTATTCAGCAATTTTCATAATTCTAACTTCAAAAATGACGAACTTCCATACAAACTTTCATCCCTTATTTTACCCCCTTAGGGGTTGAATTTCAAAAAACCCTTTCTTAGTACACCTCTACACATCAAGACAAACCCACCCTCCAAATTTCAAGTCTCTACGATCAGCGGTTTAGGCTGTGCGTTGTCTGTCAGTCAGTCAGTCAGTCAGTCAGTCAGTCAATCAGGACTTTGATTCTTATATATTTAGACTAGCTTTTGCCCGCGACTTCGTCCGCGTAGACTTCAAAATAAAAAAAAACCGGGCAAGTGACTTAAGACTTTTTAGTGCTAGTGCCCCTCCCCCTTCCACTTCCCCCTACCTTACGTCTTCCCCTTCCTCCCTCACCTACCCTATGCATACTAAGTTTCAAGTCAATCGGGTACAAACATATTTTTCTGCCGTACTTTTCTACCTTTAATTTCCCCCTTTTGGGTGTTGATTTACGAAATGATTTTTTATGGGATCCAACTGAAGTAGTACCTACCATATTCAGCTCAGCTTATACCCCAATTATTTAAAATGAATAATCATAACCAATCTCGAGATATGGATGACTAAACATTCGCTGACCCCGCTCTCTCCTTTTCCTTCAAAATATTGAAAACGCCGAAACCCCAGTTTGATTATTTAAAATGAACAATCATAACCAATTTCGAGATATGGATGACTAAACATTCGCAGACCCCGCTCTCCCCTTTTCCTTCAAAATATTAAAAACGCTGAAACCCCAGTCTGATTATTTAAAATTAACAATCATAACCAATTTCGAGATATGGATGACTAAAAGTTCGCTGACCCCGCTCTCCCCTTTTCCTTCAAAATATTAAAAACGCTGAAACCCCAGTCTGATTATTTAAAATGAACAATCATAACCAATTTCGAGATATGGATGACTAAACATTCGCTGACCCCGCTCTCCCCTTTTCCTTCAAAATATTAAAAACGCTGAAACCCCATTCTGATTATTTAAAATGAACAATCATAACCAATTTCGAGATATGGATGACTAAACATTCGCTGACCCCGCTCTCCCCTTTTCCTTCAAAATATTAAAAACGCTGAAACCCCAGTCTGATTATTTAAAATGAACAATCATAACCAATCTCGAGATATGGATGACTAAACATTCGCTGACCCCGCTCTCCCCTTTTCCTTCAATATATTAAAAACGCTGAAACCCCATTCTGATTATTTAAAATGAACAATCATAACCAATTTCGAGATATGGATGACTAAAAATTCGATGACCCCGCTCTCCCCTTTTCCTTCAAAATATTAAAAACGCCGAAACCCCAGTTTGATTATTTAAAATGAACAATCATAACCAATTTTGAGATATGGATGACTAAACATTCGCTGACCCCGCTCTCCCCTTTTCCTTCAAAATATTAAAAACGCTGAAACCCCAGTCTGATTATTTAAAATGAATAATCATAACCAATTTCCAGATATGGATGACTGAACATTCGCTGACCCCGCTCTCCCCTTTTCCTTCAAAATATTAAAAACGCTGAAACCCCAGTCTGATTATTTAAAATGAATAATCATAACCAATTTCGAGATATGGATGACTAAAAATTCGCTGACCCCGCTCTCCCCTTTTCCTTCAAAATATTAAAAACGCTGAAACCCCAGTCTGATTATTTAAAATGAACAATCATAACCAATTTTGAGATATGGATGACTAAACATGCGCTGACCCCGCTCTCCCCTTTCTCGTCAAAATGATTAAAAATACGGAAACCCCAGTCTCATCAATTCAAATAAGCAATCATAACCAATATCGAGATATGGATGACTTATTAAAACATCCCTTGACCCCGTTTTCCCCTTTCCCGTCAAAATAACAAAACTCGACCACCCCTATACAAACTTTCACTCCACATTTCACCCCTTAGGGGTTGAATTTCCAAAAACACGAAAGAAATCTAAACACAAACTTTCATTCCCCTATTTCACCCCCTTAGGGGTTGAATTTTCAAAAACCCTGAAATTACTCTTCTTTATTTTTGAAAAGACACCTAATCACCAATTTAAGTAAGTCTAACTTCAAAAATGACGGAATTTCCATACAAACTTTTATCCCCTATTTTACCCCCTTAGGGGTCGAATTATCAAAAACCCTGAAACCCATATTTTTTTATTTTTCAAAAGACACCTAATCAGCAATTTTCATAATTCTAACTTCAAAAATGACGAACTTCCATACAAACTTTCATCCCTTATTTTACCCCCTTAGGGGTTGAATTTCAAAAAACCCTTTCTTAGTACACCTCTACACATCAAGACAAACCCACCCTCCAAATTTCAAGTCTCTACGATCAGCGGTTTAGGCTGTGCGTTGTCTGTCAGTCAGTCAGTCAGTCAGTCAGTCAGTCAGTCAGTCAGTCAGTCAGTCAGTCAGTCAGTCAATCAGGACTTTGATTCTTATATATTTAGATAATTACACCCAGACTCGGGACATACAGACGTGTTCATGCACACAAATGCATGTCGCGGGTAGGAATCGAACCTACGACCTGCAGCGTGATAGGCGGATTCTTACCAAGAACGCCAACGGGCCCGGCAAATCTAGGGCCCTTTGTCCAGCAGTGGGATAATGTAGGTTAAAAAAACACACCAACTGTATGGTTCCAGACTAAGCAATACATTAGTGATAGAGCCGAGCTGTAGCCAATTGACTGCAGCTCGTAAGCGGGCTCGATCAGGGTAGTACTTCTCTCACAGAAGATCGGCGTAAACGACTACGATCTACTCTCCAGTACAGGGGCCTTACCACCACCTCTTATAGCAGTTTTGTTTTAACGTTTCAGCGGCCATTTGTGCAATGACGTTTCTTATTGTCATGAAAATAAGGTACGTCATTGCACAAAAAGACGCTGAATCGTTAAAACGTCCCTGTAATTGAATCGCAATAAGAGTTCGTGGTAAGCCCCCTGTAGCCAATTGACTGCAGCTCATATGCGGGCTCGATCAGGGTAGTACCTCTCTCACAGAAGATCGGCGTAAAGGACTACGATCTACTCACCAGTACAGTACCTTTATTAGAGAGGTCGATTCGTTTGGGACCATTTGATGTTACCAACCAGAGTTGGACAAAATTTAATTGCGATTAATTAATTGCAATTTGCAGGTGATGTCACAATTAACAATTAATTGTAATTTGTTCGCGATCGACAAACAAATCAAAATTAATTGTTAATGACCAGTGTGAGACCTCATGCAATTAGTAATTAATTAATTGCAATTAAATTTTTCCCAACTCTGGTACCAACCCTACACTACTCTTATAATAATGAATTCGAAACATAACCATAATAATTTGAGCCCCTCTGTTCCTTGAACGGAATAGAGACTTATAAGTACAATGCAAGCTACGTAGATAGCTCATTTTAAGCTGGCTGTAAGACTGACAGACGCACGATTGGGCATCGAAGTATCGGGCCTTTTGGGGTTCCGTATTCAGATTAACACCAATTTTGAATTGAAAATTTAATACTCCTATTGACTGAGAAATTCTGCCAAGGCAGAACAACGCGCTTATTGGTCGTCTCAAACTCAATTGATAAATCGACTGGTGACTGCGGTAGTACTACCCTCGCACAGAAGATCTGCGTAAAGTAGCTTTAGCGGCGTTTCGTACAATGAGTGAGAGATCCGGAAGCCTGGAAGCCGAAATGGCCAACATGGGCCAACGGATTCATCAACAATTTTGCGTAAATTCACCGCTTGGAACCCTAGTAAGCCCTAGTTATTCAACCAATGAAATTGAGCCTTGAAAGTTTTTCACCCAATCATACCCCGCATTCAGAACTCAGTTGATACAATCATCTTAATGGTTCCCGGGATATTACAAAGCTTTTTAATCACTTTATCGGTGGTAGAGCCAAGCTGTAGCCAATTGACTGCAACTCATATACGGGCTCGCTCGCTACTACCACCCTCTCACAAAAAATCGGCGTAAATTAGCTAATTTGGCTGCCTTTTTGTATAATGAATGAGAGAATCTGAGACATTCGATTTTTTAAACCCCACGGAACCCAGTAAGTTAATTTACAATCGCCCTTCGCTAGTCCCGTTCGGCATCGAGATTCACAAGTCATCGTGTCGGCCCCAAGTCTTTGATTATACGTTTTTTTTTTGTCCAACGTTGGCATTATTGAAGTTATTTCTCCAAATGTATTTAAAATTTTTGAGTGAAAATTATTGGTATTGTTGAATAATAGGATCTTGGGCCTTTGTGGATGCGATATGTTAATATAGAGATGTCTTGGTGGGGTAGAAAACCTTTAAAATATTGTTATATACTTTACCCGGCTCTACCTGGGTAATACCACCCTCTCACAGGACATCGGCGTAAAGTATTTATTACAGCTTTGTTTGCCGGAAGACCAATCCCTCCCTTTCTCCTCCCTCTGCCCCACTCCCCTTAAGGTCGGCAGCGTGCGAGCGTTGTCTATGGTATTGCAAGCATCTATAGGCTACGGTAACTGCTTTACTTCATGCGGACCGTACGCTCGTTTGCCGCCTTAGTCATATGAAAATATAAAATATCAACTTGCATTGGCATTACAAATCACTTAGAAATGCTTTGTAAAACAATTTTAAACTGGCTAACTGGCGCTTGGCAAGGTCAGTCAGAGATGGGTGACCATTTAGTGGCATTTGAATTCGTCTCCGAGCTTCGGAAGGCACTAAAGTCGACCCCGCTTGTCATCTAGGCTAGCAATTCCCGAAACAGCCTTTTCGTAATTTGCCCTGGTCTGGGTGTCACTGGGATCGCCCCCAGTTCATTGTATGGTAGCCATAGTACAAGCGTTGCTTAGTTTGGGACCATGCAGTTGGTGTTAGTCTGACGATATTTATTTTATTAAAATGACGGGCCCGATGGCGTGGTTGGTTTAGATTCCGCCTATCACGATGCAGGTCGTAAGTTCGATTCCTACCCGGAACATGCATTTGTGTGCATGAACATGTCTGCATATCCCGAGTCTGGGTGTATATGTATATTAAGTATGTATTTACAAACAAAAAGTAGTATATGTAGTAATATCAGTTATCTGGTTGCCATAGTACAAGCTCTGATTAGTTTGGGATCAGGTAGCCGTGTGTAAAAGAATGTCCTAGTTTTTTTTTTTTTTTTTTAAGATGATGATGAGCGGCAGGCCGCGCCTATGAACACTAGTCTACTTTGGTAACAATACAATATGGATTCTAGACCAATTTTGGGGATACGTTCGACCGGTGCGCTGGAAACGGCTGAGTCACAAGAGTAATGATTGGTACCATCACGCCGGCGCGCAGGGGGCCCGCCAGCCCGCCAGCCCGCTGGGGATTGAAACAATGCCGACAGAGGGGTCTCGTTACAAAAAAATATATCGATTTCCGAAAAAAATACGCTTTAGAAATGTATTTTCGAAAAAATATGTAATAGACATACCTATACATATGAGCTGTTTTTCTTTTACCTATGGTTTCGCTTTCTTTATCTTACCAGAACCAAGTAAATCATACCTCCTTCATATTCCTGAACATGTCTGCATGTCCCGAGTCTGGGTGTATATGTATATTAAGTATGTATTTACAAACAAAAAGTAGTATATGTAGTAATATCAGTTATCAGTTATCTTTTCAAGGTGGTAGAGCCAAGCTGTAGCCAATTGACTGCAGCTCATAAACGGGCTGGCTCGACCGGGGTAGTACCACCCTCTCACAGAAGATCGGCGTTAAGCAGCTATTACAGCTGCGTTTCGTACGATGAGTGAGAGAGCCGTAAGCCCACCCCCCCTCCCCCTCCCTCCATCCCACTCCCCTTCAGGTCGGCAATGTGCGAGCAATACCTTTGGTATTGTAAGCATCTATAGGCTACGGTAACTGCTTAACATCAGGCGGGCCGTACGCTTTTTTGCCACCGCAGTCCCATAAAAAAAAAAAAAAAAAAATCTGGTTTCCATAGTACAAGCTCTGCTTATGATTAGCCGTGTGTAAAAGAATGTCCCAGGATATTATTATTTATTATATTATAAATGCGAAAGTATGTGTGTGTGAATGTTTGTTATCACGTATCTCCATAACTACTAAACCGATTTTAGTGATATTTGAAACGTAATAGTGTAGGCTTTGCAATAAGACATAGGCTAATCCAACTACCACACGGGCGAAGCCGCGGGGCACAGCTAGTATTAAATAAGGCTCTCAGCTCACTGTAGCTTATATCAGTTACAAGGCACCACCCTCGTAGGGCATTCACCCTTATTTACAAAATAGGGGTAGATATTTCAGCCCCAACTGTTTATACATAAGGGGAACATTCGTATAACGCGATACGCTTAATTTAAAAGGGGGAACGAATATACTGCTGATGGAAAGAAGTACGTTTGATTTGTCTGTTTTATATACGAAACTGCTGTATCGATTTCCATAGAATTTTCGCTAAATGATCTGTATACTATTAATTATAAAATTGCAACTGAGCTGACTGTAACATTGAAGATATTTTTATTTTTTATAATAATACCGATTTCGATTAACCATGGACCAGTTACTAAGGGGACTGGCCCTAAGCAAGTCGGCCGAGTGGTCGGCCTAGTACTAACATCGACATAAAACGAAGCGAGTAGATCAACTATTTACCAGTAAATAGTAAAATAAAAATGAAAAAAAAAAACCACGTTTTGTTTCATACAAATATCTAATAAGGGCACCTCTTTCTTTAGTCTTTACTCTGTGCGATTAACCCACCTTTCAAACAAAGAAAAAACTAAATCCAAATCGGTCCATCCGTTCAGGAGCTATGATGCCACAGACAGATACACAGATAGACAGATATACACTTCAAACTTTTGCTGAAAATAATAAACTTACCAGTTTCAGTATCCACGGTGTACGTCAGCCCAGCCCATGGGTCGTTCTGTTATAGGAAAAATACACCATGAGATAGAAAACAATAATATAACGTCACGACTTTTATCCCCATTCGGTGGTAGTCAGAGGCTTGAGTGGCCATACACCACCACATTGTGGAGGTATTAACCAACTCAAAGCCCACGTTTCACCAGATAGTCAGAACCCAACGTGACAGGTGGTGAACCTTGTCGCCGTGTATACAGGAACTGACTATTACGTAATCCCGAGGGATAGGTAGGTTTCATCACGATGTTTTCCCTCACCGTCAGCGAATTGTAAATTATGCACGTAGATGAAAATTCATCCATTGCTGCATGCCCCACCGGGGATCGAACCTGGGACCTTCTGATTGCTAGCCCAACCTGTTCACCCCTAGGCTAAAGTCGCTTTATCGTTACTAACGGTTCGTAATGTTGCTTCCATTGAGAAGAGCCGGCAAGATGCTCAGTGGTTACTCGAATTACTCTATAGCCAAGCTAGTAGTCAATTGGCTGAAGCTCATATACGGGCTCACTCGACCGGGGTACTGCCACACTGTCATAGAAGATCAGCGTAAAGTACTTCTTAGTGAGAGAGCCGGAGTCCCACCAGAGAGTTCCAGTGCCCTCCAGGTCGGCAACGTGTGAGCGATTCCTTTGCAAACATCTATAGGCAAGCATCTATAGGCTACGGTAGCTTAACATTAGGCGGGCCGTACGTCTATTTGTCACCTTAGTAACATTAAAAAAAAGAGGCAAATGCCTATGGTTTGGTGACCATAGCTGCGCGCATACAGGTATATTGTAAAAAGTGGGATATGTTACCTCTTTCGCGTCAGGGTCCAGAAGAGAAGCCTTCACCTTTTCAATCTCAGCGTTCTCTTCGTTCTTCTTGTGTATCTTCTCCTCTGCGAGCTTCAGTTCTTTGTCGATCTCCTCTCCGAGCACTTTTGTCGCTTGAGGACCCTCCTATGATGACAAATACACTTTTAAAGTAGGTTTTTTATTTAGACCATAAATTAAACTGACAGCTAAAAAATTCACTCGTGTCTTCACACTTTGTTCATAAAAAAGTGACATTAGCATCTGTCAATTTACTTCGTGTAATAAAATTTGACTTCAATTGTTTTTGGAGTTGTGATTGATAAGGTTGTTCAGAGTTGGAGTTAGATTGTTGTTGCAGTTGTACGTCTTGACAGCAGAGTTGGGCAAAATTTAATTGCAATTAATTAATTGCAAATTGCATGTGGTGTCACAATTAACAATTAATTTTGATTTGTTTGTCAATCGCGAACAAATCACAATTAACAGCATAAAATAAAGACAACATAAATCGGTGTCGGTTAATGTTTCGTAAGTGCAAATGACGGGTAGGTTAGTTTTGTTGGTTGACAAAGTTGTTGGAGTTTTTTGTTATTGAAGTTGTTGTGTTATTAGAGTAGTTAAAATGACGGATACCTAAGACTGTGTAAGTGGAGTTTTTATGTGTTGTTGAAGTTGTTAGGTGGTGTTGAAGTTACTAAAAGTTGTAGGAGCGATAGATTTGTTGCAAATGTAGGGTAGTTGTTAGGAATAGTTGTTGTTGTTGTTGGAGACTCACCGGCTGCACTGGGTCCTCGAGCGAGAAGCCCATATCCACGTCCTGCTTCCATAGCACCTCGATCAAATCCATGTCCTGTGAACAAGCAATAATACTATTACTACTTATTACTATTATTATTATTACTTATATTTATTATTATAATTACTTAGTATTTTCAAATAGGAATATAACTTGGGTCTCTTCTAATCAAGAGTAAGCAGGATGTTGCTGAGTCAGACAGCTATCTTGGACCTCATCGTCTCTTCCCATCAGGTGAGATAGGGGAGATATAATGAAAACGGATTTTGGAGTCTTGGAGTTTGGAGTCCAGATTTATTTTGGCAACCGTGCGGCGCTACGTTCGTGTGGGTGAGACACAAAAGTGATTATACATATGGGGGTGTGTTTATGTCGTGATAATTAGTATTTACAATGACACTGACAGAAGTGAAGTGACAGATAACGTCACCCAGACCAATCAAGCGAAATCTGGTGAGATGTTTGATGACTATAGTAATATTAATAAGGTAAATACTTAATGGTATTGGAAATCTTATTTTAAAATTGAACTTATAATTAAAAGTGCCTACCATTGATATTATTATACTAAGGTTCTGTATCAGAATTGTCTGATAACTTTTATCCATAAAATAAATATAGCGTTTTGACAGTTTTATATCAAAACGCCATATTTATTTGGTGGATAAAAGTTATCTGACTATTCTGAAACAGGCTCTAAACATAAAATAAAAGAGTATCATTAAATAATTCGGATGCTAATCGACTTGTGAACACAGATCGGTACATCGATACCGCGTGTTGTTACATCGACCGGCGCCATTTTGTTTTGGCGCGCAAACATGACAGGTGCAGATAAAAAATAACCAGTTTTTTATGAAGATAAAAAACAAATGTTTTAACTCTTGTATACCCTGAAGAGTTATAGCCAGGCTGGCTAAAGTTAATAGAGAAAACATGTTTTTATGAAACGAAGGTGTCCTGTTATGGCAGCTATAAAATAATCTAAGTTCTGAAGAGTGCCGAGAATTAGTACACCGGTAATAAACTCGCTTGCCACACTCGGGAATCTTACTGGCTTAAATCCGATAAAATAACATACCTTTATTAAATTAGCAACAAAATTTTAAAAATAAAATAACCAAACGCTAGGGGTCGCTCGTAGCAAAGTTTTAATTTCATATAAATGTGTCATTTTCATTTTATTTAATTCGAACAAGCTTCTGCCAGGTAGATAAGTTCCTATTTCGTAAAAAAATACAGGAAAATATGAATATTTTTTTATAGGTAATTCTACTAAAATTAAAAGTAATTTTACGTCCGTGACATCTAGCGGTGAATATAAGAGTTGGATAGTCACGCCATCTACATTCGATTCGAGCGTACAAAATTAAGCTATTAACGCCATCTGTTGAGACCTTCTCTAAATTACTAATACTTTTAAGGTAGTACTGCTACTGGACAGCAGATGGCGGTAAAATGAACATAGTAATAATCAAAAATGTACACTAGATGGCACTGAAAATATAAAATCCTACACAATGAACACAAATTATATCAAATTAGTAAAATGTCATCGTATTTGTTCAACAATGCGCAATTAATTATTTATTGGAATAAAAATACAACATCACCAAAAATTAACCAACTTTTAAGCAACTTTGAAATAATGTGACTCAGGTGGAAAACAAGCGTACGGCCGTCTGATGTTAAGCAATTACCGTTGCCAAGCAAAGCAATAAGAGAAGAATGCATCTATAAAATGCTTTCCATGCCTTGCTCGATGTTTTTCTGTGACTTATAAAATAAATGACGTAAAAATACATAACCAATTCGCAATAGTACTAAACTCACAGCCAAATATTTTATGTTACAAGAAAACCCCGACAGATGGCGCTGTATCAAACCCCGTGAAAACCTTCTCGAAACATCTGTTTTCAAGGAGACTAATTTTTCGCGCTCCCGCCGAGGTCACTAGCGGTCAAGGCGAGGCAAGGTCGCGACTCACGAACCAAAATAGACCACCGAATCTACGCGAGCGCTGACGGACACGCATTACGAAATAGGACCAAAAAAAACCATTAAAAAAAGTAAATCTTGGTCAATCATGCGGGAACCTTCACCTTTTTTGGAGTCTGTCAAAATTGTTAAAATGGCGCGAACTGTGAGCCAAAGAGATTTTTTTAGAGGAAAGAGGAAAAAAAAAAACCAAAGAGCCAAACCGAGAAAGATGAAAACATGTGAATGTCCAAAATAGTATGTCCTACTAAACGAAGTCATGGACATACCTAGTAGGACTTAGACGTTCGCGGAGAATAATGTCGAAAAAATATCGGTATTGCTATTACGGCTCATCTTTCGGTGAATAATGCCTTGTCAATATTGTCGAATTGCGAGTGCAATAACAGATGTGTAAACGTAGGTACAGTCAGCAACGAAAGTCGCTGAACATTCTGATTTTTTCAAATCGGTTATACTCTTTATTCTACAAACGTTGGTAAACCTTTATAAAACCAAAAATTAGCATCATGTCTACATTTTGTTTCGATAAAGAAAAATTATGGATTTGATGCAAAACAAAAGTGTGCAAGCTATTTGAAAAACTGAGAATGTTCAGCGACTTTCGTTGCTGACCGTACATGTAGTGGTGCGCTGACCACAAATCAAAAAAAATGTGATTGCAATGTAAGGACGTACCATATCTGCTAAAATGGTTAATCAATGTCATAATGGTGCTGCCTCACTCGCACCGCGAATAACCTGTTTTCTTTGTTTTCTTGTGAACACGTGACCGAGTCAGCGAAAACAAAATTAAGTATGATTAATACGATGAGTTAACCAAACCCCACTCATTTTAGTTTGCACTGACGAAAAAATTACAAATATTTGCAATATTGTCTATTGTCATCACCTGACATTTTTAAATGACTAAGGTGGCAAACAAGCGTACGGCCCGCCTGATGTTAAGCAGTTACCGTAGCCTATAGATGCTTGCAATACCAAAGACTTCCCTCGCAAGTTGCTGACCTGGGGGCTTACCACGACCTCTTATCGCGATTCAATTATAGGAACGTTTTAACGTTTTAGCGACTTTTTGTACAATGACGTACCTTATTGTCATGATTATAAGAAACGTCATTCCACAAAAAGTCGCTGAAACGTTAAAACAATACTGCTATAAGAGGTGGAGGTAGGGCCTCTTAAGGGGAATGGGACAGAGGGAGGGCTTCCGGCTCTCCCACTCATCGTAACGCAGCTGTAATAACTTTACGCCGATTATCTGTGAGGTGTTACTACCCCAGTTCCACATGAGACTCGCGTCACCCTCGTCAATGTTTACATATTATTTCAAGCAAGTTTGAATGGATGCCAAATTATTGCAACTTATTACATATAACATGCGTCTATGAAACTAAGAGTGATTTTAACACGTGTTTAAGATATAAATAACTGTAAACAAACCCATTAGATACATTGAGTGGCATTTCTGGTGTTTCTAGAACACAGAGGTATCATCATGGACCAATTACTAAGGGGACTGGCCCTAAGCAAGTCGGCCGAGTGGTCGGCCTAGTACTAACATCGACATAAACCGAAGCGAGTAGTTCAACTATTTACCGGTAGATAGAACAATAAAAATGAAAAAACAATGACCACGTTTTTTTTTCATACATATATCTAATAAGGGCACCTCTTTCTTTAGTCTTTACTCTGTGGGTATCATCTTCTTACCAAGTTGGCCAATTACCATACGATAAGTCATATAACCATATGAAAGTATACAGGGTTATTGGTAAAACACTAACAACCTTGCAGGGGCGTATTACTGCCATCAAAAACAACAACTTTTGTTCTATGACTTTTTAGAAAACAAAAAAAAATCACACCCTAAAATGTATGAAACAAGAAAATATGCTCATCTGGAAGTGCAATACAAGTGGAATACAACCACGTACCATGGCTTTCCTCTAGATGAGAAAAAACATTTTTTTTATACATTTTAGAAAGTGATTTTTTGTTAATTTTTTTTGTTTTGTAAAAAGTCATAGAAAATATGGGAGGCCTTTGCCCAGCAGTGGGACACTTACTATGCTATTTTTTTTTTTTATTAAAAAAAAAAGTAGTGTCCGACCGAAACAGGATTTTCTGCCGAAACCGAAACCGAAACCGAATCTTCGGCATCTGTTTTAGGTTCGGCCGAAACCGAAACCGAAACCGAACCTTTTTCAGAGAAGTTAAAAATCTTTTGTTTAATGAAATTTGGCTTATTTCGTACCCTTATATTGACAGTTAGAAATGTTAGATTGTGTTTAATGAAATAAAAAACAATAATTGAAGTATGTGAAAATATAATTATTAATAATAGTATTATTATATTATTATTAACAATACTATAATTATAACAATCATGTTAATACTTCTTGAACAAAAAATTGACAATAATCAACACTTACATTATAAAAAAGGACCTCATTAATTGAGTATTTCGATTGCGTTTATAATCACAACATGTTTAAGACTAAATTTAACATTAATTGAGATCATTTTTAATTTTAATTGCAGTTGGTTATTTAGGGTTTTTGTGGGATTTTCATATATTTTTTATAATTTAGGGTGGCAATCGTAATTGTAATATATTAAATCCCCGTTTTCATTTTCTACTTAAGTGGATAGGTATGTCACGTTCAGATCGATTCTCAAAAATATACGGACAACAGCAAATTATTTTACCAATAAAAAATGATGTATCTGCAGGGATATTACGTATGTCATTTGACAACTGGCTTCAGTTGTTCACCGAACTTTGATGGTGAATTAGAATGACATAACATTAGTATTACGTATTTCTTGCAGGGCTAACCTAACCTAAACTCACTGTACCTTGATATCCATTCACCGAAATACGTAAAACCAATGTTATGTCTTTCTAATTTACCATCAAAGTTCGGTGTACAACCGACGCCAGTTGTCAACTGAGATACGTAATAGCCCTGCTGAAGGTCACACACAGCTAAATCATAGCTGGTAGTTGTTTGGGTACTTTGAAACCTCATCCAACAACAATAACCTAAAACAAATGTATCGTAACATAAGTAATAAATAAATGATGAATGTGTGAATCAAATATAATATAATATAACCTCTTTCTTTTACATACTTAATTCTCAACATTCATAAATCCGAGTGAATAACTCAACGGAAAGAACTTCATTGCTTAATAAAGGCCAATAAAGCGAGATGTAACACTAAACTCACAAAACAATCACGCCGTACCTGCCGGCGATCTAACAGCTGACGATGAGCGATGGCGGATGCAACGCGAGACACGAACTCTCCCGAAATCAACCGAGTGACGCGCGATAATTCACGAACGCAGAGTTTCGGCGCGGCCGAAAGGTTCGGTGGGTTTTCAGCCGAAACCGAAACTGGTGCCGAAACTAGATTTTTGAGCCGAAACTGGCCGAAACCGAAACCGAAACCGAATCTTCGGTCGGACACTAAAAAAAAGACTTTTTTAACAAAAATAGAATATAATCTCGATACCCAACAATACGTTTTCGGGTCGGACAGGGCTTTCTTAACATATTGTATACCAGAATTATTATTACGGAGTTTAGGGGTGGCATCCCAAATTAGTCTGTACTAGGAAACAAAGAAGGATCCGTAGTTCATTCGCTTCAGCCCTTAGGGCAACGCTCTAGACGTCTGGCCTTCAAACTTCGCACTATGCATCCCTTTGAGCCCTTATAGCCCTCTTTCATGGTCCCATACAAGAAACTAACACCAGTATTAAATTTACTTTCTATAAGTTAAGATTTCTTTCAAAGGTTTTTCACTATTTCCGTTTTCGCAAAAGTTTTAAAGAGATTTTGGGAAGGAAATGTAATGTAAAGTAATGTAACGTCACGACTTTTATCCCCGTTCGGGGGTAGTCAGAGGCTTGAGTGGCCATACACCACCACATTGTGGAGGTATTAACCAACTCAAAGCCCACGTTTCACTAGATAATCAGAACCCAACGTGACAGGTGGTGAACCTTGTCGCCGTGTATACAGGAACTGACTATTACCTAATCCCGAGGGATAGGTAGGTTTCCTTTCGATGTTTTCCCTCACCGTTGGCGAACTGTAAATTATGCACATAGATGAAAATTCATCCATTGGTGCATGCCCCACCGGGGTCGAACCTGGGACCTTCTGATTGTTAGCCCAACCTGTTCACCCCTAGGCTACAGTCGCTTACATTTTGGGAAGGGTAAATACTTAAAAAGCATATTTAGAAAACTACTTCTATTACTAGTGGACGTTCACGATCTGCCCTTACTCCTTATAACATCAGATATCTGCTAGTGAAAGTCCCGTCAAAATCTGTCCAACCGTTTCGGAGATAACCCGGAACAAACCGACGGACAGATATTTTTTTAAATAAGTACCATGGTAGGTATACTTTCATATTTTATGCTATTAGTAAAAAACTGTCTGACATTACAAACAGACAATTCAATGTTATTTATTTGTATAGATAGATACAGTTCTGCCTACCCAAATGGATAGTGTATTTTTATATGCAAAGAAAACCTTCACTGAAGAAACTCATTTTTGCACATTTTTAACCATTACATTTTGGCTAGTGGCAGTCACGATAGCTTGTAGGTATACTTTAGAGTTCATTGACACCGTTCAGGTCGGTAACCTCAACGTGACGAATTTAACGTGTCGTAACGTAGATCACGTGGGCGTCGTCGGAGGTCCATTAAAACAATAATGTAGAAATAACTAGTCATATATTTTTAACACCACCCTGTAGATGTCAATTAATCCCACTAATATTATAAATGTGAAAGTTTGGATGGATGTATGTATGGATGGATGGATGGATGGATGTTTGTTACTCAATCACGCCAGAACGGTTGACCGGATCTGGATGAAATTTGGCACAGAGATAGATTATAGTCTGGAATAGCACATAGGCTACTTTTTTTTTCTATATGCGCAGACGAAGTTGCGGGCGGAAGCTAGTACTACATAATTGCTGCATGTTTGAAATTGGACACACAACCTACATCTAATTTTGTTAAAAAGTAACGTTCAACTTTCTGAATTGTCTCTGACACATCTATTCAAACTGGTTAGAATGTTTCTGACGAATCTATTCAACTATTTGGAACGACTCCGATAATATGTTCAACCGTATGCAATGTCTTTGACAAATCTTTTCCAACTGTTAGAATGCTTCTGACAAATATGAAACTCTTTGGAATGTCACTGACTAATCGGTTCAACTGTTTGCAATGTCTCTAACAAATCTGTTCCAACTGTTTAGAAGGATTCTGACAAATATGTTTCAAATGTTTGGAATCACTCTGACAAATGTGTTCAACCGTTAGGAACGTCTCTGACAAATCTGTTCAAGTGTTTGCAATGTCTCTAACAAATCTGTTCCAACTGTTTAGAATGTTTCTGACAAATATGTTCCAAATGTTTGGGATCATTCTGACAAAACTGTTCAACTGTTTGTATAGTCTGATAAATCTGATTAACTGTTCGGAATGTCTGTGCCTGCCTTTGAGGATTACAATAATATTATGTAATATGTTATGTATTTAAACTTATCCTACTTCACATTGCCACCTGTAAACCAATCTAAACACCTTTTCTATATCAGTACAATCAAAATAATTTAACCTATCTGACCTCACCAATTTATTGATAACCTTGTGGTCCAATACCTACTTGTCATAATATTGTGATAACGTTGTTATAAATTATACCTATTATGCATAATCACATTGAGAGACGGACGAAAGGTGAATAACCGATTGTCGAATCATTAGATAAATAAAATTATTACATTCATACAAATTTTCTTTTGAAAAGAACAAGGAGGTAGGTAATGGAGTTTTTTTATAGGACTGCGGTGGCAAAAGTGTACGGCCCGCCCGATGTTAAGCAGTTACCGTAGCCTATAGTGGCCATCCATAAATTACGTCTCACGAATTTCATGATTTTAGACCCCTCCCCCCCTTGTCACAGCTGGTCACATTTGCGAGACTCCCCCCCTCCCTGTGTGACGTCACATATTTTTTAAAATTTTCAGAGATTTTCAAATTTTTTCGTTTGCAATTCAAAATTCGGTTTTAATACTGAGAATGAAGTTTTTACACCGAACTTTGATGGTAACTTAGAATGACATAACATTGGTATTACGTATTTCGGTGAATGGATATCAATGTACAGTGTGTTTAGGTTAGGTTAGCCCTGCAAGAAATACGTAATACCAATGTTATGTCATTCTAAGTTACCATCAAAGTTCGGTGTAAAAACGAAGCCAGTTGTCAACTGTGATGTAATAGCCCTGCTGGTCGGAAACGCACGAACCTTTGGTATTGACGACCAAGCGACCGGGGAGAGGCAGAGGGCCTACTCTTTTACAAACGAAAACGAAATTTCGGACGAAATTTCGCATGTTCACTACTACGTTTCTGATTGATTCGGACATTTCTTACGAACGAAAATTGCCTGACGTCTTCGTCGTTGTCGAATCTAAACGTCAAACAATTTTCGTTCGTATGAAATGTCGGAATCAATGAGAAACGTAGTAGGAAATACGCGAAATTTCGTCCGAAATTTCGTTTTCGTTTGTAAATGAGCAGGCCCTCAGGCGCGGGACCGATGGCGACACGTGCTCTCCGAGTCACGGAGACGCTCAGTTGAAATAGCCACGCCACTAATTCCCCCCCCCCATCCCTGAGTGACCTTGCCGAGCCATGTAGTAATTATATAACGTAATTTGGCACAAGGCCTAGGAAAGCCAAATCTATGCTAATTTGTGTAAGGAGAATAATAACCATTTTACAGTTCGCTTACGGTGAGGGAAAACATCATGAGGAAACCTACCTATCCCTCGGGATTAGGTAACAGTCAGTTCCTGTATACACGGCGACAAGGTTCACCACCTGTCACGTTGGGTTCTGACTAAACTGGTAAAACGTGGGCTTTTGAGTTGACTTAATACCTCCACAATGTGGTGGTGTATGGCTACTCAAGCCTCCGATTACCCCCGAATGGGCACAAAAGTCGTGACGTTATATTTATTTATATTTATTTTAATAAAATAAAATAAACTAATATCCACAGGAAGTCTGTGGGGCTATTCCGAAATACGAAACGATTCGGATGACGGATGGTACATTTTCCTACCCTAAAAGTGCTTCGGAAGTGTTCCGAATTCTTACGGAATAGTCGACGAAAGAAGAAACGTCAAATCACGACTATGGAATCCGAAGTTCGGATCCGAAACACTATCTAAGTATAGGAGACGTACCATATCCGCCAGCCTTAGTATTTCGCAGGGTTGTTACGAAAAAATCATCTTGTTTTAAACACCATGTTTTAAACATTTAAAAACAATGTTTTTTTTGGCTCCTCTTTTAAACGTTTTAAACAGATTTCATTTTAAATTTCCTGTTTTTTTGCAACCCTGGTATTTCGGAGTAGCCCCATTGAACCTGCCTGATACTATTATAATCTACTGTATTTTAGTAGATGTTTGTACCTGCCTAGTCTCTTTCCTTATGTACATCATACATGCAAAAGTTCACTTGCGTGTTTCAGGTTTGTATGTAAAAACGTTATCATTGTACTAGCATCTTCAAATTGAGTTCAGCGCCATCTATCGAGGCGTTGAGTAACTTCTTATGAACGGTGGATTAGTTTGACTAAGGGGCGACCCCACCGCGGTGCACGGAGAGGCCACGCACACGCTACGCACGTGGGTCAAGCTTCGCTTTGCAAGAAAATGTATGCCACCGTGTCCACCGCGGCGCACGCACGTAATGGAGTCATCCATAATTCTTTTGCAAAACGTAGCCGTGGCCGTGTGCGTGGCCTCTCCGTGCACCGCGGTGGGTTTCCGCCCTAAGAATCCTGCAGAAACGGCTGAGCGGATTTTAATGAAATTTGGTACAGAAGTTGAGTATATTCTGGTATAACATTATAGACTACTTTGTATACTTACTCAAAGTCCGAGTTATGCCGCGGGTAAGGACTTAAATGCAAAAATAACTCTGTCTGTCTGTCCATTACGTTTTCACAACTAGGGGCCATCCATTAATTACGTCACACGAATTTCATGATTTTTAGACCCCCCCCCTTGTCACAACTGGTCACATTTGCGAGACTCCCCCCTCCCTGTGTGACGTCACATATTTTTTATAATTTTCAGAAATTTTCGTTAAAATTCAAATTACGGTTTTAATACTTAGATATATTAGATTTTTAATGTGACGTCACAAAACTTAGGACCCCTCCCACCCCCTTGTCACACAATGTCACATTTCGTCGACCCCCTCCCCCCCTTTAAGTGTGACGTAATTAAGAGATGGCCCCCTAAACCAATAAACTAAATTTGATGAATATTGGTATTGAGATAGAATGGACCTTGGAGAAGTGCATAAGCTTTACATAGACTTTTTGTTGCGAAAATAATACTTGAAGGGAATGAAATAGGGGATGAAACTTTGTGTGGAAGACCAATCATATTATAATGTTTGTTACTCAATAACGCAAAAACCGCTCAACGGATTTGGATGAAATTTGGCACACAGATAGTTAATTACCTGGATTAAAACATAGGATACTTTTTATCCCGGAAAAATGTTAGGTTCCTGTGACATTAACTAAAAAACTAACTACAGCACGTTCTAAAGTCAACGCGGACGAAGTCGCCCCCCATTTCAAAGAGAAAGAGAGATATATAGAAAGAAAGAGAGAGGTTCAAAGAGACAGCAGCCCAAGCCGAGGCTCCTACATGGCGCCCTTGAGCCCTTGAGCCAGCTGTTCCCTGCCCCTGTAGCTGAAGCACACTTTGTGTTCGCCCTCTGCCCAGTGAAGTAAACGCCACTTTGGCCAACAACGCGTTTTTTTTTAGGACTGCGGTGGCAAAAAAGCGTACGGCCCGCCTGATGTTAAGTTACTCTTACAATAACAAAGGCATTGCTCGGTCATTGCCGACCTGATGGGGAGTGGGATGGGGGGAGGGGGAGGGGGGTGAGCTTTCGGCTCTCTCACTCATCGTACGAAATGCAGCTGTAATAGCTGCTTTAAGCCGATCTTCTGTGAGAGGGTGGTACTACCCCGGTCGAGCCAGCCCGTTTATGAGCTGCTTTTTTTTTTTTTTTTTTTTTTTTTTAATTTCCCAAACTAAGCAGAGCTTGTACTATGGACACCAGATAACTGATATTACTACATATACTGGCTACAGCTTGACGTGTAGACTCCAATGACGTGTAGTCCATCCAAAAAAACGGACGGAATCGCGGGCAGGAGCTAGTAATAATATATTATACATACGCTGACCGACCACAGCACACATGTCAAATGGTAATACAGTGTTTACCAATTATAATGAGCTCGAACCACGTCGTTACATCGACAAACAATACTGTGGAAATATTTTCGAAAATAATTCATAAAGAATTTTTTACCGGTATCGTTTCCGGTATTAAAAACAAAACTGGTTTGTTTTTCAACCCTAGTGCCAATTCTGTTGTGTCTACGTTAACTAAACTAAAACTTACTAAAGACCAGACTAAATGTTAGTTTGTATTACAAGAGAATCTGCCTGAATACTATCTTACTATTCGTTCTTCTGACATGTATATGTTGTTTAAATATTGGTAGAATATATTTAATATTAGAGCAGCAGAGAGCCGTGATAGCCGATTGGCCGTTTTTCCACTAGCCGGCACGGCACCGGCAACGGCACGGCGACAACTAGTCACTGACCAATGACAACTGCGCAAAAAGCCATCGCCTTGCCAGCGCCGGTGCCGTGCCGGTTAGTGTAAAAACGGCCAATCGGCTATCACTGCTCTCTGCTGCTCTCATATTAAATATTCTTGGGTTAGCGTCTTGCGGGCTTCATGGTCCAGGGTCCATCACTTCTTAATATTTCGAAATCTATGTGCGAATCATAACGATTATGTCGTGAGCACGTGACACCGGCAATATGAGACCATATCTTAAAAACAGAGTATCTTACTTGAATAAAACTCACCTCTTGAGTCAGTTCATCGCCAGTATGGTTCCCCTCGTCAGGCTCAGTCTTGCAATCGGTATCACAGGAAGTACTCATGTCACTAATACCACTAGAACTAGCTGTGAAACTAGTGCTAGCTCGCTCCCTCTTCACATCAAGCACTAACTCTTCTTCAAACATGGGCGCCAGCTCGTACACCTCAGAATCCAACGGAGTATTCTCCATTAGATACTGTTCCAAATTCTCCGGATGTTGTTTAACGTCTAAATAATCCAAATCATGTTTCAACTCTTTCACTTCATCGAATATCTCGCTATATTCTTTAAGGTCTTCCATGTTCTGTTGAAACACCGAATTGCTTTCTTCCATGTCCATTTCGGATTTCCCGTTGAAGTACGGAACATAGTCAATGGCGTTGTCGCTGTACAAATCGTCATCTCTTTCCTTCTTCACCCTCACCTCGAAATTCTCCTCCTTAATCTGCATTTCGGACGGTTGCACTAACATTTCGTTGACGTCGAAGGATCTGGATGCTATTTCCGCGAAAATGTCGGATGATGTACCGTTGAAGTCAGCTGATAGCGTGACTACAGCATCAGGGCGTATCGTTTCTTCATTCTGGGGGTCATCATCGGTCACTTTGATCTCCTGAGCGACATTCTCGTCGGACGACACCCCGTCCGCCTCCCCCGACTCGGTGACCGGCGCGGGCGCAAGCACCGGCGCTACTGTGTCCGTCGCCACATTATTCAATAAATATGTATGTATCGGTCTGCTGTTCCATATACGTTCATTATGTTCGAAATTCGAATTACCATATCGCCCCAACGAGTTTAATTCCTCAAATAATTCTCGTTCGTAATTGATCAGAATGTTGTCCAGAGATTTGGGGTGGATGAAGCGCGGGCGAATCAGCGTTCGCGCTTCGTGCTCCGATGACCAATCGGAGCCGTTTGATATGTGGAGACCAGCGATCAGTTGCTGCGTCTCTCTCTCCAGGTAGTCGTTAGGGTCGACTTTTAGGAGGCTGAGAACGAGAGCGAGCCTCAAGAGCTCGTCTCCGTATAATTTTTTAATAGAAATCATGTTTCTAAATTCAATTGAGCACTAAATGAGATCAGAATGTGAAATTAAAATAGTTTTTTTAATGCTATATGCAAGTCCTTAGTTCACTGAATGCTTCCCCGGACTTCTTCCGTCGCTTGTCCGACATTTTGGAATCGTGTCACTTGAATGTCGACGCGGCAAGATGGAGTGGTAACGACATCTTGTGCGAGCACATTTTCACTTTGTTCTTTTACACTAGTATAGATAATCACTGGCTTTCGGCGAGTCTGTTTGTTAATGTTCACACTGGAATTAAAGTTACTTTCACTATAATACAGCGGTCTTTGGTATTTGGGAGATTATTTTGACGTTTCAAGGTAGATGGCGTTGTTATGATTGTGTCTAAAAATAAAAATAAAATTTATATAGAAATTTTAAAAAATATATTTGTTTTGTTTATGATTGGGAATGATCTACAAGAATTTATCATGTTCTATATTTTGTTATGAGTTTTTCTTAGAAGAAAATTATAATAAAAATTATATTTAATTGTCAATTCTCATTTATTAAAATGTCACCATTAAAAAAAACGCTTAAAACATTTGCTTCTTATTTAGATTCCGTCTTCCTATGCTTAAAAAAAAACTTTAATTTTAAATTTAGAAAAAACTTTTTCTAGTAATTACTGCAAAAATAATTTAAAAATATAAATTACTATTCTAAATACGTATTAACTCACTAACAAGCGTCTGAATAATTTCTAATTCTATTAATTACTAAATGCCTTACGTATAAAATTAACTTATTTGACCTAACACTGAGTAAACAAAAGGAAACTTTAATATTATTAGCGAAGCTATAAAATTGCTTGACTTCGTGTTACTTTATATAAAACTAACCATCATTATTACGAAAGTAATTAATTAGGCATTTTCAGACAAGGGAGGTATCCGTTTTATTCTAGTGATATTCCATAGAGGTATCGTTGGATAGGTTTTCAAACGAATAGACGTAAGGTATGTCGTTTGCCGAGCATTTTACTTGTGTTATTTCGCGAATAACACCATACTTTGGTAGACGAATAACGAGAATGTCTGAACGGATCTTCGAGAATGGCTGAATAATTATTTCAGTTGAAGTTAAACGACCTCTTTCGAGTCATAGCAACGTATTTTATTACTAAAATAATTACGTTTACTGGCCAGTACTAACTAGTATAACTAGTAATTGAATCGAGTAATATCATTATGTATTATTAAAAAGAAGAATATCTCTCGTATATTCCTCAAATTACTTTTTATGAGACTTGCACTTTGCAGGTGCATTTATTCCCGCCATTATATGACGATATCTAATTTTTTTTTTAAAACCCTAGTTTATGAAAAATTTGACAAATTATATCGCTAATTCTGTACATTTGCACAATAGGGGTAGCAATTAACACAAGTATCGCGATCAATATTGAGAGTACTGCGAGAAAAATCGCGATCGCTAACAAAATACCCCCTAATCACAAAAAACGCCATCAATGCCATAAAAACAAAACACTGCACATTTACCACAGTCCAATTCGAAATTGGAACATCAAAAAATTCTCCCGCTCAAAATGTTCACACAGGTAATAAATTAAATGAATATTTTTTATAAATGTTCGCACTTTGAAACAACGTCCTTTGTTTACGTTCGGATAGCCGCGTGACGCGCGTCGCCCGCGGCGCTCTCAGACGAACTGCGCTTCGTTTCGCCCGTTCAATGACCAATGAATCACTTAGATTTGCGTGTATCTGTAGTTCTGTAATCTTTATACTCTGGCACCGTCTTATGAAGTTTTTCATGAAATTGGGAATTACTTAAGACGCAATTATAACGGGATTCAAAACAGGAGGACTTTTTTTAAATAGCCAAGGGTGGCATACTGGCTGGCGGAGACGCGGCGCCGACCTTAAACATGCTCTTTAAAGAACCCTATGTTTGCAAAAATTACTTCGGGGAAGAAAGAGTTAGGACGACGAGTGTGAGGACATTATCAACCCCTAAAGTGGTTAATGAAAGTCTGAAGCAAACGCTTGTACCTATTATGGGGTAAGACTGGGGTTGGTCCCATTGACGAACTCGACACAGAATAGTCATTGACCCCAGACCACGACAAATTACGAAAGTGCGAAGACATTACCAAGAAAGAGGGAAACATGTGAGTACCCACAATTAGTGATGGGATGTTCTCGAGAACATTCTCACCCTCGGAAACTTACTCGTGAGAATTTTCGAGAATTTATCTTCTGAAGCATGTTAAACTTGGCATAAACCTCATTAAACATGCAAGTATGGTGGTTTTAATTGTTTTTAAGATTTAAAGTTAGGATAACGTCACCCAAAATATAAGATTCTCAAAAATTCTCACGAGTAAGTGAGTTCCAAGGGTGAGAATGTTCTCGAGAACATCCCATCACTGCCCACAATAGTATGCCTTAATAAACATATCCATGGACACATTATGACTGTCGTTCGCGGAAAATAATGTTAAAACAAGACGGTATTGCCAATACGGCTCATCTTCTGGTAATTAATACACATAAAAATAAAAATGCCTGTACGTTGATTGACAAATAAAGAGTGGCGATAACAGATGTGTGAATTTCGCTGCATGTAGTGGTGCGCTGAGCACAAGGCTAATGATTGCAACGTTAAGAGGTAGGTACCAAATCTGCTAAAATAGATGTACAGATGATGTAACGTCACGACTTTTATCCCCATTCGGGGGTAGTCAGAGGCTTGAGTGGCCATACACCACCACATTTTGGAGGTATTAACCAACTCAAAGCCCACGTTTCACCAGATAGTCAGAACCCAACGTGACAGGTGGTGAACCTTGTCGCCTTGTCGTTTACAGTTCGCTGACGGTGAGGGAAAACATCGTGAGGAAACCTACCTATCCCTCGTGATTAGGTAATAGTCAGTTCCTGTATACACGGCTGCTAAAATAATAAAGGGCTTTTACCGATTTTTTTTCTGGCACAAATAGATTTAAAGAATAATAGGCTTTCTAGTCGGTTTCAATCCAGCGTTCCAACAAGGGTGACCTTGGCGGGATTTTTTTTTCCATCCGCGGATTTGTGTTTAATTTGGATTACATCTGCTGTCTACATGGATGGCAACAAGCAAGGTCACCCCTGATGGAAAGCTGGATTGAAACCGTCAAGCCGGCCTATAAGTGATGTTACCAAAAAAGGAGAAAACATCTCGGAGCATTACATCTTTCATCTCGATCAACAAAGTCCGATGTAAACAAACGCTAGTTCGAGTTGGAAACACGTGCAGTAATTGCGTTCAATTTATAGATTTGCAATCGAATGACGTTGGGTGGTCTACGTAAGAGTAAGAATATTACCGGACGATTGATTTTTTAAAACCAGAATGTTAGCACCAATTAAGACAGTTGATTTCTTAACTGGTTTTTGATCAGAGTAAAAAAAAAATATTGAGCCTTAAGAGCCTTGTTTCAGAATAGTCACATAACTTTTTCCATTAAATAAATATGGCGGTTTCACAGATATTGTATGGAAAAACCGACAAAATGCCATATTTATTTGGTGAAAAAAAAAAACCGACGTTTCTGAAAAATAAGAGATCATCAAAATAAAAGAACAGTGTTTTATGTGTACTAGCCTTTTTAGCCGAATATCGAAATTACTTTTTAATATCTTTTTTTAAATGCCCCTTGATGCTATGAAACAAAGGGACGTACGTCACGCATACATTGTGGAATAGAAATGATAATGCAGATTAGATAATAATATCACTGCGATGTTTCTAAAGAATTGTTTAGGTATTATTGTTTTCACTATCAGAATTCAGAAAACATTGACATTGAACTTATTATTCACACTGCTGCATAGATAATATATTTTACTTTATTGTAACAGGAAGTTTCTTGTTTCCCGCGCCATATCGGCTTGTGCGATGCCAACTAGGCTGCCACATTGTTGCATGGATACTCTATGGTCTTATAATCGGTATTTTTATCGATGGTACAAAAATTAAGCTGGATAGATTTATAATCTGTGCAGAAAGAGAACTGTAATAGCTAACTAACTAACTAAGAGTTAACTAACGTTATGATGTATGATATTTTAATCTTAAATAAATGTTAAAAGGTCTCAAAACGACAGTCGCCCTAAGTGTTGCTAGCTTAAAACGGTAACCAATCACAGCAGCGCTCTCAAACCTACACGGATCTATTTCCATTTAGACTCGAGTGCTTACGTAACTCTAGGGTGCTTATGTAACTTCAGGGTACCTATTGCAAGAAACTGACAGCTTAAAATGCGCTTTCAGAATGTCAAATTGTGTTTTTTGCATGGAGTTTGACTACTGATGGGATGTTCTCGAGAACATTCTCACCCTCGGAAGCTTACTCGTGAGTATTTTCGAGAATTTATATTATGAAGCATGTTAAACTTGGCATAAACCTCATTAAACGTGTAAGTATGGTGGTTTTAATTGTTTTTAAGATTGAAAGTTAGGATACCGTCACCCAAAATATAAGATTCTCAAAAATTCTCGAGTAAGTTTCCGCGTAAGTTTCCGGGTGAGAATGTTCTCGAGAACATCCCATCACTAAGTTTGATCTAAACTCTAGTAATTTTCTGAAAATGTAGTTAGTACAAGCAAAGCTAACTTGACTCCTATTTGACCAGTTCACAATATGTCCTAGAAGAGGGCATATTGTGCTGTTGCATAATGTTTTTAATTAAGTTTATTTAACAGATTAAAATTAAAAAGTGAAGTCGCCATTTGTCCTCTAATTAACAGACTGCTTAGGCTAAGGTCAGAGCTGCTAAATCGTGGCAGGTTTTTGTTGTTATGTGGAAACTATTGCAACTTCATCTGTGACTGGAATTCTGTTTTATTTTATAACATAAGAAACAAATGCTATGCGAACTAGAAGCTAAAATAACGGTCAGCGTATCATGTTAATGCTGTTTCGATCCATATACCGCGTGTACAATCACAAAGGACTTGTGATTGCTATAATAAAAGTGGATTTGTCTCGATTTGGCGCGAACACCGTGACTCACGCGGCCTCACGCCATTTTAGGATTCAATCAGATGGCAGTTAACGCACTTAACTTTAATAAAAACTTGCATTCGAATTTAGAATTTTTAAAAGAGGATCGTAAAATGCGTTAAAATATTCTTCGGGCTTGTTCACTCAGTAGGTAGTACAATTTTTTTTTATCAGTGCATTGTTTTCTCTAAAGTGAACGGATAACGCTTATCTCTGAACAGGTTTTAACGAGAATTCTAAATAATTTTAATAAGCGCACGGCCACGAGTGCACACAAGGTCGATTCTGTACATAAATAGAAGAAATGCGTCGACCTTCTCACAATCTTCAGCCGAGACTAAAAATATTATTTAAACGTTCAAAAAATCTCGTGTCCACCAATGATCTTGAACTCGGGCGGCTCGTAAAAAAATAACGACTTGGCGGGAATTAAAGAGAATCTAATGTTTTTTTTTTAATTGTTCCTTCGAACACTCCATCCCACTTCCCTTCAGGTCGGCAATGTGCGAGCAATGCCTTTGGTATTGTAAGCATCTATAGGCTACGATAACTGCTTAACATCAGGCGGGCCGTAAGCTTTTTTGCCACCGCAGTCCTATAAAAAAAAGAACAATAACACTATTGTAATGTGGATAAACTATAATTTCGTAAGAAACAAGATTAATCTTCCAAAAAGACTAATATCCCATTGCGCCATAAATACTATAAAAAATAAACAAAAACATTCGATTTTCGAACACGAAAAATATAAGCGCGCAAATATTCGTAATAAGAACAGCCAGAAATAGCGTAAAATAAAAAGCGGTGCTACATCAACCCGCTTTTGTTCCATGTTATTGAGATGACATAAAGGCCATTTCCCCGCCATGGCTCACATCCAAATGTAGAACACACGAACGTTATAATTTCAACAAGACTGCGCATTTGAAGGAAATTCGCTTCCGCCGCACACGGCCCTGTATCGAAACAACTCTTCCTGTTCCCTGTCCACTAGCAACAGCCTAAGCATCAGTGCTTCTGGCTATCACAAGCACGAACAGCAGATTAAAAAAAAAAAAAAAAAACTTCAGACGGTAGACAAAGGAATGAGCGTTCTCGTTACATTGGGGTGTTGATAGATTGGTAGCCCTGTTTCACGTTTTTATTTTAAAATAATTACTTTGTTATTGTATGGTAGAATCGGTTTTAAAGTCACGTGGCTTATATTTTTAATTGAGTTTGTGCTAAAAGGGAAAGCGAACAAAGGAGAAAAAAAAATCCTTCTCTTTTACAGCAGGTAATTTACAGAAAAAAAAAAAAACTGTCAAACCTTTACTAGCTCTATGGCTGTTCTTATAACCCTACATTGGGGTATTGCTAAAGCCCTACTAGACCTTAAGGGCTGTTGATAAATTCTACTAGACCTCTTCAGCTGGTCTTAGGCTCGTATTAATAAATGCATCTCAAAGTTGAAATCGAGCTTAAGATGCAGTTTTGAAGATCTCAACATTGAGATGCATTTATTAATACGAGCCCTAAAGCCCTAATAGTCCATTAAGGGGCCATCCATAAATTACGTCACACGTAAGGGGGGGGTAAATTACGTCGACGAAATGTGACATTGTGTGACAAGGGGGGAGGGTCCTAAGTTTTGTGACGTCACATTTAAAAATCTAATAATCTAGGTTTTAAGACTGAAATTTGAACTGTTAATGAAATCTTTTAAAATATCTATTTTTTTTTTAATATGTGACGTTACACTTAGAAGGGGGGAGTCCCACAAATGTGACCAGCTGTGACAAGGGGGGGAGGGGTCAAAAAATCATAAAATTCGTGTGACGTAATTTATGGATGGCCCAAAGGTTGTTCCCAAGCCCTTTAAAGGGTGGTTAAGCAACACAGATGCCATTATGATGATGTTTAACAAAGGGAATATTTAAGTTAATTGCGCAAGAGTTGGGTAATAGCAACGATTGTTGGGTTATCGGAGCGAGTGAATTGTTTACTTTGTGAGTAATGGGTCGGCCATGTTGGCAAAAAAACAAATGTCGCAGAGTTATAAATGTTTTGTATCCTCCTCTAAATTTAATGGTGACAATGTAGGTACATTGACAACATGATCTAAAAGGAAGTAAAATGTAAAATGTAATGTCACGACTTTTATCCCCATTCGGGGGTAGTCAGAGGCATGAGTGGCCATACACCACCACATTGTGGAGGTATTAACCAACTCAAAGCCCACGTTTCACCAGATAGTCAGAACCCAACGTGACAGGTGGTGAACCTTGTCGCCGTGTATACAGGAACTGACTATTACCTAATCCCGAGGGATAGGTAGGTTTCCTCACGATGTTTTCCCTCACCGTCAGCGAACTGTAAATTATGCACATAGATGACAATTCATCCATTGGTGCATGCCCCACCGCAGATCGAACCTGGGACCTTCTGATTGCTAGCCCAACCTGTTCACCCCTAGGCTACAGTCGCTTTGTTTTTTAAGGAAGTATTTTTAGCAAATGTTTTCTCAGTAACAAATACTTGCAGAGACAATTTCAAACAGCATACCGTGTAGGTGGACCACGATTCATTCTATTAACCGTACTACACAAGAATGTAAAAAAACACATTTAAAAAGTGTATACAAAAAACTTCTTGCTTATTCTTCTTTATAGGAATGGCATTCAGATTCCTATAATAACATTATTAAAAAAAACCTATTGTCTATGATTTTGTGAACTCTGACGATTCATTAGTACTGTAATGTTTTAAATAAAAAAAAACTGATTCAGAATGGGATGGAATTACAATGGAATCTACAGGTACCCAGTCAATTTTTTACAGCATCTGTTTTTATTTTATTTGCAGAAAAAAATCTACCAAAAACTCTTTGCCCCAAATTCGTAAACCGCGCGCCGCAAAACATGGCTTCCAAAAATGGCGCGCATTTTCGCAATCCGCTTTCACACGTCATAACAACGCTTTCTAGACGAAAATGAGCAAACTTTCTCATTTAAAAATCGCAAGGGCGTCTGACTTCACATTAAATATATTTTACGACCAGCTGCTGCCAAGCCTCCTCTCAATGCAAGGGGGATTGAGGCCAAAGCAACAGATACATTACTACATATTAATATAATGCTAGGCACGTTTTCGCCATTGTAACTGTACTATTCATTTCATACCTGCCTACACGAGTCTACGCTTACAAATAACCATTATTATAGTAAACTCTCGTACAATAAAACCTACATATAATCTCGGTTCTCTTTCGTTTTTAGTGTTCCGTACCCAAAGGGTGCCAACGGAACCCTAACTAAGACTCCGCTGTCTGTCTGTACGTCTGTCAGCGGGCTGTATCTCACGAACCGTAATAGATAGAGAGTTGAAATTTTCACAGAATGTGTCTTTTTGTTGCCGCTACAACAACAAATAGTAAAACAAAAAAAAAACAAAAAAGGTGTCCCCATACAAGTACATTGATATTTTTGACGTTTTTATTCTACGGTGGTACGGAACCCTTTATGTGCAAATCCGACACGCATTAGGCAAATTATTTTTTTGCTTGATCTGTTACCTACTCTCTTGTTTGTTACATTATTAAACGAAATAAAAGTTTCAGAAATTAAAACTAAAATATACTTTTCCCGCCAAAACGTGATCTGTTATTGTTGTGTGACACATTGCACCGTCAGGTTGGCAACATTGTATGTGGATCATATTTTATTTTGGATCTTCCTGTTCCTGTTTCTGGGAATGATTGTCACAATATTGTAACGAGTACTCAAGCAGTTCAGAATTACTCAGCGAGAGTTTGCTCAGATTTAAGAATTTAAACATAATTTTAAAGTATTGAGGTGCCCATAGCCAGCTGCAATCACTGATCGGTAAACGATCGAAAGATCAGAGATGGGTGACCATTTTAGTGGCATTTGGAATTACCGTCTCCGTGCTTCGGGGAGCATGTAAAAAGTCGGTTCCGGTTGTCATCTAGGCAGCAGTCGATAAGCCTTGTCTAGCCTTCGGGCGGCTTGAACAACTCTGACACCAGGTTGGCCACTAACCCGATAAGAAGAAGTATTACTTTGGTGCTAGCTTCGTGAGGTTTGCATACCAACTTAAACTACGGACATAGAATTACTCTGACCATTTCATTGACGTTGGATGTAAAAATTGAGATATTTCTAACATACTCTGTGAAATAGAGCGAAAATCTAAAACGATTCCTTAATATTTCGCCAAAAGCAACATACAGTTAATTTGATGCGTTTAAAATGCAAATTTACTTTCACAATTCATTGTTTACGCCTTTTGTACGTACTTGCGAGTAATATTCCAACTACAAGCTCGGTGAAAAACATTCCAAACAGTTGAACATACTCGTACACTATTCAATACAATTATATTAAGTACCAACTTAATGCAATCTATATATATAAAAATGAATCCCTATTTCATGTCATTACTTGACGCGAGAACGGCTGGACCAATTTAGATGATTTTTTTTTTGGATTATTCCGTGAAGTTTTAGGAAGTTTCATACATTTAAAAAAATTGGAAAAATTGCCCGGAAAGCGTTAAAAACCCATATTTTACGTATGATTCAAATTACTTTCAATAGATGGCGTAATGAACGCCGGTGTCAGATGGCGGATGGCGACTATAAATTCCTGCAATTCATCACAAGAAATATATCTGCGTTGTGCACATAACAATGCTGGGCAAAGGTCTCTCCCCATCTTCTTCCATCCATCGCGGTCTTAGGCTCTCTCATACCACCCGTCTAGATGAGCGTCGAGGTCACCGCGCCACTGTTTTTTGGGTCTACGTCGGCGACGACGGTCGTGCTCTGGGACCGCACTCGGTGATTGCTTTGGCCTACCTTTCTGAGCTCATTCGGCTCAGGTGACCCGCCCAGGTCCACTTAAGTGTAGCTGTTTTCGCTCCTACATCCGCGATAAGGGTCATGGAACGCAGCTGGGTGTTCCGCACCCTATCAGTGTGTTTAACACCCAAAATGCTGCTCCATTGCTGTTTGGCAAACCTTCAGTTTGGACTTCTGAGCCTCGGTTAGTGACCATGTCTGGGCGCCGCACTGTGAGCTGAAAATCGAGCTTCATAGTACTTTAAATTTTTGCTTTTTTTTGCTTTTCTTAAGCTTCTAATGCCTTCAGAAGTCATGAATATGTATAAAGAATATAATTTCATAGGTATACTAAATAAATAAAATAAAAATTTTGTATGGCTCCAAAGTAATAAATCCAAATATGTATCTTCAAACCCGCTGTGTTAACCGTTATATCCTTACAGATGGCTGTTCTACAAATTATTTGTATTTTTTTGGTGTATGTTATATAACGGTAACAACTGCGGTTTTTTTTATTAAATATTTTATACTAAAATTTGTACTTACATGCGGACCAATGGGTTTATAAACTTGAAATTTTGCAGTTAAGTGTCTGTATTTCAGAGAAACAAATTTACAAATTTTAGTTCAAACTTTTTTTATATAACGTATTTATTTATAAAAATAAACCGCAGTTGTTACCGTTATATAAAATACGCCAAAAAATTACAAATAATCGGTAGAACAGCCATCTGTAAGGATATAACGGTTAACACAGCAGTTTTGAAGTTATTTGGATTTATTACTTTTGGGCCATACAAAATTTTAATTTTTTTAAATATAATTTAGTAGACCTACGAAATTATATTCCTTATATATGACTGCTGAAGGCATTAGAAGCTTATCAAAAGCAAAAAAAAAAAAATTGAGAAAAAAAATTAAAGTACTATGAACCTCGATTTGCAGCCCACAGTGGCGCCGTAGGTAAGAACGGGCGGGATACACATGTCAATGTGTCAGTGGAAGGTTGCCCTTCATGATGTCTCCCATGGACCAGTAGCTCTTCGACCAATTTAGCTATTTTTAGGGTTTCGTACCCAAAGGGTACCTACGGGACTCTATTAATAAGCCGGTATCCGTAGCGTGTTAGCGCTACAACAACAAATACTAAAAATAAAATAAAATTTAAAAATAAAGGGGGTGGGACTCTATTACTAAGCCTACTCTGTCCGTCCGTCTGTCAGCGGGCTGTATCTCACGAACCGTAATAGGTAGTGAGTTGAAATTTTCACAGAAAGTGTATTTGACGGGCCCGTTAGCGTGGTTGGCGCGGAGGCGACTTTCACGCTGCAGGTCGTAGGTTCGATTCCTACCCGTGACATGCATTTGTGTGCATGAACATGTCTGTATATCCGGAGTCTGGGTGTATATGTATATTAAGTATGTATTTACAAATAAAAAAGTAGTATATGTAGTAATATCAGTTATCTGGTTTCCATAGTACAAGCTTTGCTTAGTTTGGGATCAGGTAGCCGTGTGTAAAAAATGTCCCAGGATATTATATTATTATATTATATTATTATTTCTGTTGCCGCTATAACAGCAAATTATACTAAAAATAAAATAAAAATTCAATACAAAGGGGGTCCCCATACAAGAAACTTGATATTTTTGACGTTTTTATTCTATGGTGGTACGGAACCCTTTATTTGCGACACGGGAAAGGAGTAGATCAGACGACGAACGGGGGAACGGGGTGGAAGGTTTAGTTCTTTTTTGGCTAATAAGTAAATACAACATTAATTCTGAGGCGGCACGAAGTTCGCCGGGACAGCTAGTAATAATATATAAAAAGTTTAAAAAAAAATATTTGCGGGAAGAACTATTCTAGGTTTAAAGATATTTATTCTCAAAAAAGACAGTCGTCACTTACATGAGAACAAGATTTGCTTATAGTAATTATACAATTACTATTAATTATTCTCGCAAATTCTCGCACTATTCTCGCATAGCGATGGGATGTTCTCGAGAACATTCTCACCCTCGGAAACTTACTCGTGAGAATCTTCGAGACTGTATCTTCTGAAGCATGTTAAACTTGGCACAAACCTCATTAAACATGCAAGTATGGTGGTTTTAATTATTTTTAAGATTGAAAGTTCGGATAACGTCAACCAAAATATAAGATTTTCAAAAATTCTCACGAGTAAGTTTCCAAGGGTCAGAATGTTCTCGAGAACATCCCATCACTATTCTCGCATAAAGAACTGGAACTGGACAGTTTCCTGCTGCATAAAAAAAACATGCCGAGTGAGAGGCTCAAAGCTGACCCTGCTGTCCCTTTCTACTAGGGTGTCCACGCAATAATAAAATTCAGGAATTTACCACATAATTCATAGAGGATTTCCATAATAAAGATTGTACTAAGGATGGACTATGTCCAACAGTGGACATAACGGGATTTTTTTCAGTGTACTTATTTAATCTTTTTGGATAAGTACAAGGTCTAGTAAAAAGCGCATGATTCGTAGCAAAAATAATTCGATGCTATAACGCGTCATTCAGCCGGACTAATGACCTTGAACTCTCTTCCGACGCGAATGTAAAAAAACAAACGCGCCGATGACGTAAAAAATGGCGGGAAGCCATGGCGCGATTTCCAAACGTAGATAAGTTTGTTTTTCTTCTGTTTTGGCTTTAGTTAAAGTGTCAAGTAAAATAGTTATTGTGCACTGGACGCCCTATGGCTATACCTTTATTCCTATCAATAAGGTCATTTGTACGGCAATTACCTAGGTTTTCAAATAGTACCGTCGGTCTAGTGGTTCCACGGTACGGTAATTAATTCACATCAAATTCAAAATTTCCTTACTTCGTGTCTATGGTATGGTATTTTTTTTTGTCAAATTAGTAATTTTCCCTTTTCTATACGCTACGGTAGGTCTCCTTTCGGGTTAACCATAGATTGTATGTATATCGTTTATTTTTCTCATGAATTGGTAATAGAAAAAAATATTAAATAGTTTATGATACCGCGCGGTAATGTAAACTAGTCGGACGTATCGTCCGGGCGTTCAACTCCACCTCTAGCCCACCTTCGAAACTCCGGTAATAGGTAAATACATGTGGTCCTACTTATACATGTACATAAGCTAGTGATGAAACATTTCATTTCACAGGTGAATAGTATGTGAAAAAAACTTATATCAAATGATTTTTCACATAATTAGCCTTTATTGCTTAATGTCAGCAATAAAGGCTAATAATGTAAAAAATCATTTGAAATAAATTTCATGATTTTTTTATGTGGAGTGTGGAGGAGACATATACGCGCCCGGTAGAATGGTAACAGTTGTCTGCTATCCTCTTTGGGTGATACAGACGTGTTTCTTTCACACTTGCTTGTCAGCAACTTCATAGGCATGCGTCAATTACACTGCGTAGGATTATGTCATTCCTTTTCCAGTAACCTACAATCTGCCAAATTCTTTCTAACGCTCATTAATCATAAAACACAAGGTGACGATTACCAGCTGTCATTATGTCCTAAACATAGCACACTAGATTATCTATGTCCTCATAATAGGACACTTATGCGCCTTTGACGGCGTAACATGTCCTTTTCGAAGCTCTTGTATCATCCCACTTCTGGGCACGGGCCTTCCCTCAATGACGGGGATTCAGGCCATAATCCGCCACGCTGGCCCAGTGCGGGTTGGTGGATTTCACATGTCTAAGACATGCAAGTTTCCTCGCGATGTTTTCTTTCACCGTAAGCAAGTGAAGTGATGATCATATTAAAGATATGATTCGTGCATAGATTACGAAAAATCCAGAGGTGTGAGCCGGGGTTTGATTTTTGGACTTGAAGCCCGCAAGACGCTTGCTTAAGCAATCGGCTATCACTGGTTTTCTTTAATATGATTATCACTTGCTTACGGAGAAGAAAAACATCGTGAGGAAATCTGCTTGTCTTAGACATGTGAAATCCACCAACCCGCACTGGGCCAGCGTGGTGGTGAATGAGGCCCGTGCCCAGCAGTGGGACGTTAAAAGGGCATTTTTTATAGTTTTTTATTTATGAGATTTTCATAATAAAAATAATAAAATCACCGGCACAGTGACCTCTGCCTACGAAAAGGTTGGTGCTATTTCATATACGAACAAAGACGTTACCAAGAAAGAGGTAGACATGTCACTGTCCAAAATACTATTTCCTGCTAAACAGAGCCCATGGACACACTACTCAGTGGTTCCACGAAAATATGTTGAAAACATGTCAGTTTGCCAATACGGCTCATCTTCTGGTGAATAAAGGTTGGCACTCATCTATCAACTCGGCACCCGACCAGCACCGCCTCGTCGGTCGGCATCCACTAACTGAACCGGAAATAACTGGACCACGCGCTGACCACGCGGCGTTCACTCGTTGACCACGCGCGGTCCACTGGTTGATCACGTGACGTTTATGGTGTAAAAGCAGCGTCCGCCCGCGGACCACCTGTCGACAACGAGTGGACGCCGAGCGGCGAGGCGGTGCTGGTCGGGTGCCGAGTTGATAGATGAGTGCCAACCTTAATACGCATCAAATAAAGTGCAAGTTAATTGTCGAATTGCGAGTGCGACACGATAACAGATGTGTGAATTTAAAATATTAAGTATACTTAGATATTTACTTACATTGTACTCAGTTGTTTCGACTTGTTTGAGCAACAACATTTGTATCAACCATATTTGATTGTGGTAGGTCAGTTTCTGGTACACCTTTCACTCATTCATCCAATACTTGCTTGTCATGTTTTATTTCATTCGTCGCATTTAAGCTATCTATCAATATCAATGGATGAATTTTCATCTATGTGCATAATTCACAGTTCGCTGACGGTGAGGGAAAACATCGTGAGGAAACCTATCTATCCCTCAGGATTAGGTAATAGTCAGTTCCTGTATACACGGCGACAAGATTCACCACCTGTCACGTTGGGTTCTGTTCTGACTATCTGGTGAAACGTATGGCCACTCAAGCCTCTGACTACACCCGAATGGGGATAAAATTCGTGACGTTACATTTACATCTATCAATACATTATCATCATCATCATCATAATATTAATACGTGAAGCAAAGTTTCATACCCCTTTTTACGAAAATTACGCAGACGGAGGTGTATGAAATTTGGCACAGTTAAAGTTTACATGGATAAGGAGTGTACAAACCTAATATTTTTATGCAAAATGCATTAGAAATGCACTGAATTAATAAAAGAAAACATTACACACACTACATTCGTTCCATATACACACACATATAATACTGACGTAGATGGTGTATTTTGCTTTTTGGTATTTTGACACTGTCACTTTGTTTTTTTAAAGGCCAGTACTCTTTGATGACAAAAGAAATACCTTCTGAAACTTAAAAATTTAATGAATTATGGTCCAATTTCGACCACGGGCGACCACTAGTATGTATAAACAAATATATGTATTATTATGTTTCCGACGTAAATGGGTAGCAACAGGAAAACGCAAAACAAGTTTGTGGTATTAATCTTTGCGGTGTGGTATGACTTCCGGACGTGTGACGTATGCGAGAGCATATGTTGATAATTGTTCTTCATGAGAACTTCTCTTGCGCGATCTAAATATGTTTTGAGGGCGCCATCTATCGATCTGAGTAGTACGCTCCTCCTTTTTTTGGACAATCATGCTTAATGTCGTATTAACACGTTGACTGTCCGTGCATTATACATGTAATACACAAGCCAATGTTTACAATGAAGATGATAGATCTAGCTTACAAGTCCAATCCAAAAAAACGTCATTCAGTAAACTGAATGGCGTTTTTTGGACTGGACTTGTAAGCTAGATCTTTGATTTTCAACGGACGTATGAACAAATCAGATTATTTAATAAACTCGTTGGACGTACGAGCTTGTGCACCCAAAATAGGCTGAGGGCCTACTCTGTTACAAACGAAAACGAAATTTCGGACGAAATTCGCGTATTTCCTACTACGTTTCTCATTGATTCGGACATTTCTTAAGAACGAAAATTGTTTCACGTCTTCGTCGTCGTCGAATCTAAACGTCAAACAATTTTCGTTCGTAAGAAATGTCGTAATCAACGAGAAACGTAGTTTGAAATACGCGTATTTCGTCCGAAATTTCGTTTTCGTTTGAAACAGAGTAGGCCCTCTGGACAGTCAACGTGTTAATGTGTGTCGTATACACTGATCTATTATTTTAGTAGATATGGCACATCCTTACATTGCAATCACTAGACTTGTGCTCAACGAACCACTACATTGAGCGAAATTTACACATCTGTAATCGCACTCGCAATACGACAGTCAATTTGACCAATTTGATTTGGGTTGACGGGCCCGTTGGCGTGGTTGGCGTGGAGCCGCCTTTCACGCTGCAGGTCGTAGGTTCGATTCCTACCCGGGACATGCATTCGTGTGCATGAACATGTCTGTTTGTCCCGAGTCTGGGTGTATGTATATTAAGTATGTATTTACAAACAAAAAAGTAGTATATGTAGTAATATCAGTTATCTGGTTTCCATAGTACAAGCTCTGCTTAGTTTGGGATCAGGTAGCCGTGTGTAAAAAATGTCCAAGAATATTATTATTATTAATTTAAACGCGTTATACTATTTTAGACTCTTTCCCCCTTATTCATAGAGATTTTGCCCAGTTTGCAATGGTTATGAAAGGCATTTTTAGGAACAAATGTGATTTGTAACTCCACTGCAGGTCGATTATAACTTTCTATGAATAAGGGGGTTTATCTTTCTCTGTAATGGGTTTGTAGAAATCAGTTTATTTAAATGAGGTATTCTAACGACAGATGGCGTTAAAATATCGCCTCAACATAGCAACACATAAGGTCCATAAGCGGGTTGACACCAGGCGTCCTTAGACAATACAGTACAAGGTTAGACGATTACAGACATAGATATTTCATCGGCATTTGACATACGGTACTTCGTAAATGGATATACGCTTCTATTACATAGGAATTAAATACGTACAGGGAAAAAAGTGAGTTTAAAAACTAAAACCCGACTACTGAAAAATTGCGCTCTAAAAAGTATGAAACAAGAAAATATTCTCATCTAGAGGATAGCCGTGGTCCGTGTAGGTCCTTTAGGGCCAAATGGCATATGAACACGGACCACGGCTATCCTCTAGATGAGAATATTTTCTTGTTTCATACTTTTTAGAGCGCAATTTTTCAGTAGTCGGGTTTTAGTTTTTAAACTCACTTTTTATTTAATTATTTTGGAGTTATAGGTAACAATATATATATTTTTGAAACTAGCTGTGCCCGCGACTCCGTCCGCGTCCAGTCGGTGAAGCCCTTAAATATAATTTTGTCTATCGTCTAATCTGTATTACGTCAGTTGCATCAGTCTGAGTTCGTCCATCCGTGGCTGTCTATCTGTACCAGTCTATACCAGTAAGGTGGTAGAGTCTGACCAGTAAGGTGGAGATCGGCATTCAAGTAGCTAATTTACCTTCGTTTCGTATGATGAGGGAGAGAGCCGTAAGCGCAACCCAGCCACCTCCCCGTTACGGGGAGTTACTCACAGTATCACGACTGAGCGGTTGGACTCCAGAGCTCAATGTTTAAGTTTGTACTTGATACCCATGTTCCTTATTTAAAATGAGTGAGTGCTCCAGACTCACGGCTTAGGTAAGAGTCACTCCGCAACATCGTGCTTAAAAAGTTAGAGTCCGGAGTTTATCGTCTAAGTCAATAGTCAAAGCGTTTATTATGTTTAGGCCTAGGAGGGCATTCATTTTACATGTTTTCCTTAAATTCTAGCGCCGGATCGGAAACGCGACCTCGCCTGAGAAGTTTCTACTTGATACCCACATTGCTAATTCAAAGTTAGCAGGTCCTCCAGATTTAGGTTTAAGCAGGCAGTTACCCAGCAGCATCATTCCTGAGGGGTTGGAGTTCAGAGTTCAATGTCTATGTTTCTATTACTACTTAATTCAAAATCAGCAGGTCCTCTAGACTTACTTCTTAGGTAGGTAGCTTCCCTACGGCATTAGTACTGTGGAGATGAATTCCAGAGTTAACGTCTAAGATTCCGCGTGATACAAAGACCGCTTAATGTTTTTTATACGTAATTAGGAATAAAAAAAACTAAATTTCTTGAAGCAAGGAAGATATTAAATTTTGACATGTGGTGCAAGGCAGGTCTTGTCTGATTTTAAGTATAGCGACATCTAGTTAAGAAAAACGAAACTTAAGATGGTAGAACGCAGCATCAAAATATTTATTATTATTATTAAAATTAAGATTATGTATTCCAAATAGTGTCGGATCACACACAACGTAGGGCTCCGTATTTCAATAACTAAAACTTATTTTTGGCTAGAATTTCTGTGTGGTCATAAAAATTTACAATCTAATATTTTAGAAAAACATATCCTAGATGTTAAGTTGGACTATTAGTCATATCCATGCCAAATTTCATTGAAATCAATCCATTGGATTCGAAGTTGTGCGTGTTCGAATATTTAGGTAGTTTTTGAATGTTTTGTGGCAACCCTAAACTTTAACCGAAAAAATAAATATGCTAGATGTTAAGTTAGACTATTAGTCATATCCATGCCAAATTTCATTGAAATTAATCCGGTGGATTCAAAGTTGTGCTCTTTCAAACATTTAGAATTTTTAAGTAGTTTTTTTTAATTTCCTGTGGCAACCCCAAACATTAAAAAAAAAAAAGTATCCTAGATGTTAAGTTAGACTATTAGTCATATCCATGCCAAATTTCATTGAAATCCATCCAGTGGATTCGAAGTTGTGCTCTTTCGAAAATCTGAGCAAACATACAAACATACAAACATACACACAGACAAAAATTCTAAAAATGATAAAAATGAATTCTGCTGGTCCATCTAAGTCCCCCCCACTATTTTTTTTCCAAATATTTCGAATGTACAGACGCGACCAATTTTACATTCTTATTATATGTATAGAAGATATAGATAGATGTGCTCATCAAGCTCTTTCATTTGATACCCCACACGGTTTCATTAAAAAATGTTTTTATTTTAGTTCATGACATTATGTCCTCTAGAGGGCGCCAATTTTATGTGACGTCACATAGCCTATAACCAGCGCGCCATTAAGCCGCTTCTAACGATACCTCATTCGTCAAATTACGACAAGTCGTTTGGAAGTTAGGTGGGAACAGATGCACATACATACATACATACATACATACATACATACGTACATACATACATACATACATACATACATACATACCGGTCAAAATCATAGCCCTCCGCCGTAGTCGGGTAAAAAGTGATTGGGTGTGAATCTAGAAGAGACGAGCACGTCAGAGCATTCATTGTATGACATTACTTGCGGTGCCCGCGACTTCGTCCGCGCAAAATTAAAAAAAAACTTGCATCCCCTTTTTAACATCCTAAGGGGTGGAACTTTGAAAAACCCTTTCTTAGCAGGGTTGTTACGAAAAAATCATCGTGTTTTAAACACCGTGTTTAAAACATGTTTAAACATTTAAAACACAATGATTTTTTCTTTCTGTTTTAAATCAATCTTTTAAACAATGATTTAAACACGTTTTAAACAGTTTTCATTTTAAATTCCCTGTTTTATTGCAACTCTGTTTCTTAGGGCCTCCGCAGACTTGCTACTTTTAGCATCGGCGACCGGCGATTTTGTGACGTATCGATGCTGCGTCGCGTTTCTTCGAGCGCGAACGAGCGAGACGCAGCATCAAAATCGCCGATCGCCGATGCTAAAAGTAGCAAGTCTGCGGAGGCCCTTAATGGAATTCCGTAAAATAATTACACCTTTTATGCCATTCGTGACCATTCTACCCAAATTTGACGGAATCGGTAAGGATTCTGCTTGAAAATCAGAAGATATTTCCCTTGTACCACCATTCTTTGTTATTAAGAGACAAACAGTTATATTAAGAAAAGATATCATTTGTCATTTGTGCTCGTCCTTTCTCCCGTATTTATGTAAGGTTAACAGCCCAAGGCGACGTCCCATTTCAAAAACAGTAAATTTAATTCACAATGGTGCGCTGTGTTAATTATAATGTCTCTCACACGTACTAATCCACCACGCCAACTAGACACTCGGGTATAAATTTCAAATGATAATAAGTCAATGATTCCGCGGTCCGTCCACAACGTAGTGAGCCTGGGCCAATGCCTGGGCACTCCTGTAGCAGTAGCTCTCATTACGTTGTGGACGGACCGCGGAATCATTGACTTATTATCATTGGATATTTATACCCGAGTGTCTAGTTGGCTTGGTGGAGGAATACATCTGCCGGTCCGCGAATAAGATGAACACTCACGCGCTGATAAGATCGCTGTTTTTCACATGCTACTGCGCGAATTAATAATTTCTTTGAAGGTTGTACGGAGCGCGAAAAACTAGTGAGTGGAGCAAAAAAGTAAGAAAATAACACCATTTACTGGTAAAGCCAAACTGTAGTCAATCGACTGCAGCTCATATACGGGCTGGCTCGACCGGGGTAGTACCAACTTTTCACAGAAGTTCAGCGTAAAGTATCTATTACAGCTGCTTTTCGTACGATGAGAGAGGACCCAGAATCCCGCCCCTTCCCCTCCCTCTGTCCCACTCCCCTTCAGGTGGGCAACGTACGAGCAATGCCTTTGGCGAAATAACGAAAAGGCCGTTTCCGAAATTTGCCTCTAGCGGGAATCGAACTCGCAACCACAAGATGCAGTGAGCTGAGAGGCCTACGAACTACTGCGCCCAGCGGTCGTCATTTTAAGGTACCTATTAAAATAGATTCATTATGTAGGTATCAGATTAAATACCTTTTCCTAGGAAACCCAGACATTGTAGCATCGCCAAGAAATGTGGAATTTCCACAGAATTTCATTTCAACATTTTAATGTGTTCTAAAATTATTCTGAGCGATGCACTAGGGCGTTTTATGCGTTGCAAAAGGTTATCACATATTTCTGCGGTTGTTCATTGAATTTCCTGTTCACTTAAATAATTCTGGAGGCTATGGCTCGTATTAATAAATGCATCTCAAAGTTGAGATCGATCTTAAGATGCAGTTTTGACGTTTAATGTATGGAACATCTGTCAAAAACAGCGTCTCAAGTTCGATCTCAATCTTGAGATCGATTTATTAATACGGGCCTATGAGACTCATAATAATATTAGCCCTTTTAACGTCCCACTCCCGGGCATGGGCCTCCCCTCAATGAAAGGGGGATTCAGGCCACAATGACCCAGGGCTAGATTTCACGTCTTTTGAAAATTTGTTAGATTTTCTAAGACATCCAGGTTTATACGGCTCATCTTCCGATGAGGGGACACCGCAGACATGCTACTTTTTGCATCGGCCATCGGCGATTTTGCGACTGTATCGACGCTGCATCGCGATTTGGCGACTCTGCGGTCGGACGCAGCGACTGCTCCGATGATAAAGCGACTAAATCGCCGATCGCCGATGAAAAAAGTAGCATGACTGCGGTGGCCCAATACCTACTTATGTATTTAATAAGTCAATTGACGAATTACGAGTGCGGTAACAGATGTGTGATTGCATGCACGTAGTGGTGAGCTGAGCACAAGTCTAGTGATTGCGATGTTAGGCAGTATCATATCTGCTAAAACGTGCCATCAATGGTTTATTCGTACACTTTAAGGGCCACCGCAGACTTGCTACTTTTAGCATCGGCGATCGGCGACTTAGTCGCTTTTCAGAAGCTCGATGCAGCGACTGAACGCTACACCCCGCACACTTGCGGATGCCGGTCGCAGCGATTTTCACGTTGACTACAGGCTACTGGATCAGCATCGGAGCAGCCGCTGCGTCCCATCGCAGGAAGTCGCAAAATCGCGATGTAGCATCAACGCAGACGCAAAATCGCCGATCGCCGATGCTAAAAGCAGCAAGTCTGCGGAGGCCCTAACATAAATCTGTCTGTTTCCAACCGAAATCAAGAAACACGTAATAGATTCAACTTCAAATATTAACATATCCTCTTATCATTAGGTTGACGTAATTTCGCACCGTGTCAGGGTCAATGACCTCACAATGCTAGTACTGACTGAATCATCAGTCTTTTGTTATTGGTTTACTCAACTTGAGCGAAAGAATGGGTATTGTGTTTACCAGTCATTAAGCTGGCGAAGATGTAAAAAATGTAACGTCACGACTTTTATCCCCATTCGGGGGTAGTCAGAGGCTTGAGTGGCCATACACCACCACATTGTGGAGGTATTAACCAACTCAAAGCCCACGTTTCACCAGATAGTCAGAACCCAACGTGACAGGTGGTGAACCGTGTCGCCGTGTATACAGGAACTGACTATTACCTAATCCCGAGGGATAGGTAGGTTTCCTCACGATGTTTTCCCTCACCGTCAGCGAACTGTAAATTATGCAATGGCGAAGATCATGAGAGAAAACCTCGGACCAAATTAAAATAATAATATTATCCCTTTTAGGCTCGTATTAATATAATAAATATGTGCTATTCCAGACTATAAACTATCTCTGTGCCAAATTTCATTCAGATCCGTTCAGCCGTTCTGGCGTGATTGAGTAACAAACATCCATCCATCCATCTAAACTTTCACATTTATAATATTAAGTGGGATTCATCACAAAGTTGAGATCGATCTTAAGATGCAGTAAACAGAAATCGATCTCAACTTTAAGATGCAATTATTAATACGAGCTTTAATGTCGCACTCCTGGGCACGGGCCTCCCCTCAATGCGAGGGGGATTCAGGCCATAATCCACCACGCTGGCCCAGTGCGGGTTGGTGGATTTCACATGCCTTTCGTAAATTCGTTTAATTTTCTAAGACATGTAGGTTTCACGTCACGACTTTTATCACCATTCAGGGGTAGTCAGAGGCTTGAGTGGTCATACACCACCACATTGTAGAGGTATTAACCAACTCAAAGCCCACGTTTCACCAGATAGTCAGAACCCAACGTGACAGGTGGTGAACCTTGTCGCCGTGTATACAGGAACTGACTATTACCTAATCCCGAGGGATAGGTAGGTTCCCTCACGATGTTTTCCTTCACCGTAATCATTGATAATCATATAAAGTTATGTATCGCACATAGATTGCGAAAATTTCGAGGTTCAGATTAAGAGGTTCGAGCCGGGGTTTGAACCGTGGACCTCAAGCCCGCAAGACGCGTGCTTAAACAATCGGATATCAGTGTATATTGCGACGCAATTCAACTCAGGACAACGGTCATTATACCTGCAAATGACGCCTACGCAATCCTTTATTCTTCAAGAAAAGATTATTGACATCTGAGTCAAACAACTTCCCAAAAGAGACGCGATCACGACGATTGATGAGGAACTGAGATAAGTACATTGTTTTTTAGGGTTCCGTACCCAAAGGGTGCCAACGGGACCCTAATACTAAGCCTACGCTGTACGTCTGTCTGTCTGTCCGTCTGTCAGCGGGCCGTATCTCACGAATCGTAATAGGTAGATAGAGTTCTGAAATATTCACTGAATGTGATTTCTGTTGCCGCTACAACAACAAATACTTATAAAATTTAAAAATAAAGGGTGTCTCGAAACAAGAAATTTGATAGGTATTTTTGACGTTTTTTGCTTCCAACTTATTTCTTTGACGTTGATCTTACATATTTACCTATGTTACGGTGGCATTTTTATATGACTACGGTAGCAAACAAGCGCACGTCCCGCCTGATGCTAAGCAGTTACTGTAGCCTATAGATGCTTGTAATACTAGAGAGAAGTGAGACAGAGGGAGAAGAAGAGGGACTTGGGCTTCCGACTCTCTTACTCATAGTACGAAACGCAGCTGTCATAGGTACCTAGTTATTATTTTACGCCGATCTTCTGCGAGAGTGTGGTAGGTAGGTACTATCCCGGTCGAGCCAGCGCTTGCATGAACTGCAGTCAATTGGCTACAGCTTGGCTCCACCACCATGAAAATATTTCAACCGTCTCGGAAGTTCGCCGTCCATCTTGTTTTTACCCGACTACGGCGGAGGGTTATGATTTTGACCGGTATGTATGTATGTAGGTATGTATGTATGTATGTATGTATGTATGTATGTATATATGTATGTATGTATGTATGTATGTGCATCTGTTCCCACCTAACTTCCAAACGACTTGCCGTAATTTGACAAATGAGGTATCGTTAGAAGCGGCTTAATGGCGCGCTGGTTATAGGCTATGTGACCTCACATAAAATTGCATATGGCGCCCTCTAGAGGACATAATATCATGAACTAAAAAAAAAATTTTTTTTTAATAATACCGTGTGGGGTATCAAATGAAAGAGCTTGATGAGCACATTCCAAAAATATATATATTGTTACCTATAACTCCAAAATAATTAAATAAAAAGTAAGTTTAAAAACTAAAACCCGACTACTGAAAAATCGCGCTCTAAAAAGTATGAAACAAGAAAATATTCTCATCTAGAGGATAGCCGTGGTCCGTGTTCATATGCCATTTGGCCCTAAACGACCTACACGGACCACGGCTATCCTCTAGAAAATATTCTTTCTTGTTTCATACTTTTTAGAGCGCGATTTTTCAGTAGTCGGGTTTTAGTTTTTAAACTTACTTTTTATAGGTATATATTTTTAACACGTTATTACATCAAACCGCCGAACGCGGGAACAACGACCGCCGTTGACCGTACGCGTTCGCAAGGACGTTCTATTTTCAAAAAAAGTGTAATTTTAAAACGCAAACATTCGGCGAATGAAGTTTTGTGTGTGGTGTTTATCAGCCTGTTTATTTTTATGGCGGGAATTGGTTTGTTTTCGTGGGAATATACCCACCTACAAAAAAATCTGATAAAGCAAGGGCATTTTTCAGAATCGTTAGATACCTACCTAACTTTTATCCACCAAATAAATAAATAAAAGACATTTTGACATATAGTAAGTTGTATATGGAAATACGAATCCATAGACAAGACTATTACTTTTATGATCCTAATTCTGTTGGCACAAGAACTAAATATGAAATGAACTAAACACTAAATGCATTGGTATCCTTTTCATAGTCGCAACAAATGAGCGAGACAGATATACTAGATGAGTTAAGACAAAAAATGGGGGGGGGGGGGGGGGAAATTTAGCTCACCGGATGTTCCACTTTTGGACTGGGGTGGCGTTATCTGTCACTTGACTACTGTCAGTGTCACAACAAATACCTACTAAGTATCGCGAGGTCGGCATTAGAGACTGTCTGAACTGTCAAGTGTCAATGTCACGGTCATGTGGCGCCGCCCTGGTGGCAAAAAATACCTGGTCGCCACAAATTTAATGAACCACCCTTTCCAGTTTCATCACCTTTAACCACGGAACCGGAACAGCTATATGTACCTACTATTTATTTTTTACATATCTACCTATTCACCTAAACAATGACATCATTCGCTTGAGTTTTATTAAATTACGTTTGATAATGACTCAACATACCTTAGTTGGTTTACTTCATAAGAAAAAAGTGGAATTGGTAGATACCTACCGAGATACCATTAATTTAATAAATAAACAGGTAGCAATTAGGTACTAATTAAAGTTAAATATTTTTTTATATAGCATATGTAAAAAAAATATAAAGTAGGTATGTACCTACCTTGATTATGAAATGTAATAATAATTATAATAAAATTGACAAAAGTAGCCCTAGTTCCACCTAGTTCAACCATATTAAAAAAAAAAAAAAAAAAAATTGAAAGTAATAGTATTAAGATAAATGATAGATACTAGCTGTTACCATAAGTAAACCAACAACTTGAATAACACTGCAATAAAGAATTAAGGCCGACTGCTTTATAAGGGAACTAACACAACACAAACATAGTATCATGTACCTATGAAGCAACTACTGACATTGGAATGAAGGCTAAGAGTACTGTTGGATGTTGCACTGAATAATTACTAAAATGTATATATTTTTTTATTTAAGAAGGATAATCACATAATTATTATGCTAGTCCTATGGGGCTATGCACACGGAGCAACTTTAGTTGAAGAAACTACCAACTTAGTTGCCGAAACTATCAACTTTTTAATGGGTTTTTGTTAAAGGTTGCCAGCTGTTGCAGAAACAGTTGCCAGTTGCAGCAACAGTTGCCCGTGTGCATAGCCGCTATATTGGTGCTACTGACACTAACTTTGGGACTTAAAAACACTGGACACAATAGGTTGGGCTTCCGACTCTCACACTCATGGCACGAAACGCAGCTGTAACAGCTACTTTACGCCGATCTTCTGTGATAGGGTGGTACTACCCCGGTCGAGCAAGCCCGTATATGAGCTGCAGCCAATTGGCTACAGATTGACTCTACCATCAATGAGTGGAGGTAAAACAAAGAGATGGTTTTTACAGTCAGAAAATCCACTTCGAAGTCAAAATATTTTTGTTCATGTATCAAGCAATTAAGAATAGTCAACATAAATGTTCATGCATTTGTGTGCATGAACATGTCTGTATGTCCAGAGTCTGGGTGTATATGTATATTAAGTATGTATTTACAAATAATAAGTAGTATATGTAGTAATATCAGTTATCTGGTTTCCATAGTACAAGCTCTGCTTAGTTTGGGATCAGGTAGCCGTATGTAAAAAATGTCCCAGGATATTATTATTATAAATATTTTAGTTTTAACACATGCTCGTAGTGCTGATTCTATTGAGAAGAGTCAGGAACCTATTTATAATGTTAAAATAGGTACCTATTGTTAAGAACAAGGTTTAAAAAAATTAATTGTTATATTCAGAAAACAATGACCAGATAGAGGAAGTATAGTTAATGTACATACCTACATATTTAAGGAAATAAAGTTCTTTATAGAGCCAGTTTTGTTTAACTTTTAATTTAAAATTTTGTTATTTAGTCATTACTACATTAGTGCTTTTTTATTACAAAAAATTACCACTACCCTCAATTTGACACATCAACAGTATTTCTGACTCGCTCGTATGTTATGATCATGAGAAGGATAGCAATACAGTTCGTTTAGTTGTGTACCAACATAATCAGCACCATAATCTAGAGAAGCAAGGATGTTCTGAAATATTTTTAATGCATTAAATTAAAAAAAGAATAAGGCCGTAAAACTAGAATGTTTTCTCAAAATCGACTAACGAGTCGATAACAACAAGACTCTAATAAGAATCGATAAAAATATATCTTCGGCGTTTGTTTGAATTAAATATTATAGTGTAGTGTATTAGGGATAACAAAAAAGATTTGAAACCTGTTCGTTTTTTTCTAGACACAATCATTAAAGAAGAATAAATAGAGGTAATTATTAAAAAAAAGGGAGTAATATTTTTAACCTATAACTTTGTATAACCGCATACTGCCCCGTTTTAGAGCTAAACGTTATAATTTCAACAAAGACCGCTGTAGTAAAGTAAGTACACGCTTCGTTACCTCCAATAACGGAAGATAATCCACGAAAACAGGTAAAAGCACTCGCAAAACAGCAAGGTTCACTGTTTTTGCAACGTTCCACTTATCACACTAAATACACAGTAAATACACTGAAATCCGATGAATGTTCACACTTCGATGGAAGCAAACTTAGCGCTGTACACTTTAAATAAATATTTGAACGTAATTTACGAATAAAATTACTGAATTATCATCAAATAACAAGATCATGCGACATAAGAATCTGTTTGTGACTGACTTCTGAGCGATCGAAGTCGGCGTGAAAAGCACACGTCATGCAGACGTTTAGAGAAGGATACAGCTATATGCGAGAAAGAAACGAAGCTAGAACTAGGCGACAGATAGCGTGACTGATTACGAAAGGTGAACCTATCTACGAAGGGTATTTACAGAACTAATTCCGTATTTAGTTGTGTTAATTAAGTGAAAACAGTGATAGTTTTACTTATAATAAAATTATCAAACAAATCAAATATCATCGACATCTATTAGACAATAGCGGTACTGTTTACAGGTTAGATAAGTTTATTGAAAGCAGCGCCATCTAGTGTGAAGTAGCAAAACTATCGCAAAAGTCATTACATACAAATATTGCATAACTAAATCCCACTTTTGTTAGAATGTAACGCCATCTTTTATTAGAATACAGCACCTCTTTTTTCTAAATATTTTTTATTGTACCTACCTATCTAAACCTTGCCATATGGATATGTATACTGCACTAATAATACCATGGACAAGATAATATAATTCGTAATTAATTATACCTGGCTTACCACGAGAAACTGGAATTGGGCATTAAACACTCTGCTGTGTGATGTCATAGAGGGGAAGGAACAAAAAAAACTGGAATTGTTCGGAGTAAACACAAAAACATCGCGGAGAAGTAAACTTTAGTTTTTTGCACACAAAATACATGTTATTACAATAATTAAAGTTGTATAACACACTTCCTGCTTTAGGTAACTAGTTATGATAGATAGGTACCTACCTACCGATGGCTCTTGCTTGCTCTTGCTGCAATTTTATACTACCGTTATTTTAATCAATGATAATATATTAAGAAAAGAGGTAGACAGGTTAGGTACCTACTAATACCTACGTCAAAAAAAACATACATACAGCCGAACATAGAACCTCCTCCTTTTTTGAAGTCGGTTAAAAAGTGTTTACAAATAGGCTTAAATGGCATCAAAACACAGATTAGAAAACGTCGAGGAATTTATGAGGATAGAAATAGGTACCTAAGTACGGCGGGCGCGCACACGCGACTTTTTCTGAAAAAATTAGGTATGCATTTACCTATTTTGTTTTGTTTTTTTCATTCCATGTCCTTTAGTTTCATTTAAGGGTGCGTTCTATTCACTGTTAATTTTGTTATTTTCGTTCACAAATCTCGTTCCAATAGCACCAACTTGTACTAAAAGTGATAATTATTATCGTTTTTAACAGTTTTTGTGGACGAAAATAACAAACATTACGGTGAATGGAACGCAGCATTAGTTGATACCCAGACCAAAATGATAACCAGAGACTGTCTCTGGTTTAGTTTTGTGATGGTGCTAATTCTGTTGTCAATAAACTAAATTAAGTCAAATTTAAAAAAGATTAGGTTGTAGACTGACCTGTTTATTGTTATTGTTATACCTCTTGATGACCACCACCATGTCTTCAGCGCCGGGGCTGAGGCTCCGCATCCTCGGCAACACTTCATCTACCATCATTGTGGACATCTGTCGATGAACAAATGGTGGTAAGTAGGTAATCAATGAAAAACTACATATACTCCACCAAGCCAACTAGGCGCTTGGAGGAAATGTGGCTTCCCCGCACACCCGCCACCGCCTGCAATTTCCCGCCCGCCACGCCTCCCGCACAGCGCCACCGTCTTTTTGTGCGGATAACGTCACATTTTATTAACATCGACCTAGCTAGGATCATGCGCTCGACTAATCATAAAATAAATGTATGATTATTAAGTTAATTAAATTCCATACATTCCATGTAGCCTTTCAGGCCCCTCACTGCCTTTCGGTCAATAAAGCTATGATTTCCTCGGAAAGCGGTACCGTCATATAGCGGTGAATGACGTCACTAGATCGTTGGCTATGTAAACAAAATGGTTCCTAGAGAGCGGTATTGGACACCTCTGTTTACATAGCCAATGTTCTAGTAACGTCATTCACCGCTATATTACGGCCGCTATATGACGGTACTGCTTTCCGAGGAAACCATAGCTTAACTGGCAACCCTCCAACTGTCAAGTTAAATAGAACTTTAGTAGTCCGTGACGACACGCCATAAATAAAAGGCTGAGGTCTAAACGCCAATAAAATGTCTAGATGACAGCAACCGGTTCCGACTTTTTACGTGCCCTCCAAAGCACGGAGATGCTCAGTTCAAAATGCCACATGGTCATGCATGTCTAATTGACCTTGCCAAGCGTTGCTTAAGCTCCGTTCGATTACCGATCAGTGATTGCGAGCACTGAGCGCTTATTCGGGGAATATTAGCGTATTAGCTAAGGGGGAAATCTAAAATAATGAAAAACTATATAATTATACACAGTTACTAACACAAAAGAAAAAGTTACTTATTATTTATAAAAATGTCATAAAATATGTTTCCCACAAATACCCTCAATAAATTAGTACATACCCCAGCAAATACACTAAAACAAAATGTTTTCCCTAACTCTGGGGTAAATTACCCTAAGTTCGCAACCCTGGTTCCATGCCGTTTGACAGCTGTCAATACAAATTGCAAATTGGCGCCAAAACTATATCTTATCGCTTGGCCTTGGTCTCATTTCTTCCTTATTCATTATTGTGTTATCGCTACGTATCAAAGAACTGTTATCAATGTATTGCCGAGTCGAAATGGTGATATAACCTGTCAAAATACTACGCCACTGTATTTTTATGACAAGGCGTGTTTTCGTTTAGCCAATACGTTACACAGATTACTTTATGAACAGCAATTGTAGCACAGCTAGCCGTGACAAGACAAAAAGCAAGATAAATTTGATTTTGTCGATTTAGTTGATTGATTTTGCCTCATTCTCTCTATGCATTTAGTAAGAGAGCAAGCGACATGGTCCGTGACAAGTCTTGTCTTGATGTGAGTACTATAGGTATACCGTTGGTATACCGCAAGCGCTGGACCACGCCCGACCTCCCCGCGCATACCTAAGGCGCGGCACAGCGCTTGCGGTATACCTTTTATAGGCACTAGTCCTTCAGGGCCGAAAAGTTCTCGAGTGGCGGCCGCGCACCGGAAAGCGTAGCGTGGGTAGGCCTCCCACAAGGTGGACCGACGACCTGGTGAAGGTCGCGGGAATCCGCTGGATGCGGGCAGCGCAAGACCGGTCATTGTGGCGAACCTTGGGGGAGGCCTATGTCCAGCAGTGGACGTCTTTCGGCTGAGATGATGATGATGATGATGAGTCCTTCAGGGGCGGATTTAATACTCTGGCTGCACTAGGCCTATGGAAGAATGCCCCCAACCCGTAAAGCACGATAAATGGAATTATCATGTATAAGAATTAAAAAAAATCGGTCTGATACTGAGTCGTGATAAAAGTGATGGTAAGGGGTCTGGTTTTTTAGGGTTCCGTACCCAACGGAACCCTATTACTAAGCCTCCGCTGCCCGTCCGTCTGACAGCGGGCTGTATCTCACGAACCTTAATAGGTAGAGAGTTGAAATTTTCACAGAATATGTATTTCTGTTGCCGCTAAAACAACAAATACTAAAAATAAAATAACATTCGAAAATAAAAGGGGTTACAAGAAACTTGATATTTTTGACGTATTTATTCTACGGTGGTACGGAACCCTTTGTGAGCGAGTCCGACACGCACTTGGCCGGTTATTTAAAATCTTATCTCTTGCCGTCTGGCGTTATAGCCATGTGTGTAAACTATTAATTTTATGAAGGACACCAAGAGGTACACGTCCGCGTCGTCAAGATTATGCGTCAATACTTCATGGCGTACTTGAACAAATATTTGCGATATCATGCCATCTATTTATCTATTATCTATGCATACATACAAATAAATATAATTGAAGTGTTTGTAATGTCAAAATAACAGCTTTCCACAAAACGCATATGAAAGTACATACGCTACTTATAACATAAACGCAATAAAAAAAGTGTTGTCTATCTGTCTGTGTGTTTGTTCCAAGTAATCTCCGAAACGGCTGGACCGATTTTGGCGGGACTTTTCAACTCGGGTAGACGACTCGGGCTACTTTTATTTTAGAAAAATAATTAGGGTTCCAGGTTAACACGCACGAAGGTAGGTTTGGTTTGTTTTTGCTGAATTACGCAAATATTTGTGCATTTACCAAGTGAAGTGCCACCATAAGATTTTTTTATGTCAGTATGCAAACAAGCGTACGGCCCGCCTGGTGTTAAGCAGTTACCGGCCTATGAAGACGATAATGTGAATGACCGCAGAGGTTTTACCATCATTAAGCCCTCGACAGAAACAGGATAATAATATTCTGTGGGTGATATGATGGGTGACACTAATAAATGTGCGTATTTTCCCCTTAGTCATGATTACTTGAAAACTGCCTTGATTTGCATAATTGCATATACAGCGGGGTGACGACATTACTTCAATAAATTTAAACACGATCCCTACTAGTCAACCACAATACTTTAGCCCTCCGCACACGGCGTCGTAACGTAAGCGTATCGTTCTACGCGCGGTGTTGCAGCACTTGCAGTGTATCGTATGAGATGTTCATCGTCATTACGATACTCGTAGCGTGTTGGCGTAAAAAAGCAAGCGTAGATTTTATTTTTTTCATTCCAAATTCGAAATTTATAAGAAAACGTTCTCTTCATAAATTTCGAATTTAGAATGTTTGAATGTGAATGAGAATTCGCCGAGGAATTTATATGTTTGAATTCGCTTACAAAACGATACGTCTACGCTACGAGTCGTGTGTAGAACTCTGCACGTCTCGTACTCGTTGCGTCTTGACGATACGCTAACGAGACGACTACGCTTACGCTCCGTGTGAGAAGGGCCTTAAAATTATCAAATTAGGTTTACTTACATCAAAATAAAAAAAACTAATTTAATGCGGAAATATAAACCTTCCGGAAGAAATTGTCTAAATGACAGCGGAAACCGCAACAAAATCCGTTGCGTAGTTGAGTACAACTATGCGGACAGACAGACAGACTCAAATACCGACTTTGTTTCATACTAGTACTACTAGTACTTTCGTTTCACATATCATCTCCTAGCTTTTTAGGGTTCCGTGGTAATGCTAGGGGGCCATTCATTAATTACGTCACACGTAAAGGGGGGGAGGGGGTCGACGAAATGTGACATTGTGTGACAAGGGGGTGCGAGGGGTCCTAAGTTTTGTGACGTCACATTTAAAAATCTAATATATCTAAGTATTAAAACCGAAATTTGAATTTTTAACGATTTTTTTGTAAATTTCTGAAAATTATAGAAAATATGTGACGTCACACAGGGAGGGGGGGGTCTCGCAAATGTGACCAGCTGTGACTAGGGGGGGGGGTCTAAATATCATGAAATTCGTGTGACGTAATTAACGGATGGCCCCCAAAGAACGTTGAACCCTAAATTTATGCAAAGTTATGATCGATTTCCACTGGCATTTCAAATCAGTATTGTCAAACTCAATAGTTCGAGTCGGAAAGGAAAGGAAAGGAAATTGCTGGCCGCTAAAACACGACAGTAATGAAGTCTCATACAACTTTGCAGACGCCTTTTTTGCAGCGCCGCCGCATCGACTTTGCTGAAGGAAGGTTTGCAAAATAATGACAACATTAGGGCCCGTTGGCGTTGTTGGTTTAGATTCCGCCTATCACGCTGCAGGTCGTAGTTTCGATTCCTACCCGGGACATGCATTTGTGTGCATGAACATGTCTGTATGTCCCGAGTCTGGGTGTATATGTATATTAAGTATGTATTTACAAACAAACAGTAGTATATGTAGTAATATCAGTTATCTGATTTCCATAGTACAAGCTCTGCTTAGTTAGGGATCAGGTAGCCGTGTGTAAAAGAATGTCCCAGGTTTATATTTTATATTATAATCATTTTTGAGTAAATTACATTATCTACGCAACTTGCTCGCGTACCTATAAAACGCGAGATATCTTATTGCTTGATCTCTCGACACTTAACACCGCACTTATCAAATAGGTAAATACTTGAGCGTCAACCATAAACAATTATCGCCAAGTTTATAGATATTTTTTGTCAGTTTACAACGGTTTTAAAAAGCATTTCCCACACTCATCACGAAACTAGATGTGTGTCGTTACATTATTTTCACGAAACGTAACGTAACCGGTTACGGCGAGAGCGTCACCGGTTATTTAATAGGTGATTTTTGTAATTGGTTATTTTTGTAACCCTATGGTTTTCGTCACTACTAGCTTCTTGTATACAAAAATACAAACATTGTTATTTGTTACTTTTAGATGTCTATGGGTGACCGGTGACATAATATCTATGATGTAGTTCGGGCTACAGCTAAATAACCTGTTACAAAAATCATCAGTTACTGGTTCGTCGCGTAAACAGTGATTCGGTGAATTAGCTCGTAACCAGTTAATGTAACCGGTGACGTGAAATAACGCTCACGCCTACATGAAACACAGCTGTAATAGCTACTTTACGGCGATCTTCTGTGAGAGGGTGGTATTACCCCGGTCGAGCGAGCCCGTATATTGGCTATCAACAGCTTAGGTCTACCACATTTATATATCTGGTAATACATTTCATGTTGGTCATTTGCAGTTTACATGTGAGTTTATGTGTGTGTTTATGGCCTGAATCCCCCTCGCATTGAGGGGAGGCCCGTGCCCAGCAGTGGGACGTTAAAAGGGCTACATTATTATTATTTTATTATATGTGAGTGTGTTTATATTCGCTTTACCCAGGTGATACAAAACGAATGCAAAACTGACAAAACAAGGATAATAAAATGACTAATATAATTGGATGACGTTCCACGTCAGAATACCTACATTAACATTAATAATTGGTCACAAACGTGCGTGATTAAATAAATAAAAAATAACGCTTTAATATCGCCAGACTTTAAAGGGGCGTCCATAAATTACGTGAGGCATTTAGGTGGGAGGGGGTCACGTGGGGGAGAGGGGGGTCTCGGCAAATTCTCGGTAAAATTTAGAGAAAACTGGGATAAATTAAGTAAAACATGTTTCTCTCCTACAATATGACTTTTGAAGAATCTCACGTGAGATTAGAGGAGGTTTGAGCAAAATCTCACGAAATCTCACCGAGGGGGGTGGTCGAAAAATCTCAAAAATCACCTCACGTAATTTATGGACGTCCCCTTACACACCAACTGTATGGTCAGAGGATGTCGGGCAGTTACCTTGTGTTCTTGTTGCCAGAATAAGAGCGTGAAGATAGATGTTTGCTCTCTGCAACTTACTGATGGAAGCGTAATAGGTACTTACGAAATGATTAAATCAATAGAACCTATTGACAAAGTAGTACATATTTGTCTAATAGTCGGGTCCGATGGTGCGCGATACCGCGGATTACCTCGCGCACGGCCGACGACCGCGGACATCCAGGAACCGCGCACATAGCTGTTGCGACGGTGCGTCCAGGTGCGCTCTATATCACGCACCCGGTCTGTCATTTTGTCATTCCAAAATACAAAGTGGAAGAGAACGTATCCCGCACCTTTCAAGTTACATACATTTTCGACATGCTCGTCCGTGTTTTCACGGACGGCCACGGACCATCCCGCACGAGCCCGCACCTTTGAAGTTACCGACTCGCCGCGGATCGGGCGCGCAGCGACGAGCGTGTGTGCGCTACCGCACACGATCCAGGGGGCCTACTCGCTTACAAACGAAAACTAAATTTCGGACGAAAATCGCGTATTTCCTACTACGTTTCTCATTGATTCCGACATTTCTTACGAAGGAAAATTGTTTAACGTATAGATTCGACGACGACGAAGACGTCAAACTATTTTCGTTCGTAAGAAATGTCGGAATCAATGAGAAACGTAGTAGGAAATACGCGAATTTCGTCCGAAATATCGTTTTCGTTTGAAACAGAGTAGGCCCTCTGTGCCTTCGCAATGGACAATTCTTAAGAGACTCGAGTCAGACGAAGACGAAGGGTCAGTGATGGATGGGTTTATCTTCCAACGCCACAATTTTTATGAGACCGACTGACGTCTGCTGTCTGCAGCGTTACGCGAAATCGCACCTTAATAGGGAATATGCATGATTTGTTAACCGACTTCAAAAAGGAGGAGGTTCTCAATTCGACTGTTTTTTTGTATTTTATTGTTAGCTCGCCGTATTACTTACTTATTTTGGGGAAAATCTTGGGGGACCTATGCCTATGTCCAACAGTGGGCGACTTTTTTTGAGTGATTCTTTGAAAAAAAGAGTAGGGTAAACCGGGTAGCTATTGACCACTTAAGGATTGCCAACACTTTGTCAGTATATCAAATATTTTGTATAATAGCTACAGTCTTATTAATATTATTTTCTGATTGCTTAATAAACTAACTTGGACTGTATTAACAGTTTTTAGGTAAAACCCAATTATTATGGAAGTTATAGACATTATGGTAAAATATGATATTTTTTAGCCATTTTCTGTTATTAGCCACCCTCTTGCAGTGATTAGTGATTAGCCAGTGCTATAAAGTGTTAAATTGTTGAATTAAACCAAAACAAATACTAATATTAGATACTTCTTGGCCACTTACGTTATGAATAATAACCTTTTCCCGTTCCATTAAACATACAAAATAGTTATTTACTGTTTAAATAACATTCAATAATTCGAATGAATCAAGTGTAAGTCCTTAAGGAAATTGATAAGATTCTTAAATTTTTCAATGAAACTCACACCCTACTTGATAAAACCCACCATAAGTATTTTTATTTTTAAAAACGCTGTTCATGGAGTATTAAAATCGATTGTCTATGGCTAACAGCGTCACTTAGCCAAGTTTCATTGAATTATATTGACAGTAAATAACAAAAAATAAGTTATTTCCTTAAAATGGATTATCACTGCCGGATGGCTAATTACCCCCCGGTTTACCCTACTTAGTGTTAAAAAATAACTTGTTTTGAACGTGTGTCCAGTCTAATAGGTATCCCTTGGAAAATTTGACTAACCACGTTTTCATAAAAAAAAAAATATAACGTCACGACTTTTATCCCCATTCGGGGGGTAGTCAGAGGCTTGAGTGGCCATACACCACCACATTGTGGAGGTATTAAGCCAACTCAAAGCCCACGTTTCACCAGATAGTCAGAACCCAACGTGACAGGTGGTGAACCTTGTCGCCGTGTATACAGGAACTGACTATTACCTAATCCCGAGGGATAGGTAGGTTTCCTCACGATGTTTTCCCTCACCGTTAGCGAACTGTAAATTATGCACATAGATGAAAATTCATCCATTGGTGCATGCCCCACCGGGGATCGAACCTGGGACCTTCTGATTGAGCCCAACGTGTTCGCCCCTAGGCTACAGTCGCAATACAAAAACGTACGTTTTCAAAAAGCACTTAAAACGAGTTTAACTTTTTTTATTGTCACGGATAGTTTTAAATTAGTTCGAGATGTCCAATAGTTTTGGAGATGAGCATTTAATTTAACACATCAACCCTAGTTGAGTATCTACTATGACGTCATAGGTCTATTTGAGGCGAATTCGGTAGTACCTACGCGCTTCCGTATACCTATCACTGAGAAGCTTCAAAAATAAAAAAATAAGATGTGTTGAGTCAGAGTCTGTGAACGCTATCACCAACGCAACCAAAAAAAGTAAAAAAAAAATGGCCGAATTAATGCACGTAAGTACATAACTTCAAAACGATTGATTAAATTTTTGGTGACCGCTTGTTGCAGTGGTTTCAGCGTTGGCCACTCGGCTCACTGCATCGGGTGGTTACGGGTTCGATTTCTGCAAGAGGCAAATTTCGGAAACGGCCTTTTCGTAATTTGCCCAGATCTGGGTGTCACTGGGATCACCCCCAATCCATTGTATGGTAGCCATAGTACAAGCGTTGCTTAGTTTGGGACCATACAGTTGGGGTGTAAGTCTGGCGATATTTATTTATTATTATTACTAAATAATTGGTTGAAACAAAAATGTTTCTCTTCCGTCATTAAGACCATTTGTTGCAACACATCAAGCGATTTTACGAATCATGCATATTCTCTATTTATAGCATAAGATATTCGCGAATTAACACCTGATGCAATAATCTTTTTTGTGATTTAACGCTACCTGTTTATAAAATTTGAAATAATGTCAAGTAAGTAGCGTATTTATTGTGTTACACAATAACATACAGATAATATTACATCAATAGGTATACACGTGCTTCGCATACTATTACGCAATATTACACACACGCAAAAAACGGACGAAAAAATATGTTTTTACACAAACATTTGTCAATTAAATTAACCAAACAAAGATGGCGGATGACGTTTGCGTGGCGGTAGTGTCGCGCGGAGTGCAACGAGTGGGAGTGAGACGACACTAACAATTTCCAACTTTAATTTGCGTAGTTCTTAACTTAATCGTTCAAGGAAACTTTCACTTATCTCACCTATAAATAAGTAAACTTGTGTTTTAATAAAATCTCATAAGTAGTACTTACAGAGGTATCAAGGACAATCCAATTAACACAAATCACAACACGAAACAATATTTCCAATGAAATAAAGATTAAATATCAGTTTTCCTGATTTAGGAAAATGTAAACAAACTTATAACGTCACCGAGTTGGGGAGTCGCGAGGGTGGAAAATAACGGATGTGGGAAAAAGATTTCGAAAATAGTCGGGTTATACGCTCAGCGCACAGGCGCACGCGTCGGCGGGCTGATACTGACTGACAGATAACCACATTTTTGCGCGTGACGTATCCTTCAATTAACTATACTCGCTATATCTATATTTATTCGTATTTGATATCCATTATCAAGTTTTTGTTATCACAAGTTTTGGCGAAGATAAGGTGTTGCTTGTTAGTACCGACTTTTCGATAACAGATGGCGGTAGCTGTACGTAGAAGCGTTTCAGATTCAGATGACTACTTAGATGATACAATACGATGACTCATAATCACTTGGATAATAGATAGGTAATAGGTGGTAAGTAGGTATTTAGAATAACACTAGCTGTGCTCGCGACTTTGTACACGTACATTTTTGAAAAAGATTACAAGCGTTTAAGCCCGCGCGGAATTTAATTGGTGTTTATTTTAACCCTTATTATTTTTGCTCTCTCATCGTAGGTATGCTGCTGTAAGGGCCACCGCTGACTTGCTACTTTTAGCATCGGCGATCGGCGATTTTGATGCTGCGTCTCGCTCGTTCGCGCTCGAAGAAACGCGATACAGCATCGATACGTCACAAAATCGCCGGTCGCCGATGCTAAAAGTAGCAAGTCTGCGGAGGCCCTAATAAATAATTTACGCCGATCTTCTGTGAGAGGGTGGTACAAACGGACACAAACGGTACAAACGGACAAACAAACGAGTTTGTCCGTTAGTAGCATATTTAATTTACCTACAACATTAGTCAGTTGAACGCTTGAATTATGTTTTTGATTCTAAACATTATATTTCTAAGTGCAAATAAATGTTGCAACTAATTTAATTTCATTCTTTTGTATCTCTTAGAATAAAAGATTAACTATTTATATGACAATTATGTTTTGTTTACATACCTATTATTTCTGAGGGGCTATGGGCTGAGGGGACATTTTTCCACCATTCCGCGAACGACTGAGTCGTACCGTGTCCATGGGCTCTATTTAGTAGGACACACTATTATCGACGTCACGTGTCTCCCTACTTGGTAATGTATTTAACATGCATAATAGTTTTTATCGTTGTCCATAAAAAAATGAATTAATTTAGTAGGTAATAAAACATGTAAGTACAAATTAATATTCTCATTAATTTAGAACGAATGTGAGAATTAACACACAAACATGCATTTGTTTTTACTTCTACTATTTTATACGGGTAAGTTTATTTTATAAATTATATTTAGGTACAATCAGCAACATAAATTTCTGAGCATTTTTATTTTTTAAATAGCTTACGAACTTTTGTGTTGCATCTAATCCATGATTTTACTTTATCTAAATATGCTATAAAATCATATTTACAGGGTGAATTTGAAATCATGGGCATCCTTTTAAACTATGACTCAGAACATTTCTAAAATAAATACAAAAATCTATTGATAATGAAATATTGCTTGAGTAAGCAAATATGCAAACCAATTAACTGTTATACCTTACCTGGGCAATACATTTGTATTAATTGATTTGTTGATAAATATTCCCTAAATATGGAATCATGTGTAGAATCACCCTTTAAAAGGATGCCCATGATTTCAAATTCACCCCGTATATTTTGCTAATGTTTGCTTTGGAGAATGTTCAACGACGTTTATAAAATAAGTCAAAACAAAAATGTTGTATTAATGTAAGCTAGAGGAAATACCTATGAATAGTTTAACATCGATTTTAGTGTTACCACCGGTTCGTAATGTTGCTTCCATTGAGAAGAGCCGGCAAGAAACTCAATGGTTACTCTTTTCAATAGAAAAAGAAAAATTGTGTACATTTTCTAACATTGTTAAAATTTCAATTTGTTCAGTGACTTACGTTGCTGACTGTACTTGTATGCTGTTGGCCGGTAGACTCCATATAAAAAAGGCAGCAGTTTTACGCTGCTTTTTCTTTACTAAAGTAAAAAAAGCAGCGAAATCTTAATTAAAAATCTTAAACACTTGCACCCGGCATAATAAAAAAAAACGTATGCGGTCAGAACCTCTTTTCTTATTTTTATATAAAATTAATATTCACTTGATATTTATTATCCGATAATATCCGAACTACGAACGGAACCGAACGCCTAAAACGCGTAACGTTTTTTCCTTACGTGACGATTTCTACCAGGCAACTCCTAACGCAAGCCGCGTTAAGGAACATTGTTCCAAAAACCCAAGAATGTAACTAGGTACTGTACTGCTGCGGAAGAACAGCAGTGCTTTTGCCAAACAAACTTACCCGCGACATAACACATCTGAGGGCCTACTCTGTATCAAACGAAAACGAAATTGCGGACGAAAGTCGCGTATTTCCTACTACGTTTCTCATTCATTCCGACATTTCTTACGAACAAAAATTGTTTGACGTATAGATTCGACGACGATGAAGACGTCAAACAATTTTCGTTCGTAAGAAATGTCGGAATGAATGAGAAACGTAGTAGGAAATACGCGAATTTCGTCCGCAATTTCGTTTGAAACAGAGTAGGCACTCTGTTATTGCACTCGCATTTCGACAAAGGCGTTTTGATGCGTATTATACATAGAAGATGTGCGTATTGGCAATACCGACGATTTCAACAATATTTTCTTGGAATGACCGAGCCGTACGGGGCCATCCGTAAATTACTTCACACGTAAAGGGGGGGGAGGGGGTCGACGAAATGTGACATTGTCTGACAAGGGGGTGGGAGGGGTCCTACGTTTTGTGACGTCACATTTAAAAATCTAATTTGGCTAAGTATTAAAACCGAAATTTGAATTTTATACGAACATTTTTGTAAATTTCTGAAAATTGTAAAAAATATGTGACGTCACACAGGGAGGGGGGGTCTCGCAAACGTGACCAGCTGTGACAAGGGGGGAGGGGTCTAAAACTCATGAAATTCGTGTGACGTAATTAATGGATGGTCCCTACTATGTCCATGGACGTTTAGTAGGTGTAGGACAAACTATTTTGGACAGTGTGTCAGTGTCTCTTTCTTTTTAATGTCTTTGGATAAAGCATACAGCCTGCCTCATGTGAAGCAGTTACTGTAGCTTAAAGATAGTTCCCATACCAAAGGCTTTAGGGCCTCCGCAGACTTGCTACTTTTAGCATCGGCGATCGGCGATTTTGATGCTGCGTCTCGCTCGTTCGCGCTCGAAGAAACGCGACGCAGCATCGGTACGTCACAAAATCGCCGGTCGCCGATGCTAAAAGTAGCAAGTCTGTGGAGGCCCTTAGTCGTTGCCAATCTGCAGGATTATTATATTCATAAATGTGCGTGAGTGTGGGCAATTGGAACAAAAGTGGTAAACCAAGAAGTCTCGTAATTTGTCAGTAGGTAATGTATCCGCCAATATTAATAAGGTTTGGGGGGTTTGGGGGTAGACCTAGCCAAAGGTCTTCTTGTGCTTGCCACATTCAACCACTTGGAAATATTGATTTTACTTGAAACTGGCTATATGCGAAAAGCGAAGCCACAACGAAGAAAAAAAAACATATTTTTGTTGCAAACCATAGACAGTAGTAATAATAATATTTAATACAACGTCACGACTTTTAACCCCATTCGGGGGTAGTCAGAGGCTTGAGTGGCCATACACCACCACATTGTGGAGGTATTAACCAACTCAAAGCCCACGTTTCACCAGATAGTCAGAACCCAACGTGACAGGTGGTGAACCTTGTCGCCGTGTATACAGGAACTGACAGACTGACGTGACTGGGAGGACTGACAGTAGTATTTTATTTTAGTATTTTACTACGTGCAAACTGGTGGGGCTAGCACACGCCCCAAGACAAAACGTTTGTCACGCATTTTATCGCTCCGAGTCGCTCTCTCTGTCACTTAATCCATAGGAAAGACAAAATCGATTTATCTTGCGTTTTGTCTTGTCACGGTCGGCTGCGTTAGCGTTACTATAGTATCGGCACGCTACGATGGCCGGTTTGACATGTGGAAGGGGGAGAGGATGAACTTTATTATAACGGAATAAGATTATTTTTTTGACATTCCTATTTTCTTAAACGGCCTGTCTTATTCCGTTATAATAAGGTTCATTTTCTTCCCCCCCCCCCCCCCCCCCCCCTCCACATGTCAAACCAGCCATCGTAGTGTGCCGGTATTATAGTGCTGGGGTTATGCTATGGGTTTCTCCAATAGCGACGCCATCATATAACGGCCGCACTAGAACATTGGCTACGTAAACAGGTACATTTTGTTTACATAGCCAACGTTCTAGTTACGGCCGTTATATGACGGCGCCGCTATTGGAGGAACCCAGCGCTTTAGGTGTGTCCCGTTTCCACAGCTGTCAAAATGTCCACATCGTCTCTAACTTGACAAAAAAATACTCTACTATGCGATTAAAATAAGAATAGGACCGACCTAGCCCCATGTTGTGACGTCACAACTGGAACTTGTACTGGCTCTCGGCGAACTTCACTCAGAAGTACAGTACTTGGTACCGTACTTATATGAGTGAAGTTAGTCGATAGCCCGTCCTATTCTTATACACCGTGTTTATGTTCATTTGCTTTAACTTCGACATAATGCTTGGAACATTACCATAAACTTATCCCTTAAACCGTTTTACGATATTCGAAAAAAAAAATCGTTATCCCATACAAAATAATTAAATAGTTAATTGATGGCTATTGTAAAAGGTCCTTATTAAATTAGTATTGTCAATTTGACGTGACACATGCGAGAAAAGTAAAAACAACATCAAAACCACAGATTAGAGAAGTTGACAGATGTAGTCTTGGCAACAAACGAAGTGAAGCCAGGTGGCATTATATGTGTGCGTGACAACTAGGAGCGGTACTAGGGAAACATACATTTGTGTGCGTGTAAAGTTGTGTAGTTATAGGGCGAGATTGTATTCGCTTTTTTGTTTTGTATTTGCTTTGGTGGCTTCACTTTCGTGTTCTATGCGCTCCATCTGTAGCTCCTAAATCTGTGATCAAAACGAACTCATTTTTTATTTAAACCTTGTCGTACATAAGGAACATTGAAAACTCTTTACTTACGAACGAGACGAAAATAGTATTTGGTTATAAATTAAGAAGATTTCACACTGGTTTAACTTAGATTAGTGATTAAATTTAGATTTTAAATAATTTGAAAACGGTACGAGTTAGGCAGTTAGTTTCTTTGAGAAATTAACTCAATAAGACGTAAAGAATTTACCCTTAAAGTTAAAGCAAATGAACATGAACACGGTGTATTAATCGCATTGTATGATTGTGTTCGCCAGGCGCGGACGCGTACCAAGCAGCGGAACTGACGGGGGACACACGGGCAGCGGCGTTACATATCCTTAACATTACCAGAGACATAACAATAGACGCCACGAACCAGATGAGAGCGCTAGAACACCTGAAACAGAAAAACATGGGAACGGCGCAGTACGATGTACGCACACGATTAAGGCCCCGCCTCCGGCCGAGCGTTTTGGCCGTCTTGATTGGTCGAGACACAAACCCCGCCCACTTTTGTTGCGAAAATATCGAAAATCATTAATTGTGGCGAGCAAAACTATTGCATAACCAAATTCGGACTTATTTTTTTTAGGTATTATCCTTCTCCATTATTTTGGTGAAAAAAATTATTAAAAATTCCAAGCCGTTTAGAAGGAGATAGAAATTTTAAGACGAAAACAGCTTCACTTTGATATTTTTTTTCACATAGTAAAAGAGCATGTAGCACTTTTTTCCTGGTAATTTTTTAAAGATGAGAATTAAATAAATACAGTGATATTTTTAAAAAAAAATTTACTCCACTCGTCTAAGAGGAGATAGCATTCAAACATGCCTCGTTAGGTGCCGATCCAGTCTTAAAATAAGAATGGCCGGCCTAGCGCCATGTTGTGACGTCACAACTGGAATTGGTACGGCTCTCGGCTGACTTCACTCATAAGCACAGTACTTTATATGGGTGAAGTTAGCCGAGAGCTCGTCCTATTATTATTTTAAACGCATTGTATACTACTTCACCAAGCCAACTAGGCGCTTGGCAGAGTTGGGCAAAATTTAATTGCGATTAATTATTTGCAAATTGCAGGTGATGTCACAATTAACAATTAATTGTGATTTGTTCGCGATTGACAAACAAATCAAAATTAACTGTTAATTGTGACACCACATGCAATTTGCAATTAATTAATTGCAATTAAATTTTGCCCCACTCTGGCGCTTGGGTGACTTGCGGCTTCCCCGCCCGCACACCCGCCCCCGCCACCTTGCTTTGTTTTGCCTTTTTAGGGTTCCGAACCCAAAGGGTGCCAACTGTCCGTCTGTCTGTCCGTCCGTCTGACTGTGGGCTGTATCTCACGCAACGTAAATAGATAGAGAGTCGATTTTCACGGAATGTATATTTCTGTTGCCGCTACAACAACAAATTGGTACTCAAAATCAGAGTTGCAAAAAAACAGGAAATTTAAAATGAAAACTGATTAAAACGTGTTTAAAACATTGATTTAAATTAGAAGGAATAAATCACCGTGTTTCAAACATGTTTTAAATGATTAAAACATGTTTTAAACACCGTGTTTAAAACAAGGTGATTTTTTCGTAACAACCCTACTAAAAATAAAATCAAATTTAATTAAAAACAATTGGGTCCGTATACAACAAACTTGATATTTTTGATGTTTTTTATTCTACGGTGGTACGGAACCCTTTATGTGCGAGTCCGACACGCACTTGGTCGGTTTTTTGTGTGGTTGACGTCACATCTGACAGGCGCCTAGTTGGCTTGGTAGAGTAGTACCAGCTCCCCTAGACAAGTGGCTTCGACTACAAGCGTTTCTATAAATCGCTACGCTTCATGTATGGAAATGACATAAATCACGTGATCTACTTATCGACTTGTAATGTCATTTCCGTTTTGTAAAAACGCTTATATAAGAAGCCACTTGTCTAGGGGGGCTGTGGGAGTACTATGGATTTATACAGGATGTTTCAGTGCGAAATAGTAAAAATAATATTTGGGGGTATACATTTTTTATTTAAATTCAAACACTTTTTTCAAATATATTTTCCCGCCAATTCTTATAAAAATGTTTTAATATTTTTTTTATTACAACGCTTTACTTTAATACTATTAGCAATAGGCAATCCACAAATGTAGATAATTCGCAACAAAAAGAAAGTAGCCCTAGCCTATGTTCTGCTCCAAGGTCATATCTATCTCCATACCAAAATTCATCAAAATTGGTTCAATGGTTTAGTCGTGAAAGCGTAACAGACAGACAACAGAGTTTATTTTCTTGTATTCCCATTCGGGGGTAGTCAGAGGCTTGAGTGGCCATACACCACCACATTGTGGAGGTATTAACCAAATCAAGCCCACGTTTCACCAGATAGTCAGAACCCAACGTGACAGGTGGTGAACCTTGTCGCCGTGTATACAGGAACTGACTGTTACCTAATCCCGAGGGATAGGTAGGTTTCCTCACGATGTTTTCCCTCACCGTCAGCGAACTGTAAATTATGCACATAGATGAAAATTCATCCATTGGTGCATGCCCCACCGGGGATCGAACCTGGGACCTTCTGATTGCTAGCCCAACGTGTTCGCCCCTAGCTAGGCTACAGTCGCTTACTTCGTCGCTAATTATTATTTTAAAGCATAGATTCATTTTAGTTTCCGCGAGAGCGCTCCAATAAAACTACTCTAATACTACCGCACTTATAAAATGCGGCAACTGATTCCACGCAAATTTTTGAGTACTTCAGTACATCGCACAGCAAACATTGTATGAAACTGACAGGCCGCAACGAAAATAAGTTGCCGCATTTCTGGAAATGATTTTTCTTAGTAGGGTATCTAGATAAAGCGCTCGCGCGAAACTTTTATAAATCTATGTTTTAAAGATTGGATACACGATATGTATGATTCAAAAAAAGTACCAGCAAATGATAGACCGGTACAATATTAGTCTCAACATGGAACATGAACTGTTTGTAATTGAACACCTCATGTATTTGGAAGAAATAGAACATCTGTATTTCGAGTTGGAACATTACGGTAAGTGATTTTCATTGACGATTATTTACACACTATTTATCTAATAAAAAAATATAACGTCACGACTTTTATCCCCATTCGGGGGTAATCAGAGACTTGAGTGGCCATACACCGCCACATTGTGGAGGTATTAACCAACTCAAAGCCCACGTTTCACCAGATAGTCAGAACCCAAAGTGACAGGTGGTGAACCTTGTCGCCGTGTATACAGGAACTGACTATTACCTAATCCCGAGGGATAGGTAGGTTTCCTCACGATTTATCTATTTAACATTATTTGACGGGCCCGTTAGCGTGGTTGGCGCGGAGGCGCCATTCACGCTGCTGGTCGTAGGTTCGAGTCCTACCCGGAACATGCATTTGTGTGCATGAACATGTCTGTATGTCCCGAGTCTGGGTGTATATGTATATTAAGTATGTATTTACAAATATAAAAGTAGTATATGTAGTAATATCAGTTATCTGGTTTCCATAGTACAAGCTCTGCTTAGTTTGGGATCAGGTAGCCGTGTGTAAAAATGTCCCAGGATATTATTATTATTATTATTTAACACAACAGGCCCCTAGACAACCCCAGTAGCAAATAAGGTCGGTGACGAAAAAAAGACGTCAATCTGAGGTCAATTTAGGGTCAGTGACGTAAACGACTTTATGACGAAGACGTACGTCGTAATGCTACAAGGGAAGTGGCTGTCTACAATCGTTTCAACAAAGCGCTACGCTTAAATGTATGGAAATGACATTAAAAGTCGATAAGTAGATCGCGTGGCTTATGTCATTTCCATACATGAAGCGTAGCGATTTGTAGAAACGCTTGTAGACGAACGCCACCAAAACACTAAATACTTAAAGGTGGTAGAGCCAAGCTGTAGCCAATTGACTTCAGCTCATATACGGGCTGGCTCGGGGTACTACAACCCTCTCACGGAAGATCGGCGTAAAGCTATTACAGCTGCTTTTCGTACGATGAGTGAGAGAGACGTAAACCCAACCCCCCCTTCCCCTCCATCCATCCCACTCCCCTCGGCAATGTGCGACCAATGCCTTTGGTATTGCAAGCGTCGGCTACGGTAACTGCTCAACATCAGGCGGGCCGTACGCTTTTTTGCCACTGCAGTCCTATAAAAAAAACTTGGCCTGCATCACTTATTTGGCCGGCATTTAGAATTTTCATTTTTCAGTCAACATGCTCCATGAAACTGAAAGGAAATATGGAATCTATAGTTCACCGCATGACAAATATGACGACATCAGTTTGACGAACTCGTCAGAACTTGCCTACGGGAACCACGTCAAGAAGCCGACGAAGTAAGTCAAGATATTCAAAGTTGGTGTAGTACCCTCTCACAGATGATCGGCGTAAAGCAGCTATTACGGATGCGTTTCGTACGATGAGTGACAGAGCCGGAAGCCCAAATTTTTTTTTTTTTTTTTTTTTTTATTAAAAGGGGCTTGCTCTTGGCCTCGATTATGCCGCCGGGGCAAAGATGAGGTCGACGGTGGAGCGAGCGCACCCAGAAGATGCCTGTTCAACCTACTTTTGAAAAGATTTGGATTGTACGTGTCGCCGCCAGCTGGTTTAATACGCCATTAAATTGGGCGGCTAGGCCGTTCATTAAACGCCGGCACTCAATTGAACGCCTAGGCCATTCGTTGAATGGACACATATCTAAATGTCTAACGAGTTGGCTGGTTGAAAGCTAGCCTTTTGGAGAAAGCTGAAACAAAAGCCGCCGGGTCATCTAAATTTAATTCATTTTTTTCGCAATGGAATGGCGTATTAAACCAGTTGGCGGCGACATACGCACTCGGAAATACAGACGCCGGCGACGCCGGCAGGGAGTTCCACTCCTTGGCTGTGCGCATTATGAAAGATGATTTATAGCGCTGTGTGCGGATATGAGGAATATCAACCAAGTAGGGATGAAGGGAGCGTCCATAAATTACGTGAGGCATTTATAGGGGGGAGGGGGTCGAGCAAAATCTCACCAAATCTCACGTGGGGGAGAGGGGGGGTCTCGGCAAATCTCACATAATTTATTTTACCTCAAAAAACAGTGTATAATTGCAAGAAAGCTGGGTTTTTTTTTAATTTTTTTTATACTTAACTTTAAGTTTTTTAATGTTAAATTAAGTAAAACATGTTTCTCCTCTAGCACTTAGCTTTTGAAAAATCTCACGTGAGATTAGAGGGGGAGGGAGGGGGTCGAGCAAAATCTCTCGAAATCTCACCAAATGGGGACGGGGGGTCGATAAATCTTTTACGTTTTACGTTTTTTTACGAACCATAAACATACCTGTTTGTTACGTTTCCATGGCAACGGTCAAATAACAAATATAATGACGATAATACCGGGTAATAATACATTGTATGTCTAGTAGCTCTTGCAGTACGACAAATCCGATTTTGCTCGAAGAAGGTTTGTGAAATAATGACAACATTATGAACTTTTTTGAGTAAAAGCATATTACTGATTGCATATGAAATTATGAATGGTATACATTTTTGTCTGTCTGTTCCTACGCCAGTTGACATGCAGGCAACACGGAAGTATCACAAATAGTGATGGGATGTTCTCGAGAACATTCTCACCCTCGGAAACTTACGCGGAAACTTACTCGTGAGAATTTTCGAGAATCTTATATTTTGGGTGACGTTATCCTAACTTTCAATCTAAAAAAACAATTAAAACCACCATACTTGCATGTTTAATGAGGTTTATGCCAAATTTAACATGCTTCAGAAGATAAATTCTCGAAAATACTCACGAGTAAGTTTCCGAGGGTGAGAATGTTCTCGAGAACATCCCATCACTCACACACAAATATTCGAAGGCCTGTAATTGAGAAACTATTTTAGTTAAGTACGTATAGTTGGTCTGCACCAACGACTACATTCAGCTACCTTAGGGCCACAGCAAACACGCTACTTTTAGCATCGGCGATCGACGATTTAGTCGTTTAGAAGCAAATGCAGCGACCAGTCTCAAAATCGCGCGATTTTGATACTGCGATCGACCGCAGAGAGTCACCAAAACGCTATGCAGTCTCAAAATCGCCGAACGCCGATGCAAAACGTAGCATGACAGATATGCTAGGTACTTTTTGCATCGGCGATCGGCGATTTAGTCGCTTTTAGCATCGGAGCAGTAGCTGCGTCCGAACGCCGAGAGTCGCCAAATCGCGATGCAGCGTCGATACAGTCGCAAAATCGCCGTTCGCCGATGCAAAAAGTAGCATGTCTGCGGTGTCCCTTATATGTATATGTAGTTATTATTTCGTAGTTTTGAGACATCCTATATAATTTCATTGATTGGTGTTCAGTGGGGCTACACACGTCAAGACAAGACTTTTGTCACGAATTATGTCGCACCGAGTCACTGTCTCTCTTTCTAAATGCATAGAAGAGAATGACACAAAATCGATTTGTCTTGCGTTTTGTCTTGTCACGGTGCGGTCGGCTGTGCTAGTGCTGTTGATCCTAACCGTCATATCTTGCATTCTTGCGTCCACAGTAAACCGAAGAAACGGCCATCTAAATTCAAAATGGCCAAGTATTTAAAAAAGAGAAAAAATAAAAAGGGAGCCAAGCATAACATGAATAGCATGATGCAAAACATGTACAAGCACACGACGAAGAGAAGCACTCGCGATTGGTGGCCGATTGAGTACGGATGGGAGATTGAGTACGAGTGGTAGCCGGTTGGCTACCAGAGTGTTTTTTTTATAGAACTGCGGTGGCAAACAAGCGTACGGCCCGCCTGATGTTAAGCAGTTACCGTAGCCTATAGATGCTTGCAATACCAAAGGCATACCTTATCTGTATAAAAAATAACGCACTTTTGAAACGTCCTGTAAATCGATTAAACTTAAATAAAAAAGTTTGACATTCAGTTTTGTTTTAATAAATCACAGGCATAATCTCAATTTTAAAACCAATTTTTCTTTTCTAAAATGGAATCAATCAATGTTTATAGCAATAAAAAAAACGGCCTATAAAATGCCCAAGGCATAGCAATTTTTTTCTAGCATAATCCATGGCAATTTTTTTTATGAATTCCGCGAAATTTCAGTGAAATGATCACATTTAAACCATTCGTGACCATTATACGACAATTGGCTGGATTTACTAAGGATTCTGTTAGAAAATCAGAAAGAAATTAATTGCTTTTGCAGAATTTGTAGTTTTTAAGTAAGAATAAAACCGGCTGACAGCATATCATTACAATGGAAGTGTGCTGATTCTGTTCTGAATACAAAAACTAAACTAAACATGACCATGGTATAATAAGATCAGCGCCCTTACCATTACCTGTTTATGACTCAGTTGTAGACCTAAAATGACCTGCCATGACAGCTAAAGTCTGATTAATAATTCAGTGGAGTAAAATGACAGCTATAAATGTGAATTTATATTTTAATTGAATTTATTTTTTCTGCATGTCTTTAGACATGTGAAATCCACCAACCCGCATTGGGCCAGCGTGGTGGATTATGGCCTGAATCCCCCCCCTCGCATTGAGGGGAGGCCCGTGCACAGCAGTGGGACGTTAAAAAAGGGCTAAATTACTTTTTACTTTACTATTTTTTATAAGTGATCATGTTTTTGTTATTCTTTAGTAAATTAATTTGAATTAATATGAAGCAGGCAGGATCATAAAAACAATTCATGATGAACGGATCAAATTAATTTTACGTTTGACATAAAAAGCTGTCATTTTACTCCACTGAATTATTAATCAGATTTTAGGTCTCGTGCCTAAATTGACTTCATCGACTGTGGTGTGGTAAATGAGCTTTATTTGTATTGAAATCGTCATTTTAACAACACAGCTCGTGACGTAAATTGGGCTATCATCACGCCACAAGCAAAACAACTTCTGCAAACGCAATTCAGTTTATTTACTGATTTTCTAGCAGAATCCGTTTTAATCCAATCCAAAATTTCCGTGAAACTGTCACGAATGGCGTAAAATGCGTGACTATTTTACAGAAATTTTACAGAATTCTGAATTGCTTTTGCAGAATTGCAATTGAATAACAATAATGGCCTGCGTACATTGGCGGACGGCATGGCAGAGCATTTTTAATTTCGTCCGCCAATGTGCGCGTTCATAGTAAAGAGTTGAACAATCCAGTGTCAATTTGTTCACACTAAAATAACTGAGAATCATTCTAGCTCACGCCTTCCATCTACGATCAAAGGAGTCCATATTAAACGACCTATCATGGCCTCTAAAAGTTAAACTACTGAACCGAACATCACTCCTCTTTAAGAAAGGGGGAGAGAGAGATGAGACGCCAAAACCAAGACGGGTCGGTATAGAAGCATTGGTGATCGGCCGTCAGGATGAAACTTCATCGCCCGCGCAGGTATAACGTCACGACTTTTATCCCCATTCGGGGGTAGTCAGAGGCTTGAGTGGCCATACACCACCACATTGTGGAGGTATTAAGTCAACTCAAAGCCCACGTTTCACCAGATAGTCAGAAGCCAACTCCCCGCGCAGGTAGGCTTTGGTAAAAAATATCAATATACCGATAGTTTTTCAGAAAATAATCGATGTAAATCATCGATATCGATATTCGGTAATGATTCAGATTATAAATTCGATATTTTTTTAATGCGCGCTGCAATTTTCTAAATTAATTTTCACTTGGGGTAAAAATATCGGAATATCGATATTTTTTCACTACATCATTTAATTTTGTTTTATTTATAGTAATTATAGGTTTTTCTTTTTCATTTATTTTTTATTTTGTTTGTACTTAAGGGGCATGTCACAGCTGGTCACATTTGCGAGACTCCCCCCTCCCTGTGTGACGTCACATATTTTTTACATGTTTCAGAAATTTTCAAAATGTTACTTATACAGTTCAAATTTCGGTTTTAATACTTAGATATTTTAGATTTTTAAATGTGACGTCACAAAACTGAGGACCCCTTCCACCCCCTTGTCACACAATGTCACATTTCGTCGACCCCCTCCCCCCCTTTACGTGTGACGTAATTTATGGATGGCCCCTAAGTAGTTTATATGTATTGTTATTTAAGAATTTTATAAGTATTAAATAAATATTCATATTTATCGATATCTTTTAAAACTATCGATACGATTTAGAAACATAGTTTTTTTTTTCATTTGCCCATCATAGCAGGTGTCTGACAAGAACGTGGAAGATGACAATGACATGAGAATCAAACTCTTTCGTTTGATGTATGAGACGGTAAGAGATAGCGACTTAAAAGTCAAGAGAGCCGAACTAATCAAGTCCCACTACTCAAACTCAAGTGTCTTTGAGATCGGTTACCTAATGGGGGATGTTACGGATAAATTTAACATCATGACTGATATTTCAATGACTCTAGTGAGGTTGTACGATGACTGGAAGCCGATAGAGCATATAAACGCGTATGAACAGATAGCTAATCAGGGTATTGAAGTCAACCATCTGATTGATATGATGAAATCGATCAGTAAGAAAGAAATTTTAGGGAATCATACTACGCCCGGCTACTTTTGAGATTTTAATAAAATGTAGAGTTTTATTGTGCCTTTATTTTATAAATAATAATATCCTGGGACATTTTTTACACACGGCTACCTGATCCAAAACTAAGCAGAGCTTGTACTATGGAAACCAGATAACTGATATTACTACATATACTACTTTTTTATTTGTAAATACATTCTTAATATACATATACACCCAGACTCGAGACATACAGACATGTTCATGCACACATGCATGTCTCGGGTAGGAATCGAACCTACGACCTGCAGCGTGAAAGGCGCCTCCGCGCCAACCACGCTAACGGGCCCGTCAATATCGCCAGACATATGTATTAATAAATGCATCTCAAAGTTGAGATCGATCTTAAGATGCAGTTTTGATGTGTAATGAATGGAACATCTGTCAAAAACAGCATCTTAAGATCGATCTCAACTTTGAGATGTATTTGTTAATACGAGCTTTACACACCAACTGTATGGTCCCAAACTAAGCAACGCTTGTACTATGGCTACTATACAATGGTCTTAGGGCGATCCCAGTGACACACAGACCAGGGAAAGACGAAATGGCAGTTTCCGAAGTCTGCCTCAGGCGGGAATCGAACCCGCGACCACCCGATGCAGTGAGACGAGCGGCTAACGCTTAAACCACTGCGCCAATAGCGGTCCGACTGACCGAAGAAGTTGTTCGATCTTGTCCATTTATGGGACTAAAGTGGCAACTTTGCGTACAGCCCATCTGATGTTAAGCAGTTACCGTAGCCTATAGATGCTTGCAATACCAAATGCTGTTCGTTAGTAAGCGTAGGTTTAAGGCGCGAGAGCTAGAGAAGGGTGGAAAAACAGAATGAGCTTTTTGTAAGTGTAACAATATAACGCCACGACTTTTATCCCCATTCGGGGGTAGTCAGAGGCTTGAGTGGCCATACACCACCACATTGTGGAGGTATTATCCAACTCAAAGCCCACGTTTCACCAGATAGTCAGAACCCAACGTGACAGGTGGTGAACCTTGTCGCCGTGTATACAGGAACTGAGTAAGTAAGTAAGTTTTGTAAGTATGGGATTTTTTAATGAACTCAAGACCAGGGGGCTAAAAAGGCCTCTATAAGAAAAAAATGTGGTGATATAATGGTGGTTTGATGGCAGTAGAGCCAAGCTGTAGCCAATTGACTGCAGCTCATATACGGGCTGGCTCCACCGGGGTAATAGGTACCACAGAAGATCGGCATAAAGCAGCTATGGGCCTCCGCAGACTTGCTACTTTTAGCATCGGCGATCGGCGATTTTGATGCTGCGTCTCGCTCATTCGATCGCAAAAAAAAAGTAGCAAGTCTGCGGTGGCCCTTACAGGTGTATTTCGTACGATGAGTGAGAGAGCCGGAAGCCCAACCCCCCCTTCCCCTCCCTCCGACCCACTCCCCTTCAGATCGACAACGAGCGAGCGATGCCTTTGGAATTGCAAGCGTCTATAGGCTACGGTAACTGCTTAGCATCAGGCGAGCCCAGTGGCGTAGCTTGCCTTAGGGGGCCCTGTATCAGAATTTGTTGGGGGCCCCTAATGAAGGTTAAATAATGTTCACACACGTTCAGGGCCCCTGTTGCCCGGGGCTCCGTATCATTGATACGGCGGTAGCTATAGTTTGATTTTTAATTAGACGAAGCAAACTGACAGCTAAAGATGTCACTGTTCTATGAATTTGAACCTTATTTGTTCTATTTATATCGAAAAGTGAAATTAGCACCTGTCAGTTTACTTCTTCTAATTAAAAATCAGACTATACGCCCCTGGGCGGGCGGTACGCTGGCTGCCACCTCAGTCCTATAAAAAAAACATTTTTGTTTGGCACCATCAATTCTTTAATTAGGTAACTAATAAAATGGTTAAAACATTACGTGTTTCATTAAAAGATACTGCGTTAATGTGTTTTATAAAAGGGTGGTTCCTGCAAAGCTCGATTTTAGCGGTCACACAGTCTTATCTCTGTTCATATCAGAGATACCGATTAAAAGTATATTTTTTTCGTTTCTTACTACATTTGTCTATTTGGAAAACATAATTTTTATTTCATAAATAAATAAATTATACATCTAAACTTCATTTGAAAACCAAAATCGGGGTCAAATTAGCCGTTCTCGCTGTGTCACACGCTTCACTTTCATGAAACAATAGCGTTTAACTTTTCGGTAAATGGTGTTGGGATCGTGTTATAGATATCAAAAAAATTGTAAAAATATACTCTTTTTATTGATTACAAATTTAATATATTTTATTGTTTAGTTTGAATATTAAACAGCTATTTGTGTTGGTCACACGTTTGTGCACATTTTTACGGCGCATTACTAAATGATGTATAAGTCTACGATGAAACGATGTATGGTCTTGTTTGACGTCACTACTGACAGCCAGTCATGTCGAGGCAGTCCAGCAGAGAGATGATCGAGGGTGTATCTCTCCGCGATGAGATATAGGGGATCAAAGTCCAAAAAACATGTTTTTTTGCCGATGTAACGGAGTTTTGTGGACAAAATTTATTGTTGTTTGCAGTCACTTTAGATACTGGGGTTTTTAATACGAATTACTTAGCTGTCGAAGTATGATTTAGTGTTATTTAATTTATACTACATTTTGAAGTGCAAGAATAATAGTGAAATATGTTTAATTTGACGAGTTTCGTGGCATGAGATTCGTGGCAATTTCTCCACGAATCTCATGAAATTACCACGAATCTCATTTTTCGTAGGATTTTTCATGTGATGAACACGTCTCAGTGCCATAATGTAGTACATATTGGCATCAGACACTGGTTGTATCCCTCACGCAGCGATCCTCATTGCTGACGCTCATGATTTGCCCGTCGCGGAATGATTTTTTTGTCTCATGATGCTTCGCCATTTGTTTATGTCCATGGTATCGTGAAGCTCAGCGTTGATCGCATTTGCTCCATACTGTCATCTCATTTCATTATTAATTGCTTATGGTTGTGTCCGTCTTTCCTAGTGATTTGTCCAGGAAACTCAAGAACAAAATTCAAAAATATCATTTTTTTATTAATATTAACTAAACCCGCACGTCGTACCTGGCCTATCGACCACCGATCCGATGTTTGCTCTGAAAACGATTGCTGATGAATATCACTCCAAAAACCGACCATTGTATGTTGCATTCTTGGACATGGAAAAGGCATTTCATGATAGGGTCCCAAGAGACACGATCTGGTGGAGCCTTCGGAAGAATAATGTCCCCGAACAATACATCAACAACGTTACCGACATGTATAAGGGTGCAAGATCAATGGTTCGGACGGTAGTGGGTGAGACAAAACCAATAGCGGTCACAGAAGGCGTAAATCAAGGCTCTGTACTGAGTCTCTTCCTATTGCCTCGTTTTGGATTCACTCACGGAGTTAGCGCAAAATTCGGCAGCGTGGACTTTTATATACGCTGACGATGTAGCCATCTGTACAGAACGCCGTGATGAGTTACAGCAGGCACTTTTATCTTGGAAACACCAGTTGCAAGCCGTGACCTTGTGCTGAGTGTAGCAAAGACCCAATTCATGTGCTTTAACGAACCAGGTCCAAGCGACAGCAGTTCCATTCCCATCGATGGACAATTGGTCACTTTGTGCGATCAATATACCTGGGGAGTATGATGCACAATTCCGGGAACGTAGAATGCAAAGTTCAGCACCGAATAGCTGCAGCGTGGCTAAAATGGCGAGAAGTAACTGGTGTTACATGCGATAAAAGAATGACTGTAAAACTAAAGGGCATGGTATATAAGACCATCATAAGACCAGTCCTTATGTATGGCAGCGAAACGTGGGCCATAACCCAAACGAACGTGCCGACCATTCAAGTTGCTGAAATGAAAATATTGAGGTGGATGTGTGGCGTTACCAGGCTTGATAAAATTCGTAACGAGTACGTGCGAGGAAGCCTGGGCGTGCGCGATATCGCCGACAAGATGCAAAAGAGTAGCCTGCGATGGTAGGGTCACGTGAAAAGGAGGCCACCTGAATACGTAGGGAACTTAGCACTACAACTTTCCATTCCCAGCCCAAGACTCAGAGGCAGACCCAAAACAAGATGGAAAGCTGTAATGCTAAAGGACATGAAAAAGTGTCAGGTATCCGAAGACGATGTCGAGAATAGAGCGAAGTGGAAGGGAAAGCCTAGGAAGGCTGACCCCACCACCATGTGGGATACATAGTCAGGAAGAGAGAGACGATAAACTAAACCCGCAACGCAACAAAATAATTTAATTTAATATTTTTGGGCGATTTTATTTGTTTATCGGGTACTACTAATTTTGATTCGGATTTTATTCTGGACAAAGCTCATACCTAGGTAGTGCTTATGAATCGTTAATATAAACATTTTAGCGTATTGCTTTCATTGAGAAGAGCCGCAAGAACATTCGTCTTGTCTATTTAATTTTAAGATACACCTGACGGGAAGCTCTATTGAGAACATAGAGCTGAGATCCTCCAGTCCAGACCAGGATATCATCAGCAAATTGAAAGTGCTAACAAGTACACCTATACTCGCCATTAGCATCGATGCTTTACCTTTTCCAGTGGGGAAGATAAAATACATCATTCATCATCATCATTTCGAAGATGGAACGTTTCCCTGTCTGACACCTTTGGCAATTGGATCGGTTTCGAGCTCTAGTTGGTCCTAAAGCTGGATTGATTGAGGCTCTGCTATTATTTGCGAGAATGCTCCCAGATGACTTAAAGAGTCAGAGTCAGAGCCATTGACAAGCATTTGTATGTCAATTGTAGCGGGTGTTGTCTTGCCGTACGCTTACTTAGCTTTGCTGAACTATGTCGCTGCGGTAATGGATCGGTCATGCTCACTCTAATGTCCTTGCTTGCGGTGGCTCTGTGGAGCGGGTCACCCTCTTCCCTCTAAAATGGTTGAGGAGGATGATGCCGCTGCTCAAGTCATGCTCGGGTTCCGGGCGCTGCTTGCAGGGACTGGTCCGCCCATTTTCCACTTGACATCATTGTTCCTTAACTTTCAGGTTTATTAAATTTTCACTTAAGGACGGAAGGCATCACACCAAAACAATAGTTCGAAATATTCACCTTTGGGTTTAACTGTAAAGTGGGAGTAGGATTGCACAGCTTTCTAAGCTAGTTCTTATTTTTTTTGTTTATTTAAGTAAATACCTAATTTTGTTTTTTTATTCACTATGTGTTAATGCCTGCCTGCTCACACAGCGTTGCTGTTTGAAAATGTATAAGTACAATTATTCTTTTGAAAAGAGTAACCATTGAGTTTCTTGCCGGCTCTTCTCAATGGAAGCAACATTACGAACCGGTGGTAATGCTAAAATATTGTTTATCTTGACTATTTATAAACGCTTTATTGAGCTTACATGAATAAAAAACTTTTGATTTGATTTGATTCAGAGACGCGCGGTCATGTACTTTTCTCCTCCAGAAAACATGAACACAAAGTTCCTTAAAACGCGAGATCGCTTTAGAATTCTGTCGTTTACGAAGATGTCTGAACAAATGGCAGTCCAGATGGGATATAAGAACTAAGAGCCGCCACCTTCGTGAAATTATTTCCATGCGTTTGTGAGCATCTGGAGAGGACAAGGCTAGAAGTGGACCACAGTGTGGCTCAAATTTTCACGAGACATTACATCTTTTGGAGTACCTAAATTATTCTATTTCATATTAGTTTCTTCACCTCTATAACAATGTTCGACGCCGCATAACGATCACAAACAAGTTGCATATCACATATTTTTGGGAGTGTGGTCTCTGGTAAAACGAACGGAACACTATGTTAAATAGCTTGTAAGTGACATCTGGAGTAGTATATTACACAGAACTTGTAGAAATAAGTGAAAATATCATTGGAATCAAGTATAACCAGCTCACATGTTTATGTTAGATTTTTTCCCCATATTTTGTCTTTTATATTCATACAGAAACAGAAATTGTGCTTTTATATATTCTCTTGTTATTAAATCCAGTTAATAAGTCCCAACAACCATAAAGAGAGCAAAACTTATAGTAAAGTACATAAATAATGCGTAAAAAATACTCGGAATTTACTGCGTGAGTTTCGTGTGGTACTGCATGAGTTTCGTGGCACCATTTTCTTCAACCTTGAATTCTGTCCAAAGTTATCATCAGATTTACAAAAGCGATAGAGATTTGAACTTGTATAAAAGGCTATATTATGTTATTAATATAAATTATCTAAAATTCACAAAAACAAAAATTACCACGAAAATCACGGCAAGAATCTTGTTCGCAGGAATGACCCAAAACCTTGAAGAAGTAAACACGTGTTCTAGTGTTTTATCGACAACATTTTATAATTAGGACATCACTTGATGATTGTTGAATCTAAAATGTTGTACAAATTACTTTTTTGCATATTTTACCTGAGTAAGTAATCAAGTACCCAACTTTTTAAGTACGGAAAGCAGCGCAAAGCAATTGTTTTTAAATGTAAATCACCGATCGCCGATGCTAAAAGTAGCAAGTCTGCGGTGGCCCTATACTTATTATCAAAATCACTCACTTAGATTTAGGTAAATAAACAGCTAAGTACAGTAAGGATAAATAGACAGCTCACTAGCTAGCTGTCTATTTATAAATACCTAAATCTAAGTGAGTTATTTTGATAATATAGGGCCACCGCAGACTTGCTACTTTTAGCATCGGCGATCGGCGATTTTGATGCTGCGTCTCGCTCGTTCGCGCTCGAAGAAACGCGACGCAGCATCGATACGTCACAAAGTCGCCGGTCGCCGATGCTAAAAGTAGCAAGTCTGCGGAGGCCCATAGAGTTACAGTATGTTCTAGTGACAATGGTGCTGCCTGCTCACATTGCATGCAAATTTCGGTGCACTATGGCTGCAAACGTGAGTGCAGTAGGGGTGCAAAAGTGGGTGTACTATGGATGCACTATGGGTGCAAACGTGAGTGCAGTAGGGGTGCAAAAGTGGGTGTACTATGGGTGCACTATGGGTGCAAATGTGAGTGCTGTAGGGGTGCAAATATGAGTGCAGTGGGGGTGCAAATGTGTGTGTACTATGGGTGCACTATGGGTGCAAATGTGAATGCAGTAGGGGTGTAAAGGGGGTGCACTATGGGTGCAAATTGAGGTGCACTATGAGTGCAAATGTGGGCGCACTATGAGTGCAAATGTGGATACAAGAGCTTGTAATTATACTTTTTGTATTACCCAGATAAAATCTGCGAACCACAAACAACCACAACCTCAACAAGTACAGTAGCACCAATAGAGCTGGACGACAACATGGGCCAGCGGGACAAGATCAAGATCCAGCGGCTGGCTACCGAGCTGATCAAGGATTCCAAGCTGAAACTGCGGCAAGTCATCACCATCATCACGGACCACATCAGGTTTGATGGGTTCCATTACGGAATACTGATAGGTTAGTTAAACGCCATTGATGTATAATTTTAGCAGATATGGTACGGTCAGCAACGAAAGTCGCTGAACATTCTCAGTTTTTCAAATAGCTTGCACACCTTTGTTTTGCATCAAATCCATATTTTTTCTTTATCTAAACAAAATGTAGACATGTTGCTAATGTTTGGTTTTATAAAGGTTTACCAACGTTTGTAGAATAAAGAGTATAACCGATTAGAAAAATTCAGAATGTTCAGCGACTTTCGTTGCTGACTGTACCTCCGAACATTGCAATCACGAGGCTTGTGCTCAGCGCAACATACGCAGCGGAATTCACACATCTGTTATCGCACTCGCAATTCGATAATCAATGTAACGTCACGATTTGTATCCCCATTCGGGGGTAGTCAGAGGCTGGAGTGGCCATACACCACCACATTGTGGAGGTATTAAGCCAACTCAAAGCCCACGTTTCACCAGATAGTCAGAACCCAACGTGACAGTGGTGAACCTTGTCGCCGTGTATACAGGAACTGACTATTACCTAATCCCGAGGGATAGGTAGGTTTCCTCACGATGTTTTCCCTCACCGTAAGCGAAATGTAACTGTGTGTGTCTATTGGCAGGTAAAATCAGCGAGCGTTATAAAACGATGATTGAAGTCTACAGGACGGCAGTGAACCGGCTGCCAGGTTTCAATTACTCTATGGTACTGCCCCCCGGAACAGAAGTAGTGCGACCCGTACACTACATATACTACATGCACACCGTATACAAGCTAGAGAAAGATATTGACGAAATGGTGAGTACTATAGGCTGTCTACATGCACACCATATACAAGCTAGAGAAAGATATTGACGAAATGGTGAGTACTATAGGCTGTCTACGCACACCATATACAAGCTAGAGAAAGAATTTGACGAAATGGTGAGTACTATAGGCTATCTATATGCACACCATATACAAGCTAGAGAAAGACAAAGACGAAATGGTGAGTACTATAGGCTGTCTACATGCACACCATATAAAAGCTAGAGAAAGATATTGACGAAATGGTGAGTACTATAGGCTGTCTACATGTACACCATATACAAGCTAGATAAAGATATTGACGAAATGGTGAGTACTATAGGCTGTCAACATGCACACCATATACACGCTAGAGAAAGATATAGACGAAATGGTGAGTACTATAGGCTATCTACATGCACACCATATACAAGCTAGAGAAATATATAGACGAAATAGTGAGTACTATAGGCTGTCTACATGCACACCATATAAAAGCTAGAGAAAGATATTGACGAAATGGTGAGTACTATAGGCTGTCTACATGTACACCATATAAAAGCTAGAGAAAGATATTGACGAAATGGTGAGTACTATAGGCTGTCTACATGTACACCATATACAAGCTAGAGAAAGATATTGACGAAATGGTGAGTACTATAGGCTGTCAACATGCACACATTGCACACCATATACAAGCTAGAGAAAGATATTGACTAAATGGTGAGTACTATAGGCTGTCTACATGCACACCATATACAAGTTAGAGAAAGATATTGACGAAATGGTGAGTACTATGCTGCCGTGATAATTAAGAGTGCAGTAATCGACATTTTTGAGATTTTCACTTTTTTACAGAAATGGCATCCCAAGAGGTTCGTCTAAGTGGAAAAAATATATTTTCATGAAAATTTTCACTGAAAGTATGTTTTCTAACTAACGATTTTCGCAGTACTTGCATGAAAATTGTATCAATGCTATGGACAAGCGCAGCATTGAACACGTGCTAAAAAAGAATGCAGTACTTGCAAGCAAGTACTGCATTCTTTTTTAGCTTATTCTTGAATACCCTAGAGCTAAGTGCAGTAATTGCCACTACTCAACTGGTGTCCGAGCCTACTCGCATACCCGACATTGAGGATCATACACCTTCCTTGCTGGATCTGCTGCTGACTTCACACCCGGATGGCTACCAGGTGTCCGTTGGTGCACATTTAGGTTCATCTGACCACTGCCTGGTTCACTCTGAGGCGCCGCTGCACTCCAGTTATCCCTGTATCTCAGGGTCGCGTCTATTGTGGCACTACAAGTCAGCAGACTGCGTGAATTTAACGCATCGTACCCGCGGAGACAGCTCTGCTTCTCGTCGGACGATCCCTCGCTCTGCGCTGTAGCAGTCGCGGACACGGTATTGATGGGAATTAAATATTTAATTCCGAGTACCTACCGTTCGCACTGGCGGCCGCTTGCGGCCCTGCTAGCCTACTCCGAAATACGAAACGAAACGGTTCGGCTGACGGATCGTCGTGATTTGACATTTCTTCTTTCGTTTCTTCTTTACGTTTGACATGGTTTTGATCGTAAATCGAATCCGTACTTCGGACTATCCGTCAGCGTTCGTTTTTCAAAGTAACCACCCTGGTTCGACAGTCAATGTGCTAAGGCTTCTAGCCTAAAGCATGTAGCCTGTCGGGCTTGGGCTGCGGCTCGCGTTGCGAAGGATCCTAATATCACCGACCTCAAGAAGCGTTTCAATGCTGCCTCCAGATCCAGCAAGAAACATAATATGGCTAGGGTTAAGTTTGAGCATATTCGCAGGGTCGGTGAGAGACTCCTAAGCCTCCTTCTGGAAGTGGCGCTTTCTGGTCTCTCGCCAAAGCTGTTGAGGCGAACTTTTGTCGTCCGTCCTTACCATCTTTGTGCAAACCGGACGACTCGCTGCCACATTCCGCAAAAGAGAAAGCCGATCTCCTGTGCTCTCTTTTTGCGTCGAACTCGACTCTTGACGACCGAGGTAGCTCACCATCTGTCATCCCACGATGCGCGCACGTCATGCCTGATGTGAGCTTTACACAACGTGCAGTGCGAAGAGCATTAAAAGCCCTCGCCCTCGCATTAAAAGCGACGGTATTCCAGCTATTGTGCTTAAGACGTGTGCTCCTGAGTTGGCTCCGGTACTGACGCGATTGTTCTCGCTCTGCTAAACTGTAGTGGTTCCGTATTCGTGGAAGGTAGCCTTTGTCCATCTAGTCCCTAAAAAAGGGGATCGCACTGACCCATCCAACTACCAGCCTATTGCGATAACTTCCTTACTCTCCAAAGTCATGGAGCAGGTGATTAACATCCAGCTCAACAGTAACCTTTAAGACCTTGAAGAATACGGTTTTCGTAAAGGTCGTTGTGCTGGTGACCTTATTGTGTACCTGAGTCACCGGTGGGCACCTGCCATAGAGAGTAAGGGGGAAGCTCTGGCTGTAAGCCTAGATATCGCTAAGGCATTCGATCGGGTACCTCATAGCAAAAACTTAGGAAGAACTTTAAAACTATGTGCTAGGATAATTAAGTCTACTTCCACTAAGTCTTCAGTATAAGAAATGGAAATTAATACTAACAAATAATGCAGCAATCGACATGTGCTAGACCATAATGCAGTAATATGCGCAACTACTGCATTTAGTTTTAGTAGCCTCTGATTCCCACAAGACCTGATGCTAAACCTAAACGCAGTAATACGCATTATATTTGGATTGGTTGAAAAATTAAATAAAAGAAAAATATCATTCAAAAGCTTGATTTTTTTATTAATTTTTTGATATATTTTTATGGCTATAAAATACGAACATCTTGCACAGATTACTAAAAATATGTTTACCGCGTTTTTCTCGAAACCGCCATTTTGCAAGTACTGCACTCTTAATTATGACGGCAGTATGGGCTGGCTCGATCGCGGTAGTACCACCCTCTCTCAGAAGATCAGCGTGAAGTAGCTATTATTATGAGTGAGAGAGTTGGAAGCCCAACCCCCTCTCGTCCCAGTGTTTTCAGGTCGGCAACGTGCGAGCGATGCCTTTGGTATTGCCACCATCTATAGGTAACTGCGGTAACTGCTTAACATCTGACGAAAAAAATTTGTAGAACATTAAGATAATTTTTTTTTTTTTTTTTTTTATAACCTATTAAATGTCCCACTGCTGGGCAAAGGCCTCCCCTTTCTGTCTCCACAGGTCCCTATCCTGGGCTTGTAATGGCCACGTTTTACCCGCAAAGGTGTTCAAATCGTCACACCATCCACCACCAGATAATATTAAGTACAATAAAGACTCTGACCCCCACGTCAGAGGGAGATCAAGGGCAGGGCCAAAAAGCCCCCGGACAAAAAAAAACTGATTAACATCAGGGTCTTAACTTAGGGCCCTCGGGTCGTAAGCTTGTTTACCACTCTAGTCACAATTGTATCCCTCTTTTTTGGTAATATCATTGTTTATTAATAATTTTATTACATTTCTAGGTGCGAGTGATGGAATGGGTAAAGACAGGCGCGGCAACCCTGGACAAGCACCCCCCTCCAGGGTTCGCGCCCCCCCTCTTGCGGACCAGGGTCGAGGTAGAGGAGGAAAAGGAGGACAGAGGTAAGGTTTCTACCTTGACGTTTTAAGGCTTGGGGACGCCACATACGGAATTCCGTTTCGGAATTCTGTTGCGGAATATCGAATCGGGATTCCGTAAGCTCATCACACACATACTTTTATTTCCGTTCAGAATAATTCCGGACGCACAGGCTAGGTACCATTCGGAATTCCGAATCGGAACAATTTCGAACAAAAATACCGTACGTATGTGATACGTCCATACATTTGGATAGATCTGCGTTCGGAATCCCGATTTGATATTCCATGTCTCCGTGCTTTGATCAAAGACTAAACGCTCTAAGGGCCGCCACATACATACGGAATTCCGTTTCGGAATATCGAATCGGGGATTCCGAACGCAGTAAATCCATCCAAATGTATGGACGTATCACACCTCGCTCATACTCTCGCAGGAGGGGAAAGGGGAGGCCCTTCCCCTCCCTCCATCCCACTCTCCTTCAGGTCCGCAATGTGCGAGCAATGCCTTTGGTATTGCAAGTATCTATAGGCTACGGTAACTGCTTAACATCAGGCAGGCCGTAAGCTTTTTTTGCCAACGCAACTTATAAAAAAAAATTAAGGATCAATGCTCTCAATATACAAGCTACTATTCTAACCAACTCTTAGGGCCATAACACACTGGGACGCCATGGCGACGTCGCCGGCTACGTATCCAAACAATTTGTATTGATGGCGACGTCGCCAGTCGGTAGCCAGGTGTTACCTGTCATACATTTCAATACGAATTAGTTGGCTACGGTGGCTGGCCATAGCTACCGGTGTCTTATGGCCCTTAGAGCCATAACACACCGGGACGCCAATGTATGACAGGTACCACACCTGGCGACGGACTAGCGACGACGCCAATCCGTCGCCAGCCATACATTTCATAGCTACGGTGGCTGGCGACGTCGTCATGGCTACCTGATGTCTTATGGCCCTTACAGAGATTCTAAGGGAGTTGAAACGTGACGAGAGGCGGTTGAAAAGCAAGATCCGTCAGCGGCACTTGATGAGGAAGATCGGTCTGCCAGCCAACACGTCCACTACCAAGAAACGGTTCATCAACCGCTGGCCCGTCGAGGAGACGTGGCGATTGAATGAGTACTAGACTGCTTAGCGCCGATGACTACCTACTGCTAAGAGCTCCCACAGTAGAGAAGGGTTATACTAGGTAAATTTGGGACTAGGTGCACCTATTCCTAGTATTTAAAAATACGCGATCCAAACACCTGTTTCACCTATTCCACCTAGTCTCAAGTACTTATCGGAGATGGTTCGCGTACTTAGTCCTTAGATCCATAATAGGACTCGATACATGAGATCAAATGGGGACAAAAACTGCCTTTTGCTCACTTCAGATGTCGCTACTGCTTACAATATGTCATACTCCATAGTAATTATGTAAACAAACTTGTTTAGATTAAAATTATCCCATAATATATTGATTGCGTCGTCAGGCTCTCGTGGTACTTGGTACTTGGTGCGTCAGCGGACGTGTTGAGTGCTAATACTAGGTGGACTAAGTACTGTCAAAATTGGAATAGGTGCCACCTAAACTCGTAAAATACCTAGTCTTCGCACCTGGTCTAGTAAATACGACTCACCTCTATCCCACAGATTAACAGTTCGTTACGATATCAGTAGTTAATCGCAATAGATCACACACTCAGTTTTCTTTAAGGTTTCGGATAGACGAATAATTCGAACCGAGAGTGTGTGCCCGCTAGAATAAAGTTATTAAAACTACTTTCCTTCTTTGACTTTATTTTCCTCACGACGATTTTGGTTTGATATTCCGTAATTTTCTCCACTGATGGTGAACCTAACCCTGCGCTGCATAAGTACGCATTGGAAAACATATGGTTGTCTCTATTTTATTACAACTGAAATATCATAACTTTCGTCCACTACGAACGCAGGGTAACATCATGAAGTAAAATGATAGGTACAGTGAAATTACGAAGAAAGAGGTGTTCTTATTAGATTTCCCTATGAAACGACGCTTTGCGCGACAATTTGCGCGGGTCAAGGCACGGGTGAAGGGGTGTAGATAACGCCTTTTCAATCAACCGGTCAATAGCAAAACTACTCGCTTCGTTCTATGTCGATGTTAGTACGTAGTTTAACTTTTTCACACTAGACGTCACTAAGTGTATCGTGATGAAAATGACGTACAAAGGGACGCCATCTAGTGTCGGATATAATTATATTTGGGATGCGAATATTGGCAAGACGTCTGCACAGGACGAACGTCAACAGCACACTGAGTTAAGCCACGCCTACTGTGATGACGTCAGGGGGTTAGTTGAACCACACGGCCGAGTTGCTTAGACCCAGTCCTCTTCGTATTTGGTTCGTGGTACCTACAGTGACATACAGAGAGCCAGCTACACGGTAATGATATACCATTACCGAGCTAAAACTGACCTTGATTATAATAACCTGCACTTAGGGATATACGAGACGAGTAAATAAACGTACCTACTTACTTGATACTTTATGATCGCTAACTGCGCGCGCGTAAATTTTAGAAAAAGATTATTCGCGACTACTCCGCATGTAATGTTCGAGTCCAAGTACCCTCAACTGACGGCAGTGCATTAAAATATGCATATGAAGGTGAATGAAGCAAAAGAGTTGGGTCAGGATCGTAGTATGTGGCAATCAGTAGTCTCTGCCTACCCCCGTGAGATAGAGGCGTGAGTATATGTATGTCTAAGATTACTGAAGTATGCATGATAAAATTGGTGTTCAACCGCTAGGGAATAGAAGGGCTAGACAAGTGGCTGACGTCCACGAGCGTTCGTTCAAATCGCTACGCTACATGTCACGTGATCTACATAGCAACTTGTTGTTGGTCTACATAGCGACGTTTGACATTTACATACATTGTGAAGTCTATTCTATTCTATTCGATTAGCGTTTATGCCACTTGGCTAGCGGTACAGGTCAACTTCGGACTGGTCAGAAAGGTTGCGATCTTTGTAATTATACTACAACAGTTTTTCACTACGGTTTATTGGCTAACTAATTTTAACATACAAACGCACTCATGATTCAAATAAAAATCTTAACAGCGACTACTAACACTAATCTATATAGCGACATCTATCGATTATTCTCGAACTAAATAAATAATAATAAATATATAAGTCCAACGAACTGATGGCCGATGGGGCAGAAAGGTCTTGAGTGACGACCACGTACCGGAACACGCAGCGTGGGTAGGCCAACAAGGTGGACCGACGACCTAGTGAAGGTCGCGGGAAACGTCTGGATGCAAGTGGCCCAGGACCGGTCGTTGTGGAAATCCTTGGGGGAGGGCTATGTCCAACAGTGGACGTCTTTTGGCTGATATGATGATTTATTTATTTTATGGATGGCTTGATATCCAATTATAACTAAATAAATAAAAATATCCTGGGACATTGTTTTTACACACGGCTACCTGATCCCAAACTAAGCAGAGCTTGTACTATGGAAACCAGATAACTGATTTTAATACATATACTACTTTTTATTTGTAAATACATAATTAATATACATAATTACACCCAGACTCGGGACATACAGACATGTTCATGCACACAAATGCATGTCCCGGGTAGGAATCGAACCTACGACCTGCAGCGTGATAAGCGGAGTCTTACCAACCACGCCAACGGGCCCGTCCAACTAACTATAATTACCTAAATTAAATTAAATCACACACCTAAACTAATACCTAATGTCACATAAAGAAGTGATACACTACGATTTTATGGGGTTATTATATCTATTAGATTATAGTTATGGACGAATTCTATCTCCTGAGATACAGGCTCTCACCTAGTTCAGGAGATAGGAGTCAATTCATTTTGCTGTCCTCTACAACCACCACAATTACTCTAGAAATGTTATCTTAATACTTATGCACTTCTACATATATTCTTGGGTTAAGTGGTGAGAAATAAACTTATTTTCTTTGAAGTGAAAACTTCTTTAGCGGCGTTGTGCACTTTTGTGCACTTGGGATGGGTAAAAAATGATAAACTCGCGACAGGGGTCACGTGTCCTGATCGAAAATGCGCCAGATTCGTAGCGACAGGTCACGTGTCCTATTTTGGGATGGGTAAAAAGTATATAGTTCATAATTTCGCTTTCAACGTCAACGTCTTATTAGCGCCTAAGTGATTGGATCTGGGTGAGTGCTCTATGGGGTGTTGGTTCGAATTCTATATTTTCAAATTTAATATATTATTAATTATTTACTCCTTATTATTTTTTATTTTAATTTGTATTATGTTATATGATTATTTAACAAAATAAAACGGCCAGGTTGTTTTTTTTTACATTTTTTCCCTAACCATTCCAAAATATTTAAAAATGCACAACGTTAATGTTCAAGTTTTCACTTCTGCCGGCACTCCCGGAGTGCAACCTGGCCGTGTTCTCTTTTTTATTGGACCGTTCACAGCCAACTTTACAAGATCCCAATCTCTACCAGTAATAATCGATCTCCCATCCATACTCAATCGGCCACCACGTCCTGGGTTTCTTCGTGAACACTTGCCTGGTGTCCCCCATGACCTCCCGCAGTCTCTTCTGTAGCTTCAGTCGCTTCTTTCTTTCCTTCCTCAACTTCTTTTGCTGCCACTTCAGATTCTGTTCCATCGCCCAAATACTCTCCAGTGCCATGCCTTTAGACTTCACGCTGAACTCGGGAACTGACTCGTATTTCAATGGTATTTCGTGGAACATACCGCACAGGTGATATATTTCGAAGTGAAGCTTCTGTATCAGCTCTGTGCGTTTCAGATCGTCCATCACGGTGTTGGCCCTGATGTCTGTGCTCCTTTGCACGTGTTCCACTACTTTGCGATATCTGGAAATGGAAGGAGGGCAAATAAAGATACCATAGAAGTAATTCTTTGTCATAAAGACGTACGTTTACGGTACTGACCCTAAATTGACCTCAGATTGACGTATTTTTGATCGCCGACCTTATTTGCTGCCAGGGGCCCTACCACCACCTCTTATAGCAGTTTTGTTTTTAAGCAGTTGTCTTTTTGTGCAATGACGTTTCTTATTGTCATGACAATAAGGTACGTCATTGCACAAATGGCCGCTGAAACGTTAAAACGTTCCTATAATTGAATCGCGATAAGAGGTCGTGGTAAGCCCCCTGGGATGTATTTAACTCTCACAGAACCGGAGAGGACGGGTGTCGGGTCAGTGGTTCAGAACAGTACGTACATTTGTCAGCCGCAAGACGTCATCTAAGAACGTATAAAAAACGTCTGACGTGACGTGCATAGGACATTTTCAAGACGATTTAATGACGTCTTTAGGATTACGGCCAGTTTCTATATCACTACATACCTAGTATTATAAAACAAAGTCGCTTCCCGCTGTCTGTCTGTCTGTCCCTATGTATGCTTAGATCATTAAAACTACGTAACGGATTTTGATGCGGTTTTTTCATGGATAGCGATTCAATAGGAAGGTTTTAGTATATAATTGTCAAGTTTTGGTTGCGATAACTGACATCCACGCGGGCGAAGCTGCGGGCATCAGCTAGTTCTATCTATAGGCGATCTGGCAGCACCTCACTCACTCACCGTAGAGATGGGTTGGACTAGGTAAATTTGGGACTAGGTGCACCTATTCCTAGTATTTAAAAATACGTGATCCAAACACCTGTTCCACCTAGTCCACCTAGTCCGCTTAGTCCACCTAGTCTCCAGTACTTAACGGCTATGGTTCGCGTACTTAGTCCTTAGATCCATAATAGGACTCGATACATGAGATCAAATGGGGACAAAAATTTACTTTTGCTCACTTCAGTTAGATGTCGCATACTGCTTACTAATGATGATAACTTGATGATGACGACAATGATGATGATGCGATGATGATGATGACGATGATGACGATGACGATGATGATGATGGCGATGATGATGATGATGACGATGATGATAGTGATGATGATGATGATGATAATGATGACAACTTCCATAAGGAAGTTGTCATCATTATCATCAAAAATGGCTCTAAAAAGAGCCATTTTTGTTATAAACACAAAAATATGATAATACTACTACTTTGACTAGAAGACTAGTTACCTACCATATACTATGTAGACTAAGCAGTTCGTAATACTCATAATAATACGCGATATCCGCACGCAATCGAGAGAGCATCACGTCCGCTGGGACGTGTTGAGTAAAATACTAGGTGGACTAAGTACTCTCCAAATCGGAATAGGTACCACCTAGTCTCGTAAAATACCTGTTCTTCGCACCTGTTCTAGTAAATACGACTCATCTCTAACTCACCGTTCAATAATCTCCCCCAAAACATACCCCTGCTCGTAGTGAGGCGTCTCCTCATACATGAACCTCATTTCCCTCGTCTCGCCGATCTTGACCATTGATGTCTCGTAGAATGTACGCAGCGCATCCTTGAGCATCTTGTACGCATCCTTAGACGAGTCATAGGTTTTGAATATCTCCGGCCGGTGCCTATCGCTCCTGGTCGTGTCAACCTGCGCCCGTGTGGACTTCACAACTGAAACTATCGAAGGTAGATCCAAGCTGTAGCCAATTGACCGCAGATAAACGGGCTGGCTCAACCGGGGTAGTACCACCCTCTCACAGATCGGCGTAAAGCAGCTATTACAGCAGCGTTTTGTGCGATGAGTGAGAGCCGAAAGCCCACCCCTCCTCCCCCTCCCTCCATCTCACTCCCCTTCAGGTCGGCAATGTGCGAGCAATGCCTTTGGTATTGTAAGCATCTATAGGCTACGGTAACTTTAAATTTCCATTTTAAATTTCCTGTTTTTTTGCAACTCTGGTTTAGGTTGATAATTTTCAGATATAAATCAAATCGAAAAATCACCTTACATTTATGGTAAACACAGATCTACCGGTCAAGCGGAAACCGGTAAACGTAAACCGTTAATGGAGCCCTAAAAACACAAAGTACTTACATATCAAAATAAATACTATATTAATTGCGACCATTTCGAATTGTTACCTAATATTTCCAATACAAATATTGTTCGTTGACAAAACACTAGGATTTTTAAGTAGGTAATAAAATAAGAGGTTGTGTGTATAATTTCGTAAATAGGTAGGTAATTATAAAGGTTCGGACATAACAAGCTGTAGCCAACTGACTGCAGCTCATATACGGGCTGGCTCGACCGGGGTAGTACCACCCTCTCACAGATCATCGGCGTCAAGTAGCAATTACAGCTGCGTTTCATACGAAGAGAGCCAGACACGAACTGTATGGTCCCAAACTAAGCAACGCTTGTACTATGGCTACCATACAATGGACTGGGGGCGATCCCAGTGATACCCAGACCAGGGTAAATTACGGAAAGGCCTCTCAAAATTTTCCTCTGGCGGGAATCGAACCCGCAACCATCCGATGCAGTGAGCCGAGCGGCCTACGCTCGAACACTGCGCCATGCAGTGTGCACGGAGCTTAATACTGTAATAATTTTTAATTAAAACGATTAATTAGTTCCATTAATTTAATTTTATTATGTACAGACACATTATAACTACAAAACCGACAAAGGTCTAGCCGTCTTCTATCAAACATAGCCAAAGACACATAGTTAGGAGGTTCGTCCGCGGCGCTACGTAAAAGAAACGGCACTGGTTATAATTATAATTACTAACTAATAAAGCTATGGCTTCCTCCGATAGCGGTACCGACATATAGCGGCCGTAATATAGCGGTGAATGACGTCACTAGAACGTTGGCTGTGTAAACTAAATTGAGCGGTTTCCTAGAGAGCGGTGTTTGACACTGTTGTTTACATAGCCAACGTTCTAGTGACGTCATTCACCGCTATATTACGGCCGCTATATGTCGGTACCGCTTTCCGAGGAAACCAGACCTTAAGTATCGGTAGTCGCGCGCGCGTGGCTCGTCCACGCCGCTACACAATAAAACGAACTGTGGGGCTATTCCGAAATACGAAACGAAAGGTTTCGGCTGACGGGTGGTACATTTTTCTACTCTGATCCGAAACACTTTCCGTGTGTAGGAAAATGTACCATCCGGCAGCCGAAACGATTGAGCATGTTTGCGGAGACCAAACGTTGGTTAGTCCGTGGTAGTCCATGGACCGACGCGAGCCTCACTCCTCCATGAACATCTCCACAGTGTTCGGTGTCCGGGACAGCTTGAGCGCGAGCATGGTTGCGGAGACCAAACGGTGGTTAGTCCGTGGTAGTCCATGGACCGACGCGAGCCTCACTCCTCCATGAACATCTCCACAGTATTCGGTGTCCGGGACAGCTTGAGCGCGAGCATGGTCTTGCGGGTGTCGGCGAGCCAGTCGCAGCGTCCGCGTGACGTCACCAGCTGACGTATCAACCACCTCATCAGCTCCAGCTTCCCGACCACCGAGACGAGTTTCCTAGAAAAAAAAAATAGATTTTCTAAAAACATCTATACTATTTGACGGGCCCGTTAGCGTGGTTGGCGCGGAGGCGCCTTTCACGCTGCTGGTCGTAGGTTCGATTCCTACCCGGGACATGCATTTGTGTGCATGAACATGTCTGTATGTCCCGAGTCTGGGTGTATATGTATATTAAGTATGTATTTACAAATAAAAAGTAGTATATGTAGTAATATCAGTTATCTGGTTTCCATAGTACAAGCTCTGCTTAGTTTGGGATCAGGTAACCGTGTTTACAAAAATGTCCCAGAATATTATTATTATTATTATTACTAGCTGTGCCTGCGACTTCGTATGCGTAAATTTTATAAAAATATTACCCGCGTTAATCCCGCTTGAAATTTCCCGCGGATTTTAATGTTTCATGCGGAACCCTAATTATTTTTCGAAAATAAAATTAGGCTAAGTTACTCCATGTAGTCAGTAAAAGTCCCGTCAAAATCGGTCCAGCCGTTTCGGAGATTACCCGGAACAACGTCCTTCTATGTCCATCCATCCACACGTACTTTACGTCCATCTAGAACAGGGGTTCCCAAAGTGGTAGATATCGACCCCATTTGGTTTCCCAGTGGTCTACATAAACGAGAACTGATTTCGGGAGTCGACGAGGTCTAAAAATCGACCCCTATTAATTTAAAAAAATCCTTATTTGAAACTTTCAAGATACTGTATAAGTTTTGTTACGTGTACCAACTTGATTTAAGAATGGCTGAATCACACTGACTTTTTTTTTACAGTTACTTTGCGATTTTAATGTTTCTTTTTTTTTCAAAAAATAATTACCTACTAAGTATTGTGTATCAATAGGAAAAAACTAGACTGGATTTTTATAGTAATTTAGCTATGGGGGTCTCAGGTATCAGTTCAGTTTGGAAAAGGGGTCTCTTGCCCAAAATAGTTTGGGAATCCCTGATCTAGAAAATAGCATTAGCCCCAAACACAGAGTAAAGACTAAAGAAAGAGGTGCCCTTATTAGATATTTGTATGAAACAAAACGTGGTCATTGTTTTTTCATTTTACTATTTACCGGTAAATAGTTGAACTACTCGCTTCGTTTTATGTCGATGTTAGTACTAGGCCGACCACTCGGCCGACTTGCTTAGGGCCAGTCCCCTTAGTAACTGGTCCATGGCCCCAACGTTCGGTTGGCTATTTTCTATATGTTGGACGAGTGGTGTTAGGGCCAATATTGGCGCCAAGATGTGGAGCTGTCGTAACTCACTTGTAAACTGGTCCTGTATTCTCGACATCCTCACTCTCGCTGCCTCTCGCTCGCTCGCGCACCGCGCGCAGCCGCGCCAGCTGCCTGTCCCACTCTGCCCTGGCGTCGGCCAGGTCTTGCTGTCTCTGTCTGTACAGCGCGTCTAGCTCGCGTAAGTTCGTCTCTTGTTCACCGTATTCTTTTAATGATTGAATTATTTTCCTGATAAAAAAACATTTATTTATTCGGAGAACCAGTAACTAAATTCTTTGAAATTAATAATTAATTTGACAACCGTACAGCTCACTGCATCCTGTGGTTGCAGATTCGATTCCCGCCAGAGGCAAATTTTGGAAACGGCCTTTTCGTAATTTGCCCTGGTCTGGGTGTCACTGGGATCGCCCCCAGTCCATTGTACGGTAGCCATAGTACAAGTGTTGCTTAGTTTGAGACCATACCGTCGGTGTGTAAGTCTAGCGATATTTATTTATTTAATCAAGCCTTCAGATAATAGCAACCCTAGAACACACTTTTTGGCACTTCACTGATCCGTTAATGATCAAAGGTTAAGCAACACTCGGCAAGATCAATCAGAGATTGATAACCATTTAGTGGCATTTGAACTGAGCATCTCCATGCTTTCGGAGGGCACGTAAAAAGTCAGTCCCGCTGTCTACGTAGTAGTTAAGCCACGTCAGAGGCCTTCGGGTGGTTTGAACAACTCTGACACCAGGTTGGCCACTACGATATGAAGTGCAAAAGCTTACTGTTTCCTCTCCAACAGTCTAGCGTCCAAGGTCTCGTCGGCTGCTGTGATGAGAGCCCTCACCGCGTGCGTCTGGGTCAACGACTTCACTATCGTCCGCTCCAGAACCTTCTGCGAGGCGACTTCTCCGTAATCTCTGAGGGTTACGTCTGATTGGAGCTGGTGCGTCTCTGGCAGTGACGCTGTGGACACAGTACGAGTTATTGGCGATGAAGTTGAGACCTCAAGCAATCCATTAACCATAGATTCATTATTTGAGGGCGTTCCAACTATACATATCGTGCTGGCTGGGGTACCACCCTCTCACAGAAGATCGGCGTAAAGTAGTTATTAAAGCTGCGTTTCATATGAGTGAAAGAGCTAGAAGCTCAACAACCCCTTCCCCTCTCCCTATCCCTATCCCTTCAGGTTCCCTTTTCCTTTCAGATCGGCAACGTCCCAGCTACGGTACATCTACAAGCTACGGTAACTCTACCATGCGGGCCATACTCATGTTTCTGTGAGAGTGTGGTAGTACCCAGGTCTAGTCAGCCCATATACCTATGAGCTGAAGTCAGTTGGCCACACTCCCATACACTGACTTGTAATAAAAGTTACTCACTAGCAATTAACTTCGCTTGTATGAACCTCAATTTTGAATTGAGTACTGTCAGATCCTGTACATTCTTCGCAATGGCCTCCTCGAACGGTTCTCCGATCCGTGCAGTGAATAGTTCAGCGGAATCAAGCCGCAACTGTTGTTCGAAGTTGTTGCTAATATCCTTCAACTGATCGAACGCAGACATTTTTGTATATACAGTTCTTTTGTAGGTTTTTGTTGTTTCACTTTTTACAATAAAATTTTGTATTTATTTTAATAACACAAGGAAAGTTTACAAAATAAACAAACATGAAAAAGAAAAACGTTAAAATTTATTTAAATTTGTCATCTGTCAGTGGCAAGTAAAGTGTCAACACAAAGGTTCAGAGGTCGCGTTCAGAGGCTAGGCTCAGAGTACAAATTTTCACTCGCAAATAAAAAATAAAACTAAAACTTTTTACTCTGATGCCGTTTTTTCGTTCTATTATCGCAACTCTAAAAACATAAAACAACCGAGAAGTCTATCCACCATTCGAGCAAGTTAAAAATCACCCAACAATGACGAAAACTGCACTCGAAGCCTCAGAACGAAGCCCGATGTGTGGAGTTTTCTACATGTGCTGCGTTCCATTCACCGTAATTTTTGCTATTTACGTCCACAAAAACTGTTAAAAACGATAATAATGATCACTTTCAGTACAAGTTGGTGCGAGTGGAACGAGATTTATGATCGAAAATAACAAAATTAACAGTGAATGGAACGCACCAATGGACGTTATATAATCTATGGTTTCTACGAAAAAAAATTGTCACTTTTGGCGTTTTTTGGTCAGCTGTTTGTCAATGTCAAACAATAAACATCAATCCAAATAAAAATAATAACAAAATTCTGCGTAAAAACCGAAAAAATTCAGAAATCATGATGTTATTCACTTGAAACATGTTCATTACAGTTCTCCGCACCTGAAAAATACCAAAACAAACGCAGTACGCCACCATGGACGTCGATATTCCCTCCCATATGTGCTCTCTACCCCCCGAACTGATACTCACCTTCTTCACCTATTTACTACCGAAAGACCTGATGAGATGCCGCCAAGTGTGCCCCAGATGGAAGCTGATCATCGACAGTTTACTCAGGAGAAATGAATTATGGACACGGTACTGTAAAATAGATTTTCCTAGTATCTACAAAATGGCACGTCTGAAAGCGAAACCAGGCGTTTCTTGGTTCAATTTATATAAATCGCTGTCGCTCTGGCCTAGAATAGCTGACGCTAGAGAGGAGAGAGACGAATTCGCGTCAGCATCCGCCGTTAGCAACGAAATCCGTAACTTCCAGATCCTAGATAACGGTCTAATTGGTGTTCACACCAAAAGTTCAATAATTTTCTATGATATAGAAACTTTGGAGTTGTCAAAACGTAGTCCGATCAACGGTACGTTTTCCAGATACGCAGAGAATGAATCAGTAATCTTAATATTGAATTATAATCTACATTTCTACATTATACGTAAATCAAAAAACTGCTATCAGGAACCAGATAAAAAGTTTTACGATGTTAAACTATTCACTGTGACGGACACAGAAGTGTATTATGTCACTTTGAAAGATGAGATTCACGTATGCAAGCTTTTCAGTCAGGACGGATTACTTACGAATACTTTTATAAAACAATCCGAGGATAATATAATGGCTCTAGGCTGTACAAACAACTGTTTAAACGTACTGACATTCTCAAAAAACATATACACAGTGATCAATAACGAGCTTGTATTCGCTTGTGCCCTTGGACCTGATTCAAACTTATTGCATCAGTTGCAGAAGTATAATTTCCTAGACCAAATGGACTGGAGAGTATATCTTCAATGGATGTACGTATTCAATCATACAATACCGGACGGACCGTTCCAAGACCTAATAATTGTACGTAAATATCAAAACATCTATTTCGTTGGAACAAAATGGGGTGTTCTCAGAATCTACTATGCAACATCGTTCGATGAAGATTTTGATATATTCAACACGGACCCAATCAAACAGTACAATTTCATGGAACGATCAGACTGTCCTGTTCTCTCTACATGTCCTATCATAGGAGTGGATGCGATGGAGAATGTTGATGGACATACGGTTCTAGTTGCGATGCCGAAGAAAATAGCTGTTATTAACTTCACTCATAACTTCAAAAGGACTGCGTCATTAGCTATGCTGCCTTATGACGAAGTGCATTGCATTAAACAACTGAAGATTGATAGATCTCATTAATATTACGCATTGCACTTTAACAGGGTCAGCAGATGAGTATACTCTTGCTTGTCGCGAGAAGACCGAGAAGACCAAGAACACATTAAGAGCCATAAGGGGCCATCCATAAATTACGTCACACGAATTTCATGATTTTTAGACCCCTCCCCCCCTTATCACAGCTGTTCACATTTGCGAGACTCCCCCCCTACCTGTGTGATGTCACATATTTTTTACAATTTTCAGAAATTTTCAAAATGTTTCGTTAACAATTCAAATTTCGGTTTTAATACTTAGATATATTCGATTTTTAAATGTGACGTCACAAAACTTAGGACCCCTCCCAACCCCTTGTCAAACAGTGTCACATTTCTTCGACCCCCTTCCCCCTTTACGTGTGACGTAATTAATGGATGGCCCCTAACACACCTACCTTTATAAACTTAGTTACGATTTTATAAAAAGACAGAATAAATACGTAGGTATTAATATACACGCTTTATTTAGTGTTAGTTAGGTATTCCTAATTCCTATATCATGCTAGATTATTTTATAAAAAAATATAACTGTCTTCTTATTGTGAGAAGGCATTAGGGGGCGTCCATAAATTACGTGAGGTGATTTTTGTGATTTTTCACCCCCCCCTCTCCCCTTGGTGAGATTTTGCTTGATCCCCTCCCTCCCCCTCTAATCTCACGAGAGATTTTTCATAAGCTATATTCCCGAGGAGAATTTTTTTTTACTTAATTTAAGAGGAGGGTTCGAAATTTGGTTGATTTTCTATTCTACTGTTTCTTTAAGTAAGTATGTGGACTAGGAATCTTATATTTAGATGTATGATTTTTGACTATATTATCTTGAGTATCTTTAAATCCAAATCACGATTTGATGAAATTTTCTCGATAAAAAAATTTTATGAAATGAGCTCTAATTATTTACAATTTTCCTTGCTACCACGATGTTTTTACGATTTAGATCACGAAATTATTTCTAAAACATAGCAAATAATAATATCTAAACTACCCTTCAACCATATTTTAATTCATAAAGTAGTTTTTTTTTAATTCAAGTAAATGTGGTTTGGCGCTTACGTTGTTTATTTCCGAGCGCGCGCACAATATCGCCATCTCACATTTTAAGTACTTGAACTAACCATGTCTCTCTCTAACTTTGTATTGTCAGTGTCCGCTCGGACTTGTTCGACGTCGGACCTGTGAAGGATTTTTTAAAAAATATTACGAAAAAATATTACGGTCGTGCCACATTACAGGTACAGTACAGTATTTACAGTCCGCCGACGCCTATGATAAATAAATAAATATCCTTGGAAATTCTTTTACACATGACTACCTGATCCCAAACTAAGCAGAGCTTGTACTATGGAAACCAGATAACTGATATTACTACATATACTACTTTTTGTTTGTAAATACAAACTAAATATACACTTAATTACACCTAGACTCGGGACATGCGGACATGTTCATGCACACAAATGCATGTCCTGGGCAGGAATCGAACCTACGACCTGCACTGCAGCGTGATTTTCGTTTGCTTTTCCTTGTCTTGTGTAATTTCTTTTCATCTCTTGTCATTTTGTGTCATCTCTTGTCATTTTGTGTCATCTCTTGTCATTTCATAGTTATTCGTGTCATTTCTGTAAAAACTCCCTATTTCGCTTACTGTTATATACTTGCAGCATGGTCTTGGGCCGACAGTGGGAATACATTGCTTGTCAAAACAATGGAGTCGCTTTATTGCGTTTGTTGTAGGTATGGATGGGCAAGTAATAAATATATCATACATCAATAAATTATCGTAAAAAATAACATTACAGATATGGATAGGAAAATGTTTGTCCGTCCTATTCAATCTATTATATTATAAACGAAAGTAACTCTGTCTGTTACCTTTTCACGGCTAAACCGCTGAACCAATGTTGATGAATTTTGGTATGGAGATAGACTGGGTCTTGGCGGAGAACATAGGCTACTTTTTAAACCGACTTCAAGAAAGGAGGAGGTTTCTCAATTCGACCGTATATATATATATATATATATATATTTTTTTTATGTGTGTTCGCGGATAACTTCGTCTTTTATAAACCGATTTTGATGAATCTTTTTTTGTTGGAAAGGAGATATTCCAGCGGTGGTACCATGATAAGGAAACCAGGATCTGATGATGGCATCCCAGAGAAATCGAGGGGAACCTTCGAAAATCGTAGGGGCGACTAGTGCGTTTGTAATTTTAAACTATTTTAAAGCACTACTATTTTATGAAGGTCTGGAGTCGATCTGATGATGGAGCCGAAAGACAGTCGAGGGAACTCCTCAACGATTTACAGCAATTACCTGGTGTTTGGGCTTGATTAATTTGTATTGATGAGAACTTTACACCTGGATGGGTTGTGACTGTCATTAGGGGTCTGATGATGAAGACGTAGGACAGTCAAGGGAACTCCTCAACGATTTACAGCATTTACCTGGTGTTTGGGCTTAATTCATTTCTATTGATGGGAACTTTGCATCCATATCGTTTATAAGTGCCATTACATGTCTGATGATGGAGACCATACACAGACGAGGGAATTCTTCAACGATTTACAGCAGTTACCTTTTGTTGGGCTTACTTCATACGGTTCAATATGCCAAAATGTTCATTGGTATGGCGCCACTAAAAATCGTGAAATAAAATTATTTTAATAAAAAAAAAACCGACTTCAAAAAAACCTGATGCACTAAAAAGCCTGAAATAATATTTCTATTACCACCTCTGCCTACCCCTTCAGGAAAACCAGACGTGATGGTGTGTTATCGAGTATTTGAAGTCGGTGCCAATCTTGGTATGCCAAGTCTACCTACTATAAAAGTAAGAAGATAGATTGGCACCGACCCCAAATACTCGATAACACACCATCACGTCTGGTTTTCCCGAAGGGGTAGGCAGAGGTGGTAATAGAAATATTATTTCAGGCTTTTTAGTGCATCAGGTTTTTTTGAAGTCGGTTTTTTTTTTATAAAAATATTTTTTTAGGATTCCAAAGGGTGCTAACGGGACCCTATTAGGTACTAGGCCTACGCTGTCCGTCTGTCTGTCTGTCCGTCTGTCAGCGCGGGCTGTATCTCACGAACCGTAACAGGTAGAGAGTTGAAATTTTCACTGAATGTGTATTTCTGTTGCCGGTGCAGAACAAATACTAAAAATATAATAACATTTAAAAATAAATATCAAGTCTCAAACTTGATATTTTTGATGTGTTTATTCTACGGTGGTACGGAACCCTTTATGTGCGAGTCCGACGCCTTCAGATCTTATGAACGTTTTCTTGAAATAAATATAGTGTATTTTAAGTAATTAACTGGCCAACCCTCAGGTCCTACCTACCATGTTAGGATCTTTTTCGTTCTAGCGGGTGTAAACCGTGATTTAACGAGTTAATGTGATAATTTTTGTATTTAAATTATTCAATTCAATGTATTTGTTTCAGACATAGTCCAATATTGATTATTAAAATTATTATAATTCACAATAAATATAAAACAATAAATAAAAGTAAAATTAAATTAAAAAAAATAAAAAATAAAAAAATATTTTTCATGTTTTATCATTAAAATACAATATAATATAACATAAATTAAAATAAAATACAATAAAATAACAACCTACCCCTAATTAAACAAATACCGTCCGCGTGGGATACTGGCTGCATGTCCTCCCTGTATTCAAGCTGTTCCTGTTGTCAAGCGAATTTTTTGAGCAAGGAAAGAGCCAGCCCTCTTGTCACCTGTGGCGGTAACCAGTCTAAGGGTGATTTTGATAGATAAAAAAATAAAGATAAAAAGATAAACAAAAAATAAATGCATGGTTAAATCAATAAAATTAATAAAAACTGAAAATTAAATTAAAAAATAAATATTATGACACCGCTGATGACTTCATGATCGGCATCGAAGTTAAGTACCAAAGTATTCCTTTGCCTACGAAACATGAAAAAGATACTCATATCCGGCAGGCGGCAGGCATATGGGCGGAGGGTTATGATTTTGACCGATATGTATGTATGTTCATCTGCTCCCGTATAACGTCCAAACTATTTTTATCATAATAATTTGACTAATGAGGTATCGTTGGACGCGTCTGGATCGTCCGCTGGTTATAGGCTATTATACGATCGAAATATTTTTATACGTATCTATCAGCATATTGTAGGTATCGTTTGTCTTCTTTTGACTTACTTTGTCTTCAGCAATAAAAACAACATAGAAATTAAATTATTTTTTTCAAATACACTCGACATAAAAATCCCATATAAAACGAAAAAAATATATTTGAATATTTTCATCCATTTCATCTATTTTAAAAGGTGCACTGGGACATATTATTTTAATTGTACGAATTAAACAATATTGTTCCTTCAAAAAATAACTATACTATAGTCTACTCCATAGCTGTTCTGTCCTAGCTAAGCGAGAGGGATATATCCTTCGGCAGCTCACGCGACGCTAGCCACACCCCGAAACAAAAATTCATTTTTTTCTTGTATCGTCTTAACCCAGTTTTCTTGAAATTTTACACCATTTCTTGCAGTAAAAAAAATTACGTCAGATTTGCCGAGACCCCCCCTCTCCCCCACGTGAGATTTGGCTCGACCCCCTCCCCCCTAAATGCCTCACGTAATTTATGGACGTCCCCTTATTATTTACAACAATTTTGTGATAAAACATTGTTTTAATTTTGTTATACAGGGCTAGGTAAGACGAGAGACGTAGGTCTCCCACACCAACTGTATGGTCCCAAACTAAGCAACGCTTGTACTATGGGTACCGTACAATGGACTGGGGGCGATCCCAGTGACACCCAGACCAGGTCCCTAAGAGCGATATCGCACGAGGCAACCATGGTTGCGCCACCAGCGGGTAATTCGATAGCCGACACCGAATTGGTTGCGCTACCATGCGGACACCAGGGTGTGATACTCTCCATACAGCTCTATACATTATCGGTGGAGCGTCTGGTTGCGCTACCATTGGTGTCCTCGTGCGATAGGGCGCTAAGTCGCTTAGCCATTGCCATTGAGCTGATATAGTGGTCGACCTTCTGATTGGTCGCCCGACCGGCTGAGTCAGAATCAACCAACCAATCAGAGGGTTAATGCTTATAGTAAAACGCCACTGTGTCGTCACAATGGCTAAGCGACTTTAAGATCCTGTAGGGCTACTTCGAAATACGAAACGAAACGTTTCGGCTGAAGGATGGTACAATTTCCTACTTTGAAAGTCTTCGGAAGTGTTCCGGATTCTTTCGGAGTAGAGTCCACGAAAGAAGAAACGTCAAATCACGAGTATAGATGTAAAAAAACCGATTTAAAACGTTTTAAATCAAATGTTGCCGTTTTAAACCCGAAATATCCCGTTTTAACCGGTTTAAAACTGTGCGGCGGCCGAGCGCGGCAGTTTGTGTATGTGCATGTGTGTGTAGGAGGGTAGGCGAGCTGGCAACGTTGCGTCGAGTCACGAGTGACAACGTCAATTACGATAGTGCGAGAGTGTGAGTGTGTGTATGTGAGTTTGTTTTTAAACCGAATCAAATTGATTTTTTATATCGTTTGAAAATAACTTAAAAAATTATGTTTATTTACCAACACAGAGTTTTTTAACTTATAAATAGAGTTTTTATAACTTAGGTAGGTACTATGCGCTTAGTCGGACCGACCAACTAGAACTAAACCCACTAAGTATATCAATATCAGTATATCACACATTTAATTATTTTTTATACAGTTTGTAGTTACTCCGTCATATCCCTACCTCGGTAAAGGCAAGAAAATGTATTTATAATTAAGAAAAACATATTCATCAACACCAACCGTTTTAAATTTTAAAAATGGTTTATTTCGGTTTTAAACGTCTTTTTTCTTTTTAAACGGATTGGTTTAATTGGTTTTAAACCGGCCTTACATCTATAATCACGACTATCGAATCCGAACTTCGGATCCGAAACACTTTCAGAGTGTAGAAAAACGTACCATCCCTCAGCCGAAACGTTTCGATTCGTATTTCGGAGTAGCCCCCAGGGCCAATTACGAACTGGCCTCTGGCGGGAATCGAACCCGGGACCAACCGATGCAGTGACCCCAACGGTCTGCGCTCGATCGCGTTGTACATGGCACTTGAATACGTCTCTCGCCTCACCTAACAACCTATAGCTATTTTTTTAATTAGTTTTAATTCGGCGATTCGGCATCCACTAAATAGTTCATTGAACTATAATGAACTATTTTAGTTTTTATTAGTTTATTTTTCAAACGCATAGCGATTTATGGGCTGTTAATAATTTTAAATCATTATTTATTTTATTAAATGGACTGCTGTTAGTCGGTGTTTTATTTCAATTTTATCACGCTTTGTTCCAAGGTAGGTAAGCAGAGAAGTATTATCATACACCTAGATACAGTCAACCGTAGCCAAGAGCCAAGCTGTAGCCAATTGACTGCAGCTCATATACGGGCTGGCTCGTCCGGGGTAGTACCACCCTCTCACAGAAGATCGGCGTAAAGCAACCATTATAGCTTTCGTTTCGTACGATGAGTGAGAGCCGGAAGCCCAAACTTTCCCTCCCTCGTTCCCACTCCCCTTCAGGTCGGCAAAGTGCGAGCGTAGCCTTTGGTATTGCAAGCATCTATAGGCTACGGTAACTGCGTAACATCAGGCGGGCCGTACGATTGTTTGCCACCTCAGACCCATAAAAATCATATCACTAACTTAACATATTATAAAACAGTCCTCCGCCGCGTCTTTCTGTCTGTTCGCGATAAAGCCGCCGCAGGCATCAGCTGTAGCTGCTAAAATAATACATCCATGAATAAATTTAATTTTTTATTGTAAAATTTATAATCGTTGCTTCATAACTTTAGTCACAGATTGGATCCCATGGTTCCAATTTACATAATTTTGAACACTACTAGTACCGCTTTCAGAATAATTCAGTAACGCCTCATTCAAATTGAAGTCTTGAACGCTCTGCGTGGGCGACGAATGATACATCAACTCGACTTCCTTCAATCGATTACTCTCTTGCTTATCCGGTATCGAATCGTAATCGAAACCGTAAACTTCCAACGAATGCTCGCTTTCGTCTGTAGTGGGCTCCGATTTTATAGCTTTCTTGATCGGACTCGTTTTCTCGGAATGATTGTTGATCATCGATCTGTAAACATCGATTTCGGGTTTGTGACTCGATTTTTTTGAACTCGATTTAGTGCTGAACGATATTACTTGACGTCTTTTGAATACGCATTCCGTGTTCTTGAACGCGGCGGCTGCCTTCTTTTCGAAATGTATGGATTTCTGATATTTGCGTTTGTTGGTAGCCATTAGTTTTAATGCTTGGAACAAATTCTGGGGTTCTTCAAACATGTTCGTGTCCCCTTTCAGTTGCTCTTTGATTGTGTCTATAAACTCTTTTTTCATTTTCTTCTTATTAGGCTTCTTGGTGGGTGTAAAACTCTGGACTATTGGTAATAAAGGAAACTTCGGTTTAGTATAGTTGAATGACCGTGTTCGTAATTTCCTAGACGCCTTCGGGGAGCATTTCGATCGCCCGGGGCTGGCTTTATTTCGAGACTGGATGTATTCTAAGAGATCCTGATCGAACCAGTCGTGTTCTGGTACGCAACAGAAATGTTTCGACGGCTTTTGCGTGACGTCGTCCGACATTTCGTGGTCTTCTAGGTTCAATCTTTTAGCTACAGACTCGTCTATTTCCAGCGCGATCTTAGAGGAAGTAATACTTTTGATTGGTAGACCATCGTATTCCGGTTTCACGTTGTAAATATTGAACGTAGTCTCTAGCAGGTCGACGAAGAAATTGTATAACCCCGTATCGTCTTTCTTAGCCACATCGTGTGCGTCTTTCTCGTTTTTGCCTTTCATCTCTTTCATTTTCAGCCCTTCTAATACGTGCTTGGCTATACCTTCGTTTGTATTGTAAATACATTTTTCTAATTCCTCCTTCGTGTTAACCCATTTGACTGAATCGGGGTCTCTGAAATTGCTTCGTTGCGAGTTGTTTGATGGTGTTTGAACAATTTCTTTCTTAGATTTCAGGATGACTAACTGGTCTAGATCGTTTCTGTGATCGTTGAGTATCTTGGAGCGATATTTTGGGCGCTTTTTCGACGTGCCGTGAGTATTGGTGTCTGTAACATTGTCATTGTCTGAAGCTTTGAATTTGATTCTTTCGCATCGCCTGTTGTTGGTGTTGGGAAACTCCTCGACGTCCGGATACTGAGTGCCGGCGGTGGATTTCGATAGGATGGTTAGAACTGAGTTGAGGAAACGCTTTCTATTCGGTCGAGGGACGGGAGGCGGTCGGGGTGGCTTTTTGGGGGTGTTATTAGAAGCTGTGAAGAAAAATACTTAAGTTTAATGCAATGCAACGACTTCACCTCTAGAATTTTGCATGAGCGAATCTCATTTCTACAAAGATTACTTGCTGCAGGCACACATGCGTTGAAGCGCTCATCATGATCACCAGCTTATTGCTGTACACTGCTGGACATAGGACTCCCCCAGCACGCCACTAAACTCGGTCTTCAGCTCTTTGGGGGCGTCCATAAATTACGTGAGGTGATTTTTGAGATTTTTCAACCCCCCTCCCCCCTTGGTGAGACGTCGTGAGATTTTGCTCGACCCCCCTTCCTCCCCCTCTAATCTCACGCGAGATTTTTCAAAAGCTATATTCTAGAGCAGAAACATGTTTTACATAATTTAATCTAGTTTTCCTGCAATTTTACACTGTTTCCTGTGGTAAAAAAAAGTGAGATTTGCAAAGACCCCGCCTCTCCCCCACGTGAGATTTGGTGTGATTTCGCTCGACCCCCTCCCCCCCTAAATGTCTCACGTAATTTATGGACGCCCCCTTTGAATCCAGTTTTTGCTAGCCACCTTCTGTAGGGCGCCCTACACTAAAGGTACGCTCAAAAGGGCTACTATTATTGTTAGTTTATTAAGTTTAGATTTAACACTTGCCTCGCGGTTTCAACTTCGTTGCTTTGTTCTCGACGTAGACGCCGCGTTTTTTCAGCAACAGAGGGTGTATCTCTGCATTGCTCCGACTCTTCTTGTTTTTCCTCGGCTCTGACTTGGAAGTGATCGCGCTGTTCGATGACTTCGACTTTATCACACTGTTCTTGGGCTTATCCATTGTTAGCCGTTAATGCATATTGAGATTGCTAAGTAGGCATTTTTGGGATATTTTTTTTGGGCATTTTTTAAAAACAAATTTTGTGTGACGTGAATTTTGACATTGATTGAATTGCGGTTTTTAAATTTATGGCTTTGTTTTTTTGAATAGATTTCGGTCGGGGAGGTTGAAATACCTCTTGACCTATTTACCAGTAAGCATAGTGAGTGCTGGATTCGAGGTCGTGGCTCTTTTACTGGCTACCGTCATGGATGTATAAGCTACGTACAATCATCGATATAGAAATACTACTTTTGCTCGATGCGTACAATGGACTGAGGGCGATCCCAGTGACACCGAGACCAGCAAATCACGAGAAGACTTCCGAAGCTTGCTTCTGGCGGTACCGAACCCGCAACCATCCGTTGCAGTGAGCAGAGCGGACTATAATAGGCTCGAACCACCGTGCGCGCAACCAATCCTATATCAATGGTGTTTACTGTAGCCCACATGAATTACGTCGATGGAAGGCGCCCTAAGTGCCACCGCAAATACGCTACTTTTTTCATCGGCGATCGGCAATTTAGTCGCTTTTAACATCGGAGCAGTCGCTGCGTCCGAACGCAGAGAGTCGCCAAATCGCGATGCAGCATCGATACAGTCGCAAAATCGCCGATCGCCGATGCAAAAAGTAGCATGTCTGCAGTGTCCCTCAATCCGGCAGAAGATAAAAAAACAAAACTAGAGAAAACTTTTTATCCAACACTTGCAACCTTTTTACAACGAAAGCTTATGAAAAAACATAATCACGTAAGCTCTGACCAGCCTTGACGTATCACAACCTAACCAACACCCAGGCTAGGCCTTCAGGCAAACAATTCTTTAAAATTTCCAGTGTCTTACAATCTAATATGGACAAGAACAAGCAAACAGACAAGATCAAAGACAGAGGCGATCTACGAAAAATGACGCCCAAAAAACAACAAGAAGAAACTAATATGCGTGCGAAAATACCATTCGCGGATCGCGGCGACGCTGTAATCCTCCTAAATAAGCTTAAAGACAATGAATTCGAGAGGAAACGAATTAGTAAAAGGACTAAATTTAAGAATATATCCAACGCTACCGTCGGCAATGATAAGAACATTGTAAAAGCTGTTCAGAAGCAAGCGATATCTCATCTGGATATTAGGAAGCTGATTCGGGAGAGATATACAATGAGACGGGCGGTCATCCAAGCAACTGTTGTTAATACCAATGCTGGTAATGAAGCTACTACAAATAAGGGTGTAAATTATGAAATTACTATTAATTGTAAGAACATTAAACCTCAAGAGAAGACTGCGACAGGTAATTTTCTAATACTTACTATGATGCATGAAGAGCATCGACTTTACATCCATTTTTCAGGGGGCCTAAGGGGGCGTCCATAAATTACGTGAGACATTTAGGGGGAGGGGGTCGAACCAAATCTCACGTGGGGAGAGGGGGGTCTTGGCAAATCTCACGTAATTGTTTTTTACCGCAAGAAACAGTGTAAAATGCGAGAAAACTGGGTTAAGTAAAACAAGTTTTTCCACTAGGATATGGCTTTTGAAAAATCTCACGTGAGATTCGAGGGGGAGGGAGGAGGTCGAGCAAAATCTCACGACATTTTACCAAGGGGGGAGGGGTGATCGAAAAATCACCTCATGTAATTTATGGACGCCCCCTAATTTAATTTAATTAAGTGAGCCCGCTTCTAACATTGCGTGATACTGGATTAAGACCACGAACAGCCACACACCGCGCAAAAGACAGGGGCGAGCCTATTGCCATTATACCTGGTCCGATCAATGCGAAGGGATTTGGGCCATATTCCACCACCCTGGCCCAGGCCAATGTAAAACCTCTATCAAAATACGTTGCAGTTTAAGTGATAATCTTTATTCAAACTGGTGTTAACATGGGGTTCTTCAAAGGTCATGTTTAGGTACAGGTCCCTAAGGGACACCGTAGACATGCTACTTTAAGCATCGGCGATCGGTGATTTTGCGACTGTATCGATACTGCATCGCGATTTGGCGACTCTCTGCGTTCGATCGCAGTATCAAAATAGCGCGATTTTGCGACTGGTCGCTGCATTTAGCTTCTAAATAGCAACTAAATCGTCGATCGCCGATGCTAAAAGTAGCGTGTTTGCTGTGGCCCTAAAAGGTTGGCACCGCGTCTGCTCCCCTGGAGTTGCAGATGTCCTGGGCGGCGGTTACCATTTACTATCAGGGACCGTTTATAGTGTACCTATCTAGGCAATAGAAATAATAGATTCGCATATGAAATCAGAAAATAACTGGGATGCAAACCGGGGTTGAAAGTGCATTCCTTGCGTCCAAGGTTCTACTGCTATTAACTGTAGTTTATTTTATGTTACAGTCAGCCGCCCCAAATTATTACCGGAACTTCAACCTCAACTCCAACTCCACAGGAACCAGGAACTCATCAAGGAAAAACCGAGAGAAACCGCAACCGTCGAAGTTATAACCAAGAAACCGGACAAAGAAAATTTTAACAGGAATCCGGAAAAAGAATTAATTAACAGAAAATCGGACAGAGAAACCATATACAGAAATCCGGACAAAGAAACCGCAGCCAAACGACCGGATAGAGAAACCACTTACAGAAAACCGGACAGAGAATCCTCCTACAGAAATCCAGACAAAGAAACCACAGCCAAAAGACCGGATAGAGAAACCACTTACAGAAAACAGGATGTAGAATTAATTACCAGAAAACCGGACAGAGAGTCTTCCTACAGAAATCTGGACAAAGAAACCACAGCCAAAAGACCGGATAGAGAAACCAGTTACAGAAAACCGGATATAGAATTAATTAACAGAAAACCGGACAGAGAATCGTCCTACAGAAATCCGGACAAAGAAACCACAGCCAAAAAACCAGATAGAGAAACCACTTACAAAAAACAGGATTTAGAATCAACTTACAGAAATACTGACAAAGCATTAATTACCAGAAAACCGGATAAAGAATTGATTATCAGAAAACCGATAATCAGAACCCTAACACCGAAAAACACCACTAAAATATACAAAGCTGTCACGTTTGGCACTTATCGAGACTCAAAACCATTACAAATGAACATTCCTAACAACGTGAAACCATCTAAAATAATTATCAACAACAAAGTTTCTAAATCAACCGACACTGTGACACTGAAACCGAGACCTCGAGTGACCCAACAAAAACCGGATATCCGCCGGAAAATCATCCGGAAACTAATCCGAAAAACCGGTCACGAATCTCCGGATTCGTATAAATTTCGTAAAAACGAGTCGCCACCGACTGAAGTCGCTAAATGGGCGCCGTCTTGCGTCAACAGACACACTAAACCGTACTACGAGGCATGGGTGAACACAACACTAGCTGCAATATCTAAGAGTTCGAAGAAAGATATGTTGATTTTGGAGAAACGAAATATTATTCAGAGTTTTCAGAGGGCGTTGGAAGAGAGGGCAGATTCCCCGGAACTGATATACGAGAAATTGAAAGACGAAAAGTATACCGGCAGGATAAGAGTCATAAGCCGTCATAGGTGATTTTTTTTCGTAACGTTTTTGATTTAAAAAGTAAGAAGTCTGTCTTTGGTTTTATTGCTATCACTACATATTATAAAACAAAGTCCTCCGCCGCGTCTGTCTGTTCGCGATAAACTCAAAAACTACTGCACCGATTTTCATGCTGTTTTCACCAATAGATAGAGTGGTTCTCGAGGAAGGTTTTAGTATATTATTTGTCAAGTTTTTGTACACATTGGCTAAAATATAATGATATTTGTTGGAGGTGTCGGAAAAAAATAAGCCGGAGCTTTCAACGAAAACGCTGCCTAAACCCTTTGACATATAACAAAATGATGTATGGTGGAATCTTTATATAGGTCTACAGACATAGGCTACTTTTTATCCCTGGAATAGGTTCCCATGGGTTGCGGGAACGGGATACGGGATCAAAATTTCATGAAGCCGCGGGAATCAGCTAGTCGCTATTATAATTGAAAATACAGAGGTTGTGCTTAAATAGGACCCAGTAAATTGCTCGAGCATTTTTCCGCTGTCTGAACTGACCCCTCATCTTAGCGCAACACAATTGGTTTGAGGGCTTCAGAAACAAAACGGCACTTTTTTTTTTTAGTAGGTACATACAATTTGGTATTTTGAAGCTGTGCTTAACCTTACGCACTTATTTTAAAAGAAGTAACACTTCCTACTAATATTATAAATACGAAAGTGTGTGTGCGAATGTTTTTACCACGTATCTCCATAACTACTAAACCGATTTTTATGAAATTTGAAACGTAGGCTCTGGAATTAGACATACGCTAATCTTCCACACAGCTAGTAATTTATAAAATAAAACAAATCGAACTATGAATTAAACATTTATTTAGGTCATAAAGATGCAAATTAATGAACAATGATATTAGAACTTAATACTAAAACACGAATATACCTAAGCATATAGTCAGACAATGAATAGAGCGAATTACAGTACTTACAGTGTAAGTGGCACTACAGAGTACAGTTTTATTGAAGTACAGTGTTTAGAATTCAGAAGTAGCATCGACTGAGGCTCGTACTAATAAATGCGTGTCAAAGTTGAGATCGATCTTAAGACACTGTTTCTGACAGATGTTTCATACATTAAACGTCAAAACTGCAACTTAAGATCGATCTCAACTTTGAGATGCAATTATTAAATCGAGTCTGAATCTCTGATTAAATAAAGACGCTTGTCCAATCGACTGTGTCATTTCGCTAACAGCGAAAAATTTAAAAATTGAAAAACCAACGCACATAAGAGAACGTTCTTTATGAAAAACGCGTATCCATAGACAGCGTAACATCTAAAACGCTATCAGTGATTTTAACTTTGCTAATAACGATGCAAACCGTGAAACTAATAAAATGAAAAACCAACGCACGTAAGAGAACGTATATTCTCAACGTTAATGACAAACGCGTCAACCTTAATGACAAACAAATGATAAGTCGCTACCAGCGATTTTAGCTAAGAGCTTACTCCGCCAACATGGAAAAGTGAATTTAAAGACTTGAAAAATCAACGCGCATAAGAGAACGTACATTCTCAACGTTAATGAAAAACGCGTGTCCAATCGACTGAGTTAAGTCGCTACCAGCGATTTTAGCTAAGAGCTTACTCCGCTAATAGAGAACACTGAATTGGAAAATTTTAAAACCAACGCACATAAGAGAACGTACATTCTCAACGTTAAGTTCCAATAATAGTGTGATGCAACATTGGAAATGCCTGAAGAATGTACTTCATTGAAATACATTGCAAAATTCCAGGACCATTCCCATCGAATGAGCGTCAAGCCATAAAAAGGGCACATTCAGTGCAAAAATCCTTCGTATGAAAGGCCTATGCCCAGTCATGGGACAAAAAAAAACCAGAATATTATTTTCCATGAAAACAGTATGAAAATTCCAGGAGACCTAGTCTTACAAAGACTGGAAATGTACACCTGGAGAAATTGGAATACATTCGTCAAGCCTTATGAAGCTAAACTCCAGACATTATCCTGAAATCCAGTTCCATATAAAAGTGTGAAGTTCAATTCCAGAGCTTCTGAAATACAGTCATTTAAAATAACTGGAAAATTTCAAAAAACCCTGCATAAAATTTCCTGCTGAAATGGAGCCATAAAAATTAGGCCCGAGCAAAAAAATAATGGAGAAACACTGTTTCACCCAGAATACATAACGTGAAGCTTAATTCCAGAGTTTCCAGAACAGTAATTTAAATAGTGAAAAACTTAGGAAAATACTACAAAAAGCCCGTAACAATCGTAACATGCCAGCAATTCACCGGAAGATTCAATGGAATCTAAAATCCAGCGTTACTAGAATGGAAAAATCCATGATTAATGATATTTGTAATAGAAAAGTTTATTACAAACATTGCATACGTAAGGTTCTCCTCCAGTGTATATGAGAGAATGTCTTAATAAATGACATTTGTAATAGAAAAGTTTATTACAAACATTGCATACGTAAGGTTTTTCCTTCAGTGTATATGAGAGAATGTCTTAATAAATGACATTTGTAATAGAAAAGTTTATTACAAACATTGCATACGTAAGGTTTTTCCTTCAGTGTATATGAGAGAATGTCTTAATAAATGACATTTGTAATAGAAAAGTTTATTACAAACATTGCATACGTAAGGTTCTCCTCCAGTGTGTATGAGAGAATGTCTTAATAAATGAGATTTGTAATTGAAACGTGTATTACAAATATTGCATACGTAAGGCTTTCCTCCAATGTGTATGAGAGAATGTCTTAATAGCCACTAAAATTAGGCTAGACCAAAAAAAAAATGAAAATTACTGTTTCACACAGAAAAAATACCGTGAAGCTTAATTCCAGAGTTTCCAGAACAGTAATTTAAATACTGAAAATTCGTAGGAAAATATATAAAAAGCACGTAACATGCCAGCGATTTACCGGAAGATTCAATGGAATCTAAATTCCGGCGTTCCTGGAATGGAAAAAATAATAATCTATGGATATGTTATCCGAAATAAACGATTATTTATTATATTTCGACATCGGAACGACTGAACAAGGCCGAAGCCAAGAATGAAAAATAAAATTATTAGATTAATTGCTAAATACAAATTGGTGCGTCCAGATGCCGCGCATGCGAGCACTCTTATTATGACATTATATCCATAGTTGAAGGAGTGGGAAGTAGGTTGTCTTCATACAAACGCGCCGCGCGCGGCTTGTATGTGCGCGCCATAGTGTCTATACGTCGCCGCGCGCATACTCAATCAAAATCTCATTGTTTCGCCTGCTTAAGCGGGTCGAGAGTTTGTTTCGAGTGTGCGTGCGGCGGCGTATGGATGCTATGGCGCACTCATGCGGGCCGCGCGAGGTGCGTTGTATGAAGATGGCCTACTTCCCACTCCTTCTACTATGTTATATCTATGCGTTCCGACGTCAAAACTAAATGCTCGGGCGCGGCAAGCGTCTGATGTAGACACGGCCAATAAATTACAAATCCCAGCAAAAAACAGTCGTAGAAAACGACAGTCATCCCTGCATTAACTTCAAAACAGATGACTTCACCCAATTGAACCGTTACCAGTACATAAAACCACCGGTTACTGCTTTAACGGTCTGTTAGTGTGTTGGTGCACACGGGCTTATTGCTCTGCGCGGTCTGCCCAGTTATATTAATTGTGATAATGCAAGCTCAGCTCGCGTATTTTCATTATGAATACGGTCCTACTATTCTAACGTAATGTCTTACTTAAATTAAAATTAAATTAAAACCTACTGAGCGCTTAGAACTAGCGAGTGAAGCCAAAAAAGTAATTCCAACAATCCATATAGTTCTTGCAATTCACGAAGGCGACAGGCGCTTGGTTGTGTAAAGACGTATCTGTATACGTGTTAATGTGTGCGTTTACGGCTCCGCCATGCACGCACACTGTCACAATTGTGTATGAACATGTCGAACACAACCAAGGGCCGGTCGCCTTCGTGAATTGCAAGAACTATACCATCAATCACACACTGGAATTGCTCCCGGTCCATTGTACGGTACCCATAGTACAAGCTTTGCTTAGTTTGGGACCATACAGTTGGTGTGTAAGTATGGCAATATTTAAAAAAAAAAAAAAAAAATTTAACGTCACGACTTTTATCCCCATTCGGGGGTAGTCAGAAGCTTGAGTGGCCATACACCACCACATTGTGGAGGTATTAACCAACTCCAAAGCCCACGTTTCACCAGATAGTCAGAACCCAACGTGACAGGTGGTGAACCTTGTCGCCGTGTATACAGGAACTGACTATTACCTAATCCCGAGGGATAGGTAGGTTTCCTCACGATGTTTTCCCTCACCGTCAGCGAACTGTAAATTATGCACATCGATGAAAATTCATCCATTGGTGCATGCCCCACCGGGGATCGAACCTGGGACCTGGGAATATTTATTTTTACTTTATTTTGGCTTCACTCTCTACTTCTACGCGTTTCGTCTAACCTTATTATTATCGTCTGAGATAAAATCAAAGTCTTATCTTAGAAACCAATGTCATAAAATTACATCCGTATCTAAAGGGTGATTTCGAAATCACGGGCATCCTTTTAAACGGTGATTCTACACATGATTCGGAATACTTAGGGAATATTAATCAACAAATCGATTGATATAAATGTATTGTCCAGACATGGAATAACAGTTCACGGGTTTGCTTATTTGCTTATTCGAGCGAGAAATATTTTTGCATCAATAGATTTTTATTTATTTTCCCAAAAAATTCTGAATCATGTGTAAGAGTCATAGTTTAAAAGGATGCCCATGATTTCGATTCAACCTGTATAGACAAGTGATTACTTGTAAGTAGATTCTAAGGGCCATAACACACCGGGACGCCATAGCGACGTCGCCGACTACGTATACAAACAACACCCATACCTATTAGGAAAAGAGAGATTTATTATAGTGGCCCCCTTACCAACCGTAAGGTTACAAAAAGAAGGCACACTATACCTGGCAACCCCGCACGAGGCGTCAGGGACCATCTGCGGCAGGTCCTGCCGCCAGAGCATCCACCATCCACGTATACAAACAATTTGTATTGATGGCGACGTCGCCAGGTGAGTTACGTGTCATATATTTCAATACGAATTAGTTGGCTACGGTGGCTGGCGACGTCGCCGACTACTTATCGCCTAGTGAGTTACGTGTCATACATTTCAATACGAATTAGTTGGCTACGGTGGCTGGCGACGTCGCCGACTACTTATCGCCTAGTGAGTTACGTGTCATACATTTCAATACGAATTAGTTGGCTACGGTGGCTGGCGACGTCGCCGACTACTTATCGCCTAGTGAGTTACGTGTCATACATTTCAATACGAATTAGTTGGCTACGGTGGCTGGCGACGTCGCCGACTACTTATCGCCAAGTGTGTTACGTGTCTTACATTGCAATACGAATTAGTTGGCTACGGTGGCTGGCGACGTCGCCATGACGTCCCGGTGTGTTATGGCCATAAACTAAAAGTCTGTCTCACCTGTTTTGACAGATTAGAATTTACTTCAGAATAAGTTATGACCTGTTTATAGGTGCGGGTATAAATGTTCCCTTATAATATTATTATGTTCTTAAAAACTAAGATTAAATCAATTTTGTTACACTTGATTCACAGACCAATAATATAACACGCCACTGCGCGGGACTAGCGTTACTAATTGTTAGTATTTTCTTAATAATTAAATACACAAACAGTGGTGCTAATAATAGCGACGCTATGCAACATTGCCAATGCAATTCATTTTTCTGATTTTCCAGCAGATTCCGCAAAATGTTCGTGAAATTATCACGAATGGCGTAAAATGTGCGACTATTTTACAAAAATTTCGCAGAATTGCTAAGGATTCTGCAAAAAAAAAAACTTAATAATGAATTGCATTGGCAATGTGCATACTGCATACTGTCCGTTCACAATTATTTTACCTCTGACGTTCCTCATTTTATTTATGTAAAACGCAAAGTCAGCCTTTAAACTTGGCCTTTGAGACCATGAACTGTAGATTATACTTTATTCTACAGCCTAGATAGCTTAGATACTTATAAAAACCTAATATCGACCACGTTTTACAAAAATAAATGAATAAGGTAAATGTCAGAGGTAAAATAGGGGCCATCCATTAAGTACGTCACACGTAAAGGGGTGGGGGAGGGGGTCGACGAAATGTGACATAGTGTGACAAGGGGGTGGGAGGGGTCCTAAGTTTTGTGACGTCACATTTAAAAATCTAATAAATCCAAGTATTAAAACCGAAATTTGAATTTTTAACGAAATTTTTTGTAAATTATGGGACGTCACACAGGGAGGGGGGGAGTCTCGCAAATGTGACCAGCTGTGACAAGGGGGGGAGGGGTCTAAAAATCATGAAATTCGTGTGACGTAATTAATGTATGGCCCCATAGCTGTGAACGGACAGTAGCATCGCTATTACGGTCCGGCCACGACTTGGCCGGACCGTTAGCCTCCCCTGTTTGTTTTGAGTCGCGCTGTGGCCGAATGTCTTGAGTGTGGTCTAATCTACAGTCAAGTCATCTTACAGCAGTGGACGTATGGCCTGTGTGTATGGTGCGTGATGTACTGTATAGTCTAGTCTTCTCGCAGCAATGGATGAATGTCCCGAGAGTGTATGGTGTGTGGTGGAGTGTAATGCCGTGTGTCCACTGGCAAGAAAACTTGCACAAGTTGACTTGCGCAAGCGACTTGCAATGTGTAAACACTCACGCAAGTGGACTTCTGCGACTTGCCGAACTTGCTGCAAGTCCCACGTGTACACGGTTGTGTAAAATTGCAGTCAGTGGACACACGGCATATGGTCAATAGTCTAGTCAGCGGATAGCACGTGCGCGATGAAGTCGGGTGCGTCCGCTATGAAGTAGTCCGGGTCGTGTCGCACGCAGCGCGCCACGCCGAGCTGCCCGCGGCCCTCCGCGTCCATGTGAAGGAACTCCCGCGCACGCGACAACTGCGACTCCGTCGGGCTCTCCGGGAAATCTAAATAAATATAATAATAGCCGTATTAACGTCACACTCTTTTTATAAATAAAAAACCGGCCAAGTGCGTGTGGCACTCGCACATAAAGGGTTCCGTACCACCGTAGAATAAAAAAGTCAAGAGAGTAGAGAGATAGAGAGTAGAGAAGTAAAAGAGAGAGGGGGGGACTCTTCAGTATAAAAAGGTACGTTAAGTGGGGGTAACTTTTTCCCACGATCTGGCCACTACATAGACGGTCAATACATCAGCAGTCACATCCATGGATGCGCGTGGCACGCTGTAACACAAACACACACGAACATTCGCGCAAGCACCCTGCGCAATCTGACGAATTTTCGATCAGGACACGTGACTCTGCGCGAGTTTAACCGTTTTTACCCATCCCAAGAAAAGTGCACAACGCCGCTAAAGTAGTTTTCACTTCAAAAAACAACTCTCTACCTATTACGGCTCGTAAGATACGGCCCACTGACAGCGGACATATAGACAGACAGACAAACAGACAGCGTAGGCTTAATTATAGGGTCCCGTTGGGCACAGAACCCCAAAAAACTGTGAAGAAATTATTATAGAATATGTTCGATAAAGCAACATAATAAGGAAAACATCGTGAAGTAACCTGCATGTCCTAGAAAAAAATGTAAAATGTAACGTCACGACTTTTATCCCCGTTCGGGGATAGTCAGAGGCTCGAGTGGCCATACACCACCACATTGTGGAGGTATTAACAAACTCAAAGCCCACGTTTCACCAGATAGTCAGGACCCAACGTGACAGGTGGTGAACCTTGTCGCCGTGTATACAGGAACTGACTATTACCTAATCCCGAGGGATAGGTAGGTTTCCTCACGATGTTTTCCCTCACCGTCAGCGAACTGTAAATTATGCACATAGATGAAAATTCATCCATTGGTGCATGCCCCACCGGGGATCGAACCTGGGACCTTCTGATTGTTAGCCCAACCTGTTCACCCCTAGGCTACAGTCGCTAGTCAGTATGTCTTAGAAAATCGTAACAAATCTTCGAAAGACCTGTGAAACGTACCCGCACTGGGCCAGCGCGGTGGATTATGGCCTGAATCCCCGTCATTGAGGGGAGGCCCGTGCCCATTCCACTTGCCTGGCACCAATAGTGTGTCACAGTGTGTCACGTACCTCTGATGATGATCTGCGAGGCGAGCACGGGCAGGCCGACGATGAACTCGGGCAGCATCTTGCGCAAGAGAGCGACTGGCACGACCGCCACGTTGCCGTAGTCCAGGTAGAACACGCGCGCCATGACGCCGCCAGGACCGTCCACTTGCTTCGCCAGCACCGCACGGAACCACTGCGGGTCTGTTCACAATGGTATAGATCAGCGGTGGGCAAACTTCCTTAATGAGGGGCCAGAAAGTTAAAGAAATTTCATTTTTGTTAAAACGTCACGACTTTTATCCCCGTTCGGGGGTAGTCAGAGGCTTGAGTGGCCATACACCACCACACTGTTGAAACTTTTAATCATATTAAAACATTACCGTTCCTTCCACTCGACACTACCAAAACGACACCATCGGTGGTGTCGTTTGGAATCTCTAGTCCATACGACACCACCCTAGTGATGTCCAGAAACGCGTGTTTTTGACAAACAGCTCCCAGTTCATTAAAATAAATAAATAAATATCAGACAACATCACATACATTGATCCGACCCCAAAGTTATTATTTCAAGTTATCTATAGTTAAACGATAATTAATAAAACAGAGTTTATGAAATAAATATAAACTAAACTAACTAAACTAACAGATAAATATAAACTTTATCAAATGACATACCTCATTAATGAAACTGCTTGAACTTAATTGGAGTTTTCATATCAACAACTTTGTATGTAGGTAACCACCTCACTAATAGTCGGTGGTGTCGTATGGACTAGAGATTCCATACGACACCACCGGTGGTGTCGTTTTGGTGGTGTCGAGTGGAAGGAATGAACATTACAGCATTACACACTTGCACAAATGTTAAAAATTACAATTTAACTTTTATTAGAAGGCCCCTGCCATGGCAGGCGTGGGAGACATATGAAATTGCTTGCCATAATATTTTCGAATGCAGGTTCGTTATAATTATCGCGGGCCATATAGGTACTATTCATGTCAAAGGACCGTCGGCGGGCCGGATTATATGCTTTCGCGGGCCGGAGCTCCGCGGGCCGTACTTTGCCCATCACTGGTATAGATCATGAAAAAAAAACCTGCCACCCAATCTCCTTATTTATTATTTTTGAAAAAATAAAATAAAACAATATTTAAAAAAAGTTAATACAATAATGTTACGGTGGTTATAAAGGTGGGTACTCACACGGCGGGAATTGCGCGATGCACAGCTCCTCAGCTTTCGGCAAGTACGGCTGCCGGCCGATCTCACTGTTGCAGTATTCTGCCATCTGCAACAAACAACGATAACCCCCAAATTTAAATAAAGTTATGATGGACTTAATTTTATTTATTTATTACACGACGAGGAGTGTATAATGTAGTGTGAGTAGGAGTGTATAATGTAGTGTGAGTAACGTTTACTTTTATTAATTTAGAGCACTTATAATTACAAGTGCCACATAACATAACATATACGTCACGACTTTTATCCCCATTCGAGGGTAGTCAGAGGCTTGAGTGGCCATACACCACCACATTGTGGAGGTATTAACCAACTCAAAGCCCACGTTTCACCAGATAGTCAGAACTCAACGTGACAGGTGGTGAACCTTGTCGCCGTGTATACAGGAACTGACTATTACCTAATCCCGGGGGATTAGGTTATTATTATTAATTATTATTATTATTATTAATTATTTATTATTATTGTCAAATTAGGTTTACATTAATATTGTAAAATTGAAATTTTCCCAAAAAAATTATGCGGAAATAATTTAAACGTGACCCTACATCCTTTATAATTTGTACTGACCTCATCGACTGACCTGTAGGTACAAGGGTGGCAAAATCGCTTCGGTGTCGGTGTATTTGGCGGTGCATTTGCAGGCGTAAAGTTAAAATATTAGGAGTAAAAAAGTCATCCCGTGGCTATACCTTTGAATATATTTTGATATTTTTTTATGTACGAACTACTCACGTGATACCCAGTATGTGGTTTCAGTTATTGTCGTTATGTCATCACCACTCTGTATAAAGTTATGATGACTTAATTTTATTTACTTATTACACGACGAGGAGTGTATAATGACAATATGTTTTCAGGGTTCATGTATGATGTATGTGAGATCGTTTATTCCACCACAACTTTTAAATGCCTGAACAGATTTGGATGGATGGGGTATCGTTAGGATCTTTGCAATCATCATTCATCTCAAGTAGGACCGGCTATAATTTTTTAGAATAAAAAAAAACAATATGGCGGCATTATGACTACATTTAAAAACCGAAAAAAAAAACGCGACGGTTCGTTGCGCACCCGCTCTACTTTGAAACCGGTAATTTGGCAGGGCAGTCGTGTTTATATTTTTTATTAGTATACAGGGTGAATTTTAAATCATGGGCATCCTTTAAACTATGACTACACAATGGTTCAGAATATTTTGGGAAAAAAAATAAAAAAATCGATTGATGAAAAAATATTGCTCGAGTAAGCAAATCCGTTAACTGTTATACCTTAACTGGGTAATATTTTTTTATCATTTAATTTGTTGATTAATAATCCCTAAGTATTCTGAATCATGTGCAGAATCACCGTTTAAAAGGTTGCCCATGATTTCACCCTGTAGATGTGAGGTGTTATAGTTTGACCGCAAGCGCTGTACCGCGCCTTAGGTACCCCGAGCGGCGAGACGGGGGGGCTCATCGCTCTCGCATTCCCACTCCCCCACCTCCCCGCGCATACCTAAGACGCGGTACAGCGCTTGCGGTCGAACTACAGTAGTAAGTAGAAGTGGTAGTGTTGTACCTTGTCGGTGAGCGGGCCCAGCACGTACGCTGCGTGCGGGTGTTGCGGCGGGCAGACGGACAGCACGCCGCCCGCCAGCATGCTCGCGTCCAGCACCTGCAGCGTGCACGCGCCCGACGGCAGCGGCACGTACTCCAACGAGCTGTACATCAGCCGCGCACTCTCTGCTCGACACAAACATACATATTTTATTGGTGTAGCCAATGAGAATCGATACTGGATCGACAAATAAACTCATAACCAATTTTTATTATAAATATAATTTCAAAATAATCGAAATCGTTCCGTCTGTTGCGATTTTATAACACATTTTTTATTTTATACTGGGTGAAATCGAAATCGTGGGCAATATTTTAAAATATGACTCAACACATGAATACATAATATTAAACAGAATATTTTGGGAAAACAAATAAAAAATATATTGATAAAAAAATATTGCTCGGGTAAGCAAATAAGCAAACCATTTAACTGTTATACCTTACCTGGGTAATAAATTTTTATCAATCGATTTGTTGATTAATATTCCCTAAATATTCTGAATCATGTGTAGAATCACCATTTAAAATATTGCCCACGATTTCAATTTCACCCAGTATTTATTATTCCGCGATAGTGTAACACCCTGTATTTGTACGAGTGGGTAGTCTCACCGATGACGTCACCGCCCCGTTGCTCGATCTTCTTCCACTCGGGCGTGCACATGTCCTGCAGCTTCACGTTGATGTTCTCCTTGTTCTTGGCTAGCGTCAGCGTCACGACGCTGCCGCTTGCCGCTGTCTTAGCGCCGGACGCTATGGTCTACAATGGAGGGAAATTTATTTGTAACTGTTACCCGCGACTTCGTACATTTTTGAAAAATATTACCCGCGACTACTAGGTACATCCGCGTGGACTTAATGTGTTTTAGGGTTCCGTACCTCAAAAGGAAAAAACGGAACCCTTATAGGATCACTCTGTTGTCAGTCTGTCTGTCTGTGAGTCTGTCAAGACGTGCACAGCCCAACTCGCCGGTATTAGAAACATGTAATTTTAACATTACATTATCCGGTTTGTGGAGCGCTAGGTAGTGTTGCAAAAGACTCGAGTTCTTTTAGCCCTCTCAAAGAGGCTCGAGCTTTTCTATGAGGCTCGTCGAAGAAAAACGACTCCGAATATTTCAAGGCTAAAAAAGGACTCGAGTTTTAAATAAACCTCGAGCCCTTTTTGGGCTCGGAGTTCTTTTAGAGCTCCGTTGTTGTGAGCTTTCTAAGTCTTCGCAAGTATTAGAAGGAGTCGCCTTATAGCTGACTCTTCCTGGCTAGTCAAGCCAGCCTTATAGCTATTGTATTCCTGACTATTCTTGACTTTTTTGACTATTCTCGACTATTCTCGACTATTCTTGACTATTTTTGACTATTCTTGACTATCCTGACTATTCTCGACTATTCTCGACTATTCTTGACTATTCTCGACTATTCTCGACTATTCTTGACTATTCTTGACTATTCTCGACTATTCTCGACTATTCTCGACTATTCTCGACTATTCTCGACTATTCTTGACTATTCGTGACTATTCTTGACTATTCTTGACTATTCTTGACTATTCTTGACTATTCTTGACCATTGTTGACTATTCTTGACTATTCTTGACTATTCTTGACTATTCTTGACTATTCTTGACTATTCTTGACTATTCTTGACCATTGTTGACTGTTTTGAATATATTTGACTATTTTTGACTATTTTTTACCATTCTTGATTATTTTTGGCCATTGTTGACTATTTTTGACGTATTTGGACTATTTTTGACGTATTTTGACCATTTATGACTATTTTGACTACTTTTGATAATGGTTGACTATTTCGACTATTCTTGACTATTGATGACGGTTTTTAAATATTTTTGGCGAATTTCGACGATTTTTGAAGATTTTTGAATATTTTTGACAATTTTTCCTACTTTTGACTATTTTTGACGAAGTTTGCCTATTTTTGACTATTGTTGACCATTGTTGACAATTTTTGACAATTTTTGACTATTTTTGACTATTTTTGACTATGTTTGACTATTTTTGACTATTTTTGACTAGTTTTGACTATTTTTAACTGTTTTTGAATATTTTTGACGAAGTTTGCCTATTTTTGACTATTGTTGACCATTGTTGACCATTTTTGACAATTTTTGACAATTTTTGACAATTTTTGACAATTTTTGATTATTTTTGACTATTTTTGACCATTGTTGACTATTTTTGACTATTTTTAACTATTTTTGACCATTGTTGATTATTTTTACTATTGTTAACTGTTTTTGGCTAATGTTGACTATTTTTGACGTGTTTTGACAATTTTTGACTAAGTTTGACTATTTTTGTCTATTTTTGACTATTTTTGACCATTGTTGACTATTTTTGACTATTTTTGACTATTTTTGACTATGTTTGACCATTTTTGACTATTTTTGACTATTTTTGACTATTTTTGACTATTTTTGACTATTTTTGACTATTTTTGACTATTTTTGACTATTTTTAACTATTTTTGACTATTTTTGACCATTGTTGATTATTTTTACTATTGTTGACTGTATTTGGCTAATGTTGACTATTTTTGACGTATTTTGACAATTTTTGACTAAGTTTGCCTATTTTTGACTATGTTTGACCATTTTACTATTTTTGACTATTTTTGCCTATTTTTGACTATTGTTGACCATTGTTGACAATTTTTGACAATTTTTGACAATTTTTGACAATATTTGACTATTTTTGTCAATTTTTGTCAATTTTTACTATTGTTGACTGTTTTTGGCCAATGTTGACTATTTTTGACGTATTTTGACTATTTTTGACGAATTTTGACTATTTTTGACCAAAATAGTCAAAAATTGTCAAAATACGTCAAAAATAGTCAACAATAGCTAAAAATAGTCAACAATGGTCAAAAATAGTCAAAAACAGTCAAAAATTGTCAAAAATTGTCAAAAATTGTCAAAAATTGTCAAAAATTGTCAACAATGGTCAACAATAGTCAAAAATAGGCAAAAATAGTCAAAAATAGACAAATATATTCAAATATAGTCAAATATAGTCAAATATAGTCAAATATAGTCAAAAATAGTCAAAAATAGACAAAAATATTCAAATTTATTCAAATATATTCAATAAAGTCAGAAATAGTCAAAAATAGACAAAAATATTCAAATGTATTCAAATATATTCAATAAAGTCAATAATAGTCAATAATAGTCAAAAATAGTCAAATATTCAAATATAGTTAAAAATAGTCAAAAAATGACAAAAATAGACAAATATAGTCAAAAATAGACAAAAATAGTCAAAAATATTCAAATATAGTCAAAAAATGACAAAAATAATCAAAAATAGACAAATATATTCAAATATAGTCAAAAATAGTCAAAAATAGACAAAAATATTCAAATGTATTCAAATATTGTCAAAAATAGTCGAAATAGTCAACAATGGTCAAAAATAGTCAAATATAGTCAAAAACAGCCAAAAATTGACAAAAATAGTAAAAAATAGACAAAAGTAGTCAAAAATAGACAAATGTATTCAAAAATAGTCGAAATAGTCAACAATGGTCAAAAATAATCAAAAATAGACAAATATATTCAAACATAGTCAAAAATAGTCAAAAATAGTCAAATATATTTAAATATAGTCAAAAATAGTCAAAAAATGTCAAAAATAGACAAATATATTCAAAAATAGACAAAAATAGACAAAATTGTCAAAAATAGTCAAATATAGTCAAAAAATGTCAAAAATAGACAAATATATTCAAATATAGTCAAAAATAGTCAAAAATAGTCAAAAATAGTCAAAAATAGTCAAAAATAGTCGAAATAGTCAACAACGGTCAAAATAGTCAAGAATGGTCAATAGTGGTCAACAATAGTTAGAATAGTCGTGCGTATTCAACTAAAGTCAAGAATGGTTACAAAGGGCTAAAAACAAAAAGGGCTCCAAGCCTTTTTAGAAAGAGCTTCAAAATAAAGGCTCTATTTCCGAGAGCCTCCTCTTCGCCTCGAAGACTCGGGGCTGAATTAGTTCTTTAGCCTTCGAGGTTTCGTAAAAAGGCTCGAGCCCTAAAAATGAGGCTAAAGAACTCGAGTCTTTTGCAACACAAGCGCTAGGTGAGCTAGTGAGTCTGCTAATATTAAGCCGGGTCCCGACATGTATCATTTGCCCGATCCGATCACCGACGCGTATCAACGTCGCATATGTGGACGGGTGATGATACGCGTATCATGATACGTGATCTCGATACGCCGTTATGATACGGCCCGAACCATAATAATAATAATATTCTGGGACATTTTTGTACACACGGTTTTTTTTTTTTTTTTTTTAGTTTCCTGTTGCATTATTAAAAAAACTAACTATGGGACGGGAACATAGAGTAAAGACTAAAGATAGAGGTGCCCTTATTAGATTTCCCTATGAAACAACGCGTGGAAATTTTGCGAGGGGTGACGCGGGTGGTGGGGTTAAAAACTGGGAGGGCAATTTACAAGCCCCGCCCCCCCGATCTACCGGTAAATAGCATAACTACTGGGTTCGTTTTATTTCGATGTTAGTACGTAGTTTAACTTTTTCACACTTGATGTCACTACGTGTAGGTTCATATAAAAAACGTACCGAGGGTCGCCATCTAGTGTCGAATAGAATTATATTTGGGATGCGAACGTTGGCAAGACGTCTGCACAGGACGAACACCAACAGCACACTGACTTAAGCCACGCCTACTGTGATGACGTCACCGACCGAGCTGTGCGATGCAATAGCAACGCGGCCTGGTAGCTTAGACCCAGTCCTTTATATGGTTCGTCTATGGACGGGACGTACTAGACACAATGCGGACGAAGTCGCGGGCACCAGCTAGTAAATAATCTCACCAGTATGATCTCTTCATTGTCCTGTTTGAGTTGTTCAACGTACTCGAGCGCGGGCGGCGTGAACTCCACGTCGGAGTCGCTGAGCGCCACGCGCGACACCAGCGCAGGCGCCGCCGCCAGCTCCAGCGCGCGCGGGCACGGGAACAACTTCTCTAGAGGAGATATCTCCATGTTGCCTGCAATATAATAAATAATAATATACTGGGACATTTTCGTACACACGGTTACCTGATCCCAAACTAAGCAGAGCTTGTACTATGGAAACCAGATAACTGATATTACTACATATACTACTTTTTTATTTGTAAATACATACTTAATATACATATACACCCAGACTCCGGACATACAGACATGTTCATGCACACAAATGCATGTCGCGGGTAGGAATCGAACCAACGACCTGCAGCGTGAAAGGCGCCACCGCGCCAACCACGCTAACGGGCCCGTCGACATAAAAATAATAATAACTGGCTTTTGCCCGCGGAACCATACATATTACCGGGATAAAATGACCTATGTGCAATTCCAGGCTATAATCTGTCTCTGTGTCAAATTTCCGTTTAGTCGCGAATGGTCAAAATCGCAATTCGTCAAGTAACTGAAAAACCATCGAAATCGCGATTGGTCCATATCGCGAATGGTCAAATTAGCAAAAAGTCAAGATCGCAATAGGTCAAATTACCGAATAGTCAAGATCGCAATTGGTCGAATTAGCAAACAGTCAAGATCGCAATTGGTCGAAACGTTTAGTCGCGAATGGTCAAAATCGCAACGTGAAAAATACACATAATGATCTGAAATCTTGACGATTTGCTATTTTGACGGATTGCGATTTGCATGAATTTGACCAATTCATGCCAGCGATTTTGACTATTCGCGACTAAAAGCAAATTTCATCCAGATCCGTTCAGCCGTTCTGGCATGATTGAGTAACCAACATCCATCCATACATCTAAACTTTCACAATTATAATATTAGTTGTATAAATATCCTAGGAAAAGATGGCGTGATGACCTCTATTGTCATCTGGAGGGATGGATGGAAGCGGCCTTAAATAGAGACATGTGGAATGTATTGGAGACCTTTGCCCAGCAGTGGGATAATGTAGGTCGTGCAGCTCGTCAGAGAACTGGCCCAGCACCGTCTGGCCCTTGTATAGTGTATAGTGTAGTGTGTGGTACTGACCGAACTCGATGTACTCGAGCAGGTACTTGTTCTGCTTGACGTTGGTGCGCTTGCAGAGCGCGCGGTAGTGCAGCCCGTCAGAGAACTGGCCCAGCACCGTCTGGCCCTTGCTGGGCGGCTCTGTCAGCGGACTCTCTGCACATACACAACACTCCTACTCATCACCATCGAGATATACTGGGTATGACTCATAACACCCTTTTTTAGAAATTTGAAAATCGGTATTATAAGGCTACGAAAAGTTTCTATTAATTTATTCCCCAAAAGATTGAAATAGGGGATGAAAACTTGTATGGAAGTCCGTAATTTTTTTTAAGTATGGCCGTATAAAAGAATTACGGACTGGGTATAAATGAAATGCTCACGAAGCACGCTATAATTATTATACGCACGAGCGCTATTATTTTGAGTAGCGCCGTGGAGGAATGGTCTTAGTGCGTCCATAGACAGCTTCAAGCGATCTGTGTGCTTGTTTCGCCTTGCCGCCCGCAGCAAACAGCTGCTCGCTTGAAGTCGACACAAACCGCAACACGAATGCTCTCTTGGAGATGGTCTAGACTGCTCTTAGCAGTCCGTCTATGGAGGCCCTTACCGTTCCTGCCGTGCAGCGCCACCTGCTCCAACACGTCGTCGTACTGCCGCTGCGAGCTGATATCCGCGGGCCGCACGTACACCTTGTCCATAGCGGTCGCGTGGACTAGCAACACGCGCGACGCGTGCGACACTTCCGGACGGGACACTTCCGGTATCGACGCAGCCGCTGCAACAAATTATTTACATATATGTAGGGCGGATTTCTCTATAGGCCGAACTAGGGCTAGGGCGGTGGAACTTGGCGAAATTCACATAACTCACAAATAAAAACGGTATGCATCAGTATCAGAAGACTATGTTAAGACATTGTTTGAGATAATTTTGTCATTTATATAGACTTTCGTTATTCTTTAATTTTAATTCTTATCATCATCATCATCATCATCATCTCAGCCGCAAGACGTCCACTGCTGGACATAGGCCTCCCCCAATTATTCATATACATTTTATCATTACATTTTTCGTGCTTTACAGGAAGTATGGTGCCGGCCACAGACATAAATCTAAATATAATAATATAATATCCTGGGATTTTTTTTACACACGGTTACCTGATCACTAAGCAGAGCTTGTACTATGGAAACCAGATAACTGATATTACTACATATACTACTTTTTATTTGTAAATACATACTTAATATACATATACACCCAGACTCGGGACATACAGACATGTTCATGCACACAAATGCATGTCCCGGGTAGGAATCGAACCTACGACCTGCAGCGTGAAAGGCGCCATCACGCCAACCACGCCAACGGGCCCGTCAAATTAGATCTATAGTAGGCGACAGGTCGGGAAGATAATCGGGGTATGTGCTGAGGCGCGGGGGAGGTGATACCCCTCATACCCGCGCATCGCCCGCGCGACCCTAGCCGCCGCGCTGCACTAGTACGCATTATCGCTATCGATAGTTATCGATTTCGATCTCGCTCACATTGTTCTTTGTTGCTGTGTATTAAAATGGCTTTGGTCGCTTCCTCGTACCAATAATTCATTCTCAAACACGACAACTAGCCAGAAAAGTATTAAAAAATTGTGACATTGACCGGAAAAACAATTATTATAATTACCCTGTGAGTAAATAATATGAATAAAATATTATTATAAAATGTTTAATTAATTTTGCTCTTACTTTGTTACGTTGCAAAAAAAAAACGATATAAACGTCCTGGTACATGATGCCACATCACTAGAAAGATATCATCCCGACCATCCCGGGCCCGTTAGCGTGGTTGGCGCGGAGGCGCCTTTCACGTTTTAGGTCGTAGGTTCGATTCCTACCCGGGACATGCATTTGTGTGCATGAACATGTCTGTATGTCCCGAGTCTGGGTGTGTATGTATATTAAGTATGTATTTACAAATAAAAAAGTAGTATATGTAGTAATATCAGTTATCTGGTTTCCATAGTACAAGCTCTGCTTAGTTTGGGATCAGGTAGCCGTGTGTAAAAATGTCCCGGGATATTATTATTATTATTACCTATCGCCTACTATACGTCTGTGAGGGCGGCAATCTCCCATAGGTAGGCCTAGGCAGCCAGTATATCAAATCCGCCCCTGGGCCTTAATTCTTACCGGAACTGGCGGCCGGGTAGTCGACTGTGGGCGTCCATCTCAGTACCTCGCCCGCACCGAGTTCAGCGCCAGTCTCGTTGTTCAGAATATTCACGCAGTACCCCTCTGTGGTCTTCGACACCAGCGTGCAAGTCAGCGACATGCCCACCTGAACAAAACCACAATATAAATAATTAGACCTATAACTGCAAAGCTGAAGTAGAGTTGGGCAACCACAATAAAAATAATTAGACCTATAACTGCAAAGCTGAAGTAGAATTGGGCAACCACAATAAAAATAATTAGACCTATAACTGCAAAGCTGAAGTAGAATTGGGCAACCACAATAAAAATAATTAGACCTATAACTGCAAAGCTGAAGTAGAATTGGGCAACCACAATAAAAATAATTAGACCTATAACTGCAAAGCTGAAGTAGAATTGGGCAACCACAATAAAAATAATTAGACCTATAACTGCAAAGCTGAAGTAGAATTGGGCAACCACAATAAAAATAATTAGACCTATAACTGCAAAGCTGAAGTAGAATTGGGCAACCACAATAAAAATAATTAGACCTATAACTGCAAAGCTGAAGTAGAATTGGGCAACCACAATAAAAATAATTAGACCTATTACTGCAAAGCTGAAGTAGAATTGGGCAACCACAATAAAAATAATTAGACCTATAACTGCAAAGCTGAAGTAGAATTGGGCAACCACAATAAAAATAATTAGACCTATAACTGCTAAGCTGAAGTAGAATTGGGCAACCACAATAAAAATAATTAGACCTATAACTGCTAAGCTGAAGTGGAATTGGGCAACCAGTCCCCTTAGTAATTGGTCCATGGTTATACCTTTGCGGCCATCCATAAATTACGTCACATGTAAAGGGGGGAGTAGGTCGACGAAATGTGACATTGTGTGACAAGGGGGGGAGGGGTCTTAAGTTAAGTGACGTCACATTTAAAAATCTAATATATCCAAGTACATATTAAAACCGAAATTTGAAATGTAACCGATTTTTTTTTTAAATTTCTGAAAATTGTAATAATATGTGACGTCACACAGGGAGGTAGGGAATCTCGCAAATGTGACCAGCTGTGACAAGGGGGGGGGAGGGGTCTAAAAATCATGAAAATCGTGTGACGTAATCAATGGCTGGCCTCTTACATGGGTAATAAATTTTTATCAATCGATTTGTTGATTAATAAAAAAAATATGTGTGTAACGTCACGACTTTTATCCCCATTCGGGGGTAGTCGGACGCTTGAGTGGCCATACACCACCACATTGTGGAGGTATTAACCAACTCAAAGCCCACGTTTCACCAGATAGTCAGAACCCAACGTGACAGGTGGTGAACCATGTCGCCGTGTATACAGGAACTGACTATTACCTAATCCCGAGGGATAGGTAGGTTTCCTAACGATGTTTTCCCTCACCGTCAGCGAACTGTAAACTGTAACTGTTGTTGATTAATATTCCCTAAATATTCTGAATCATGTGTAGAATCACCGTTTAAAATATTGCCCACGATTTCGATTTAACCCAGTAGTGTTGGTGTTGTTACCTGCACGCCGGCGGCCAGCAGCAGGCAGCAGAACTCGGGTACTGCTCGGTATTGAGCCGGCAGCGGGCCGCAGCGGTCGGCAGCGGTCACTGCTGCTACGCGGCTGGCGTCCAGCAACGCGAGTGTATTGTCTGCCACGCAGCGGGCGCGGTACCAGCCGCCGTCTGCTGGGTCTAAGTACGAACACGGCTCGCCCGGGACTAGTCTGTGGGGGTAACAAACCAATAAGCATTTTTTATATGTAATCAGCAGAGATCGGAGTAGGTAGATTGATTTAAGGTTATTGACGTCAAACGTATATGTTAATATGGATAAGACTCAGACTTCTACAGATGTTGAACGATCAGTTTTCTAGTTATAAATGGATTTAAGACGTCAAAAGAAATAGATTGAAATTAAAAAAACATTGAAAAACTTATGGTCATTTATTTTAATTGTTTACATAATCAGGATGTACAAATTGTAACCGATGAAGATTAAAAATAAACACCAATAAATGGTGTAATTTGCTCACTTAAACGTTTTTCATTTTAATATATTTTTTACGAAATGTTTTGAAATGTTTTCCCAGTTCCATTTCCGGTAATTCCGGAAAAATGGCATGTCCATGTTATGACCTCATGGCGCAAGTACGAAAAATCAATCTACCTACTCCGATCTCTGGTAATCAGAAGCCGAAATAATTTTCATGTCTCAAGCTTGAGATAAATTATGAATATTTCAACAAAATTTCTTTCCATACAAACTTTCACATCATATAATGCCCCTAACGGCCCGGCCACGACTTAGGTCTTTAGCGGCAAGCGGCGGAAGGGTCTGCGAGCGGAGCGGCGGCCATGCCACGTACGCCTATAGAGCGTTAGCGACTGCGACCGAGGTGGACGTATTCAGAAATGACTTCTGTGTTCATATACCGTAGAATTGAAATCGAAATCAAATCATTTATTCATTGCCACATCTTTAATTATACTAGTAATATTTATATAATATTCTATAATAGTATACTATACTCCATTCGTTATAGCATTAGACAGAAGTTAAAAAAGGTTCTTTTTAATGTCCACTTTGTAACAAAAGTACAATTAACATGTTACAGTTACGATTGACGTAGAATTTATTATAACTTGTTTATATACCAGCTTGTCACACCTAACTGTAATCATTTAAATTATTTATCTTATAAAATAAATTGCCTTTCATTTAAATAATATAATTTCAGTCCAATTTAAAATTTGTGTCAATGCTAAAAACCTAAAAGAAGCAGGGGTGAAAATACCGGGAACGTTTTTCGTTCCACTATAATCCTAACAAATCTAAAATGTTACCTAATCCATTCAGAGGTTATGACAGCAGGGTATTTCTAATTTTGTCGGATTATGTTGTCTATGAAATTGACGTAAATAATGTGCTGTCGGTATATGTCATTTAGTCATTCAACTTCATTTTAAATGTTTAGAATGTTTGATATGATGTTATAATTAAATAAAACATAGTATAAAAAGCACTTTTATTTTGTTTATCGAAGTATTTAGCATTGTTTTAGATCTATTTATTTGACTTTTAAATAAAATGTTTTGCATCGCTGCTTCTACGAGCCTCTTATTTCTAATGTTATAATAAATGGAGTATAGTAATAAACAAAAACCGGCCAAGTGCGTGTCGGACTCGCACATACAGGGTTCCGTACCACCGTATAAATTAAGTTTATTGTATGGGGACCCCCATTATTTTTAAGTTTTATTTTATTTTTAGTATTTGTTGTTGTAGCGGCAACAGATATACACATTCTGTGAAAATTTCAAGTCTCTAGCTATTACCGTTCGTTACATACAGCCCGCTGACAGACAGACGGACGGACAGACAGACAGACAGACAGACAGACGGACAGTGTAGGCTTAGTAATAGGGTCCCATTGGCACCCTTTGGGTACGGAACCCTAAAAATAAAACAATCACGTATTGGTGGCAAAGAAGATATAAGTGAGAAAGGAATAAATAGGGTTTCAGACAAATTCCACTACAAAATCGTCTAAGTCGAAACACCGCTCAGTTGGTCCCTGCGCTAACGCTGCCCGCCCCGGTGTGTCGTGACATCACAAACGGTTTGAGCTGTGCACTTCTTGATAGACAGTCAGACATAGTGATACTATTATAAGGGGTCCGTTTTTTCCTTTTGAGATACTGAACCCTAAAAAGGTAATATAATTGACTCGCCTGTGCTCGCCGGTGTTCGCGGCGCATGCCTCGCCGAAACTATCGCAGAGCGACTCGTACTCGGCCGCGTACCGCTCGCACATGGACAGGCACACGAACCCGCGCGCCGAGCGGCAAGCGGACGCGAGCGCGTCCACGGACAACACCGCGCAGTCGCCGATGTCCAGGGTTCCGATCAGGTAACTGAATAAATTAAGAAATTAAGGTGGTAGAGCCAAGCTGTAGCCAATTGACTGCAGCTCATAAACGGGCTGGCTCGACCGGGGTACTACACACTCTCACAGAAGATCGGCGTAAAGCAGCTATTACAGCTGCGTTTCGTACGATGAGTGAGAGAGCCGAAAGCCCACCCCCCTCCCTCCATCCCACTCCCCTTCAGGTCGGCAATGTGCGAGCAATGCCTTTGTTATTGTAAGCATTTATAGGCTACGGTATCTGCTTAACATTAGGCGGGCCGTACGCTTTATTGCCACCGCAGTCCTATAAAAAAAATGTAAACAAAAAATATTAAATACACGTCACGACTTTTATCCCCATTCGGGGGTAGTCAGAGACTTGAGTGACCATACACCACCACATTGTGGAGGTATTAACCAACTCAAAGCCCACGTTTCACCAGATAGTCAGGACCCAACGTGACAGGTGGTGAACCTTGTCGCCGTGTATACAGGAACTGACTATTACCTAATCCCGAGGGATAGGTAGGTTTCCTCACGATACCTACCAATATTATAAATGCGAAAGTGTGTGTGTGAATGTTTGTTCAAATCAAATCAAAATGTTTTTTATTCATGTAAGCTATATTAGTGGCACGTTACGAAGGCCGGTTTGACATGTGTGTGTGGGGGGGGGGGGGGGGGGAGAAAATTAACCTTATTATAACCAAATTAAGACTGATCGTTTAAAAAAATAAGAATGTCAAAAAATTTATGCGAAAATGAATCTTATTCCGTTATAATACGGTTCATCCTTTTCCCCTCACACATGTCAAACCGGCCTTCATAACGTGCCGCTAATTTAGATAAAGCATTTATAAATCGTCAACTATAAACAATATTTTAGCGTTACCACCGGTTCGTAATGTTGCTTCCATTGAGAAGAGCCGGCAAGAAACTCAATGGTTACTCTTTTCAAAAGAATATTTGTATACATTTTCAAACAGCAACGCTGTGTGAGCAGGCAGGCATTACAACATTGTGAATAGCAAAATAAAGAAATCAGGTATTTAAACAAAATATAGCCTAGAAAGCTGTGCATGCCTACTCCCACTTTACCACGTATCTCTATCTCTATAACTACTAAACTGATTTAAATGAAATTTGAAACGTAGATAGTGTAGGCTATGGAATACGACATAGGCTAATCTTACACATCAATTTACGCGCGGGCGAAGCTGCGGGACACAGCTAGTATGTATATAATGTTGTCATTATTTTGCAAACCTTCTAGCAAAGTCGTTGTTGCTGCGCTGCTAAAAAGGCGCCAGCAAAATTTTATTAGTTTTCATTATTGTCGTGTTTCAGCGGCCAGCAATTTTCTTTGGAAATCAATTACAGTCCTATTTCTAAATTAAAAATCCTGATTGGCCGGTTCAAAACGAGTTGGTCGTGCCGTTGCCATGGAAACTTTACAAACAACATAGGCAGTACCAGCATCATTACGTAATAATAAAAAAACGTTGTTACGAAAAAATCACCTTGTCTTAAACATCGTGTTTAAAACATGTTTTAAACATTTAAAACATGATTTATACACGTTGATTTATTCCTCCTGAATTAAATCAATGTTTTAAACACGTTTTAAACATTTTTCGTTTTAAGGTTCCTGTTTTTTTTGCAACTCTGAAAAAAACCGCGAAGAGACAAAAGTACTTTCATGGATGAAATATTATTCATTCCATTTTCTAGCCTGTACTGTCCCACTACAGGGCAAAGGCCTCCCCTCCCTTTTTCCACTTGCTCCGGTTTAAGGTGAAAGCAGTGGTAGCCGATTGGTTAAGCACGCGTCTTGCGGGCTTAAGGTCCTGGGTTCAAACCTCTGGATTATTCGAAGTCTATGTGTGAATCATAACTTTAATATGATTATCACTTGCTTACGGTGAAGGAAAACATCGTGAGGAAACCTGCATGTTTTTAGACATGTGAAATCCACCAACCCACATTGGGCCAGCGTGGTGGATTATGGCCTGAATCCCCCTCGCATTGAGGGGAGGCACGTGCCCAGCAGTGGGACGTTAAAAGGGCTAAATTATTATTATCCGGTTTAAGGCTACCCGGGACCAATCCGTCAAGTAGGAGTCCTGCTCGCCATCTTTTTCTGGGCCTGGCTGTGTTTCCCGTTGTTTATTATTGCACATTAAAATTTTACTCACTGTTCAGGCACCAACTTCACTGGGGCGGTCACAGCGACCTGTTGCTTCACTGGAGCGGTCACAGCTACCGGTGGTTTCACTGTAGCGGTTACAGCGACAGGTAGCTTCACTGCGCTGGTTTCCTGCACTGGCTTCGCCTCCTTCACTAGTTCTCGTTGGGGTTGCGGTTCCCTGGGTGACTTGTAGGTGGGTGCTTCGTTGTACAATTTGTTGAAGGTTGGTTGAGGTTTCACTGGTGGGGTTGACGTTGTAGGCTCCGGTTCTGGAGGGGGAAAAAAAATGTTGCCAGATGTACACAGCAACTTTACGCCGATTTTCTGTGAGAGGGTGGTACTACCCCGGTCAAGCTAGCCCGTATATGAGCTGCAGTCAATGGGAATCATTACTAGGTCGACAAATCAAATTAAAACCAACACTATAGTTAACACTAAGCTTTGTTATCAATATAATTTTGAAATCATCGAAATCGGTCCATCCGTTGCGATTTTATAACACATTTTATATAATGTGCGGCCTGTGCGTGTGACGTCACATGGACGATCGGCTTGAACCCGCGCCGGCATTCTCTACAAAGCGCGCGTGGCCCATGTGACGTCACAGCAACCGCGCGCGAACTTCACTAGTAATTTGGTCATAACCTCGTCAATCTTTGTCGTAGAACAAAAATGTTTGCACTGTATGTTATGGATTTCTTAGCTCTATAAATCTGCATTCTCAACAAAATTCGTAACGGAAACCCATTAGCTTCAGCTTGGCTCTACCACCGATAAAGCTTGCAACACCAAATGTCTTGCACGTTGACAACCTGAAGACTTTAATTTAAAATACAGAGAATTCATAGTACTCACGATTCTCGTCCTTCGGCCAGTCGTCGTCTTGTGCTTCGGCGTTCGGCTTCGTATTCGGCCTGCGCATGTCACCTTGAGGACGTTTGTTCATGAAGTTGTTGCGTGGCAAGCGATTGTTGTGCTTGTTGTCAGTTTTGTTGTTGTATTTCTGTTGAGATCATTTTTTAAATACGAAAGTAATAATTAGTTGTCTAATTATCCAATTCCGGGCACGGGCCTCCCCTCAATGCGAGGGGGATTCAGACTATACAGTGTTCACTCTATATTAGGCGGCAGAGTTGGGCAAGATTTAATTGCAATTAATTAATTACTAATTACAGGTAATGTCGCTATTAACAATTAATTGTGATTTGTGCGCGATTGACAAACAAATCATAATTAATTGTTAATTGTGACACCATATGCAATTTGGAATTAATTAATTGCAATTAAATTTTGCCCAACTCTGTTAGGCATATCTATTGGATATAAAGTCGATTGGTTTGAACCTGCACACCTTTTATCCAAAACCTACTTTCAACCATTTGGCTACAATTACATAGTCATGGCCATGTTTGTGTGAGGGGGCCTTTGTATCTATTGTTTGTAGTGTCAAAATAAAATAAATAATTTAAATAAAATAACGGCTCTTTAATAAACGCTTAGAAATTACATACGGTACTTATAACAAAAAAAAAAAATATATTCAAATTGTCTGTGACTGTTTGTTCCGGCTAATCTCCGAAACGGCTGGATCGTTTTTACGGGACTTTTACTGACAGACAGCTGTTATTATAAGGAGTAACTTAGGCTTTTTGGAATGAAATTAAAACGTACTGATACCTTGACATTGTTATCGGAGCCGTTGGCCTCGTCGTCGTCCCGCTTGTGTTCGCGGCGCACCGCCCCCCCGCCCCCGCCGCCGCGGCCAGCACCGCTACCGCCCGCCGCAGCGGCGTGCGGCGCCCGCAGCGGCGCGGCCGGCGGGACGCTGCACCCAACACGTTCATCATCAAGCATCGTTATATTTGACCCCTACGGTGCGTTTCCATTGACGCGGAGCTGGGCGGAGCGGACCGTGAATTGGCCAATCGCTGTGCTCGAAATCTCCACTCCGCGCTTGGCCAATCACAGTCCGCCGCTCCGCTCCACTCCGCCCAGCTCCGCTTCAAAGGAAACGCACCCTTAGGCCCGCCACATACATACGGAATTTCGTTTCGAAATATCGAATCGGGATTCCGAACGCAGTAAATCCATCCAAATGTATGGACGTATCACATACGTACGGAATTTTTACGTTCGAAATTTTGCCGTTTCGGAATTCCGAATGGTTGCCTGTGCGTCCGGAACTATTCCGAACTGAAATAAACGTATGTGTGTGATAAGCTTACGGAATCCCGATTCAATATTTCGAAACGGAATTCCGTATGTATGTGGCGGCCCTTAGGTTACCGATAGTCCCACTAGTTGGGTCTCGGAGAGCAGATGGCAATCGCTCCGTGTAAATATCGGTGATCAGCCAAATCAGGGTACACTGAAAGCCGACCCCTCATCATGGGATAAGGCTAGGAAGAAGGAGTCTCGGGGAAAAGTGAACTATCATCATCTCAGCCGAAAGGCGTTCACTGCTGGACCGGCCTCCCCGAAGGTTCGCCACAATGGGAATCACTATATACACTATGGCACTAGGTAAACAAATCAACTCATAACCAACATTGTAGTTAAAACTAAGCTTTCTTATCAATATAGTTTTGAAATCATCGAAATCGGTCCATCCGTTGCGATTTTTTAACACATTTTATATAATGTGCGACATGTGCGTGTGACGTCACACGGGGCCGTCGGATTGAAGGCGCGCTGTACCCGCGCCGACCCGTGCCGCCGTTCATTACAAAGCGCGCGTGGCTCAAATGACGTCACAACAACCGCGCGCGAATTTCGCTAGTAATTTGGTCACAGCTTCGTCAATTTTTGTCGTAGACCAACAATTTTTGCACTATATGTTATGGATTTCTTAGCTCTATAAATCTGCGTTCTCAACTAAATTCGTTACGGAAACCCATTACCAGTCTTCCTGAGACCTTCACCGCATCGTCGGTCCACTTGTATAACTATAACTGAACTTAATAATGATCCTGATCTGACACCGGACAGAAAGTGACGGAGCTATAAGTGGTAAATAGAGATAGATATACTTACGTATGTTCATCCTGGTCATTCTCATCGTCGTAGTCACGTCCCCTGCCTCCAGACAAACTGCAAAATGATAATAACGATTAACCATATTATACAGGATGAATTCTAACATGACTAACACCGAACGTACCGGTACAACGGTTGGGAACCCTAGTACACACCACCCAGCCAACTAGGCACTTGGGCGAATGCCACCTCCACCTTCTCACATCGCCGCAAGGTGCGGATGACGTCACATCGGACAGGCTCCTAGTTGGCTCGGTGGAATAGTAATCCTAGTACTGACCGGGCCAGGTTGTGGCAGACGGCGCGGTGCCGCTCGCCCCAGTCCCGTCGCTGGCAGCGGTCCCCGCAGTACGGCGTGACGCCGCAGCCCGCGCAGTACGCGGCCGCCTGCCGCCCGCACGACACGCACCGCCGCGAGCCGACGCTCTGGAGCGCAGGGAGTTTGTGCTGCGTTCAATGTTTGCGTGTTTATTTAATTTTTATGTTTTTAATTGCGTTGTGTGGTTCGTGGGGTTGTGTGGTGTATGATGGTGGTATGGTAGTACATTTATAAAAAAATCAAACATTAATAAATAATAGTAACCCTTTTAACGCCCCACTCCTGGGCACGGGCCTCCACTCAATGCGAGGGGGATTCAGGCCATAATCCACAGCGCTGGCCCAGTGCGGGTTGTTTGATTTCACATGTCTTTAGATTTTTTTTAATTTTCTAATAGTCCAACAGGTAATAGACCAGCAGGTTTTTTAAAGACATGCATGTTATGTTTCGCACATAGATTTCGAAAAATCCAGAAGTGCGAGCTGGGTTTCGAACCCTGGACCTTAAGCCCGTAGCGTGCCTACCAATCGGCTATCACTGCTTTAAAAGAACATGAATATAATAAAAAACTAAATACTAGATCTAGCATGGAAAACAAATAGTGTCGTTACAGATAAAATAAACTCGTTTTAAACGCGTGTCTAGTGCAAATGTCCTCGTAAATATTGACATAACTCGTGTTTAAGTTTTTTTGTAATAATACTGTACCGGCCACTTTCTTCAATAACTGTTGAACAACTAAAGTAATGAGTAAAAGCGACTAAAACTAAAGAAAATTAAACATTTCAACGTTACTTCAAGTTTTCAGAATCTTCAGATATTCTGACATAACTGTCAAATGACAGTTAGTTGGTAGATTTAAGTTATCTGAGGATTCTGCCATTACTTTCAATGAAGTAACAGCCGAGACTAAAGTCCGTTCCACGAAAGAATTCCCACGGCAATAAGTGGAACTAGTTTAATCTTAATTATTTTTTCTGTTTTAATGTAAATAAATTTCAATAAATTACTGAAACAATAAGATCGGATTATCCTACAATGATTAAACATTAACCCCCTTATTCATAGAGATTTTGGCCAGTTTGCAATGGTTTTGAAAAGCATTTTTAGGAACAAATGTGATTTGTAATTCAACTGCAGGTCGATTATAACTTTCTATGAATAAGGGGGTAAATTTTTGGGGAGTCTAAAACAATAGAGGGTTCCGTCGCATGACTGGGGCGCCGCGTCTGCGGGACTTCTTTCGCGAAAAGTACTCTACAGTTAATGCAGATGGTCATAGGACTATAAAATGAGTGTATTACATAACTGCTTACTTTCTCTCCAGTATCTTCTGTGGCTTCTGTCCCAGTATTAAAAAAACGCGACGAATATTGGATTCTAGCTGTGCCCCGCGGCTTCGCCCGCGTGGAAATTGATGTGTAAGATTAGCCTATGTCGTATTCCAGAGCCTGCACTATCTACGTTTCAAATTTCATTAAAATCGGTTTATAGTAGCTATGGAGATACGTGGCAACAAACATTCACACACACACACTTTAGCATTTAATATTAGTAGGATACTAGCTTCTGCCCGCGACTTCGTCCGCGTTGACTTTAGAACGTCCAGTGAATGACCATGGACATGGACATCCATGGACACAGTACGACTCAGTCGTTCGCGTAATATAATGTTACAAACATGACGGTATTGTTAATACGGCTCTTCTGGTGAATAACACGCACCACCATTTAAGTTTATCGTCGAATTGCGAGTGCGATAACAGATGTGTGCTTGTCACTGCATGTATGATGCGTTGAGCTCAAATATAGTGATTGCAATGTAGGGAGGTACCATATCCACTAAAATGCCTATTACTCTCCGATTTTTTTATTTCAATTTTGCTAACGACGTTCAAACACTGATCAAAAATTATTATTACCTATTGATTAAATCACACACCAATTAATTTATCAATCATTTAATTAAATCCAATCGTAAAAGGCAACTAACACGGTAACAATCGCATAACATTTAAGTTGCAAGTAAAAAATAATTAAAACAAGAAATCAAATTAAAACTAGAGTTACAATAGGAAAAATACTTACCCTAAAACTTATGTAAAGGTTTATAAACTAATGTATATTGAGGCAGAAGTTTGTTTCTTTATGGAATGTACGAATACCAATCAACATGCTAAAAGGCTATGGAATTGCAGATCAGCCCTTCTAACCAAGTGGTTTCGTCTACAAGCGTTTCTACAAATCGCTACGCTTCATGTATGGAAATGACATAAGTCACGTGACCTACTTATCGACTTGTAATGTCATTTTCATAAATTTAAGCGTAGCGATTCGTAGAAACGCTAGTAGATGAAGCCACTTGGCTAGGGAGGCTGTGATGAAATTTAGGCGTCGTCCTCGGCAAACGATTGTACGACGATTGCGTCGATTTCGTCGCACGACGAGATTAAACACATACATTTCTTAAGTGTCCTAATTGAGCTTGCAAGTCATCGATCAAGCACAGGAACTAATTTTCATCGCGCGACGAAATCGCATCGTTTGATCGTGCGATCGTTTGCCAATTAGGACGACGCCTTACAGGTAGCATTTGGAATATCATATGAAATACGTTTTCATATGTAACACCTTTTTGGTGACTTATTACCAGGGTTGTTACGAAAAAATCATCTTGATTTAAGCACCATGTTTAAAACATGTTTTAAACATTAAAAAACAGTGTTTTTTTCTCCTCCTGTTTTAAGTCAATTTTTTAAACAATGATTTAAACATGTTTTAAACAGTTTTGATTCTAAATTTTGCTGTTTATTTGCAACTCTGCTTATTACTTAACTTTTCATCCATTTTATCAATTGGTTTCGTTCATCCCATGTCGCTTTGTTAATTGATTTTTTTGGTGCCTCAAGATAGCTCGCCCGAGCACTCATGTTATGATATTATGTCTATGCATACCAACATCAAAACTGAGTGCTCGGCCGCGAAATACAGATGACGTAGCACCCATTGAAATCGGGACAAGTTTGGACTTAACTCTTCCCGATATCAATTGAAAGAGCAACACAGGATCGACAAAACCAATTGACACAGGTAATAACCAATTGAAACAGATGTTAATGTTATAAGTAGTTCGCGGACCGGACCAGAAAGCGCCCGGACAGGAAATAAAAAAAAACACAGGTATAAACCCGCTACCCGCCTCAGTCCTACCACTCTGACGGCTTTAAGCCAGAATCGACAATAGTATAGTCCAAAGCTGTTTTAGTATGATGATTGGAAGTATGTTTTTGTCAATAAAATAATGAGATGACCACAATAGCTCACAGAAATTGTATAGAAAATATCACTTTTTCGGTGGGTAGATATGTAAGGCAACAATTGATAAAATGGTGGGCACATTATGAAACTATCAGTCGAAAGGCCTGTTAAAGAATCTTCAAATAACTCTTAACCACTAAATAAATATGGGGTATTGATTTTCGTGGGACTTCGGTGTCAAAGAAAATGTTTGACACCAAAGTCCCACGGAAAACGGTCAGACGAAGAATGACCCATTGTATGGAAAAACGGTCATAATACCGTGTGTCCACTGGCAAGTAACTTCCGCAATTTCTTGCAGAAGTCACTTGCCGACGTGTTTCCACTGACTGCAATTTTACACAACCGTGTACATGTGGGACTTGCAGCAAGTTCGGCAACTCGCAGAAGTCCACTTGCGTGAGTGTTTACACATTGGAAGTCGCTTGCGCAAGTCAACTTGTGCAAGTTTTCTTGCCAGTGGACACACGGCATTACGCCATATTTATCTAGTGGTTAAAAATCATCTAACAATTATGAAGCAGTGCCTTAAAAACACATTTCTAAGATCTAAATAAAACTACGCGTCATAGCATTGTTTATAGAACGAGTGAAGCTACCACAACGACGAAATCCAATACTCTGTCATGACAATTTAAAAAGAACGCATTATTTCGTCCTGTCATTGTTTATGAAACTTGACAGTTGTGCAATCGGTCATAGGTACCATACCTCGTTGGACAGACTATAGTACGAACCCCTAATTAAAATACAACAAGGTCACTTTTATAAAATCACAAGACAAGACATAATTGGTAAAACAATAATAATAATTATAACGAACATTTTGAGGTATTCATGAGCACTATTTAAACAAATTCATCATACATTTATGACAGTCAATACATTAATAATATAATAACGTTAACATAATGTCGGTTTAAGATTATTAAAAGTAAAACTTCAATTTCTCCCCGCCAATTTTCGAGTCGAAATTCTTTCCTTGCAACACTGAAATCGACTGTTTATCGACGTAAATGGTAAATTTACCGTTACTAGGGTATACGGATTCGGTGAAAACCTGCCATAGTTCAGTGTTCAATCCCGGATTTTTGTCTTCGAGCAAATCGAATATCATATTTAAATCTTCCTTGTTATCCGGTAAAATGTTGAGAGGTATTTTCAAGAACATTTTCACATAATTCTGTTGATCTGGCAACACTAATTCGCTGTCGAAACTTTGAGAATCCGGTTCTATGATAATCGGGTCTAAATCATCATTGGTGCCAGTGTAGAAAAAAATATTATTGGATGTTTTCTCAATCGTTTTCGAATCGAATTCTAGTTCTGGATTATTCTCCTTTTGTTCAGCAATAACGCTCCACGGCACACTTTTTAATTCATTTCTCAAATCAACGTTGTCTTTGGCTGATGGCACGGACAACTTACTTTTTTTTTGTTGTTGTTTTGTTTTTTTCTCCTGTTTTTTAGCGTGGAGTTTACTGAGCTCTTCGAGACTTGATTTAGGCTTCAAAAGAGATTGCAAGTGCCCCAATTTGAATATAACAACATTAGTTCCAATGAGTTTATCGAAATTAGGTCCAGTTATAACCTGAGCTGACAGTTTGTCTATCTGTAAAACTACATCTATTTTAGTTTTTGTGCGGACTGTACTGATCTTCCGCCAATATTTAGTCCTTAGTCGCGGGTTTTTCTCCTGTAATAACGCTATAATTTCATTGGTATCTTTATCAGTCTTGACAGCCATACTTATAATGCCTACAGCACCTCGAAATTCTGTACATTTCAAAGATATATGATGCTTAGAGTTCACTAGAGGTATAGCTCGTTCTATCCAGTTCCTAGCCGCCATGTCGTGGCAAATAATGAAAATAACACCATCGAATAAGTACATGTCATGTAATTTAGGGACTGCCTCTTCGTCCAAATCACCTTTATCGAATAAATCGATTACAATGTTCTCGAGTGTTCGTTTAATCGAATGGAATTGCGATTCGTCGATTCTCGCTTCTGGATAAGTCGATGGTCCGACGTATAGTTTTAAATCGTCAGCGATTAAATCCGAATAATGGTTAGTACGTATGCGAGTGAGTGGGGCGGACATTATATCAGCATCTATAGGCACATACATGTATTTCAACACGTCTCGCTGCCTTCTGACGTCATTGACATCAATCTTCGAAGTGTCTTCGAAGCTGACGTCACGCTTCTGCCTATCAATGATCCTAAACGTCAATTTTTCGCCGTCGAACGTAGGATCAAAGTCCGGACATTTAATCACTTCTAAGGATTCTGGATCTACGCCGAACTGGCGTTTCTGTTTGCCGGCGACGTCAGAATAATACTTCCAACAGTCCGGTTTCAAGTTGGGGTACCTCAATTGTAATTTTAGTAAAATTTCCACAGATTCAACGTGCGCGAATTCTTTCGGCAACCTCATTACTATCCTAGTGTACCTAACTAAACTCTTGATATCTCTAAAGGTTAATTTAAGTCCTGTAGAATTTATGAATTTGGGTAATACTTCAGTCAGATAGTCCTTAGTCTCGAGACTATCGCATACGTATATCACAGCACCGTTGGACAAGTAAATATCTTGGAATTTAGGTATGATTAAATTGGCGAATCTCTGCATTTTCATGTCCTTGTGGAGATATTCTTTGAATAGATGTTTGAGTCGTCTAATATGCGTGCCTTCTAGCTTGTTCTGCGGGTAGCCTTCTAGAGTTATGGCTACTTTTAGCTCGTTTTCAACGTGTAAATAGTTTGTTCGTCTATGGTACGCTATGCCTCTGTTGCTATCGATATTTAGATTGCTACTGCGTGCGATTAAATTATCATTACTTTCGATGAACGACTCTGTTTTATCGGATACAGCTACACCAGATGTGGACGCTATATTATGATCAATCTCTTGCTCTTTATCTTCAGTTTTATCATCACTCTCGTTGTAATTTGTCTCATCAGACCACACTAACACTTCATCCTTGTCGCTTATGTATTTAACATCCTTCAGTTTCTTCAACACATCCTTCTGTAAACAGCTTTCCAATTCCTTCTTCACGTCTACCAGTTCTTCGATCTCTACTTCACAGATGTCTTCAATTTCTTCGGGTTCTTCATGTTTCTCCATCTCTTTGTCTTCTAGTCTTTTCACACTTTCACCTGACGCGTTTCTAGGCGTGGCTTCTGCGGATCTTAACTCTTCTAGCAGTTTAACTCTAGAAGCCACACTGCGGAGGTCTTCCTCCATGCCAGATAACAAACATTCGTAATATATTTCAGTGTAACCCGTCAATTCAAACTCCATTTGTTCATAGTCTATAATATTTTTGAAATTCGGACCCCTAATGATCTCTCCAGAGACCCTATCAATCAAGAACGAAGTAGTTTCCGCTTCATCGACAATCTTCTGAGCGTATATCTTCCACAAATTCGTTTTCAACGTCGGATTGAAATACTGGAGCAACTTGAACGCGTCTTGCGCGGTCGCGGGCCAGCATGACCTAGGAATTTTAAGGATCGCTAAGCATAACCTTTTGACTTTAGCTTTCAACAAGACTAAGTTAGTACACATGCGTTCCTGTAGTCCAGGTGAGACTCTAACGATCCAGTCTCGAGTCTCTAGATCCTTACAGATACACACCAAAGCGCCTCTATTTAAGTAATAGTCTAGAAACGAAGGCACACGCTTCAAGAATCCGGCTTTTAGATGCATATCGATGACCTCAGAGAGACTCGTTTGGAACAGCTCCATTTGCCGTAACCGCATTTTCGATTTCGGGTATCCTGCTAATGCTATCACCAATTTCAACTCATCATCTACTATGTCCATATAGTCAGCATTACGAAGCTGAATCAGTCTATTAGTCTCGTCTTCGTCTTCGCTGTCCGAGTAAAAGTCGTTGTACTTCAAATCGCAGGTCACTTCGCTCCTACACTTACACCTTTTCAGATCTCGCTTGCTTGTTGCATCTGATTTCTTACTAACACTATCAGTAACCTTACTGCAGTCGGATTTTTTTGTGTTTTTGCTGGGGGTTTTGCTGATAACGTGTCTGGGTTCTGTAGACTTGGCTCGTTTCTCGCTAGGGTCTTCGGAGCATAGGACGCAAGTGGAAGGCGTGGAGCTCCCGTCGTCGGTACATCGCCAGGTCTTGGTACGTTTGCAAGAACAGATTGTGGTTTCGTTCTGAAGACAAAATGATTCCTTTCTTAGATGTCGGAGCACGCTATTCTACTGATCTGAAGCTAAGCGTACATGCATTTGGTCCGTGTTGTGAAGCTAGAAATTTAGGAAAACCTGCAAATTTTGAAGTACACCACCGAAAAAGGAGTTTACAAACCAAAGCTGTTTATGAATTAGTCATGCCAAATGATAAGATATATACAGGGTGTCAGATTAGACGAGGGACGTATACAAGGCCGATAATTCATGCTTACATGTAACTAAAAAACATGAATAAAATAAAACGTCAATAGATGACAGAAAACTGAACACAAATACTGAAAAAATTTCGCGAGATCCACAGATTAAGGTCATTTACACTAGAAAATTCCCTTTGATAAGAATCATAACTCTAATATGGTTATGACTTGCTTACGGCGAAGGAAAACATCGTGAGGAAACCTGCATGTATTAGAAAATCTATCAAATTTTCGAAAGACACGTGAAATCCACAAACCCGCCCTTGGCCAGCGTGGTGGATTATGGCCTGCATCCCCCTCGCATTGAGGGGAGGCCCGTGCCCAGGAGTGGGACGTTGAAAGGGCTAACATTATAAGACAGTTCATAGTCGCTCGCTAGCGGGTGGCCCACTTTGGAAACTTTTTGCAATTTTCATTTGTAAGTGTTTTTTTATATTTTCAGTTACGTGTAAGCATGAATTATCATGGGTTTCGATACGTCCCTCGATTAACCTAACACACTGTATATTAATCCATATAAATTTTGATATTCATGTAGGATCACGGTGTAAACGGTATGCGGTGTAAACGCATGAAATCCGTACCGAGTAAGTGCTATATCGCACGAGGACACCAGTGGTAGCGCAACCAGTCGCTCCACCAACAAAATGTATAGAGCTGTATGGAGGATAAAGCACCTGGTGTCCGCTTGGTAGCGCAACCAATTCGGTGTCGGCTACCGAATCAAATGTATAGAGCTGTATGGAGGATAAAGCACCTGGTGTCCGCTTGGTAGCGCAACCAATTCGGTGTCGGCTATCGAATCACCCGCTGGTAGCGCTACCATGGTTGCCTCGTGCGATATCGCACTAAGGCCTCATCACACTGGCGCGGGCGGGCTCAACGCGCTGAGTGCGAGTGTTATTTTTTTTTTAAATTTGACTAAGGTGATAAACAAGAGTACGACCCGTCTGATGTTAATCAGTTACCATAGATTATAGATGCAATACCAAAGGCATCGCTCGTATGTTGTCGATGTGCAGGGGAGTGGTTGTGGTGGGAATTGAATTGAATTGAATTGGGACAGGGGAAGGGGAAGGGGGAGGTATAGGCTTCCGGTCCAATCAAGCGACATCTGGTCTGGGAATCGAGTCTCATAACAATTGTCCATTACGAAACCAGTAGTCTAATATTATCTTAGTGAATTCTTCATTATAAAGCGCGCCGCAGTTCATTACAAAGCGCGCGTGGCTCAAATGACGTCACAACAACCGCGCGCGAACTTCGCTAGTAATTTGGTCACAGCTTCGGCAATTTTTGTCGTAGACCAAAAACTTTTGCACTGTATGTTATGGATTTCTTAGCTTTATAAATCTGCGTTCTCAACTAAATTCGTTACGGAAACCCATTTACAATGAAGAATTCACGAACATAATATTAGAAACCACTGGTTTCGCAACGGTTAATTGTTAGCAGACTCGGATCCCTGGTGAGATTGTTTTATGCCGTAAAGAAAAAAAAAAGCATTTGATGTCATGCCTAATAATGAAATACACACCAGTTTGCATGCAAAAAGTCAAAATATTTGTTTCATAATTTATTAGGACATGTACATATTAATATCAGTCATCCTAAAAAGGCTTAAGTCATAATTTTACTCGTAGACTATAACCATCTGCATTTATGTAGTTCCCTACCAATAGATGTGTCTACAAGCCGCGAGCCGCAACGCCAGAGCAATCAGTTAAGAGCTATTCTTTGTCTGACCGTTTTCCGTGGGGCTTTGGTGACAACATTTTTCTTTGACACCGAAGTCCAACGGAAAATGGTCATCGTGTACGTGGTCAGACATCAAAACTGACTGCTCGTGCGCGCCGCTCGACTCGATCGATTGATCAACTTCGATCGATGGCATTCGATCGGCGATCGATCGATTAGTGTGGTAACACCCCTATGTAGGTAAAGACAATGTGATTAAAATAACAATAGGACTAACTCTCGGCTAACTTCACTCTATAAGTACGGTACCGAGTACTGTACTGATGAGTGAAGTTAGCCGAGAGCCAGTACAAGTTCCAGTTGTGACGTCACAACATGGCGCTAGGCCGGTCCTATTATTTTAATCTCATAGTAATACGGTATAATAATGTACTCACCGAGTCGCCGGCGCCCGCGCCGAAGCTCACGTCTGGATCGCGGGAATCCGCCACCCTGTGGAGATTAAACATTGATATATATTAACATTACGTAAAAAGTCGGTCCCGGTTGTTGTCTTTTTTTTTCATAGGACTGAGGTGGCAAACAAGCGTGCGGCCCGCCTGATGTTAAGCAGTTACCGTAGCCTATAGATGCTTGCAATACCAAAGGCTACGCTCGCACTTTGCCGACTTGAAGGGGAGTGGGAAGGAGGGAGGGGAAGGGGAGGGGGTGGTGGGCTTCCGGCTCTCACTCATCGTACGAAACGCAGCTGTAATAGCTGCTTTATGCCGATCTTCTGTGAGAAGGCGGTACTACCCCGGTCGAGCCAGCCCGTATAGGAGCTGCAGTCAATTGGCTACAGCTTGGCTCTACTACCTTCAAAATATGTCCTATTCTTATGTTAATCGCATTGTAGCCAGTCGTTAAGCCATGTCAGAGGCCTTCGGGCGGCTTGCATCAGGTTCGCCACTAACCATATGATAAGAAGAACATTTACATTATTTGACTGTTGTATTGGCGCTAAATTGAAATTAACTTACCATCTCCTATCAGTCGTAAGCAGTAAATAAAATAAATGACATCAATTAAATTGAGAGCGGGCACAGCGCGCCTTCAAGCCGACCGTCCAAGTGACGTCACACGTGCCGGCCACACATTATATAAACTGTGTAATAAAATCGCAACGGATGGACCGATTTCAATGATTTTAACATTATATTGATAAGAAAGCGTAGTGTTAACAATAGTGTTGGTTTTGAGTTGATTTGTCGACCTAGTAATGATTCTCATTAGCGTCCGTTCACACAGACCGACTCGGAGAGGAGAGCATATTTTTATCGCGTTTAAAATAAAATAAAACAGCGACTGTAGCCTAGGGGTGAACAGGTTGGGCTAGCAATCAGAAGGTCCCAGGTTCGATCCCCAGTGGGGCATGCACCAATGGATGAATTTTCATCTATGTGCATAATTTACAGTTCGCTGACGGTGAGGGAAAACATCGTGAGGAAACCTACCTATCCCTCGGGATTAGGTAATAGTCAGTTCCTGTATACACGGCGACAAGGTTCACCACCTGTCACGTTGGGTTCTGACTATCTGGTGAAACGTGGGCTTTGAGTTGGTTAATACCTCCATAATGTGGTGGTGTATGGGCACTCGAGCCTCTGACTACCCCCGAATGGGGATAAAAGTCGTGACGTTACACATTACACAAAATAAAATAAAAAGTTCTGGGTCATTGAAATAGGGCTGATTATTCATCATTACACTTCTTTTTGAAATGAAAAATCTTCAGACCTCCTACCTAACGCGCTCAGTGTACGAAAAAATCAACTTATCGCGATGAAAATGTACTCTCCTCTCCGAGCCGGTTCTGTGTGAACAGACCCTAAGGGTGCGTTTCCACTGACGCGGACCTGGGAGGAGCGGACCGTGAATTGGCCAACCACAGTGCCCGAAATCTCCACTCCGCTCTTGGCCCATCACAATTGGCCAATCACAGTCCGCCGCTCCGCTCCACTCCGCCCAGCTCCGACTCAGTGGAAACGCACCCTTATGCGTTCACTGATGTCGGTGTCGGTGTCGGTGCGGGGCCGTTGTCGTTGCCGGGCCGTGTCGGCCAGTGAAGAACGCTCATTGGGTGGACTTACCTTTCAACGTTACGCACGACGATCTTTCCGTCCGGCAGTATGCATCTGTTGCTCATTGTATTTTGAGGTGCCTGCAACCAAAACAAATCTAAGTATCAAAGACATTACCAAAAAAGAGGGAGACACTTGACTGTCCGAAATAGTTTTTCCTACTACCTTTATACAGCAGTGATTTAAGCACGCGTCTTGTGGGCTTAAGGGCCGGGGTTCAAACCCCGACACGCACGACAGTATTTTTCGAAATAAATTTTTATATGATTGTCACTTGCTTACGGTGAAGGAAAACATCGTGAGGAAACCTGCGCGTCTGCAAATGTACCAAATTTTCGAAAGACATGAGAAATCTATCAACCCACACTGGACCAGCGTGGTGGGTTAAGGCCCCTCTTCCCGGCCGAGCGTTTTGGCCGTCTGGATTGGTCGAGAGCGCAACCCCGCCCACTTTTGTTGCGAAGATATCGAAAATCATTAATTGTGACGTGAAAAACTATTGCATATCCAAAATCTAACTTGTTTTTTTTTAGGTATTATCTTTCTCCATCTTTTGGTGAAAAAAAACATTAAAAATTCCAAGCCGTTTAGAAGATATAAATTTTAAGACGAAAACAGCTTCATTTTGTTTTTTTTTTCACATAGAAAAAAGAGTGAAGCACTTTTTTCCTGCTTATTTTTTAAAGATGAGGGTTCAATAAATAAATTGATATTTTTTTTCAAAAATTTTACCCCACTCGTCTTAAAGGAGATAGCCTCCAAAAATGCCTCGTTAGGTGCCTATACAGTCTTAAGGCCTGAATCCTATATTATATAATCCTATAAATCCTAATATTTTTTTTCTATTCAAGTACAGGCCACTAAAAACTGTGTTTAAGGGAGCATAAATTACGTGAGGCGTTGGGGGGAAGGGGTGTAGTAATCCACCAAAATCGCCACACGTAATTTATGAACGCCCCCAAACACTAAAATGTTTATGTTAACGATTCATAAACTCTCCAGCTCCGAGTGGAGATGAGGGTCCATGGTCTTGTAAAATGAAATGTAATGTCACAACTTTTATCCCCATTCGGGGGTAGACAGAGGCTTGAGTGGCCATGCACCACCACATTGTGGAGGTATCAACCAACTCAAAGCCCACGTTTCACCAGATAGTCTGAACCCAACGTGACAGGTGGTGAACCTTGTCGCCGTGTATACAGGAACTGACTATTACCTAATCCCGAGGGACAGGTAGGTCTAGGTCCCGAGGGTCATGGTCTTGTACCCTTACATAATAATGTGCTGTCTCACTCACGGGCTTCTTGTCGGCCTGCTTGAGCAGTATCATGCGGTGCTTGCACATGAGCTGTTCTTCCCGCAGGCGCAGCTGCTCCAGCTTCAGGCTCTCCAGCTCCAAGTGTAGCTGCGGGTCCATGGGGTCGTTGTACCCCTGCATGCCAACAACCAATTCAAATGGAGTGTCTGGATACCTCGAATGCTGCAGTTTTGACGTCAAGGGGGCTATTACCGACGCTATGCAACATTCCCAATTCATTCATTGCCAATGCAATTAATTTTTTCGATTATCTAGCGGAATTCCTAAGGATTCTCCTTAGAAATTCCGCTAAATTTGTGTTAAATTGTCACACATTTTACGCCATGACGGGCCTGTTAGCGTGGTTGGCGCGGAGGCGCCTTTCACGCTGCAGGTCGTAGGTTCGATTCCTACCCGAGACATGCATTTGTGTGCATGAACATGTCTGTATGTCCCGAGTCTGGGTGTATATGTATATTAAGTATGTATTTACAAATAAAAAAGTAGTATATGTAGTAATATCAGTTGTCTGGTTTCCATAGTACAAGCTCTGCTTAGTTTGGGATCAGGTAGCCGTGTGTACAAAAATGTCCCAGGATATTATTATTATTCGTGACCATTTCACGAAAATTTAATTCTGCTAGATAATCAGAAAAACGCAGAATGCAGAATTGCTGCAATGTTGCATAGCGTCGCTATTAGCCCCGCAGAATGCATAGACATTAAATATGATAGTACGACTCCTCGCATGCCTCACCCAAGCACTAATTTTTGACGTCGGAATGCAGGCATAATGTCATAACATGAGTGATCAAACGATGTATGCGAGACATCTGGACGCACCAAATTAAACGGTAAACTCCAATGTAAATGACTAACTATTCATAAGTGCTATATTGTAGGCTGAAATATTACTAAAACAAACAATTATTTATGGTGATAAGTCACTTGCACCTCTATAGTAATATTTCCAACATAAGCAGAGATCTCTTAATAACAGGTGTCAATAATAAAAAGAGCTCATCTTATGTTGGAAATGTCACCTTAGACCTGCATGCGACCATTCTTTATGAACCGAGGGGATCACAGTGGCACAACAGTGTCAAAATTTGCCTGTGGCGGGAATCGAACCCGCAACTAGCGGAAACTAAACCAAACCAAACAGGAATAGTTGACGGTACTCACAAAATCATCATCCGCTACGATATCGTCTGGATCATCACCATTCGTCGCTTCCTCCTGCTTTCTGTAACAAACATTATGAAACATTAACTTCATTTTCATCATCATGTCAGCCAAAAGACGTCCACAGGCCTCCCACAAGGTTTTCCACAACCAATAACACACCTTTAAACACCTGCCTGTTTTTGTTAACCATACAAATATTATAAATGCTAAAGTTTTCACGAATAAACCAATTTTGATTGATTTTGGTATAGAACGACAGGACTTTTGAGAAAGACATAGGTTACTTTTATTTAATCAAAACTTGAAGGGGTTGAAAAAGGGGATGAAAGTTTGTATGAACGTCCAATTTCTTAAGTTTTTTAACTTATTTAATTAGCTGCTTAAAGTACAAATTCTATGCAGATGAACTCGGGCACCAGCTGGAAAAAAATAAAATGTAACATCATGACTTTTATCCCCATTCAGGGATAGTCAGAGGCTTGAGTGGCCATACACCACCACATTGTGGAGGTATTAACCAACTCAAAGCCCACGTTTCACCAGATAGTCAGAACCCAACGTGACAGGTGGTGAACCTTGTCGCCGTGTATACAGGAACTGACTATTACCTAATCCCGAGGGATAGGTAGGTTTCCTCACAATGTCTTCCCTCACCGTCAGCGAACTGTAAACCGCACTGCACTGCACTGCACTGGGAAACTGTGCATCAGCTTGGTACTTATAATTTTAATTTTGGTCTGACCTTTTGTTCAATCGCGGTTTTATTTTATTCATTACATTGTAACATTGTTACCCACTGGTCTATAATTTCATTTATTTTTATTATTGTAATTACTACTGATATGAGCCTAAAGGATAACGCTGGAGTGAGAGGATTTTACACTGGTACCCCCGGGAGGATAAGAGGAAAAGGGGAAGGCCACAACAAGGATGAAAAGATGATATCGTGCAAGTAACAGGAAGAGTTTGGACCCGAGTGGCACAAGACAGGGACAAGTGGGATCGGATGGAGGAGGCCTACGTCCAGAAATGGATGACCTTAACATAACTTATATTACTACTTTTATAAATGTAACACTTTTTTTTAAGGAAATAAAGGCTTTTTTATTTTATTTTATTTACCCGACTACGGCGGAGGGTTATGATTTTGACGTACGACGACATATGGTATGTATGTATGTATATATGTATGTATGTATGTATGTATGTGCATCTGTTCCCACCTAACTTCCAAACGACTTATCGTAATTTGACAAATGAGGTATCGTTAGAAGCGGCTTAATGGCGCGCTGGTTATAGGCTATGTGACGTCACATAAAATTGCATATGGCGCCTTCTAGAAGATAATGTCATGAACTAAAAAAAAAAAACATTTTTTAATGAAACCGTGTGGGGTATCAAAATCGCGCTCTAAAAAGTATGAAACAAGAAAATATTCTTATCTGGAGGATAGCCGTGGTCCGTGGTCATATGCCATTTGGCCCTAAACGACCTACACGGACCACGGCTATCCTCCAGATAAGAATATTTTCTTGTTTCATACTTTTTTAGAGCGCGATTTTTCAGTAGTCGGGTTTTATTTAATTATTGTAATTACTTTGTTTCACCTTCCATATACAAGTACTTAAGAATGTGGATCTCATGGCCAAGGATAATTACAACTGCACAATGATCCCTGGTGACCTGTAATACAGGTTCCTTGTAAACCTATAACAGGATCAGCTCTCACAATGCAGATTTGTCTGGCCTTGCATCTATTTTTGAACACTTTAATATCGCATCAAATCAATGAACTTTATTTTGCAAGGTGGTAGAGCCAAGCTGTAGCCAATTGACTGCAGCTCATAAACGGGCTGGCTCGACCGGAGTAGTACCACCCTCTCATAGAAGATCGGCGTAAAGCAGCTATTACAGCTTCGTTTCGTACGATGAGTGTGAGGGCCGATTTTTAACCTCAGCACTTTTTTTTTTTCTGTTACCAAGGTGGTCAGTGTGTATCCTTAGGGGCGCTAAGGAAAATAGGACTTAGAAAAATTTCACCAAAAAACAACGCCTATTCATTCTTTCGGGATCCGGTGGGATGTGGGAGTAGTAGGGTGGGGAAAAGGACGCGGGTTCACTTTGACCTCTAATGACCTTTGACCCTTGACCCCGAATGACCTTTGACCTTGACAACGAATTTCGGTGATATATGACTAAATTCTTTGAGAGGTCATTGACCTTAACCTAGAATGACCTTTGAACTCGAGTGACCCTTGACCTCGAATGACCTTTGACTCTTGGGTCAATGATCTTGAGATAATTGTCCACAACCGTTTTTTTTTTTTTTGGACTGCGTTGGCAAAGAAGCGTACGGATCGTTCTATATACGATGCAATAATAAAATCCCCAAAAAAAATTTTTTACAAAAATTTTTTGAGCCACCACAACTCAGCCACGTAGTTATTTTTTAGCATCTATATTTGTAACTTAGATTCAAGAAGTAAACCTGTTATTATTTATTTATGGCACCAAAAAAGTAGAATAACACTCTATGACAAAGTCGACGGAGCCCCGCTACGCGGGGCTCCTATTTCTGAGTTCAGGGACACCAGTAACCTAACACGAAGGGAACGACGGGGGTTTAGCTCGCTCGCTCCGCTCGCTCGCTAACCCCCGTCGTTCCCTTCGAACCTAACCCAGCCAAGTCGAATGCCCCGAAGTTCCGAGCTCGCATGAATTGAATGGAGCCCTCTGATTGGTGCAAATACCGGTCGCGCCCGTCTAATTCGATATTTCCTAGTTTGACTTGAACGACATTTTTAAGGAACATGTTGAAGCTTCAAAATGTAAAACTGTTGATGAGTAGTAAAATCAGTGGCTGAGTTAGTAAATTTGATGGCGACTTATAAATCAGGAGGACAAGTAACAATAATTTGGTGTTCTTTATTTGATGTTCTTATTTAGGTGCTGTTGTAAAGAAGACGAATTAATTTATTAGAAGCTTTTTTATTTTTCTGCGGATTAGTTATAAAATTAGAAGTCAAATTCCGTGGCCAAATAAAAATTCTGCGGCTCGATTTATAATTCCCCTTTTATTTTTTTATCGGAATTTTATCATAGTCCTAGAATAGTTTGAACCGCATTTGCCGCTGAACCGTTGATCGGAGATAGGTAGTAGCCTGAATGAAAACCTTTTATTTTCGATAGTTCTATACGATGCAATATCAAAATAAAAGAAATTAAGAAAAAAAATTTTTTTCCTCCGAAAATTTTACAAGTGTCCGCCCCTGACGCTACTCTCGCTGGCTATAAACGTAACATTGATTTTTCTAAGTCCTAGAATAGTTTGAACCGCATTTGCCGCTGAACCGTTGATCGGAGATAGGTAGTGTTGGATATTATTTATCTGTATCGCTGACATATGTCAATGTCATGTAAATACGTTACGTCAGATAATAAATATGGAGTTGGTATAGGAAAAAGCCTCGTGTTTTATTTAGCAAATATTAATTAATTATGAGCTGAATATCTAACAATTTGGCGACGATTCATAAAATTACGTTACCCGTTAAACGTGTGCAGTATATTTGGGAAACCATACATGGATATAAGTGAGTTAATAACAACTGGACGAAAAGGTTGGATACAGACTAAAACTAAACAGGAATTAATTAAAATCGCGAATAGTTTGGAAAGTGAGATACAATTCTCTGAACAAAACACTATTGAAGAGATCAGGAAATATTTAAGATTATATGTGGAGGAGAACAGTGTGACCAAAACGGAAGATCAAGAGGAAATATCAGTCATGAATAACAGGACGAAAAGGTTGGATACAGACTAAAACTAAACAGGAATTAATTAAAATCGCGAATAGTTTGGAAAGTGAGATACAATTCTCTGAACAAAACACTATTGAAGAGATCAGGAAATATTTAAGATTATATGTGGAGGAGAACAGTGTGACCAAAACGGAAGATCAAGAGGAAATATCAGTCATCTAACAGGTAGTAGCCTGAATGAAAACCTTTTATTTTCGATCGTTCTATACGATGCAATAAGAAAATAAAAGAAATTAAGAAAAAAATTTTTTTTCCTCTGAAAATTTTACAAGTGTCCGCCCTTTTCGCTACTCACGCTGGCTATAAACGTAACATTGATTTTTCTAAGTCCTAGAATAGTTTGAACCGCATTTGCCGCTGAACCGTTGGTCGGAGATAGGTAGTAGCCTGAATAAAAACCTTTTATTTTTTATTGTTCTATACGATGCAATAATAAAATCACCAAAAAATTTTTTTTCCAAAAAATCGACTAAGTCCCAAATCTCTCAGCGCCCCTAAGGCTACACCCCAACCACTTATTTACGTAAGATAAACGAATAATATCGTAGAAAACCCTAAAGTAGGTAGGCATTATAAAAAGTTGGATAGGTACCTACCTACCAACTATAATAATTCAAGACATTCATTGTTTCAAACCACTGATAATCCTGGTGAATATGATTAGAAAGAGCTTTTTGTTGATGTAACAATGTTTCGTTATTATAAGCAAAGTATCAACTTACGTATCGTCATTTTGTTGCATCGACGAAAAATATTTATTTAGCAGCATGGCGGGACCGATTCACATTCACAATTATAACAATAGATTAAATATTATCAAATAAACACTTTCACGAGTAATCAACACTCAAAATTATAAGAAACACTCAAAATAACAAAGATTATAACTGATATTCAATTTTAAAAGTTAACTTTTCATCTAACGTCAAACAGGAAAAATTGCCTCGCAAAAAAAATGGCAGATTACTATCGGCCAATCACGAATGGGCTTGAAATAGCGCACCGAGATTGGTGGATTTTTCTACAGATTAACCAATATGAGCGCGGTATTTAAAATACGCACTACGATTGGTTAGGGTGTTTTTTTCTAAAAGGCAATGGTAATTTGGACATAAAGCCGAAGTAATAAACCAAAATAGGGTTTTAAAATAATATGTATGTATAATTGGAACCAAAATACTAAAACATAAAAAAATCGCCAATAGTATTTTGTTCCCAATGTTATAGGGACAATCCTAGTGTCATAATCGGGGTGGCCACCACACCAGGCCTCAGTCACTCTGTGGTTTCGGTCGAACTAGCTCCGATCGGTTCGCGTACAAAGTCTGTACGCAATTCAATATGGCCGCCGCGCTCCTGGCGTGAACACGCGCTATAAAGTTTCGCGCGCTTTTGGTTGGTCGCTCGCGTTGGAATTATTATTTTAAAATTAAAAATGACAAGCAAGACGAACTGTGGCGTATATGGCTGTCTAAATAGTTATAGAAACTGCAAATTGACTATTTTGTCTTTGCCAGCTGATTGTGAAAGGTAATTGAAGCTAATTGAAGTTTTATTTTGTTATTTAGATATAAAAAGAAGCTCATAGTTCAGTGCAGTAGACCTTATTTACAAGAGGTAGGATCGAATAGTGGAATTGAAGCGAAAATATGTAATTTGGAACAGAATGAAATGACAGTTTTTTACGGTTATACCACGTTATACCTACTAGCATCGATTACGGAATACCTACCTATCTTAATTCCTTTCATAGTTGACGAGATCCATCGTGTTGCCAGTTTTTCTACTTACCTATATTCGTATTAGACACTTACCTAAGTCGATATAAGTAGATACTAGTTGCCGTAGCGTTTTATGAGCACTCGGCCACCGGCGGAAAAAGCGAGTGAGAGAACTATAAATTCAAGGTTAACGGTCATAACTCAATGAGCGACTTGCACTTGCTGTTGCTTGATATTCTACTATGCATCCATGCTATGCTATTGCGTATTGTTCCCATGCTATTGCGTGCTGTTATATGCGCTAATTAATTTACTAAAACATATTAATTTCACCACTCCATGTCCATGCTTCCCTTCAGACTACATTTTTAAATTATTTGTTAGATTTCGCATTTATGCTGCCATTAAATTTAATAACCGCTATTTTAAAGACAAAAAATATCGAAGGCATTACATTAAAGTGCAACAACTGTAATTTTTAAAAATGTATAGTTTTAATTAACATTTAAATACAAAAATGTTGGTACTATTTTATTTTTATTAATTGTGACAACCCTACCGATTGAAGGTTAAGTAGCGTGCAGCAGCGTGCGGCAGCGGGACGGTGAATTACATACGCTAACGCGTTGCGTCAAGGCACAATTTAGATTGCGCGCGGTCGGGCGCGGCAAGTTTAGGTAATAATAATAATGTAAAATGTCGGCTTTCTTCAAGATCAAAGGAGTGCAACTTCTGTACTCCTTATCTATTCTGTGACCACACTAGCGTAAAGATGCCCACGTTACCAAACATTGTACAATATTTTATGTTCAGTATTCTCTGTCATCTCTAATATATAAGAATCAAAGTCCTGACTGACTGACAGACAACGCACAGCCTAAACCGCTGGTCGTAGGGATTTGAAATTTGGAGGGTGTGTGTGTCTTGACGGGTAGAGGTGTACTAAGAAAGGATTTTTTGAAATTCAACCCCTAAGGGCGTTAAATAGGGGATGAAAGTTTGTATGGAAGTTCGTTATTTTTGAAGTTAGAAGGACGAAAATTGGTTTCTTTTTATAAACCAGGATCCGGGATCCGAGATCCGGGATACGTGGTCCGGGGTATTTGGGATCCGGGATTAGGCAAACGGGATCCGGGATCCGGTAAGAACGGGAAACGGGATCCGAGATACGGGGTCCGGGATCGGGGATCAGAGACCCGATTTTTTTTAAAATTTTAATTCTACGCGTACGTAGTCGCGGGGAAAAGCTAGTTTATTAATATATGATTCGTTTTTTTTTACTACTCAACCAAGCCAACTAGGCACTCGGGTATATGTAACAAAAAATTATAATAAGTCAATGATTGCGCGGTCCGTCCACCACGTAGTGAGCCTGGGCCAATGCCTGGACACTCCTGTGACAGTAGCTCCCACTAAGTGGTGGAAGGACCGCGGTATCATTGACTTATCATATGATATTTTACCAGAGTGCCTAGTTGGCTTGGTAGCGTAGTAGTAACGTAAGCATGAATTATCATGGGCTAGAATTAGTTACAGTGTGTGTATTTTTAGGTTTCTGTACCTCAAAAGGAAAAAACGGACTCCTTATAAGATCACTTTGTTGTCCGTCTGTCAAGACGTGCACAGCCAAAACCGCTGGTGTTACCTTTTTTTACAGCGTAGAAGAAGAGCATAGGAAGGATTTTGGTAAATTCCACCCCTAAGGGGATAAAATAAGGGGTGGATGTTTGTATGAGGTCCCAATTTGTACGGAACCCTCAGGGCATGAGTCCTACTCGCACTTGTCCGGTTATTTTTTAAATAAACAGTCAGTTACCTGGAATGTCGGGTGCGGCTGGTGACGCTCGCGTCGTCTCGCACGCTGCGCTCCCGCGTGCCGTTCGTGCTCGGCCTCTCGTGCCTGTCCGATTTGCGAGGCTCGTCTTGGGCCTTCGTCTAATTAAAATAAAAAAACCTAGCACCTTATTGGTGGTAGAGGCAGCCTGCAGATAATACGGGCTCGACCGGGGTAGTACCACCCTCTCACAGAAGATCGGCGTACAGCTGCTGTAATAATAGCTATATTACTATTGCGACTCGTACGATGAGTGAGAGAGCCGGAAGCCCGCCCCCCCCCGTTCCCCTCCCTCTGTCCGCCCGTACGCTTGTTTGCGGGATGTAAAGTATCCTATATCCAAGTAATAAACTATCAGTGTGCCAAATTTCATCGAAATCCATTCTGCCATTTTTGTGTGATTGCGTAACAAACATACAAATATAAAAATATAACGTCACGAGTCACGACTTTTATCCCCATTCGGGGGTAGTCAGAGGCTTGAGTGGTCATACACCACCACATTGTGGAGGTATTAAACCAACTCAAAGCCCACGTTTCACCAGATAGTCAGAACTCAACGTGACAGGTGGTGAAACATACAAACTTTCACATTTATTAGTAGTTTTGTCCATTACCTTATGAGCTATTGTCACGTTTAACTTCAGGGGCTCAGTTCTATTCATCTTCATCATCGCCAATTTAGCTTCGCTGTAACAAAATAACAGGTTGGATGGACCATTCTTCGTCTGACCATTTTCCGTGGAACTTCGGTGTCAACATGTTTCTTTGAAAACGAAGTCTAATCGAAAACGGTCAGAGGAAGAATGAGTTTGATCATAATTTTGGTCAAAACAACAGCAACAATGAGTAGCTACTTATATATTGGTGGTAGAACCAAGCTGTAGTCAATTGATTGCAGCTCATATACTAGCTGGCTCGACCGGGGTACTACCACCCTCTCACAGAAGATCGGCTAGCTTATACAGCTGTTTCGTACGACTACTGAGGGAAAGGGATGCCCAAACCCACTTTCCCCTCTCTGTCCCACTCCCCTTCAGGTCATCAACGTGCAACCAATGCCTTTGTATATATTGCTTAACATCAGGCGTACATTTCCGCTTAGTTTGGGATCAGGTAGCCGTGTGTAAAAATGTCCCAGGATATTATAAATATTATTCTGAATAAGGCCTCGAGTGTAATACCCACCCGGGCGTCTCATATTTGACAAGTGCGTATTTCCTGCTGGGGTCCTTGCTGAGGTACGCTTGCACCAGGGTGCCGTACTTGGAGAAGGCGGCCCGGAGCCCCTCCTCGTTCAGCGCCCGCGGTATGTTCGTCACGTAGAGGCGACAGTGGTCAAGCTGGACGCTTGCACTGTTAAACAAGAATGTTTTATTAATTGACTAGCTAGACAGAGGCCGAACGCAAAGTGCGCTCTAGCTAGAGGGGCAGGTGGACAGCTGGCTCAAGCGCGCCACGTTGGGCACGGCCTTAGCTTGGGCTGCTGTCTCTTTGAGAGAACGGGGGCAAAAATTACCACCGAATCAATACGCGACCTCACTGAGACTCGCAGCGACTGCTCCGATGCTAAAAGCGACTAAATCGCCGATGTAAAAAGTAGCATGTTTGCATTGTCCCTAAGAGGTGATAGTAGGAATATACCTGGCATTATCGTCTTGGTATTGTGGGTCGTACGTAGAGCTGTTGTAGTCATCGCGTGTCGACTCCCAGTCGTGGCTCTGACTGTAGCCGCGACCTCGTGCCGTCATCTTACTGTAAATAGATAACAGTCTTTATGAATAGTGACCTCTTGGTGCAGTGGTTTGAGCGTATGCTGTTCAGCTCACCGCATCGGGTCGTTGTGGGTTCGATTCCCGCTAAAGGCTTTCGGAAACGGCTTTTTCGTAATTTGCCCTGGTCTGTGTGTCACTGGGATCGCCCCCAGTCCATTGTACGGTACCCATAGTACAAGCGTTGCTTAGTTTGGGACCATACAGTTGGTGTGTTTGTCTGGTGATATTTATCATTTATTTATATTAGCCTTTTTTATGTCCCAAAGGCCATAACCCGCCATGCTGGCCGAGTGCCGTTGATGGATGTCAGATCTTTCGAAAATTGGTTTGGATTTTTTGAAGACATGCAGATTTCCTCTCTGTTTTCCTGCAGCATAAGCAAGTGATAATCATATTCCTATGTATGATTTGCACACAAATTTCAAAAAACCTAGAGATGTGATGAAGTGCTGTGATGTGTATGCTAAAATTTATTTCTACTTTAAAAGAATTATCTATGTGTCAAAAGGTCAATCACCTCCATAGATGCTCCTTAGAGTTAATTCATTTAGCTGCCTTTTATAACTACCTCAGGGCTGGGGAGTGGTCCTAATATAGTCGGGTACCATGGACCAATTACTAAGGGGACTGGCCCTAAGCAACTCGGCCGAGTGGTCGGCCTAGTACTAACATCGACATAAAACGAAGCGAGTAGTTCAACTATTTACCGGTAGATAGAACAATGAAAATGAAAAAACAATGACCACTTTTTTTTCATACATATATCTAATAAGGGCACCTCTTTCTTTAGTCTTTACTCTGTGGTCAGGTACCACACAATAGTCTCACTCTATAGTGAGACTATTGTGTGGTGTGGTATTTTGTGACCCAAGAAGGTAGAAGATTGGAGATTACCTAAAACTTAGGAAAAGGCATGATTTTTTAGTTTTAAATAATTTAATTGGTAATGTGATAATATTACAATAGCTGCCAGCAACAGTTAAGTTAAGGAACTGGCTCGAAGATTGCTCCTTATATAAGAAACTTAAGCTATGTATTTGGGTAGGTAAAACAAAACATTTTCTATATAGCACTATGACAATATGACAAAGTGGAAATATTATTTTAGGTAGTAAGAACTAAGGCTAAAGGTTTATCAGACCGGTCCACTCTATAAATAGAGCTATCTATTTGTAGCGTGCTTTTTAGCAGGATTTGGTGAATTGTTATTATACCAGAATGGTCTTGTTAATAAACTTGGTGAAATAAAAATAATGTTATAACTAATACCTGCCCAATCGCCTTTGGTCTCCGCTTACACTATAAAACTCGTAACCTAATTTTATATTCCAACGTATTCTTCAACCCAAGCGTTAAGATAAACTAATAAAATACAAAGAAATATTTTTGAAAAAACCGGTCGAGCGCGACACGTGATTTTATGAAATAACTACATGTGTTCAACAATATTTTTTATAGAAGATCGTAAGTTATGCGTTTTTGTGTAATATACAAGGGAAATGAACATATTATCCTCTGTAACTTACCAGATATTTCTAAAAAAAAATGAAATCGCAAATAAAATCCCTGCTTCAAACAACTGAAAACCAAGGAAGTTTTAAGTCTCTAACACCTGGAATGCGGACTTGGCAGCAAAAGTGAAGCCGACAGCGAGATACCATACTGAACGTTGTTTCCTTTGCCAACAAGAGTGACCATAATATTTTGAAATTTTGAGAACTTCCCCATGGACATCTGGTGAAAACGTGCTTTTGTTTCGAGATTGTTATGATAGGAAAATAATAAAATAAGGAAAGGGATGTTTATTTTCTTAAGAACATGAGTAGGTACAATAAATTAGTCTGCGGTGGCCAAACCACACGAGTGCCTGTCTGTATCTTGGCAACCTAAATGAAGTTACAAAATAGTATTTAAGATCGTAGATTTTGCCACTTTGTAATATAAAGTAACATGACACTTCACATGCTTGGACGTTGTCTAGGCTCTCCATATCTATGGTTTTTCCAATACTTATCTTTCCTATACTTACTCTTTTTCTATGCTATAAAAGGTACCTACTACTGTTAACATGTTATGTTTGATTTGGGCTGTGCAAGTTGTGACAGACGGACATAGAGACAGATAGACGGACAACAAAGTTATCATATTAGGGTTTAGTTTTTTTCCTTATTAGGTACGGTACCCTAAGAATATCTAACTAATTAGACCATAAGACAAAATTAAAGGACAATGGGCAAAACTGTATGGGACTTGGTCCAAATATCCACCACTGACGAGATCTACGTAACCCGATAGACCACTAAATACTGAGTAACTTTTACAAAGACAGTTCAACAAAATAAGCTGTAAGTAAAAAAATACGGGTAGTTTAAAAAAAAATATGATTTCACCATTAGTATTATGTTTATACATTTTTTTCGAAAGGCAACAATATAAATACTCTTACTAACATTAAATAAAAATAAAATAAGCTGTCAGAAAGCAAAAAATGCCGTGAAAAGTTTTTATTATTATTTTTGTTACCTGATGAAAAGTGAACAACAAGCGCTTCTATAAAATAAATAAGCAGGTACCTTCTATGCGTTACCTTACTTTTTCACTTATCATCAGGTAACAAAAATAATAATAAAATATGTTTCACGGCATTTTTTGCTTTCTGACAGCTTATTTTATTTTTATTTAATGTTAGAAAATGTATTTATATTGTTGCCTTTCGAAAAAAATGTATAAGACATAACACTGGTGGTGCGTTCCAATCACTGTTAATTTTGTTATTTTCGTTATTTTTGTCCACAAATCACGTTCCACTCGCACCAACTTGTACTGAAAGTTATCATTATTATCGTTTTTAACACTTTTTGTGGACGAAAATAACAAAAATTACGGTGAATGGAACGCAGCATAAGTGTGAAATAAAAAAATTTAAATATTTTTTTAAACTACAATTTTTTTTTTACTGACAGCCTATTTTGTTGAACTGGCTTTGCAAAAGTTACTCAGTATGTAGTGGTCTATCGAGTGACGTAGGTCTCGGAAGTGGTGGACATTTGGACCATTTTTGCCCATTGTCCTTTGTGCTAACGAAAAGGAACAGTGAGGGCAGGGCATTTTCCTTTAAAACTCGTTGTGTTAAATTAGGGACATAATCTGTCGGCTTAAAATGCTTGCTGTATATGACGGAATTTTGGGTAATTTTTCTGTAGCCAATAGGTATTTGTTGTAACCAATTTACACGCCTGGGATCTGTTAAAGATAAAATTGTTTTTTTGTTTTTTATTGCTTAGGAGTAATCGGGAAGTGTAAAGTCAAAAGTCGTCCCAATTGCAAACAATATCAATCGACAAACCATCGGTCTCGGCCTTTATTTTATATTGTCCATCAAGGGTTGCAATGCTGACCGCGCTGTGGAGGCCTGGAGCTGCGCTGCGCCGCGCTTTCGGCCATCAACAACGCGCCCAGCAACACACTCATTACAGACCGTGGCAGTAATGTACTATTAAAAAGTAACAAAAGGGTAAAGGAAAGGGGCCCCGAGAATTACATTGCCTGAAATGGTTAATCTGGCCCTAGACGTGCGCGTTCCTCGAGCGTGTGAACGACGCGAACGCCGTGTGCGAGCCCGGCGAGCCGTGACAACGCGGCGTGAGCGTCGCGTTTTACCAGCGTGTGGTCTGTCGCGCGCTGCAAATGCGACCGACTTCAAAAAGTAGCGATGTAGTCGTGCGGCAACGAAAAGCGCGACTTTATCGCTGCAAACAGTTCCCGTGGACGATATTCCTCAGTTAACACAGACACATAATAAGATTTATATTATAGTCCTTTTTACTAGAGAAATTTGTGTCACCCGAACATCTAAAATGTACTTAACGTGGAAAACATAGTTACCCACTTACCTATGTTAAGATAATCCTTAATTCGGATAATATTCGCTTTTACACCCTTCCATTACGCATATTCTACCCATTTTTATGAGAAAATTCAGCACAATCCTCTAGATTTAAAATTAGCTGAAAATGTCGTGTGTCACGCAAATTGACGTTCTGTGTTTCAAGTTTTTAATTTTATTTCTGCTACGATTCCTATAGACATCACGGAACTGACAATTACAAGCGAATTATTAAAGAAGGTAAGTACTTATTTCCAGATATTTATTTATATTTGAAATTTTAATCTTAGGATATTCTTATACTTTACCATAGGTATTTCATTAATCGACTTTATTGTTTATTATTCTTAACATGAAAATGTACCAAGTTTAAGGTGATCGAATAAATATTAACTGGCAACACAAGGGATGAAAGGTTGTACTGTTAGAAAGGGAAAGAAGGCGCAGTTATAGGTATCTGGCTCGGACCGGTTTTTATAATGCGTGCATCGTGGGCGTTAAGTCCGTCACATAAGGATTATTTTTGATTAAATGAATGGAAAATAAAGTTTGTAGTCCACAGTCATGTTCAATGGTATTACGTCGATGCTGAAAACAAAAAAGTGCTGCCGACTGCCGTGCACAGTTTAAAAATGTTACGTTCAGAAACAGCTGTCAAAGGATTAGTTGATTGTTAAGAGTTAGTCGATTAATTTTTACGACTAATTTTTACAAAACAAATCACCAATATACAAAAAAGTTAATCTTGTTTTAAAGGCGTATCTAGTAAAATGCGAGTTATTATAAATTTACTTTGACTTTTCTGCAATAACACCGTTTAGTTTTGTTTAAGTAAATAGGTACCTGTGACAGTATTCAATGAAATACTTTGTTTTGCATATTAGTTAGTCGAGTCAAAATATCACTTTAGTTTATTTTTTGCAACTTAGCCCATTTCCTTGGTAAAATAAAACAAAAACAGTTTTTTGTATTTCTGTTTAATAACCATAATTATAACTAGTTTCGGAACCAGTACAACACTATTCTGGCAAATTGACATGACTGCTTGACTGACACTTTGTTCTGTTTGACATTGACAGTTCCAAAAAAATCCTAATCTATTCGGAGTTTCAGATTATCAACGTAAAGATTAATAATAATAAATAATTAAAACAAATGATGAAATATGAAGAATGGACGATAATGTGAAGCACGCCTCCTCATATCACCTGGACCAGGAGATATTAGATGGTGAGTGGCTTGCATACAACATTTGAGGTGACTTCGTCGGGATATCAAATCAACAGGTAGACGATGTATTATGACAAATGACGCAGATTATTTCGTATGTATACATAATACGTAACGAAATTAGCTAAAAATCTTACGTATTCGTTAATTTCATACATTCTTAAACTTCATTTTACATTAAAAAAATATTGCTTCATTCCTAATGTTATAAATATGCTTTTTTTGGACCAAAAAAGAGTTACACTACTTTTTTAATTATATGCATAAACAAAAAGTTTTGTTGATTCAAGTTTGTTGTTTGAATGTCGTAGTCGTTTGTTCTTCTGTAATCTCTTCAACCATTATAAATGCTTAATTTCAGATCCATATCCTTGTTTAAATATTTAGTTTAGTGATGAATCACATAAAATCAATGAAATGAAACATTCAAACTGGAATACCTACTCGGTTTTATACATATACTCACACCTGTATTCCACAGGGTAGGCAGATTGCTTATATTTAATTGAGAGAATGTCTTTATTGCCAGACTATTATTACTAATTATAATCTACAGTAGCATGTGGCAATCAGTGTCATTGCTTTGCTTTCATAGTAGAAGCGTTGCTTAGTTTGTGACCATACAGTTGGTGTGTAAGGCCCGTATTAATAAATGCATCTTAAAGTTGAGATCGATCTTAAGATGCACTTTGACGTATAATGTATGGAACATCTGTCAAACACAGTATCTCAAGTTCGGATCTCAATCTTGAGATTGATTTATTACAGAGTTGCAAAATACAGGAAATGTAAAATGAAAACTGTTTAAAACGTGTTTAAATCATTGATTTAAAACAGGAGGAGAAAAATTGTTATTAAATGTTTAAAACATGTTTTAAACACGGTGTTTAAAACAAGATGACTTTTTCGTAACAACCCTGATTTATTAATACGGGCCTATGTCTGTTGATATTGATGTAATGCTTGTCCCCAGCCCGCGGCATCAGCATGACAGTGGAGGAGGTGGCGGGGCTGTCCACCTGCAAGTACTCGGAGAGGGTGCAGTCCCTCAAGCTCAGCGAGGGGGACCTGGCCTTCCTGAAGGGCCTTAGACGGAGGATCAAGAATAGAGTAAGTTACCAGCAACTGACTAACATAATAATATCCTGGGACATTTTTTACACACGGCTACCTGATCCCAAACTAAGCAGAGCTTGTACTATGGAAACCAGATAACTGATATTACTACATATACTACTTTTTGTTTGTAAATACATACTTAATATACATATACACCCAGACTCGGGACATGCAGCCATGTTCATGCACACAAATGCATGTCCCGGGTAGGAATCGAACCTACGACCTGCAGCGTGAAAGGCGCCATCACGCCAACCACGCCAACGGGCCCGTACAATGTATGTATGTATGTATATACAGGGTGTCTGGTGGCAGATTTATATTTTTAAAATTAAATAAAAAACTAACTACTTGACGTATCGCTATAGAGAAAATATTGAAAGACAGAGTAAAGATGCGGATTTTATTTTTTAAAAATTATCTCATCCAAATGTCGTCCGTCGAGTTGCACACACTGTTCGAAACGGAGCCTTGTGTTCCGCGCCACACGCTGCAGTAAGCTCGGTTGAATAAGGCTGATTTCATGGCGGATGTTTTCTTTTAACTCCATAACAGATCGTGGATTGTTAGCGTAAACTCTTTCTTTGAGGTAGCCCCATAAAAAAAAATCCATTGGGGTCAAGTCAGGCGATCTCGGTGGCCACGGGATGTCCCCAAAGCGACTGATTAGTTTTTGGGGGAAAAATTCCCGAAGCAAATTCATCGAAGTTCTAGCCGTGTGTGGGGTAGCACCATCCTGTTGGAACCACGTGTGCGATGAGAATGATGGATGAGCTCGCAGGTTCGGCAAAAATAATTCTCTAATCATGTGCCCATAATTTTCACTGTTGACATTCGTCGCCTGGCCCCGGGCATTTTCAAAAAAAAATGGTCCAATAATTCCATTCGTCGATAAAGCGCACCAAACAGTTACCCTTGGGCAATGCAAGGGTTTTTGATGTTTCAAACGAGGGTTACGGGTCCTTGGAGACCAGTAACGGCAGTTCTGCTTATTAACGTGCCCGTTTAAATGGAAATGAGCCTCGTCGCTCCAAAAAATGCAATTCACAGTGCGAAAACGCTCCAACATCGTTTCACAAAAATTTTTGCGCAAAACAAAGTCATTTTCTTTCAGTTCTTGAACGATTTGAATTTTAAAAGCATGGAACTTCAAATCCTTTTTCAATATTTCATGGATAATCGCTCTGGGAAGTCCCAACGAGGCTGCCCTTTTCCGTATTGAAAGTCGTGCATTTTCACGTAAACTCTGTTCCACCAATTCAATGTTTTCGGGAGTCCTTGCAGATCGACTAGGCCCTGGCCGTGGGGTGTTCATAGCCGAAGCTGTTGCCCGGAACCTCTGTACCCAGGAACGAATTAAATTCACACTCGGTCCATCACTTAACCGTCGAATATTGAAGTGTGAACAAAATTGTCGACGAGCAATAACGTAAGAATCGTTGCACTTGAAAAATGCCTCGATGGCGTACGCGCGATGTTCACCCGACCACTGCGACATTGTGACTGAGAAATCCGCACGATCGGTGATTCTAATGAGACCACCCGCCCCCCGCACCGTTTATTACTTTTTGAAATAATCTTATTTAAAAACATAAATCTGCCGCCAGACACCCTGTACATGTATAATATAAGCTACGACTGCTTGGCGCAGTGGGTACGAAATGCAATTGGTTGACTCCGCTCAGTTACCGATCAGGGGCCCTACCACCACCTCTTATAGCAGTATTGTTTTAACGTTTCAGCGACTTTTTGTGCAATGACGTTTCTTATTGTCATGACAATAAGGTACGTCATTGCACAAAAAGTCGCTGAAACGTTAAAACTTTTCTATAATTAAATCGCGATAAGAGGTCGTGGTAAGCCCCCAGTGCAGCTGGCTATGGTTTTGAGGTGTCCAGACTAGTGATGGGATGTTCCCGAGAACATTCTCACCCTCGGAAACTTACTCGTGAGTATTTTCGAGAATTTATCTTCTGAAGCATGTTAAACTTGGCATAAACCTCATTAAACATGCAAGTATGGTGGTTTTAATTGTTTTTAAGATTGAAAGTTAGAATAACGTCACCCAAAATATAAGATTCTCAAAAATTCTCACGAGTAAGTTTCCAAGGGTGAGAATGTTCTCGAGAACATCCCATCACTAGTCCAGACACCCAAATCTCCCCCCCACCCCTCATAAAATTTTAGGCCATTTAATATTTTTTTTGATATCGCTAAACAAACACACCAACTGTATGGTCCCAAACTAAGCAACGCAAATTACGAAAAGGCCGTTTCCATAATTTGCCTCTCGCGGGAATCGAACCCGCAACCACCCGGTACAGTGAGCCGAACGGCCAACGCTCAAACCACTGCGCCACGCGGTCGTCAGATCGTCAGATAGGTTTTTTTTTTATACGACTTCAGTTGCAAAAAAGCGTACGGCCCGCCTGATGTAAAGCAGTTACCGTAGCCTATAAATGCTTGCAATACCAAAGGCATTGCTCGCACGTTGCCGACCTGAAAGGGAGTGGGATGGAGGGAGGGGAAGTTGGGGTTGGGCTTCCAGCTCTCTCACTCATCGTACGAAACGTAGCTGTAATAGCTGCTTTACGCCGATCTTCTGTGAGAGGGTGGTAGTACCCCGGTCGAGGCAGCCCGTTATGAGCTGCAGTCAATTGGCTACAGCTTGACCAAACCGCCAACCGCCGTTCTATGCAGTTTTCTTATGAAACGGCCGCGTCAGGTTGCAATGTTACCGCTTGTGCGCGACCATGGACCAGTTACTAAGGGGACTGGTCCTAAGCAAGTCGGCCGAGTGGTCGGCCTAGTACTAACATCGACATAAAACGAAGCGTGTAGTTCAACTATTTACCGGTAAATAGTAAAATGAAAATGAAAAAAGAATGACCACGTTTAGTTTCATACAAATAACTAATAAGGGCACCTCTTTCTTTAATCTTTACTCTGTGTGCGCGACGCATTTTATGAGTTGTCGTGAGAACGCTGCGAGCCGCTGGTGTCGGGTTACGGGCGAGTGGCGCGACCACAGACATGCGGTATAGTCTATAGCTACCGTGTGTATAGCTTACTTGTGTTACGATGCAGTTTTGAATGTTGTCTGTATCGTATGGTCATTTCAAACCGGAAAAATGCGCGAGCAAATTACTGACTCCATTGATAATAGGACCGTATTAACGTAGCCTATAGTCGGCTCTCGCATGCTCGCGACGTCGGGTCGCGAGCATGCGCGAGCCGACTGTGAAAAATGTAGCGTCACGACTTTTATCCCCATTCGGGGGTAGTCAGCGGCTTGAGTGGCCACACCACCACATTGCGGAGGTATTAACCAACTTAAAGGTCACGTTTCACCAGATAGTCAGAACCCAACGTGACAGGTGGTGAACCTTGTCGCCGTATATACAGGAACTGACTATTACCTAATCCCGAGGGATAGGTAGGTTTCCTCACGATGTTTTCCCTCACCGTCAGCGAACTGTAAATTATGCACATAGATGAAAAATCATCCATTGGTGCATGCCCCACTGGGGATCGAACCTGGGACCTTCTGATTGAGCCCAACGTGTTCGCCCCTAGGCTACAGTCGCTAGTTTAGCTAGTAGTTAAGTTTAGTTTTCGATATAAATAGAACAAATAAGGTTCAAATTCATAGAACAGTGACATTTTTAACTGTCAGTTTGCTTCGTCTAATTAAAAATCTGACTATAGTACATTCAACAACGTCTGAATCACGACTCCTCCCTCAGCCTATCTTAAAACAGTGCGTAACGCAGCGCTTGTTTCTTCATTCCATGGTGAAATTCAGCCATGTCAGCATCCCGGTCGAGAACAAGGGACCATTCACGAAGCCCGCCACGGTGATGTCATCGTTGCTAGGCCGCATCGCCAACAGACCGTATTAACGTAGCCTAAAGTCGGCTCGCGTATGCTCGCGACCGCGCCACTCGCGACGTCGCGAGCATGCGTTAGCCGACTTTAGGCTACGTTAATACGGTCCTGTTTTCAATGGAGCCAGTAAATTGTTCGTGTATGTCATTTCTATACTATAAATCGTCATGTCGGCTGTACACGGTCGTCCGTCGCCTCGCGTGCCTCTCGTCGAGGCTCCACCATGTACACACTCGGAACTCTAAATGCCCGGTGTGTTCTAGAACAAACCCTTTGAAGCGAACATTACATTATCCAATTTACAGAGCGCTAGGTGAGGTAGTGTGCTAAAATCGTATGGTTTAAAGGCACTTAGTGATCCAATCTTTGTGCGATCGTATGAGCATCTCGCACTGCAGCACTAGTTTAGCGCTCTGCAAATTGGATAATATAATGCCCGCTTGACCCGAGCGCTAAAACCGTCACGCTTCCGGCACCTTGTACGCACTAGTACTCGGCCTGTCTCCTCGGCTGTACACGCTTTAATGCCTGGGCTGTAATGCCTTTGGTATTGTAAGCATCTATAGGCTACGGTTACTGCTTAACATCAGGCGGGCTGTTCGCTTTTTTGCCACCGCAGTCCTATAAAAAAAAACACACGCGTCGAAACACCACCAGACAGGTCGAGTACACACTGTACATGGTGCCCTCGTCGCGTCGCGGGCCCTCGTTCCCTCTCGGAAGCGTGTCGGTTTTTGCGCTCGAGTCAAAGGGTTTCTTCTAGGTCTATTATAAAACAACGCGTACTCGAGATGAGCGTGTACAGCCGGCATCATTAGATACATAGGAGTTCCATCCATCTCCCGTAGCTGGCATCACAGAACAGTAGGCGGCGCAGCGTGGAGCACTTGCGGCGGCTGGCGCGCGAGTTGCGCGCGGTGCGTGCGTGCCGGCACGACGCGCTCGGCGAGCGGCGCGCGCTGGCCGCGCAGCGCGACGCCGTGCGGGACCGCTGCGTCGAGCTGCGCCGGTATATCCTGCAGGTATGTACCAACACCTCTCCACCTCCCTTCTTCCCCTTCCCTCCCCTCCCCTCCCCCACCTCCCCTCTCCTCTCCCCCCAAAACCCCCTCCTCTCCCCCCACAACCCCTCCCCTCTCCTCTCCCCCTACCTCCCAACCCCTCTCCCCTCTCCTCTCCCCCCACCTCCTCTTCCGTATCCCTCTCCCCTCCCCTCGCCCCTCCCCTCGCCCCTCCCCCTCTCCCCCTCCCCTCTCCATAGGTCATCACTGGCAACCCGCAACACACACTGGTCGAAGACTTGCGTCTTGAGACACTGCGGTATTTGGGACGAGAAGATATTGCGTAGCTTCCCGAACGCTAATGCGGGCTATGCCGGTTACCTATGTCCAGCCCGGATCTAGGGGGGAGGTGGCAAACTAGGGCGCCCGCCCTGGGCGGCAGTTTCAGGGGGCGTCAAACTCTTAATATATTATGATTAAACATTTTAAAAACTTACTCCACAAAACGCCTATTCGTGAGTTTTTTAAAGTAATTTATCTCAAACGCTGGAGAGCGGGGCGCCACTATCAATTTTCTGCCCCGGTTCTTATCTCATACGCTGGAGAGAGGGGCGCCACTATCAATTTTCTGCCCCGGTTCTTATCTCATACGCTGTAGAGAGGGGGCCACTATCAATTTTCTGCCCCGGTTCTTATCTCAAACGCTGGAGAGAGGGGCGCCACTATCAAGTTTCTGCCCCGGTTCTTATCTCAAACGCTGGAAAGAGGGGCGCCACTATTAAGTTTCTGCCCCGCTTCGAAAAATTCTAGATCCGGGGCTGCCTATAATAAATAAATAATAATATCCTGGGCCATTTTTTACACACGGCTACCTGATCCCAAACTAAGCAGAGCTTGTACTATGGAAACCAGATAACTGATATTACTACATATACTACTTTTTTATTTGTAAATACATACTTAATATACATATACACCCAGACTCGGGACATACAGACATGTTCATGCACACAAATGCATGTCCCGGGTAGGAATCGAACCTACGACCTGCAGCGTGAAAGGCGCCATCACGCCAACCACGCTAACGGGCCCGTCAAAACGGTCGGTTACGGTTGTAGATTATTAATTTATTATTTTACTTTATTCCAGAAACTGCAAGACCGTTCCGACACCTCCGAACCGCCAGCCATAGATATAAGCACACAAAAAATCACAGAATCTCAACCCAAACCCAAACCGACCAAAAAGATCGCAGTCACCGAAACAAAAACACCACTCATGCCAGAATGCTTCGAGACCATAGAGAACGACATATTCGAGTGTCGCATAGACAAACTAGTGCAGCAGAGCGTGAAGCATATATACAAAAATGATGAGAAGAAAAAAGTTTTCGCGAAGACAGTGTTTATTTCCAACGAGAAGCTGTCTTCGGATATTAAGTCTATGGTTTTGGAGGGGGAGGGGTTGAGGGGGATCCTGGAGGGGGATAACGGGGTGTTGAACCTGTCGCTGAAGGAGGGGAGGCGGAAGAGTCATGGGAGGAAGCAGCTCGCGCCGAGGAGGATCGCTTGTGTCTATGATAATGATGGTAAGTCAACATCCCAGAGCACATACAAAGTAGAGATGATGTTCTTATTAGATTTCCCTATGAAACAAAGCTTGACAATTTGCGCGGGCGAAGGGGTGTTAGATTCCGCCTACTTCTCTATTTTATATCTACCGGTCAATAGCAAAACTACTCGCTTCTTTCTATGTCGATGATAGTACGTGGTTTAACTTTTTCACACTAGATGTCACTAAGTGTAGGGTGATAAAAGAGACGTACAAAGGATCGCCATCTAGTGCACAGCACACTGACTTAAGCGACGCCTACTGTGATGACGTCAGTGGCCTAGTTGAGCCATGAGGCCGAGTTGCTTAGACCCAGTCCTTTGAGTATTAGGTTTATGAGAGCAACCATTGAGTTTCTTGCCGGCTCTTCTCAATGGTAGCGACATTTCGAACCGGTGGTAACGCTAACATATTGTTTTTTGACTAATTATAAATGCTAGTGGAGCAGTGGTAGCCGCTTGGTTAAGCACGCGTCTTGCGGGCTTAAGGTCCTGGCTCGCACCTCTGGATTTTTCGAAATCTATGTGTGAATCATAACTTTAATATGATTATCACTTGCTTACGGTGAAGGAAAACATCGTGTGGAAACCTGCATGTCTTTAGACATGTGAAATCCACCAACCCGCACTGGGCCAGCGTGGTGGATTATGGCCTGAATTCCCCTCGCATTGAGGGGAGGCCCGTGCCCAGCAGTGGGACGTTAAAAAAGGGCTAAATTATTATTATTATAATTATTTTTATAAATGCTACATCTTGCTTACATGAATAAAATAATTGGTTTTGACTATATTATGTTTTATATCACGTTTCAGACTGCGTTTTGGACCTGAAAGTGAAGAAAGAAACAAAGTGACGCCCTCCTGAAGTTAAGTAGATCGTAAGTCCATTACAAATGTTATGCAGACCAAAAAACATAGTTTATAATAACTCTGGGAACATTATACATAAGAATATTATACACTACCAACTTATTTTGGGGGGTATTACACTATCATAATGTATAGGGTGTTTCAAAAATCCGAAACAATAATTAATTACCAATATAACTTGGGACTCTTTATTAGGGGCCATCCATAAATTACGTCACACGAGTTTCATGATTTTTTTACCCCTCCCCCCTTGTCACAGCTGGTCACATTTGTGAGACCCCCCCCTCACTAGTGTGACGTCACATAATTCTTGCAATTTTACATTTACAAAATATTTTTATGATTTTTCGTTACCAGTTAAAATTGCGCGTTTTAATACTTAGATATATTAGATTTATAATGTGACGTCACGTAACTTAGGACACCTCCCACCCCTTGTCACACAATGTCACAATTCGTCGAATCCCTCCCCCCCACCTTTATGGATGGCCCCCTAACACGTGCATAGTACTTGATATTGTTATTTTTTTATTGGCAAAAACAAAAAGTTGGAATTTGGAAAAAAAAAACCATGCCCGATTTTCGTAGGCGTATGTGAAAGTATTATCGGAACGAAACACCCTGTATAGGATCACATGTTCAAATAACATTATCCAGAGTTAGGCAAAATTTAATTGCGATTAATTAATTGCAAATTGCAGGTGATGTCACAATTAACAATTAATTGTGATTTGTTCGCGATTGACAAACAAATCAAAATTAATTGTTAATTGTGATACCACATGCAATTAATTAATTGCAATTAAATTTTGCCCCACTCTGCCATTATCATTATCTCCGTACGTTATATTTATATGATCCTAGACAAATGATAGTGTTATATCCCCCTAACACCGATGGCGGTAGTAAGAATTATAGGCATTGTCCTTTCTCTTGTTATAAGAACTAAACTAAATGTATTGCTGTCCTTGTTATCATCGTAATGTAATGCGAGACGGCAATATTTTTACATATTCTATAGCATTTACTAAGGCGCCATGCAAAATATAAAGTAAGTCCTTTTGGGCCACCGCAGACTTGCTACTTTTAGCATCGGCGATCGGCGACTGAGTCGTTTTTCAGAAGCTCGATGCAGCGACTGAACGCCACACCCCGCACACTTGCGGATGCCGGTCGCAGCGATTTTTCATGTTGACTACAGGCTACCGGATCAGCATCGGAGCAGTCGCTGCGTCCGATCGCAGGAAGTCGCAAAATCGCGATGCTGCATCGATGCAGTCGCAAAATCGCGCGACTTTGATACTGCGTTCGAACGCAGAGAGTCGCAAAAACGCGATGCAGCATCGATGCAGTCGCAAAATCGCCGATCGCCGATGCTAAAAGTAGCAAGCCTGCGGAGGCCCTTTAGTACGCGCTCGCTCGCCTTTGATGGTCTAGTCCGGGTTAAAATGCGACAGCCGCCGTCATCGGAATTATAAGTTTATAGTACTTTACTATAATGAACGGAAAAATAGATTGAAGCATTCTTAAACTTAGTTAACAAGCGATTACCTAGCCGTATTACCTGGCGTAAGCGAGCAAACGGTTTGGTCGCTTTGCTCGCTCTTTAAGCGTATGACGCATTACAATCGCTTAGTTCGCTCTTCAAGCGTTTTAAAAAAAGTTAAGCTGGCATCGCAAACACTTAAAGCGTACGTCGACTGCCAATCGCTCGCTTCGTTAGTTCTTTAAGCGTCAAAATATGTACATCGCTCGCTTAGTTCGCTCCAAATGCACTGAAAGCGCCGAGCGCTCGCTTCGTTCGCTCTTTAAGAGTATAGAGAATGCAATCTATATTTCCGTTGATATATCTATGTTATTTCAAATACGTTAGTCCGTATATGTGAAATTGAACCTGAAAGGTCTTTTATAATCGTTAAAAATCGAATGAATCACACAAGAATATGTATTGAAATATTTGACTGTTACTAATTGTATATCAACTAAGACAAAACAAACATTATCAGCCCCCCTAGACAAGTGGCATGAACGCTAATCGAATAGAATAGAATAGACTTCACAATGTATGGAAATGTCAAACGTCGCTATGTAGATCAACGACAAGTCGCTATGTAGATCACGTGACTTATGTCATTTCCATACATGAAGCGTAGCGATTTGAAGGAACGCTTGTAGACGTCAGCCACTTGTCTAGCCCTTCAGTGGAGTTAGCACAAACGCCAAGACAAGACTTGTCACGTATTACGTTGCAAACAGTCGCTCTCACTCTTTCTAATAGCTAATAGCGTGGGATAGAATGAGACGGTCGATTTATCTCGCGTTTTGTCTCGGTCAGCTGCACTATTGAAGACATTTAGAGCCTGGCCGCATTGCGAATAAAAACCGCGCGGTTTTTATTCGCGCGGTTTATTTACCGCACCGCACCTTGTCAAATTGCGCGGTTTTAAGACCGCAAGTGCGGATACATTCATATGATTCCATGGGTTACAGAATTGCGGGAAAAAAACCGCCCGGTTTTTATTCGCAATGCGGTCAGACTCTTAGCATACCCTAATCTCATTTCTTCAAGATGAATGACAAATAAAATTGTTATAAAAATTGTCCTATTGTCCTTGGTTGATATACAAACAGATGATATCATATTTTTAGATATACATAAAACAAGGTGGAATAATAGTGTAGAATATTTTATGAGGTAAGGATTAGATCCCATAAAAATATACATGTCGGAAAATGAAGGATGGGGCCGTCTCTTTTCTCATATTGTGTGACTTTAGCGTTGTCACTTTTGTCCCTAAAGGTACGATTCCGACGAACGCGGCAGACAGCAGACGTCAGTCGGTCTCATACAAATTGTAATGCCGCCTGCCGTCGCGGCACATGTCATCACCACAATTTGTATGAGACCGACTGACGTCTGCTGTCTGCCGCGTTCATCGGAATCGTACCTTAAGTGATCTCGAAATGGCACGAAGACAGTTTCCAACCGCGCGTGTTTACCGCTCGGCGGTGCAAAACGTACTGTGCTCTCCGCTGATGCCGGCCAACGCAAGTGGACTCTGTCCAACACCTACAGATGGCGCTGTCATACCATTTCGATCGTTTCAATACTTTTTAAATTCACTGTTTTCGACATAAATAAATATGGATGACTGGGCCAACGCGTGGATTATGGCCTGAATCCCCCTCGCATTGAAGGGAGGCCCGTGCCCAGCAACATCAAGAGGGCAAAATTATTTGTATTAGTATTTGAACAACAATGTGTATTAACATGTGTTATCAATTTCGAATATTTTAGTTATTTTTATGGGAATATGATACTTATAACCGATAGAAGTATTCTATACTATTATTGGTGGTAATTCTGTTGAAACAATAACCTAAATATATTGCTGTCCCTCTCAGTTGTAATGTATTATGAGTGAGACAGCGATATTTTTAGTAATGAAAATATTTTTTTATACGACTGCTTGGCGCTGTGGTTCAAGCGTAGGCCGCTCGGCTAACTGCGTCGGGTGGTTGCGGGTTCGATTCCCGCCAGAGGCAAATTTCGGAAACGGCCTTTTCGTAATTTGCCCTGGTCTGGGTGTCACTGAGATCGCCCCCAGTTCATTGTACGGTACCCATAGTACTAGCGTTGCTTAGTTTGGGACCATACAGTTGGTATGTTAGTTAGGAGATATTTAATTTGTATCAACAGAATTAAAACCATTTTAACACTTCATATGTAATTAACGAATCGTCCATTTATTATAATATTGAGTCGAATCGAATATTTTTTTATAAAGATTGTTAAAAGTGTACAAATTCAAATGTTAATGACATTAGGGATCTTTTGTATAGTCCTACGGGACAAGTTATTACAGCTGCTAGACGACCAATAACAGTATACGGCAGTAAACATTATACATCGGTATTTAGAAAGAGATGATCGGCTGGATTCAGTCTTGTAGAGCGTCGTCTCTGTCACTCATACCTATACGACGTTTTGTCACAAACTTTTTGGCTTCGCATCTAGCCAGTGTCAAATACAATATAGTTTTCACGTTTTATTATGCATCAACGACTTGAAGGCATTTGCCTCGGCCTTAAATTCATATCTAGCTACCAACAGATGGCGTTGAGTGCACGCTCCGATACAAAAATACGATCCTGAATCGCGATATCAAGATTCACATCAGTATACACAGGGTTATTGGAAAAACACTGACAACCTTGCAGGACTGTATTACTGACATAATAAACAACAACTTTTGATCTATTACTTTTTACAAAACAATAATACTTTTAACAAAAAATCACACTCTAAAATGTATGAAACAAGAAAATATGCTCTTCTAGAGGATAGATATCTCTTTCTAAAATTCGATGTGTAATATTTACTCATAGTCTTTATATCCAGTAGACCCTTAGTGCTATATCGCATGAGGACACCAGTGGTAGCGAAACCAGTCGCTCCGCCAACAACATGTATAGAGCTATATGGATATCGCACCTGGTGTCCGCTTGGTAGCGCAACCAATTCGGTGTCGGCTATCGAATCACCCGCTGGTGGCGCAACTATAGTTGCCTAAGTATATGGCGCATGTTTTGAGATACCGCATTAGGAAGACAGATCGAATATAAATCACGCCCACTAATGTTTGGCCAGTAACGATCGATCTGTGTATGTGTGTGTGTCAGGGTTGTCGTGACCTTGTCTAGACCAATGAGCATTCAGTACCCCGCACCTCAGTAAAGGCGGCTACTCACGATGCAATTTTTTATTCAATCTGATCATTCAACTTGAGTTGATTTGACAGATTGCGCAGTGAGGAGACAAATTGACGCCTACTTTCAGTACAGTCAGTCTCGACTTTAACCAATTGAATCGTCGAATTGAGTACGAAATTGAATCGTGAGTAACCGCCTTTAGTTGACTGAAAAGTTTGCATTGCGAATAGGTATTAGGCGTCTACTGGTTATATAGTCCGTACCGTAAAAGCTTTCGCACGAACAACCAATAATAATAGCTCATCTAACATTGCTCCTAACTTTAATATTCCACATGACGAAACTAAATATATCGTCGTCCTTCTCATGGTCATAAAATATGAGAGAGACGGCGTCATTGTTAGCAGTGTCAAATTTAGTGCCACAATCACAGGCCCGGTGGCTAAAATAGGAACTAAAATTTTCAATAGAGAAATGTCATAATTTGACAGTCTTGTATAGATACTAGCGCCGCTCTTGAAGTTTCAGATAAGTTTGAGGTGAGCAAAATTGGTGCTTAATTCTGTTGGGACACAAACTAAACTAAATAGCAATAGTTTTAGTTTGTAGCCAACAGAATTGACATCATGTCATTTCACTTTAAAAAAGAACTTAATAGTCGATGTTTTTACAACTGGCAACTAATCTTTGACATAACTGTTTATCATTTGGAAAAGATTTTGCTGTTTAAAAAATGTTATGTCCATATTATACAAGTTTATTATACAAAAGCATGGAATTTATGTTCATGACAAGATATTATACAATTATACTGTAACGTTAAAATAGGTATACAACGCATAGCGGTAAGAGAGACGTGTACATTATGATATGTGATGTTGAGTTTTAATAAATAATTTTAGTTACCCCATGGTGAGTGTTATTTGGCAGTACGCCATCACGCCTTATACCCAAAAATGTTGTAGTGACCTTAAGGTAGTTCGTTGCAAGCGGCAGACAGCAGACGTCGGTCGGTCTCATAGAAATTGAATGCCGTCTGCCGTCGTGGCACATATCATCGCCACAATTTGTATGAGGCCGACTAACGTCTGCTGTCTGCCGCTTGCAACGAACTCCTACTTTTACATCACGCGATACTACACATTCACAACGTCACCAACAGATGGCGCTGAGTGCACGCTCCAGTACAACATACGATTCTGCATAGAAATCCTGAATCACGATATTAAGATGCATATGGTATAGCGGCCACGCATACCACTCGCCTGGCTGGGAAATCTTCTCGCCCCCAGCTAAAATATAATAGGGGCCGGTGACATCCCTTCTATGCGAAGGAAATTTGGACCATAGTCGCGTTTGTAAATGCAACACGTTGTTTTTCGGAAGACGTGGAGGTATTCTCAAAACTGCACCGTTTAGCAATATTCGTTATAGAAAAAGAGATTCGCATTATGATATCCGAAAAGTTTATGGCAATTATAACGTGGTTATAATTAGTAGAGTCTAATTTTAACGTAATTCGGAGGGCTGGACGCCTATCCCAAAGAATCAAATCCGTCTGAAAAACTCATAAATTCGAAAAATAACTTTTTGTAGTAGCATGTTTCTGCTACTCGACGCAAGATGTCGCTGTTCACAGTTTATAATCAATTTTAGTAATGGCAACACTGACGAAAAGCCGCCCTCTAGCGATCCATATCGAAAACGCTCCTTTTGTCTCGTTCAATCCAATATGGCGGCAAACGGTGTATGAAAGGTGCGGAATGTTTTGATTCGAAACGAACAATAAAAAAAAATCGTACAGAAAAAACAGCTAAGCTAACGAAACGCTACAAAAAATAAGGAATGGCCGGTGAATTAACGTGGTTAAATAACATTATGTGATCCTCAAATATCGTGTTGTTCAAAGTGTATTGTGAAAATTACAAAGGTATTATTTCCTATGTGGGATGAGTTCTACATGCTAATGTGGTCGATTGGATTAATATGTGATAGATTACGCGCTAGATATGTCTGCCGCTTCTGATAAAAACTCTAGTGATACTGCGTGCAGCGATAGTGAGAAATTCAAAGTTGTGAGTGGTGAATCGGGAGACAATACTAGCAATGATGACTTTGAAGACGTTTCTCAGACGAAGACGGAGAAGAAGGCCCGCTCGGTGAGGTTCCCAGACCCGGAGAGATTGGTTACACAGTATTTCGAGCCTGCTAACCCATGGCACGACGGTAAGTACCATAAAACTAGTCTCATTCTAATCCCATACTTATCCTATGAGCTCTGTCCTCTTTATATCCTTTTTAAGGACTCAGGGCCGTAGTCCAGCACTTAGGATATTATTTATAATGTATTTAGTCACAGACAAGTGTAGCTATTACTGCTCAAACGTTAGTAAAATACTTAAAAAGTAAATTTGGTCACTAAATAAAGGTATAGTAATCCATGAACTTGCACTGGGCCAGCGTGGTGGATTATGGCCTGAATCCCCCACGCATTGAGGGGAGGCCCGTGCCTAGGAGTGGGACCTTAAAAGGGTGATTATAGATAATAGGATTTTATAAAACAATATTTTGTTTTTATTACATTATCCTCACTATTATGAGATAAACAACTGTTTGTTAGTTTACATATATCAAACACCTGATGTGCTGGTGATATTCTGATTATTCTGTATCTATAGGTCAGATTCTGAATGAAAACATTGCGTATCTCCTTTTATCTCACAGTTCAATAGGTTTAAATGATAACTGCAGTCCATTTGTATATTTTTATTATTATAATAACAAATAAAAATTCTGAAATGAACTGCATCAATATACATCTAATCTCTAAGTTATATTGATATATGTATGTTAGTTATTGAGGTATGTATTTATAATATGGGCCATCATTACCTGACCTGAAATATATGGTTAAATAAAATAAAATAAATACCTAACACATTACAATAATCATGGATGACTGCTCAGTCTAGTACCTTGTTAAGAGTGTAAGCTGCTTAGGTAACTATACTGGATGGTAATGGGCTTGAATCCTTATTGGTGGGAGCACCAAGCTGTAGCCAATTGACCGCAGCTCATAGGTATATGAGCTCCACCATGGTACTACCACCTTCTCTCAGAAGATTGGCATAAAATACAGCTGCGTTTCGTACAATGAGTGAGAGCTGGAAGCCCAACACCCTCCTTCCCTCCCCCTGTCCCACTCCCCTTGAGGTCGGAAACATGCCAGCATCTATAGGCTACAGTAAATCCTTAACATCAGGCGAGCCATACCTGACTTTACCACTTAAGTCACATAAAAATAGAAACCCAAAATCTGGGTCTGGGTGTCACTGGGATTGCACCGGTCACCTGCATGTCTATGGTAACATTTTCATTATAAGCTGAGCTCTCTTAATTACTGTTGTTACTATAGACATGCTGTCTAACTGTTGCTAAGTTTGGGACCATACAGTAGGTGTTAGTCCGGTGATATTAATTTATTTTAAGCGGCCCGACATTGAATATGCACCCTTTGTCTCAAATGCGAGTGAAACAAGCAACTCAACTGTTATTGTAATTTTAAAGATATATTATTTAAAATTATGTAAAAATATTCACACTTATCCACCAGTTTTAAAAATTAGTTTGTCACATGGCTCTCACACTTGGCACATTGGTATCATCACGCCTAATTGACTCTAGGGGGTAGGCGGAGGTGTACTTCACTCTTCAGTCTTCTTATCGTAAGGTTAGTGGCCAACCTGGTGTCAGAGTTGTTCAAGCCGTCCGACGGTCGACATGGCTTAACGACTGCTGCCAAGGGCCTACTCTTTTACAAACGAAAACGAATTTCGGACGAAGTTTCGCGTACCTATTTCCTACGTTTCTCATTTATCCGACATTTCTTACGAACGAAAATTGTTTGACGTTTAGATCCGACGACGACCAAGACGTCAAACAATTTTCGTTCGTAAGTAATGTCGGAACGAATGAGAAACGTAGTAGGAAATACCAGAAATTTCGTCCGAAATTTCGTTTTCTTTTGTAAAAGAGTAGCCCCTTCATAGGGCACGTGAAAAGTCGGTCCCGGTTGTTGTCATCTAGGCTGCCTTCTGCCTACCCCTTCTCTGTATACAGGCATAAGCAACATTATAAATGCGAAAGTTTGTGAGTATGGATGTTTGTTACTCTTTCACGCAAAAACTACTGAACGGATTTGGATGAAATTTATAACACAGATAGTTAATAACCTGGATTAACTCATAGGATACTTTTTATCCCGATAGTATGTTCCCGTGGGACAAATTATGCGCGGACGAAGTCGCGGGCAAAAGCTAGTGTTAAATAATGTCAAGTCGAAGTCTTCAAACGAACTGACTTGAGGTCATACTCTATGACGTTATCACCCGGAGTGACGCCATCTGCATGACATCATCCAGTTGGTTTGTGATCACAACTAGTCACTAGATAGGGGGCGTCCGTAAATTACGTGAGGCATTTATGGGGGGGGAGGGGGTCGAGCAAAATCTCACCAAATCTCACGTGGGGGTGAGGGGTGGTCTCGGCAAATCTCACACAATTTTTTTTACCGCAAGAAACAGTGTAAAATTGCAAGAAAACTAAGTTAAATTAAGTTTTTTTTTTAAACTAAACTAAGTTTTTTTTAAAATTAAGTACAACATGTTTCTCTAGAATAAAGCTTTTGAAAAATCTCACGTGAGATTAGAGGGGGAGGGAGGGGGTCGGGCTAAATCTCACGAAATCTCACCAAGGGGGGAGGGGGGGGGGGGGGTCGAAAAATCGCAAAAATCACCTCACGTAATTTATGGACGCCCCCATACCTATTACTGTATTTGGAAATACAAGGAAAAAATCTAGATGCTATTTTAAGTGCGATATCGTACGAAGCAACCATGGTTGCGCCACCAGCGGGTGATTCGATAGCCGACACCGAATTGGTTGCGCTACCAAGCGGACACCAGCGAGGCGATCGCGTAACTTTTTCGTCCATGTTTCAATTGGTTTCGTTCATCCGGTTTCGTTTATTGCATTTTCAGTTGAAATTAATTGAAATCCGGATGAGTCTGGAGTTCACTCTTCCCGATTTCAATAAATTTCAATTGATAAAGCAACACGGGATGAACGAAACCAATTGAAACATTGACGAAAAAGTAACGCAATCGCCCCGCAGGTGCGATACCCTCCATACAGCTCTATACATTTTGGTGGAGCGACTGGTTGCGCTACCACTGGTATCCTCGTGCGATATAGCACTAAAAGTGGGTGAATTCATAGACATTTCCAGCACTGCCCCCCTAGACAATTGGCTTCGTCTACAAGCGTTTCTAAAAATCGCTACGCTTCATGTATGGCAATGACATAAGTTACGTGATCTACTTATCGACTTGTAATACCATGTCCATACATTTAAGCTTAGCGTTTTGTAGAAACGCTTGTAGACGAATCCACTTGGCTAGGGGGGCAGAGCAAATTACGAAAAGGCCGTTCCCGAAATTTGCTTTTCGGGAATCGAACCCGCAACCTCCCGATGCAGTGAGCCGAGCGGCTTACCCTCTAACCACTGCGTTAAACGGTCGTCAAATATCAATGTAGAGCCAAGCTGTAGCCAATTGACTGCAGCTCATATACGGGCTGGCTCGACCGGGGTACTACCACCCTCTCACAGAAGATCGGCGTGAAGCAACTATTACAGCTGCGTTTTAACCATGAGTGACAGAGCCGAAAGCCCAAACCCCCCCCATCCCCTCCCCCCTCCCCCCTACCTCCGTCCCACTCCTTTCCAGGTCGGCAATGTGCGAGCAATGCCTTTGGTGTTGCAAGCATCTATAGGCTAGTAACTGCTTAACATCAGGCGGGCCGTAGTCCAATAAAAAATAGAATAAAATAATACTTGTTTACATCGTGTTATCAGTGACACGTGGTCGCGATGTGATAACAGCGCGGACGACTAACTGATAACATGATAGTGGATGTTACGGAAATGTAGGCTTTACAAATACAATAATAATCTCAATAATCTAACTTCGTTCGCTGACGGTGAGGGAAAACATCGTGAGGAAACCTACCCATCCCTCGGGATTAGGTAATAGTCAGTTCCTGTATACACGGCGACAAGGTTCACCACCTGTCACGTTGGGTTCTGACTATCTGGTGAAACGTGGGTTTTGAGTTGGTTAATACCTCCACAATGTGGTCGTGTATGGCCACTCAAGCCTCTGACTACCCCCGTATGGGAATAAAAGTCGTGACGTTACAATAATAATCTCATTAATCTAACTTGTTTTCCTAAGCGTAAACTGGGCGATTCTCTTAACAATTGTCCATTGCGAAAGATGGCGTCCATAAATTACGTGAGGCGATTTTGCTGATTTTTCGACCCTCCCCTGGCCCCCCTGGTGAGATGTCGTGAGATTTGGCTCGACCTCCTCCCTCCCCCCCTCAATCTCTCGTGAGATTTTTCAAAAGCAAAATTTTAATAGAAAAACCACAGACCGTGGGCGAAACATATTTTACTTATTTTAATCCGAGTTTTCTCGCAATGTTACACTATTACTAGCGGGAAAAAAATACGTGATATTTGCAGAGACCCCCCTCTCCCCCACGTGAGATTGGGTGAGATTCGGCTCGCCCCCCCCCCCCCAATCGCCCCACGTAATTTAAGGACGCCCCCAAACCACTGGTCTCTCATATTACCTTAAATTCTTGGTGGCCAACGTGCTATCGGCCATCTGTTACCAGTCTCTTCTTATCGTATGGTTAGTAGCCAACCTGGTGTCAGAGTTGTTCAAGCCCGAAGGCCCGAAGGGGGTTAAGCCTTGTTAGAGGACAAGGCTTAACGACTGCTGCCTTGGCAACAACTGGGACCGACTTTTTACGTGCCCTCCGAAGCACGGAGACGCTCAGTTCATATGCCACTAAATACTCACTCATCTCTGACTGACCTCGCCAAGAGTAACTTAACCTCTGATCGTTAACCGATCCAGTGATATTCAATAAACATCGTGAATTCGCTACAAATGTCATCCCCATTTTCAGTATCTTAACACGTAAACGGAAGAGATTATACAGTAATTCTAATTGTCTTCTATCTGTGAGTTAGTAGTTTAGCGTAAATTATTGCAGTAACACTTGCCAAAACAATGTTTAGCGGTCAAAACATAGGAAAATCCCGCGTTAGTTGGCGGGCTAAATATAACGCGCTAATCCTATTCAGATTCCCTACTCTTTTACAAACGTAAACGAAATTTCGGACGAAATTCACGTATTTCCTACTACGTTTCTCATTGATTCCGACATTTCTTACGAATGAAAATTGTTTGACGTTTAGATTCGACGACGATGAAGACTAAGCGACTGTAGCCTAGGGGTGAACAGGTTGGGCTAGCAATCAGAAGGTCCCAAGTTCGATCCCCGGTGGGGCATGCACCAATGGATGAATTTCCATCTATGTGCATAATTTACACTTCGCTGACGGTGAGGGAAAACATCGTGAGGAAACCTACCTATCCCTCGGGATTAGGTAATAGTCAGTTCCTGTATACACGGCGACAAGGTTCACCAACTGTCACGTTGGGTCCTGACTATCTGGTGAAACGTGGGCTTTGAGTTGGTTCATACCTCCACAATGTGGTGGTGTATGGTCACTCAAGCCTCTGACTACCCCCGAATGGGGATAAAAGTCGTGACGTTACACGATGAAGACGTCAAACAATTTTCGTTCGTAAGAAATGTCGGAATCAATGAGAAACATAGTAGGAAATACGCGAATTACGTCCGAAATTTCGTTTTATTTTGTAAAAGAGTAGGCCCTCAGTACCTTTTCTCACTGGAGTGGGGACGTTTTCGGGTGAAGTGATTAGATTTTTTGGATTGACTTAGGTGGTGTAGCTGTGATAGCCGATTGGTTAAGCATGCGTCTTGCGGGTTTAAGGTCCTGGGTTCAAACCCTGGCTCACACCTCTGGATTATTCGAAATCTATGTGTGAATCATAACTTTAATATGAGTAGGTATCACTTGCTTACGGTGAAGGAAAACATCGTGAGAAAACCTGCATGTCTTAGACATGTGAAATCCACCAACCCCCACTGGGCCACAGTGGTGGATTATGGCCTGAATCCCCCTCGCATTGAGGGGAGGCCCGTGCCCAACAGTGGGACGTTAAAGGCAAACATATTTTTTTTACTTAGGTGATAAAGAGTCGCACAAAGAGCTATGAAGCGATCCATGCTAGCTTAGACCGGATAATTCGTTCGAGCATGCTAGCTTCCTTCCGTTGTCCGTTGCAGACTCATGACTTATCACATGTTTAATCACATGTGAATCAGATGTTCGTCTCGCCATCGCCTGCGCTCAGGTCTAGCCCAATTCACGCCTCGCTTCGACCGTCAATCAACAGCCGGTTATTTTTGGCACGCACCACGCCACTTGCGTAGTGAATTACTAATCTGGTACCTAATCATTGATGAAGAGATTATAACGTACACCCGTGGAGGTGGGCAGAATAGTTCGACGATTGTTATTTTGACCAGGGCGCTTACCACGAAATCTATCGCGATTCAATTACAGGAACGTTTTAACGTTTCAGCGACATTTTGTGCAATGACGTACCTTATTGTCGTGACAATAAGAAACGTCATTGCACAAAAAGTCGCTCAATTATAGGAACGTTTTAACGTTTCAGCGACTTTTTGTGCAATGACGTTTCTTATTGTCATGACAATAAGGTACGTCATTGCACAAAAAGTCGCTCAATTATAGGAACGTTTTAACGTTTCAGCGACTTTTTGTGCAATGACGTTTCTTATTGTCACGACAATAAGGTACGTCATTGCACAAAAAGTCGCTGAAACGTTAAAACAATACTGCTATAAGAGGTGGTGGTAGGGCCCCTGTTTTCAAAAACCTACCTGTAAACTAGGGCCCGTATTAATAAATGCATCTCAAAGTTGAGATCGATCTTAAGATGCAATTTTGACGTTTATTAATAAACAGCATCTTAAGATCGATCTCAACTTTAAGATGCATTTATTAATACGAGCCTAGGTCGTCTAAGAGATAATACTTAATTTTGCTTGCTTCTGACTACCCATAACGACTGCCAAAGATACAAATATCGCCAGACTAAGAGCCTCCATAGACGGACTGCTTAGAGCAGTCGAGACCAACTGCTCGAGAGCAGTCGTGTTGCGGTCGGAGTCGGTTTCAACCCGACTGCTCGGAGCAGTTCTTGTGCTGTTGTTTGTATTTGTACGCGAACAGCTTCAAGCGTTCCGCGTATGGCGGGTCGAGCAGCTCTTTGCTGCGACTGCAAACGATCTGCTTGAGCGGTCCGTGTATGGCGAATTTCAATTTTTTATTGAAACTGTAGATCGCCCAACCGAAGATGTCGGCACTGACTGCTCCAAGCAGTCCGTCTATGGCGGCCCTTACACACCAACTGTATGGTCCCGAACTAAGCAACGCTTGTACTATGGCTACCGTACAATGAACTGGGGGCGATCCCAGTGACACCCAGACCAGGGTAAATTACGAAAAGGCCGTTTTCGAAATTTTACTAGTTGGAAATCGAACCCGCAACCGCTAGATGCAGTGAGCTGAGCGGCCGACGTTCAAACCACTGCGCCAAACAGTCGTCAAGCTTTTACTATACTACCAAGCCAACTAGGAACCTGTCAAATGTGACGTCACCCGCACGAAAGGCGGTGGCGGTGTGCGGGAGGTGTGGCGGGCGGGAAGCCGCAGGCGGTGGCGGGTGCGCGGGCGGGGAAGCCGCGTTCCATCCGAGCTCCTAGTTGGCTTGGTAGTAGGTATTATTGGTGACTAGTTATCAATAATGTAATATCAGTATTATCTATCTGCCTATCAAGTTTATTGATAAAAGTATTTGTGGCATTGACACATATTTATATAACTGATTAACGCCTAAATCTTTTAATAACTTTGGATGATGTAAGACTTTCCCCATGGTTTATTTTTTTAATTTAGAGACCATTGGTTTCGCAATGGACACTTGTTAAGAGACTCGGGGCGCTATGGTTTCGCAATGGTTAATTGTTAACGGACTCGGGGCCCTGGCCGTGTGGAGCTGGGGGTCTAATAGCGACACTATGCAACATTGCAGCAACCCTGCAAAAGCATTTCATTTTTCTGACCCTCCAGAATCCGCTAAATTTCCGTGAAACGACCACGAATGGCGTAAAATATGTGACTATTTTACAGATTTAGCGGAATTGCTAAGGATAGCGGTATTGGTGGTAGAGCTAAGCTGTAGCAAATTGACTGCAGCTCACATATAGGCTGGCTCGACCGGGGTATAGTTTGACCGCAACCGCTGTACCGCGACTTAGGTAAGCGAGCGGCGAGACGGGGGGCCGAAGTTGGTCATTCTGCCGTCATCGCTCACGGCAGCACTCCCACAACCCACCTACCCACATCCCCGCGCATACGTACGGTGCGGTACAGCGGTTGCGGTCAAACTATAGTACCACCCTCTCACAAGATCGGCGTAAAGTGACTATGACAGGTGCGTTTCTTACGATGAGTGAGAGAGCTGGAAGCCCACACCGGCTGTCCAGCAGAATCTGCAAAATTTCCGTGAAACGGCCACGAACGGCGTTAGAAAAATGGATTGCATTGGCAATGTTGCATAGCCTCGTTACTCCTGCTATCAGCAGATATTTCTCTCAATATCTTATCAATACAAGAGGAAAAATAATCGTACTAAATAATGTACTTGGCACACGCCGAGCCGCCGCGCAGTCTCACGCGAGCCATTCATCCCCCCTCGCTGGTGGAGGGGGCCGCGGCGCGCGCGCAGACCGCTGGGCTAATTACGTGTGGAAATACATCTTACGTTAGAGATTTCTTAGAAACGGGCCAATTGTTCATTGCCTTGTATATTCCTTTAGATAAGGTATAAAGTAGGAGGTTGGAATGGTTTGGGCATGTGATGAGAAGGGGCCATCCATAAATTACGTCACATAATTTCATGATTTTTTGACTCCTTCCCCCTTGTCACAGTTTGTAAGACTCCCCCCCCTAGTGTGACGTCACATACTTTTTGCAATTTTACGTCTAGGAAATAAGGGCGCGTCCATAAATTACGTGAGGTGATTTTTGTGATTTTTCGACCCCTGCCTCCCCCCTTGGTGAGATTTCGTGAGATTTGGCTCAACCCCCTCCCTCCCCCTTTTAATCTCACGTGAGATTTTTCAATAGCCATATTCAAGTGGAGAAACATGTTTTACTTAATTTAGCCCATTTTTCTCGCAATTTTACACTGTTTCTTGCGGTAAAAAAAATTACGTGAGATTTGCCGTGACCCCCCCCCTCTCCCCACGTGAGATTAGGTGAGATTTTGGTCGACCCCCTCCCCCCCTTAAATGCCTCACGTAATTTATGGACGCCCCCTAAGTATGTCAGAGGCCTTCGTGTGGCTTGAACAACTCTGACACCAGCCAGCCCCTAGACAAGTGGCCTTATCTACAAGCGTTGCTATAAAATGCTACGCTTCATGTATGGAAATGACATACGCCACGTGATCTACTTGTCTCCATAAATTACGTCACACGAATTTCATGATTTTTAGACCCCTCCCCCTTGTCACAGCTGGTCACATTTGCGAAACTCCCCCCCCTAACCTATGTGACGTCACATAGTTTTTTCAATTTTCAGAAATTTTCAAAATTTTTCGTTAACAATTCCAATTTTGGTTTTAATACTTAGATATATTCGATTTTTAAATGTGACGTCACAAAACTTAGGACCCCTCCCACCCCCTTGTCACACAATGTCACATTTCGTCGACCCCTCTCCCCACCCCTTTACGTGTGACGTAATTTATGGATGGCCCCTAATGTCATTTCCATACATTTAAGCGTTGGCCCCTAATGTCATTTCCATACATTTAAGCGTAGCGATTTGTAGACGAAGCTAGGCTAGCCTAGGGGCCTTGTTGGCCACTAACCTTACGATAAGAAGAAGTGTAAATTGAGCACGCCTGCCTACCCCTCCTGGGTATGCGGACGTGTGTATATGTCGGTATATGAATTTATTACACTCATTAAACTTGCTTGTCTCAATTCACGTTAATCATTGTAAATTATTACGACCGTGCCTAATGGGACTACTGCACCAAGCCAACTAGACACTCGGGTATAAATATCAAATGATCATAACTTATAATAAGTCAATGATTCCGCGGTCCGTCCACCACGTAGTGAGCCTGGGCCAATGGCTGGGCACTCCTGTGGCAGTAGCTCCCACTACGTGGTGGAAGGACTCCGGAATTATTGACTTATTATCATTTGATATTTATACCCGAGTGTCTAGTTGGCTTGGTGCAATAGTACCTAGATATACCATCGCGCTTGTACGCTCAAGAGTTTCCGTAATTTGCCCTGGTCTGGGTGTCACTGGGATCGCCCCCAGTCCATTGTACGGTACCCATAGTACAAGCGTTGCTTAGTTTGGGACCATACAGTTCGTGTGTGGTGATATTTATTTAAGGCGTTTATTATTTTTGATATTTTCTCAAAAAAAGTGGGGTTATTGCGCTCTCGACCAATCCAGACGGCCAAAACTCTAGGACAGCGAGCCCCGTCTTAAGGGGGCGTCCATAAATTACGTGAGGTGATTTTGTGATTTTTCGACCAATTTTGTGAGCAAAATCATCTGACATCTCACCAGGGGGGGGGGGGGCTTGGCGAAATGTCGTGAGATTTTGCTCGACCCCCTCCCGCCCCCCTCTACTCTCACGTGAGTTTTGTCAAAAGCCATATTCTAGGAGAAATATGTTTTACTTAATTTAACCCAGTTTTCTCGCAATTTTACACTGATTCCTGCTGTAAAAAAAAATGTGAGATTTGCTGCGCTCTCGACCAATCCAGACGGCCAAAACTCTAGGACGGCGATCCCCGCAATATTTTTTTATGAGACTGTGATGGCAAAAAAGCGTGCGTCCCGCCTGATGTTAAGCAGTTACCGTAGCCTATAGATGCTTAAAATACCAAAGGCATTGCTCGCACATTGCCGACCTGAAGGGGAGTGGAATGGAGGGCGGGGAAGGGGGGTTAGGGCTTCCGGCTCTCTCACTCATCGTACGAAACGCAGCTGTAATATCTGCTTTACGCCGATCTTCTGTGAGAGGGTGGTACTACCCCGGTCGAGCCAGTCCGTATATGAGCTGCAGTCAATTGGCTACAGCTTGGCTCTACCACCTTTTTTTTTAATTTTATTTTTAATAGCCGCTATACGTCCCACTCCTGGGCAAAGGCCTCCCCTTTACTTCTCCACATGTCTCTATTTTGGGCTATTTCCTGCCACGATGTTCCCGCAAAGGTGGTCAAATCATCTCGCCATCTCTTGCTTGGTCTACCTCTTTGTCGGCGTCCTCCATCGGGAACCCAATATAATTATATATTTATATTCTAATTTGGTAGCTATTAATAATATGGGATGTTTGAATGTGTAACACCTGTGGTGGCCGGATGCCAGGTGATGCCAGGTGATGCCTCGCGTTAGGAGAAACGACCGTTTGACAAAGAGCACTTGCCGAAGCGAGAAACATGAAAACTAATATCGATGGGCTCGACCGGGGTAGTACCACCCACTCACAGAAGATCGACGTAAAGTAGCTTTTACAGCTTCGTTTCGTACGATGAGTGAGAGAGCAGGAAGCCCAACACCTCCTTCTGTCACACTCCCATTCAGGTCGGCAACGTGCGAGCGATGCTGTTTGGTAATGCAAGCATCTATAGGCTACGGTAACTGCTTAATATCAGGCGGACCGCACGCTTGTTTGCCACCTCATAGTAACATCAAAAACCCTGTATAATCCTACCAAAGAGATTAATATATTTTTCTTTTTAGGGTTCCGTACCCAAAGTGTGCCAACGGGACCCTATTACTAAGCCTACGCTGTCCGTCTGTCCGTCTTTCAGCGGGCTGTATCTTACGAACCGTAATAGGTGGAGACTTTAAATTTTCACAGAATATGTATTTTAGTTGCCGCTACAACAACAAATACTAAAAATAAAATACAATTTTAAAATAAAGGGGGTCCCCATACAAGAAACTTGATATTTTTGACGTTTCTATTCTACGGTGGTACGGGACCCTTTATGGGCGAGTCCGACACGTACTTGGCCGGTTTTCCTACTGTCTATCTATGGTATAATTAAGTTTACGTGTCTCCATAGAAATACAGAAATAGATGGCGCTGTCATCTCCTGAAACAAGTGACCACAATAGCGGTTCATGTGTGTGTACATGAACCAATGGTACTAATGTTGTAGGGTAACACGTACAGTTAGCGACCGTGACGTTTTATTATTTTATTCAATTTTTTTATGAGTCAAGGTGGGGTACGCTTGGCGCAGTGGTTCGAACGTCCCTCAGCTCACTGCAATTGGTGTGGGTTCGATTCCCACCAGAGGCAAATTTCGGATATGTCCTTTGCGTAATTTGCCCTGGGCTGGGTGTCACTGGGATTGCCCCCAGTCTATTCTACGGTACCCATAGCACAAGCTTGGCTTAGTTTGGGGCCATACGGTTAGTGTGTTTGTCTAGCGATGGTCTACTATAAAAAAAAACTTAAAAAAAAACATTCTATTACAATAATAACTTAATTAATATTTATTTATTGTTTTATGGAAAGATACATATGATCGATTTACAATCCTTGTACAAATTAGGGTATAAATACTTCTTGAGCTATTGTTTCTAAAGATTTTTATTTATACGTGTTTTATTAATAAAAACGATTACTTTGTGGCACAACGTTATAATCTTCAAAGAAAAGTTTTTTTTTTATAGGACTGCGGTGGCAAAAAAGCCTACGGCCCGCCTGATGTTAAGCAGTTACCGTAGCCTATAGATGCTTACAATACCAAAGGCATTGCTCGCACATTGCCGACCTGAAGGGGAGTGGGATGGAGGGAGGGGGACGGGGTCTGGGCTTACGGCTCTCTCACTCATCGTACGAAACGCAGCTGTAATAGCTGCCTTACGCCGATGTTCTGTGAGAGGGTGGTACTACCCCGGTCGAGCCAGCCCGTTTATGAGCTACAGTCAATTGGCAAGACATTGACAAGAGTGACAGGTCGTCACAGACAATTAAACACAAAAAGGCGGGAAACGTTCATTATGACTGCGTTCTATAACAGTACTCACCAATTATTTTTTTTTGGGGCAATTTTTTTTTAGCGGTATTCATTAACACCTGGCCGACAACTGGTGCTCTCACCCCACCACATTAGTATTGATTCATACGTTTACACCTTGACAGTGCCTTGACATTGCGACGGCCGCGCGACGAGTATTTCAGGAGTATGAATAATTCGTTATTTATACACTGAAACAAAGACATTACTAAAAAACCCGACCACTGAAAAATCGCGCTCTAAAAAGTATGAAACAAGAAAATATTCCCATCTAGAGGATAGCCGTGGTCCGTTTAGGCCCTTTAGGTCAAAGTGGCATATGACCACGGACCACGGCTATCCTCTAAATGAGAATATTTTCTTGTTTCATATATTTTAGAGCGCGATTTTTCAGTAGTCGGGTTTTAGTTTTTAAACTTACTTTTTATTTAATTACTAGCTGTGCCCGCGACTCCGTCCGCGTCCAGTCGGTGAAGCCCTTAAATATAATTTTGTCTATCGTCTAATCTGTATTACGTCAGTCTGCATCAGTCTGAGTTCGTCTGTCAGTGGCTGTCTATCTGTACCAGTCTATACCAGTAAGGTGGTAGAGTCTGACCAGTAAGGTGGAGATCGGCATTCAAGTAGCTAATTTACCTTCGTTTCGTATGATGAGGGAGAGAGCCGGAAGCGCAACCCAGCCACCTCCCCTACCGCCGGATCGGAAACGCGACCTCGCCTGAGAAGTTTCTACTTGATACCCACATTGCTAATTCAAAGTTAGCAGGTCCTCCAGAGTTATGGTTTAAGCAGGCAGTTACCCAGCAGCATCATTCCTGAGGCGTTGGAGTTCAGAGTCCAATGTCTATGTTTCTATTACTACTTAATTCAAAATTAGCAGGTCCTCTAGACTTACTTCTTAGGTAGGTAGCTTCCCTACGGCATTAGTACTGTGGAGATGAATTCCAGAGATTCTAAGATTCCGCGTGATACAAAGACCCGCTTAATGTTTTTTTATACGTAATTAGGAATAAAAAAACGGAATTTCTTGAAGCAAGGAAGATTTAAAATTTTGCCAAGTGGTGCAAGGCAGGCATTGTCTGATTTTAAGTATAGCGACATCTAGTTAAGAAAAACTAAACTTAAGATTGTAGAACGCAGCAATAAAATATTTATTATTATTATTAAAATTAAGATTATCTAGTCCAAATAGTGTCGGATTACACACAACGTAGGGCTCCGTAGGGCTCCGCTCTAAATAGACGTATTTCAAAACTTAAACTTATTTTTGGCTAGAATTTCTGTGCGGTCATAAAAATTTACAACCTAATATTTTAGAAAAAAAATATCCTAGATGTTAAGTTGTATTATTATTGATATGCACTCCAAATTTCATTGAAATCAATCTGGTGGATTCGAAGTTGGTCGCGTTCGAATATTTAGAATATTTAGATAGTTTTTTGAATTTTCTGTGACAACCCTAAAAATTCTAAAACGTGTTAATGTCTTTTGTTTGAATAAGCTATGTAACACAAAACTAAGTAATTTTTAATATTTAGTTTTGAATTTTCTGTGGCAACCCTAAACATATTCGAAAAAAAAAGTATCCTAGATGTTAAGTTAGACTATTAGTCATATCCATGCCAAATTTCATTGAAATCCATCCGGTGGATTCGAAGTTGTGCTCTTTCGAAAATCTGAGCAAACATACAAACATACAAACATACCCACAGACAAAAATTCTAAAAATGATAAAAATGAATTCTGCTGGTCCATCTAAGTCCCCCCCACTATTTTTTTTCCAAATATTTCGAATGTACAGACGCGACCAATTTTACATTCTTATTATATGTATAGATTTTGGAGTTATAGGTAACAATATATATATTTTTGAAATGTGCTCATCAAGCTCTTTCATTTGATACCCCACACGGCTTCATTAAAAGTGTATTTTTTTTTAGTTCATGACATTATGTCCTCTAGAGGGCGCCATATGCAATTTTATGTGACGTCACATAGCCTATAACCAGCGGGCCATTAAGCCGCTTCTAACGATACCTCATTTGTCAAATTACGACAAGTAGTTTGGAAGTTAGGCGGGAACAGATGCACATACATACATACCGGTCAAAGTCATAACCCTCCGCCGTAGTCAGGTAAAAAGAGGGAGCCATGTGACTATCCAGAATAGATTGTTCTAAACAAGAGTCAATTGACACATTCTGGCTCCCACGTTGCCCATTTGAAGAGGAGTGGAAAAGAGGAAGGGGAAAGGGGGACCTGTCTCACTCATCGTACGAAATGCAGCTGAAATAACTACTTTACGCTGGACTTCTGTGAGAGGGTGCCACTACCCCGGTTCACTCAGCCCATATTAAGAGCTGCAGTCAATTGTCTACCAATAATAAGCCATCCATAAATTACGTCACACGTAATGGGGGGACGGGGTCGAAGAAATGTGACATCACTTTTAAAGTTTTGTGACGTCACACTTAAAAATCTTATATGTATCTTATATTATATCTTATATGTATCGTACACATACGATAAATGAAATACGATGAAATTTCGGTTTTAATACACATATTAAAACCGAAATTTCAACTGTTAACGAAAAATTTCCGAAAATTTTAAAATATCTGACGTCACACTAGGGGGGCAGTCTCCCGAATGTGACCAGCTGTGACAGGGGGTCAAAAAATAATTAAATTCGTGTGATGTAATTTATGGATAGCTCCTAAACTGTGTCAGAAAAAGATCGGATCACGAACGGATCGGCCAGGCATAGCTGTCTGGCAGATCTGACGGGCAAATCCGTTCGTGTATGCGTAGCTATAGAAGCTTGCTACAGCTTGGATCTACTTTAAACTTGAATTTATTAGAAACTAGCTTTTGCCGCCCGTAACCTGGATCCCGTATCCTCCCCCCCCCCCGTGACCCCTAAACTACCACTACCTATGCAAAAAATCATGTCAATCCTTTGCTCTATGAAAAAAAAATTAAACAAATCTATCCCTCGAGAACCATACATTTTACCGGTATAAAAAGCCTATGTGCTATTCCAGACTATAGTCTATCTCTGTGCCAAATTTCATCCAGATCCGTTCAGCCTTTCTGGCGTGTTTGAGTAACAAACATCCATCCATCCATCCAAACTTTCACATTTATAATATTAGTGGGATACCTTTAACACCCTACTAATATGTACTAGTGACCTCGACCCTGGTGATCCAAGGTCGAGCGGTGAGGTCACCCCGGCTTCCCGCCCGATGTTGATAACGTGGGTTAGGCCGGTCGTAGACACGCGACTTATATTTGCGACTATTTTTGTACCGCGACTGTCAGTTTGGATCTCGGAATGGGTTTTCTTGCCAACTTTTATCCCATATTAACGACCGGTTGGCGCAGTGGTTAGAGGGTAAGCCGCTCGGCTCACTTCATCGGGTGGTTGCGGGTTCGAATCCCGTGAGAAGAAAATTTTGGAAACGGTCTTATCTTAATTTGCTCTGGGGGTCTAATAGCGACACTATGCAACATTGCAGCAATTCTGCATAAGCAATTCATTTTTCCAACCCTCTAGCACATGGATGCTCAATCTTTCGGCTCCACGAACCCCTGTTAAAGTTTCCAGGAGACAGCGAACCCCTTAACTAAATAATTAAATCCCCCGTCCCCCCAAAGAAAATAATAAAATTGACTGTTGAAGAAAATAAGGTTTTTTTTCAATAAAAGGTAATAAATAAAGTGCAAAAAGAAATATCTTTTTAATATTAATGTGATGGGTGTGCTTGTTTCTTGTCGCAAATGGAGTCTATTTTAGGAGTAATTCTGGACAATTTTAGCCTTAATTCTGACTCGCGAACCCCGTGCCGTCGAATGGCGAATCCCTAGGGGTTCGCGTGCCCCACTTTGAGAAACCCTGCTCTAGCAGAATCCGCTGAATTTCCGTGAAACGGACACGAATGACGGTAAATGTGTGACAGGATTCTGCTAAGAATTCAGAAAAATTAAGTTTGCATAGCCTCGCTATAGTTCCCCTGGTCTGTGTTACTGGGATCGCCCCCAGTCAATTCTAAGGTACGCATAGTACAAGCGTTGCTTCGTTTGGGACTATACAGTTGGTGTGTTAGTCTAGCGATATTTACATCTTATTTAATTTGTACAAAAAATTTGCACTTAAGATCTAATACAAATAATATACTTTACTAATATTATTGGCAGTTAAGCGATAATTTGCTTGTCAACATTTATTAACTTCGAAAACTGGACAGCCGAGTCTGTGGAGCTATCCGAAATACGAAACGAATCGTTTCGGCTGACGGATGGTATATACGTTTTCCTACTTTTTGTTTGTTTTCCTATAGTTTTGGGTACAAGCCCTTTTAGTTTTAATAAAATTTTAGTTTTAATTTAAATATATTTTTAACGGTTTGCGTCCGTGAAATCGCCAAACGGACCCAATGGAAGACCAGCGCTGGTTCTTGCTGACCAGCACATGCTGAATTGGGTCCGTTTGCGGCTAGCATAGTCGATAATTGTTTTTCTTTCTTTTTATATTTATTATTGTTTTGTCTTGCTAGTCGTAATAAAGTTTTTCTTTTTCTTTTCTTTCTTACTCCGCAAGTCGGATTCGATACTCGTGATTTGACGTTTCTTCTTTCGTGGACCCTACTCCATAAGTGTTTCGCAAGAGTTTCGGATGCTTTCGGAGGAGGAAAATGTACCATCCGTCAGCGGAAACGTTTCGTTTCAAATTTCGGAGTAGCCCCATGGTAACGGTAACGTTTAACCATGGTCTCTAATATTATCTTCGTGAATCCTTCATTATAAATCATAAATTCTTCGTAGTCGACATTTAACTCGACATGGATTTAATATCACATTTAAGTCGACATTGACATGGATTAATTTTCATCTATGTGCATAGTTTACAGTTCGCTGACGGTGAGGGAAAACATCGTGAGGAAACCTACCTATCCCTCAGGATTAGGTAATAGTCAGTTCCTGTATACACGGCGACAAGGTTCACCACCTGTCACGTTGGGTTCTGACTATCTGGTGAAACGAGGACTTTGAGTTGACTTAATACCTCCACAATGTGGTGGTGTATGGCCACTCAAGCTTCTGACTACCCCTAAATGGGGATAAAAGTCATGACGTATATTTTTTTTCGACATGTTGTCGGCCATCTGTTAGCTGTCCTCTGATAACATGCCGACCACCAACAATTTACGGTTAACAATGAAGAATTGAACAGGCAAGCTGTAGCCACTTGACTGCAGCTGATATACTGGCTGGCTCGACCGGGGACCACCCTCCTAATCCTGTGTGAATTTCGCTACATGTAATGATGCGGTGAGCACTTGTGGAGTGATTGCACTCCACTAGTGATTGGCACTTTCTAAAGTGCCATATCTGCTAAAATAAATACATCAAAAGGCGTCACGATGTGTTTTACACGACTGCCCAAAAAACAAGTGTATATTTATTCAGGGTTCATATCCTGGGACATATCCCATAAGCAGAGCTTGTACTATGGAAACCAGATAACTGATATTACTACATATACTACTTTTTGTTTGTAAATACATACTTAATATACATAATTACACCCAGACTCGGGACATCCAGATATGTTTGCACACAAATGCATGTCCCGGGTAGGAATCGAACCTGCGACCTGCAGCGTGATAGGCGGAATCAAAACCAAACGCGGCAATGGGCCCGTCATGTTTTTAAAACTGTAAACGGCCTAATTTTGTTTACATAAATAATATCACGATAAGGAAATAGTCGTTATAAACTTGTTTTCGTTTTACACACAACAACATTGTTGTAAAATTGACGTCATAAATGACGTCACGGAGTTAAATTCAACTCTCTACCTATTACGGTTCGTCTGTACGTCTGTCCGTCTGTCAGCGGGCTATATTTCATGAACCGTAATAGGTAGAGAGTTGAAATTTTCACAGAATATGTATTTCTGTTGCCGCTACAACAACAAATACTAAACTAAAATAAAACTTAAAAATAAAGGGGGTCCCCATACAAGCTCATTTGTTTTTTGTGGAACAATAAAGCGTCTGATAAAAGTTCTGGTCCATGGAAAGTGTCTGATACTGATGGTAGTACTTCGGAGTAATATTCTACAATCTCTATATATAAAAAACCCGACTACTGAAAAATCGCGCTCTAAAAAGTATGAAACAAGAAAATATTCTCATCTAGAGGATAGCCGTGGTCCGTGTAGGTCCTTTAGGGCCAAATGGCATATGAACACGGACCACGGCTATCCTCTAGATGAGAATATTTTCTTGTTTCATACTTTTTAGAGCGCGATTTTTCAGTAGTCGGGTTTTAGTTTTTAAACTTACTTTTTATTTAATTATTTTGGAGTAATAGGTAACAATATATATATTTTTGAAATGTGCTCATCAAGCTCTTTCATTTGATACCACACACGGTTTCATTAAAAAATGTTTTTTTTTTAGTTCATGACATTATGTCCTCTAGAGGGCGCCATATGCAATTTTATGTGACGTCAAATAGCCTATAACCAGCGCGCCATTAAGCCGCTTCTAACGATACCTCATTTGTCAAATTACGACAAGTAGTTTGGAAGTTAGGTGGGAACAGATGCACATACATACATACATACATACATACATACATACTTACATACATACTTACATACATACATACATACATACATACATACCGGTCAAAATCATAACCCTCCGCCGTAGTCGGGTAAAAATGAATCCTATTTCCCGTTGTCATGACTTGACGCGAGAACGGCTGGACCAATTTAGATGATTTTTTTTTTTAGAATATTCCGTGAAGTTCAAGGAAGGTTCATACATTTGAAAAAATTGCCCAGAAAATGCTAAAAATACCCATTTTGTGTAAAAAATTATGATTCAAATTACTTTCAATAGATGGCGTAACGAACGCCGGTGTCAAATGGCGACTACAAATTCCTGCAAATTTTTCTTTTACTAATTGTTCATTTTAAATTATCAGACATAATTTTTAATATTTATCGGAAAAGGGGAAGAACGGACGACGAACGGGGGAACGGGAGGTTTAGTTATTTTTCAGCTAATAAGTTAATACAACATTTATTAATTCTAAGGCGGTACGAAGTTCGCCGGGACAGCTAGTATAATATAAATCAGCCATCCAAATTGAACTAATTCTTATTGTTAGTTACCTGTCTCACTTGGTAGCAGCCAAGGCGCCCCAGGGCAAGTCCCCAAATTGCGCAGGTATTCAAAGCACATGAGACACTACTGAGAGCCTAGGGTTTCATCCTCCTGAAAATAAGTTGTCTTAGAACTCTGGCCTCTTGGTCGATTATATATATGATGAGCTAAAAATAAAATGTCATGCATATTCCCTATTAACGTTGTCGTAATTATATTTTTTTTCATTCTAAGATTTAATATGGGTTAGCACGGTAAGGTCGAAATACCGGCATCTCGCTCGCACACTGCAGTGGGTCGTTGCGGTCAGTATGACATCATCTCTTTGTTTTTATGTTAAAAAACCTTTAATGCTTCTGTTAATGCAACTGGTTCTCAAACTGTCGACGCCCACTTAGTTGACCACTGCGCGGGGACGTGCGAGCGATGCCTTTAGTATTGAATTATTGAAAGCATCTAATAGCTACGGTTACTGCTTAACATTGGCCGGGGCGTACGCTTGTTTGCCACTTTAAGCCTTGTTTCCGAATCGTCAGATATTTTTTATCCAAAAAATAAATTTTACGTTCAGACAGATTGTCCATAAAATCTCTGTCAAAACGCCATATTTATTTGGTGGATAAAAGTTGTCAGACGATTCTGTAACAGGCCCTTAGTCGTATAAACAAAACTAAATTAGGTCTAAAAAACCTTACACTGGCATATTAAGCATTTGCCGTCAAAAGTTTTCCAAAGCCCACTTTGCCCATAACGTTGAGAGCCACTGGCTATCATAAACCTATATAAAGCAGTGATTCGAATGCCACCCCCGTTATGGCTTGCGTCATGCACCCCATAAAGTTTGAGAAGCGATGCATGGGATCGTAAACCTATTTACGATTATGACTCATACGTTAGACGGAATAAGGACAAATATTATATATAGGTCATTCATGTGAACTAGTTCGGCGATCGACTTTCCTCTTTGAAGTGGGACTTCGCCACTCTTATAGCCGCCACATACGTACGGAATTCCGTTTCGGAATATCGAATCGCGATTCAGAACGCAGTAAATCCATCCAAATGTATGGACGTATCACATACGTACGGTATTTTTCCGTTCGAAATGTTTCCGTTTCGGAATTCCGAATGGTAGCCTGTGCGTCCGGAATTATTACATACATACATACATTAATCACGCCTGTTTTCCGTAGGGGTAGGCAGAGACCACTTCTTTCCACTTACTACGACCCTTTCATACTTGTTTCGCTTCGTCCACTTTCATTATTCCCTTCATACATGCTCTTCGGTTTAGGGAATTATTCCGAACGGAAATAAAAGTATGTGTGTGATAAGCTTACGGAATCCTCATTCGATATTCCGGAACGGCATTCCGTATTTAAGTGGCGGCCCTTAGGAAATTCGTCCACGGCGCTACTAAAAAAATAACTAATTACTAAAATGTAATAGCACTAGTATTCCTCTTGGCGGCTCCTACATTCATTTTTAGGGTTCCGTGCCGAAAGGGTGCCAACGGGACCATATTACTAAGCCTACGCTGTCCGTCTGTCCGTCTGTTAGCGGGCTGTATTTCACGAGCCGTAATAGGTAGAGAGCTGAAATGTTCACAGAATGTGTATTTATGTTGCCGCTACAACAACAAATATTAAAACTAAATAAAGGGGGTCCCCATACAAGAAACTTGATATTTTTGACGTTTTTATTCTACGGTTGTACTATTAACGAAATTTCTCGTATTTCCTACTACGTTTCTCATTCATTCCGGCATTTTTTTTTAATTAGCCGATTTTTGTGTCCCTCTCCTGAACAAAGACCTCTCCTTGACTTCTCCAAAAAGCACGATCTTGAGCGGTCACAGACCAAGTACCTCCCAAAAAGGTGACCAAATCATCCCGCCATCTCCTCTTGGGTCTGCCCCGGCTGCGGCGTCCGCCGCTTGGTATCCAATTTGTGATGGTGTTAGCCCACCTTTGCGGGTCCATACGTGCCACGTGACTGGCCCACTCCCAATTTTTGGAATTTCTTTCTCTTTCTTGCCGTCATTGCTTAAACGCAACACGCTTAAATTTGTAAGCGCGCTTGGGCGCTTACTTAAAAAACGGCTTTTCGTTTAAGCGCCCACTTCTCACCGCGGCCTCCTGTGACATTGCCTTTTCAGTACCGTAGCTGTCATCTTGTATTGTCATTCTGTATCATTGTGTCATTCTGTGTTGTCCGCAGTGCCGTGCACGACGAGGGCGCAGCTGGCGGCCGAGTATCTGGAGGCGTGTCGGCGGCACAACACGCACTGCATCGACTCCGTACTGCAGCAGATACGGGTGAGATTGCTTTAGCTATAATGGTGGCCCACGTACCGGAAGACGCAGCGTGGGTAGGCCCCCCACAAGGTGACGACCTAGTGAAGGTCGCGGGAAGCCGCTGGATGCAAGTGGCACAGGACCGGGCGTTGTGGAACACAAGGGGGAGGCCTATGTCCAACAGTGGACGTCTTTTGGCTGAAATTATGATGATGATGGTGGTAGCCAAGGTGTAGCCAATAGACTGCAGCTTATATTCTGGCTGGCTTGTCGGGGGTAGTGTACTCCGTCCAAGGCCAAGCCTTGACCAATCAAAATGCGCCGACTTCCCCGACCCGCCAACTTTTGACGACTGCATTCTCGTACAATAGTGGATGTTAAGTTTTTTATGGACTAAACGTTGCTGGCCGAAGAGGCTTTTACAACTTCACCGGGCAGAGGGCGAAAGCAAAGTGCGCTCCAGCCAGAGGGGCTGGCAGCTGGCTCAAGGGCGCCACGTAGGGCACGCCCTCTGCTTGGGCTGCTGTCTATTTGAGATAACGGGGTTACATTACCACCGGATCACAACGAGAACTTACTGAGAAGATCAGGCAAGACTCAGCGGGCTTGTCGAATGCCTAGGCGCGTCTAGGCCCCTCTAGGGGCTAGGTCGGTGTGTGGTGGGAAAGGGACGCTACGCTGTTTTATCTGTGAGTCTATAGGAACACTTCATATTCCAGGAGTTACCAGAGAGCTCGATAGGCGGCGCCGCCCGCGCCCCTCGACTGACGCTCGCGGAGTGTGCGTTGTTGGGGGCGGCGCCGGCGGACGCGTTAGAAGCGCTCTTCCGTAAAGTCCAGTTCCGCCGGCTCGAGTTCGACCACGCCGCAGTGGATGACGAGGGCGCGGTGAGTGTAGATTGGTGACGGATTTCAATGCAGGGGCGGTGGGTGGCGTTAGTGAGGGCGCTGGATGGCGTTGGTAAGTGTGGTGGGTCTGGATAGCGTTGGTGAGTGTGGTGGAATAGGACGGCGCTGGTAAGTGTTGTTGGCTGGCGTAGATAAGTGTGGTGGTTTTGGATGATGTTGGAGAGTGCGGTGAAATAGGACGGCATTAGTGAGTGTGCTGGATGGCGTTGGTAAGTGCGGTGGTTCTGGATGGCGTTAGTGAGTGTGCTGGATGGCGTTGGTAAGTGCGGTTGTTCTGGATGGCGTTAGTGAGTGTGCTGGATGGCGTTGGTAAGTGCGGTGGTTCTGGATGGCGTTAGTGAGTGTGCTGGATGGCGTTGGTAAGTGCGGTGGTTCTGGATGGCGTTAGTGAGTGTGCTGGATGGCGTTGGTAAGTGCGGTGGTTCTGGATGGCGTTAGTGAGTGTGCTGGATGGCGTTGGTAAGTGCGATGGTTCTGGATGGCGTTAGTGAGTGTGCTGGATGGCGTTGGTAAGTGCGGTGGTTCTGGATGGCGTTAGTGAGTGTGCTGGATGGCGTTGGTAAGTGCGATGGTTCTGGATGGCGTTAGTGAGTGTGCTGGATGGCGTTGGTAAGTGCGTTGGTTCTGGATGGCGTTAGTGAGTGTGCTGGATGGTGTTGGTAAGTGCGGTGGTTCTGGATGGCGTTAGTGAGTGTGCTGGATGGCGTTGGTAAGTGCGGTGGTTCTGGATGGCGTTAGTGAGTGTGCTGGACGGCGTTGGTAAGTGCGGTGGTTCTGGATGGCGTTAGTGAGTGTGCTGGATGGCGTTGGTAAGTGCGATGGTTCTGGATGGCGTTAGTGAGTGTGCTGGAAGGCGTTGGTAAGTGCGGTGGTTCTGGATGGCGTTAGTGAGTGTGCAGGATGGTGTTGGTAAGTGCGGTGGTTCTGGATGGCGTTAGTGAGTGTGCTGGACGGTGTTGGTAAGTGCGATGGTTCTGGATGGCGTTAGTGAGTGTGCTGGATGGCGTTGGTAAGTGCGGTGGTTCTGGATGGCGTTACTGAGTGTGCTGGATGGTGTTGGTAAGTGCGGTGGTTCTGGATGGCGTTAGTGAGTGTGCTGGACGGTGTTGGTAAGTGCGGTGGTTCTGGATGGCGTTAGTGAGTGTGCTGGACGGTGTTGGTAAGTGCGATGGTTCTGGATGGCGTTAGTGAGTGTGCTGGATGGCGTTGGTAAGTGCGGTGGTTCTGGATGGCGTTAGTGAGTGTGCTGGATGGCGTTGGTAAGTGCGATGGTTCTGGATGGCGTTAGTGAGTGTGCTGGATGGCGTTGGTAAGTGCGGTGGTTCTGGATGGCGTTAGTGAGTGTGCTGGATGGTGTTGGTAAGTGCGGTGGTTCTGGATGGCGTTAGTGAGTGTGCTGGACGGTGTTGGTAAGTGCGGTGGTTCTGGATGGCGTTAGTGAGTGTGCTGGATGGCGTTGGTAAGTGCGGTGGTTCTGGATGGCGTTAGTGAGTGTGCTGGACGGCGTTGGTAAGTGCGGTGGTTCTGGATGGCGTTAGTGAGTGTGCTGGATGGCGTTGGTGAGAACGGTGGCATGAGATGGCGTTGGAAAGTGTGGTCGATCTGGTTGGCGTCAGTGTGTGCGGTGGCAATGGATGAGGGATTCAAATCCATACAAAATATATTTCCCTAATGTGGTATCTGAAAACATTAGGCCCTATACTAGGCGTCTACGACGTAAGGGGTCGTTGGTGTAATATTGTAGGTATACCGCAAGTGCTGTGCCGCGCCTTGGGTATCGCGTGCGGGGAGGTGGGAGGGTGGGACGGCAAGAGCGATGAGCCCCCCCGTCTCGCCGCTCGCGTACTCAAGGCGCGGTACGGCTCCTGCGGTATACCTATAACAAGTGTGCTTGTTCCAGGAGGCGATATTTGACATGATAGAATACTACGAGAGCGCAAATGTGGTCTGTATCAGCGGGCCGAGGCAGTTCGGCATCAGAGGCTGGCAGGCGGCGTCCAGGATGATCAAGAAGGTATAACTTATACACCATCACGCCTGTATACCTGAAGGAGTAGGTAGGTGCACTGTAGTTCAACCATATTTCACCAGTGGTACTGACCCTGTCAATCAGTGGTTTTCACTCGTAAATTCCTTGTATATCTAATTCACCTTACTTAATTAACTTGCGTAAGTAAAAGATAACAATGTTTTGCCCCCTTACAGTAATCTCACTTAAAGTTATCCCACTTACAGTAATCTCACTTTGAGTGATCCTACTTACATGAATCGTACTTACAATAATCCACTTACGTTAATCCTACTTACAGTAATCGTACTTTCAATCATTTTAACCAGAAATCCTACTTACTGCAATCCCATTTACAGTAATCCCACTTATAGTAATCCTATTTACAGTAATCTGACTTACAGTAATCCTACTTACAATAATACCACTTACTACACCACCAAGCCAACTAGGCGCCCGTCAAATGTGACGTCACCCGCGCAAAAAGGCGGTGGCGGGTGTGCGGGCGGTATGCGGGCGGGGAAGCCGCATTCCATCCGAGCGCATAGTGGGCTTGGCGAAGTAGTACAGTAATCCTACTTACAATAATCCCACTCACAGTAATCCCACTTACAGTAATCCCATTTACAGTAATCCCACTTACAATAATCCCACTTACAGTAATCCCACTTACAATAATCCCACTTACAGTATTCCCACTTACAGTAATACTACTTACAATAATCCCACTTACAATAATCCCACTTACAGTAATCCCACTTACAATAATCCCAATTACAGTAATCCTGCTTCAGTAATCCCACCCACAGAAATCCTACTTACAATAATCCCACTTACAGTGATCTTAATTACAATAATCTCACAGTAATTCTACTTACAATCATTCCACTGAAAGTAATCTCACTAAAAGTAATTCCACTTACAGTTATCCTACAAACAGCGATCCCACTTACAGATGTGTTTACTGCTCTGAAGTAGTCTTATATTGTATATGTATGTGTTATTGTATATAGAGCGCGGAGTTGTCGGAGCTGGAAGTGTCGGATGGTCCGCTGGAAGCGTCGCACGCGCCGGTGTTGGCGCGCGCGTTGAAGCCGCAAGCCTGCCGCCTGCGCGCACTGTGCTTGCAGCGCGCCGCGCTAGCCGGCGAGCCGCTGCTCTGCCTCGGTAAGTGCACTAGCGATGGACTCGAACCCGGGACACCACGATACAACGACCATCCACCCTCCTAGACCGTCCACTCCCCTAAGTCGTCTACTTTCCAGATCATCCACTCCCCTAAGTCGTCTACTTCCTAGATTATCCACCCTCCTAAACCGTCCACTCCCCTAAGTCGTCTACTTCCTAGATCATCCACCCTCCTAGACCGTCCACTCCCCTAAGTCGTCTACTTCTCAGATCATCCACTCCCATAAGTCGTCTACTTCCCAGATCATCCACTCCCCTAAGTCGTCTACTTCCAGATCATTCACTCCCCTAAGTCGTCTACTACCCAGATCATCCACTCCCCTAAGTCGTCTACTTCCCAGATCATCCACTCCCCTAAGTCGTTTACTTCCTAGATCATCCACTCTCCTAGACCGTCAACTCCCCTAAGTCGTCTACTTCCTACATCATCCACCTTCCTAGACTGTCCACTCCCCTAAGTCGTCTACTTGCTAGACCGTCCAATATCTCGTCCAGTTCCGACGCCGTCCATTCCCCACAGCCAGTGCTTGTACAGTATAGTATAATAATATAATATAATATAATAATATTTATTTATTAAAGTAACCAGTACTCAATTAAAAACTATGCTAGTATCAAAAAACAAAGTAGGTATATAAATACAATAAATAAATATGCAAATCACTGCTGCACCATCCCATGAGAGACGGCGCCGCAACGATTTACATATACACCGTCCAACCTGCTGGCGAACATCTGTAATAGAGTGTTTGGGCATATGTTTGTTGGCAGTGATTGCGCTGAAGTCGAACAGCTCGATCCGCGAGCTGCGGCTGGGCGACAACCGGCTCGGCGCGGCGGACGCGGCGCAGCTCGCCTCGCTGCTGCGCTTCAACACGCGCATACAGCTACTCGACCTGTCCAATAACCAAATACAGGTCGGTACATACTTTATTCCCCGACATAGTACGACTTAGTAGGCTGGAGTGGCAGTGGGTGGGACCATGGACAAAAGACTAAGAGGATTTGGTCTAAGCAAACTGTCTATTTAGTCGGGGGCTTATGACTCAACTAGGCCGCTGACGTCATCACAGTAGGCGTGGCTTAAGTCAGTGTGCTGTCGGCGTTCGTCCTGTGCACACGTCTTACCAACGACCGCATCCCAAATATAATTCTACTCGACACTAGATGGCGCAATTTTGTACGTCTCTTTATCATACTATATTTAGTGACATCGAGTGTGAAAAAGTTAAACTACGTAGTAACATCGACATAGAACGAAGCGAGTAGTTTTGCTATTGACCGGTTGAATTGGCGTTATCTACACCTACACCCCTTCACCCGTGCCTTCAACCGCGCAAATTGTCAAGCGTCGTTTCAGAGAGGAAATCTAATAAGAACATCTCTTTCTTCGTATTTTCTCTGTGGGTACACTACACACTCTTTGTATTAAATGTGCGAGCATAATATGACCTCCCTTTCAGACGTGCAAGTGGTGGGATGACCTACCTGAAGATTTTCTATGGCAATACAGTCGAAAGTTACAATATTTATTACTAAGTAGGCTTGTCCGTCCGTCTGTCAGCGGTCTGTATCTCACGAATAGGTAGAGAGTTGAAATTTTCACAGAATGTGTATTTCTGTTGCCGCTACAACAACTCATACTAAAATAAAATTTAAAAATAAAGGCTGTCCCCGTAAAAGAAACTTGATATTTTTGACGTTTTTATTCTATGGTGGTACGAAACCATGTATGTGCGAGTCCGACACGCACTTGTTCGATGTTTTGTTTGATAGTGAGTGTGTATTTGATGGTAGGACGCGGGCGTCGGGCACTTGGCGGACGCGCTGGTGGAGCAGGCTGCGCACACGCCGCCCTCCGCCGCCGCATCGCCGCTCGACCCGCACCACTGTCTCGGTACACTGCATTACACTATACTTCACTACACACACTACTCTACATACACTACTCTACACACACTACTCTACATACACTACACACACTACACTACACACACGACTCTATACACACTACACTACACACACTACTCTACACACACTACACACACACTAAACACACTACACTACACTACACACACTACACTACACAGACTACTACACACACTACTCTACACACACTACTCTATACACACTACACTACACACACTACTCTACACACACACTACATACACTACTCTACACACACACTACATACACTACACTACACACACTACACTACACTACACATACTACTACACACACTACTCTACACTACACTACACACACTACACTACACACACTACTACACACAACTCTACACACACTACACTACACACACACTACACTACACACACTACACTACACACACTACACTACACACACCACACTACACACACCACACTACACTGCCCTTAACTAAACTAATACTGGCTAAAAGTTTACTGCACAAATTTTTATTACACTAACACTCACTGAAGTTATATACAGGGTTATTTGAAAAACACTAACAACCTTTGCAGGACTGTATTATTGACATCATAAACAACAACTTTTGTTCTATTACTTTTTACAAAACAATAATTCATTTTACATGTAAAAACAATCTCTAAAATGTATGAAACAAGAAAATATTTAATACAAGGTGGCTTCGTCTACAAGCGTTTCTACAAATCGCTACGCTTCATGTATGGCAATGACATAAGTCACGCGATCTACTTACCCTAGTAGCAAATCTTCGGCATAAAGACGTACGTTTACGGTACTGACCCCAAATAGACCTCGAGATTGACGTCTTTTTCTCGTCGCCGACCGTATTTGCTACCGGGCAATCGACTTGTAATGTCATTTCCATACATGAAGCGTAGCGTTTTGTAGAAACGCTTGGAGACGAAGCCACTTGTCTAGGGGCTGGTCAAATGTGTTTTTTGTTGTTTGTCCAGCGGTGGGCGGGTACGAGAACCGTGGGCTCACGTTTCTGGTGTTGTGGAACAACCAGCTCACAAGGAACTGCGCAGTTCATCTTAGTAAAGCATTGGTAAGTGTTTAAAATGTGTTTTTAGCTTATAATACGTCGTGCGTACACCAATAATAATTAATTGTGTCTGCTTGCCACGGACGAACGACCCTTTTTAGGGTTCCATACCCAAAGGGGGCCAACGGAACCCTATTACTAACCCTCCGCTGTCCGTTCGTCCATCTTTCAGCGGGCTGTATCTCACCAACCGTAATATCAAATCATTTATTTCAACAATACAGTCATATTTTTATATTAGAAAAAAAATATACATTATTGTTATTACATTTTTATTATATTATTAATAAAACCTAAGTAATAGGTAGAGTTGAAATTTTCACAGAATGGGTATTTCCGTTGTCGCTACAACAACAAATATTAAAAATAACATTTAAAAATAAAGACATACAAGAACGATTCGGACTAACTTGGTTAATCTAAAGCCACGTATTCACTAGGGGAAATTTGTCCCGGGACTCTGTCGTCCGACACGTCCCCTGCGAAGTCGCCCGACACTTCACCAATGACGTCGCGCAACAGGTACCCCGCGGTGACATAGACATGTCCTCCGCGACGTCGCCTGGTACGTCCGCCGCGACGTTGCCCGACACGTTCCCCTCGACGTTCCCCGACAAGTCCCTCGCGACGTCACCCGAGACGTAGAAATGATATGAGCCGACAAAGATTGCGGGACAAGTGTCCCCTATTGAATAGTCCAGGGTTGTTACGAAAAAATCACCTTGTTTTGAACACTGTGTTTAAAACATGTTTTAATCATTTAAAACATATTTTAAACACGGTGATTTATTCCTTCTGATTTAAATTAATGTTTTAAACAATGATTTAAACACGTTTTAAACAGTATTCATTTTAATTTCTTTGCAACTCTGTTGAATACGCGTATATTGTATGTGTAGCGATCTTCGCACTCGCTTTGCGTGTTGAACGTGGGCCGCAACGCGCTGGGCTCGGACGCGGTCCGCGCGCTGTCCCGCGGCGGCGCGCTGGTGTCGCTGGGGCTGCAGGCGGCGCGGCTGGGGCCCGACGCGGCCGCCGCGCTGGCCGAGCTCATACACACCGACTGCGAGCTGCAGGTCAGTCGGGGTTACAAGTGATACCTAATACGGTATTTTTCTTCGTCCAAAATAAGGATCCTAGAAGATCCTAGAGAATCCCAGAAGATTCAATCAATCAATCAATTCAAATCAATCAATCAATCAATTCAAAAATCTATTCAAATCAATCAATTTCAAAAATATTTCATAGCTGTTGTATTGTACCTACTCTAAATAGTCATCATTCTCATCATTACTTGAAAAGATTAAACTTACGTCCATAGAATCTCCTCACGTTTAACATGTAGGCCCGCCGTATACGGAAATTCCGTATGTATGTACATACGTAATTTCCGTATACGGAAATTCTACGGAAATTCCGTATGTATGTGGCCTAAATCCGTCCAAATGTATGGACGTATACACACGTACGGAATTTTTCCGTTCGAATTGTTTGTGTCTATAATATACGGCTGTATGCTTCCTATATAAAATGAAATAAATAATTAACTGTGTGTGTATAGAGGCTGGATCTCCGCGAGAACCGTCTGGGCGCGGGCGGGTTGCAGGCGATCCTGACGGCGCTGCGGGACAACACCACGCTCACGCAGATCGACCTCGACGACCCGCCGGTCAGTACATTTTATACCTTTTAGTTACAGAGTCACTTTTCGCATTTAGCCAGTGTCAAGTAAAATATACGACGAAATGTGGCATTGTGTGACAAGGGGGGGGGGGGGGGGAGGGGTCCTAAGTTAAGTGACGTCACATTTAAAAAACTAATATATCCAAGTATTAAAACCGTAATTTGAACTGTAAACGATTTTTTTTTTAAATTTCTGAAAATGTTAAAATATATGTGACGTCACACAGGGTGAGCCTCGCAAATGTGACCAGCTGGGACAAGGGGCGGAGGGGTCTAAAAATCATGAATTTCGTGTGACGTAATTAATGGATGGCCCCTAATAAACGTTACACTCTGTATTTGACGCTTGACGCTAGTGGATGCGAGAAGCGGTATAGTAACGTCACATTCAACACTCATTCATCAATTCCTCAGGAATCATCGACTCTGTCAGCCGAGGACAACGAAGCTAGCGTCATCCGCCGCTTGACGCTCGACATCCGCGCCCTCTGCCGCCGCAACGAGACCGCCGCGCGCCGCGACACGGAGCAGGCGTACGCGCTGCACAGGAAGATCAGTCTCACTTGCCACACCGCCTGCTTACTGAGGGTGAGTATGTACAACTTGACGCTGGACATCCGCCGCTTGACGCGACACGGAGCAGGCGTACGCGCTGCACAGGAAGATCAGTCTCACTTGCCACACCGCCTGCTTACTGAGGGTGAGTATGTACAACTTGACGCTGGACATCCGCCGCTTGACGCGACACGGAGCAGGCGTACGCGCTGCACAGGAAGATCAGTCTCACTTGCCACACCGCCTGCTTACTGAGGGTGAGTATGTACAACTTGACGCTGGACATCCGCCGCTTGACGCGACACGGAGCAGGCGTACGCGCTGCACAGGAAGATCAGTCTCACTTGCCACACCGCCTGCTTACTGAGGGTGAGTATGTACAACTTGACGCTGGACATCCGCCGCTTGACGCGACACGGAGCAGGCGTACGCGCTGCACAGGAAGATCAGTCTCACTTGCCACACCGCCTGCTTACTGAGGGTGAGTATGTACAACTTGACGCTGGACATCCGCCGCTTGACGCGACACGGAGCAGGCGTACGCGCTGCACAGGAAGATCAGTCTCACTTGCCACACCGCCTGCTTACTGAGGGTGAGTATGTACAACTTGACGCTGGACATCCGCCGCTTGACGCGACACGGAGCAGGCGTACGCGCTGCACAGGAAGATCAGTCTCACTTGCCACACCGCCTGCTTACTGAGGGTGAGTATGTACAACTTGACGCTGGACATCCGCCGCTTGACGCGACACGGAGCAGGCGTACGCGCTGCACAGGAAGATCAGTCTCACTTGCCACACCGCCTGCTTACTGAGGGTGAGTATGTACAACTTGACGCTGGACATCCGCCGCTTGACGCGACACGGAGCAGGCGTACGCGCTGCACAGGAAGATCAGTCTCACTTGCCACACCGCCTGCTTACTGAGGGTGAGTATGTACAACTTGACGCTGGACATCCGCCGCTTGACGCGACACGGAGCAGGCGTACGCGCTGCACAGGAAGATCAGTCTCACTTGCCACACCGCCTGCTTACTGAGGGTGAGTATGTACAACTTGACGCTGGACATCCGCCGCTTGACGCGACACGGAGCAGGCGTACGCGCTGCACAGGAAGATCAGTCTCACTTGCCACACCGCCTGCTTACTGAGGGTGAGTATGTACAACTTGACGCTGGACATCCGCCGCTTGACGCGACACGGAGCAGGCGTACGCGCTGCACAGGAAGATCAGTCTCACTTGCCACACCGCCTGCTTACTGAGGGTGAGTATGTACAACTTGACACTGGACATCCGCCGCTTGACGCGACACGGAGCAGGCGTACGCGCTGCACAGGAAGATCAGTCTCACTTGCCACACCGCCTGCTTACTGAGGGTGAGTATGTACAACTTGACGCTGGACATCCGCCGCTTGACGCGACACGGAGCAGGCGTACGCGCTGCACAGGAAGATCAGTCTCACTTGCCACACCGCCTGCTTACTGAGGGTGAGTATGTACAACTTGACGCTGGACATCCGCCGCTTGACGCGACACGGAGCAGGCGTACGCGCTGCACAGGAAGATCAGTCTCACTTGCCACACCGCCTGCTTACTGAGGGTGAGTATGTACAACTTGACGCTGGACATCCGCCGCTTGACGCGACACGGAGCAGGCGTACGCGCTGCACAGGAAGATCAGTCTCACTTGCCACACCGCCTGCTTACTGAGGGTGAGTATGTACAACTTGACGCTGGACATCCGCCGCTTGACGCGACACGGAGCAGGCGTACGCGCTGCACAGGAAGATCAGTCTCACTTGCCACACCGCCTGCTTACTGAGGGTGAGTATGTACAACTTGACGCTGGACATCCGCCGCTTGACGCGACACGGAGCAGGCGTACGCGCTGCACAGGAAGATCAGTCTCACTTGCCACACCGCCTGCTTACTGAGGGTGAGTATGTACAACTTGACGCTGGACATCCGCCGCTTGACGCGACACGGAGCAGGCGTACGCGCTGCACAGGAAGATCAGTCTGACTTGCCACACCGCCTGCTTACTGAGGGTGAGTATGTACAACTTGACGCTGGACATCCGCCGCTTGACGCGACACGGAGCAGGCGTACGCGCTGCACAGGAAGATCAGTCTCACTTGCCACACCGCCTGCTTACTGAGGGTGAGTATGTACAACTTGACGCTGGACATCCGCCGCTTGACACATGACATCCGCTGTTTTGACGCTCTATATCCGCCGCTTGATATTTCACATTTGACACTTGGCCTACGCTGTTTTAACGCTTTATACAATAACATGTTATCTATCCATCTATCTCCCTTTGCCCAGGGCACTAAGTCGCTTAGACATTGCCATTGAACTGCTATAGTGACGGACCCTCTGATTGGTTGGCCAACCGGCTGATCAGCCTTTGATTCGTCGGTCAGTACCAACCGTTCTATTAGAAGGTCGATCACTATAGCAAAACGCCGCATTGGCGCCACAGTGGCTATAGTCGATATGGGCCATTTTTCGTCTGACCATTTTAAGAGGACCTTCGGTGTCAACCTTTCTTTATTGACACCGAAGGTCAGCATAAAACGGTCAGACGGAGAATGAGCCATATAGTCGATCCAAACATCCCGCCCATAAGACCCATGAGTGCAATGAAGCGCGCAATATGTCCTTGCAACGTTTTATGGCCTTGGGTGCCGCGGGCGTTTGGACAGGGTATAAACGACTGAGGGCCTAGCAGTAGATGACGCAGGTTGAATAAAAAAAAGCAATTAATGTATTATTTTATTTATTTTATAGGACGGAGGACGTACGTACGTACGGTGAGGGAAAACATCGTGAGGAATCCTACCTATCCCTCGGGATTAGATAATAGTCAGTTCCTGTATACACGGCGACAAGGTTCACCACCTGTCACGTTGGGTTCTGACTATCTGGTGAAACGTGGGCTTTGAGTTGGTTAATACCTCCGCAATGTGGTGGTGTATGGCCACTCAAGCCTCTGACTACCCCCGAATGGGGATAAAAGTCGTGACGTTACTTTTTTTTTAATATTTTTTTTTTCCATCTAGAAGATAGCCGTGGTCGTGTTGTTGAATGTGTTGTTTGGTTGTGCAGGGCATGGGCGGCGCGGAGGAGGAGCGGCGCGGCGGGGGAGGGGGAGTGGCCGGGGGCGGGGGAGGCGGGCGGCTGCGCTCCCCGGCGCCGTCGCCCGCGCCCTCGCCCGCGGGCAGCCCGGTGCCGGCGCTGCACTCCAGATTCTCGGTACCAACTTACCAACTCAACACTCACACTCACCCCACTCATAGACCCATAACACACTAGTGGACCGGGAGCCCAGCGTGCTAACTGTGGATTTACTCCGGCGTCGCCCAAACCTATTAGATTCGGTAGATGAGATGATAGGAAGAATACATTGTTCTAGATGTTTCCACTTTCAGCGGTGGGGGAAGCGTATACATGATAATTTCAAATTTGAATAAAAAAGCAATGACATGGAAATACTCAAGCGTAACAGATATTGATACTTTTCATGCTCCAACATGATAAATTGAAAAAATGACAAAAAAAATTACTCGAGCATCGAGATTGTGTAAGCATCTATAGGCTACGGTAACTGCTTAACATCAGGCGGGCCGTACGCTTTATTGACACCGCAGTCCTATTAAAAAAAACAATTTCAGAGGAGATGTTCAGTGAAACTTCCAGATGCTCCCATTTCTTAGACTGGTGATCAAATTAGCAAAATTGACACTTTTGACACTTCTTAGCTAGTAATGAATCCCCCTTATCTTAATCTGACGAGTTCGAGTATTTTAAGATGGCCTATTTTTTTTTGGTTCCCCTGAGCGAACCCACCAATATTAAGGGCTCATACTGGTTGGAGGTTCTTTTCAATATGTAAGCTATCTTCCATATCTTAATCTGACGCGCTCGAGTAAATCCAGAAAATCCTTCTACATCTCCCCATCTATAGGACGTCATGGCGACGCCGCCGGCTACGTATCCAAACAATTCGTATTGAAATGTCCAAATTCGCGAAGTCGCCAAAGCGTTGCCAGTTTAGAAAGCATCTCTGGGTACAAAAGTGATTTGTAATGCAAATGCCTTTCAGCACGGCTCACACTGTAGGGAATATAGCTTTCTTAAACTTTATGTCTATCTATTTTACTTCTTTTATACGTGCTGTTCTTTTCCTATAATGTGTGTACTGCTGTGCTGAATAAATATTTTTCATTTCATTTCATAATGCTAATTAAATTAAAAGTTAGTGTAAGTCCATCATAACATAAGAAGTAGTAAGATTTTTTGGGAAAAAACCTGTATCAAAAAGTAACGTTATCGATTCTACTCTCGATTCTGAACAAGTGGCCATCCATAAATTACGTCACACGAATTTCATGATTTTTAGACCCCTCCCCCCTTGTCACAGTTGGTCACATTTGCGAAATTCCCCCCTGCCTGTGTGACGTCACATATTTTTACAATTTTAAGAATTTTTCAAAATTTTTCGTTAAAAATTCAAATTGCGGTTTTAATACATATTAGATTTTTAAATGTGACGTCACAAAACTTAGGACCCTCCCACCCCCTTGTCACACAATGTAACATTTCGTCGACCCCCTCCCCCCCTTTACGTGTGACGTAATTTTATGGATGGCCCCCAAACTATTTTCAGGTTTTTTGTTATTTCGAGAGCACGTTGTAGTACCCTAAACCGAAGAGCATGTATGAAGGGAATAATGAAAGTGGACGAAGCGAAACAAGCGTGTAAGGATCGTAGCAAGTGGAAAGAAGTGGTGTCTGCCTACCCCTACGGGAAATAGGCGTGATTATATGTATGTATGTACATTGTATGTAATGTATGTTGTACGCAGGTGACCCCGGTGAGCCCGGTGACCCCTGACCGCGAGGTCATGGCGCGGCCCACCACGCCCACCTACTGCCCCACGCCCTCACGGTTCAAGGTCATGCAGGTAACTCCGCCTTTTTATTTAAATATGGCTTAAATCAAGCGAACTGATCTAGTAAGAAATAACACCTTGCGCTCCATAACTCAGAGTTGGGCAAAATTTAATTGCAATTAATTACTAATTGCATGTGGTGTCACAATTAACAATTCATTTTGATTTGTTTGTCAATCGCGAACAAATCACAATTTTGATTTGCAATTAATTAATCGCAATTAAATTTTGCCCAACTCTGCCATAACTCAGCTAGCAGTCGTGGGAGATAAAACCGCGAAGCTAAAGTGGGAGTGGGCCGGCCATATGACCCGCATGAGCCCGGAAAGGTGGGCAAACATCATCACCAATTGGATTCCCGATGGGGGCCGCCGATAAAGAGGTCAACTAAGGAAGAGATGGCGAGATGTTTTGACCACCTTTGGAACATCATGGCAAGAAATGGCCCAAAACAGAGTTATGTGGAGTTAGGGGAGGCCTTTGCCATTAAAGATTCCGTGATCCGTCCACCACGTAGTGAGCCTGGGCCAATGCCTGGGCACTCCTGTGGCAGTAGCTCCCACTACGTGGTGGAAGGACCACAGAATCTTTCATTTATTATCATTTGATATTTATACCCGTGCGCCAAGTTGGCTTGGTACAGAAGGACATCCAATATTCGTCGTATTTTGGTCTCAATGTAATGTTGGCTCGGTGGAGTAGTACAGTTCACCCCTGCTTCCCCCTTCGCGGAATACATGCGTAATGGTATTTTTCCCCTTTCCAGGTAATGGAACCACCACAGATACAAATCCACCCAGCGACTAACAACCAACCAAGAAAAACCACGTCCCGGTTCTCGGTAACCAGAAACTACGACAAAGTATACAACTCCCCACCGCCCGCCAGCCCCGCGGAACCAACCAGGATCGAATCTAGGACCGCGCACTCTGACGCTAACCCAACGAAAGATAATTTAGTACAAGGTTGTCAACCACTGACTACGAAAACGGTTGGCGAGTGTAAAATTGATAAGGTTGTTTCGCAATCTGATACTACAAAAAGTGTGATTGTGGATGATAGAAGTGTAAATATAACTAATCTGCAATCTGTCAGTGGGAATGTATGTAGTAAAGTGTATAAAACTGATGTTAGTTCGGAACCAACTACTACAGTTTTGGATAATAAAAATGTAGTTAATTATGAATTTCCAGTAACTACTAGAAGTTCAAAACCCGAGGTTGACAGTACAAATGTAAATGTTGAATGTAAACAAGGAAATAAAAGTATACAAGTGGCCAGTTTACATACAGAAACTATGGTTGTCGAATCTAATATTGTGGTTGTTGAATGTAAACATGATACAAGCGGTTCGCAACCAGCAGCTACTAAAACCGAGGTTAATGCACAACCTACTACTACACAAACGGTTGTCGACCACGCAGATAAGAGTGTACAAGTATCAATTTTACAACCAGTAACTACACAATTGGTTGTCGAACAAAACTATGATAAAAGTATACAAGTACCCAGCCCGCAACCATATACAAAAACCATGGTTTTCGACCATATCGCAGACGCTGGTTGTCAACCTTCAACTACGGTCACCGCACGTGAACCTGTTGTTACCGAACCGCCTACTGTACCTGTGACTAAACCGGGACTCGAACCCGCGACCCGATCTGTGACAACACAGACCTATGACTCCATTGCGCCCGGCACATTCTCAAAAACCAGTCAAATTCCAGTGAAACTTGAACCTACGGTTAAACCAAAGAACGTACCTGTATTGGTTACTAGTGATGTAAAGCTTAGTGATGTGAATACTCAAACCGAGTCTCCGGAGACTCAGACTAAAGACTTGACAGCTAGTGTTGGTGTACAGACAGACAAACTTATTATTAGTGACCATGATGTGATAGTTGATAGTATTAAATTAGTTAAAAGCGATTTATCGTATAGTGATGTGGTTAAAAACGATAGATTTGTCGAGAAAAACGATAATATATTACAAACGATTAACAATGAAAGTATACTCGGTGTGGAAATTGAAGTTAAAGAAGAATCGACACTAAAGAAAGAAGAATCAATGACTAGAAAGGAAACGATAATTAAAATAGAAGAATTCACAGATGAAAGTGACGTAAATATAACTGAAACCGAGAAATCGGTAGTTAAAAAAGAAGAATCTGTAATTAAAAAAGAAGAATCCGTAATTAAAAAAGAAGAATCAAAGTCCACAGAACAAAAACATACGATGCAACAAATTGCCGCCATCACAGAAGACTTAGGCAACATAATACAAGAAATAAAAGACTTAACGAACAAGAATATCAAGAAGGACAACCTCGCGATCAGAGACAGCGTTCTAAAAAAAAACAAAAGCGAGTCCAGTCTCGATAGTCCAGATTTGGAAGTCTCGAGACTAATGAACAAAAGACCTATCGGCAGTCCCTTCGATAGCAACTCCTCTTTGGAGATCTCAGAGTCTTCTATGGAGAGTTTGAACGATAAGCCGACTATCCAAGAACCAGTAGAGTTGGACCGCAGAAGAATTAGCCAAATACTCTCAAACGAGAGTAGCGTAGAGTCCGCTAGTGACGTCACACCGATCAACAGTAACCTATTAAACCTGTCACACAGCTCTACCGAAAGTGTATCACCAATATTTGGTTTAAAAAAGAAACTCCACGATTCACTATCCAGTTTAGAAGCAAGCGTAAGTTCATTAGAATCGACGAAGCAAGAGAAAATTATGGTCACATCAGCGGATTCGGGCATAGAGTATTCACTACAGAATCCCGCGGAAAATAGAGATGACAACTCCTCAAATGAAGGGACTTTGACGAACAACTCTAGTTTGAAGGAGACCGTCAAGAAATCCGAGTGTTATCAAGTCTTGGATAGTTTGACAGCCTCACCTAAACGTACGTCGAGTCTATTAGACATGCCAGCATTAAAGTCTAAGGGTTTAGATAGAATGAGGAAGATTTCCTGGGTAGCCCCGTCCTCTAGCTTTCATATACCGAGACAGGAAGACAAAGACGTTAAACCGTCGCATCTAGAGAAATTGTTAAGTCTATTCCAACACCCTACTAGTATTTTCTCGAGGAGTTCAAGCGACGATGAAAAGAAATGCCACACTCCGCCCAGAAGGGATTCTTCTCTCACTAGCTCTTTCTGGTCTTGGGGGAGTGCGGTTGAGAAGGAAAGGGACGACGATTCAGAGAATACAGACTCTACGTTGTCAGAAAGAGTCCAAGTATCCTTCGTCGACGAGTCTTTCTCCAAGAAACTTGACAGCAAGACACCTTCAACTGACACAGATAATACTTTAAGCGAGTTTCAATCGCTACCGACGCAGGAATGCGACAGAGTTACCGGTCCCACCGAAGAAATGATAGTACAAAACGTAGATTTAAGCATAGATAAGGTTACTTTAAGGCTCAACGATAAGGTAGACGAGGTAATAAGGCCGAGGTCTTTCGCCGCTGTGCTGAAATCCTCAGGATCAGAAAACTCTTTGGACAAACAGCCGAGCCCGGATAACGGACAGCCCATAGACAAATTACCCAGTAAAGTAATAAGAGGTATCAAAGAGAATATCAGTCCGGAAAATACTTTGACATCAAGCATGTCGAATACAAAAGCTTTAGCAGTGGAATTGGCTGAGAAACAAGTGAAATGTAATATTTGGGACGCGACAATGAAAGCGGAACTTAAGGTCGATGAGGGTGAGAGTGATTTAGCGCCAATAGCAACTATAGAGGAAACGAATGATGAAAATCTACAAGTAGTCAGTGATGATAAGAAGAAAGATGTCGTTGATCTAGGGAAAGACGCATTATCGTATTTAATATACGAGAATCAAGAATATGTGAACACAAAACAGAGTTTAGCGCAAGAACTAAAAGATGCGGAAATCAAAGAGATGCTAGATCTATCCCCCGAGTTAGTTGTCGAGGACAATGTGAACCTACCCATATTTTCTTCCAACGACATCAGAACATCACCCATCATACCGGACCGAGCTAAAATCAAATCCAACTCACTCGAAGACTTATCTCAATTAGACGAGAAATGCAGTCCCAAAACCAAAACTATTGCTTTCAAAGTCCCAGAAAGTACACCCAGGGATATACCAAAAAGGCCTAAACTTCGGTCTAGAAGTGGGTCTAGCCCGAAATCTCTGCCTGAGAACCTGAACAAGCCATGTCCGCTCACAAAGATGGAGTCTATACTTACCAAGAAGAAGAAGAAAGTGTCTTCTCTAGGCAAAATGGCGCGAGATTCTCTTCTGGCCTTAAACATGAGTGAAGACGAAATAGCAGAGTTCCGCAAGTCCTATAAACTGACGTCAGTCGAAAGTCTCAGGTCTCTGGAGTCCGTTTCTGAGGACGCGAACTCTCAGAGCGGGAATTCCGTGGACTCTAGATGCAAGTCTTGCTTGCGGACTTCGCAGGAGAGTCTCATGTCTTTGGACTCTATCACTGAAGACTGTAAGTGCACCGATGAGGAAAGACCGGGCAAGTCTGGCAGATAGATTGTAAGTAGGAAAGCAATTGTGTAAATTATTCATTGATTGTTGTATATAAGGATGGGGGGGTGGTGGGGGTGATGTTCTACCACGGACCTCGGACTAATCAAGCTTTGGACTCCGCGCTCTAGGACGGAAGCATCCTAAACAAACGCTTGAAGTTTATAAGGCATACGATACAATTATTATTTTGATGGGCGTTACCTCCAGTCCCGCAACTTCGGAATTATTTGATGCAAGTTTTTTTGTGACTAAGCTGGCAATCAAGCTTTCGGCCCGCCTGATGTTAATCAGTTACCGTAGCCTATAGAACCTAGCGCGGAATCCAAAGGATGGTTAGTCCGTGCATAGCGCCGTGGACGAATGGTCATAATGTTATTTTAATAATGCAACTAAATTGAAAAGCATCAACATGCCCAACTATCTAAAGGAAATTTCTGCTTCGTAATTTTGCATCTTTACATCTTAATTTTCCCTCATTTCCTTCTAAGATCGTCGACAATGGGGTATACAATGCGCTTTAAATAAGAATAGGACGGGCTCTCGGCTAACTTCACTCATATAAGTACGGTACCAAGTACTGTACTTCTGAGTGAAGTTAGCCGACAGCCTGTACAAGTTTCAGTTGTGACGTCACAACATGGCGCTAGGCTGGTCCTGTTCTTATTTTAATCGCATAGTACGCATGAAATCCTTCCCTTCATATTTACTCTGTGCAATGACGTCACCCCCGAACTACTAATAACTAACAAGAAGTCATCCTATTCAACTGTATTACTCAATGTCCGGACATACTGTGGTCACCAAGTGATGATACATCAGACAGATATAGTCTATCCAACGACTCATGCCACCAGTGACATATGTACCAACATAAGTTGGTTTACAACTTCCCTTTATAAGAAGTTGTCTATAGAAATGAGTCGCAGAGTAGCATTTTTATTGTTAACGACGAACCGGTTTCCTGTTCATTAGGGATTAAAAAAAAAAAAAAAATCTAAAATTGGTTCATACCGCGGCGGCTATACCGGTTCGCCGTTAAATAAATTAACACCCTGTATAATCATAAGGTGTCTACGTTCACGTGCTACGCCTACTGAACGTACCTAAGCGACAATCCGACGTAAAACTAAACGTAATTTAGACAAATTGAAACAAAATTGTAAATAAAATGTGTACAGTAATGCATCTCGTTTTTAAAATTGTTATCTACATTATACAATGTGGATATTGTTTTTTTTACTATACAGGAGGATTCTATTTGTCAATACAAAATTTTATTTTTGGGGCAATACATATATCCGTATAAAAATAATAAACGGACCGAATTGACGGCCTCTTTTTTGTTTTTATCTTTATTTGGCAATTAGTATCAGCGGTTATATCCTATACCACAATATTATGACATAAGGTGTCACTGAGAAACCCTTCCGTATGTAAGCGTATACTTTGATATTTCGTCATGGGCCCCATAGAGAAAAACGTTGTATTTGACCAGTAGAAACATCCTGTATAAGAAAAAACAACTACATTAATTCACACTGTATATTAATGTTAAGTTTTAAGGCTTATTCAGACTCGGGCGGTATCCTTAGGGAGTTGTTACACGAAGTTTAATTTAGTGTCTTCAATAACTCGGGGGGAATGTCTGAATAATGCTTAAAAGAAATAAGGGCGGTAATTTTTTTTCGCTAAGAAGTTATTTTGCTCGCGGGTATTAAAAAATAAGATTACGTAATAGAAAATGTGCAAAGTAAAAGCCGGACAGACTATAGTATGGTCCCAAACCAAGCAGCGGCCGTAAAATGGTCTGAAAGTGACCCCAGTTACACCCAGACTGGGGCAAAATACGTGAAATCATTTTAGTTTTTTTTATAGTATACTGACGATCTTTTTGGTCCATATGGAACGTTTTTTTTTATGTTAAACTCAAAAATTTAATAAGTTACATTGTTTAGCTTGGGACTATACGATTGGTGTATATCAGGCTAATGTTCTTTAGGTATGATATAAAAAAGTGTAAAAATATTATGCATTTCTTCCATAACACCTTGTATGACATTTATACATAGTATAAAAAATATACAGAATGGCGATTTGAACGTGAAAAAAAAACCTTTAACATCATGAGTATGGATTTAATTGTCTTATGAATTAGAAAGGGATGGCAATACGGTATTGTAATCAATGGAGATTTGTCAAAAATGCGTTGTCTGAACACCCTCTAAATCGCCACCCTGTATTACTGTTTCAATATTAAATGTTAATATGTTTAAATAAGTATATCAAATTGATATATCAAAAAGTTTTTTATAAATAAAAATAATACAAAATTGTAATGTTGTATAAAAAAAATACGTAGTTAAATTCAGAAAGTGTATTCGACTCTTAAAATATTCAATAATGTGTGTAAATTGTATACCTACTTCTACTTACATAAATATATAAAAATCACAAGTTTTTTTTAAATATAGACAAATAGATATGATTTTGTAAATTTTAACAAACATATTGTATTATTTTTTTGCGGAATTGTATATGACGCTTTGAAAAACTTGTACGCAAGTATGCAAGTAATCACTGAAAATGCAAGATTTGTAAATTTTCTTGCATTTCAAAAATATTGTATGTTTATAATATTTATCCCACCGCCACCAATCAGGTAGGTTATCGTATCCATAAATGACACATAATATGCGTAATAGGAATGTGACACAATATTGTAACATTTTTTGAGAAAATTGTGACATATTTAAAGAAAGTATAAATTAAATGCAAGAATATTGAAGCGTTCGGCCGAAATACACGATGGCATGCAAGTAGCTAGCATGCAAGAAATGTCTTCATAACTTTTGACAACGATGGCATGCCAGAAGCTAACATGCGAGATATGACATATGTTTTTTTCATGCTGTTGTCAGTATTTCTTTTTAAAAAAATCTACAAAATAACGTATTGATTTTAATTTACGTTATTAAATTGCGTAAAGTTAAGTTGTTTTTACGAATTTATCGGACATGACTACGTATTTAAAAATGTAAGAGAATTGTGCTAATACTGTTGGTATGCGAACTAAACTTAACTAAATATATTGCTGTCCCTCTCCCAACAGTAATGCATGAGTAAGACAGCAATCATTTAGTTGTGTCAAAGGAGAATGCCCAATGACTATGGAATTTAATATCGATGTAAAACTGTGTGTCACAATGAAAAAAGTAAAAAGTAGCAATTTTTCATTTTTTTTCTGTGTGACACAAAAAAGCAACAATTATTGTGACATCAACTTGTGACACAATTTAATTTTGGCGCTCATAGCCAGCTGCAATCACTGATGAGTAAACGATCGGAGGTTAAGCAACGCTTGGAAAGGTCAGTCAAAGATGGGTGACCATTTAGTGGCATTTGAACTGAGCGTCTCCGTGCTTCGGAGGGCACGTAAAAGTCGGTCCCGGTTGTTGTCATCTAGCAGCAGTCGTTAAGCCTTGTCAGAGGCCTTCGGGCGGCTTGAACAACTCTGACACCAGGTTAGCCACTAAGCATACGATAAGAAGAAGGTTAATTCAGCGCATGGGCTTAAGTTTAATCGTATTTTTGTCGCAGCCAACAGATTTAGCACGATTTGATTATTATTTAATTTAAAATTAGGTACTTAAATCGGCAGGTTTTATTGTAAATATATTTTTTTATATTGTTTATTGATTAGAAATTCTAAATTGTGAAGGTATGTTCAGACGGAGGCGGTATTCGACAGCCAATGACTTTTCATGTAAAAGACCCGACTTACACGAACATTAGTGCTCTAAAACAGCGCATTATCTTACCTACATATCATGAGAAACAAGCCATATACGCCAGACCTGTTGTAAGAAAGAGATGAATATACATTGTAGCGTTATACATAATAATAGGCGCGCGCGCGTTCATCCGTGACGCTGGGTGGTGCGTAACTAAGTCGATATCGGGCAGTTACCTTGCAATCATGTTAAATAATGTTAATTATGTTGCTGTTAGTCAGTTCCTGTATACACGGCGACAATGTTCACCACCTGTCACGTTGGGTTCTGACTATCTGGTGAAACGTGGGCTTTGAATTGGTTAATACCTCCGCAATGTGGTGGTGTATGGCCACTCAAGCCTCTGACTACCCCCGAATGGGGATAAAAGTGACGTTACACACACATGTTAAATAAGCGCGGTATGTCGCGTCTATGGTTAACACATCTTTTCCGACAGCACGGATTTGAGTAAAATCTATTCTGGCATAATGGTGCAAAAGCATTTTAGTTCACCAAATTCCATAAGGGTCAGTCTGGCTATTGGGGCTGGTCTGAACATGCCTTTTATTTATCTATGGTACTGTTAATCCAGAACATGAATTTGATTTCGTTCTTCAAAGGGATACGTATTAATGTGTGTAATTAAAAAAAAACCGACTGTCTATGGATTAATTTGACAGTTTCTTTGTGAAGAAAGTTTTAATGTCCAATGGTTTGATTCTATTGTTCCATTTGACACAAAAATAGTTGTCCCATTTAGTTCAGAATTAAAACTAAAGTGAGAGTCCATTTTTGACAGTTAACGAAAACTATATCCGTTGTTGTTTCTTTAGCAAATGAATATTAAAAAAAAACTTATCTGAGGCCAAAATTCTGAGAGCCTCAAACAGTAAGTACTTAAAGGTTTAGTATTGTTTGAGTATTTAGCTATAGGAATCGCACCAATACTTTGACACGTGACGTAGTTTTCGTGAGCTGTCAAAACTGACAGTTCTAAAGGTTGCATTGAAAAAAAATGTAAATTGGCAATTGTATGTCACAAATTTTATTATTATTCTCGGCGTTGTCCCAGCATCAATAGCGATTAAGAATTGAGAACGAAATGCTGTTGGTACAAAAATAAACTAAAAATATCACCGTCCTTTTCATGCTCGTAATGAATGAGCAAGATAGCAATATGTATCATGTTAAAGTAGTAACATTGTGGACAAATCTACTGATTTAAAAAAGATATAACTAAAATATGGTTGTCTTGCTCATATATTACGACCATAACGAGTACGGTAATATATTTAGTTAAAGTTTAGTTCGTGTTAGAACAGAATTAACACCACTGTAATATCAAACGCCGTACTAAATAACTAAACGTAGTATCTACGTTTTGTGTCAGATGCCTGTAGACATGAAAGAAGTGTAATGTAGGGAGGAGGTATTAAGCCCAGGAGGGGGTTCATCATGTCACCCAAAAGACGTCCGCTGTTGGTCATAGGCCTCCCCCAAGGTCCACAACGGCCGGTCCTGTGCCACTTGCATCTAGTTTCCCGCGACCTTCACTGGGTCGTCGGTCTACCTTGTGGGGGGCCTACCCACGCTGCATCTACCGGTTACTCTGGCTCAAAATGGGCTTGATATTAAATGTTTATGCCAAGTGAAATATGAATAGAGGGTAGTTTGAAACGCATGTGGAATTATAGAAGTGATACAAAAATGAATCTACTGGGTGCAATCTAAATCGTGGGCAATATTTTAAACTATGACTCTGACATATGATTCAGAATATTTTGGGAAAATAAATGAAAAAATCTATCGATAAAAATATTGCTCGGGTAAGCAAATAAGCAGACCATAGATTAATTTTAGTTTCCGCGGCGCTCCAACTAGATGGAGCATGCGCACTAATAAAATGCGGCAACTGATAATGCTCAAATTTTTGAGTACTTCAGTACATCTGACAGCAACCATTGTATGAAACTGACAGGCCGCGTCGAAAATAAGTTGCCTCATTTCTGGAAATTATTTTTCTTAGTAGGGCTGTATCTAGTAAATCTATGAAGCAGACCATTTTAACTGTTACTTTACTGTTACATTACCTGGGCAACAATTTTTATCAAATTATTTATTGATTAATATTCCCTAAATATTCTGAATCGTGTGTAGAATCACCGTTTAAAATATTGCCCACGATTTCGATTTCGCCCAGTATATGAAATTCGTTGTTTTAGGCTCGTATTAATAAATGTATCTCAAAGTTAAGGTCGATCTTAGTATGCACTTTGACGTTTAATGTATGGAACATCTGTCAAAAACTGCATCTTAAGATAATCTCAACTTTGAGATGCATTTATTATTACGAGCCTTAAACGTTTCGACTTCATTTGCTTTGAACGGAATGAACCCCGAATTTATAAATTGGCGGTTTGATCGTGTCGAGCCGATGACAGACTTGAACTCGAAAATGTCATTTCGTATCGCTTATTTTTGGCCATGGTATATTTACAACGGCATCTGTTCTTCACAAAAATGTTAGTTCGGCGTTTGTTTGTTTGAATATCGTTAATAAATCTCTATTAAAACGAGATGGCCAATGTTTTATAAATATTCCCGTCTCTGTCTGGCGGGGGATCTCTGTGACGTAATAGTGACGTCATTACGGCTTCGATTTGTGTGATATAAGTTATAGGTGACTTCGAATATATGTACATTGATTATGAGAGGTGGTTTTATTGATCAAATCCCTTTTTAATATAGAACTGCCGCCAGGGCCGGATTAACCATTAGGCAGAATAGGCAACTGCCTAGGGGCCCCGCATCGACTAGGAGCCCCGAGTACGCACCAAGAAAAAAAATAACGTTTCATGAGGCAAGTTATTCCGCACCCGGTAAAAAAAACATCAGTTTCAGAAGATCATTTTATTTCTGTTTAAAAAAATACTAGCTCGACTGCTCTTCATCCGTAGTATGATGACGAAATACTCGGTGATGGGCCAGCACACACCGTACCGGCTATCAGATCCTGTACTTTAGCTCTGAAACCAGAAATATATGAGTATAATGCAACAATATTGCCGCAAAACAAAGTCTGTGTTATTAAAAAGTTAAACACTACATAATGTCAAGATTTAAAATAAAAACTTGATTAGACGCGCGTTCATAACGAGTTTAACTTGTAAGCATGTGGCACTCAATAGTATCTGTCTACCACCGTGGGATACAGCCCCCTGACAAGTGGCTTCGTCAACAAGCGTTGCTACAAATCGCTACGCTTAAATGTATGGAAATGACATTACAGGTTGATAAGTAGATCACATGACTACTACATGAAGCATAGCGATTTATAGAAACGCTTTTAGACGAAGCCACCTGTCTAGGATTGCAGGCGTGAGTGTATGTATACAGGGTGGTGACGACATCATGACAATAATTGAAACCACATACTGGGTATCACATTAGTAGTTTGCACATAAAATATTATTAAACTATATTCAAAGGTTGCCATGGGATTGCTTTTTTATTTTGACTATTTTAACTTTACGCCCACAAAGATACCGCTAAAAACACCGACACCAAAGCACTGTTGCCACGCTTGTACTTACAGGTCAATCTATGAGGTCGGTAGACGTTTATAAAGGGTGTTGTGTTTCGTTTAGACTATATCCGCATTAAATTTGTTTGAAAATTAGAAATTTTGGACTGTGATGTAAACCTAATTTTATACTTTAATGTGTTGTGATCATAGAGTAAAGACTAAAGATAGAGGTGCCCTTATTAGATTTCCCTATGAAACAACGCGTGGAAATTTTGCGCAGGGTGGCGCGGGTGGTGGGGGTTAAAAACTGGGAGGGCAATTTACAAGCCCCGCCCCTCGGATCTACCGGTAAATAGCATAACTACTGGGTTCGTTTTATTTCGATGTTAGTACGTAGTTTAACTTTTTCACACTAGATGTCACTACGTGTAGGTTCATATAAAAAACGTACCGAGGGTCGCCATCTAGTGTCGAATAGAATTATATTTGGGATGCGAACGTTGGCAAGACGTCAGGACGAACGCCAACAGCACACTGACTTAAGCCTACTGTGATGACGTCACCGGCCGAGCTGTGCGATGTAATAGCAACGCGGCCTGGTAGCTTAGACCCAGTCCTTTATATGGTTCGTCTATGGTTGTGATTGACTAGCAGGGATCGTGTTTTAATTTATTGTCACTATGTCGTCGCCACCCTGTATATGTAACTAACCTGTATATATAGAAGTTGTATATGTTAGTGTCAAGTCTGGAATAAATCCACCGCGGCAGAGTATTGGAAAGAACCCACACTTCATCGCCAGACACATGGAGATCTGAAACAAACGACTTGCTATAGTAACTATAGATCAAGTGTTTTACGAAATTAAATAGCATTAACATAATTCCTCATGAACGGCTGCGTCCACATGCGTACGGCCCGCCTGATGTTAAGCAGTTACCGTAATCTTTGGATACTTGCATACCAAAGGCATCACTCGCACGTTGCCGACAGGAAATGGGATAGAGGGAGAGGAAGGGTGTTGGGCATGGCTCTCTCACTCATCGTACGAATCGCAGCTGTGATAGCTAGGTACTTTACGGCGATCTTCTGTTAAAGGGTGGTACTGCTACGAGTCAGCCCGTATAGATGCAGTCAGTTGGCTACAGCTTGGGTCTACCACCAATAATAATATCCTGGGACATTCTTTTTACACACGGCTACCTGATCCCAAACTAAGCAGAGCTTGTACTATGGAAACCAGATAACTGATATACTACTTTATTGTTTGTAAATACATACTTAATATACATAATTACAAACAGACTCGGGACATGCAGACATGTTCATTGCACACAAATGCATGTCCCGGGTAGGAATCGAACCTACGACCTGCAGCGTGATAGGCGGAATCTTACCAACCACGCCAACGGGCGCGGCAAAATAACGTCAAATGAAGGTCCTATGTGTTCAGACGTCAAACTCAAAACTGCTGCTCAGGCGCACCTAATTCCGTTCTAAATACGAAACTTCATGCGAGGAATTTTTTTTTTCGTAACGACGGTATTCCTCATAAGAAAAACTAAGTCCTTACCGCAAGGATAGCTAAGTGTATCGCCATCCTGTGCTAACACTGCCATGTTCGATGACGTCAGCGGCCTGCCAGTGTGCCAGCACGAGACAGCATCCCTGCCGATATCAGCGAAGAACATCACGTTGCTGGATGAGTGGAGGGAGTGCATCGTGGACTGACTGGCTTCGCCGCGGTCGCCCACCACCTGAGAAAATAGACCATTAAGTAGGTATTCTATGGAGTGTCCATAAATTACGTGAGGCATTAGGGGGTCGAGCCAAATCTCACGTGGGGAGAAGGGGGGTCTCGGCAAATCTCACGTATATATTTTTTACTGCAAGAAATGATGTAAAATTGCCAGAAAACAGGGTTAATTTAAGCAAAACATGTTTCTTTTTATATGGCTTATAAAAAATCTCACGTGAGATTAAATGGGGAGAGAGGGGAAAAAACTCAAAAATCACCTCACGTAATTTATGGACGCACCTTATACTCTGATTTATAATTTCGTGGTCTACAATGATAGCTTTTTATGTCAAACGTAAAATTAATTTGATCCTGTTCATCATGAATAATGTTGTTTTTACGATTCTGGTTCAAATTAATTCAATTTTATTTACTAAATAATAAAATAAACAACTCATCAGTCATAAAAAAATTAAATGATAATTTTAAACGGAACTTTGTGCTTTCTTCATGGTGTCTCTCTGACTAGCCAAGGCTGGCAGCTTCGCCTGTCTCCTGATAACCCAGCCTCCTAGACAAGTGGCTCGTCTAGAAGCGTTTCTATAAATTGCTACGCTTCACTTATGGAAACGACATAAGTCACGTAATCTAATTATCGACTTGTAATGTAATTTCCATACATTTAAACGTAGAGTTTTGTAGAAACGCTTGTCGACGAAACCACTTGGGGGGCAGGAGATCGAAGACTTACGTTAAAAGCGCTCTGGTTGGTCACTCTACTCTCTAAAGCACAAGTGGACACAGAGAACTCCTCCCTGCTGACCATCGGGTGGAAGTACGCTGTCGCACACCCATCCGAGTCCTGCGTGCCGAGAGCCACGCTGAACACGCCGTCGTTCCATTGGAAACTTTGACCTGAAAATCATCCGGTAAATATACCTACTCCAGACTTACACACCAACTGTATGGTCCCAAACTAAGCAACGCTTGTACTATGGCTACCATACAATGGACTCGGGGCGATCCCAGTGACACCCAGACCATGTCAGAGAGTTCAAGCCGCCCGAAGGAACGCCTCTGACAAGGCTTAACGATAACAACCGGGACAGACTTTTTACGAGCCCTCCGAAGCACGAAGACGCTCAGTTCAAATGCCACTAGATGGTCACCCATCTCTGAATGACCTTGCCAAGTGTTACTTAACCTTCAGTGAGTTTGCTAGATTGTCCCATCTTCCTACCGCCTGCCTACCGTTTGCGCAACTGTATTCACACGTCGCGGGGTCGCGGTGGATGCGAGTGGCGGAGGACCGACATGGATGATTAGCTACGTCCAGATGTCTAACATGCCGCGCGAGGCAAATTGCCTCACGACGTTTGACTTGCCTCGCGCGAGGCAAATGTTTCCTGCCTCACCTGAGCGCTGTCATTTGCCTCTCCTAGTTTGGCATAGTCATGAGACAATACGATGTCAAAAGTGTCAAACTGATTGCTCGGGTATACCCTTCTCTGTCTAGAGTGTAGGTTGCCTCGCCATTTGCCTCGCGCGGCATGCAACTGACAAACGTTGTGCTTCGCGAGGCATGTGGGTGAGCAGCCTCGCGCGGCATGTGCATTTTGTAGACACGCCTAATGGATGGATGGATGGACGGATGGATGAATGGATGGACCCTTACCAGCGATTCTCAAGTTCCCGGCCGTCGGGTAGTAGTTATGGCTGTGTCTCCAACTATCGTTCTCCCGGAGCGAGTAGACTATCACGCCGTACGTCGCTCCGTCATATACATGAATGGATGGATGGGCGGACGGATGTATGGATGGCTGGATGGATGGATGGATGGACAGATGGATTGATGGATGGATGGATGGATGGACAGATGGATTGATGGATGGATGGATGGATGGACAGATGGATTGATGGATGGATGGATGGATGTATGGATGGATGGATGGATGGATGGATGGACGGACGGATGGATGGATGGATGGACCCTTACCAGCGATTCTCAAGTTCCCGGCCGTCGGGTTGAAGTGGAAGTAGTTGTGGCTGTGTCGCCAGCTGTCGTTCTCCCGGAGCGAGTACACTATCACTCCGTACGTCGCCCCGTCGGGTACATATGCGTACGCGTCGCTGCAGTCACCGTTCTTGATGAGCACTGATATAGATGCTAGGCCTGCGATCAATTGAGGATGTTATCGTCGATATGATAGAAACACTTCAAGGGCCATAACACACCGGGTCGCCATGGCGACGTCACCGGCCACGTCTCCAAACATTTTGTAGTGACGTCGCCAGTCCGTCGCCAGTTACTGTGTTACCTGTCATACATTTGGCTACGGTGGCTGGCGACGTCGCCATGTCTATCGTGTTATGGCCCTAATCACAGAGTAATACTAAAGAAAGAGTTGCCCTTATTAGATATATGTATGAAAAAAAACGTGGTCATTGGTTTTTCATTTTCATTGTTCTATCTACCGGTAAATAGTTGAACTACTCGCTTCGGTTTATGTCGATGTTAGTACTAGGCGACCACTCGGCCGAGTTGCTTAGGGCCAGTCCCCTTAGTAATTGGTCCATGGCCCTGATTGAATAAAGCACAGGTTCACACCATCGTTCATCACCTTCACAGCATCGGGTGGGGTTTGATTCCGGCCAGAGGCAAATTTCGGAAACGGCCTCTTCGTAATACCCTGGATTGGGTGTCACTGGGATCGCCCCTAGTTCATTGTATGGTAGCCATAGTACAAGCGTTGCTTAGTTTGGGACCATACCAGTTGGTGAGATAGTCTGGCGATATTAATTTATTGAGGTACAGACAAAAAATAAAAAAAATGCACACAGCCAACAGCTTAACGCCCCAGCTGTCCCACTCCCCTTGAGGTCGGCAACGTGCGAGCAATGCCTTTGATATTGCAAGCATCTATAGGCTACGAAAACTGCTTAACAAGCGAGCCGTAGTCGCTTGTTTGGCACCTTAGTAACTTAAAATAGTACCTAATAGGGTTCCGTTGGCACCCTTTGGGTACGGAACCCTAAAAAACAGGCTGTACCTACTCGTCGCTATTGAAAAGAGTAACCATTGCGTTTCTCGCCGGCTCTTCTCAATGGAAGCAACATTACGAACCGGTAGTTCCTAGCCAAGCCAGCCAAGCCAACTAGGAACTCGGATGGAATGCGGCATCCCCGCCCACATACCGCACGCACACCCGCCACCGCCTTGTTGTGCGGCTGACGTCACATTTGACGGGCGCCTAGTTGGCTTGGTGGAGTAGAAGTGCTTCCTCTAGTTTACATAAATAAACCATTTTACTTTTTAAGTTTTATTTACCAGTGGGTGTGTTGGCAGCAGGTAAGTCAGAACTCTTGAGCTGGTACCTCAGGATCTGCGTGTCGGTGTTCAGATCAAACACTACGATGGCCGGAGGCTGAATCTGCTGCGTATTATCTGTAATCAAATACACAATGTAAACGGAAATACTTCTTATCGTATGGTTCGTGGCCAACCTGGTGTCAGAGTTGGTAAAACCGCCCGAAGGCCTCTGACAAGGCTCGACAACTGCTGCCTAGATGACACCTCGGAAGCATATAAGATCGGCGACTAAGCAGAGCTTGTACTATGGAAACCAGATAACTGATATTACTACATATACTACTTTTTTATTTGTAAATACATACTTAATATACATATACACCCAGACTCTGGACATACAGACATGTTCATGCACACAAATGCATGTCACGGGTAGGAATCGAACCTACGACCTGCAGCGTGAAAGTCGCCTCCACGCCAACCACGCTAACGGGCCCGTTGCTGCGAACCCGCGCCGTGTTCACTGCGCACCCGCTCCGCTTTGAAACCGCTAGTGTGATAAGACCCATACGCTATTTAATCACTCACTGGGTATCTCCAGGGCTCCAGTATCCACCATCCACAGCCTCCCACACTCGTCCGCTCTGGTTCTGTACACCGACACGAGACTGCGCGCGCGCCGCACGTCAGGATACGGAGTCAGTGGCGGCGAGCGAGCGTCCGATTGACGCTCCAGGTCTATGACGTTTAGAGTTGATGGAATACCTGGAATTTATGCCTGTTTTAAGCGTCAACAACTGTTGATTTGTAATACAAAATATACCTATACTAATACTTGGGGTCGGATGGTAAGCAGTTGGAGTCCGATGGAAGTACTTGGAGTCGGATGGAAGTTCTTGGAGTCGGATGGAAGTACTTGGGGTTCGATGGTAAGTACTTGGGGTTCGATGGTGAGTACATGGGGTCTGAACATAAACACATTGGGGTCCGATGGTAAGTACTTGGAGTCGGTTTGTAAGTACTTGGAGTTGGATGGTAAGTACTTTGGAGTCGGATGGTAAGTATATTTTTATGGCTATTAACATTAGAAGCGGTCACCCATCCATGCTGTGACCTAATCGTCCCTTACCATATCGTCTTCTAGCTACAGTGATGAATAGTCTACTGCCCACCCTCTCTGCACCGAATGGAACGTTGTTGTATTGCACAAAGAATCTGCCGTTTTCATCTGGAAATTACGAAAATTTGTTTTGATTGACGTCGGCCAGTGCCATAGACCAATTAGCATAGACGCCACTACATAATCCGTTATTCTATGAGAATGTAACAGTCTAAAGTTGGCAGGAGAATGCAAATTGTGAATGTTCATTGTCAGTTACGGTCATCGTTGTCGGTCAAGCAGTGGTGACGCATGAGCTAGTCTATGTCTTATTGGTCTGTGGCCAGCGCAGATAGAGCATAGTAGCGTAAGCGCTAGCCTAGCAACTTTCGATGCCGCTTTATAAATAAAAGTACATGGTGAATGTGCTGTAATAGTACATTACTGCCGCGGTCTCTAATGAGTGTGTTGTTGACCGCGTTGTTGATGGCCGAAAGCGCGGCGCAGCGCAATTCCAGGCCTCCACAGCGCGGTCAGCATTGCAACACTTGATGGACAAGCTAAAATAAAGGCCGAGATCGAAGGTCGAGGCCTTTATAGCGCGGCCAGCAAGGGTTGCAACTTGCAATGATGACAAAGCTTGAAGACCGTGAGCGTAGCGAAGCTTAGCTTGAGGCCATTATAGCGTTGTCAGCAGTACACTCATTAGAGACCAAGGCTTGTATAGTGCTTTACTCGAAAATGCGATTATTAGTTTAAACAAAACTAGCTAAGTAGGTAGGTATACAAATTAATACCTACAAATTTATTTTTATTTATACGAACTATACTGAACTACGAACGAACTGTTTATTTTCTTTGTTTACGTTTCCATGGCAACGGCACGACCAACTCGTTTTAACCGTCAATCAGATTTATATACGAACCACAAACATACCTGTTTGTTACGTTTCCATGGCAACGGTCACATCATACTCGATTATAATACATTATATATTTTTTACTTATAAAAATTTATAATGTTGTCATTATTTAGACAACATTATAAATTTTTATAAGTAAAAATAATGTTTCTTATAAATTCAAATTCAAATTCAAATAACTTTATTGCGTTAATTGTGGTAATACAATAATTTGTGGTGTTAAAAGTAATGGTAGGTACAGCACAATTTACCTAAATAGGCATGCAATAGTATTTATAATATTAAGGTACTTAAGTAATAGGTAAATATGAATTAACTTAGTTAGGTTTTATAAAATCAAAGTATTCTTTTAAACTATAAAAACAATTATCAATTACAAATTTTTTGAGAGACGTTTTAAAAAGTGGCAATTCTAATGACTTAATGTTATATGGTAAATTATTATATATGCTTTTTTATTAAATGCCATCGAAACACGAGAGTTAAACTTTCTTTTTAAATTATGACATACCATTCGGGTCAATAGTGGCGGAGGGTTCACTGGTATTTGACCCTGAAAAAAAACCACAAAATAAAATCCACAAAAGAAAAAAATGAATAAATGTAAGCCATGTGCACCATGTAAATTATGCACATAGATGAAAATTCATCCATTGATGCATGCCTCATCAGTATCGAACCTGGGACCTTCTGATTCCTAGCCCAACATGTTCGCCCGCTACCATGATTGGACATTGAATTTTAGGGCCATAATACACCGACGTCATGGCGACGTCGCCGGCTACGTATCCAAACCATTTGTATTGATGGCGACGTCGCCAGTCCGTCGCCAGGTGTTACCTGTCATACATTTCAATACGAATTAGTTGGATACGGTGGCTGGCGACGTCGCCATGGCGTCCCGGTGTGTTATAATAAGAGATCGGAGTAGGTAGATTGATTTAAGGTTATTGACGTCAAACGTATATGTTAATATGGATAAGACTCAAGACTTCTACAGATGTTGAACGATCATTTTCTACTTATAAATGGATTTTAGACGTCAATATAAATAGATTGAAATTAAAAAACATTGAAAAACTCATGGTCATTTATTTTAATTGTATAGATACACATAATCAGGATGTACAAATTGTAACCGATGAAGATTAAAAATAAACAACAATAAATGGTGTAATTGGCTCACATAAACGTTTTTCATTTTAATATATTTTGTACGAAATGTTTTGACATCCCAGTTCCATTTCTGGTAATTCCGGAAAAATGGCATGTCCATGTTATGACCTCATGGCGCAAGTACGAAAAATCAATCTACCTACTCCGATCTCTGGTTATAATAATTATCTTATCTTAATGTTTACTTACGTTGACTCCAGTCTCTATCATCGTCATTGTCATCATTGAAATAAATTCTGTCACCCCCATTAACTAGGTTTTCATTAAACGTATCTTGAGAAACTAAAAAATAATTTCAAAGTAAAATGCAGAAGTTGACGACCGCTTGGTGCGGTGATTCGAGTGATTTCGGGTTCGATTCCCGCCAGAGGCGAATTTCGGAAACGGTCTTTTCGTAATTAGCCCTGGGGCCATCGGGCCCCAGGGCGTGAATTGGCAATGTTTGGTTACGTGAATCGTCACGTAACCAAAACCGTAACGACATTTCAGCGATATAGTCGTTGATAGACTTTTCTTGTTACGAAAAGGCTATCAACGACTAAAAAATAGCCAGAAACTAAAAAATAAATTAAAAGTTAAAATGCAGAAGTTGACGACCGCTTGGTGCAGTGATTCGAGTGATTTCGGGTTCGATTCCCGCCAGAGGCGAATTTCGGAAACGGTCTTTTCGTAATTAGCCCTGGGGCCATCGGGCCCCAGGGCGTGAATTGGCAATGTTTGGTTACGTGAATCGTCACGTAACCAAAACCGTAACGACATTTCAGCGATATAGTCGTTGATAGACTTTTCTTGTTACGAAAAGGCTATCAACGACTATATCGCTGAAATGTCGTTACGGTTTTGGTTACGTGAATCGGGCTACTGGTCTGTGTGTCACTGGGATCGCCCCCAGTCCATTGTACGGTACCCATAGTACAAGCGTTGCTTAGTTTGGGACCATACAGTTGGTGTGTAAATCGATATTTATTAATTAAGTAATAGTGCGTTCCAGACACCGTAATTTTTGTTAATTTCCTTATTTTCGTTCATTAATGTCGTTCCATTCGAACCAACTTGTACTGAAAGTGATCATTATTATCGTTTTTAACAGTTTTTGTGGACGAACATAACAAAATTAACAGTGAATGGAACGCACCATATTGTATCATTGAATAATATATAATATATTTACAATTACATAAGAAAAAAATGGGTCTATTGATGGAGTTTGGATGGACCTACCTACATTGAGAATCATAATGGGATAAGGTTACCTCTAATACCTTGCGTTAATAAATCATTGTCTGCATAAAATTTATGTTATCCTCAACGTATCCTTATTTACGTAGGTATAAAAAGGTTAATTATAATGCATAATGTGAGGCCAGATGGTTTCATTGTATTATACAGCATCCGTGAGCTCGGCTGAGCTGTGGTCACGATTTAAACCACATAGGGTTGTCAACTTTCAGTCTCTTACAGAAAATCACTACATAGTATAAAACAAAGTCGCTTCCCGCTGTCTGTCCCTATGTATGCTTAGATCTTTAAAACTATCAACGGATTTTGATGCGGTTTTTTTTAATAGATAGAGTGATTCAAGAGGAAGGTTTATATGTATACATGCATAATATAGTAGGGAAACACTGACATCCACGCGGGTGAAGCCGCGGGCATCAGCTAGTATATATATTTTATTGGTGGTAGAGCTAAACTGTAGCGAATTGACTGTAGCTCATGTACGAGCTGGCACGACCGGGGTAGTACCACCCTCTCACAGAAGATCGACATAAAGTGGCAGCGTTTCGTACGTGGTAACGCTAAAATATTGTTTATATTGACTATTTATAAATGCTCTAATGAGCTTACATGAATAAAAACCTTTTGACTTTGACTTTGATGAGTGAGAGAGCCGAAGCCCAACCGCCCCCCTTTCCGTCCCTCTGTCCCACTACCTTTCTGGTCGGTAAAGCGATACCATTGGTATTGCAAACATCTATTAGGCTACGGTGACTGCTTAACAACAGGCAGGCAATACGCTTGTTTTCGCCTTGGTAAGGTTAAAAAAAAAATAGTATAAAATCGCGGTAAGAAAATAGACAGTCATTAAGTATTTTGCTCCTAGTGACAACCTTGTGACAGTCTTATAGGGGTGGTTGTAAAAAGCTGTTTTTTTGATATTTTTTCTTCCTTTCCGTACAGGTAATAATGTTTTAAACAGGGCCCCAGTTCGTGAATAATCCGTCTAATATTGTCTTCGTGAATTTATAAAAAATACAGGGTTATTGGTAAAACACTAACAACCTTGCAGGGGCGTATTACTGACATCAAAAACAACAACTTTTGTTCTATGACTTTTTACAAAACAAAAAAAAAAATAACAAAAACTCACTTTCTAAAAGGTATGACAATTTTTTTTTTCTCATCTATAGGAATGCCAAGGTAGGTACGTGGTTGTATTCCACTTTGCCCTAAAGTACCTAAACGTATCACGGCTATCCTCTAGATGCGCATATTTTCTTGTTTCATACATTTTAGAGCGTGATTTTTTGTTAATAAAATTTTATAAATGTATTATTGTTTTGTAAAAAGTCATACAACAAAAGTTGTTGTTTTTGATGTCAGTAATACGCCCCTGCAAGGTTGTTAGTGTTTTACCAATAACCCTGCATAATTCTCCGCGGTCGATATTTTGTCAGCCATATGAAGAATTCACGAATATAATAAATTAATAAAATATGGTTGACAACCCTAACAGCCCATGGTCCATTATGCATGGTCATAATATAATGTTTTCTTTGTAGTTAAGTTATTATGTACATCCCTATTGTAGCCGTTTCTAACAAACATATAACGTCACAGTCATTTGATTGACAATAAAAAAATGATGGTTCAAGGAATTAAACTATGGTATCTATAATAAAAATAGTTTATCAATTATCTATGCTTTTTGTGACTGTTCGGCCTTGACCTTGCCCCTGGTATCTGTTCACACGACTAAGCGAATATATTTAGGCATTTTGTACATATTTATAAAAAAAATGCGATTAATTGAAAAATAAATGAAATTATATTTAGACAAATAAATAAATATCGCCAGACAATAATACTAACTGTATGGCACCAAACTAAGCAACGCTAGTACTATGGGTACCGTACAATGGACTGGGGGCGATCCCAGTGACACACAGACCAGGGTAAATTACGAAATGGCCGTTTCCGAAAATTCCGAAAAATTTGGCAAAGAGGGTACACAGGGGCGGATTTCCCCAAAGAAATTGGAAGATTTAACCATAGACCGAGTAGGCCCGTGCCTAGGGCGGCAAAATATCAGGGGCGGCAGAACGTGGCGAAATAAAAAAAAAACCTACCTTAGTAGTTATACGTATTAGTCTGTTGATATTTTTATTTTTTATTTAAGTAGATAGGTTCCTACTTATTATTATTTTTTAAAATACATACTCACTTATATTTCCATCAATATTGTATGTTAATTGTTTCCATGCGAATACTTCTTCGAATTTTCCTAATCTTCGAGTGTCTTGGGTCTTCGAAGATATAGTTAATAGCAGAAGTTGCGTTATTAATAATAGTAATTTCATTTTAGACTGAAAAAGAAAACATTACTTATTTGAACTGAAACCACATAATTTCACAAAAAAATACAAAAAATATATATATATCCGAAAATATATATGAAATATGCTAGTTAAAAAAGAGTATGCTGTCGGTCTATAGGAATATTTAAAAAAATATTAAATTATAAATATGCTCAACGTATATTTTAAAGTTGCTATGTTTTTTTTTATTAAAAGATATATCTATTCATTAATATTTAACTTTATATTTATATAATAATAAGTAATAACACTAGTTACCTATTACGTAGTAAAAATAAATTTATTTCTTACCGATAAAAATCCTGAAAATCAGAGAAGAAAAAACTTTCGCAGTTTATTTATTTTTAATTTGTCTTTGTACTAAAACCGTAAAAAAATCTAGACTTTATTTTTATTTTATTATTAATATATTAATAACTATTGGAGCCACACTATCGGCTGATAAACGCATCAACACTATCCCAAAGCTTAAGAATTATTTGTCTACGATTGCTTAGACTAGTGATGTGCTCATTCTAAGCAAAATTATCGATAAAACCAGGCACTAGGCAATATTTATATAGATGGTAGAGACAAGCTGTATTGACTGCAGCTTATATGTATATGAGCTGGCTCAACCGGGATAGTACCACTCTCTCACAGAAGATCGGCGTAAAGTTGTTATTAGAGCTGCTTTCGTACGATGAGTGAGAGAGTCGGAAGCTCAACCACCCTTCCGGCTCTCTGACCCACTCTCCTTCAGATCGGCAATGTGCGAACGATGTCTTTGGTATTGCAAGCATCTATAGGCTACGGTAACTGCTTAGCATCAGGCGGGCTGTACACTTGTTTGCCACCTTAGGGGCCATCCATAAATTACGTCAAACGAATTTCATGATTTTTAGACCCCTCCTCCCCTTGTCACAGCTGGTCACATTTGCGAGACTCCCCCCCCTCCCTGTGTGCCGTCACATATTTTTTTAATTTTCAGAAATTTTCAAAACTTTTCATTAGCAATGACATGTCGGTTTTAATACTTAGCCATGTCACATTTCGTAGACCCCCTTTACGTGTGGCGTAATTTATGGATGGCCCCTTAGTCGTATATCTCGTATCCAAAATTCACTGAAAAATATCGACATTGTATTTATCGATACAATCGCAACACTACTGTCGTTATGAGATTTTTGTGTTAAATTATTATGTGCTGATTCTATTGGTCGTGAACTTGACTAACTAACTGTGTTTCTATCCTTTTCATCTTCGTAATGTATGAGCAAGCAGGAAATATTTTTAGATGTGTCTTTAACGTAATCACGTTTTGACGACCCATTCTATTTTTGTGAATATTTACCCGACTACGGCGGAGGGTTATGATTTTGACCGGTATGTATGTATGTATGTATGTATGTGCATCTGTTCCCACCTAACTTCCAAACTACTTCTCGTAATTTGACAAATGAGGTATCGTTAGAAGCGGCTTAATGGCGCGCTGGTTATAGGCTATGTGACGTCACATAAAATTGCATATGGCGCCCTCTAGAGGATATAATGTCATGAACTAAAAAAAAACCATTTTTTAATGAAACCGTGTGGGGTATCAAATGAAAGAGCTAGATGAGCACATTTCAAAAATATATATATTGTTACTTATAACTCCAAAATAATGAAATAAAAAGTAAGTTTAAAAACTAAAACCCGACTACTGAAAAATCGCGCTCTAAAAAGTATGAAACAAGAAAATATTCTTATCTGGAGGATAGCCGTGGTCCGTGTAGGTCCTTTAGGGCAAAATGGCATATGACCACGGACCACGGCTATCCTCCAGATAAGAATATTTTCTTGTTTCATACTTTTTAGAGCGCGATTTTTCAGTAGTCGGGTTTTTTAAACTTACTTTTTTTTTATTTTATTAAATTGAATACTGGATATAATAATAATAATAATTTAGCCCTTTTAACGTCCCACTGCTGGGCACGGGCCTCCCCTCAATGCGAGGGGGATTCAGGCCATAATCCACCACGCTGGCCCAGTGCGGGTTGGTGGATTTCACATGTCTAAAGACATGCAGGTTTCCTCACGATGTTTTCCTTCACCGCAAGCAAGTGATAATCATATTAAAGTTATGATTCACACATAGATTTCGAAAAATCCAGAGGTGTGAGCCAGGGTTTGAACCCAGGACCGTAAGCCCGCAAGACGCGTGCTTTACAATCGGCTACCACTGCTAATATACAATATGTTAAAAAAACCCTGTCGTAGCCGAAACCGGTATTTACGTTTCCCAATCACTTGACCAAATAAAATAAAAAAATAAAAAATTTCATGATAGTAAACATATTAATGACAATTTAAAATGCAATTTTTTTTCCCTTTTCCCTCAAAATGTAGCAAATTTTAAAATATGACAACACCGTTACCGGAAGTAATTCTGTTAGATCGTGTGGCGGCACCTCTGACCACAAAGTATGTGATGACGTCATTTAATGATTTTTTAAAATGTAAACGTGGTATATGTTTTCCAAAAAAATATGGGAGGCAATTGCCCAGCAGTGGGACATACTAAGCTAAAAAAATATTTTTTTTTTTTTTTTTTTTTTAAATAGAATCTAATCTCGATACCCAACAATACGTTTTCGGGTCGGACAGGGTTTTCTTAACATGTTGTATTAAATCTTCTGGATATTAAATCTTCTTAAATCTTTTCCTGGTCTGGGTGTCACTGGGATTACCCCCAGTCCATTATACAGAACAGATCACAAGTTGCCATATACAAGCGTTGCTTAGTTTGGGACCATACAGTTAGTTGGTGTTGGTGTTGGTGTGTAGTCTGGCAATATGTATTTATCTATTAAATTCTTAATGTATTTCTATCGATAAAGATTCTACTTATGGTTTTTATAAGAAATAAAATGCTAGTATGATGGGTATATGTTTAATAAATGCTATTTAATAACAATAACTAAGTAACTAAGTATATTAATTTAAATCTTATTTCTTGTTGCATGTAGTTCCACTTATAAGACGTTTCACGTTACCCCTGTGAAACAAAAAAACAATTAATGAAAACAAAACTAAACATACATATATTGCTATCCTTTTCTTACTCGCAACGTATGAGCAAGATGGGAATAATATTTGTTATATTAGTTGTCATGTGTAGTTAGAAACGAATAATAGAGTGAATTATAATAATAATAATAATATCCTGGGACATTTTCTACACACGGCTACCTGGGGGCTTACCACCACCTCTTATAGCAGTTTTGTTTTAACATTTCAGCGAATTTTTGTGCAATGACGTTTCTTATAGTCATGACAATAAGGTACGTCATTGCACAAAAAGTCGCAGAAACGTTAAAACGTTCCTGTAATTGAATCGCAATAAGAGTTCGTGGTAAGCCCCCTGATCCCAAACTAAGCAGAGCTTGTACTATGGAAACCAGTTAACTGATATTACTACATATACTACTTTTTTATTTGTAAATACATACTTAATATACATATACACCCAGACTCCGGACATACAGACATGTTCATGCACACAAATGCATGTCCCAGGTAGGAATCGAACCTACGACCTGCAGCGTGGTCGGCGCCTCCGCGCCAACCACGCTAACGGGCCCGTCAAATATGGGAAATATGGGAATAATATTTGTTATATTAGTTGACATGTGTAGTTAGAAACTAATAATAGAGTGACTTGTTTCTCCGTGAGGGAAAACATCGTGAGGAAACCTACCTATCCCTCGGGATTAGGTAATAGTCAGTTCCTGTATACACGGCGACAAGGTTCACCACCTGTCACGTTGGGTTCTGACTATCTGGTGAAACGTGGGCTTTGAGTTGGTTAATACCTCCACAATGTGGTGGTGTATGGCCACTCAAGCGTCCGACTACCCCCGAATGGGGATAAAAGTCGTCACGTTACATTTCATTTCATTTGTTTCTCCGTGTATGATTGATTAATGAAGTTATTACTATGAAACATGACGTACTTAAGCAAGAAGAAATTGAAGTCGGCATAATTCAGCTTATTATAAACGAACTTCGGCATCTGATTGGCCAGTACCCACACATCGTCGCCAACTACTTTCAAATCTGAAAAAAATAAACTTTTAGTGACTGTATTTTATCTCTGTGGGGCCAATTTCTAGAATAATAAATACAACCGACCAATTGCGTGTCGGACTCGCACATTAAGGGTTCCGTACCACCGTAGAATAAAAACATATCCCCGAATGGTGATATTTAGAGCCACACGTTGAAGTCTTTTGTATACAAACCGACCATAAGACAAATAAGTAGAAAAATATTAAGTTTTTTGTACGGGGACCCCTTTATTATTTACCTATTTGTTCTTGTAACAGAAATACACATTCTGTGAAAATTTCAATTCTCAACCTATTACGGTTCGTAAGATACAGCCCGCTGACATACGGACGGACGGAGGGACGGACAGACGGACAACGTAGGTTTAGTAATAGGGTCCCGAAGGCACCCTTTGTGTACGGAACCCTAAAAAACTGTCACAATGACATTCTTTATTTAAAATTTTAGTTCCGCTTTTGTCCACACCAGACAAGTGTACCAACCTGACACGTAAACAAGTTTGGTATGATCCTGAGCGGTAATGGCTACATTGGCTGATTTCATTGGCTTGTCAATATTCCAACACGTGATCGCGTTTTGGGCGACGTTCGCGAAGTGCAGGGTTCGAGTCCCGGCGTGGTAGTCGTGCGAGCCGCTCTGAGACCACGCTCCTCTCACGCCTTCCAGCTTAGAATAGAGATAATATAGGTAATTAGAGTACAAAGTAGGGAATACACATCCTCAGTTGAGATTAGTGATGGGATGTTCTCGAGAACATTCTCACCCATGGACCAATTACTAAGGGGACTGGCCCTAAGCTACTCGACCGAGTGGTCGGCCTAGTACTAACATCGACATAAAACGAAACGAGTAGTTCAACTATTTACCGGTAGATAGAACAATGAAAATGAAAAAACAATGACCACGTTTTTTTTCATACATATATCTAATAAGGACACCTCTTTCTTTAGTCTGTGATTCTCACCCTCGGAAACTTACTCGTGACAATTTTCGAGAATTTATCTTCTGAAGCATTTTAAACTTGGCATAAACCTCATTAAACATGCAAGTATGGTGGTATTAATTATTTTTAAGGATTAAAGTTAGGATAACGTCACCTAAAATAAGATTCTCAAAAATTCTCACGAGTAAGTTTCCAAGGGTGAGAATGTTCTCGAGAACATCCCATCACTGGTTCAGATACACTAAACTACACCAAAACGGACAACAGATTGCAACTGGCGTGCAGTCCGCTTGCAATTGGAATGCAATCCGTTTGTAATCGGCATGCAATTCGCTTGCAATCGGCATGAAGTCCGCTTGCAATCGACATACAATCCCTTATAATCAGCAGGCAATTCGCTTGCAATCGGTATGTAGTCCGCTTGCAATCGACATACAAGCCCTTACAATCAGCATGCAATTCGCTTGCAATCGGTATGCAATTCGCTTGCAATCGGCATTTAATCCGCTTGCAATCGGCATGCAATTCGCTTGCAATCGGCATTTAATACGCTTGAAACAGATATGCAATCAACGTGCAGTCCGCTTGCAATCGGCGTGAAGCCCGCTTGCAATCTTTGCTTCTTATGATAGTCTCTTGGGATATAGCGACAGCTATTGATATTTTTTTATAGGACTGCGGCGGCAAAAAACCGTACCGCGCACCTGATGTTAAGCAGTAACCGTAGCCTATAGATGCTTGTAATACCAAAGGATTGCTCGCACAATGCCGACCTTAGCATCGGCGACCGGTGATTTTGTGACGCGTCGATGCTGCGTCGCGTTTCTTCGAGCGCGAGCGAGCGAGACGCAGCATCAAAGTCGCCGATCGCCGATGCTAAAAGTAGCTAGTCTGCGGAGGCCCTTACTGCATTACTTTTACCTTAAAGTTCTTATCGAAGTCGCCATTTCTATCTCTGAGTATATTCGTGCTGATTGAAAACTCCTGCGTCGCTATGAACGGGTGGTAGAACGCTCTGCGTGCGCCCGCGCCGTCCGGCTCCGTCAGCGCGATGCTGAAGAGGCCGTCCCTCCAGGGTATCACCTGTCCTGGACCAGGAAAATGTCTTATAATACTTGAAAATATATGTTTTACTTGGCACTGGCTATATGCGAAAACCGACGCCAAAACAAAGGAGAAAAAAGCCCTATTCGACCATGGAGCCTCGCTCCTGCATATCATATCATATCATATCATAGTGCACGATTTTGCATGGCGCCTCAGTAGGTAAATACTATAGATTGAGTAGGTACCTACTTTCCACATTAAATAATATTTTACTTTCGTCAAGAAAAATAATTCAATTAAGTAAGTAGATAGTCACATAGGTAGACGTAAATTATCTTATTTAACTTAAGTTATTTTAAGACGAAGCGACGGACGGACGTACTGCCGGACGGAGATACGGACGGACGGATGGCTTGACGCACGGACGGATGTATGGATGTACCGACGGACGAATAGGACGAAACTATAATGGCTCCTTAGCATAGTACGGAACCCTACGCTTACCTCCAATGCTGAAGTTGGAAGCGCCAACATCGAAGCCGAAAGTCGCGTGCTCTATCTTCCAGCTCGCTCGCGCCTTCAGCGAGAACACTATCATCGTCTCCGTCGCGAGATCGTTGATGTACGCGAACGCGTCATCGCACGTTGATGACGTCACGTCCACTGTTATTGATGTTAAACCTGAAAAAAGAGTAAAAAATATCAAGTTTCTCGTATGGGGCCCTCTTTATTTTATTTTTAGTTGTTGTAGCGGCAACAGAAATACACATTCTGTGAAAATTTCAACTCTCTAGCTATTACGGCTCGTGAGATACAGCCTGCTGACAGACGGACGGACAGACGGACAGATAGACGGACAGCGTAGGCTTAGTAATAGGGTCCCGTTGGCACTCTTTGGGTACGGAACCCTAAAACGCAAAAAGTTTCGCAATGAGTTGGTTTCCGCGAGAGCGCTCAAAGCGCGCGCGAAACGATTCTAAATCTATGATGAAGGACGAAGGTATTAGGGCTCCCGCAAACACGCTACTTTTGGCATCGGCGATCAACGATTTAGTCGTTTTTTAGAAGCTAACTGCAGTGACCAGTCGCAAAATCGCGCGATTTTGATACTGCGATCGAACGCAGAGAGTCGCCAAATCGCAATGCAGCATCGATACAGTCGCAATCGCCGATCGCCGATGCAAAAAGTAGCATGACTGCGGTGTTGCAGTCGACCGCAGTTTCAATACAAAATTGACATTCACCATACACGGACCGCTCAAGCAGTCGGCGGGCGGTCGATGCGGTCGCCTGCAACCAACTGCTCTATGTCGACGAGCAGTCCGTGTATGGCGGCGCTTAGTATGACGGGAGTATACTTGGTACCGATGCGTACCTCCGCTGGTCCTCTCATTCTTCAACACGCTCGCGTCGAGTTCATGTTTCAGTATCTCCTGATCTGTGTTCAAATCGTAGATGATTATCGCTGGCGGTCTGACTTGCACTCTGTCATCTGGAAATATCAATGATAAAACATAGATTAATTTTGGTTTCCGCGAGGACGCTCCATCTGGAGCAGGGCACTAAGGGGCCATCCATAAATTACGTCACACGTAAAGGGGGGGGAGAGGGTTGACGAAATGTGACATTGTGTGACAAGGGGGGGAGGGGTACAAAGTTAAGTGACGTCACATTTAAAAATCTAATATATCCAAGTATTAAAACCGAAATTTGAACTGTAACCGAGAAACATTGGAAATTTCTGAAAATTGTAAAAAATATGTGACGTCACACAGGGCGGGGGGGAGTCTCGCAAATGTGACCAGCTGTGACAAGGGGGGGAGGGGGTCTAAAAATCATGAAATTCGAGTGACGTAATTAATGGATGGCCCGTAATAAAATGCGGCAACGGATACTACACCGAATTCGGTGTACTACTTCAGTAAATCTGACAGGAAGCAATGTATGCAACTGCCGTGACGATAATAAGATGCCGCATTTTCGGAATTAGTTTTGTTTTTTTTTTTTTTTTTTTAATAATAAAAAAATATTAACATACAATAATAAAACATTAAGCCATAGTCCCACAAAACCGAGCAGTCGGTTTGACTGTGGGATCAAAGTAAATAATTAAAGAAAATAGTAACTAGTAGTAATAGTAAATTGGAAATTAATAATATAATAATAATAATAAATAAATAATTAAGGAAAAAGTAACTAGCAGACTAGCAGAGGAGATAGAATGCCCAAGTAGAGTAGTTTAGTAGAGCGGTATCTAGTTACCGCGCGCGCGCGGAAATTTTATAAATCTATGGATTGAAATAAAGTCTCATTATATTAAGCCTACGTAAAATTCTATTACGAGGCGCTCGCCAGCTGCAATCACTGATCGGTAAACGATCGAAAGCTAAGCAACGCTTGGCAAGGCAGTCAGAGTTGGGTGACCATTTAGTGGCATTTGAACTGAGCGTCTCCGTGCTTCGGAGGGCGCGTAAAATGTCGGTCCCGGTTGTTGTCTTCTAGGCAGTCATTAAGCCTTGTCAGAGGCCTTCGGGCGGCTTGAACAACTCTGACACCAGGTTGGCCACTAACCATACGATAACAAGAAGAAGATTATATCTAGCGCTAACATACACGGATTGCATTTTGCAGTCGGAAGCGACTGCAAAGACCGTGTATGACGGCGCTTAGTGTGGGGTTGTAATTAACGATGTGATAAACGGCTTTATATTAAAAGCACGCTGTAAAGCTTGTGCTTGTTTTTAAAAGCTATAAAAAGCGCGGATGTGCTTTTCTGCTTTTTACTTAGTTTTCTGCTTTCTACTTTTTTTGTGCTTTTGTGCATTGGACTTTTAGATAGCAAAAACTTAGCAGCTGAAAAAATTATAGTGAGCCTTATGCGCATAGAAATATGGTTGTCAATCTAATATAATTTAGTATCAATGTATTGCTTTTTATGAGTAAAGAAATAAGGTTCAATTTAATTAAATATTGATTGAGCTGTATTTTCATAACAATAAGGTTACTTTTTGTAAATTTTTGGAATTTCTTTCTCTTTCTGGCCGTCATTGCTTAAAAGCTACACGCTTATGTTTGTAAGCGCGCTTGTGTGCTTGTGTAAATAAACGAACTTTTCAAACGGCTTTTCGTTAAAGCACCCACTTCTAGTTGTAATGGTGTTTGGTCCTTGAAAAGATGATAGTCAAAAGCGACTTTCATGCTTGAGACCGATATTACCAGCCGGTGGTAGCCAGTTGTCTAAAAATCTAAATATATAAGAATCAAAGTCCTGATTGACTGACTGACTGACTGACTGACTGACTGACTGACTGACTGACTGACAGACAACGCACAGCCTAAACCGCTGATCGTAGAGACTTGAAATTTGGAGGGTGGGTTTGTCTTGATGTGTAGAGGTGTACTAAGAAAGGGTTTTTTGAAATTCAACCCCTAAAGGGGTAAAATAAGGGATGAAAGTTTGTATGGAAGTTCGTCATTTTTGAAGTTATAATTATGAAAATTGCTGATTAGGTGACTTTTGAAAAATAAAAAAATATGGGTTTCAGGGTTTTTGAAAATTCGACCCCTAAGGGGGTAAAATAGGGGATAAAAGTTTGTATGGAAGTCCCGTCATTTTTGAAGTTAGAATTACTTAAATTGGTGATTAGGTGTCTTTTCAAAAATAAAAAAGAGTAATTTCAGGGTTTTTGAAAATTCAACCCCTAAGGGGGTAAAATAGGGGAATGAAAGTTTGTGTTTAGATTTCTTTCGTGTTTTTGGAAATTCAACCCCTAAGGGGTGAAATGTGGAGCGAAAGTTTGTATAGGGGTGGTCGAGTTTTGTTATTTTGACGGGAAAGGGGAAAACGGGGTCAAGGGATGTTTTAATAAGTCATCCATATCTCGATATTGGTTATGATTGCTTATTTGAATTGATCAGACTGGGGTTTCCGTATTTTTAATCATTTTGACGAGAAAGGGGAGAGCGGGGTCAGCGCATGTTTAGTCATCCATATCTCAAAATTGGTTATGATTGTTCATTTTAAATAATCAGACTGGGGTTTCAGCGTTTTTAATATTTTGAAGGAAAAGGGGAGAGCGGGGTCAGCGAATGTTTAGTCATCCATATCTCGAGATTGGTTATGATTGTTCATTTTAAATAATCAGACTGGGGTTTCAGCGTTTTTAATATTTTGAAGGAAAAGGGGAGAGCGGGGTCAGCGAATGTTTAGTCATCCATATCTCGAAATTGGTTATGATTGTTCATTTTAAATAATCAAACTGGGGTTTCGGCGTTTTTAATATTTTGAAGGAAAAGGGGAGAGCGGGGTCAGCGAATTTTTAGTCATCCATATCTCGAAATTGGTTATGATTGTTCATTTTAAATAATCAGACTGGGGTTTCAGCGTCTTTAATATTTTGAAGGAAAAGGGGAGAGCGGGGTCAGCGAATGTTTAGTCATCCATATCTCGAAATTGGTTATGATTGTTCATTTTAAATAATCAGACTGGGGTTTCAGCGTTTTTAATATTTTGAAGGAAAAGGGGAGAGCGGGGTCAGCGAATGTTTAGTCATCCATATCTCAAAATTGGTTATGATTGTTAATTTTAAATAATCAGACTGGGGTTTCAGTGTTTTTAATATTTTGAAGGAAAAGGGGAGAGCGGGGTCAGCGAATGTTTAGTCATCCATATCTCGAGATTGGTTATGATTGTTCATTTTAAATAATCAGACTGGGGTTTCAGTGTTTTTAATATTTTGAAGGAAAAGGGGAGAGCGGGGTCAGCGAATGTTTAGTCATCCATATCTCGAGATTGGTTATGATTATTCATTTTAAATAATTGGGGTATAAGCTGAGCTGAATATGGTAGGTACTACTTCAGTTTGATCCCATAAAAAATCATTTCGTAAATCAACACCCAAAAGGGGGAAACTAAAGGTAGAAAAGTACGACAGAAAAATATGTTTGTACCCGATTGACTTGAAACTTAGTATGCATAGGGTAGGTGAGGGAGGAAGGGGAAGACGTAAGGTAGGGGGATGTGGAAGGGGGAGGGGAAAGGGAAATGGAGGGGGAGGAGCAGAAGGAAGAGAGGGGAGGAAAAGGGGTGGAGAAGGGGAGGGGGATTAGGGATTTTGGCTCTATATAACTACCTACCAAAACACGCATTCACCGAATTAGGTACCGTGATAAAGTTTGTATGGCTCCAATAAAAATCATGAAATAGAATTAATTTTATAAAAAAGCAAATACTGACTTAAAAAACCCTGGCGCACTAAAAAGTACTAAAAAGTCTTAAGTCACTTGCCCGGTTTTTTTTTTTATTTTGAAGTCTACGCGGACGAAGTCGCGGGCAAAAGCTAGTAAATACATAAAATAAATATAACGTCACGACTTTTATCCCCATTCGGGTAGTCAGAGGCTTGAGTGGTCATACACCACCACATTGTGGAGGTATTAACCAACTCAAAGCCCACGTTTCACCAGATAGTCAGAACCCAACGTGACAGGTGGTGAACCGTGTCGCCGTGTATACAGGAACTGACTATTACCTAATCCCGAGGGATAGGTAGGTTTCCTCACGATGTTTTCCCTCACCGTCAGCGAACTTTAAATTATGCAGTTGTCTACTTACCAGGTATCTCCTGAAGGCCAGTGTCTACTATCCATAGTCTACTGCACGCGTCTATCCTGGGCCGGTAGACAGACACTAGCTCTTTGCTCTTCTCATAGCTAGGGTATGCCTTAAGAGTTGGTTCCGCTGACGCGTTCAAACTCACGACGTTGAGGGTTGAAATAATTCCTGGAAAATAAAAGATTTTTTAAAGTACGTATCACCTGCTGAATTGGGTCCGTTTGCGGCAAGGGCGCGTCCATAAATTACGTGAGCAAAATCTCACCAAATCTCACGTGGGGGAGAGGGGGGGTCTCGGCAAATCTCACGTATTTTTTTTTACCGCAAGAAACAGTATAAAATTGCATAAAAAACTGTGTTAAATTAAGTAAAACATGTTTTACATCTAGAATATAGCTTTTGAAAAATATTACGTGAGATTTGAGCGGGAGGAAGGGGGTCGAGCAAAATCTCACGAAATCTCAACAAGGGGGGAGGGGGGGGGGTCGAAAAATCTCAAAAATCACCTCACGTAATTTATGTGCTATTTATTTACGCCCCCCAAGCATTTAGCATAATGTTTTTAATATATTTTTTTAATTGATTATTTTGTTGGTGTTGTTAATTTAATGGCTTGTCGCAATAAATATGTTTTTTCTTTCTTCCTTCTTTCTACATTGCTAGCCTTTACTTCAAAACATAGCTTATATCACTCAGGGATAGTGTAGCTTTCTATCAGTAAAAGAATGTTCACAATCGGATCAGTAGTTCCAGAGATAATATACAAAGAATTAACATATTTTTGACTAGAGTTTAGTTTAAGTTTCAATTAACAGATGGCGTTCACATTTTAGTTCAAGTTGTAAATAGCAGATGGCGCTTACCGTATCTCCTCTTAGGTACGGTAATGAACAGTCTATTCCTTGGTTCGTCGACTTCAATTCCCACTGGTATATTACTGTATTGTATGAAGAACTTCTCATAGTCCTCCAACTCTTGTTCGAAGTACACAGAATTCTCACGTCTCTCGTAATTTGAATCCTTCAAGTCTGTAAACGAAAGAGACTGGTTCATAGACTTCGCCAGACTAAGCGCTAACATACACGGACTGCATTGCAGTTTGGTTGCAGTCGACGGCACGCGGCTGCACACGGATAGCATTTTTGCAGTCGCGTGTGTGGCGGCGCTAAGGGTGCGTTTCCTTTGATGCGGAGCTGGGCGGAGCGGGGCGGCGGCGGACTGTGATTGGCCAACTGTGATGGGCCAAGAGCGGAGTGGAGATTTCGGGCACTGTGGTTGGCCAATTTACGGTCCGCTCCGCGTGAGTGGAAACGCACCCTAATTGTATGGTCCCAAACTAAGCAACGCTTGTACTATGGATACCGTACAATGGACTGGGGGCGATCCCAGTGACACCCAGACCAGGGTAATTACGAAAAGGCCGTGTCTGAAATTTGCCTCTGGCGGGAGTCGAACCCATAACCACTCGATGCAGTGAGCCGAGCGGCTAACGCTCGAATCACTACGCCATACGGTCTCAAAGTAAAAATGAATCCTTTGATTTTGAAAAAAAAAACACACTGTATTATTTTATTACACCATTCGATAGTGTGGCTAATAAGGGGGCTCCATAATTTACGTGAGGCATTTAGGGGGAGGGGGTCGAGCAAAATCTCACCAAATCTCACGTGGGTAGAGTGGTGTCTTGGCAAATCTCACGTAATTTTTTTTACCGCAAGAAACAGTATAGATACAGTATTCTCCTCTAGAACATGGCTTTTGAAAAATCTCACGTGAGATTAGAGGGGGAGGGAGGGGGTCGAGCAAAATCCCACGAAATCTCACCAACGGGGGAGGGGGGCTCGAAATATCTCAAAAATCACCTCACGTAATTTATGGATGCCCCCTAAGGAACGAATTCTGGGACCCGACCGCTTAGTCATAATAAGGTAAACGTGTTTTATAAACAAACGAACTGCGTATTATTTAATTAGATGTGTACATATGGCGCGCATGCCTCACCCGAGCACTCATATTATGACATTACGTCTATGCGTTCCGACGTCAAAAGTGAGTGCTCGCGCGAGGCATGCGCCTGATGAAGACGCCGCCATTGAATGTGAATTTCCTTATAAGTTATAAAAACCCAAACGCGTACTTAATAATTAAATACCTAAGGGCCACCGCAGACTTGCTACTTTTAGCATCGGTGATCGGCGATTTTGATGCTGCGTCTCGCTCGTTCGCGCTCGAAGAAACGCGACACAGCATCGATACGTCATAAAATCGCCGCTCGCCGGTGCTAAAAGTAGCAAGTCTGCAGAGGCCCTAAGTGTTATTTTCGAAAAATTGTAGGTAAATAAAAGTAGCCTCACTTAACTCCTTATATACTTTCATAATAATATGCATACTCCTTATATACTTACTTACTTTCATATGCATTAAGTAAAAAGCTGTTATTGTAACATTACAAACACACTTCAATTTTATTTATTTGTATAGATAAAGATAAAATGTAATTAATAAATACTTACATTGAACGCCATTTAATTCAACCGTTAATTGCTTCCAAGAAAACACTTCCTTCATTACATTAAAGTTATTTCTAGTCAAAAACTGTTGGCACTCACATTTGAGTATCAAAAAACTAATACACATAAGCTTAAGGAACATTTTTAAGATGATTAAGACTAAAGGTACTTAAGTTACGTAGTGATAGCTTGAATGTTATTGGTAAACTAACGAAACGAGTTTATTATAAATATTATAATGTGTATGATAATAGGGATGTGACCGTGTCGTTCGTTCGCGAAAAATCGAGAAATTCTCACGAAATATTACAATTATAATGCGATTTGTTCAGTAAGTATAACTGCTTATGGCTAAGACAATTTTTAATCCATGAGTTGCAACTAAAGATTGCAGCTGCACGCCACGATGTTGGGTGCCACGTGACTAAGTGGATGTCAGGCAGTTACCTTGCATCGTACGCAACTTACCACGCTTATTTCGGCAACGTGCATGCAAGGTAACTGCCTGACAGCCACTTAGTCACGCACAACCCAGCGTCAGAACTCCATGCACGACATAATGATGAGCTAGTAACGTTAAAAGAATTTCATAATTTCTGGATGAGTTTTAATGAAAATTGACCGTTCGTTGTATTCATGCTAGAACCACGTTGACATACCTCTCTTCGCCATTTTATATTACAATTGTTGATGTACTATTTTTAGCAGCTATGGTATCTTTTAACATGTCATACTAAACTTGTGCTCAGCGCACCACTACGTGCAGCGAAACACGTATCCGTTTTCGCACTCGCAATTCAAGAATTAAGGGGCTATGCACACGGGCAACTTTTGCGGCAACTGGCTACTCGCAACTAGCTGTTTTCATATAAAACAATTGCGGCAACCGCGGCAACTGTTGCTGCAACTGGCAATTGTTGACCGCAACTGCCAAAAAACTATAAAAAGTTGATAGTTTCGGCGATAGTTTCGGTTGAAAGTTGCTCCGTGTGCATAGCCACTTACTTATAGAATACATAAAAAGGCATTGTTCACTGCACGATGAGTATTGGCAATACCGACATGATTTCAACATTATTTGCCGCTAACAACTGAGTCATACTATGTCCATGGACTTCGTTTAGAAAGACAAACAATTTTGGACGTCGCATCTCTCTTTTCTTAGGGCCTCCGCGGACTTGCTACTTTTAGCATCGGCGATCGGCGATTTTGATGCTGCGTCTCGCTCGTTCGCGCTCGAAGAAATGCGACGCAGCATCAAAACAATTGCAAAATCGCCGGTCGCCGAAGCTAAAAGTAGCAAGTCTGCGGAGGCCCTAAGTTACGAAATAACTGATAATAATGATTACAATATTTAGTGTCGATTTTATTTCGCATTCAATAACTTTCCTTGTTAAGCACATCACTATTACTAAAGGTCGATGTTTGTTCGATATGCACCGATGACCGGTTGAAGAAACGTGTTTTATAACTTCAGAGAACTGATATACTTAGATGGGGGGTAGGTAGAAACGGGGCGTCCATAAATTACGTGAGGTGATTTTTTGACCCCCCCCTCCCCCCTCGGTGAGATTTCGTGAGATTTTGCTCGACACCCTCCCTCCCCCTCTAATATCACGTGAGATTTTTCAAAAGCTATATTCTAGAGGAGAAAGATGTTTTACTTAATTTAACAAAGAAAAAGTTAAGACGATACAAGAAAAAAATGAATTTTAGTTTCGGGGTGTGGCTGGCGTCGCGTGAGCTGCCGAAGGATATATCCCTCTCGCTTAGCTAGGACAGAACAGCTATGGAGTAGACTATAGTATAGTTATTTTTTGAAGGAACAATATTGTTTAATTCGTACAATTAAAATAATATGTCCCAGTGCAACTTTTAAAATAGATGAAATTGATGAAAATATTCAAATATATTTTTTTCGTTTTATATGGGATTTTTATGTCGAGTGTATTTGAAAAAAATAATTTAATTTCTATGTTGTTTTTATTGCTGAAGACAAAGTAAGTCAAAAGAAGACAAACGATACCTACAATATGCTGATAGATACGTATAACAATACTTCGATCGTATAATAGCCTATAACCAGCGGACGATCCAGACGCGTCCAACGATATCTCATTAGTCAAATTATTATGATATAAAAATAGTTTGGACGTTATACGGGAGCAGATGAACATACATACATATCGGTCAAAATCATAACCCTCCGCCCACCGTAGTCGGGTAAAAATGTACATACTCTGACTCTGACTGCCGGATATGAGTATCTTTTTCATGTTTCGTAGGCAAAGGAATACTTTGGTACTTAACTTCGATGCCGATCATGAAGTCATCAGCGGTGTCATAATATTTATTTTTACCATATTTAATTTATTTTTTAATTTAATTTTCAGTTTTTATTAATTTTATTGATTTAACCATGCATTTATTTTTTGTTTATCTTTTTATCTTTATTTTTTTATCTATCAAAATCACCCTTAGACTGGTTACCGCCACAGGTGACAAGAGGGCTGGCTCTTTCCTTGCTCAAAAAATTCGCATGACAACAGGAACAGCTTGAATACAGGGAGGACATGCAGCCAGTATCCCACGCGGACGGTATTTGTTTAATTAGGGGTAGGTTTTTATTTTATTGTATTTTATTTTAATTTATGTTATATTATATTGTATTTTAATGATAAAACATGAAAAATTAAAAAAAATCACTAAAAAGCCTGAAATAATATTTCTATTACCTACCACCTCTGCCTACCCCTTCGGGAAAACCGGACGTGATGGTGTGTTATCGAGTATTTGGGGTAGGTGCCAATCTATCTTCTTACTTTTATAGTAGGTAGACTTGGCATACCAAGATTGGCACCGACTCCAAATACTCGATAACACACCATCACGTCCGGTTTTCCCGAAGGGGTAGGCAGAGGTGGTAGGTAATAGAAATATTATTTCAGGCTTTTTTTTTAGTGATCCAGGTTTTTTTGAAGTCGGTTTGTTTTTTTTTATAAAAATAATTTTATTTCACGATTTTTAGTGGCGCCATACCAATGAACATTTTGGCATTTTGAACCATATGAAGTAAGCCCAACAAAAGGTAACTGCTGTAAATCTTTGAGAAATTCCCTCGACTGTCTATGGTCTCCATCATTAGACCTGTAATGGCACTTATAACCCATATGGGTGTAAAGTTCTCTCCAATACAAATTAATCAAGCCCAAACACCAGGTAATTGTTGTAAATCGTTGAGGAGTTCCCTCGACTGTCTTTCGGCTCCATCATCAGATCGACTCCAGACCTTCATAAAATAGTAGTGCTTTAAAATACTTAATGAAAAAAATTACAAACGCACTAGTCGCTCCTACGATTTTCGAAGGTTCCCCTCGATTTCTCTGGGATGCCATCATCAGATCCTGGTTTCCTTATCATGGTACCACCGCTGGGATATCTCCTTACCAACAAAAAAAGAATCATCAAAATCGGTTCATAAACAACGAAGTTATCCGCGAACACACATAAAAAAAAAAAATATACGGTCGAATTGAGAAACCTCCTCCTTTTTGAAGTCGGTTTAAAAATAAATATATTTTTTTTTTAAATTTAATTTTACTTTTATTTATTGTTTTATATTTATTGTGAAATTATAATAATTTTAATAATCAATATTGGACTATGTCTGAAACAAAAACATTGAATTGAATAATTTATTAAAAAATACAAAAATTATCACATTAACTCGTTAAATCACGGTTTACACCCGCTAGAACAAAAAAGATCCTAACATTTAGGTAGGACCTGAGGGTTGGCCAGTTAATTACTTAAAATACACTATATTTATTTCAAGAAAACATTCATAAGATCTGAAGGCGTCGGACTCGCACATAAAGGGTTCCGTACCACCGTAGAATAAACACATCAAAAATATCAAGTTTGAGACTTGATATTTATTTTTAAATGTTATTATATTTTTAGTATTTGTTCTGCACCGGCAACAGAAATACACATTCAGTGAAAATTTCAACTCTCTACCTGTTACGGTTCGTGAGATACAGCCCGCGCTGACAGACGGACAGACAGACAGACGGACAGCGTAGGCCTAGTAATAGGGTCCCGTTAGCACCCTTTGGAACCCTAAAAAGTAGCCTATGTTCTCCGCCAAGACCCAGTCTATCTCCATACCAAAATTCATCAACATTGGTTCAGCGGTTTAGCCGTGAAAAGGTAACAGACAGAGTTACTTTCGTTTATAATATAATAGATTGAATAGGACGGACAAACATTTTCCTATCCATATCTGTAATGTTATTTTTTACGATAATTTATTGATGTATGATATATTTATTACTTGCCCATCCATACCTACAACAAACGCAATAAAGCGACTCCATTGTTTTGACAAGCAATGTATTCCCACTGTCGGCCCAAGACCATGCTGCAAGTATATAACAGTAAGCGAAATAGGGAGTTTTTACAGAAATGACACGAATAACTATGAAATGACAAGAGATGACACAAAATGACAAGAGATGACACAAAATGACAAGAGATGAAAAGAAATTACACAAGACAAGGAAAAGCAAACGAAAATCACGCTGCAGTGCAGGTCATAGGTTCGATTCCTGCCCAGGACATGCAGTTGTGTGCATGAACATGTCCGCATGTCCCGAGTCTAGGTGTAATTAAGTGTATATTTCGTTTGTATTTACAAACAAAAAGTAGTATATGTAGTAATATCAGTTATCTGGTTTCCATAGTACAAGCTCTGCTTAGTTTGGGATCAGGTAGTCATGTGTAAAAGAATTTCCAAGGATATTTATTTATTTATCATAGGCGTCGGCGGACTGTAAATACTGTACTGTACCTGTAATGTGGCACGACCGTAATATTTTTTAAAAAATCCTTCACAGGTCCGACGTCGAACAAGTCCGAGCGGACACTGACAATACAAAGTTAGAGAGAGACATGGTTAGTTCAAGTACTTAAAATGTGAGATGGCGATATTGTGCGCGCGCTCGGAAATAAACAACGTAAGCGCCAAACCACATTTTCTTGAATTAAAAAAAAACTACTTCATGAATTAAAATATGGTTGAAGGGTAGTTTAGATATCATTATTTGCTATGTTTTAGAAATAATTTCGTGATCTAAATCGTAAAAACATCGTGGTAGCAAGGAAAATTGTAAATAATTAGAGCTCATTTCATAAAAATTTTTTATCGAGAAAATTTCGTCAAATCGTGATTTGGATTTAAAGATACTCAAGATAATATAGTCAAAAATCATACATCTAAATATAAGATTCCTAGTCCACATACTTACTTAAAGAAAAAGTAGAATAGAAAATCAACCAAATTTCGAACCCTCGTCTTAAAGTAAAAGTTAAAGTTTAGTTAAAACGCAAAAAAAATACTCAGTTTTCTTGCAATTTTACACTGTTTGTTGCGGTAAATGTACATGAGATTTTGCTCGACCCCTCCCCCCCATAAATGCCTCACGTAATTTATGGACGCCCCCAAAGGCAATGCTTTGTTAGGGTTCCGTATCCAAAGGGTGCCAACGGGACCCTACTACTCTGTGCTATTAGGTACTAAGCCTACGCTGCTGTCCGTCTGTCCGTCTGTCAGCGGGCTGTATCTCACGAGCCGTAATAGGTAGAGAGTTTAAATTGTCACAGAATGTGTACCTATTTCTGTTGCGGCTACAACAACAAATACTAAAAATAAAATTTAAAAAAGCGACTGTAGCCTAGGGGCGAACACGTTGGGCTAGCAATCAGAAGGTCCCAGGTTCTATCCCCGGTGGGGCATGCACCAATGGATGAATTTTCATCTATGTGCATAATTTTGCAGTTCGCTTACGGTGAGGGAAAACATCGTGAGGAAACCTACCTATCCCTCGGGATTAGGTAATAGTCAGTTCCTGTATACACGGCGACACGGTTCACCACCTGTCACGTTGGGTTCTGACTATCTGGTGAAACGTGGTCTTTGCATTGACTTAACACCTCCACAATGTGGTGGTGTATGGCCACTCAAGCTTCTGACTACCCCCGAATGGGGATAAAAGTCGTGACGTTATATTTATTTTATTTATATTTTATTTAAAATAAAGGGTTTATTAAATTTAAAAATTCTACGGTGGTACGGAACCCTCTATGTGCGAGTCCGAAACACTTGGCCGGGTTTTTTCCTGCATTCGAAGTAATTAACCGGTGGTAGTTGCCTGGTAGATATCATCGTGTAAGGACAATTATCGGATAGTAAAAATCATTTTTAATTTTTTTTGGTTGTCGGATCGGATTAAAAAACCGTCAAGTGCGTGTCGGACTCGCACATAAAGGGTTCCGTACCACCGTAGAATAAAAACGTCAAAAATATCAAGTTTTATTATTTTTAGTATTTGTTATTGTAGCGGCAACAGAAATACACATTCTGTGAAAATTTCAATTCTCTACCTATTATGGTCGTGAGATACATCTAGCTGACAGACAGACAGACAGACAGACAGACAGACAGACGGACAGCGGAGTCTTAGTAATAGGGTCCCGTTGGCACCCTTTGGGTACGGAGCCCTAAAAATACCTACAATAAAAACCGGCCAAGTGCGAGTCGGACTCGCACATAAAGGGTTCCGTACCACCGTATAAGTTTTATTTGATTTTTAGTATTTATTGGTGGTAAAGTCAAGCTGTAGCCAGTTGACTGCAGCTCATATACGGACTGGCTCGACCGGGGTAGTACCACCCACTCACAGAAGATCAAAGTCGAAGTCAAACGTTTTTTATTCATGTAAGCTCAATAAAGCATTTATAAATAGTCAAGAAGAAACAATATTTTAGCGCTATCGTATAATGTAGATCGGCGTAAGGCAGCTATTACAGCTGCGTTTCGTATGATGAGTGAGAGAGCCGAAAGCCCCCCTCTCCCCCTCCCTCTATCCCTTCGGTATTGCAAGCATCTATAGGCTACGGTAACTGCTTAACATCAGGCGGGCCGTACGCTTTTTGCCACCGCAGTCCTATAAGAAAAACACATCCTGTGAACATTTCAACGCTCTCCCTATTACGGTTCGCGAGATATAGCCCGCTGACAGACGGAGGCTTAGTAATATGGTTTCGTTGGTACCCTTGGATACGGAACCCTAAAGAGTGAGGATCTTCGTTCTTGATGCAACCAACCGCAACTGTTTTTTTTAACTGTCTTATACGAATACTCGTACGCAACTCTATTGTGAGCTAGAGCCAAGGTAGAGCAGGTAGTACCACCCTCTCACAGAGGATCGGCGTAAAGTAGCTATTTGAGCTGCGTTTAGGATATGAACATTCGTAATATGTCCCAATCTGGGTCACTGTGATCGCTCCCAGACCATTATACAGGGTTATTGGTAAAACACTAACAACCTATGACTTTTTACAAAACAACAAAAAATTAACAAAAAATCACTTTCTAAAAATTACGAAAAAATATTTTTTTTCACATCTAGAGTAAAGCTACGGTACGTAGTTGTATTCCACTTTGCCCTAAAGTACCTTAACGTACCACGACTATTCTCTGGATAAGCATATTTTCTTGTTTCATACATTTTAGAAAGTGATTTTTTGTTAATTTTTTTTTTGTTTTGTAAAAATTCATAGAACTAACGTTGTTGTTTTTGATGTCGGTAATACGCCCATGCAAGGTTAGCCATACAGCGTTGCTTCGTTTGGGACCATACCAGTCGGTAGGAGTTTGTTATTGTTGAAATAAAACAAGGAATAATATTGTATTAGTAATTTATTGTATTTTTTTTATATATAATCATGTTATAGTGAGTATTAAAATATATCAAATAATCAGTATTTGGCACCGGCTTGTGACTGCTGTTTGAAGATCTGTAACAAGAAATATCTATTAAAAAAAAACATACAGTCGAATTGAGAACCTCCTCCTTTTTAAATATAAATAAAATAAAAAATATAACGTCACGACTTTTATCCCCATTCGGGGGTAGTCAGAGGCTTGAGTGGCCACACACCACCACATTGTGGAGGTATTAAGTCAACTCAAAGCCCACGTTTCACCAGATAGCTCTCCTTTTTGAAGTCGGTAAAAATAGCTCTAGCTATAATAGGTAACGGTAGTCAGTAGTCTCTGCCTACCCCCGCGGGATACAGGCGTGAGTGTATGTATGTAGTATTGATGAGGAAGTTACCTTCAAACGATCCTGGAGTGGGACATGCCGACGTCACGCCAGGTGGCGAAGTACTGCTTGAAGATTGCTGGCTCGGAGCCCTGGAGCACCCGCGTCACTTGCACCTGGGGGGAAGGGGAGGGGGATTAGTGTACACATACTAATCCACCAAGCCAACTAGGCGTTCGGGTGGAATGCGGCTTCCCGCCCGCACACCTCCCGCACACCGCCACCGCCGCAAGGTGCGGCTGACGTCACATTTGACAGGCGCCTAGTTGGCTTGGTGGACTAGTATAGGTATATCGCCAGACAAACACAACAACTGTATGGCCCCAAACTAAGCAACGCTTGTACCATGGGTACCGTACAATGGTCTGGGGGCGATCCCAGTGACACCCAGACCAGGGCAAGTTACGAAAAGGCCGTTTCCGAATTTTGCCGGGCAGGAATCGAACCCGCAACCACGCGATGCAGTGCGCCAAGCGGTCGTCACTATTTAGTTCAGAGATTATAGTAAAGATACATAGGTAATCTAACTGGTCATCTAACTGGTCATCTAACCGGTCATCTAACTGGTAATCTAACTGGTAATCTAACTGGTAATCTAACTGGTAATCTAACTGGTAATCTAACTGGTAATCTAACTGGTAATCTAACTGGTAATCTAACTGGTAATCTAACTGGTAATCTAACTGGTAATCTAACTGGTAATCTAACTGGTAATCTAACTGGTAATCTAACTGGTAATCTAACTGGTAATCTAACTGGTAATCTAACTGGTAATCTAACTGGTAAGGTAACTAAACTATAAATACTTACCCAAGATGGGTAGTTCTTGGCGGTAAATAATTGTTGGGCTTTGGTCATAGCTTCAGTCTTTTCCTGAAAAAGAAAGCTTAATAAGTGACTTTTTGTGATAGGTCGGGAATCGAACCCAGTATTAACCGGACTTACCCTTTCAGTGGACTGCTTTCCGGTCCACACGTAGATGCCGCCGCTTACTGTGTCTAAGATGTAGGCGTCCTGTCAATAAAAATAAAATATTAGTGACAGAATGACAAAATAAAATAAGGTGACAAAAAATAAATTAAGACAAAAACGATGTAACAAAAAACATTTGTGACGAATACTATGTGACAAAAAATAATTGTGATGACAACTACGAGCAAATACCTAAATCATTTTGACAAATTAAGAAGCCGGGAATAATTTGAGAAAAAATAATGAGGTACTTAAGTGATATCAATGTTGCTACTTAAATAGAAAAAAGAGCGCGATTAAGTAACTAATGTCAAGGTAATAACAAAATTACAAACATAATTATGGCACAAAAATAAACTTAAAATAATTGAGTGGGAAAAAAATAATGTGAAATTCATTATAGCAGAAACTTTTCAAATAAGACTTCATACCAGTAGCGACATCTATACGCGAATAGCACTAACTAGTAATAGTCTCACTCAATATCGCTAGATGTCGCTACATGTATGATTGCAGTACCAAAAAGGAAGAAATGATGTAATGAGTATTTACCTGTGGTTTCAGCTGTTCCTGTCTGAAGGGCTTGGTCAATGGAGTGACTTTCAATTGGCCAGTGGCATCGGACACTTCCGAGAGGACAATAGAACTCTCCTCTGATCTCTCGAATGCCTGAAACAATAAAATTCAGTTAGACATTTCATTTGACGTACAATATAACATTATCACAGAGTAAAGACTAAAGAAAGAGGTGCCCTTATTAGTTATATGTATGAAAAAAAAACGTGGTCATTGTTTTTTCATTTTCATTGTTCTATCTACCGGTAAATAGTTGAACTACTCGCTTCGTTTTATGTCGATGTTAGTACTAGGCCGACCACTCGGCCGAGTTGCTTAGGGCCAGTCCCCTTACCGCCCCTTAGTAATTGGTCCATGAACATTATCTACTCAATGACTTTTAATTATATTCATGGACGTGTTACCTTCATACTAAATGTGGCCTGATCGGTAAACGATCGGAGGTTAAGCAACACTCGGCAAGGTCACGCAGAGATGGGTGACCATTTAGTGACATTTGAACTGAGCGTCTCTGTGCTTCAGAGGGCACGTAAAAGTCGGTCCCGGTTGTTGTCATCTAGGCAGCAGTCGTTAAGCCTTGTCAGAGGCCGCCCGGCTTGAACAACTCTGACACCAGGTACCAGGGAACCATACGATAAGAAGAAGAAGGAGATCAAGTATACCTGGTCATCGCCTCCAGCTGTCGCCTCAGGTACCAGACCCTTGCTGCCGGAGCCCAGGGCTGTGAAGAACTTCTCTACGTCCACGTCGCTTGAGTACTGGTCTGGAAGTTTTTTTGTATGTTACTAAGAAGGCAAACTAGCTTACGGCCTGCCTGAAGTTAAACAGTTACCGTTACCTAGATGCTTGCAATACCAATGTGGGGTAGGACAGAGGGGGAGGGGGGGCTTCCGGCTCTCTCACTTATCGAAAGAAACGCAGCTGTAATAGCTACTTTACGCCGATCTTCTGTGAGAGGGTGGTACTAACCCGGTCGAACCAGGCCATAAGTACCTATATGAGCCGCAGACATTTTTACAGCTTGGGTCTACCACCAATAAATTGTATTAAGTTGGAGAACATGAGCTCCAAGGCTTTGGCCTAAACGTCCGCTTGGTGCAGTTGTTCGAGCGTAGGCCGCTCAGCTCACTGCATCGGGTGATTGCGGGTTCAATTCTCGGCAGAGGCAAATTTAGGAAACGGCCTTTTCGTCATTTGCCCTTGTCTGTGTGTCACCGAGATCGCTTTGCTTAATTTGGGACCATACAAAAAAACAAAACTTAATAAATAAATGTTTAATAAACTGAATAATGAATTCAACTTAGATCTCTTTCAGTTTCTCAGTTGACGAAACCGCATTTGAGAACATTATTAAACAAACAGTTATTTTCTTCTCACCCCATTCCATTCCATTGACTTTGCCTACATAGATATCTAATTAACTATTTTTGTATGTTATTGTTTTGTTTATATATTTTATCTTGTGAATTATTTGAACTTTTCTTGTGAACTTTTGAATCATATTCTAACTTACTAACTCTTTCTGCAAAAACAGAAGGCTTATTATGTAATTTGTATAACTGTTACCACCACTGAACATAAAAGCTGTTGTTTTTCCTAGCTATAAATAAATAAATACAGTTGATGTTTGTCTAAAAAGGTTTTTGATGAATCGGTTGGCCCATTTTTCTTACTTAGTCTACTCACCAACGATATCAACGGTGGCTCTGCCATTATGGTCCTGGTCGCGGACCTGGTTCGCGAAGGAGATGGCCTTCAGTTTCTCCACGTTCTTGGCACTGTCCCCTACGAAGACGTACACGTTGTGCCCCACGTCCAGCACGAACACATCACCTTTGTTCATCGAGGAGATCAGAGGGTCCACCTGGGAAAAGGAGAGTTAAGTTCACCAGAGGCGCTCATAGCAATCACTGATCGGTAAACGATTGGAGGTTAAGCAACGCTTGGCGAGGTCAGTCAAATATAGATCATTGAGCATTTGAACTGAGCATCTCCGCCACAGAGTAAAGACCATGAACCTAATACTAAAGGACTGGGTCTAAGCAGCTAAGCCGCGTTGCTTAAACATCGTACAACTAGGCCGGTGACGTCATCACAGTAGGCGTGGCTTAAGTCAGTGTGCTGTTGGCGTTCGTCCTGTGCAGACGTCTTGCCAACGTTCGCATCCCAAATATAATTATATTCGACACTAGATGGCGTCCCTTTGTACGTAATTTTTCATGATCATACACTTAGTGACATCTAGTGCAAATAATTAAACTACGTACTAACATCGACATAAAACGAAGCGAGTAGTTCAGCTATTTCCCGGTAGATAGATGCCACGCATTTCTTAACCCCCACCACCCGCGCCATCCCGTGCAAATTACCACGCGTTGTTTAATAGAGAAATCTAATAAGGGCACCTCTTTCTTAAGTCTTTACTCTATGGTAAAGACTAAAGAAAGAGGTGTCCTTATTAGATATATGTATGAAAAAAAACGTGGTCATTGTTTTTTCATTTTCATTGTTCTATCTACCGGTAAATCGTTGAACTACTCGCTTCGGTTTATGTCGATGTTAGTACTAGGCCGACCACTCGGCCGAGTTGCTTAGGGCCAGTCCCCTTAGTAATTGGTCCATGATCTCCGCACTTCGAAGGGCGCGTAAAAAGTCAGTCCCAGTTGTTGTCATGTAGGCAGCAGTCGTTACACCTTATTAGATGCCTTCGGGCGGCTTGAACAACTCTGACACCAGGTTAGCCACTATACGATAAGAAGAAGTTGGCCATTCGTTGACGGGGTTCCTCTAGACAACCATTCCTTATAACCTGGGGGCTTACCACGACCTCTTATCGCGATTCAATTGTAGGAACGTTTAAACGTTTCAGAGACTTTTTGTGCAATGACGTACCTTATTGTCATGACAATAAGAAACGTCATTAAAACGTCGTTAAAACGTTCCTATAATTGAATCGCAATAAGAGCTTGTGGTAAGCCCCCTGGTCTGAGAATTAGTAGGCTGAAGTGGCAGTGGGCGGGGCACATAGCCCGAAGAACTGATGGCCGATGAGGCAGGAAAGTTCTTGAGTAGCGACCACGTACCGGAAGACGCAGACAAGATGGACCAACGACCTAGTGAAGGTCGTGAGAAACTGCTGGATGCGAGCAGTATAGGACTGGTCGTTGTGGGAAACCTTGGGGGAGGCCTATGTCCAACAGTGGACGTCTGGACTCTTGTCTTGTCTTGACCAAGCCAGCAGTAAAGTTATATCTTGAAACTACCTTCAAGTTAATGTTGCCGAGCAAAGATTACATTTTTTATAGGACTGCGGTGGCAAAAAAGCGTACGGCCCGCCTGATCTTAAGCAGTTACCATAGGCTATAGATATTTACAATACCAAAGGCATTGCTCGCGCATTGCCGGCCTGAAGGGGAGTGGGGGTGGGGGGGTGGGCTTTCGGCTCTCTCACTCATCGTACGAAACGCAGCTGTAATAGCTGCTTTACGCCGATCTTCTGTGAGTGGGTGGTACTACCCCGGTCGAGCCAGCCCGTTTATGAGCTGCAGTCAATTGGCTACAGCTTGGCTCTACCCCCTTAAAATATAATAATACTTAAATGGTGTTCAAGTAATAATAGTCTTAACGGTACAACAGCTTAGTTTCGTCTTTTTAATATTTATAGTAACAGCTCATTGCTATACGTCTGTCCCTGGTAACATCTAAGGTTTATAATCATAATAGTAATATGACCATCTACCACAGACCTGTCTCACGCGAATATTCCTCTTGCCTTTGACTTGGAACAGCCGTTTTTCGGCGCCAGGGTTGGTGACGACGTGGTTGAAGCCGGAGGCGTGACCACCGGACAGGTATTGAAGAGCTGGAAGGAAGAAATAAATATCTTAACACATCAACTGCTTACATCGTGAGGAAACCTACCTATCCCTCGGGATTAGGTAATAGTCAGTTCCTGTATACACGGCGACAAGGTTCACCACCTGTCACGTTGGGTTCTGACTATCTGGTGAAACGTGGGCTTTGAGTTGGTTAATACCTCCACAATGTGGTGGTGTATGGCCACTCAAGCCTCTGACTACCCCCGAATGGGGATATAAGTCGTGACGTTATATATTTATTTTATTTATCAACTGCATGGACCCAAACTAAACTCTTCTAGGCACTTTTTCTGGAAAACATCTCCTTTTTTATGTCACTAAGGAGGAAAAACGTACGGCCCGCCTGGTGTTAAGCAGTATCCGAAGTCTTAAGATACTTGCAATACCAAAGTCATCGCTTACACGTCGCCGACCTAAGGGGGAGTCCATAAATTACGTGAGGTGATTTTTGAGATTATTCGACCCCCCCCTCCCCCCTTGGTGAGATTTCGTGAGATTTGGTTCGACCCCCTCCCTCCCCCTCTCTAATCTCACGTGAGATTTTTCAAAAGCTATATTCTAGAGGAGAAACATGTTTTACTTAATTGAACCCAGTTTTAGTGCAATTTTACACTGTTTCTCGCGGTAAAAAAATATTACGTGAGATTTGCCGAGACCCCCCTCTCCCCCACGTGAGATTTGGTGAGATTTTGCTCGACCCCCTCCCCGCTTAAATGCCTCACGTAATTTATGGACGCCCCCTAAATGGGAGTGGGACAGGGGAAGGGGAGTCGGACTTCCGGCTCTTCATCGTACGAAACGCAGCTGTAAGAACTACTTTACGACGATCTTTTATGAGTGGTTGGTACTACCCCAAGCGAGCCAGCTCCGTATATGAGCTGCAGTTAATAAGCTATAGCTTACTATCACTAATAATCAACTAATCCTTGTTAAAGTTCCTTCCGCGAGCTAATTCTGTCGCTCCATTTGCAATTGATTAATGATCAATTATCGTCCTGTCTGAGTCAACGAAGCAATAGTCATAATTGCTTGGAAATGCTTCCATAATTGATCTGTTTACGGCCAGTTGGTTTAAAACTAGTTTCCGACCTCGATTCTGAACTTTAAAGTGTTATTAGCGTGTTTTTGCTATTGGCCAAGGTTACTACACACAAATATGACTCAGATTGATTACTCAGATTATTTTAGGAATATCAAAAAACCAATTCGAAACAAACCTTGCTAGATATCCTGTAACGACTAACTCATTTCAGCCACGTGTGTACAATGTCAAATTTTGTATTGAAAAAAAATGTATCCCCGTTCGGGGGTAGTCAGAGGCTTGAGTGGCCATACACCTCCACATTGTGGAGGTATTAAGCAACTCAAAGCTCACGTTTCACCAGATAGTCAGAACCCAACGTGACAGGTGGTGAACCTTGTCGCCGTGTATACAGGAACTGACTATTGAAATTGTATTGTATTGAAATTTTGTGAAATACTTTACGCCGAGATTCTGTGAGAGAGGGTGATACTACCCCGGATAATCCAGCTGCAATCTTATCTTACTTTTTTTGAAGGTGGTAAAGCCAATGAACTCACAGAAGATCGGCTTAAATTAGCTAATTTAGCAGCGTTGCGTACGATGTCGAAAGTCAGGGTTCATAGCCAGCTGCAAACACTGATCAATAAACGATCGGAGATTAAGCAACGCTTGGCAAGGTCAGTCAGAGATGGATGACCATTTAGTGGCATTTGAACTGAGCATCTCCGTGCTTAAAGGCACGTAACAATTTGGTCCCGGTTATTGTCATCAAGGCAGCAGTCGTTAAGATTCAGAGGCCTTCGGCGGCTTGAACAACTCTGACACCAGGTACCAGGGAACCATACGATAAGAAGAGTAGTGTTACCTGACGGGAAGTATCCAAGGAACTGCTGGCTCTCGTGGCCTAGCGTCTCTCTGTGCTGGATGGCGGCGCCGTCGAACTTGTCATCCAAGCCCACTGTCAGTATGGCGGCGGCGCCAGACTCGTCTTGTGTGGACTCGCTGCCGATCCAGTAGTGGATGTCCCAGGAGAGTTTGTTCTTTTTGTCCGCTGTGGTCTGAGAACACAACATGGGACTATAAGACTATGGGACTATGGAACATAGGGATTCATTTTGGAATGAGCTGCTTGAGTGACGTAGGTACTACTGCCATCTATTGACATGTAAATCAAACTCTTAACTGAAATAATTGAATGTTCTAAGTTATAGGGCCACACATTTCAAAAGCGGTGGCAATTTTGAGTTATCCCTCTATAACTCACCTTCAATACGATGTAAGAATCGCCTTTGTAGAATTTACCGAAGTCGTTACGAGCGACTGCCACTGGGTTGAAGTTCTGTAAAACAATGTATTATTTACCAACGATTACTTACAAGCTATTAGTTTATTAAAAGACATACAATATATGAGTAAAACAGCAATTATTACAGTTCTAACAAAAGTTTTAGTCATAATACCAAAAATATATCATTATGTTTTAATTACATATCAAATTTTTTGTTTGATCTTCAATATGTAAAAAACCGGCCAAGTGCGTGTCAGACTCGCACATAAAGGGTTCCGTACCACCGTAGATTTTTTATTTTTTTTGTTTTTGTTGTTGGTAGCGGTAACAGAAATACACATTCAAATTTCAACTCTCTACCTATTACGGTTCGTGAGATATAGCCCGCTGACAGACGCACAGACAGACGGACAGCGTAGGCTTATTAATAGGGTCCCGTTGGCACCCTTTGGGTACGGAACGGAACCTTTAAAAAAGGCTGTGAAAAAACCAACTTTATTTCGTCAATCGTTATTTCATCAATAGATGTCGCTGTGTCATTAGTTCCGCTACTCGACAACAGATGTCGCTACTCACCTCGATCCTCCACACTTCGACGCCGGCTTGACGACCCGCGTTCGCGAACGCCGTGTGTACCCGCGCTTTACTCCGGGCATCCTGTGACAAAACAAATAATAGACGTGTGTCGTTACATTATTTTCACGAAACGTAACGTAACCGGTTACGTCAAAGTTGTCACTGGTTATTTAATAGGTGATTTTTGTAACTGGTTATTTTTGTAACCCTAGTTTTCGTCACTACTAGCTTCTTGTATACAAAAACACAAACATTGTTATTGGTTACTTTTAGATGTCTATGGGTGACCGGTGACCACAGAGTAAAGACTAAAGAAAGAGGTGCCCTTATTAGATATTTGTATGAAACAAAACGTGGTCATTGTTTTTTCATTTTCATTTTACTATTTACCGGTAAATAGTTGAACTACTCGCTTCGTTTTATGTCGATGTTAGTACTAGGCCGACCACTCGGCCGACTTGCTTAGGGCCAGTCCCCTTAGTAACTGGTCCACGCCGGTGACATAATACCTATGATGTAGTTCGGGCTACAGCTAAATAACCTGTTACAAAAATCACCAGTTACTCGCTCGTCGCGCAAACAGTGATTCGGTGAATTAGCTCGTAACCAGTTAATGTAACCGGTGACGTGAAATAACGCTCACGCCTAATGCCTAATTGATATATTCTTATTTGTGTAGGCCTGAGATACTCTTTTATTACAAACTAGCTTTTGCCCGCGACTTCGTCCGCGCAGAATTTAAATTTAAAAATATCGGATCCCGGATCCCATTTCCCGGATTTCGTATCCCAGATCTCGTTTCCCGGGTCCCGTATCCTGGATCTCGTTGCCCGAATCCTGGATCCCGTTTTCCGGATCCCGTATCCCGGATCCTGGATCCCGTATATCACGGATCCCGTATCCCATATCCCGGATTTCGTATACCGGATCTCGTTGCCCAGATCCTGGATCCCGTTTTCCGGATCCTGGATCCTGGATCCCGTTTTCCGGATCCCGGATCCCGTATCCCGGACCCCGTGTCCCGGATCCCGTATCCCGGACCCCATGTCCCGGATCCCGTATCCCAGATTCTGTATGCTAAATCCCGGATGCCGTATCCAAGATATCACGGATCCCGTAACTCGTATCCCATATCCCGAATCTCGTTTCCCGGGTCCCGTATCCTGGAGCTCGTTGCCCGGATCCTGGATACGGTTTTCCGGATCCCGTATCCCGGATCCCGTTTTCCGGATCCCGGACCCCGTATCCCGTTTCTCAGATTCTGTTCGCCAAATCCCCTATATCGTGAATCCCGTATCAAATATCCTTAATTTCATATCCCGGATCTTGTTTGCCGGGTCCCGTATCCCGGATCTTGTTCCCCGGATCCCAGATTCCGTGTTCCGGATCCCGGATGCCGTATCCCGGATATCACGGGTCCCGATATCCCAGATTTCATACCCCGGATCTCGTTTCCCGGGTCCCGTATCCCGGATCTCATTTTCTTAATCGTGGATCCCGTTTCCCAGATCCCAGCTTCCGTTTGCCGGAGCCTTATCCCGTTTCCTGGATCCCAGATCCCGTATCCCGGATATCGGATCCCGTATCTCGGATATCCCGCATCCCGTGTCGTGTTAGCCCGTAAAAGTCCCGTCAAAATCGGTCCAGCCGTTTCAGAGATTAGCCCGAATCGGTACCGCCATACAAACTTTCATTCCCTATTTTCACCCTCAGGGGATGAATTTTCCAAAACGCTTAAATTAATCTTTTTTATTTGTAAAAAGAAACCTAAACAACAATTTTCATCATTATAACTTCAAAAATGACGAATTTCAATACAAACATTCATCCCTATTTCACCCCCTTAGGGGTTGAATTTTCAAAAACCATAAAATTAATATTTTTCATTATTAAAACACACCTAGTCAGCAATTTTCATAATTCTAACTTCAAAAATGACGAACTTCCATACAAACTTTCATTCCCCTATTTTACCCACTTAGGGGTTGAATTTTCAAAAACCCTGAAATTACTCTTTTTTATTTTTGAAAAGACATCTAATCACCAATTTAAATAATTCTAACTTCAAAAATGACGGAACTTCCATACAAACTTTTATCCCCTATTTTACCCCCTTAGGGGTTGAATTTTCAAAAACCGTGAAACCCATATTTTTTTATTTTTCAAAAGACACCTAATCAGCAATTTTCATAATTCTATCTTCAAAAATGACGAACTTCCATACAAACTTTCATCCCCTATTTTACCCCCTTAGGGGTTGAATTTCAAAAAACCCTTTCTTAGTACACCTCTACACATCAAGACAAACCCACCCTCCAAATTTCAAGTCTCTACGATCAGCGGTTTAGGCTGTGCGTTGTCTGTCAGTCAGTCAGTCAGTCAGTCAGTCAGTCAGTCAGTCAATCAGGACTTTGATTCTTATATATTTAGATTCATTGACTGAGATTGACATAAATCGTCTTTTTATCGTATGGTTAATGGCCAACCTGGTGTCAGAGTTGTTCAAGCCGCCCGAAGGCCTCTGACAAGGCTTAACGACTGCTCACAACCGGTTGTTATCTACTAGGCATTTCTAGGCACCAACATTTTACGTGCGTTCTGAAGCACGGAGACGCTCAGTTCAAATGCCACTCAACGGTCACCCATCTCTGCCTGACCTTCTCAAGCGTTGCTTAACCTCTGATCGTTTACCGATCAGTGATTGTAGCTGACTGAGATTAATACCCTCTCACAGAAGATCGGCATAAAGTATCTATTTGAGGTGAATTTTGTACGATGAGTGAGAGAGACGGAAGCCCAACCCCTTTCCCTTACCTCTGTCTCATTCCCCTTCAGGTCGGCAACGTGCGAGCAATGCCTTTGGTATTGCAAGCCTGTATAGTTTTGCTGCAGTCAATTGGCTACAACTTGACTCTACCACCGATATTACTCACTAGCTGCCCCCCGCAGTTTCACTCTCGTAGCAATTTATAGCCTATGTCACTCAGGAATAATGTAGCTTTCTACCGGTGAAAGAATTTTCCAAATCGGTTCAGTAGTTCAAGAGATTTCTTCGTACAAACAAACTTTACCTTTTTATATTAGTACTAGCTTTTTCCCACGACTTCGTCCGCGCGAAACATCATCCTTCATAATTCAAACTTCAAAAATAACGAACTTCCATACATTCATCCCCTGTTTAACGCCCTTAGGGGTCGAATTTCATAAAACCCTTTCTTAGTTTATCATCAAAAACAACAACTTTTGTTCTATGACTTTTTTTAAAACATAAAATCACACTCTAAAATGTATGAAACAAGAAAATATGCTCATCTAGAGAATAGCCGTGGTACGTTTAGGTACTTTAGGGCAAAGTGGAATTCAACCACGTACCATGGCTTTCCTCTAGATGACAAAAAAAAAACATACATTTTAGAAAGTGATTTTTTGTATTTTTTTTTGTTTTGTAAAAAGTCATAGAACAAAAGTTGTTGTTTTTGATGTCAGTAATACGCCCCTGCAAGGTTGTTAGTGTTTTACCAATAACTCTGTATATTTAGATATACTATAGTACAGATTATTAGTTTAAAATTAATCATCTAATAATGCATTAATATTTTACATCAAACGTTACATAAACCAAGCTTCAATCATTATATTTTTCAGATAAAACTAACACTCATATAAGTAGGTATCTCAAATCATTTCAGACTTTAGTACCTTATATTTAGAGTACAATATCGATGTGTACAATTATATACACCGGCTTCATAGTAATTTAGACGTTATTTTCTGAAAGATAGAGTACAGCATTTCAGTTTAATAGATAAGATGTTTTCAGAATTTATTTCATCTTTCAGAGTAGTTTGTTATCGTAAGTGTAATATCCAATTGACTTTTCAGTTAAATGTTATGTTGTCTAGACTAGACTATAATTCATATACCCACAACACTAGCTGTGCGCGACTTGGTACGCGTAAATTTTAGAAAAATATTACTATTGTATTGTCCGATTTTTAATTAAGCGAAGTAAACTGACAGCTGAAAATGTAATTGTTCTATGAATTTGAACCTTATTTGTTCTATTTATATCGAAACGTGACATTTGCACCTGTCAGTTTACTTCGTCTAATTAAAAATCAGACTATAGCTACTAGCTCGGGATTAGGTAATAGTCAGTTCCTGTATACACGGCGACAAGGTTCACCACCTGTCACGTTGGGTTCTGACTATCTAGTGAAACGTGGGCTTTGAGTTGGTTAATACCTCCACAATGTGGTGGTGTATGGCCACTCAAGCCTCTGACTACCCCCGAATGGGGATAAAAGTCGTGACGTTACATTTCATTTAGAAAAAGATTAAAGTAAAGTATATCGCTACTTAAAAAAAAACATTTTTCTCTACCTGGATGTTTGTTCCAAGTAATCTCCGAAACGACTGGACCGATTTTGACGGGACTTTCACTGTCAGACAGCTCATGTTATAAGGAGTAACTTAAGCAACTTCGCGGGCACAGCTAGTGTTTTTAATAAGTTATTTGTCGAATTGCGAGTGCGATAACAGAAGGGCTAGACAAGTGGCTGACGTCTACAAGCGTTCATTCAAATCGCTACGCTACATCTATGAAAATGACATAAGCCACGTGATCTCAAGCGTGATCTTCATAGCGACTTGTTGTTGATTTACATAGCGAATTTTGACATTTCTATACATTGTGAAGTTTATTCTATTCTATTCGATTAGCGTTCATCCTTCCCGAGTGAGTTACGTCCGCAGTGTGGTTTTTTCCTGCTGGTCTAATCAAAATTTGAATGATGCAGATAATTAGTGCTCCATCTCGTGTAAATGTGCCGAAAATTTTTAATTTGTGCCTATAGCCGTTTTGGAGTTATTCATGAATATATGATCTTGCTGGCGTAACGTTACCGCAGCAGTGTGGTTTTTTCCTGCTGGTCTAATCAAAATTTGAATGATACAGATAATTAGTGCTCCATGTCGTGTAAATGTGCCGAAAATTTGAAATTTGTGCCCCCTAAGGTTTCAGAGTTATTTCAAATCTTGCTGGCGTAACGTTTTGCGAATTCCTGTATCTCAAAAACTGTTTGGCACACAATCATGATTTTTCGTACACACATTAGTGTTAATTTGTGCCCATTTGTGACAGTTTCATATTTCAATAAATCAGAAAGGTTCGGGTGTTATAATATTTTTCCTAAAAAAACTAAAATAGCTCCTAGCTCTTAAACTGGGAAACCTAGAAACCAAATGATAGTGCTAGCTTGTATTTGTTATTGATCCTAAGCATTTTTATAATGATCGTAAGCCTACACCAAGGAATTTACGATTTATTATGATTTTATTGCTATCTCGCGGTGAAGTTATTTAAACCCTAAATACACGAGTTTCTTATGTTCCGATTACTTTTATTAATATACAAAAATTAGTGCCCTACTTCAAATATACGTGTACCAAATATCAGCTCTGTAAACCTTATAATTATAAAATAATTAATAAAAAACACCATGACAAACTTTCAATGGTTAACCGACCAAATAAAATGAGTTGAAAAATGCGGCCGCCCGATACATACCGCCTACCATCTTAAATGTATACAATAAATTGGCTGTGTGCTAACAGTTCTGTAGAAAAGTGAATGAGTAATATTTATTTTTATATTTTCTTTGTAATGGTTAAACTCGACTTCCTACCCTTGCCCCCTGTCTAGACCCCTTCGTCCGCTCACTGTTTGTACTGTGCTACTACCATAAGTTTTTTTTATTATTTCTTATATCAAGATATATTTTTTTTGATTAATGTAAGTACCTACATTATTTTTATATTTTGATGTTGTGTCAATGAAGTAATGTTTTGTTTGTTTATAATTGTTGAAAATACTAATATTTATAAGTGTTCATTCGTTTTATATCTCGATGATTGTGAATGATTTTGATTTAAAGAATGGATATTATTTTTCAAAGTCGTATTGCTGTTTATAAGCGTCGATTTTTTATCTCTAGAAATATATAAAAGAAGATACTTTTACTGTTGTTGTGTGTTATTAGTTAAAGCTCATTTAGCTACACGAAACATAAAAGGAATATTAAGGAAGGTACCTACATATTTAAATTCAGCATGCCCTGTGATTATACATTTATTTACCTTATTTAATAGTTTATAAATACACTCCAAAGTATTATGTACGCGTCTGTACTCATTACAACGCTGTCAATTGAAATAGGATGGCTTGAAGTACGGAGCGTTCGCTTGTTTCTATACATTCCAATTCCGTCAGTTAACCACCGAAAGCGCTTCGTGATGGTTATTTATTAATAATATTTTAATTATAAGGTTTACAGAGCTGATATTTCGTACACGTATATTTGAAGTAGGGCACTAATTTTTGTATATTAATAAAAGTAATCGGAACATACGAAACTCGTGTATTTAGGGTTTAAATTATTTCACCGCGAGATAGCAATAAAATCGTAATATATCGTAAATTCCTTGGAGTAGGCTTACGATCATTATAGAAATGCTTAGGATCCATAAGAAATACAAGCTAGCACTAAAATTTGGTTTCTAGGTTTCCCAGTTTAAGAGCTAGGAGCTATTTTAGTTTTTTTTGGAAAAATATTATAACACCCGAACCTTTCTGATTTATTGAAATATGAAACTGTCACAAATGGGCACAAATTAACACTGATGTGTGTACGAAAAATCATGATTGTGTGCCAAACAGTTTTTGAGATACAGGAATTCGCAAAACGTTACGCCAGCAAGATTTGAAATAACTCTGAAACCTTAGGGGGCACAAATTTAAAATTTTCGGCACATTTACACGACATGGAGCACTAATTATCTGTATCACTCAAATTTTGATTAGACCAGCAGGAAAAACCACACTGCTGCGGTAACGTTACGCCAGCAAGATCATATTTTCGTGAATAACTCCAAAACGGCTATAGGCACAAATTTAAAATTTTCGGCACATTTACACGAGATGGAGCACTAATTATCTGCATCATTCAAATTTTGATTAGACCAGCAGGAAAAAACCACACTGCGGACGTAACTCACTCATCCTTCCCTTCAGATGTGTGAATTACGCTGCATGTAGTGGTGCACTCTCAGTGCTAGTGATTGTCATGTTCGAAGGTACCATATCCGCTATAATAATACATCAATGACTAGTATACTATAACATTATTTTATCAGTTCGATCGATGGCAGCGGTCATGGGGTGACCTTATTCGGATAATGGGGCCGCCCGCGCCCCCTAGACGCCATCGGGGAACCCCATGACACTTTTGTGAACTTAACTTTATTAAATTGGTATTCATTAATTTGTATAATTGGTATGTTTTTCTTTTAATTTGTTTGACAATCGCTTGGCTCAGTGGTTTGAGCGTAAGATCGGGGTACACGACGACATTTGGCACTAATGGCCGGCGCACTGTGAGGGACGTCATGGCATGGCATTTAAATTTTTATCAATCGAATTTAATACTTATCCAATCTAAATAAGGTATATATTTCAATGCTCGGTGATCGACCTCGATCGCGGAGTATTTTCTCGGTGCACCCGCTGGAGCACCTTATTTCGATTGGATAAGTATTAAATTCGATTGTAAAAATTTCAATGTCATGCCATGCCGTCCCCGTTATACACTCCCATTATACACTCAGTGTATACATCGAGTGTCTGCGTGTGTACACCACCGCGACACCTTGTTACAGTTGTAGTTGCGGTGTCGCTACACTGAGATACACTGAGTGTCGAGTGTCGCCGTGTACCCTGAGCATTAGCCGCTCGGCTCACTGCATCGGGTGGTTGCGTGTTCGATTCCAGAGGCAAGTTTCGGAAACCGCCTTTTCGTAATTTGCCCTGGTCTGGGTGTCACTGGTGCCCCCAGTCCATTGTACGGTACCCATAGTACAAGCGTTGCTTAGTTTGGGACCATACACTTCGTGTCTGGCGATATTTATTTATGTATACAGGGTGAATTTGGGCATGGGCATCCTTTTAAACGGTGATTCTACACATGATTCAGAATATTTAGGGAATATTAATCAACGAATCAATTGATAAAAATGTATTACCCAGGTAAGGTATAACAGTTAAATGGTTTGCTAATTTGTATTTTTTTTATTTTTTTCCCAAAATATTTTGAATCATGTGCAGAGTCATAGTTTAAAAGTATGCCCATGATTTGAAATTCACCCTGTATAAGTTAGTTAGCTACACACATTAATTTAAGATGGTGTTGCCATTGCGTACGTGTACCTAGAGTTAAACCAATAAATTAACCACCGGATGTCTGTTAGTGGCACAGTTAACACGCAACAAGCAAAAGAAATGTATCTAAAAATATAACTAACTCCAGATGGAATAACCAGCGCGCCATTAAGCCGCTTCTAACGATACCTCATTTGTCAAATTACGACAAGTAGTTTGGAAGTTAGGTGGGAACAGATGCACATACATACATACATACATACATACATATATACATACATACATACATACATACATACATACATACATACATACATACATACATACATACATACCGGTCAAAATCATAACCCTCCGCCGTAGTCGGGTAAAAACTAACTAAATATAAATGTAAATATCGGCAGACTAACCAACTGTATGGTCCCAAACTAAGCAACGCTTGTACCATCCCAGTGACAGAGCAAGACAAATTACGAAAAGGCGAGAATCGAACCAGCAACTACGATGCAGTGAGGCGAGCGGCTTACGCTCGAACAACTGCGCTATGGTGGCATTGCAAATCACTTTTTATTCCTAGAAATGTTTTTTAAAACTATTGTTAACTGGCTATAATCTGTATAAATTTTGCGGCTAGTCTATACAGGGTGAAATTTAAATCATGCGTATCCTTTTCAACTATGACTCTACACATGATTCAGAATATTTTGGGACAGTAAATAAAAAATCTATGTTTAAAAAAATATTGCTTCAGTAAGCAAATAAGCAAACCCGTTAACTGTTATTCCTTACATGGGCAATAATTTTTTATCAATTGATTTGTTCATTAATATTCCCTAAGTATTCTGAATCATGTGTAGAATCGCCGTTTAAAAGGATGCCAATGATTTCAATTTCACCATGTATATCATTCGTTTGCAGTAAATTTAAACAGACTTTGATGTTGCTAACAGATATATACACCGCATCGTTAGATTTAGAAACAAGTTGTTTATTTAAACTTTCAAATTATATTTAGTTGAAAGACATGTTGTGGTTAAACAAATCTTTTTGCTTACTATTAACGCCGCACTTATTTTAAATTTAACCCTGTATACAAGGTGTTATTTAAATAACTAAAAACCTCAGGCACCCCAACTAACTTGTCTTGTAATAAATTAATATGGCAGGTTATAATTTCTATCCATAAATTATTGCAAAATATATTAGTAATTTTCGGTATTACCATGAACATTTTAGAGTCAGCATGATACAAATATTGCATTATTGAAAAAAAAATACCTTTATTAGGGCCTCCGCAGACTTGCTACTTTTAGCATCGGCGATCGGCGATTTTGATGCTGCGTCTTGCTCGTTCGCGCTCGAAGAAACGCGACGCAGCATCGATACGTCACAAAATCGCCGGTCGCCGATGCTAAAAGTAGCAAGTCTGCGGAGGCCCTTAAAAAGTAGTGTTATCGATTCTACTCGCGATTCTGAACAAACTACTTTCAGGTTTTTTGTTATTTCGATAACACAATGTATGTTTTAAATGTTTTATTTTGATAAAAGTAATAGAACAAAAGTTGTTGTTAATGATGTCAATAATACAATCCTGCAATATTGTTAGTGTTTTTCCAATAACCCTGTAGACTTAAATTATTTTTATAAAAATAAAAGCTACGAACTAAGTGTGCCTGAGTGATTCTATGATTTCGTGCAAATTGGAAGAATTTAGAGATTTTTTTTCACCTATTTTTTTCTTATTTTTAATGAAAAGCTACATGAAAAATAGACATACTGATTTAAGTAATACTATTTTTTTCGCCAAACTGGCGGAGATATGGACTTGATAATTTTTCTGGAAATGGTAATGATAAATGTGATATGGTAATGATATTTGTTAAATGGTAATGAAAAATTAATACCGGTAATGATGATTTAAATATATTTTTTTAGATTAAGGTTTTATATTGATGTTCAAATGAAATCAAGTTATTTTAGGTACCATTGGTTCTAATAGTTATTTGAATCATATTCGTCGACTAAAGATAGGTACCTACTACAGTAGCGGCACGTTATGATGGCAGTTTTGACACATTGGAGGGAGAAAGGATGAAACTTATTATAACGGTATAAGATTCAGTTTCGCATTCATTTATTGACATTCATATTTTTTAAAACGGCCAGTCTTATTCCGCTATAATAAGGTTCATTTACTTCCCCCCCCCACATGTCAAAACTGCCTTGGTAACGTGCCGCTAATATACGGATAAAAACATAACAAAAATCAATCTTCTACACTACAAGATCTGGGAGCTAACCACCACGTCTTATAGTAAGTAGTATTATTTTAACCTTACAGCGACTTTTTGTACTAAGACGTCCCTTATTGTCATGACAATAAGGAACGTCATAGTACAAAAAGGATATAGGATAAACAAAAAAAACACACACTACATTCGCACTTTTGCTTTTAGATTGGACAAACAGTTTCGTTCAATAAAAGAAGTAGACAATATTTAGCTCACTACCATAATTTTATCATCATTACCATAATTACAAGATCATCACCATAATTGTATGATCATTACCATTTTCATAAAAAATGGATGGTAAATACTGGTAATGAGAGGATCGGTAATGATATTTCTGCACTTTCTTTAGATTTACTCCATTAATAACTACAACACCAAAGTATTAAATATTTAAAAACGATTTGTACTCGATAATTATTATGTTAGCATTAATAATAATCTAACATAATAAATAATTTTCAGTAAAAAGCGCGAATGGTAATGTATCAAAATATTAACTCTGCTTAAAGTCTCCAGTTAGAAAATTCTCTTAAAAAAAAGTTGCACGCGTTTGCCTCCCTTAATGTTCGTTGATCGACTGCGGGAACATCATGCTCGGGGTGAGGAATGAGTACGGGCAAATATTTCGCCCGTTCGTGAATATAGAAGCTGTTTTCACAATAAAAATTTGAATGAATGGTAGTGAGATTATTTTTTTAACGAAAATATTTTGTCACCGTGAACAAGTAACAACCATAAAATACTACATTTATTTAAATAATTTTATAGCTTAATGTGTACTCTAAACATACTGCTACAAAAACACATAGTAAAGCATCAGAATATTTAGTTATATCCTGTCAAACAAAAAAAAACAAAATCAGGACACTGTTGGTAATGAGATTTAGGCATATCTTTATTTATTTTTTAATACTTAAGAGCCTTATAAATAATCAAAATGTGGTGGCAGCTACGCCTTTTTAACTTGCCTAATTAAAAAAAAATATTAGGTAGCCTAAAAACGTGTAGTTTTGTGTATTTTTCGGTGAACATGTGATTTGCACGAAATGATAGAATCACCCGCCTATGGTCGGTCAGTGACATAAAAACGCCGTTATTTTCGCGTCCAGTCCTTGCCAACGACCCAAGGTTACCGGCAGTCGTAACCTTGCTTAGTAGCTCTGATGTAATCTATGTTATAGACTACAATAATATCGTTCTACGAGAAAAAAATACAACGTCTGCCTCGCTTGTCGAAGTATATGATTAGTAATGTAATGTCCGCGACAGGTCGAGATGACATTCGGGGAGCTTTTTGCAGAATAAAATCCGAATCAAAATTAGCGGGACCCGCAACGCAACAGAATAATGTAATTTAATATTGTGTGGGCCATTTTAATTGTTTATCGGGTTCTGCTAATTTTGATTCCGATTTTATTCTGCAAAAAGCTCATAACCCGAATGGCATCTCGACCTGTCGCGGACTATACCTATTATTTCTTTCTCTTTATTTTGGCAACAAAAAGTCATTTTACAAAAAGTGGTTCCATCAGCTGTATGGTGTGATAGACAAAGTATTTTCTAAAGTTTGATTAATAATTCAGTGGAGTAAAATGACAGCTTTTTATGTCAAACGTTAAATTAATTGGATCCGTTCATCATGAATAATGTTGTTTATATGATTCTGGTTCAAATTAATAAAATTTTATTTACTAAAAATAAAAAAATATGATCACTCATAAAACAATGATTCGATGACGGGCCTGTTAGCGTGGTTGGTAAGATTCCACCTGTCACGTTGCAGGTCGAAGGTTCGATTCCTACCCGGGACATGCATTTGTGTGCATGAACATGTCTGTATGTCCCGAGTCTGGGTGTATATGTATATTAAGTATGTATTTACAAACAAAAAATCAGTTATCTGGTTTCCATAGTACAAGCTCTGCTTAGTTTGGGATCAGGTAGCCTTGTGTAAAAATGTCCCAGGATATTATTATTATTATAATTATAAAATATAAATTCACATTTATAGCTGTCATTTTACTCCACTGAATTATTAATCACACTTCAGTGGCAATGGTGCTGCCCATGGACAAAAGACTGCTTGCTTGCTTTGTTGTTATGAGAATGTAGTAGGTATCTACCTACGTATTTATTATTTTTCTATTGTAAAGAGTAACCATTAACAAGTGCGTTTCTGACTCGCACGTACAGAGTTCCGTACCTCCGTAGAATAAAAATATCTAAAAATCAAGTTTCTTATATGGGGATTGGGGACCCTCTTTTTTTTTAAATTGTATTTTATTATTAGTATTTTTTGTTGTAGCGGCAACAGAAATAAACATTTTGTGAAAGTTTCAAGTCTCTACCTATTACGGTTCATGAGAGACAGCCCGCTGACAGACGGACGGACGGTACGGAACCCTATTACTAAGAAGTAATAGTTGATGGTTGGCACCCTTTGGGTACGTAACCCTAAAAATATCCTGTATTCTGTATACAGGTGAAATTTTCAATAATGCGTGGATGACCAAATCCGAAGCTATAGGTACCAAAGATGAGAAGGAAGATATCGTACCTTATCAGTGAGCGATGTGATTGGTCCGGAGACGGACTGCTGGCGCGTGGCAGTGCGTGCGCTGGCGCAGGCAGCTGCTGCCAAGAGCAGCAGGAGATGCAGTACTCTCATACTGAAAATAAAGCAACAACTATTTCAAGAATTTCAAGTATGGAAAATAGCATATAACCCGACTAATGTTAGTAAGGCCGTGGTCTCCTATTAAATGCCATCGGCCGCTTACAGCGTCACGCGTACGCCGCGTCACAATGCTTACTATAGAAATGTACCGTTGTGGTCTCCTTCACACGCCGACGTCACTATATAGTACGTTTTTTTATACTTGTCCTATTTGGTAAGCAAAGATGGCGTCCAGCGGGGCGATTGTGTAACTTTTTTGTCAATGTTTCAATTGGTTTCGTTCATCCTGCGTCAATTATACTCGTATACGAAACCAAATGAAACATTGACATAAAGTTACGCAATCTCCCCGCTGGACGCCATCTTTGCTTACCAAATAGGACAAGTATAAAAAAAGTACTATAGTAACATTGTGACGCGGCGTACGCGTGACGCTGTAAGCGGCCGATGGCATTTAATAGCCGACCACGGCCTTACCGTACCATATATTTATTATTTGGCGACCGCTTGTCGCAGTGGTTTGAGCGTTCGCCGCTCGGCTCACTGCATCGGATGGTCGCGGGTTCGATTCCCGCCAGAGGCAATTTTCGGAAACAGAATATTCGTAATTTGCCCTGGTCTGGGTGTCACTGGGATCGCCCCCAGTCCAATGTACGGTACCCATGGTACAAGCGTTGCTTGGTTTGTGACTACAGTTGGTGTGTTTGTCTGGCGATATTTATTTATTTATTCTATATATTACTAGCTTCTGCCCGCGCCTTCGTCCGCGCATAATTTGTCCCACGGGAAACATACATTTTACCGGGATAAAAAGTAGCCTATGTGCTATTCCAGACTATAATCTATCTCTGTGCTAAATTTCATCCAGATCCGTTCAGCCGTTCTAGCGTTATTGAGTAACAAACATACATCCATCCAAACTTTCACATTTATAATATTAGTGGGATAGTGGGATTGATTATAGTATTATAATATTAAGTATGTATCTTAAATATTATTATTACGGATTACCCCCGAATGGGGATAAAAAGTCGTGACATTACGGATCAGTGATACACCACCCTGTATAAAGTGATGTAAGCAATGTTAATTTGTTAATTAATTAACATCAAATGTACTGAGTGTGTGTGTGTGTCGGTTAGTCATATCACACGCCTTCCTCATTGCGATTGTGTTTGAACGTTGCAACAAGGTGAGCCAATGACTAAGCGACTAGGGTTGGCAAGTAGAGGATTCACAAAAATGTCAATGGAAAAAGTAAGATTTTGTCCTAACCGCCAACAATCACAGTACCTAATTGTGACGATTACTTTGCATAAATTAAATAAAGTTATGAACCTATTTAGCTATTATCAGTGGACCTTACTAGGCCTATTATATTTATTAGACCTATTAGAAATATTAGAGTGATATGAATGAGGTTGGAGTGGATGAGTATGAAATGGAAATAGAAGAATAAGACATACTGCGCCGACCCCAGATAATGGGATAAGGTAAGGCAGATACGTACGAAATTCCGTTTACGGAATTCCGTTTGTATGTGGCGGGCCTCAATCCTTATTTTTCTATATTCACAACTTTCTCATAGACATTCGTAGAATAGAAAAGGAGGTCCATAAAAAGAGCTTTAATTTGAGATTTAAAATACCTAGTAAGTACCAAATTATTAAAATTGTACTTATCAAATTGTTCTGTGACGTGACAACCCTACACACGTTTCTCGCGATGAATAATACACTGGCCATTGTGTTTACTAGTGCGTGTGAATAAACTAAGAAAAATGTAACAAAACGCCTGGTTAGGTATTATGTACTTATACTGAGGTTAAACCACTATGGTGGTATAAAACATTTATAACGTCTCAAGTAATAGTAACCGGGCAAGTGCGAGTCAGGCCACGCATAGTTTAAGGTTCCGTAGCTATTTCAATTACGAAATCTTCACCATCACCATCAAATTAGTTTTTTTAAGCTACATTATTAATAATGTATGTTAGTCTGTAAAGTATGTATCTATGCCTTTGTTGCCTGATTTTATATGAATAAAATATTTAAAATAATAAATTTTATCTTTGGCTCGCTAGGATTTATAGGTGGTTATAAAAAATAACCCTAGCCTAAACTACACAGGCGATTCTGAAGAAAAGCTAGGATATACTTATGCATTATAAAAACATTTATTCAAAAGACATTTTCAACAATACCCTACATGACAGGGTAAGCAAACGAAAAAAGAAAATCTCCACTTTCCATATACGGCGAGGTTCGCAAATTCCGTCAAAAACTGTAAAAGTTATGGCACTGTGACAGAATAGGATGGATGGACGGACGGACGGACTGGATTATCTTATAAGGGTTCCTCGTAGGGACTACAGAACCCTAAAAACGGCGTCGCTCTGAAGAAAACCCGGACAAGTTTATAAATGGTAGAGCCAAGCTGTAACTGTGGCTAATTAACTGGAGCTCTTATTATACGGGTTGGCTCGACCGGGGTAGTACCACCCTCTCACAGAAGATCAGCGTAAAGTTGATTTTTTATCTGCGTTTCGTACAATGAGTGAAAGAGCTGGAAGCCCAACCCCCTCACTTCCCCTCCCTCAGTCCCAATTCCTCTAAGGTCGGCAACGTGCGAGCGATACCTTTGGTATTGCAAGCATCTATAGGCTACGGTAATTGCTTAACATCAGGCGGGCCGTACGCTTGCCCCTTATTAAATAAAATAGTCGACTATAGCTATCTGTTATTTAAAAACTTAACTTATTATAGGAAAACATCGGATAAGTAAACAATTCTCTGAATAATGTGTTATCTTAGACTGTAAATATTTACTAGTAAAGTATATAACCTTTGACTGGGTCACGTATGATAGATAACTGAAGCCTCAGTTAAATATTACAGTTAAAATTAACTATTGAAGTTTTTAATTCGAGTTTAGTCGGTGTTCACGGGTTAGATTCCCGTGGGCAAGTTTCGGTAATAGATTCGTAATTTGATGGGTGGCATTTGAACTGAGCGTCTCCGTGCTTCGGTGGGCACGTAAAAAGTCGGTCCCGGTTGTTGTCATCTAGGCAGTCGTTAAGCCTTGTCCCAGGGAACCATACGATAAGAAGAAGTTAGACTGGCCGGTTTACTCCTGTAATCCAGGATCGACAATGGTGTCCAACGATGACGCCAAGGTTTGACCCTCGACGAGTCCCGGGGACAAGCTAAGTTGTCTTGGAACCCGAATTTAATCAAAAGAAAGGATAGGAGGAGTTGGAAGAAGATTATCCACTTCCCTCCATAACAAAGCGGGAGACAATAATAACAGTATAGGCTGGTAGCCACAGAAATGAGACTGTTACAACTAGTGGAAGACCAGTTGTAACGCACCACGGACAGTGGTGAGAATGTGTGGCGGGAATAGTCCAAAAAAAAAAAGAAAAAACTCTCTCCGGTTTCCTTCAGTGTTCAGAACGTAATAATATTTATTGAAAATTAGATTAACTCAAAAAATCAAATCTATTTAATTAAACTAATATTATAAATGTTATAGATCGGTCGTTCCGCCTGTTATGCTTTCACGAATAAACCGCTAAACCAATTTTGATGAATGTTGGTATAAAGATAGACAGGACCTTGGAGAAGAACATAGGCTATTTTTTATACTGGAAAAAATAGGTTTCTTTGGGATTATCAAAAAACTAAGTACAGGAGGTTTCTGTGGGATTATCAAAAAACTAACTACAGGACGTTCCAAAGTCAACGCGTATGAAATCTCGGGCAAAAGCTAGTTTAAAATAAAAATTGAAATTTGAGGGTAACATTAAATAAAATAATAAAATAAATATCAGACTAACCGCCTTTATAGAGATCTTAGTCGGGTTACAATGGTCTTACAAAGCGTTTCTAGGAACAAAAGAGATTTGTAATGCCAGTGCAAAACCTTCATTACTTTTGGGGGTAACTGTATGGTCCCAAACTAAGCAACGCTTGTACTATGGCTACCATACAATTGACTGGAGGCGATCCCAGTGACACCCAGACCATGGCAAATTACGAAGAGGTCGTATCCGAAATTTGCCGGGTGGGAATCGAACCTGCAACCACCCGATACAGTGATCCGAGCGTCCAACGCTCAAACCACTAAGTCCCGTATTAATGAATCGATCTTAAAGTTGAGATCGATCTTAAGATGCAGTTTTGACGTTTAATGTATGGAACATCTGTCAAAAACATCTCAAGTTGGATCTTAGTCTTGATATAGATTTATTAATACGGGCCTAAGTCGTTTAAGTCGGTATTAATTAATTTACTTACATGGATCTTTGATTGGTGGGTTTAATTATCGAACAACACTTCACGCATGCGCTCTGTACACCGGCGCAGTGACAACTGATTCACAATTGGTCAACGGTCAGATGTCAATGCCAATTCCGCGGGGAAACGAGTTTTATATGCTAGAAATCATACCTACACTAGTAAAATATTCTGGCTTTAGCTTGATTTTAATTATAATTTACTAGCCCGCGACTTAATCCGCGTTAATAAAATCCCACAGGAACGTGGGGGCCTACTCTTTTACAAACGAAAACGAAATTTCGGACGAAATTCGCGTATTTCCTACTACGTTTCTCATTGATTCCGACATTTCTTACGAACGAAAATTGTTTGACGTTTAGATTCGACGACGACGAAGACGTCAAACAATTTTCGTTCGTAAGAAATGTCGGAATCAATGAGAAACGTAGTAGGAAATACGCGAATTTCGTCCGAAATTTCGTTTTCGTTTGTAATAGAGTAGGCACTCTGACATTTTTCCGGGATTAAAAGTAGCCTATGTTCTGCTTCAAGGTGCTGTTATGTCCATATCAAAATCGGTTTAGCAGTTTAGTCGTGAAAGCGTAACAGACGGACAGACAGAGTTACTTTCGCATTTATAATATTAGAAAAGATTTTTTTTCTAAACTTTCATCGATATCCATACTAATTAAATAAATAAAAAATACTTGAGAAATGATTGTTCTCCCATACAAACTCCTATTTCACCCCCTTCCAGTTTTATTTTCGCAACAAAAAGTACTATATGTCCTTCTCCAAGGTCCTGTCTATCTCTATACCAAAATTCATCAACATTGGTTTAGCGGTTTGGACGTGAAAACGTGACATCCATACAGAGTTAATTTCGCATTAATGAATAGATTTAATACACCTTTAGCTCTGGGATGAAAAAATATTAAACAGACAAGCAATGATTTATTCTATATTAATATAATATTATCAAACCACTCGTTAATAACTCAGTTATTAGTAATTCTCGTTAACTTTGCGGTTTAATTACTGTTTTTCGTTTGATATCATAATATTTGTGACATCTGTTGCTAATGTATTAGTAATGCAGGTTTATGTTAGGGTTGTCAAGTCAGAGAAAAGGGGAATTTAGCGACGAACATTATTCATATGCTCTGATTTTTAATTTCGTGGACTAAAATGACAGCTGTTTATGTCAGACGTAAAATTAATTTGATCCGTTCATCATGAATTATGTTGTTTTTATGATTCTGGTTTAAATTAATTCAATTTTATTTATTAAAGAATAACATAAACAAGATCACTCATAAGAAATAGATTTAATTAAAATATAAATTGACATTTATAGTTGTCATTTTAGTCCACGAAATTTATAATCAGAGTATAGTTGGACTATTGTCCCTAGCGAAGGCCGGTGGTCTAACTGGTTGGACAGATTAGATGGATCAAGAACCCTGCAGGGTTAGCATACGTGCCAAGACTTTTATCACGTATTATGTCGCACTGAGTCGCCCTCTCTCTTACTTAATGCATAGGAGGGAATGAGACGAAATCGATTTGTCTCCCGTTCCCGCTGTTTCGAAAATGTACACAATTTTTATATTTCTATTGATGAGAGTAGCCATTGAGTTTCTTGCCGGCTCTGCTCATGGGAAGCAGCATTACTATACGAACCGGTAGTCAAATTCTAATTCATTTCAAATAATAAAAATAATAAAAAAGGTATTATAGTGTTACTAACACTAAAATACCTTTTTTATTATTCATACTAAATGTTTCCCTTTGCTTAAGAGCCTATTACACTTGGCTAAATTTAGAAGCCTAAATTCAGAAGCTTCTAAATATTTAAACCATTCTAGCTTCTGAATAGCTTGCTGAATGCGATTACACTTGCCTAAATTTAGTTAAGTGTAATAACCCCTTTACATGAATAAAAATATTTGGACACTTTTACTTTTAGGTGTTACTTAACAAAGGACCTAATAAAATTGTAATCAATTTTGACAACCCTAGACTCTTACTCGTGAATCATAGATAATAAAAAAAAAATATAAGGAAAAAATAAGTATGTTTATGTACTGCATTAATCAAAACTTATACATTGAATTAGTAATAATTTCATATTATCTGCGTAATAATTATTGCTTTTGTACTGTGAATTTCATAGAAAATGTTTGTTTTTGACGCTCTCATAGCCAGCTGCAATCACTGATCGGTAAACAATCGGAGGTTAAGCAACGCTTGACAAGGTCAGTCAGAGATGGGTGACCATTTAGTGGCATTTGAACTGAGCGTCTCCGTGCTTCGGAGGGCACGTAAAGGCAGTCCCGGTTGTTGTCATCTAGGCAGTTGTTAAGCCTTGTCAGAGGCGAGCGGCTTGAACAACTCTGACACCAGGTACCAGGGAACCATACGATAAGAAGATGTGTTTGTATTCAAAATCGGAAAACGGGATATAAATATATAACATAAATAAATATCGCCAGACAAACACACCAACTGTATGGTCCCAAACTAAGCAACGCTTGTACTATGGGTACCGTACAATGGACTGGGGGCGATCCCAGTGACACCCAGACCAGGGCAAATTACTAAAAGGCCGTTTCTGGAATTTGCCTATGATGGGAATCAAACCTGCTCGCACCCGATGCAGTAAGCCGTTCGAACCACTGCGCCTTGAGCGGTCGTCAAGTAATGTGACTTGTTAGGAGCCATCCATAAATTACGTCACACGTAAAGGGGGGGAGGAGGGTCGACAAAATGTGACATTGTGTGACAAAGGGGTGGGAGGCGTCCTAAGTTTTGTGACGTCACATTTCAAAATGAAATATATCTAAGTAATAAAACCGAAAATTGAATTTCTAACTAAAGTTTTTGAAAATTGCTGAAAATTGTATAAAATATGTGACGTCACACCGGGAGGGGGGGAGTCTCGCAAACGTGATCAGCTGTGATAAGGGGGGGAGGGGTCTAAAAATCATGAAATTCGTGTGACGTAATTTACGGATGGCCCCCTACTGATGTGGCAATTCGTCTATTTTCGGTACTCGAGTATTTTGGTATCATCTAATATGCAGTGTGTGGGTTAAAAATAAATATTAAGTATAATATAATTAAGTACTTTATTAGAGAACATTTATTTATAATTATTTGTATAAATTGTATTCGAGTATTAAGACAAAAATAATACAAAATTAATTAACATTTAATTAATTAAATCAGTCCCAGCTCTGAAAGTGCTGTTTGAAAGATGTGGGCTCCACGCCTTCAGGAACCTTTGTCACGTGTACCTGAAAAAAAAAACAAATGTATTAACTGAAAATAATAATAATATCCTGGGACATTCTTTTTACACACGGCTACCTGGGGGCTTACCACAAGCTCTTATTGCGATTCAATTATAGGAACGTTTTAACGACGTTTTAATGACGTTTCTTATTGTCATGACAATAAGGTACGTCATTGCACAAAAAGTCGCTGAAATTACGTCGCGTTAATACGTTCCTGTAATTGAATCGCAATAAGAGCTTGTGGTAAGCCCCCTGATCCCAAACTAAGCAGAGCTTGTACTATGGAAACCAGATAGCTGATATTACTACATATACTACTTTTTGTTTGTAAATACATACTTAATATACATAATTACACCCAGACTCGGGACATACAGACATGTTCACGCACACAAATGCATGTCCCAATAATGTCAAAATGATTGTGAAGCGTACGGCCTGCCTGATGTTAAGCAGTTACCGTTGCCTATAGATGCTTGCAATACCAAATGCATCGCTCGCACGTTGCCGACCTGAAGGGGAGTGGGACAGGGGGAGGGGGAAGGGGGTTCGGCTCTCTCACTCATCGTATGAAACGCAGCTGTAATAGCTGCTTTACGCCGAACTTCTGTGAGAGCATGGTACTGTACCCCGGTCTAGCCGGTTTAATTAACTGTGTTCTTATTATTACCGGCGGGCTAGATGGCATTACAGAAGGGCTAGCCAAGTGGCAAGTGGTGGCAAGTGGCTTATCGAATATAATAGAATAGACTTCACAATGTATGGAAATGTCAAACGTCGCTATGTAAATCAACAACAAGTCGCTATGAAGATCACGCTTGAGATCACGTGACTTATGTCATTTCCATACATGAAGCGTAGCGATTTGAAGGAACGCTTGTAGACGTCAGCCACTTGTCTAGCCCTTCTGTAATATCGCTAGGATATGTTTTTTTCTTCTTGTTAATTGTACAAGATATTTCTTGTCTACGAATGCTGGCAAGACGCGATTCAGATGCAAAATATTATTCTTTCAGCCATATTTTTATTTGCCTAGTCTATTTATATCGTTTTAATTTACGCGTAGCCGTGAAGTTTATGAGTAATTTAACGTTTGATCGTAAATAACTACGTATGTTACAACTTTACGGTATAGATATTTATGTAACCTATTTGGTATGTTGTTTGATTGAAAAAGTTGATAAGTTTAAATATATATGTAACGTCACGACTTTTAACCCCATTCGGGGGTAGTCAGAGGCTTGAGTGGCCATACACCACCACATTGTGGAGGTATTAACCAACTCAAAGCCCCCGTTTCACCAGATAGTCAGAACCCAACGTGACAGGTGGTGAACCTTGTCGCCGTGTATACAGGAACTGACTATTACCTAATCCCGAGGGATAGGTAGGTTTCCTCACGATGTTTTCCCTCACCGTCAGCGAACTGTAAATTATGCACATAGAGGAAAATTCATCTATTGGTGCATGCCCCACCGGGGATCGAACCTATTATCGATATTATTAAACTTACTCAAATTTAGGTATTTAAATAGAAAGCTAGCCTAATGAGCTCTGCATATCTACTAGGTCGTTAACATTAAATAGGTTATTGAACCAATGATTTTTGATTGCATAAAATTATACTGTGATTTTTTATTTGCTAGACCAAAATGACAGCTTTTTATGTAATATTAATTTGCATTATGTTGTTTTTATGGTTCTGGTTCAATTAATTAATTCAATTTTATTTATTAAAGAATAACAAAAACAAGATCACCCATAAAAATAGATTCAATTAAAATCATTTATATTTGTCATTTTATTCCACATAATTAAAAATCAGAGTATTATATACCTAACTTACCGAAATCACCTATTACCAAAAATAAGTATTACTTACCATGAGTGTCGTGTAAATTGAGAATTAAACATTAAAAAGAGGTAGAACTTTAATAATTTGAGTGTTATTTAAACTTATCAACTTTTCACTAGACAAGGTTCACCACCTGTCACGTTGGGTTCTGTCTATCTGGTGAAACGTGGGCTTTGAGTTGGTTAATACCTCCACAATGTGGTGGTGTATGGCCACTCAAGCCTCTGACTACCCCCGAATGGGGATAAAAGTCGTGACGTTACATTTCATTTACATAATAATATCGAATTATTAGTATTTTCTAGCGATAATCGTGTTGGCAATGATACAAAATTCGGAAACAGCCATTTCGTAATTTGCCCTGGTCTGGGTGTCACTGGGATCGCCCCCAGTCCATTGTATGGTAGCCATAGTGCAAGCGTTGCTTAGTTTGGGACCATACAGTTGGTGTGTTAGTCTGGCGATATAAAAAAAAATATATTTACCCATTCCGGATAATTGTGTGCCTTCAAATACTGTTCAGCTTTCTTCATGGCTTCAGCCTTTTCCTGAAAAGTTCAAAAAACGTGAAAAATTTAGCCGAAACGTGGCTAACGTAGTAGTGTTTAATTAGGTCATTTCTTTTAGTTTTTGTAATATCATAAGTTAATCCTACCTTGATTCCCATGGGACGGGCTCAGCCTAAAGTAGCGGCACGTTATGAAGGCCGGTTTGACATGTGTGAGGGGAAAAGGATGAACCTTATTATGACGGAATAAGATTCATTTTCGGATTAATTTTTTGACATTCTTATTTTTTAAAACGGCCAGTCTTATTTCGTTATAATAAGTTTCAATTTCTCCCCCCCCCCCCCCCACATGTCAAACCGGCCTCCGTAACGTGCCGCTAATATAGTGTGGAAATCAATGTTAATTTTTTATGCAATATTTAAAAAAAACAATGTTCTTTCTTATTTGATGTTTTGTAAATAAATACATAACATATTAAATGAAACCCATTTCTGTGGATTTAATAAACATCACTAAATAATCTGAGATGGTTAGCAGAAACAATTGTTGGTAGACCTTTCTTAATAAAGAAAATTAATAAATAAATAAAATAAACCTGTCCATATGCCTATTATATACCTTGTCGTTAGATTCCCGTCCCACCCAGACGAAGATACCGCTGTAGCTGCCGGTGTCCAGGATGTAGCACTCCTGAGGACAATACACCAAATCAACAAACAAGTTAAATTTTTATATTCGAATTTAATAAAGTAGTTACTCGAGTAATAAAGAACTTTGAACCCGAGTACTGAACCCACATTTTATTATGTCACTGGCTAGCATACAAGCGTACGGCTCGCCTGGTTACAATAACCGTAGCCTATAGATGCTTGTAGCTGCTTTAAGGCGATCCCCTGTGAGAGTAAATAAATAAAAACTTGACTTGCAACGAATAGTACATTCGGCCATACGCCGAATACCGAATATTCGGCGAGCTTCCTGGCCGAATAGCCGAATATTCGGCAAAAGTATTCGGCCGGTGTGTGGAAGGTAGGGAAGGAAGTAGTGTTTATTCAGAGCGTCTTTTCCCTGAAGCTGGGATGGTCTACGAGAAAAAAAGAGTACTTACTAGAATTACTTAAGTAACTACTTCGCGAAAATGCACAAAAAATTGTCTTTCTGCATTATTAACCATTGCTTCCAAATTTTGATTACGATAATTCAAATGCATAGACAATGACATTTATTTCATTTTTTTTTTTGTTAAATTTTGTATTAAAGAAGTTGATTATAAACCTGTGGCTACTTTAATAATTATAAGAGATTTTTTATACATTTTTAACATACATTATCCCACTGCTGGGCAAAGGTCGCCCCCAATACACTTCACATATCTCTATTAGACGCCGCTTCCATCCAACCCTCCAGAGAAATATAAAAAAGTAAGTTTAAAAACTAAAACCCGACTACGGAAAAAACGCGCTCTAAAAAGTATGAAACAAGAAAATATTCTCATCTAGAGGATAGCCGTGGTCCGTGTAGGTCTTTTAGGGCCAAATGGCACATGAACACGGACCACGGCTATCCTCTAGATGAGAATATTTTCTTGTTTCATACTTTTTAGAGCGCGTTTTTTCCGTAGTCGGGTTTTAGTTTTTAAACTTACTTTTTATTTAATTATTTTGGAGTTATAGGTAACAATATATATATTTTTGAAATGTGCTCATCAAGCTCTTTCATTTGATACCCCACACGGTTACATTAAAAAATGTTTTTTTTTTAGTTCATGACATTATGTCCTCTAGAGGGCGCCATATGCAATTTTATGTAACGTCACATAGCCTATAACCAGCGCGCCATTAAGCCGCTTCTGACGATACCTCATTTGTCAAATTACGACAAGTAGTTTGGAAGTTAGGTGGGAACAGACGCACATACATACATACATACATACATACATACATACATACATACATACATACATACATACCGGTCAAAATCATAACGCCTCCGTAGTCGGGTAAAAAATAAATCAATATTTTCTTTCATTGTACCATTTATCTCAATAAAACAATATATTCTTAAGTATTCGGTATTCGGCCGAATAGTATGTAGATATTCGGTATTCGGCCGAATAGCATAAAAGTAGCCGAATAGGCCGAATACCGAATATAACCGAATATTCGTTGCAAGTCTAATAAAACCCATTACATTCCACGCGGGCTTAAACGCGGGTATACCCGCGTTACGTATTTCAAAAATGTACGTGTACGAAGTCGCGGGCATACAGCTAGTTAATTTGCTATAATTTTGATACTCTAATCTCTGAAACCAAGGACGTGAGGCGATTTTCATTTTGGTGATTTTTCGACCCCCCTCTAATCTCACGTGAGATTTTTCAAAAGCCATATTCTAGTGGAGAAACATGTTTTACATACGTTAATTAAAATACATGACATTTGCCGAAACCCCCTCTCCCCCCTCCACGTATTGGTGAGGTTGGCTCGACCCGCTCTCCCCCCTAAATGCCTCACGTAATTTATGGAGTGCGTTGGCAGATTTAGCACATCACTAGCAAGTGCCGTTATTTATTGAAATGTCTTGTGGTATTGGGTTGTTACCTTGGTGTTGAGTTGTTCCCGGGTGAGTGGCGGGGACAGCTTGTTGATGCTGATGCTGCCGGAGCTGTCAGTGATCTCGCTCAGGGACACCTCCCTGGTGGCGCCGCGCTCGAACTCCTGGCCGCGATAGTAACAATCATTTAGGGTATTACCAGATTAATAATAATAATATCCTGGGACATTTTTTACACACGGCTACCTGATCCCAAACTAAGCAGAGCTTGTACTATGGAAACCAGATAACTGATATTACTTTTTTATTTGTAAATACATACTTAATATACATATACACCCAGACTCCGGACATACATACATGTTCATGCACACAAATGCATGTCACGGGTAGGAATCGAACCTACGACCTGCAGCGTGAAAGTCGCCTCCGCGCCAACCACGCTAACGGGTCCGTCCGTCTGTCAGATTGATAGTAAAATGGTTTAGTTGATGTCAATCGATAGTTTCTACCACTAATCGATCAACTTTCATCACCCTTAGGGATAACCACCGATTTCATTGGTGAATATCACTTTTGGTCTCAAGGTGAGGTACCTATAGTCAATATTTTTTAGTCATGTCGGGTAAAGGAAGCACACATATGATCGGCGTAACGTAGTATACCTGCGTATGATGAGTGAGATAGCCGGAATCAGCTGTACTAGCTACTTTCCGCCGATCTTGTGAGAGGGTGGTACTACCCCGGTCGAACCAGCCCGTATGAGCGGTAATCGATTGACTACAGCTGGCTCTACCGAGAAATTCAAAAGTAAAATACTATTCTGTACTTGCCTCATCATCTCCACCCTCTTCAGCATCAGATACCGACTCCATGTCACCAGATCCGAGCGCCTCGAAGAACTTCTCGTAATCACCCTCATGGGAAGCAGCGTCTGTCAGGACCATAGAGATTGTAATTAGAAGAGACGTTCTTAGTAGATATCTCTATGAAACAACGCGTGGTCATTTTCCCAGGATGCGTGGCATCTATCTACCGGTAAATAGCTGAACTACTCGCTTCGTTTCATGTCGATGTTAGTACTCGGCCGACCACTCGGTCGAGTTGCTTAGACCCAGTCCCCTTAGTAATTGGTCCATGGTCAGGACAATTTAGAAAATAATGTGAGTTTATTGACTTTCTTCTAGTATTTATAATTGTATTTAGAGTGTATACAGGTCAGGTTAGACGTGCACGACATTCACGACGCCAACAGATGGCGCTGAGTGCACGCTACAGTACTATTATAACTGCGATAATGCATATAAATCCTACATCACGATATCAAGATTCGCGAGGCAAATCGCTATATATAGAAGACCCCGACAACAACCATTGGCATAGCGGCCGGCCCTGCCAGGCATACCAACCGCCTGGCTAAGCGCTGCCATACACGGACTGCTTGTCGACAGCTCTAGAGCAGTTGGTTGCAGTCGACCGCATCGACCGCCCGCCGACTGCTTGAGCGGTCCGAGTATGGTCAGTGTCAATTTCGTATTGAAACTGCGGTCAACTGCAACCAACTGCTCTAGAGCTGTCGACAAGCAGTCAGGTGTATGGGGGCACTTAAAGGTCTTCCCTTTCCCTTTCTGAATTTTTTTTCTGATATTCCAAACTTACCGATGATCTCAATCGAAGCCCTTCCATTATGATCCTGATCTCTGATCTGGTTAGCCACAGTAATCGCCTTAAGCCTCTCCACGCTTTTAGCCTTTTCACCAACAAACACGTAGATATCGTGGTTGATGTCTAGGATGAAGCAGTCTCCCTTGTTCAGGGAAGCAGCTGTAGCATCCACCTGCGAAACAAGATTAGAAGTAAATATTTAGGTTTATATTTCCTAAACTATGAAGAGTACAATAATTTCCTTTTGTCTCTGGTAGTGTCTCAAGGTCTATTATACGACGGTATTATTGTCTTTTACCACAGACCTGTCTGACTCGAACATTCCTCTTGCCCTTGATCTGGAATAGGCGTTTCTCGGTGCCAGCGTTGATAGTCACGTGGTTGAAGCCTGAAGCATGGCCGCCCTCGAGGTACCTGATGGCTAGAAAAGAAAAATATTTGAAACTATCCTTCTGAGAAACTGTTATCCTTGAAAGGATATTCCACTGACAGAAGCGTCCAACTTCTCTCTAATGATGCCAAATTATTCCTTTCCAATATTTCCTATGCACTACAACATGGGGTTCGTCAAAGGGCATGTTTATGTCCCTAAACGGTCGACACCGCGTCTGCTGCCCTTAAGTTGGAAATATTCATCCCTTTGATGTCCTGAGTGATCCCCTGAGTGACCACTTACTATCTGGTAGATGGTCTGTCCGTAGGCCTACCTAGTCAAAACACCTCTGACATTTCGTCAGATGGGCTGAAAATGAACTATGGCAGTATTATAAGTCATTGGCATAAATATTTTTACTTTCACATAATTTCAAATTTTATATAGGTACGTTCTCATGTTTTTTATTTTTATTTTAGCTTTAACTTTTTGTTTTAGTTTTAAATTTAACTTTATTTGTTTCTTTTACAAGCTAAATCTCACGTCGGTGAAAGTTGTACACGCCTGTCATTGGTGTACCTATCAGACCAGTTTGTTTCTATTTATTTTATATGTACCAGTGTGTTAATAGCACAGAGTAAAGACTAAAGAAAGAGGTGCCCTTATTAGATATTTGTATGAAAACAAAATGTGGTCATTGTTTTTTCATTTTCATTTTACTATTTACCGGTAAATAGTTGAACTACTCGCTTTGTTTTATGTCGATGTTAGTACTAGGCCGAGCACTCGACCGACTTGCTTAGGGCCAGTCCCCTTATTAACTGGTCCATGGTTAATAGGTATACTGTTGGTGTGTCTTTAAATAAATAAATAAATATGACCGCGTGAATACACTCGCCCAGGAATGACCACATAGAACCCTTGTACTCTCCACCAAGCCTGTCAAATGTGACGTCACCCACACAACAAGGTAGTGGCGGGTGTGCGGGCGGGGAAGTCACATTCCATCCGAGCGCCTATTTAGCCTGGTGGGGCAGTATCCACATTTCACCATCAGCAATTATTTTCTCTCACCAGGTTGGAAGTAATCCAGGAACTGCCTGGACTCGTAGCCCTGGGTCTCGCGGTGCTGCACCGCCGCACCTTGGAACTGCTCATCGTCCATGTTGACAGTCAGCACGGCCGCGGAGCCAGCCTCGTCCTGGCTGGTCTTGGAGCCCAGCCAGAAATGAATGTCCCACGAACGGCGGTTCTCATCGCCGGTCGTCTGTGGAATGAGATAATCTTAATGTTCATGACAATGTGACCTCAATATTCCTACCTCAATGACCCCTCAATGTGAACTCAAAATTCCTACCTCAATGACCCCTCAATGTGACCTCAAAATTCCTACCTCAATAACCCCACTGCAATCTGACCTCAATATTCCTACTTCAATGACCCTTCAAGGTGACCTCAATATTCCTACCTTATTTCACCTTTAAAGTGACCTCATTATTCCTACCTCAATGACCCCACTGCAATCTGACCTCAATATTCCTACTTCAATGACCTCTCAAGGTGACCTCAATATTCCTACCTCAATAACCCCACTTCAATCTGACCTAAATATTTCTACCTCAATGACCCCTCAATCTGACCTCAATATCCCCCCTCCTACAATGTACCCATATCAATGGTACTTGTTCATAGATTGGTACTTACGCTGAGAACAATGTAGGAATCTCCCGAATAGAAGTTTCCATAATGAGATGATGGCACTGGGACGGGCTCGAAATCCTGCGACAAAATAAAATATATACCTACTTATACCATGGACCAATTACTAAGGGGACTGGCCCTAAGCAACTCGGCCGAGTGGTCGGCCTAGTACTAACATCGACATAAAACGAAGCGAGTAGTTCAACTATTTACCGGTAGATAGAACAATGAAAATGAAAAAACAATGACCACGTTTTTTTTTCGAACTTCCATATAAACTTTCATCACCTATTTAACTCCCTTAGGGGTGGAATTTCGAAAAACCCATTCTTAGTGGATACCTACACTTCACAGAGAACACACCTTCCCAATTAAATGTTTACCACCAGCGGTTTAGGCAGTCAGTCAGCACTTTGAATTTTATATGTAAGTATATAGATAGAAGTGATAGCCGAATGGTTAAGCACGCGTTTTGCGTTCAGGGTTCAAACCCCGGCTGGCACCTATGGATTTTCGAAATCTACGTGCGAATCATAACTTTAAAATCTATTTAATTTGCGAAAGAGAAAGGATTTTTGGCAATTCATCTCATAAGGGGGTTAAATAGGGGATGAAAGTTTGTATAGAAATCCAACTGAAATAATGTCGCAACTTTTCAGAATGTGCACAAAAAATAATTCGCTATTGTTTATCAGCATACTTTATTGTATGTTATCGTTTATCCTGTATTTTGTTCATTAAAATATTGTTTTAAATAAAATCAGCCAATTTTATCGGTAACTCATGCTAAAATTATTATTATAATTACAATTAAAACAATACGATTAATAAACAGATTGAAAAGTTCGTTACATTAAAAATATTAGTAAAGTTTCTCATTATTATTATCAAATTAAAATGTATACCTACATAGATAATGTATTTTTATAAACTACGTGCGCTTTTACCCAATTTTGGTGTAAAATAAATATAATCCTAATATGCAAGAAATTTGTATTTGTAAACCAAGATATTATTTAACAATTAAAGTAGCCTAAGTTATAACGTCAGCAGTGAAAGTCCCGACAAAATCGGTCCAGTCGTTTTAGAGATTACCCGGAACAAACATACAGACAACCAATTTAAAAATTGCGTTTTTGTTATTAGTACTTAATAGTACCTATGTACTTATTGTGCATAATTTACAGTTCGCTGATGGTGAGGGAAAACATCGTGAGTGAACCTACCTATCCCTCGGGATTAGTTAATAGTCAGTTCCTACGGCGACAAGGTTCACCACCTGTCACGTTGGGTTCTGACTATCTGGTGAAACGTGGGCTTTGATTTGGCTTAATACCTCCACAATGTGATGGTGTATGACCACTCAAGCCTCTGACTACCCTCGAATGGGGATAAAAGTCGTGACGTTACATGTTACATTTACCTATATACTTTAACATATTTTAAGTTAAAATCTGTTATTTTGCTATTTTACAAACAGACACTTCAATTTTATTTATTTGTATAGATTTTAAAACACCCTATAAACAGATTGACTGAAACTGTTTTAACTCGAAACACAGAGTAAAGACTAAAGAAAGAGGTGCCCTTATTAGATATTTGTATGAAACAAAACGTGGTCATTGTTTTTTCATTTTCATTTTACTATTTACCGGTAAATAGTTGAATTACTCGCTTCGTTTTATGTCGATGTTAGTACTAGGCCGACCACTCGGCTTGCTTAGGGCCAGTCCCCTTAGTAACTGGTCCATGACCCGAAACCACATTACAGTAATAAATGCATTTTATTAGCGAGTGCCTACTTACTTTAAAAATACGACTGATGTTTTATCATCTGCTCAATATATCACGGAGTAACGTCGTAAAGAAACATTTACAAACTGAAACTACTTGGCATGCTGCTTTGTAACGTGTTTTTAAGAACTATTTTCGTATTTTATTACAGAGTAAATTGACGCTTGAATCACCTAAGAACGACGCGCCGTTTCATCTTCTTTATCGTATGGTTCCCTGGTAGAGTCAGCAACGAAAGTCGCTGAACATTCTGAATTTTTCAAACCGGTTATACACTTTATTCTACAAACGTTGGTAAACCTTTATAAAACCAAACATTAGCAACATGTCTACATTTTGTTTCGATAAAGAAAAATTATGGATTTGATGCAAAACAAAAGTGTGCAAGCTATTTGAAAAACTGAGAATGTTCAGCGACTTTCGTTGCTGACCGTACCTGTAGCCCGATTCACGTAACCAAAACCGTAACGACATCTCAGCGATATAGTCGTTGATATACTTTTCGTAACAAGAAAAGGCTATCAACGACTATATCGCTGAAATGTCGTTACGGTTTTGGTTACGTGAATCGGGCCCCTGGTGTCAGAGTTGTTCAAGCCTTTGACAAGGCTTAACGACTGCTGCCTAGATGACAACAACCGGGACCGACTTTTACGTGCCCTCCTAAGCACGGAGACGCTTAGTTCAAATGTCACTAAATGGTCACCCATCTCTGACTGACCTTGCCAGGCGTTGCTTAACCTCTGATTGCAGCTATAAGCGGCTATAAGCGCCTCGTCGCCTCGCCGCAGTTTATAGCTACTTTACGCCGATCTTCTGTGAGATGACGGTACTACACCGGTCGAGCCAGCCCGTATATGAGCTGCAGTCAATTGGCTACAGCTTGGCTCTCAACGTGCTCGCAACGTGTAAATGCCTTTGGTATTGCACGCATCTATAGGCTACGGTAAATATGTGCATCTATAGGCTACGGTAAATATGGAAGGCGCTAGTGGGCTCACCTCAATCCTCCATATTTCCAATCCAGCTTTCTTTCCAGAGTTGGCGAACGCTGGGTGTACCGGCATGATCTGGAATTGAGAGTTACATCAGAAATAGTACAGCTTCTCACAACTATGCTATGTAGTATTTAATTATGTTTATTTAGACAATCGTTGAATGAAATATTAGGCGTGAGCGTTATTTCACGTCACCGGTTACATTAACTGGTTACGAGCTAATTCACCGAATCACTGTTTACGCGACGAACGAGTAACTGGTGATTTTTGTAACAGGTTATTTAGCTGTAGCCCGAACTACATCATAGGTATTATTTCACCGGTCACCCATAGACATCTAAAAGTAACCAATAACAATGTTTGTATTTTTGTATACAAGAAGCTAGTAGTGACGAAAACCATAGGGGTACAAAAATAACCAGTTACAAAAATCACCTATTAAATAACCGGTGACGCCTTTGATGTTACGTTTCGTGGAAATAATGTAACGACACACGTCTATGAAATATAGTCGCCGTGTATACAGGAACTGACTATTACCTAATCCCGAGGGATAGGTAGGTTTCCTCACGATGTTTTCCCTTACCGTCAGCGTACTGTAAATTATGCACATAGATGAAAATTCATCCATTGGTGCATGCCCCACCGGGGATCGAACCTGGGACCTTCTGATTGCTAGCTCAACCTGTTCACCCCTAGGCTACAGTCGCTTTTTACCATTTTTGAGTACCATATGTACTCAAATAATACATATAATACATCAATGAGGGGGCGTTCATAAATTACGTGAGGCATTTAGGGGGGGGGGGGGGGGGGGTGTCGAGCAAAATCTCACCAAATCTCACGTGGGGGAGAGGGAGGGTCTCGGCAAATCGCACGCAATTTTTTTTCACCGCAAGAAACAGTATAAAATTGCAAGTAAACTGGGTTAAATTAAGTAAAACATGTTGTTCATCTAGAATATAGCTTTTGAAAAATCTCACCTGAGATTAGAGGGGGAGGGAGGGGGTCGGGCGAAATCTCACGAAATCTCACCAAGGAGGGAGGGGGGGGTCAAAAAATATCAAAAATCACCTCACGTAATTTATGGACGCCCCCTGATCAAACGGTATAATCCTCATATCGAATGTAGTATAATATTTTGTTATTATAACACATTAGCTGTGCCCCAGACTTCGTACACATACATGTTATTTTTAAAGATTAAGTACCCGCGACGACGTCCCCGTGGAATTTAATGGGTTTTATTTGTTTTGCGCGAAACTCTAAGGCCGCGCTCACTTTGGATGCGTATTCGTCCGAATTTTACTCGTGCATACACGTACGAACAACGCGAATGATCCCGACCTTCCAAGTACTACGGGAGTGCGCACACTGGGTGTGAGTTACGTACACGTACCATCAACTCGCACCCAGTGTGCGCACTCCCGTAGTACTTGGAAGGTCGGGATCATTCGCGTTGTTCGTACGTGTATGCACGAG